>CM033424.1:213163812-214413812 GCA_019425775.1 Rafetus swinhoei
ATGCAGAGTTTGCGCGCAAAAATGGCCATTTTTGTGCAAAAAGTTGCAGAGCGTCCACACTACAAGCGCGTTTTTGCACAAGAAAAAGTACTGTAGATTGTCAGAAGACAGGGCTTTTTGTGCAAGAGTTATTCCTCTTTCTATGAGGAATAAGCCTTTTTGCGTAAGAGCTCTTGTGCACAAAGGCGTGTGTGGACGGACAACAGGTTTCTTCTGCAAGAAATCCCTATCGGAAAAAGCACAGGTGCTCTAATGGCCATTTTGTGAATAGCAATCAGAGTTTTCTTGCGCAAGAGCATCCATGGCCATGTGGACGCTCTCTTACACAAAAGCACATCTCTCAAAAACACACAGCAGTGTGGACACACTCTTGCGCAAGTACTTTTTGCAGAAGATCTCTTCTGCAAAAAGTTATTGCGCAAGAAGCCTGCAGTGTAGACATAGTCTTGCAAGTGTGTAGGTTACACTTGGAGCTAGTTAATCATACAGAGTGGCTGTCTCCCCAGCATAATCAGGCTGCATGGGGTTGAACATGTGCTAACATCATCATACAGAGGGTTTTCATTACTTTGCACATAACATTGCTACATATATATCATCATGACATTGACCAGTAAGTTATCAGTTTTTAAACGATACCTCATAAAGCATATTTTGTACAAAGATTACTACAGTGGTGTGCAGGTGTAAATACAGGACTGCTTTCAGTCACCATAACAGTCTGAATTGATCTTTTTAAACTATTCACCAACAAGCTCTGGTGGAACAAATATACAGAAATGTTTAAGGCACCAATTCACTGGGTGCTTCTTCAACTACTGAGTGAGCAGCATCACCAAAGCCTGTTTTCACGGTCTCCTAGCCTCAAACACAACAAGTCTATTTTTTTTAACCCCATGTAGCTCAAATTTTAAACACAGCAGGACAGAGCATAGGTGTATAACAGATTGGACATATAAAGAACAACAAATAGTCTAGTAGCACCTTAAAAACTAACAAAACATGTAGATGGTATGATGAGCTTTTGTGGGCAAAACCCACTTCTTCAGATGTGGGTTTTGCCCACGAAAGCTTATGATACCATCTGTGTGTTTTGTTAGTGTTAAGGTGCTACTAGACTATTTGTTGTTCTTTAAGTTTTTCCTGTTACAGACTAACTTGTCTACCCTTCTGAAGACTGGACTTATGCCATACAACTTCTCTCCTCTACCCACTTTATCCTCTCTACTTTCCTCCCCGTTACTGCCACTTTCTCTCAGTTTTATATCCTCCCATTGCTAGCCCAAGTACCTCATTAGCCCAACAATTGCTACCAAAAGTCAGCAATTCCTACCAGAAGAAGGTTGATTGGTTACAATTAAGACCACAGCCTTTTCTGTGCAGCAGTAACCTCAATGATTAAAGTACTAGGATCAACACTCTGTCACACACTGCCAGATTAACTTCTTGTAGAACTTAATTAGCCAATTACATTTTACCAGCAACTGTGTCAAGAATAAAGGAGTAAGAAATCTTTACTCAATACTGACTAAGAGCGTGGTGTCTCAGACTTCAAACAGCAAAAAGAATTAATCTTCAACCCTCATAGTTTCAAAAAGGCTAGCTGCTAAAATCATGTCAGCAGTGAATAACAGAAATACTTAGCATTTATGGGGCACTTTACATGTTCAAAGTGCTTTGCTGACACCAACTAATTGAAGTGAAGAAAGAAAGGCAGTCATCAGAATGAAATTGTTTTAAAGCATGAGTGCCCTGTAACTTAGTAAATCATGTTTTGATATATTAGTTATAGAGGGTTACCTTTTAAAAACATTTAAGTAATTACACAAAAGGAACGTTATTTGTTTTTTAAATTACCACTCCTTTTTGCCTCTCCCTGTGATGTCTACATTGCCATTAGAACTCATGCTTCTGCTGCTACTGACCATTACAAACAGTTCCTACTGTCTTTGTTTCAATGCAGTGGCAATGGACTCTCTAATGTTCTTTATCTTGTATTGGTGTGTAAATGGATTTCATTATTCTAGTGAGGGCACAAAGAAACTAAATAAAAAACCACACAAATACGTTTAGTTTTTACTCCAGCACTCACCAGTGAATTAATTCATCATTTGGCAACAGAGATGAACTTGTTAGGACATTCAGTAATACAATCTTACTTGTGCATGTGAATGTAACCAACAGCACAATGATTCAGACAGAACAGCTGAAAAGCAGTTTTTTTCTTTAGAGTTAAAAGTTCACCAACGATCAATCACTGTGATAGCGAAATTTTAGGAATGGATACAAACAATGAAAAATAAAGGAAAAATCAGATAAAAATCTCCATGACTTGGGGAGAGTGAGAAGGACACATGGTGTCCTTCTCAATACTCAATATCATGGATGCCCAGATATCAGCTGTTGCCAGAACTGCCATCTTTCAGCTTAGGCAGTCCAGGAAACATTGTCTTTATGTATCAGCTGATGAACTCAGTCATGGAAAACCACGTTTTTAACATGCATGTTGAATTAATACATCCTTTAACCAGGTCTAACATGGGAAGACTACCTGATGAAGCATGCAGTGACTTATCTGCTAAATGGAGCAAATAATATGTTATTCGACCCTTGATTCTTTAATATCCTAAATGGTGTTGGACCCAGCTACCCAAACGAATGCATCTCTTTCTGTTTCTTACCATGCTGGATGTGCTCAATGTGGATTCTAGAGCTGATGAAACTTAGTTTGGACTTCCAGGGCAGGGGCAGAGTATTTTCAGCAAAGGCCCTTTACTCAGGAAGCACAAAAATCCCCAAAGAATAGGCTGAGCCCAAGTTTTGACACCTTTCAGTGAGATGAAAGATTAATTTTTCAGCAAGCCCTCCAATGAAACTGTCTGGCAGCATTTCTCCAATGGTGGGCTCCACTTGGGTAAACAATAGTTTATAGGCAGGGTTTTAATGATGCCATAACTCAAAAACAGTTAATCTGATTTGCAACAATCTACCATTTCATTAGAACCACATAACTGGCACCAAGAGTTTACAGCAATAAGATCCCTAGAAATGCGTATGTAGTATATAAATATTACATTTATGATTAAAAATAGAGGCTCATAAAAGAAATAGAGACTTCATTTTTGGCATGGATCCTCCAGGTTATTAAGGGACCCAACTTACAGTGAAATCAATGTGTGTAAGAAATTTAAAACCCTTTGAGGTTCTGGGACCCATTGTCTTAGCCATTATCACTCTTTAGCTTTGAATTCCTAGCAAACTTTTTATTCTATATAGAATTTTCGCCAAACCATCAATGCCATAATCAGTTATCCTAAACATCAGTCTTCTGTACCTCCTATCACTTCTTTTAAAAGCCTTCTTTGAAATCTACTACTTCATCCAATCAATCGTCATTAGCTTTTCCAAGATTTCAATTAAACTCTTCAAGCATGACTTCTCCCCATTTTAAATAGTTACTGATTGTCATTCGTCCATACTATAGTAGTCCAAGAGTTCTCGCTGATTGGTGAGGTTAGAACCTGTATAGATTTTGTTTTGTCTGACTCAAAATTCTTGGTATTAATGGAAAAACAATATATGTTTCTGCCTCTTTTTAGAAATCTTACTTTTTGATAGTAAAATCTCATGAAGCAAATATGCCACTTGTACTGCAACAAATACTAACAGTGGATATGTGTCCTTTAGATGGTAGAAACAGGGTTGTTGTAGAACTACCCAGTAAGGGGATGTCTATACATCAAAGTTATTTTGGGATACCAGAGGTATCCCGAAATAGCTACCCCCCATCTTCACAAGCCACCTGTTATTTTGAAATATTTTTCGAAATAACGGGTGCGCTATTTAGGCATCCCAGTAACCCTTATTCCACAGGGGTTAAGTGATGTCTCAAAATAGCACTTTATTTCACGAGGCATACCGGGGCAGTTGACAAAGGCTTCCCTTGTCGACTGTGGCGCGTCCAGACTACCGCGCTGTGCCGCCAAACAGCTGATCGGCACAGCGGGGCGGCCATTTTGATGTAAATGAAGCAGCGATTATTTGAATCGCCACTTCATTTCCCTATGTCTAGTAAACTCATCTACATGGCTCCGTCGACGGAGCCATGTAGTCTAGACATACCCTTGAAGACTCACTGTCTACCAGCTCTCATGTCCTTTGGAGCATATCAGTTATCTTTATACTGATTCCTGTAAGTAGCAATTTCTTACTGAGGATACCTGGGGTAGTGACTGCTCTTCATATTAAATGGTAGTAATACCTCCACACTGCAGAAGTTCTGAAAGATGATTGGGTCACAGAGCATATAGCATCCAACTGCAGAAGTGCCTTCATGGTTTCTGGTGCAGTTATATTTGAGAAGCCAAAACAGAGATATGTTTAATTTCAAACTCATTCAGAAAGGCTTGACTAAAAACATGACATTTTTATTGCTAATAAACCTGGGCTTTGAGGACCCCATGAGGAGAAGGAACTAGTGTTCTACTCAGAACACCCTGTTTCCAGTACTCAGGTAAGCACATTGAGGGACACAGCATCTCATCAGAACCCAGCCCTCTCCCAATGGCACATAGGGAGGGGAACTTTCTCTAAAATAGCCAAGTTCCCAAATATAAAAGGCTTTATAGTTTAAAATGAACACCTGGAATTGCACATGGAAAAACAAAGGTAGACACTGCAATGCATGGAATGCAGATGTAAGCAGGGTCAGGATAAGCTCTACCCTGACATCTGGTGGTGAACTGTGGCGAGTGGTGCAAAGAGACTTCAGGGGCTGATCTCATTTGCATAGATACACCCAATTTGCATAGACACACCCACCCCGCCTAGTATGTGCTCACAGCAGCCCAAATGGTCACTTTGGCCACTGTGGGATCCCCAGTCTCTCTGTTATTGAGGCAGAGGGGATAAAAGTGTTGTTACCCTGATTATGTGAATCAAGGACAATGGAATGGTGGAACTGTTTATGACAGAGGGATTCACCATAAACTAAGTAGCACTCGCTAGACAAGGGGCATGGGTTCCAAACCCAATCAAGTTGAGGGAGGCTGGGGACAGGTCTTTGTACCTGGTGGTGGGGCCCTGTTTGAGGGCCTAAACAACACTGATTGCATCCCTGCCTCTCTCCACTGTGGAATATCAGAACTAATTTGGATTCCATTAGGAGTCTAGTTGTGAGCTGCTGAGTTGACTTCACTGTGGGCTATTGGAGCACTAGTGCTGAGGCTCCTTTATTGTGAGCTGAACTTGCTGAAGAGCTGAAATCACTGTGTGCTGTGGGGAGCCTGGCGCTATACTGCGGAAGAGCTGAAATCACTGTTGCTGTGGGGAGCCTGGCGCTATACTGCTGAGCTACTAGCAGAGCAGCTTGCAGGGACAACCAGCAAGCGCAGGCAGCCAGCAGAGCGGTTTGCGGGGATGACCGGCGGGTGCAGGCGGACAGCAGAGCGGTTTGCGGGGGGTGACCGGCAGGTGCAGGCGGCCAGCAGAGTGGCTGGTGGGGATGACCTGCGGCCGGTAGGAGCAGCAGCAGACAGCCAGTGGAGCAGCTGCAGGAGCAACCAGCTGGCGGCCAGGGGCGTGGACCGAGACGGCTGGCGGAGCTGGACAGTTTGTGGGACAGCTGAGGCGGCTCATTGGACAACAGGTGGAGTGTGGCGGAGTGACTCGCGTTGACGGCGGCAGCAGAACCCTACGGAGAGGCGGAGCCATCGGCAGACCACGTAAGGTGTATCAATCCCCGCCCCCTCCAGGTTGGGATGGTAAAACCCTGCCGGGTGAACTTTTGAACCCTGGGGCAGCACTGACCCGGGGCAGAGACTTTTGGGGTGTTGGACTTTGGGACTTTGGGTGATTTTTGGGTTGCTGGACTCAAGAGACTCTTGGGGTATTGGACTTTTGGGACTTTGGGTGATTCGTGGCTGGGGGGTGGGTCTTTGCTCATGTTTGGTCTATGAATCCGAGTTATGGTGTTTTCCCAATTTAATGCTGATGTCGGTTACCTCATGTTATTAAAGGTTTGCTGCTATACTGAGGCTCTGTGCTTGCGAGAGGGGAAGAATTGCCTCTTTGAGGTGCCCAGAGGCGTATGTAAGATTTTCCAGGTCACTGGGTGGGGGCTCGAGCCGGTGTTGTATTACCTTGTTGGGAGGAGACCCCCTAGATACTGAACCCGGCCCTTGCTACTATTAACTCGGCCTGGCAGAAGGGTTACACAAATATAATATGCTCTGCGGAGCCAATTCTAGCAAGCAAATTGGTGGCTGAGTTCTGCACTAATTAAAGCTTATCTAAAGTGTCTTCTGTTGCTTGGCTCCCTTGGCATGGCAAAATTCCCCACTGGGTGGTAAGAAGGAGCCTGCTGAATTTTACCTCATCAGCTGAGGAATCTCCCCTCAGCCCAGCAAAATCCTACAGTTGCTAGTTGTCAGCCGACGGTCAGGGCAGTGTGTGCGTGTGTGTTACACCCAAGTCTTCAACTGCTGAGACGCAAGGTCTCATCGCAGTGGGCAGCCTAGGAGGCTGGAGGGCTCCCCGAAAAGAGTTTAACGTCTGTGACTTTACTGGTAGGACCGGGTCCCGTTGCAGAGGGCAGCCAACAGGCTGACAGACGCCCCGAGTTTATAGGAAGAGCTTATTACATCTCGGTTCAGCTGCTATACAGGATCCCTTGCGGGCAGTCTAGGGATGACTGAGAGATGCCCCAACGGATCTGTTACCTGGGAGTGACACGATCCAAACGCCCAAGCTCTTCCTATACCTGTCCCTTATGACCGGCTGAAGTTCTTTTTAAAATTGTGCTTGGTTCTGTTACAGCAACTGAAGGAGTCGGGTCAAAGCTTAAACAGTTACTATTTTATTGTTACAGGGTAAACTTAGCTGTTAAATGCTACTACTGTGTTACAGATAACACAGCCACTACAAAGGACAGGACAGAAATTACACTAATAAGTCACTTACAGGTACCATGAAACCCTTTTGGTTCTCTGAGCTCTTATTAAATGCATGCAAAATAGACACCTAGCAGGTATATATTCTCACCCCTGCGTTCCAGACTTGGCGTGGCCAGCGTCTTTCTCTCAATCCCTCGGGAAGAAGTAGGGCGAGGTTGGGCGTCCCACAGACCTCGAGTCAATCAATACCTGCCAGCAGGTATAGATGATTAGAGCTCAAATGGGGTGGGCTACTAAACCCCTCTTTATACCCCTTGGGTCACGTAGGCTTCTTCCTGGTCTCAAGTGGCCAATTAGAAAAAATGGCTTTGAGCATGAGTTTCCCACGAAGGGTGCAAAGCATAATTCACACCTGGGAAAATGCAGACAATGGGCACTTCTGGTATGTGATGGGCGAAGATTCCTCTCCTGGGACAGTGCAGGCGTGTCAATTACTGGTACTAGCCATCAGAGGCGGCGGGAGGCCCGGGTCGTCAGCTAGCCCATTTACTGTCTGGTTTCTGTTTATGGTAGAGTCAAGGACAGGCAGCACACCTGCGTTCCCAGGGCATCAAAGGCTGACTGCCTTTCTCTTGCTCTCTGGGGAGGGAAAGCAAGATGGGGTTCATGTCTGGCTACACTAGTGGAGACAGACAGGGAAGTAGCAGCAGCATTCTTCCTTTCTCCTACTGTTGCCTATGCCCTGCCCCTGGCTCATACTCAGTGCCAATACATCTCTCTTAACACCCTCTTTCCTCCTTCTGTCACCCAAAGAGCAGCCATAGTGAGGCTGAGGAGCTAGCAGCATGGAGTGAAAATTGGATTCTCAATGTCAAGAGGATGGCTTCTCAACCAAAGACTTTTCTATTACTTATTAGGGGCGGGCATGTTCCCATCACACATTATGCCACTAACAATCTTAGTCAATAATGGACTGATGATTTTCACCAGCTACGGGGGACATGGAGTCTATCATGTAGATTACAGTCTAAAGCTCCTCCAAGGTGTCTGTAACCTCTATATAAACAATGTGAAACTCTGAGGGTATGTCTACACTAGCCCCCTTAGTTGGAATGACCTGTTACACCTCATTCCAGGAGGAATAACAGGTAATTGAACTAAGGACTTTCAATTACCGTGTTAAGCGCGGGCAGGCAGTCCAGTGCATTTAAAAATGGTGACGGGAACATGCAAATGCAAATAAAGCCCAGGATATTTACGGGCTTTTCATTTATTCAACCCGACATTAGCCTCCATTAGCCTCCCCAGTGCCTACATTAGTATGCAGTAGATTTGGTCTATCTCTTGTTTGGATGCTGGTTTCATTGGAGCAGCCAAACCAGTTGAAATGTTATTGAATATGTTAAGTTTCCTCTGTGGTAATAACTGTTCAAGATTCTTTAAATTGTGTAAGAGATTCTGTAGTCAAATTTCATTCAGAATGTATTTTTGTAAAAGTGTTCAGTATCTTAGGTTGGCATGAGACTATTGAATACTCTTAATGCTAAGGTTTGTTGGTTTCATTCCCATAGCAGTATTGTTAAGGAATTATTTTTAAGAAGTAATTTTCAGCTATTTTCCCCCAAGGCAAGGATTAATAATGGGAGAACTTGCAACAGCTCTTTACATATGTTCCAAAATATTTTTCCTCCACTATATTATTCTTGCAAGAAGTTCAGCTAATAACTCCCTTCTTAAAAGTGAGCTGTTAACAAGCCAATTGCAAACAAGGTTTTGTTTAATTATTAGAAAATTGGTCTCATTTGGTGTTTCTGTATCAGACCTATTAGTGAAGGCTCTAAATCTACACTATTATCTCCATGTAGACACTTCTTGGTATATTTTCATGAACATTGGTTTGTGTATTGTGTGGGCAACAACGCATATATACCTATGTTAATATTGTGTAGTTGGATCAGTTTTAATTATTAGTAATAGCTGTTTTCTGTAGCTATGCTCATTGGCTGAATGACCAACTGACAGACAGACATTCTGGGCACAATTCTGATCTCTGTTACTCCAGATTTACATTGAACTAACCAAGGTTAGGATATGGACCTCTCCTTAATTCATTTCAGAACATTTCTTAGGGTGCTGGTATCAATGGAAAAAATAAATTTTCATTTGGCTTAAATGTTTGTAATAAATGAAAATTATATCTTCTTATTCTCCTCCAAAAAGTCACAGTTCATCCCTGAATTCATATTCAGAATGAATATGTGGACAGCTTTGAAGCAAAAAAGGGTTCAGGTCAACAGTAACTTAAAAACCAAGCGGAGTCCTGTTAACTTGCCCAAATATAGGAATTCATTGTATTAAGTGAAAGCTAAACAATGAGGACTCTGAATCCTGCCTGTGCCACCACACATCGGGCAAGGTGGTGAACAAGGCTACACCATAGAATCACAGAAGAGTAGGGTTGGAAGAGATTTCAGGAGGTCATCCAGTCCAACCCCCTGCTCAAAGCAGGACCAACCCCAACTAATCATCCCAGCCAGGGCTTTGTCAAGCCGGGACTTAAAAACCTCTAAGTATGGTGATTTCACCACCTTCCTAGCTAACACATTCCCATGCTTCATCACCCTCCTATTAGTTTTTCCTAATATCCAACCTAGACCTCCCCCACTGTAACTTGAGATCATTGCTCCTTGTCTGTCATCTGTTACCACTGAGAATGGCTTGGGTCCATTCTCTTTGGAATTCCCCTTCAGGTAGTTGAAGGCTGCTATCAAATCCACCCTCACTATTTGCTTCTGTAGACTAAATAAGCCCAGTTCTCTCAGCTTCTCCTCATAAGTCATGTGCCCCAGCCCCCTAATCGTTGTTGTTGCCCGCCACTGAACTCTCTCCAATTTGTGCACATCCTTTCTGTAGTGTGTGTGGGGAGGGGAGGGCGAAAATAGACGCAGTACTCCAGGGGCTGTGTCTACATTGCAGGCTTATTGTGAAAGAACAGCCGTTCTTGCGCAAAAACTTGCCAGCTGTCTACACTGCACCCGCGTTCTTGCGCAAGTAAATTTATAGTATAGCGTCGGAAAACAGGGCTTCTTCCAGAAGAGTTATTCCTTTCCCCATGAGGAATAAGCCCTCTTGCGCAAGAGCTCTTCCACAAGAAGGCAGTGTAGACAGACAACATGAATTTCTTGAGCAAGAAGCCCCTATGGTTAAAATGGCCATCAGAGCCTTCTTGCGCAAGAGAGCATCCACACTGCCATGGATGCTCTTGCGCAAAAGCACATGCCAGTGTAGACACGCTCTTTGGAACATTTTTTGTACAAGAACTCTTGTGCAAAACAGTTCTTGCGCAAGAAGCCTGCAGTGTAGACGTAGCCCAGATGTGCCCTCCCCCGTGCCGAATAGAGAGGAATAATCACTTCCCTAAATCTGCTGGCAGTGCTCCTATTAATGCAGCCCAATATGCTGTTAGCCTTCTTTCCAACAGGGGCACACTGTTGACTTACATCCAGCTTCTTGTCCACTGTCCTTTTCTGCCACACTGCTACTTAGCCAGTTGGTCCCCAGCCTGTAGCAGTGCCTGGGATTCTTCTGTCCTACGTGTAGCACTCTGCACTTGTCCTTGTTGAACCTCATCAGATTTTCTTTTGGCCCAATCCTCCAATTTGTACAGGTCCCTCTGGACCCTATCCCTCCCCTCCAGCATATCTATCTCTCCCCTCAGTTTAGTGTCATCCACGAACTTGCTGAGGCTGTAAACCATCCCCTCACCCAAATCATGAATGAAATCATCCCTGTCTATCCTGGGCATTCCCTCTCTTAGAAGTATTCTCTCAGTCAGCCCCTTTGCCTGTTCCTCCAGCTGCTGAATGGCAAACATGTCATGGCAGATGCTCTGGGGCATGGGCAGGGATTTAAATGTAACTATTTTTGGAGGGGCACTTTAAACAGTTCCCCACCTACTGCCCTTAGACCCCACTGCCTCCCTCACCCTTCTGGTCCCTATACCTCCCCTGTCTACCAGAGACCCCTGCTGCCTGCCTGTGATCCCCATCCATCCCCCTAGCACTCCCAGGCCTTGCTGTCTCACCCTACGGTTGCCAGGTGTCCGATATTCAACCGGACAGTCCGTTTTTTGTGCCCTCTGTCCATTAAAAAATTCAGAAAATACCAGACATGTGCAATGTCTGGTATTTTCTGCTTTTCCAGCTGGGCGCCTGATAGAAGCCTGGCGGGGGCAGGGTGAGTGGCTGGGGAGGTGAGGCCGCTGGGAGCCCTCGGTTCAGCTGGTTGTGTGTGGAAGCCTGGTAGGGGTGGGGGGAGTGGCTGTGGAGGAGATGGTAAAGTAAAACAGAGGGAGCTGGACTGTTGATTGTAACTTATAATAAAGTTCCCATTCAGTGTTAAACATAGTTGTGGTGGGTTTTTTGGTCGACAAATTTTTAGCACATGTGTTCAGTATTTTTGGGAAACCATCTGGCAACCCTACTTCACCCCCACCCATTATCTGGAGCACCCCAGGTTGGGTCCAACAGTTACTTGAGGCTAGGGAAGAGGAAGAAACAGGACTCTGCAGAGCTGTGCTGCCAGCCCATCTTTCCTGCTGCAGGCACCATCTAGTGGGGCTTAGTGGGAGCGCTAGCTACGGTGTCTTTCCTAGACATACCCCTTCAACCGTGCTCACCCTGACTCTCCCTCTGGCAGAGAGGTGGGAGGATGGGCTTGGAGGAAGGAATCCAGAGCAGGGGGACAGAGCAGAAGCTTAGGACAGTGGCAGAGATAATTAATGGGGAGAGGGATGCACTGATTACCCCCCATTGTGCACACCCCTGCAAGATGCTTTGACATCATCCTTAACATCATCCCAAGTATTTCCACCTTCTTTTAGATAAGTTTTGGTCAAAGTGATTATGATGAATCTCTGCATTTATTATAAGTTCATTACATTTAATACCTACCATATTTCTAAGACATTTGCTTTTAGGGACATTAGGTGTGTGTCTGTATCTTTGATGGATTTCTGGTTCTCACATCGATATGTGAAGATGAAATAACACTGAATGGAAAATAAGGTGAAAGAAAGTTCCTTGTTTGTTTTTTGATTCACTGAAAACCATGCCATATAAATGCCATAATTTTCTTTCCTTCTTTAGTGGCCTGATGCAGCAGCATGGTGCAGTGTTTAATTTGTAAACTGCCAAGAAATGATAAAGTACTCACATGTGCCTGCAGGTCTTTCTTACACATTCCAGGTCACCTCCATCATGAGTGAACCACTTTGGATCTGATAAGTTTAAAGAAGAGAAATAAACAAATAGAGTCTGAGCAGAGTTCATTAAAATCAAAGGAAAGATTCCCATTAATTCTACTGCAACTTGTCCTGTGATTGGGCAGAGGTGGCCCTGAGTGGTTGGAGCATTAGCTCACTACACCCCTTGTGGGAGCAGTCGGGGAACCCAGGATTTCCTATTCCTCTAGGTTCCGAATCAGGGTGCTAGGGCAGGCAATTCAGGTGTATCTCCTGGCCTGCCCCCTATTGTGTTGCCTTCTATTGAATCTCCAGAGGCCCAGCGGGAGTCTGGCTGTTTTTTCCCTGCACTCACAGGGTGTGTCTACACTGCACCCTTAGCTCAAAATAAGATACACAATTTGCGCTATGCAAATTGCATATCTTATTTTGATTCTTTTTCAAAATAGGCTATTTTGAAATTTGGTGCATCTACACAGCACCAAATTTCAAAATAAAGCACTATTTCGAGACATCCCTTATTCCTCATGGAACGAGGTTTACAGGGATGCCGAAATAGCGCATCCGCTATATTTCAATATAGCATTCCAGTGTAGACATACCCACAGACTGCCACCTCACTGTGTCTCTGGCAGCAGTCTGTAGCTCCATCTTGGGACCTGCACTGGGGCAGTATAGGACTCTTGCTATATCCTTCCAGGAGCTACCAGTTCAGGCCTGCTTCCTTGCACTGAATACCTTGACTCAACTCTGCTGAGCCCAGTTAAGTTTCCCCTCTATTGCAAGCTTGCCCAGCAGATGCAGCTGGGTGGAGCTGTTCCTTCACTTACTGTACCCCAGTGTTGGATTTGTACACACAATGAGGAGGTGGGAGAGGAAGCATAAAGAATGGAATGCAAAGGATCAAGAGCAAAAACCAGCTGGAAGGTTGGCAGGAAGACTCCATAAGGAACCATCTCACTTTTAAACTGAGCTGCCTCTGAGCTAATCACAGGATATTTACTTAAAGATCTTTCACAAGCTGACCCTTTAAAGAGAGCAGACTGTGTTATATCTATGTCCTCCCAAGGAAAACACCAGCATTCAAAAAGTTACTGATGGCTGCAGTTTGTCGGACTACTAACTTTGACTTTGTGTAATACATTAGACATTTCTGGGTGGAAAAGCATAGATAATTTGATAGCTACCGTAAAATCTCGAGTATAATGCGCACCAATGTATAATGCGCACCCCTGACTTTTAAATCTTAGCATAATGAAAAAAATCTGAACTACCTATATATAATGTACACCTACACTGCACCTATATATCTATATTCCTATATAGCTTGTGTGCGGCCCACAGCCAGGAGCTGACCTGCCAGCACCAAGCCCAGCCTCGTCCACTTCCTGGAGCTGCCGGCCCCGGGCTGCAGGAGAGCGGGAGGGAGGGACGCGCCGCTCCCACCTGCAGGCTTGCCTGGGAAACGCACGTGCACCCTGGGGAGCCAGCGGCAGAGTTTGAAACCTGCCCCCCACCCCTCTGGACAGCTGCTCGCACGCCGTGCCGAGCTTGCGCCTGCTGCAGCCTGAAGGAGCACCAGGCAGGCAGCAAGCCAGGGTGCTGCAGCCTGGCGGCGCCATTGGCTCCTTGTCTTGTCCATGAGCCTGGTGGGGGCGGCGGCCCCCGCGCTGCGCTGCAGCGGGAAAGTTTCTGTGCAGAGGAGAGGGGGATTTTCCCAGCCCGGGGCTACTTACAGGTTCGTCGGCTTAAAACTTAAAAAAATAACTCCTATGTATAATGCGCACCCCGACTTTGACCCCCCCAAAAATCAGGAAAAAAGTGCGCATTATACTCGAGATTTTATGGTAAATCCAACTTGGGCACTCCTTCCCCTAGCATTAATCTAGCAAATTAAATCTGACAGGGTTCTTGTACTGACCATTCTTTTTCCATGCTGCCAGCAAATGCTAAGAATATAGTTGACATTATGCTTGGGATGAGCATCTCATTTGCATTAAGCTGAGTAGAAAGTGGCATTTTTCTTTCCTCAGCAACACTAAAAGAGCAATGTAATTTGCTTTTCTGTAGCCAAACCAAAGCATAACTGTGGAAACACAGAATGTAGCCATCAGTGATATAATTATGTAGAACAGAAACATGGAAACTACATTAATCAGTTTTCAATATGAAAGCCACTCTTCTGGAACAAGCACTCTTAATATTGGATAAGCAAGGAGACAGCTACAGTTGGTAAACTAGAGAGTCTTGTGACTGGTGGTAAAAACTATCCCTCATCTGATTTCTACAGTACAAAACCTGTGTTCTGGCATATTCATGAACCCTCTAAAGCTAGTGAAAAGATGTTACTGCATATTGTCATCCATTGTTATTTAGGCATGTGTTACATTTGTGGGTCTGATACCAGTGGCAAGACAGTTTCTAAAATGGAGAGGATGCTGTTTTACTTTTGAAAAATCCCCTCCCTCAGAGTTGGTCTTGTTTGAGTATATGATGAATGGTGACCAACATTTGGTATATCACATTCTTTACTATGTAGCATCAGGCCAGAGTGACTCCACCTGCTTAAAATAACCAGATATCTTTTGGTAGTTTCAAGGCCCAATGCATTTGTAGAATACGGAGTGAGTTTTTCAGTGTGGTTGACCATTTGACAGATCAATGAAGACAAAGGAAGTTCCCTTCCTTTCATACCATGAACACTGAATAACAGTTACAAACTGAATGATATTCTTCCAGATCCTGGGTTAGGTTCAAACTGTACCACTCAGAAGGCTACACCCACCTGATTCCTGGCTGGAGGCCACATCCATCGCCAGGGGAAAAAAACAGGGTGCCTTAGGAGTGAAAATCATGCTCTGTTGCCTATGACCCAAGGCTACGTCTACACTGCAGGCTTTTTGTGCAAGAACAGCTGTGCCAGCTGGACATGGGACAGGGTGGGAGCCTGCTGGCCAAAAGCTGTCATACAGCAGGCCCTGCACTGATGGACCGGGGCGGGCAGGGTGGCCAGACCCCCATGCACTGCATCTTGCCTCGCCACCAGGCTTTTACACGCACACCCCCGTAATCAGCCACTCCTCACTGGTAGGCAGGGGCTGGCAAGCAGGGGTCCAGCCAGCAGCAGGACCCACTAGTACAGATGGGGAAGGGCATGAGACAGAAAATATGGGACAATTTGCCCTTTTTAAAGAAAAAACTGGGATACCTGCAGGAGGGTTTAAATATGGGACTGTCACTTTAAAAACTGGGCATCTGGTCACCCTAAAAACTAGAGTAAGTGAAAGGAAAATCAGGCCAGAAGGATTCTTGGATGTACCTGAGACAAGTGCCAAAAGCCATTCCTGATAAAACTCCACTGAACTCAATGGGTATGTTTGGCTCATGTCCAGTGTATTCTCTAATGTGATATATAACTTAGACTGCAAAAAATGAAATGACCTAATCAAATGCCCAATAACAAAAGACTTCCACTGACTTCAATAGCATTGGATCAGGTACATAGTGTATTGTTCGTTGTGCAGTCATTTCTGGTTCTTAAAGATTCATTAATACACTAATCAGGGTGCAGCTCCATTGAGTTCGTGAGTCAGGCAAACAGCAAATTTGAAACCAGATGTTTTACCATAAAGTAAAGAGAAGTTTTAAGGTGTGAAAGCCAGACCTCCCTTTGCTCTAAGATGGCACAAAGCAGCAGCATCATTGTGTTCTTTGTTTTCTTATGAAGCTATTGGCAATAATCACCCATCTCAGAAATTTGTCATATTTGGTGCTTTTCTAAATAAACGAAACAGATCACTTTTTCTTGTCAGCATAAGATCCAAAAAAATTATGACTGCTTTGCATTGCTTGTTAGTTTAGCTCAACTGCCCTGTAATATATAGCTTGATTTGTACTGACATACAACCTTTGTGGTCTCCCTGAGATCATTGTGAGAATAAGACTTCCATCCTAGGAGCTTATTTTACTGAGCAAAATTCTCAAATAAACAAATCATATCTTTTCAAGCAATGTGACCAGAGCTATGTGACAGTAGAAGAACAGTTTTGTGAAAAAAATCAGTTTGCATTGACAGCAGGACATGGGCTGAATGTAATTTTGACTTAATTATAAGTGGTTTTTGTTCAAGACAATAAAATAGGTGTGTGACAATAGAAGAGGCGGTAAAGAGTGGAACAATGAAGCTGAAAGTATAGATTGTTGTCTATGGCCTTCCTTTACCTGCATGATCAGAAGCATTTATGCTGGGAAGTGTAGAAAGGAAAGTTCTTGAGTGCTGTGTTTAAAAACCAGTGCGATACATCCACCAGAACTGGATTATAGTGTAAAGGGTGAAACAGACTTAATTGAAGTAACAGTTGTTTACAGTGGTTCTGAATTTGGCATTATATTTATCCTCACTTTGATGTCTTATTAAGTGGATTGATTCAGATTGCTCTTTGATGACATGTTACATCCACACATTCAATATACATGGATCTGTTTGCTTCTCATTATCCCGGATGCAAGGAGAATATATGTATCACAGTCTGGTACTTAGCATACCCTCTTCTTTTTAAAGTTGTGACAGAGCTTACACTGCAGTGGAATGACCTAAGATGTTCATTTTAGCTTTCAGGCCACATAACCCCTGAACAGGCAGGAGAATGAGTCAACTGGGTGAGAAGTCTGTGACATTAATAGAGGAAAGAAGAGTGAGACGTATAGTATGTTAATCACTAAACCCCCCAAGACAGCTTGCTGTGTACAGCCATTGCAAATTGTACCACATTACTGTATAGTTGCTTAGCAATGTCCATTCATGCTGCATACAAGATGGTATCAAATGAGGACATTTTCACAGACATTTAGTGTGACTTGATCTCCCAAGTCCTGTATATACTTCTGTAAATCTCCTATGAGTTTATACCAAAATTTGTTCATCTCTGTTTCTTTTGAGGCTAGTGAAGGTGTCCACTGATAAGGTGCCCTGTAATATTAGGTCAAGCCAGTTAGCCAATGGAAAGTGCTAACAAAATTTAATAACAATCATATTTTAGGCAAAACCCACTACTTTCTAAATCTAGGTTAAATTTAATCCAACATATTTAGCATTTTACACCTCTGGAAAATATTGACCAAATATAGCTTTCAGTGAAGGGATTTCAAGGTCCATGTAGATCTCACTAAAAGTACTACAGAACACTAAAGATAGCAGTGTATGGTTCATTCCCCTCTCACACAATCTGCCAAGAGTGGTCCCTTCTGAGAAAACAAAATCAGTTTGAGTCGCATCACTTTTCTGTATCTTATTTTGACCTTCTAGAAAATAAAAATCTCTAACATTTCTTTGGGTTCAGTAAATGTAACTCTGTGATTAGTTCTATCTTCTTAACCCTCCCCAGCATCTGAGGGCCAGGCTCAAATTCTGGTCCTGCCTAATGGATAAACATTATCTTGCATGACAGTTCATTTTCTGGTCTGAACTATTTTTCATGAGACAAAAGAAAAAAATGAGCCATTTAGTTTCCCTACACATTTTCCATATTAATGCTCGCACACACAGCCACATATTCAGTGGCAATGGCCATATGATAAATTGCCTTTATCGTGCACATTTCATTGCCTTACATCTATTCCGCCAACTGATCTATCTATCCCTAAACTAACCCTAACACTCCCCAGAATAGTTTTACACTGGTTTCATTAAAGAAAAAAGAAATCTATCTGTAATGGATTGTTTCCCTGAAATATTTATTTTCTTCTTTACAATTACATGGCCTGGGAAGACAATATTCAGCTTGTTGAATCTGTGACAGGCTGGAGGCCTGTCATCTTGCAACCTTGCAAAGTTAGAAATAGGAGAGCTATAGGAGAGTTAGAAATAGGCGAGTTATAGTCCTAGCTTTGCAGTGGGACAGAGGAATTGCTTCTTGCTATGAAACATGCCATTACAGCAGTCTTTAAAAATGTGATATTTGCATGTATAAAAAAAACTATTGCAGATAATTTTCTGAGATGTAAATGTATTCAACTAGAGTTCTTTAGATTTTCACAGATCCTGAACACCCATGAGTCCCAATTAATATAAGCAGTGAGAAAAATCGTATCCAGATAAGAAATAAAACTTGTAACTGTATTATTTCCATCAACAGAAATATATTGCCTATTCAAAATATTATTTATCTAAGGGGGGGGAGGGAAGTCTTTTCCACAAGTCTTTGTAGTACTGTAGAAAAGACTGGATAGAATGCTGTTACATGTTTGTGTGCATAACACACTGCAATAGACATTGTATTTTGTTTCAGAAAGAAAAATCCCCATTTACATTAAAAACAATTTGTAAGGAAAACCCTCAAAAGTTAATATGTGGAAAGTTAAAGATGACATAGGTTCATTACAGCTGTAAGTGACCTTAGGTTTGACCCTTCCCTGGTAAACAATCCTTAGATTTGATTTACAAGCATAAATGCCATTAGGTCTTTCTGTACCAAAATGATGCTGTCATGTGCTGCACATGCCTGCCTACAGTAATTTGTTTTAAATTCAATTTCATTTTAAGACATGACAAGATAATGCTTGTTAATGACATATGTTCCATTGGGTGCTTGAATCAGTAGTAGACAGCAGTTTTCCAAGGGAAATTGTAAATTGCAAAGGCTCCAAATGTCAAATCAAATGACACATTGTAATTGGAGATAATAGTATCATTTGTCAATTTATATACCTGCTCCCTGTGGTATAATCCCTCTGTCTTTCATACTGAATAATTAGTCAAGTTTTCAGTACAGATGGATTTGGGTCACTAATTATTCTTTATGAAACATGATAGCATAACTTTATACTTCAGGAATGTAGGCTAGTAATAGCTTGGCAGCATTGGAACATGGACAAGACACATAACTATACAATTGCAGCCTTTTAGATCAGTATGCAAATTATTCTTCTCTGACACCTCAACAGGTTGACTACTTTAGTCTTTTTTACTGTTTATGAACTGTCTCCAAAGACAGCCCAATTTTTGCAAAATTGTATGTTATTTAAAATCATTTAAATAATACTATATGTGCATCAGTCTGGACTATGGATTTGTCATGGATTATTCCCTGCAAGCATTCGTTCAGGAATTTGATCACAACATACTGCATAATCATAATGTACTAATTTGTGTTATGTCACTGAGCACCTAGATTGTATGAAATTGGGTTTGTTCTCTGCTTCATAGGTGCTTAACAATTGTATATTATCTTATCTGATTTACACATATCTTTTTTCTAATTTCTCTTCAGAAGTTAAAGGTGGTGATAATTATGATTGTTTAATTACAATAATGAAGTGCAACTGTCTTTCTCTAATTACTCCAGAGGCAACTAATCCTGCTGGTGGTGTGGACGAGTGACATTACTGTATGCAGAAAAACATCAGGTTCTTATTCGGAAAAGACTTTATATTCTTAGAAGCCTCTCATTAATTGGAAGTTAATTGCTCAGATCAATCATCATTTTGTTTTGTTGACCGCATGTCATGTTTTTTTCCTCTCTTGATTTGCTTTTTTCATTCTCTTACCTCTATTGTAAAACTGATGTTAGTGAAGTCAGTGTTACTATAGCTGTCAGGTAGTCAGTGTTATAATTAATTAGTTTTCACTGGTAATCACTTCTCATGAAATATGCATGATATGCACACAAAGCCACCTATGATAAGAATGAGATCTCTCTATTCTATTTTAACCAGAACTAACAGCTCTAATTATTTTCTTACCTAAGCATTGACAATACAGTACAGGTTGAACGTCTCTAGTTCAGCACCCTTGTGATCTGACCGTTGCCGAACCAGAAAATTTGCTGAACCTCAGGTGGTCAATATTGTCTAGCAACATTACCAACATTTCCATTGCCTACTGGGCTCTTAGAAGACATTTAGGGGGAAATTAGAGCTAAGTAACAACACAGAACACAGAGAGCCAGGACTGGTGGCTGCAAACAAACGTTATGCAAACAAACACGCCCATCATAAGTGGACATGCGGCTAACTCAAATCATGCCAGACCATGGATGTTGCCGGACCAGAGAGTGCCGGATTAGAGAGGTTCAACCTGTATCAGATTATTTGTTCTTCTGCTAGGGAGGTATCTGTTTATTATATGTTTGCATCTTTCCATGACCATCATATTGCTCCCTATGTTTAGCCATCCTTAACATAACTTCCCCTGGTGACTATTTAATATCCTTTTCTTACCATGGGTGTAACTGTATTACCAATTATACTATGAAAGCACTTGATCACATATTTCCTTCTTCTAAAGCTATTGAAAGGGACAGAGGCCCACATCCTCAAAGATATTTAGATACCTAACTCCCATGTCACTGGGCCAGAAAAGTTTTTATTAGCACAGAAGATGTCCTAAGATCTTTGCTGTAAGGTTAGCAGGCCAAGGTATGTTGACAGAACAGATACAGGAACCTCAATAACTTCATTCTAAAATTATGTTTCTCACAATGAAAATAATTTGGGGGGTGAGGGACCTGAGTGGCTTTTAGTCAAGTCTAGTAATTAGGTATGGTCCTAGAATATGCAATAGAATCTTAGAATTTGGCTACTTATTGCTCTCCACTTTGTTATCACAGTTGCTGTAACCTTCTTTTGACTTTTCCTTTTACTGAGGACTCCTGGATTTGGTATTTTTCTCCCCCAAATGCTCAAATCATTTTACCCAGAATTTGAAAGTTTCCCTTGATGAAGGTCATTTATGGTGCGTGTACCCAGTACGATTCTGTATTCCATTAGTGCCTTAGGATTCTGTAAGTGGTGTGATGATAGTTACTTTGTGTTAGCATCAGACAATGTGCTTGAGGCAAATAAAAGCCATGGCAAAGAACAGAAGCTATTTATTACAAGCATATTTTGGCATAAGATACTGGATGAGCATTGCAAAAAGAGGCCAGCCTTGCAAAAACACTTTCCCAGTAATGCTGCCAAGGTGAATGGGAGCATTGGGTCTTTGCCTAGAGGCTGGTTTAGTTGTGCACCCAACTTTACTGAAAACTGTCTTATTTGTAAGTCCATGCTCCCTTTTTCTTAATTCTTTTTTAGTTTATCTGACAGCTTCCCCAGGGGACAACAGTCAAACATTCCACAGCTCCGAAAATATCCCTTGGGGATAAACACCTACTGAAATTCATATATGTTTCACAGTTTCTCGGTATAAATTGTATGCATAAAACTGGAGCACAAAGACAGGGAAAGTCATGAAAGAAATCACTTAAATATGTAAAGCAAAACATAAATCTTCAAAAATCCCATTTTATTAACAAATAGCTAAAATATTTCCAGGGAATTACAAAAGTTTTGTTCAAGAATGCAGCCATGCTCCTTTGAACTCATTCTTGTCAGATCTCACAAGCTGGTAGGTCAAGTCAATACACAAATGTGAGACCTCCCGTGAACCTTTAGTTTCTAAAGGAGACATCCTTCCTTCTGGATTAGCATTAGCATGTTTCTGTTGATAAGTAAAGTGATGTCCGTTTATGGGCAGTAAAAATCCAATGTCTCAGGTGTGTGCTATAGTCTGCTTCAGTTAGTTATAGCTGCTGCTGTCTCTCTAAATATAGCCTATGTTTAACTGGCTATGAAATCATAGAAGATTAGGATTAGAAGAGACCTGAGGAGGTCATCTAGTTCAACCCCCTGCTCAAAGCAGGACCAATCCAAAAAAAATTATCCCAGCCAAGGCTTTGTCAACCTTGGCCTTAAAAATTATTAGGATGGAAAGTCTTCCACCTCCCTACATAACCCACTCCAGGGCTTCACCAGCCTCCTAGTGCAATAGATTTTCCTAATATCAACCTAGACCTCCCCCACTGTAACTAGAGACCATTGCTTCTTGTGCTATCATCTGTCACCAGTGAGAAGAGCCTAACTCCATCCTGTTTGGAGCCCCCTGTCATGTAGTTGAAGGCTGCTATCAAAGCCCTCCTCATTCTTCTCTTTTGCAGACTAAACCTAGTTCCCTCAGCCTCTCTTCATAAATCAAGTGCCCCAGGCCACAGTAATTTTCACTGCCCTCCACTGCACTCTCTCCAGTTTGTCCTCATCCTTTCTGTAGTGGGAGATCCGAAACTGGATGCAATATTCCAGATGTGGCCTCACCAGTGCTGAATAGAGAGGAATAATCACTTCCCTCAATCTGCTGGCGATGCTTCCATTAATGCAGCCCAATATGCTATTAACCTTTTTGGTAACAAGGGCATACTGTTGACTCATATCAAGCTTCTCTTCTACTGTAATCCCCAGTGTTGTTTGCTCGCTGCTGTTAATTGTTATCTAATACTGCTGTGCACTGCTACATACCTGCAGAGTTCTACTGCAGGGGAAACAATATTTCAATAGCAAGTTAAATGAAAAGTATATTTACAGTTTATGGTTTTATAGGCAGGGATGACTGTGAGAACTGATGAGTTGGAGTTACAAAGTGCAGCTCCAACTCTGAATCGGAACTCATTAAAGCTCAGTGGAGGGCCCAAGGGGAGCTATGATGTTCCATGAAGTACAGGCATAGCTATAATTATGAGACTTTCACAAATTTTGCAAACCCGTCTAAGAAATACAGGTCAAAAGCGCTCCAGCTGCGTTAAGTATTATCTTCCTACAAAGAATATTAACAAAATAATTACATGGTAGCAGTTCAATATCTCTTTACCAGGACATAGACACCTGCTCTCACCTGACACCAAAGCCTACATTAGGTAACTTAATGTTATACAGATTATGAGGATATGTAGTTCTACAGGATCTATGCTAGGTCATTTTGATACAATTGATAGCTATGGCTTTATTGTGTACAAAAAAGTAAAAGAAGAGATCCATACATCATAACCCTAAACTCAGACAGGCTTAGCTCTACTTTAAACATACACAATCAATATTTCAGTTTAACAAAAAGGAAGGTGCTTAACTATACACTTTGTTAATGTGAATAAGGGAATGTATATAACCAGGTACAATACAGCAAGTCAATTTAATGGTGATAATGAGGTCTACTACTGCAACAACCAAAGGGAGCAAGCTCATAAAGTCATAGAAATTAGAGATGGAAAGCATCTTTCCTGGGGTCATCCATTCCATTTTCCTGCCAATCCTGGATTGAAAATCTTGGGAGGAGGCTCAAGGATGAGAAGGGATCAAACAGATCTAATTTGTACAAAATTAAGTTCTCCATTTTCAACCCCATGAACACTAGTATAGGGCAATGCAGTAGGCAGGCATGCCATTGTCTGATTCAGTTTAATGTTCAAATGTCTGCAATGTAGGATGAAAACTAGAGGCAAAGATAGCATTCAGAGTGAGCAGTTGTGTATCATGTGCTGAACAGAGTGTGGAATATGAGGCCTTTATGAGTTCTTACTGATAGGGCAACCCCAGAGTACTGGGAAGAGAGAGAACAAGTTCATTGAACAAACCAGAGAGCAGCAATAGATCTTTTTACAACTGCGAAGTTCCAAGCAATTGAAAAAGCACCAGCTGTTCAAGCAATACTTCACAGCCACACTCCTCCAAACCAGTAGATGGCCTGATGCCACTGAAGAAGGGGAAAATTGAGACTAATTAAATCAAGTGATAGATGAGAAACAACTTTGATTAAATTCTCAAGATACATAGGGTGAACATGGGTGAATGAGAGCCAGAAGGAAAGGAAGGAATAAATATAATAGAGGCCCCATTAAAGTTGCCATTAAAAATAATAAAAGTCCTGATACAACCATCAAAAATGCGCCTTTGGAATTTGAGCTCAGAAATGCTGACTCTCATTGATCTAAAAACCTCCATCAACACTTATTTGTGTATGCCACAGTTCACAGATATTTGCTTAGATTTTATGTCTTGTGGCTTGGTTTTCTGTATTTCCTTTTGGCTTCAATGTCATTTACAGTCTTCTAGTTATAATTTCCACAACAACTGGGCTGGTTGAAGAAATTCCACACATTTGTGTAAACATGTATTATGTATAGCATCATTTTAGGCAAGAAAAGCAATTTGGGAAAAAGTTTCTTCAGAAAACATAACTGATACTAAATTAATATAAACTTCTCAGCTTATAATCAATGTTAATCCCAGGCTTTGAGTATGTTCATCTGATCTTTTATTTATGTATACATTGCATACATATACATGCAATTATATACATACATATTGTAGGAAAAATATTAAGAGAATTCATAACTGCTTCTACTTACAATACACAGTGGTTTAGATGATCGTTACATGAACTGCTCTTTACGGTACTTAAATCAAATATATCACAATACACTATTTGTATTGCAAAAAGTGAAGAAATATCTTTTGATCATTGTAAAAATGTTTTGCTGGAATTTACATGTAAGAGTGCAAGTTGACTTTTGCAGATATATTGTATGAAAGATATTTCAATGTTAGTAAAATGTACTGCTGTAAGTCTTAAGCTGGCAACGACATAGTAGATTTAAAGTATAATGTCTTGATGCTTTATAAGACATTTTCAACTATCATAAAAAAATTATCATTACAAAGGTAGGTGAAGGATCTCAGATATTAATAATTGCAAATTTCATTGGTAGAGAGACAATGAAACACACAATTATTACAAAATTGCTTAATTCTTGGTATCACTTAAAATCTCCACTAAAGACTTTACTATTCTTAGGAACAGTTGATGTCTGCATCATGGGTGAGGCATGATCGACCTTACATTTCTAAGAATGTTACATTGTTCTTGCACTATGGCTGCATGCAGCTTATTGGGAGGATGTGGCATGTAAGGAATGCAGAGGTCTCCTTTGTAGCTTCTCTCAACCTAGCTCACAGCCCCAGCAAGAAGCACAAGTAATGCAGAGGGTCTTTTTCTGACCCACTGCACCTGCTATAAATAGATTATTTTGCAAAATGCCAACATGTTGTGTCAATATGGTATTTTGTTGAATTGGAGGGAGAAAAAACTGCTCTATGATCATCTAAAGCCATTTGGGTCTTCCTCCTTGGTCAACAGTTGTAATTTAACTTAGGAGATATCTCAGACTTATGAAAGTCAATGGGAGTTTTGCCATAAACTTCACTGATGTCAAGAACTTCATCCCTTGTACTGTACGGACTTTATAAAGATAATTCATTTATCCTAATGGCCTAAAGTGCTGATTTTCATGATACTTCAAACTATGTATCCTCCAATGTGGGTACCCAGAAAATGTAGGGAAAAAAAGATGGAGATAGAGAAATTGTACCACCAACCCACAGCACTTTCTTCCTTACATTTACCGCCTGCAGCAAACCTCAAATAATGTTTTTGTGGCCTTTTCCAAGTGTCATCTGTGTATAAATTGTTTCTCTTTTCAGTGGGTCTAATTCTCACATCATCTACCTAACCATTGGTAACCAACTGCTGCCTTATAGCTACAAATCCAGCCAGCTGTTCATGGATATAACACAGCTCCCTTGTTATGCCCTTCCCTAACTTTGGAACATTTCCTGCTCTAGGGAGTGCCTCACTTAACTTCAGCTTCCCTTATGACCGAGATCATCCTACTGTACAAAATGAAGAATTACAGAACTCTTGGGCCTGCAGTGCATCAGGCTTGTCTCCAGCCTAAATTACAGGAGGCTAAGGTTTGTTCTCACTTAAGCTGCTTGTTAATGGTCCCAAGGAGCCAACAGTGGCACCCAGGGATTGCCAGAGAAAAAGAAAACTCTAGTTATGGCCCCTGTACTTTCTCCTGGGAAGAGCTGGAAGTGGTGGTGAGGGCTTACAAACAGTTATGCTGGCTTTTTGCTATCTAAGGTTTCCCTTCTGCTGAGGATATCCTCTTGTGGAGGATTATCTTAGCTTTAGGGACAGTCTGCACCAGCAGCATAGCACCAAACTACCAGTCTGCAGCACAGGACTGGTGCCAATCTGTGAATACTATCCTGGAAATTGTATTATTTTATATTGCAAACTCCCACAGCTGTAATTTGACTCTGTGCTACTTTATGCAAAAGTGGGTCGGCCTTAGTGACATGATGCCAACCTCCACTTCTCCCTAGGTTGGCGCAGTGGTAGTCAGAACTACTCCTAGCTCTGCTGGGTAAATAATGACAGTTGATTAAACAAATGCAGAGGAGAATAACTAATGAGTCACCCAGTCCCATAACATCACAATAACTGTTTAAAAGAATTGTTTCTCTATTTCTATTTCCCAGCTGGAAGCAGGTGTACTTTTAGCACTGGTGAAAGAAGGCTTCAGGCTGTGCCTTCTAAATAAACCAAAAAACAGAAAACTCCCTAAAAGACTGCTGTTTGAGGCCCTGAAGTACCTTTTGAAATTGGATTCTGCTGGTTGTATAGAGCAATGCTTTGAATCCCATATATGTTGGAGAATGACCTTGGGTAGTACAACTTTATAACATGCATCTTTAATAGTTCCCAGCTACTGTTTTTATTCAGAGTCCTCCCCCACCCCTCTCCAGCATGTGCAGACACACGCACACACACACTGGTATCACCATTCCATCTTCAGTCTGTAGCTGAAATGAGGCTGTGATTTTTTTTTTTAATATTCTGACTTAGTGCCTCTCTGCACTGAGTTTTCCACTTAGGGCACTAAGGCAGCCTCCTTGAGATAGCTGGACTCTGGCCAGAGTAGAGATGAATGTCTTCAGAGTTGACTGCAAAAGACAGATCTGCCGAGGAAGTAGTTGGAATCTTTTTTCTGGAAAGAAGATTGAAACAGTTTATTGCTGCTGGTGCTTTGAATGATGTGAAAGTAAAACAACTCACTGGTAATTGGATTAAAGGCCAAGTCTGTAACTTCTTCTTTTTTCCCCTCTATGCTGACTTTATTGGCGAGGGTCACAGCAGCAGCATGGAGACTAGGGAGGACCAGACCTCCTTTCTCTCTGCAACAAGTTCCAGCTTCTACTAGGGGATTTCCCAGTGTTTCCAGGCCTGGGAGATATAATCCCTCCAGCATTCCCAGTGGGACAGGCCCAGTATTGTGTCAATAGGAGCCTCCCAGGGGGCATCGTTATGAGGTGCCTGAACCACCTCAATGGGCTCCACTTGAACCAGAGGAGTAGCAGCTCTACTCCAAGGCCCTCCTGATACGCCAAGCTCCTTGCCCTATCTTGGAAAATCCAGGCACCTTGTGGAGAAACCTTATGTCTTCCGCTTGTACCAGTGATCTCACCCAAACTCCATGTCCATAGGTAAGGATGGGGAGAGACCTGTAAACCAACAGCTTCATCTAAGAACCCAGCTCCCACTTCAACACCACCACAGATCAGTGCCCTCATCATGGCTGCCGCCGCCAATCTACCAGTTGATCTCATGCTCCTGCTTGCTGTCACTTGTGAACAAGGTCCCTAGATACTTTAACTCATTCACTCAGGGCAGCTGCTCCCCCCTCACCTGGAAAGAGCAGTCTACTTTCTTCCCGAGAGAGAACCATGACCTCTGACTTGGAAGTGCTGGTTTTTATCCCATCTGCTTCACACTCAGCAGCCACATTGCAGACTGAAGAAGCAAGGACAAAATCATCTGCAGAGATGCTACCTCTGAGTCCCCATACCAGAGACACTATACAGCTCAGCTGCACCTTGATATCTTTTCCATGAAAATTTACCAATAGTAGTGGGGAGAAGTCTCCCTTGATGGAATCCAATGCCCACCTTGAATAAACTCAACTTAATGCCAAGAATACAAACACAGCTCTCACTCTCACAGAGGGACTGGATAGCATGCAAGTGCCTCACATTGTGGGAAGTGCTGTGGGAATATATCTCAGGAAGCAGTTGCAAGCTTTCTCCAGGTCCACACACCAAAGACAGACAGAGTGAGCAAACTCCGATGACCTCTCGAATATCTGTGAGAGAGCAAAGAGCTGATCCATTGTTCCATGGTGGGATGGAATCCACATTGTTCATTCTGAATTGGTGTAACCTCCTCTCCAGCACCCTGGCATAGGCTTTGCTAGGGAGGCTGAGGAATGTGATCCCCCGAACACACTCCTCAGGAGACCACACACTCTGGTCTCCTTGATTGAGACCATCACCCCGGCTTGCCAGTTCAGAGCTACCATTCCCACCTTCTGTGCAACATTGAAAAGGCACATTTATCACGACACCCCCAAGGTTGTCCAGTGCTTTCAACATCTCCGGAAGTCTCTATGCTTTATTGAAATATCATAACACAAACTTCAGTGTTCCCAAGCAACCAATAATCCCTGCTGTGCTCAACAATCATCGCATCCAACAACAGCCACCATGTGCGTTGGACACCAAACAGATGTCATACAAACATCAGGGAGGGACATGGAAGGAGCCCAATAGCTGTGCACAATAGTAAGGCTGGGAATGTTGGCTGTCTTGTCAAGTTCATTGCTCTGGATTTTCTCCAGTAGGGATGATAGGAGTCTCTGTCTCAATATCTACAGGCTCAGCTTCCTGGTGAGATCTTATCAATCAAATCAAGTTAAAATTAAGTTCTGGAAAACCAGGGCCTATAAAACCTGAATCCTAGCATTACCTATAGCTGAAAAAAGCAAGGCTATTAGTATAGAGGTTTCCAAGTAGGCAGTTTGGGTGAAAGTGATCATGACATCATAGAGCTCACAATTCTAAGGAAAGGTAGAAAGGAGAACAGCAAACTAGAGACAATGGATTTTAGGAAGGCGGATTTTGGTAAGCTCAGAGAGCTGATAGTTAAGGTCCCATGGGAATCAAGACTGAGGGGAAAAACAACTGAGGAGAGTTGGCAGTTTTTCAAAGGAACATTGTTAAGGTCCCAAAAGCAAGCTATTCCGCTGCGTAGGAAAAATAGAAAATATGGCAAAAGACCGCCTTGGCTTAACCACGAGATCTTGCATGATCTAAAAATATAAAAGGAGTCCTATAAAAAATGGAAAGTAGGACAAATTACAAAGGATGAATATAGGCAAACAACACAGGAATGCAGGGCGAGATTAGAAAGGCAAAGGCACAAAATGAGCTCAGACTAGCTACAGGAATAAAGGGAAACAAGAAGACTTTTTATAAATACATTAGAAGCAAGAGGAAGACCAAGGACAGGGTAGGCCCACTGCTCAGTGAGGAGGAAGAAACAGTAACAGGAAACTTGGAAATGGCAGAGGTGCTTAATGACTTCTTTGTTTCAGTCTTCACCGAGAAGTCTGATGAAGGAATGCCTAACATAGTGAATGCTAGTGGGAAGGAGGTAGGTTTAGAAGATAAAATAAAAAAAGAACAAGTTAAAATCACTTAGAAAAGTTAGATGCCTGTAAGTCACCAGGGCCTGATGAAATGCATCCTAGAATACTCAAGGAGCTGATAGAGGAGGTATCTGAGCCTCTAGCTATCATCTTTGGAAAATCATGGGAGACAGAAGAGATTCCAGAAGACTGGAAAAGGGCAAATACAGTGCCCATCTATAAAAAGGGAAATAAGAACAACCCAGGAAACTACAGACCAGTTAGTTTAACTTCTGTGCCAGGAAGATAATGGAGCAAGTAATTAAGGAAGTCATCTGCAAACACTTGGAAGGTGGTAAGGAACAGCCAGCATAGATTTGTAAAGAACAAATCATGTGAAACCAATCTGGTAGCTTTCTTTGATAGGATAACAAGTCTTGTGGATAAGGGAGAAGTGGTGGATGTGGTATACCTAGTGTGACCATGTCCAGGGAGGAGGCATGCCCCCCCCCTTGGGGCTGACCCCCTTCGGCCACTACTGCTGACCCTACACCCGCACCCAGGTGTAACCCATGTCCAAGGTCCTGCGGTAGGCGCGTCCTAGGTGCCGGAAGAAAAGTACAACGCTCTCTGTGATGGAGGGGGAGTGGGGGCCTGGGCCCACCCTCACTCACGGGCCCCAGCCCAGGTCCCTAAGGACACAGATCCTCCGTGATCCAGTCCGGCTGACGGGGCGTCTAGCCGAAACTCATCAGCCCACCAACCACTCCTGGTTCTGCCCTGGGCTACTTCCTCTCCCCTCGTTCACCCCTGCCCCGGGGTCTGCACTGCCCCAGTTCACCTCCCCTCTGGTCGACAGGGTGCCTCTTGGGCGGCCGTTGGTCAGGGGCGCCGGCTTCCTGGAGCTGCACCACTTGCGCTGCTCCTTCCTGCTCCTACTCGGGCTGCGGCGTTTGCAAACGCCTGCCCCCGCTTCCGTCTCTTCCCCCCTCTCAGCCATGGTGGCGGCGTTTTCAAACGCCCCGCCGCTTCCGCCTCTCCCCGGGGCGGGGCCCGCCCTTTCAGACGTCCAGGGGGAGGGGCCACAGCGCACGTCCTCCCTCCCCCTTGGCAATGCTCCGTCGCCGCTTGCCACAGTGTCCAGGCGCGTCAGCTGTGCAGTGGCGTGGGAGCACCCGGCACACCACCGGGGCCCCTCGCCCGCGGCCCCGAACAGGGCTTGCTCGCCGGGGGCTTCAGTGCGGGCCGGGGGCGTCCCGTCACACCTAGACTTTAGTAAGGCATTTGATACGGTCTCGCATGATATTCTTATCAATAAACTAGGCAAATACAACTTAGATGGGGCTACTATAAGGTGGGTGCATAACTGGCTGGATAACCGTACTCGGAGAGTAGTTATTAATGGTTCTCAATCCTGCTGGAAAGGTATAACAAGTGAGGTTCCGCAGGGGTCTGTTTTGGGACCGGCTCTGTTCAATATCTTCATCAATGATTTAGATATTGGCATTGAAAGTACGCTTATTAAGTTTGCAAATGATACCAAGCTGAGAGGGGTTGCAACTGTTTTGGAGGATAGGGTGATAATTCAAAATGATCTGGACAAATTGGAGAAATGGTCTGAGGTAAACAGGATGAAGTTTAATAAGGACAAATGCAAAGTACTCCACTTAGGAAGGAACAATCAGTTTCACACATACAGAATGGGAAGCGACTGTCTAGGAAGGAGTACGGCAGAAAGGGATCCAGGGGTTATAGTGCACTTGCTGCGCTGGTTAGACCTCAGTTGGAGGATTGTGTCCAGTTCTGGGCACCGCATTTCAAGAAAGATGTGGAGAAATTGGAGAGGGTCCAGAGAAGAGCAACAAGTATGATTAAAGGTCTAGAGAACATGACCTATGAAGGAAGGCTGAAAGAATTGGGTTTGTTTAGTTTGGAAAAGAGAAGATTGAGGGGGGACATGATAGCAGTTTTCAGGTATCTAAAAGAGTGTCATAAGGAGGAAGGAGAAAACTTGTTCATCTTGGCCTCTGAGAATAGAATAAGAAGCAATGGGCTTAAACTGCAGCAAGGGAGGTTTAGGTTGGACCTTGGAAAGTTCCTAACTGTCAGGGTGGTCAAACACTGGAATAAATTGCCCAGGGAGGTTGTGGAATCTCCATCTGTGGAGATATTTAAGAGTAGGTTAGATAAATGTCTATCAGGAATGGTGTAGATGGTGCCGGGTCCTGCCATGAGGGCAGGAGACTGGACTCGATGACCTCTCGAGGTCCCTTCCAGTCCTAGTATTCTATGATTCTATGAAGTACCTGTGCTCTGGAGCTGGGAATGTGGTTTCCAGTTCTGGCAGACAGACATGTGTTAGTATGGTAAGAATAGCACTGTAGCCAGGACTAGCACAGTCAGCAGCTCAGACTATTTCCCAGAGTACAAACCAACACCAACCTCCTGAGTACATACTCAGCCAGCCAGCCTGAGCTTCCATGAGTTAGCTCTCACTGCACTGCTGTTTTTAGAGGACTAACTTCGACAGAAGTATATTCCCAGCTGCAGTGGGAACTACCCTTAGGCTGTGTCTAGACTGGCCAGTTTTTGCGCAAAATCAGCCGCTTTTGTGCAAAAACTTGCCAGCTGTCTACACTGGCGCTTGATTTTCCGCAAAAGCACTGACGTTCTCATGTACGAAATCAGTGCTTTTATGAAAAGCTTTGACGCTCCTGCTCAGGCAAAAGTCCCTTTGTGCAAAACTGTTGCGCAAAAGGGCCAGTGTAGACAGCTGAGATTTGTTTTGCAAAAAAGCCCCGATGGCTAAAACGGCGATCGGGGCTTTCTTGAGCAAAAGCGCGTCTAGACTGGTATGGACGCTTTTCCGCAAAAAGTGCTTTTGTGCAAAGGTATCCGTGCCAATCTAGATGCTCTTTTCCGCAAATACTTTTAACAGAAAAACTTTTCTGTTAAAAGCATTTGCGGAAAATCATGCCAGTCTAGATGCAGCCATAGTGTATTTTACAGAGAAATATAAAATTAATCCAAGCATATTTTCACAGTTCAATGAAAAGAACGTTGACCGTTACTGGTAGTTTTAAGTGGTTACCCATTTATAATCTCTTCTACTTACAGCCTTTATTTGCAGCATGGGTGGGAATAAAAACCTATTTATAGAAGAACCAAACACCCAACCAAACACCATTTAAAATATCCATGCTCCAGTAAAGCAGCCCTTTTCCCTTATGGAACAATCAAAATGCAATTACAGCTGAACAAATATTTCTGCATACATTCTGTTCTTTAATTAAATATTGTCAGAGGAAGAAATCTCTTTGCAGTCAGATGTTCTCAATCACCAGCACACAATTGTGAACATGAGTTTAAATAATGATAGAAAAGTTGTAAAATAGATATTCCTGACAAAACACAACTATTAGAGAGAAATCCTAATTAAACATCTGAAGGTCTAGGACTAGCCCTGGGACTGCTCATAATCAATGAAGGAATGAAGTAGAGGCTATTTTAAGTACAGTAATGTCAATAACTCAGACAAGTTCTGTCTGCACCAGTTAAAAGGGTTAGTGAGTTCCAGGCTGGGTAGTAATGAAGATTCTGTTTGATGAACTGAATCTCATTTCTCGTTTGCAAGTTACATGGGCAAGGTACAAAACCAGAGTAAGATCCAGTGCCTACCCGAAAGAGCTTGACATTTATATAGACAAGACAGAGAAAAGACTGAGTGGAGAAAATGAGGCACAGAGAGATAAGTGGTTTGCCTAAGGTAGGGGTGGGGAATGTAAGGTCTGTAGGCTGGATCCAGCGTCCTCACAGCACACACAATCTACTATCCTGGGCCCCCGTATGCTCTGGTGTGTGAGAGATGTGGGGAGTATATTTCTCCTTCTCAGTGGGGGCCATATCAGTGAGGTTTTTTTTGTTTTTTGCTTCTCAGCTTTGTGCGGCCCACGACTGATTTTTCTGTGGGCCAACAGCCCCCAACCCAAAAAAGGTAATGCACAAATGTGTCTGAGAACCAGAAGTGTCCAAAGAGTTGTAAGGAATCCAGAAAGATTTTTCCCAGCCTCTAGCAGCCTGGCCAGTTCCATATCGCCACAGCACTGGCTATAACCTCAGTTGTACCCTCATGATCTCTGGGGTAAGACTGCCACTACATGAACCATGATAACAGCAGTATGATTGAGCTCTTCTAGTTCTTGGCAAGCCCAAGCTTTTCTGAACTTTCACTCTTCCTTTCTCTGTGATGAAGATGTGTCAATTGTCAGTTACGATAGCCCATGAAAACCCCTTTGATTACAATGAATGAAACAGCTGCTGAGGAAACATTTATAAACAATGAGAAATTGAAGTGGCCATTTTACTGGGAGTTAATTCCACAGAAATGCTTGGTGCAGCAGCATCACAGCTGGAATGAATCGTTCTCAAGGTGCTTTAGAGAAAACAGCATTGGGGCGGGGAATTTTTTTTTTTTTTTTTTTGCCAAATGTATAATTCCTTTGGATAACAGCATCTGCCTATATCATTTCTGATTAATAACTGGAATTAAAACCAGAGGCAAACCTTCCTTCGAGTCATGTCTTGGATATCAGTCATTTTTATTAAAATATCCACCTTTAGAAACATACATTTTTATTGAAATTCTACTTGTCAAGGGAGCAGTACAGAACCATTTTCCTGTCCAGATTTATTCTGGAGGTGACCTACTCACTAACAACTTGTCAATAGTCCTCTAGTTGTCATCTGGTTTTATTACATTTCTGCAGTCACATTTTTATTACCATGGGGCTATATGTCAATTTTCAGCTGTACACAATCATCAGTTCAAGATTGGGCCTAAGCTACTACTAACCTTTAGGAACAAACTAGCTTAGAAAGTCTCCTGAGAGAAACTAATTCAACCTTTCCAAGATGAAGACCTAAACACTGTGCTAAATATACTGAAGATTGTTTTATTTGATCTCATTGTTAATACTTGTTTTTAAAAGCCTGATTATTTTGTAGCAGTTCCTTTTATTATCATGATAAATTGGGAACTCTTGTTTTTGTTATTGTTGTTGTTGTTGAGCTCATAGAACATGTTGCCTCAAACAACTCCCTTGCTGGAAATCAATCAAAATCTCTGTCTTCACACAAGCTGTTTACTTTTCATGCAGAAGGCTTCTCTGGAACTCCTGCCAACTGGAATGACCTCCCTGGATTTCTCTGCCTCTCAGCATCTTACCAAATCTCATCTAAAAGCAGCTTTCTTCTTCTTCTTTGGATTGCCTTTTGCTTGCTGTTGTTTCAGTTTGTAACTATGTTATTTTAAGGTGGGTAGTATAGAGAGCATGACTGGCTATGTCTCCTGGAGAGGGACTGGCAAAATGAAGCTGGAATATGGGTTTGTTGGGGAGAGGGGCAAGAGGAAGCAAAGGGGATTGTGTGTGTGTGTGTGTGTGTGTGTGTGTGTCTGTGTGACTGCACACACATTTTGTGTTCATTTCAGGTTCAGTTTTCATCTGCAAATATTTTCACACATAGCTCCTTCTTGGGTTTAAGAGGACTTTGCTACTGCAATTTAAAAAGAAAAAACAAACAAACACAGACGTCCTACCCAAAATGCACACACTTTAAAAAAAATCACTATTTTAAACCAAGACATGACTTCCTATGGGCTCAACACTATAAGATGAAAGAACCACCCCTCACTCTCAAATTTCCTATTTTAAAAAACTCATGGTTTTTTAAGGCAAATTTACAATTGTGTGTGTGTGTGTGTGTGTGTGTGTGTAGAGAACTCATGATTAATAGATGGTTATAAAACTTGAAAAGCAGTGTGGGAAAAAGCAAAGGGAGGTGGGGGAAAGTCTGCCCAGAAAGACATTCTGGATAAAACCTCACCACCTTCCAGTCTGGCATTCACAGGCACTGGAACAAGGAATGATCCCACACACCTTGGCTTGAAGTGGTTACCATCACGTACAGGGTTAAGAGTTTGGTTCAGTGACTCCCAGCACACGCACTGTACAGATTGTTCCAGCACTCCTGCTGCTATTCATGAATAGAAATGCTGCTGTTCAAGACAGCATCCACAACAAGAAGAATGCATCAGAGCTGAGCAGTAAACATTGACTACAGTGAAAACTTCAGCTTGCTAGAATATGGCCTTTATTAAAGATTTAGAGAAGAACTAGAGAGTTATTTAGAAAATGCTACTTTGATTGCAGCAGAGAAAACATGCCAAAAATAAACAGTTTCTCTGTCACTAATTGTCTTTCATGCTCTCTGTGTATTTTTAAAATAATTCCAGGAAAAATCTATGTTGACATTTTACTTTAAATTTAAACACACCACATTTAATATTGAATTTTAAATGCCCCAAAATTGAATAAAGTGGCAAGAAGAGCTGTTGAAATAAACTTCCATGCATACAGCTTAGAATTTCTTGGATTTTCTTGGGTTTTCCAACCACAACAGGCATCTTAAACACTGACACATTTATTTGGGCATACACTATTTGTGGGTTAAAAACCACTTCATTCAATGCATTTGATGAAGTGTTTTTTTACCCATGAAAGCTTATGTCTAAATAAATCTGTTGGTCTCTAAGCCCTGGTCCAAACTAAGGAGTTATTTCAAAATAACTCCCCTTATTTCAAAATAACAAGCCGAGTGTCCACACTACCAAGCCCATTATTTTGAAATAATAACTCCTGCTTTCCACAAGGTATAATGCTTATTTTGAAATAGCTATTTCTAAATAGTGGAAGTGTGGATGCTCCACTGCTGCTCTTTCAAAATAACGACTCCCCAGAGTCATTCAAAGTAATTACTCCCCAGTGCTTCCTGGGACTCTAAGTTGAGGTAGCATGTCCACATTAAGAAAGTCTTCCTCAGACTAATTTCGAGGCTTCCCTGTAGTGTGGACATGCTATTTTGAAATAGTTATTTTGGGAGTTATTATTTTGAAATAAGTTATTTTGAAATAATTTCCTAGTGTAGACATGCCCTATGGTGCCATGGGACTCCTAATTGTATTCTTCTATTTATTTATGTTACATACTACTTAATGACTGAAGTTCTGTCATTTTTTCACACGTTCTTATTTTAAAAATATAAATAGTGAATCTGCACCTTCTCTTGTCTTCAGAATGTGCAGGTTACTATATAAAACACGGTAACAAACGTTAATGAGAACATACTAATTTTAACTATTTGTTTTCCAATCTGTAATGGCCCGATCCTGCGTTCTTGATGTACCCATTTACTAAATAACTGAATTAGTCAGCCACTAATTGGTCACAGTATCTAAATTCCCATTCCTGCATACAGACTGTATCTCGGTGGAAGCGGATCCAAATGGCTAAGCTGCAGAGCTTCTCCAAAACTGGTAAAATTCTTTCTTTAGGTGGTTACATAGATTAGCACTGTGTATAACTTGTAGATTTAAGTCTATTTATAAAATAATATAAATAAAATTGTAATTAAAAGCCTGACCAGGAAATTATTTTTTCCTCCATAAAAAACTTTCAATTAAAATAAAATATTTTGCACATTAGGCAAGATTTTTCTTTGGGTTCTTGGGTTTTCATTCAAAATGGGAAATCTGAAAACTAAAAACATTTCTACTTTTTCCTCCAAAATGGAATTATTTTTTTTCCAGAATTTTGGAATTTCTTGAGGAATGGAAATTCCAACCCTTGACAAGCTCTGTGAAAAAGTGGGTGATGTAGATGTGGGAGGAAAGGAGTAAAATGTAAAGAAAATAAAGCAATATGGTTCATTACAAGGATTGTGTTATGGTCTTTGCCTTGCTCATGGTAAGCAGAATTTAATGGCTATCAAATACAGAATATTCAGCACCAAATTATTTCCCTACATTTAATCTCAACAGGGCAAAAGAGTAAATAATCCTACAGGGTTATCAACCCTACCACAATTAAAGCTTAAAGAATGGGCCTTACTTTCAGCATTTTTTCCCACATTTTAAAATGTTAGCTTTAGAAAATCTATTAATATGGATTTTTGGATGGGCAGGAGGAGAGAGAAATATTTCCTTTTTTCTATCTGGATTTCTGATCTAACACTTGGTTACTTTCTGGGTAACTCCATTTCAATAATATCAGATAGGAATACACAGAATAATAATATAATGCAATAATATGGGAAACAGAGTTCCACTAGGAAAGAGAAATACTCTAGGACTATGCCTTTGACATAATTTCAGCTGGCCTACTGAATGCATCCCATGTTGAGTGGATTAATGAGGTTAAGCTAACATGTTTGAAGAAAGCACCCTTTTTGCCACAGGGTCAGAGTGGGCTTAGATTCATAAAGGTTCTTAGATGCCTAAACACGAGGCCTAAACATGTAAATCTCAACTTTAGTTTCCACCTCTGATGCACAAAGTTTCTGCTGAACGCTGTAGTGCCCAAATAAAACTCAGGATTCGTCTACATAGCAGGGCAAAAGTCGAATTAAGCTATGCAACTTCAGCTATGTCAATTAGGGTATGTCTACACTACAAAGTTAATTCGAACTAACGGCCGTTAGTTCGAATTAACTTTCATAGGCGCTACACATGCAAACCGCTAGTTCGAACTTAATTCGAACTAGCGGAGCGCTTAATTCGAACTAGGTAAACCTCATTCTACGAGGACTAACGCCTAGTTCGAATTAAAGTTCAATTAAGGGCTGTGTAGCCACTTAATTCGAACTAGTTGGAGGCTAGCCCGTCCCAGCTTGCCCTGGTGGCCACTCTGGGCCAAGCCAGGAAACTCTTCTGCCCCCTCCCGGCCCGGAGCCCTTAAAGGGCCACGGTCTGCCTACGGTGCCCGTGCCAGGTGCAAGCCTTCCAGCACCCAGCCAGCAGACCCTGCACCTGGCACAGCATGAGCCAGCCACCGCTGCCACCCAGCCCTCCGCCTCTTCCCAGGACCAGGCTGGCGGCTCCCAGGAGCCTGCCCGGGGCCGCAAGAGGCGGGCGCCCGCCTGGTCTAGTGCGGAGATCGTGGACCTCATCCAGGTTTGGGGGGAGGCCTTCAACGTCCACAATCTCCGCACTAGGCACAGGAAAGCGGCTGTCTAGGGCAGGATAGCTGCCAGCCTGGCCACCAAAGGCCACATGCAAACCCAGGAGCCGGTTTGCATGAAAATCAAGTTGGTCCAGTGAGACCCCCGACCCTGAGCCCTGAGCTTAGAACATAAAAACATAAGAACGGCTGTACTGGGTCAGACCAAAGGTCCATCTAGCCCAGTAGCCTGTCTGCCGACAGCGGCCAACACCAGGTACCCCCGGAGGGGATGGACCAAAGACAATGACCAAGCCATTTGTCTCTTGCCATCCATCTCCAGCCTTCCACAAACAGAGGCCAGGGACACCATTCCTACCCTCTCTGGCTAATAGCACTCCATGGACCCAACCTCCATGACTTTATCTAACTTCTCTTTAAACTCTGTTATAGTTCTAGCCTTCACAGCCTCCTGTGGCAAGGAGTTCCACAGGTTGACTATTTGCTTTGTGAAGAAGAACTTTCTTTTATTAGTTTGAAGCCTGCTACCCATTAATTTCATTTGGTGTCCTCTAGTCCTTATATTATGGGAACTAATGAAGAACTTTTCTTTATGCACCCTCTCCACACCACTCATGATTTTATATACTTCTATCATATCCCCCCTCAGTCTCCTCTTTTCTAAGCTGAAAAGTCCCAGTCTCTTTAGCCTCTTCATATGGGACCTGTTCCAAACCCCTAATCATTTTAGTTGCCCTTTTCTGAACCCTTTCCAAGGCCAAAACATTTTTTTTGAGGTGAGGAGACCACAGCTGTACACAGTACTGAAGATATGGCATACCATAGTTTGATACTTCCCCTCCTCCTTCTTCCCCTGGCTTCCCCCTTCCAGCTCCCTCCTCCCAGGTTTCCACCTCCCTCTCCCACCCTCTCTCTTCCCCTCTCCCACCTCCTTTTCCCAGTCTCCCCAGAGGTTAATCCCCACCCCAGTTTTGTTAAATAAAGAGAGTTTCTATTTTTGAACACTCGTGTCCTTTATTTTTTACATCAGGAAGGGGGGCTAGGGAGGGGTAAGTGGAAGGAGGTGAGGGAGGAATGGGGTACGAGCCCCCGATGGGGAGGACTGGGGTGGCTCTGCGGGCTCCTCGGGGTGGAAGCTCTCCTGCAGGGCCTCCTGGATCCTGACAGCCCCCCGATTGACCCCCTCTGGATGGCAGCCTGCAGCAAGTGCAGCCGGGCAGATGGCCGAGTGCTGTGATGTGCCGAGTGAGGGCACTCAGGGCACTCCAAGACAGGACTGCTTTGCTGTCCCTCAGGGAGGTAGACCCGCAAGCGGGGAACCCTGAGAACTGTCTGTCCAGGGTGGGGGTCGGGTCCCTTTAAGCACAGCCCTCGGCTAGCCTGAGGCAGCAGCTCCACACTCTGAGTCCTGGTTCCGGCCACCCTTAACTTCGGTTCAGGGTCCACTCAATGTGGACATGCTAGTTCGAATTAGCAAAACGCTAATTCGAATTAGTTTTTAGGTCTAGATGCACTAATTCGAATTAGCTTAGTTTGAATTAACTAATTTGAACTAAGTTAGTTCGAATTAGTGCTGTAGTGTAGACATACCCTTACATAGCTGAAGTTGAAATAGTTTAATTCAGCTTGTGGCGCTGTCTACACAGCAGGAAGTCAAAGGAAGAACACTCTTCCTTCGACTTCCCTTACTCATTGTGAAATGAGGGTTACAGGAGTTGGAGTAAGAAGTCCTCCAGCTTGACAGTATTTCAAAATACTGGTTGCTTTGTAGATGTGCACTTTGTTATTCCAAAATAACGCTGCTGTGTAGACATGCCCTCAATGTCTAAATTTTCAGGGTAAAATTTGCATAAGTGCCTATGTTTTGACCTCTGGGCATATGCACTGCTGCCTTCCTCCAGGCATCTGCACTTATCTCCTGCCTAAGGTTCACAGTGCTTCATAAACCTGGGGAAGATAGGTATTCCTCCACCTAAATTGGGTGAAGGCATGTCATCACTCCAGGATGCTGTAGTGTGCCCCTTTATGGGAGAGGGCATAGTGTTTCAGGTGAGCCCTTATTTGATTTTCCCTCACCCAGCATATCAACAAGTCCAAGTTAGATACTAAAAATCACCTTCTTGTGGAAAATCTCATTTATTCACAGAAACACCAACACAGAACATAAACAAAACTTTCACAGCAACATCTCATCTGGGTGACTAGGTCATCCTTAGTCCATCTGTTCCCCTCCTGAGTCCAATACTTAACTCTACCCAGGCTCTTCCCCAGGGATGCTCTCTGTTTCAGGCTCTTCCCTTGTGTCAGGTCTTTTGCCCCTACCAGGATAAGAATCTCTGGGGTCTGGGGTCCACAGAGATCTGTGCACCATGACTCTTCTCCAGGAACAGCAGAGATCCTTTCCCTATCAGGCTTCTAGCCAGCGTCTGGGAGACCCCAACTGAGACCAGGTCATTTTGGATGACAGCTGATTACAGCCCTCTCTTTAGCAGACTCTCCTGTCTAGAAGCACCTCTTACAGTCTCCTCATTCTGGTGGGTTTCCCCGAGAGCTCACCCTGTATGCTCCATTCTCAACTCTCTGATTCAGGACTTCTGCATAAGAACATCTGTCCTGGGTCAGAGCAATGATCCATCCTGCTCTTCTGACAGTGACCAGCACCAGATGCTTCAGAAGGAATTAACAAAACAGGGCAATTGATTGAGTGATCCATCTACTGTTGCCCAGTCTGAGCTTCTGGCAGTCAGAAATTTAGGGACACCTAGCACATGGGGTTGTATCCCTGAGCATCTTGGCAAACAGTCCCTTCCTCTATGAACTTGTTTTTTTGAACCCATTTATATATTTGTCCTTCACAACATCCCCCGCAAATGTGTTCCACAGGTTGTGTGAACAAGTACTTCCTTTTGTTTTTAACCATTATCATCATCATCAACAACAACAACCATGGGCTCAATGCCTGTTAGTGTTTGATGCCTCCCCTCACTATTTCCTTCCATCTTTCTCTGTCCAGTGCAGAGTGGCTTAACCAGCTGCCCATTAATTTCATTGGGTGACTTTTAGTTTTTGTATAATGTAAAGGGGTAAATAACACTTCCTTATTCCCTTTCTCCCCACCAGTCATGATTTTATAGACCTCCAACATATGCCACCTTAGTCATCTCTTTTTTAAGCTGAACAGTCCCAGTCCTCTTCATTTCTCCTCATATGGAAACTGGTCCATATCCCTAAGCATTTTTGTTGTACTTTTATGTACATTTTCCAATTCTAATATATCCTTTTTGAGTTGGACCAGAACTGCATACAGTATTCAAGGTAAGGGCATGCCATGGACTTATATAATGGCATTAAAATATTTACTCTCTTATTTGCTATTCCTTTCCTAATGGTTCCTAACATTCTTTTGGCTTTTTGACTGCCATGGCACATTGAGCATATGTTTACAGTGAACTATCCCCCATTACTCCAATAGTTCTTTCTCCAGGAGTTACCTCTAATTCAGACTCTATCATTTTGCATGTCTACCTGAGATTATATTTTCCAATGCACATAACTTTGTGCTTAGTATTGAATTTCATCTGCCATTCTGTTGCCCCATCACCCAGTTTTGTGAGATCCTGTTGTAAATCTTCACGGTTAGCTGTCTTAACTAGTTTTGTATCAACTTTAAATTTTGCAACCTTGTTGTTCACCCCCTTTTTCAACTCATTCCTGAATACTGAACAGGGCTGGCCCAAGTACAGATTCCTGGGAGACACTACTATTCACCTCTTTCAATGGAAAATTTCAGTGGCAAATCAAGTGAAGAGTATACCCACAATTTACCTCCCCTTCCTGTCTTTGAACCTGTTACTGATTCACCTTTGTTCTTAATTTGGGACTGCTTAATTTGTTTAGGAGCCTCTGATGTTAGACATCATCAAAAATTTTGTGAAAGTCCACATACAACTAAATCATCTTGATCACTCTTGTCTCCATGCTTGCTGACACACTCCGAGTGAAGGCTGATAAAACATAATTTCCCTTTACAAAAATCTTGTGACCTCTTCCTCCAAAATTTTGTGTTCATCTATCAATTTTATAATTCTGTTCTTTACTAAAGTTTCAACCACATTTTCCTGGTGCTGAAGTTGCCAGGATAGCATTTGAAACTTTTTTTTAAATCAGTGTTACATTAGCTAGCCTCCAGTCATCTAGTGCAGAGGGCTGATTTAAGCGATGGTTACATTCCACGCTAAGTAATTCTGCAATTTCATACTTGAGTTCATTTGCTCCTTAGGCGAATACTATCTGGTTCTAGAGACTTACCATTTAATTTATCAGTTTGCGCCAAACCCTCCTCTATTAACCCCATCTAGGACTGTTTCTCAGAATTGTTACCTAAAAAGAATGGCTTGGGTGTGGGGAAGTCACACTCATATTCTCTGCAGCAAAGACCAATGCAAAGAATTCATTTAGTACTTTGCCGGCACCTTGCTTGTCCAGTAACATCACTGACTGTTTGGCAAGCTTCCTGCTTCTGATATTCTTAACTTTGTTTTTGTTGTGAATTTGCTTCTAGCTACTTACTCTTCAAATTCCCTTCTGACTCGCTTTCCCATGGGAGCATCTCAACTCCCTTTGGAGTTCCCCTGTAAGGGCAGGTCTACACAGCAGGGCTAAAGCCGAAATAAGCTATGCAATTTGAGCTATGTCAATTGCGTAGCTTAAATCAAAATAGCTTATTTTAGCTTTTGGCGCTGTCTACACAGCAGGAAGTCTGAGGTAAAGCACTCTTCTGCCGACTTCTCTTACTCCTTGTAAAATGAGGGTTAAAGGAGTCAGAGTAAGAAGTGCTCCAGCTTGACATTATGTCGAAATAATTGCTCCAAGTGTAGATGTGGACTATGTAATTTCAGAATAATATCAAGTTATTCTGAAATAACGCTGCTGTGTAGACACACCCTACCTGAGCTTGGGTAACATTTATCGGGTCCAAGATAACAACCCCCATGTGGGCCTCCATAAGGCACTCTTAGGCAAACTAGGTCTTAATTGCTCATAAGCAGCTATTCTGTAACAAGGCCCAGTGCAGGAGGTGGCCTTTGAACACATCCACTCAATTGAGTCCATTCAAAGTCTGGCCAAAGGAAGAGGAGATGGTGGTGGTAATGGTGCAGGTACTATCACTCACCATATAACTTTTAGCCTAGTGATTAGTGCACTTTCCTGAGATGTGGGAAACCCCTGTTCAAATCTTTTCTTCCTCTTTAGAAGAGAGAAGAAATGAACTTGAGGGTTTTTTTTTACATCCCAGGTTAGTGCTCTGATCATTGGGCTAAAAATTATAAAGGTAGGCCGCAGAAGCACCACTACCTCCTCCTACTTCTGTTAGGTGCCTTCCATGCCAAACTCATTCCCACAAGACAGAAATTAGGTGTCTAAGAGAACTCCAGATGACTGGTTCCCATTCACTAATGACAAAGCAGAGATAGGTACCTCCCTGCAGCTCAGACTTGCTTATCTAGAAAGAGGTGGAGCTTAGGAAACACCCCCTCTTCTGGGTATCACCCATTGGCTAGCTTGACTGCTCTATTCCATGCAAGCTGTCTTTTGTGAAGCACATTCTAAGGTGCCTGTCTCTTGACACTCATTGTCTGGGGAGTCTAGACCCCTAACTTGGCTTTGTAGATCACAACATCGTTCCTGTCATTTACTAGATGCCTAAAAGTTAGATGTGTTGTTCAGTGTTGTAGCACCTAAATCCCTTTGTGGATCCCATCCTAAGATTCGTGGAATATTCAAATCCTTTGGGAAGTGAGACACATCTGTATGAGAAGAAGAAAAAGAAGAAGCAGACACCTAACAATTTGTGTACGTGACAAATGCTTTGCCCATGTAGCTATATTGGCAGAGTCCCCTAGTTAGACCCAGTGTATGCCACCAGAATGAGTTTTTCTATTGCCACAGTAACAACACCTCTCTGAACATCAGCTATGGCAGCAAAAGCACCCTTACCTCAGAGGATCCATCGTGGGGAGTGGAGTGGCGCTACCAGATGCAGCCTCCTTGCCTTCCTCCAGACACTCTGATCAGAGACAGAAAACCCAGGGATTCACTCTACATTCTGCAATGAATCAAAACCCAAGACAGCAGTTTCCTCAGGATGTCTGAGAGAGCCCTGTATATATAGATCCTATGGGTACACAGACATTATACAAAACTGAGACTTTTAGATTTCAATGGGGTGTCATCTTTGAGCTCTAAAGACATTCTTCTCTACTAAGATGAGAGCTGTGCTGGAACTGGAATTTCTCTCCTATGCAAAATTTTGCATTTCAGAAAAACAAAATTTAAACTCACACAAACAAAAACCAACCCTGTGAATCAGAACAAGACATTGGAGAGAAGAAGTTTTCTGTGTGTGTGTGTGTCGGGGCATTTTTAGAAAGATTCCACTTGGGGAAGAAATGCAGCAGTCCCACCTCCCCACATGGCAAGCTACCATGGAGCCAAGATCATCTGGGAGCTTAGCTCCACAGCAACCTGCCAGTCAGGGCTGCTAAAGAGCGATGAGCCTGGAAGCCCAGTTCTGCATCAGCCTATTAGGCAAGTTGCCAGAGCGCTGAGGGGCAGGCCTAGCTCCAGAGGAGCAGGTTGTCAAGACTGGGACTTGGACAGTCTGAACTAGCAGTTAGAGTGACAGGTAACAGAAGTCAAGCCTATGATCAAAGTCAAAGAACAGAGCCAGGATCAGTTGTAGCTGTAGGTCAGCTACTACCAAGTGGCAGAAAACTTCCTTGAACTTCCTCCAGGCTTCAACTGTGTACCTGGACCAACCATAGGTCATGGGATTGCTGCCAATTAGGTCGTTTGTTGTCAGCCCTTCCTGTGACATCTAGTTTCCCAAAGTCTATAGTTCACTGACTGCAGCTTTGCCACAGCTGCTGGATAGTAGCATCAATGTATCAGTCACATGGAGCCTTGTAGATACAGGTTCTAGCTCTCTGGGTCCTCACCAGTGTGCCCTATAAGCTTGCGCTTGGGTGGCCACCGAAGAGAGATTCAAAAGCCACCCAGCTGATTAAGTTTAAACTCATTTTTATTTTTGCTGATAAATAAATATCGAGTGACTGGTTTTGTTGCTAGCTATGTTTACAGGATTTTATTGAACCTTCCATAAACTGGTGACATAATGTCATCTTAAGATCTTTCACACTGATAAGACCATGCCAGTCTCATGTGTCTGGGTTTGATTTTTTTGGGTGGTGGTGGTCACACATTTAATCTCTGTGGTAGGCAAGATATGGAATATGTTTTAAATTGCTGATTTAATGGGAGTTTTCCAAACTGATGCTTGCTAAAGATGTCCTAATTTGACCCAGATTGGACCACGTTGCTTTGCTGCAAGGGTAGGTTCCTGAATAATCAAAAAATGCTGGGCTGGAAGTGCTGCAAGGATGAGTAAGTGAAGTTTCACACTGCAAGTATCAAGGGTAAAAAGCTGTCTGGCAGTCCAGAATCTCCAGAATTGATCCCCTTGGAGAGGGGAATTTACAACATCAACAAACAAGCCATTCCAATCATTGATCAAATCTACCCCTCCACCTCAAGGCAGTGACCTTGCAAAGATTGTGGTGCTATCTGGGGAACACCTCAGCCTTTTAATTTTAGGGTGTGAAAGTGAAAGCATGTCTCTGCACATGTGTATGGAAGCATATCTATAAAGTTCACCTTCCCCAGATTTAAGCACTCTTATACAATTACTTGTGTTCTATGTTGAAAAGTCCTGACAGGCTGGTAATTGTCATCTATAATTTCTGGTGAATAAGAGTTGATAAACCTGCGCTCTCTCCAGGAGAGATCTGTTGCAATCTACATTACAATATCTCGGGGAAAGGGTTAGCTACTATAGTAGAATTGAAATCTAAGAAAGCTGTGGTTTAGACATTAGATACATTTGATGTCACTATTAAAGTTATAGATTTGATTAACTTCAGTAAAATTCTTTAGTTGGGATTTATAACCTGACAATCATCTTCTCAGAACTGATAAAGATTGATTTTGTTGCATTAATTTCCTGATTTAACTAATTTGATTGCTCAATTCCAATATTGATGGTAATTCGATGATTTGACCTTTATTTGATATTGTTTAGTTTCAGTAAGCACTATTAATTACATTGATTATTAATAATAGCTTAGCTTTTGTGATGTATTCTTGATTTATGTTTAAATTTAATAAACTGCATTAAGATGCTGAATCGCTTTTCTTTCATTAAACAGAATGGATTTAGAAACTGTGAACCTGGGGTAGGTACCAGCTGGTCAACCTAACAGCCCAACCAACTCCTCTTAATTAGTTCTTGATTTTCAGACATCAGCTAGCTGCATGTAGATAATAAGCCAACCCCCCTGCTGAATAGCTAATGTTTCCTCTGTCCAAAAGGGGATGATCTCAATACTAAAAGAGGCAATGTCTATAGTGGACTAACTAGAAGCAAAAACACCTGCTGTTTTAATGCCAGTTCTGATAAGAAATGTTCTTTGGCCATTTGATAACTCCAGACAGCTAGTGTATTTAGATAATCATGCTGCAGAGAGTCAGAAATACCCCTTTAGCTAAAAATGACAGTTGAACACTTCCAGTGGTAATTTACACATGGCACAAGGAACTCATCTCACTACAGGAAACCTGCAATACACTACTCTGATCAAATTAGTGTCTTTCCCATTTAAACTTTGTACCTTGGCCACTCTCATTTGTTATTTTCCTAACATTTTATATCCAAACCCCTTTGGCAATATTTCCACAGTAGTCCAGCCAGTGGATTTTTTCTGCATTTATAATTATTTGCCAAGACAATTTTTTTGCGCTTTTTTGGTGTGGTTTTAAATTACTGTACCATATGGCCCATTTGGTTTTCCTAAAAGCCTTTGCTCTTTCCATTGCTGTGTTTTTGTACTTACTGTTCAAGCAGCTGATCAGGTTTCTAATCCTTCTTTCCCCTTTAATCTTTACCCAGCTTACACAACAGCTTTTATTATATAATGACCACAGAACTGGTCCTACGGAAAATATCAATATTCTCACCCATTGTTATCTGCAATTGCCCATTTCATCTTTTCATATTCAGAAAGCTCAGTTTAATACTGACATTTGTCAGTTAATTAATTCATTTCTATTGAAACCTCTAGCTCTTGCAAATGAGTCACTGTTATGTTTTTTTGCCTACATTTTGCCTACTCTCTATTAGCTCTGCTAGGTCACCACATCCGAAACCCAAATTGGAAAGAGATTGCTCTACCATTAAAATTAGTTAGAGACCTGCAGGTACCTCATGGACACTTCTGAAAAATCATAATTTAAAAAGAAATGTTATGGTGTCTGATGTTTTTCCTTCCTTTTTAAGAACCAGGAATATTTGTATGATTGTCACTTAACACTGCACACACAACAACAATTTAGCTATCCTTGTACCATACCTTTGAAGTGGGTAGCAAATCATTTATCCAACTGTATTACTGACTAATAGTTGCAAGGCTAGGCTTTATCTCTATAGATTATATTACCAATGTATACTATTCATATATTTGAATGTACTATGTATATAATAGCAATATAATGGCAGCTATATAGCCTAAACTGGGTTACACTTTTATAGAACCTTGATCAATTATGAAAAGTATCCTATAACCTGTTGCATTCACTGAAATAAGTTTTGACCTAGGCAAATAGGAACGCAGTTAAGAGTAGGACAGATGAATGATTTACCATAGCAAAAAGAAGGGATGTGATAGTATCCACTTCAAAGATACAATACTGAGAACCATTGGCTTCCCAGCAAACAGTCTAAGGAATTTTGTGCCTGAGGCATGGCATACAGGTTAATCACAACATGGCTGTTTAGGGTGCAGTAGTAGATACATATCCAGAATTCCCCATTCTTCTTGTGGGACTTAATAATGATGCCATTTGCAATCAGATCCAGCAGATGATGTTACACGTCTACCATCTCTGAGAGAGCAATCATCCTAACTCTCTCCCTGAAGTGTCAAGAGTGTTGTAGTCTGATGCTGTGTTTCACTCTTTTTGCACATCCCATGTCCCACTCGTGGTGAAACTTTCACAAAGTTTCTTTCTCAGATGATTCTTCCACTCCTCAGACAATGGTGAATCTCTAAAGTCAAAGTTTGCAGGATCTTCCACACGAACTTCAGTTTCCCACTGGTTTCCATCTCAAAGAGGTCTGCCATCTTCTGCCCTTATTTCAGCACTACATAACGGCTTGTTTCATTAACAATCACTATAAATTCCCTTTCCTGGGCTTCAGCAGGCAGAGTAATGACTCCACTGGGGACCAGCACCCCTTCAGGGAGCTCTCCTTCTGCCAGGTGCTCTAATATTGCTAATGCCCTTTACTGCCTTTCAGCCAGGTACTCATGACAAGCATTTCATAGAATCATAGAACACTAGAACTGGAAGGGACCTTGTGAGGTCATTCAGTCCAGTCCCTTGCCCTCATGGCAAGACCCAGTACCATCTAGACCATCCCTGATAGATGTCTATCTAAACTGCTCTTAAATATCTCCAGAGATGGAGATTCCACAACCTCCCTAGGCAACTTATTGCAGTGTTGAACCACCCTGACAGTTAGGAATTTTTTCCTAACGTCCAATTTAAATCTCTCATTGCTTCTTGTCCTATCCTCAGAGGCTAAGGAGAACAATTTTTCTCCCTCCTCCTTGTGACACCCTTTTAGATACCTGAAAACCACTATCATGTCCCCTCTCAGTCTTCTCCTTTCCAAACTAAACAAGCCCAGTTTTTTCAGTCTTCCTTCATAGGTCATGTTCTCTAGACCTTTAATCATTCTTGTTGCTCTTCTCTGGACCTTCTCCAACTTCTCCACATCTTTCTTGAAATGTGGTGCCCAGAACTGGACACAATACTCCAACTGAGGCCTAATCAGTGCAGAGTAGAGCAGAAGAATGACTTCTGATGTCTTGCTCACAACACACCTGTTAATGCATCCCAGAATCATGTTTGCTTTTTTTGCAACAGCGTCACACTGTTGACTCATATTTAGCTTGTGGTCCACTATGACCCTAGATCCCTTTCTGCCGTACTCCTTCCTAGACAGTCACTTCCCATTCTGTATGTGTGAAACTGATTGTTCCTTCCTAAGTGGAGTACTTTGCATTTGTCCTTATTAAACTTCATCCTGTTTACCTCAGACCATTTCTCCAGTTTGTCCTGATCATTTTGAATTATGACCCTATCCTCCAAAGCAGTTGCAACCCCTCCCAGCTTTGTATCATCTGCAAACTTAATAAGCGTATTCTCTAAGCCAATATCTAAATCGTTGATGAAGATATTGAACAGAACTGGTCCCAAAACAGACCCCTGCGGAACCCCACTTGTTATGCCTTTCCAGCAGGATTGTGAACTGTTAATAACCATTAATAACTACTCTCTGAGAATGGTTATCCATCCAGTTATGTACCCATGATACAGTAGCCCCATCTAAGTTGTATTTGCCTAGTTTATTGATAAGAATATCATATGAGACTGTATCAAATGCCTTACTAAACTCTAGATCTACCACGTCCACCGCTTCTCCCTTATCCACAAGACTCGTTATCCTATCAAAGAAAGCTATCAGATTTGTTTGACATGATCTGTTCTTTACAAATACATGCTGGCTGTTTCCTATCACCTTATGATCTTCCTGGTGTTTGCAGATTAATTCCTTAATTACTTGCTCCATTATCTTTCCTGGTACAGAAGTTGAACTGACTGGTCTGCAGTTTCCTGGGTTGTTCTTATTTCCCTTTTATAGATGGGCACTGTATTTGCCCTTTTCCAGTCTTCTGGAATCTCTCCCGTCTTCCATGATTTTTTAAAGATGATAGCTAAAGGCCCAGATACCTCCTCTATCAGCTCCTTGAGTATTCTCGGATGCATTTCATCAGACTCTGGTGACTTGCAGATATCTAACTTTTCTAAGTGATTTTTAACTTGTTCTTTTTTTATTTTATCTTCTAAACCTACCCCCTTTCCTCTAGCATTCGCTATGTCAGCCATTCCTTCATCAGACTTCTCAGTGAAGACTGAAACAAAGAAGTTATTAAGTATCTCTGCCATTTCCAAGTTTCCTGTTACTGTTTCTCCCTCCTCACTGAGCAGTGGGCCTACCCTGTCCTTGGTCTTCCTCTTGCTTCTAATATATTTATAGAATGTCTTCTTGTTTCCCTTTATGTCTGTAGCTAGTTTGAGCTCGTTTTGTGCCTTTGCCTTTCTAATCTTGCCCCTGTATACCTGTATTGTTTGCTTATATTGATCCTTTGTAATTTGTCCTAGTTTCCACTTTTTATATGACTCCTTTTTTATTTTTAGATCATGCAAGATCTCCTGGTTAAGCCAAGGCAGTCTTTTGCCATACTTTCTATCTTTCCTACGCAGCAGAATATCTTGCTTTTGGGCCCTTAATAATGTCCCTTTGAAAAACTGCCAACTCTCTTCAGTTGTTTTTCCCCTTAGTCTTGCTTCCCATGGGACCTTAATTTCTCACTCCATCCTTGCAGGCAGTACTAAGGGGGCCATGCCCATGTACCTCAGTTCTCTCACTGGTAGCTCAGACATCTTTCAGTGCTCTCAATTTTCCTATAAGCTTTAGCACAAAGCATATGGATCATTAGGGTATTCAGGTATTGGTCCCCAGCTCATTGGCTGCTGTCATCAGCAAGTACTTTGAAGAGAATGGAGTTGGTCTTTATCAGCACAGACACATCAAAGATTCCTTTAAGATAGCAATGTCTCCCTCTTCTTTTACCCCAGTAAGTGCCTCTGGAAATTCCAGGTGTGCTGTGACATACCACGCTAAAGCAACACAGGCCAAGACCTGTCAGAGGTGCCTACATATCTGTTGGTAGAATGACTGAAATATAATCAGCACTTGAGATCCGGTTTCAAGCACTACATTACATTCTGTTCCTTCAAACCTCACAGTGACCTCTGCCCGAGGCCCTATCAGTCCTGAAGTTATCTGGGAAGGTTACACACCACCCGTGGGCACCTCTCAGAGGCAATACTTCCCCAGGCACAAGCATGGAGTCTGAGTGTAGCAAAGAAACTTTTAATGAAAGAAGTCACCCAACATTAATTAGGGACAATGTCATAAGCAGGATTCATCAACATAAAAGTGTGTGGGGCATTCTTCTGCCTCATGTTCTTGAGTTCTACAACCAAAAGTTCCTTTACTGTGCCTTCTTCTGCTTCCTTGCTGTATCCCACTCACAGTGGTTGTCCTAAATCTGTGAGGACCCATTGTTCAGAGGTGCATCTGTTTGAGTTCACCTCCCACCTGAGGAATAAGGCACCTTCTGAACACTTGCTCTGGCTGGCCACCCCACCAGCCACTGTTCCTCACTATCTGGCCAGCCCACCAGCAGACTGCTTGCTTGTCACTTTTGCTAGTTGCCCATTAATTACCTTCTGCTGTCACGTGCCTTTCTGCTGTGACCTCTGAAAGTCTGTCTCCTAGTGATTTTTAGCTGCCCATACACTGGACAGAAACATTGCCTTCCCATAAGTGATTTCAGCTCTTAGTGAGTACTTGAAATAACAAAAGGCTCCTTATGAAACCTAGTTAGCTCTATCTTTGAACAGTGGAGAAAAACAGGTTAAATCAGACTAGGAACCCCTAATGGAGACTCTCCACCTCATCGCTGAGACACCCTGTCCCCACCCCTCTTACTTTCACAGAAGTGTAGCATTTGAGTCCATCACTTAGTGAGGTTCTTTTTGCTGAGGATGATCCTCTCCTTTGGTACAAATTAAGCACAGTTTTGCTCCCCTTTATTCATACAATAAAGATAACAACATTGATAACATTTCACTACCCCGGCATTCACTACTCAAGTGAGTTGTAACCCAACACCGGCCAGAGTTGACCACTTGGAGCAACACCACTCCTTGTCTGATGGATATCTTAGCAGAGTGTGTGAGTTCATCTCTCTTCCCCTCTCAATTAGTTGTCAGAGGAGAGTTCATATAGATCCTGCTTAAACCTGTATTATCTTCTTATGGACATTTAGCAATAAACCTGCCTGATATTCGCTATTTGGCCTCTTGAATACAATTTCATAAAATTACAGAGTGTGACTATCCAATTTATCAGCAGTAAAGATGGGAACTCGAAATGAAGAACTTAGTGACTTGGCCGAGACCACATGGTGCATCTGTGGAAGAGATGACCCCACAACTCCCACAAACACCCTGCAGTCGTCATCTGTTCAAGACTGCATCTGATGCTAACTGATTATGTTCTGGAAATAACTAACTTTAACCAGTTTAGATAAAATAAGAACTGACAGGGACCTCCATCTAAAAACATCAGTTAAATTGAGGCTAAACTTTTTTTGAGAGCAGTACAAGTTTTGATAGCATGTGTATGCCAGCATGCATGCCTATGTTTTTTAGGTTCCAACTGGAAAAGAAGCAGAACTAACCAAATGTTGCAATAAGAGCTGCTCTTACGGTACTATAATCCTACTTTGTGCTTGTAGAGGACCATTCATCCAATGATCTGATGGCCTTTTTCAATCATTAATTAACCCTCAATATTCCTGTGAGATGCACATTAGTTTTACCTGTCTCTAAATGGAGGATGAAGCACAAAAGCCATTAATGCTCTGATTTTCAAAGGCAAGGAGCACCTGGAGCTTCTATTAACTTCAGCTCGAGTTGTAGATGCTCTACATCTCTGACAATCAAGCCCCAAGTAGCATGCCCCTTAAGGGGCCAGAACTAGAACTTAAAACTTCTGCTATACTCCAGGGCTGTGTCTACACTGGCATGATTTTCCGGAAATGCTTTTAACGGAAAAGTTTTCCGTTAAAAGCATTTTCGGAAAAGAGCGTCTAGATTGGCACGGATGCTTTTCCGCAAAAGCACTTCATCTCAGAGGGTTGCAAGATGGAGTAATGAAGATGATCTCCCAGAATAAGGCGCTTTTTCTAACTGCACTTACACACCAGGAATGTACAGGGTGTGCTGGCTGAACCCTAGCAATGCATGGATGGGATGCAGAGGGAGCTCGTGGCTCTCACAGTCAATGTTGTGTGCAATCAGCAAGCACCTCACTTCACGTGCCTTTGCTTTATGTGCGTGTCACTTTAGTAATACCAGTAGGAAACCCCTCTGGCCAAATCTGACAACTCTGTACATGGGCAATGGTGGACAAAATATCTGGGGGCCACACACAGGATCCTGATGGGTTGCATGTGGCCTGTGGGTTGCAGGTTGCCCACCACTGCTATAGGGAATCTGCAGCAAAAGCAATACAGCCTCAGGCTCTTTTGTTACCCCTCTGTGCTGTGAACAGTGAAACCTCATACAAAACTGCACTACATTTTGTGCTACCTGCTGCAGTTGAATTTCCCTATTAAAATATCTGCTCACATATTTGCAATATTTTTCCATGTTAATTATTTGTAGTTCTACAAATGATTGTTGTTTGAATCATGTCGCTGACACACAGGATACCAGGTAAATACAGTGTTTAACCTGTAGTTTCATTGAAGTTTAGTAACATTTCCCATGTGCATGTGCTTCATTCACCACAGACAAGAACAATGAGCAGTGGTGGCCTGTCAATACAGGTGAACTAGGCGGTTGCTTAGGGCACCAAGATAAACGGCCGTTGAGGGCTTTGGAAGCGGGGGTGCCGATTGCGCACCAATCGCGCATTTCACCGAGGGCGCCAGTTCCCGGAGCTCATCTAGGGCTGCTCCTGACAATGAGATGTGTTGACTGTAACCCACTTGAAGTCAGGATGCTTTTATTCATTTTGGAACAGCCCTATGCATCTAGATGTGATTTCATGATGGAGTCTCCTGCGAGGTTGTTAGATGAGGTATTGAGATGACATCAAAGATTAGTTTGGGATCTGCAACTCCATTTGCATGTGCCTCAGGTGAAGACAATTGTAGATAAATGTGTGCTGCTTTCAGCTTTATGCCCCACACACCTTTTTTTGTTTGCAAGTCTGCAAGCTTTCAAAATCTTTCAGTCTGAGGTGAAGAAAGGCTGCCCCAGATCCTTGTTATGGGCTAAGCGCAGCAGGGCTGCCAGCCACCACAGGCCCCAGGACAAGGTGTGGGGAGGCAGCACCACATCCCTGGAAGGGGCGGGGCCCCAGACAGAAGGGGTACAGCTGAAGCAGTCAGCCCTTAGTGCCACCCACACCACAGTGCATCCTCTTCCCCTCAGCCCTCAGAGCCATGTGGAGTGGCGCTTTGGCAGCAATTCAAAGGGGGCCTGGGTTCCAGACAATGCTGTTATCTCAGTAGTGGTGGCAGTGGTTGGGAGCTTCAGGTCCTTTGAATAGCCTGTCCCCAGGGCATTTGTCCCCTTTGCCCCCCACCCATTGGCAGGCCTGGCTAAGAGCTTTCAGGTGTTGAGACCAACACTGCAAGATTAGCGTTTGGCACGGAGAGCATCTTTGTATTATTTTCCTGGTCTGTCTCTAAACCAAGTTCCTGTCTACAATTCTCCATAAAAAAGACAGCTTCAATATTCTCTTGTCAGACATACAGGCCACACAACTTCACCATCCCAGCTATGCTCTCATTATAATAGCTTCAAGGCCTGTGATGTTGCAGCATTCATGGATCTCAGTGTTAGAAATCAAATCCTGCCATTTAATTCCCATCGTCTGCTGTAGACATCATAGATGAAACTGGTCCAAGTATTTTTTGTGTGTGGTTTTGATAAATTATCCATGTATCACAGCCTTAGAGGTGTATGCTGACAGTGCAGTGTTTGTAGCCTGACACCACATTTGTTCCCCCAAATGATGCTGACATTTTCTAAAGGAATAGATGGCCACACCAACACACTTTGTAATGTCATCATCCATCTTTTGAAATGACAGTGGATCCACAGCAGAATTTGTCAGTGACCTCGAGCACTTCATTGTTAGTGGATACAACTGGAGTAGCTGGACCATGACTTCTGTTTTCTTTAGACTGATTGTTGTGCAGGATTGTTTCCTGCACACACAAAGGACAACTGAACATCCCTGCGGTGATGGGCCAACAAAGCACAATCATCACCCATGAACAGTGATTCACAAATAATTGTCTTACAATTTTTGTCTTTGCATTCAGGTGATGCAGATTCAAGGAACTTGAAAGTCAGAGCTTTGTTTTACTCCATTGGTGACACAACAAAGGGAGCTGAGAAGCAGGACCATCAATCATTTAGTCCTTTTGATACACAGTCAAATAGATGTCCCAATAGCAAAGCCAACCCTGATGAGCATCTCTTCTGTGGACTCACTTATCCAATAGAACATGGGAGATGGGCTTCAAATTGCAGCTACATTGATATTATATTGAGCAAATTCTCTCCCAATGACGCAGTGGGCCTTTTGAGCACAGATGGATTATCAAAAAATGTGTGGCCATTCCAGGATGCAAAATTCAGTGGCTATGTCTACACTCGTGCTTCTTGCATCAGAAGTATGCAAATGAGGCTAAGCGTGGAATATTGCCGAGCCTCATTTGCACACCTAACGAGCCACCATTTTTGCAGAAGAGGCTCTTGCGCCAGAAGGAGCTGTCTACACTGCCCCTTCTTGTGCAAGAAAAACCCTCTTGCGCGATGCCATTAGCCAATTATTTTCAGGAATAACGGCATTGTACAAGAGGGTTTTTCTTGCACAAGAGCCTCTTCTGCAAAAATGGTGTTTCATTAGTTATGCAAATGAGGCTCAGCAATATTCCATGCTTAGCCTCATTTGCATACTTCTGACGCAAGAAGCCCCAAGTGTAGACATAGCCAGTGAGTTTTTTGTGTGATGTTGCTTTTTATTGCACAGTAAGACCACCAGCTAGATGCAGCATACTAGCAAGTCAAGAATGGAGTGAGCAGTGTTTAGGAATCCTTTTCCGCCCCTTTCCCAGAATAGATTGGGAAAGAAGTGCTGTCCCCAACAAGGGCTGTTCTGTCATGAGATGCTGATGTTACTTTGAGTCAATGATGAGCAATTATCAATCTCACACTGACTGCATATGCACATTTGTGAGTAGGGACCCCTAGTGGCATCGTCCTCTCACCCTCATCACCACTTGCTCATTCCCAAAAGACTTTCAAAGAACAAAACAAATGGAGATAGCAAGGAACAAGGACTGTAGACCTGCAAAAATAATGTTCAAAGTGATACTAGGCTGGGCTTGACTAGTCACACTCTTGACTTTATTGGTCATTTTAGTCAGTGGGGTGGAAGGTTGCAACAGGTGGGCTGACAAACAGAGATGCACTTTACGTGATGCAGGGGACACAATCAAGCAAAATGCATGCAGGAAGCATTGAAGGCCAAAGTGACCACTGCGCAGCAGTGACAAAGCTTGTTTGCTAATGCCACTGAAGACTGAAGCAGAAAACAGCTGTTCCACTGAAGTCTTTGGACCATAATTGGTCAACAGGCCAGACAACCCTGGTTTGAATACAAAGTATCCCTTCTTCTACACCAGTTGGCGGGCGGCTGCCAGGCAAAGCCTTAGCAGTGGGGAAGGGAGCTGAGAGCCCTTTATTGTGTTTTTAATTTAAAGCCTCCAGCCCTAAACTACTGTGGGGGAGGCTAGTCCCCAGCCCCACCTCTTCCACCTCAGGCCTCAGCCCTTCCAGGGGATGGAGCCGGCCCTTGATCGCATACCAAAATTCATTAAGTGCCCCCCTCCCGTGAAAATTATTGCCCATCTCTGCCCTAAGCTCTGCCTCTCCCACATCCAGCTCCCTCATGGTTTTCCAGAGAACCCTCTTGGAGTAGGGGAGGCAATTGAGCCATTAAGCACTCTCTATTGGCCCAGCCACGTAAGGAGAGATAAGACCTTCCCAGCTTCCTCCAGAAGCCTCCTTCAGGAGGAAAGAAATTATATTTATATAGTGTCCACAATCAGCTTAGACCTCCTTGGGTGATGGAAGAAGATCCATCTGCTTCTGCTCTTGCCTTTGCCCATAGAACTGAGATAGAACACGCAGTGACCATCCCTCCTCAGACTTGAGTAAGTAGGTATAGCTGGGCTAAGGAAGCTAGCTGCTGGACATCTGTCAGTTCTGAGAGCCTATTAACCAGATGGGATCTCAAATGAATCAGTGACTGCTTCTTAAAAACAAAGCCTTATTTATTCATGCAAAGATACATAGCAAAGGATAAAACAGTACAAGGATAAAACAAGCACAAGTGTTATCCACAATGCAATCTTTCCTCAAAGGCTTTACATTCCCCTCAGCCCAGTTATCTCCACCTCTGGGTTGGGACGGACAGTCTGCTTGCTGCAGTTTATCTGTGTCTCTTCAGCTTCTAGCCACCTTTCAGCTGCTAGCAACCCACTCAACCCCTATTCTTCCCTCAGCCAAAATCCTGAGTATCCCCTTTCATCCTAGGCTTTAGCATGGGAAGAATAAACCAAAAATAAACCTTATTTGCCTACTTGAAGCCAGAAAGTGGGTATTCCTGAATTAACAGCTTCCCCATCATTCCCCAGTATTTCATAATATCTCTTAGAGCTGTTTAATTGTTCCTGGTGCTAACTAACATGCTAACATGCTAACTCTGAAACCTAATGATGGCATGCAGGATGCTACGATGGATACTGAGCTCTGAGACAGCTGTTTGTATCAACAGTTGCTAGGGTGGAAGAGCTTATAATACTTATAACTTGATATTTGTAGGTATCTTATTTCTGCACTTACTGACAAGTGGAGTTATATCCCTTCCCAGTGCTAAAAGCTTCACTGTGTGGCGGGAAGGGAGAGGAACCTCAGGATACTTATCATGCCTCCCCAATTGCCAAAACCGAGCCTTCTCTTAAAGATTTTGACAATTGAGTAACTTCCCCCAGATTACTTCTACAGTGGCATGAGAGGTTTCCTATAGAAAGAAATCTGGCATAATGAAAATTTGGGAGGGGCACAAAATAAATTGAATTTGATATCAATGTAAAACACAGGAAAACAGTACAGTATTATTCAGCTTAAACTGAATTCTCTAGAAACACTTTTTCAAAGTTAATTTGAAAGTGCAGTCTAAATTCAACACCCATGGGGGACACAAGCCAGAGGGGCTCCTAGCAAGAACTAGATTCCCCTTGTCATGTAAAATACATATGGTCTTGAGTCCAGCCTACATGTTAGCCCTTAACACTACTTATATAGTACATAATATAAACCAAACTCACTGATGTCTGGGCATGGTTCCAGCTGATCTATTATAATTAATAGTATCACTGTCACTCTCCTTGCACACTATAACCCCCATGTAAAATCCTCCACTTGCTTTAATTTATGTGCTTGCAAAGTTCATTTTGGAAACAATATTTCTATGGGGAGCACAGTCTGCCTGCAAGTACCCCTTTGCAGTTGGATGTCACTGGTATCTTTGACTCCCATGCCCCCTCTGCTAGCTGCTTACCCCTGACTCCAGGCCTTATGTCACTCAGCTCTTTGGCCAAGTCTCTCAAACCCCTTCCAGGATATCTTGAGCAAAGCCCAATAAATTTAGCTCTTCAACTCACTTGGGCTACTGAACCCTTCTCTGTCTATGTACAAAGCTCCATCTCAGGGCTTCCTCTGTAGGAACTTGCCTTGCCTTGTAGTATACTTCCCCCCTCCCTCCCCCTTTATCTACCTGTTTAACTCTCACTCTGCACATCTCCCTGACACAAAAATCTGTCTAGCCACTGCCTCCTCCTTAACTGAGACCTTATTATGGCTTAGCCCTGCCCCCTCTGGCCACTGGCCGATTAATTACTCAGCACCCCAGGTGCAGTGCATGACTAATTGGGGGCATTTACTTGCCTTGCAGGTGATGGGGGTTAAGTCCCCCCCCATAGTAGTAAAGAAAATAAGTTAACTTCACAGGAGTTATTTAAGTACTTTTCAGGAGTTGTTTAAGTACTAGGAAGTATAAACAGCTTCTATATAGCCCTGGCAATTGCAGTGATATATCCACAGGGTATGGGTTTCAAAGCTGCCTCCTCCTGCACTTCTACTCTCTACTGAAAGGAACAAGCAGCACCTGTTCAACAGATGGGCATAGCTACAATATTATTTTGAATAAAGAGGCTATGTAGAATGGCAGCAATCAATTTCACATCCATGTGCTAATTAGATTTGTGTGGCTCATCACTCTTGGAGCCTTGAGATGACCTTATCAAAAGGCAGCTCACTCAAAGGGAGGTTTGTATTTCCTGCCATTTGAAGCACTGCCAAATGATTTAAAAGAAAAATAATTGACAAAATTAACAGAGTTAATATAATTCCAAAAGAAGCCGCAAAAAACAATCTCAGACCTCTACTCTGTTCCACTGTTTGGCTCAATTTGTGCCCTGTGACACATGGGAGGGGCTCACAAGAGCCACACAATACTATGTAGGGACTGAGACAGCTCCCACTAGAGCCCATGAGAGCTTTGCCACTGAGTTCATGGGGACAGGATTGGACCCCCAAGAGAAGAATTTTAGCTCTTTACATTTATGAACTAGGATGATGAACTGAAATACAGAAAAAGACATCAGGCCAGCCCGGACCAACAAAGCACTGCTTTCTCACTGTATCGTTCATGTCTGCTTTTGAAACAAGCACACAATGATTCTTCTTTCTTCAGCTCAGCAGGGCAAGATGGGTATAATAATTCAATCTCACTCGCAAGTCCAACACCTGTTAGAATAGTGACAGAGGTGCCCACCAGCTCAGCACTCATGCTCTGCACTGCCATGCTAGAGTCTTTGTTCCAGAATAATCTTGGGTCCCCTTTCTTTATCTTCTGTGCTGAACATGTTGCAGAGGCTGGAGGCTAGCCACAAAACTCTGTATATGAGTGCCCCTGCTCCTTCTAGTTAATGGAGAAGGGAGCTGGGCAGAGTAGTCATAGCCAATGCCAATTTAAGGCATGAGAGAACTAAGCTACAGCTTCAAGCCTCACCATATGAGGGGCCTGTAACAAAGGAAAAAATGACTCCATTTCAAATGTTATCAAAATCAGTTGATAAATAAAGGAGATATGGGAAAAAAGATTTAAATATAGACATTTCTACTCAAATGTGACAAAAATACGCACATGTGGCTACACAAATACCCATAGACTAACCTTCACTAATTGTTCATTATTAACAGGCAGGAGGCCAGACCTGAGAAAAACAATAATGGCAGATTTCTACACTCTTCTGAGGCAGTGTTTTGTTGGCCAGCAGCTACTTGTAAAACTCTCACTGTGCCTTCATAGCTTATTCTATATAAATGATCTCACTGCTGATAGAATCAGGAAAAAAAGTGAGGTCGGAGTTGGCAGTGTCATGAAGCTATCCTGCCAAGATCATACTTGTATGGAATTCATCCTAGGAGTGATGTTATGTATCATGTCTCCTTTGTCTAGTAATAGCCAGAAGGCTGCCATCTTTTGTTTATGGTCCAGCGTGCTCGGCTGCACAGTGCCTTCTCTCCCACTTTCTTTTCTTTTCTTAAGTGTTAATGTGTTCTTTCTTCTTCTGATCTGTACATATGTACAATTATGTATTTTCATGCACATATTGCTTTCTGCTTCATATGCTATCCATGCTTGAGTTTCCAGGTGATCATCTTATGGACTTGGGTCAAGGGAACATGGGATCTTGAAAGAGAATACATTTGTGTTCACATCCCTCTGTCAGTTTAGGAACTTTCTCTTTATTTTTATAGTGTGGAATAAAAAAACTTCCAATTCAGTTTCATAGCAAAAATTTAATCAGAAGAAATATTTGTAAATATATGTTATATATAGCTCGGATAAATTTTGCATTTCCCTAATAAATTTAATCAAATTCTTTTCATTTATTCATATGAAAAGAAAAAAACATTTCCTTATTTATGGGTTGTTTTATATCTTTTCTTGTGAGAAAATAAAGCTTTTTTTATATATATTAAATGTACTTTCTGTGAAAATAATATATTCTTTTTTTATGATATGGGGCTTCTTACACTTGATATAGTTTAGGGTCTCAGAATGTGATAATTTGTTCAATGGTCAGAGCTAACACTTTATTTCATTAACTTAGCCCTTCTCCCTGTTCACAAATTACCCACAGAAAGACTCTGATGTGTTCAAATTTCAAAATTTGATGAAGGACTTACATGTTTCAGCAACAAACAGCTCATCCCAACTTTGAGTACTTTGCAATATGTCCTGTGATTGGTCATTTAAATCATACAACATCATTTCTACCCTCAGACTAATTCTCAAACCACAAAACTTTCAGGACACATAAACATTCAGGAGACTTTTGATAAATGCATTTGGCACCAGAAATTCACTGGTGTGAAAGATTGTGAAAGGGAGAATAGGAGTTCAAGATATCAAAGCTGATTTTAATTTTGGTGTGAATAAATAGTAGTGAATTCTTTCTTAAAGTGTTCTACCAGTTCTCATAAGGCAGCACTGAATGCAACCCTTAAATACAGGCTACCTGGAGTGTGAGTAAGGTGATCCTGGAATTCAGGGAAAAGAAAAGGTCAGGTGACCTATATAGGCCAACCTTGACACCCAGAACATCTAACTGGGGTTAGGCAAACTTGCTCCAGGTCAAGCCTTCTGCCAACAATAACGCTGTGAGCCCTTATGGCTGGGGATGGCCACATCCATTTTAACCCCTTAGAGCAGGTCTAATTGTTTTATGATGGTATAGTCAATAACAGCTGACAGAACAGATATCATTTGCTGCCTGTCTAACTACATGTAATATAGAAGCAATAAAAGACTCCAAAATGATTAATCATCCAGTATGTTTTGTAACTTATGGGGGAAAAGTTAGATTTCCCCTTTGAGACTCCCGTAGAAATCCAGCCTTAATTCTGAATTCAGCTAACTGATGGCACCTTGAACCATCATGAATATTAATCTGTGTTTCCAAGCTCTTGTTTATGAGTGCAAGCAAATGAGCATAGATGGCATCTGCAGAAAATATCAGCTAGTCTAACACCTACACAACATGCCTAAAGATAGCAGCTGTTTGGAATGTATGCTGAGGCTGCACTGTACAGTCTGTAAGCCCTTGCAAAGACACACATTTACTCCAATGATCATAATTAACAACGGGTCATACAAAATAATGAGAAAGTGTAGGGTGTTGGAACAATGCACTATGTGCAAGGAAAATACAGCAAAGTAGCTCCAACCAGGAAAAGCAAAGGAGCGATTATTTTCCCCCACCAAATACAGTCTGACTAAGTAATGTTGACTCACGTCTAATACAGTGAAGAAAACTCCTTAAGCCTACAGTACAGCTTGCCACTGGCACTACTGGAGACAAAGAGGAAAATGTTTACATAAGGACAGCTATATCAGGTAGCAAAGAGATCTGCTAGATTCCTCTTGGATAACTTATTCATGAGAAAACCTTATAAATATTTAGAGAATAAAAATAGGTATCTCAGGGAACATGTAAACCCAGTAGACTTGAAATAAATTATTTGACCTGTCCAGAGTTTTTTTTTCAATAACTGGCCTATTAAAACAAATTTTCATTTTTTAAATATTCATTAAAAAAAAATTTTTTTTACAAATAGACTCATAACTTGACACCTTTTGGTTTTTCAGTTTGCCTTTTCTTCCTTCACTCCCCCAAATTTTTCAATTTTTCTCTCTGTAAAAGCAGAATAGGAAGAGAGAAAAGGAGAAAAAAACTGTAAGTGAAAATTTTCACAATAGCATTTATGGAAATTTCCCACCCCCCACAAAACATATTTCCTATTCTTCAAACAACTTTTTGAATTACACCCATGTAATTAATTAAAATGCTTATTGTCCCATATATAAATGAATTGACTAGAGTTGTTCCTTTCCCTTTTTGTTCTGTTCAGTTAAAATTTACCCAGGATTTTGCATATGAGCTCAGACTGCCGCTGTATCAGATCTTATACGTTAGGCTCAGTCTTTGGAGGAATGACCTCGGAAGATATGGTTGCTGCAGGAAATGGCATTGGTGGTACTCTTCCTTTTGAGTCAGAGATGAGCCCAAATCAAGACACTGAATCTGAGCAGCATCTTTGGCTTAGTTCTTCCTCTGCTGACTCCTTCTGACCTCCACATACCCACGCACACAGGACAGAATTTTTTTGTCGTACGTGATCATCACCCTTCATCTCTGAAAGAGGATCAATATTTAAATTGTGATCATTAATAAATGAAAGATTTTGCAGTCTCAGCTGTTAAAAATTTAATGATGTGGTTAACGAAAAAAAGCATAAACATTAAATATTCATCTCTAATACTAAATGGTTAGCATTTGGCTGTTGAGATGTAAACATCACTTACAAGTCTTGTCTTCCCTTGATGAGCATGTGTAACTGTCATTAATGTTAATTTCAGTTTAATACACATATAGAAGGGGAGAAAGCGCCTGAAGTTGTCCGATCTCTAATATGCGTGTAACAGGGTGATCTGCTCCTCCTTGTCACTGCAGGGTTTAGCCTCAAGAGGCCACCACCCCTTCCCACAGATACACACTGTCTCTCCATCTCGGTCAGCAGTCCCTCTTTTGGTCCACGAGCTGCTGCTGCTTCTTAGTGACTCAGCCTTCTGGCTCCATCGCTGTATGCATCTTCTTTTTCTGGGCTACCAAAGTCTTCCTTCAGCAATGCTGGGCAGTCTTCTCATTCAGTGCCTCATAGTATCACTCCCTCAGTGGCTCGCTGGGGAACCCAGGCCCACCCTCTACTCTGGTTCCAGCTCAGGGACCCTCTAGCCAGCAGTCAAAGTCTGTTCTCTCATGGACCTTACTGTCTTTCGCTGAGCCCTTTCCTCACCATCAGGCATTCCCCCTCCTCTGGGTTTGCTAGCTTCACCACACTTCCTCCCCCAAGGGAGCAATTGCAGACTACTTGTCTCTGTGGCCCCAAACACTCCTGCTGTCTCCCAAGCAGTCACTGATACTAATTTCCTGACTCTCAACCCAGCCCAAATTTGTCCCTCCTCAGCTGGGCTTCCTGCTCCAGTCAAGGGATTAATTAGCCCCCTTCTCTATCCACAGTAACCCCTCGCCAGGCATTTTTGAGATAAAAACCCCATCACAAAGTATAATACAACTTTTCCAACACAGAGAGCATTGGGCAGTTATAACAATTATTAATTAATAGATGTAATAATAGTAACAAACAAACACATTAATAAAAATACCTCACACACACACTGATAAGCATTCTGTTTGTTTAATATTGTTCTGGTGTGAAAACCAACCCTGTTTTCTGAGAGTGATGAAGTGAAGCAAACATAAGTTTTCTGTAAACCACTTAAATCAGTGTGATATGAGCAAGTATAGCCCCAAAGTATATCTAACAAGTTTACACTATCAGGACTATGCCATTCTTAATCCTGTGGTCTGGCATTTTTAATATATTGCATGCTCTGTGCCAGAAAATAAAAGCAGTGGACACAAACCTCTCAAAAAGCAGCATGACAATAACAAGACTTGCTGTTTAATGTCACAAATGAGCTTAACTATAATGGGTTATTATTATTGATAGCGAGAGGTCAGCTTTTAATTGAGAACATGGAAACCTTTGTTGAGAAGAGAAAAGCTAGAATGAGCTTATGATCTCAGCTATGCTGTGACCTTATCAAGAGACTCTGAATGTGACATCTGGAATGTGACTGGGGAAAAAAAGATATATTTTTTTAATGAGGCATTTAGCTTGCATCTAACAGGAAGATTTTATGGAAGTGTTGAGTCTTTTGGATCAATACAAGGGTTTGAATATTCACAGAGCGGAAGAGAAACAGGATGATCTTACATGTAAAGCACAGGACTGAAAGTCAGATACACATTCTATTTGCAGGTCTGTAAGGGTGTGTCTACACGGCACCGTTATTTTGGAATAACGCTAGCGTTATTCCGAAATAACAATGCAAGCATCTACACAGCAATTCCATTATTTTGAAATAATATCAAAATAACAATAGAGATAGAAATGTAGCCGTGTTAGTCTGGTGTAGCTGAAACAAAAAACAGGACTATGTAGCACTTTAAAGACTAACAAGATGGTTAGTCTAATAAACCATCTTGTTAGTCTTTAAAGTGCTACATAGTCCTGTTTTTTGTATCAAAATAACAGGCAGCTTATTCCAACTTCTGTAAACCTCATTCCATGAGGAATAACTCCTCTTCCGAAATAGCTATTTTGAAATAGCTGTAGTGTGGACGCTCCACTGCTGCTATTTCGAAATAGCGCCTCACCAGGGGCATTCTAAGTAATTTGTCCCCAGTGCTTCCTGGGACTCTACATCAAGATAGCGCATCCACATTAGGGGAGCCTGCCTCAGACTAATTTTGAGGCTTCCCTGTAGTGTGGATGTGCTATTTCAAAATAAGCTAATTCGGAATATATCTTCCGGAATAGCTTATTCTGAAATAAGAGTGCAGTGTAGAGGTACCCTAACAGATCAGATTCAGTCTAGCCAAAAGGGAAACAGAATGCATCATTATCAGGTTTGGGGGTGAGAAGTTAAAAGATGTCAGTATCTATATCATCAAGACAGGCCAATTGCTTAAGAGAATCTTGCAACAGTATTGGCAAATTGCAGCCAGACAATTATCTGTAGAGTTTAATTAGGGCTGTCAACTGAAATGAATGCATGCGATTAATACAAAGCAAACTAACTAGACATAAAAAGTGCTGTAATTAATCGCATTTTAATCACACAATAATAGAGTAGCAATTTTAATGTATTATTAATATTGTTAATGCTTTTATACATTTTCAAGTATATTGATTTCAGTTAAAACATAGAATACAAATTGTACAGTTCTCACTTTACAGTATTATTTTGGTTACGTACATGTCCATCATAAAAAAGATAACAAAAATTAATTGTGCTTTTCAATTCACCAAGTCCACTGAGCCTTATTTCTTGTTCATCCAATTGCTAAGACAAACAAGTTTGTTTACATTTATGGGAAATAATGCTGTCTGTTTCTTATTTACAAAGTCACTTGAAAGAAAAAACAGGCATTCGCATGGAACTGTTATAGCTGCTGTTACAAGATATTTACATGCCAGATATGTGAAACATTTATATGGTATTTCATGATTACATTTGTAGTCTCTAAATAATGTTTTACATTGTTTTGCTTTTGAGTGAAGTTATATAACAAAAAATCTTAATTTGTAAATTGCACTTTCATGATTCTACTACAGCAATACCAACAGTACAATTTATAATGAGGATCAGAGGATCAGAAAGCAAGTGAATAAGTAAACTATTCAATAGATTCCATCATACACTAGAATATACAGGAGTGAGGAAGCTGATGTGCTGGTTTGGAGGGACAATGGCTGAGGCTATCAAGACCCTGTCAAGGCAAATAGTGGCTGAAATAAATGGTCACATGATGAAATATCATCTGGATGATACCAAAGCATTTCAGAAAATAGCATCCATTATCATGAGACTGCAGCCTGGGTACACTGCAGGAAGGAAAAAGAATAGTGATAGAACAATCAGTTAATTTGGCAAGATGTATCAGGCACAGGGTTTAACATCTGCTTATATTTGAGAATGTAATAATGTAAGGAAAGGGAAGCTTCTCTGATTGGACACCTTGGATCAAGCCCTTACAAAGGACCCTACAGGAGTTGCTGAATTCATTCTCATACATCTTGGCTGGACATGTTTACCATGAATGAAATAGGCTGCAGACACTAAACTAGTTTCGCACTCCAGTGCCCTCACTAGGGGCCTACTAAACATTCAAATGGCAGGACTGTGAGTCTGTGAGCTCCTCAATACCCTATTGCAAAGGACACACCATATTCTAACTCACATCAGGTTTGACACACTCATTGCCCCAACACACCATTGTTATACATAACACCTTTTAGGTACAGTATAATACGCAAACTGGTAAATTGTTGGTCCCAAAAATCATTATGTGGTATTTGGGTGTATACACATTGCTATAAAATGTGCTGGAAATATATTCTTAAATTGTGTGTGGCATGCATTGCATATGCTCAATCTGCCCTAGACTGAGGAATGTGTATCTGATCAACTAGTACAGGGGCAGAGAACAATGAAAGTACATTTACATATAAGGTAGACAAAACCATCAAGCTAACAAGCAGGGACAAGGACTCTCAACAATTATGACTGAGGACAGAATAGGCATCCTAGAAAGCCATCTTGGCTTTTGAGATAGAGACTATGACATTTGGGAAACATACAGAGAAGCAAAAAGCCAGGGTCTTCCTAGCCTATGAAAGTTAAGTCCTCCTGGCCCTGAAAGGCAAGAGTACCTGGAAATAGACTAAATGAGAAACATGTTTAGACAATGAAACTTCCTGACATTAAGTTTTAATCACTAGCAAGTGTTTTGTTTTGTGGTATTGGTAACCCTTTTTATTTCTTTTATTCTTACTTATCAACACTTCCATCGCTGTTCTTTGTTGATAAACTTGCTCTCATTTTATTAGAAAAGCCATCTCAGGGCAATGGATTAAAGTGATGCGTGTGTCTTCAGCTACACCTACAAGCTGATGAGTGCCCTGACTCTTTGGAGACAACAAATTAAGGGCGTGCGGGTTGCTGCAGCACCCCCAGGTCTTAAGCAGGGCTCATACCCAGGGTCCCCTCTGATGACCCACTCCCAGGACTCTGCTTCCAGCCCTGTGAGATCCTGGCTGCCAGTACTGAACCTGAGGTTTTAGGCCCACCCTGTGCCCAGGTCATCATTCCCACCACTAGCTGTGGCCCCAGGCTCAGACCCTTTAATCCTGTCCATGTCCCCTGCTCCTGGAACCACAGACCTCCTCCCAGCCCCAGCTCTGGGTGACATTAGAAGGCATGGGAAGAAGTAAGGGGGGCATGTTACCCCCATTATAAGAAGTGTTTCAGCACCAGTGGTTCAGTGACAGGGACTAGACATTAAGGAGAGATGTCTCTGGAGAACTCAGGAATGACAATTCAATTGTTATTACCAGCAAGGCAAAGTTTGGACTGGCAGAGTCCTGAAGAGGTGAGGCAGATGAACAGGTGCGAGACACAGTTCAGAAGCAGCAAAACTCTCAGGCTGCGTCTACACTGGCGCGTTCTCATGCAAAAACTCTTTTGCAGAAGAGTCCTTCTGCAAAAACTCTTCCAGAAAAGAGCGTCTACACTGGCATGTGCTTTTGCGCTAGAGATGTGCTTTTGCGCAAGAGCATCCATACCAGTGTAGACGCTCTCTTGCGCAAGAAAGCTCTGATGGCCATTTTAACCATAGGGCTTTCTTGCGCAAGAAATTCATGTTGCCTGTCTACACTGGCCTCTTCTGGAAGAGCTCTTGTGCAAGAGGGCTTATTCCTGAGTGGGCGCGTCAGAGTTCTGGTGCAAGAAGCCCTGATTTTATACATTAGAACATCAGTTTACTTGTGCAAGAACATGCAGCCAGTGTAGACAGGCAGCAAGTTTTTGCGCAAGAGCGGCCGCTTTTGCGCGAGATTGCGCCAGTGTAGACACAACCTCACTGTGAGGCTGAATGAGAGTGTCTCACAGTTCTGGGTTCTCCAAGGAGGATGCTATAGGCCACAGGTACTTGTATGTACAACTTTCAAAATATCTGGAGCAGAGCCAGAGTTCATTGAAGTATGTGTATACAAACATGGGGAATAAAGATTTAACATTGGCCTCTTCAGTCTAGCACAGGAAGATATAGCAATGGCTGGAAGTTGAAGCTAGAGAAATTGAGACTGGAAATAAGGTACAATATTTAACTCTGAGTAATTAACCCATTGGGACATGGTGGATCCTTTACTACTGAGAATGTTAAATCAAGATTGGACTTTCTTTTCTAAAAAATATGTTCTACAAATTATTTTGAAGAGGTTCTATGGTCTGTGTGATATAAGAGCTTATAGATAATCACAAAGGGGCTTTCTGGCCTTTCTAAGTATCTGTGACCCAAATAAGTAAAAGATTGACTTGATACCACTTTCGGCCATCAAACCCCTGTCCCCAGGTGTCAAAACTATGGACAGTGGCCTGATCAGATGTTTTCTGTCGCCAAACGTATTTGTGAGACTATGAAATCATTAATACAAGGGAACTATGAGGATGAGCAGATGACATATTGAGTGGACTCTTTGGAGAATTAGGCAGAGGTAGAGAATTGACCCCTACAGTTTAAGCTCTGTGTTGCAGGAACCTTGTCTTCTTAAAGTATAGAAAATACCACGCTCAATGATATTATCTCCCCAATTTAATCTGAATTATTCCACCATTACCTCAGAAGAAGTCAAAGGAGAAAAGGGAAGAAGATTTATAAATCAGAATCATATAATTATATGCTTTTTAAAAAATGAGAATAGATTTTCCAACTTTAGCCATCATCAGAAATGTACAAATCCATGTCTATCCCACTCTTTTCCTAAAGACAGCCTGCAGAGACTCATCCTAGCTCATATTGGTCATCATATTTACTGCCAGGTTGTAATCTAAAAATAAGGAGACAGCACAAAGCTCCCAGTTGGTAATAAGTACAGGCAGACATTGGACCTACATTGGGCCTCATTCATGTTTGTGTTACTCTGGTTTCACATTGGTGTAACACCATTGAAATGGCCTTGAGGTCATAGGCAGGTACAAGTTAGAGCCCCTTACAGTAATTTTAGCATGCTCTATCTCATACCACGCATAACGAAGCTCCACCAAATAACATATAGCCAGTACTGGGGATTTCCTCAAAATTAGGAGGTAGTTTAAATTTAATTCCATGAAATCCAATGACATTTCACCAGTGTAAAAAACATATGGAAGAGGAAATCAAGGTCTATGCAGTTCTCAGGATTTTGCCTAACAGAACTTGACATTTTTTTTACTACAACTTTTTTTTTTTCAGAAAATAAAAGCAGATTTAGCAACCCTGAAATATGTCATATCCATTTTTCCAAATGGTATTGGGTATTGGGTGACAAAAAACACACAAAAAATCCTGAAGAAAATTAATTTTGGGGGAATTTTATGCAAAAACCATTTATTTCACTTTTGTTTTACTTAAAATTAATTTTCATTTTAAAATTTCCCTACATTTAAAATGTTATAAAACATTTTAAATGCTAAAACTTGAAATGAAACATTTTTGGGGGTTGAACAAAAAGGCTTTTTTCAACCTAAACCATTTTTCCTCCAAATTTTCAATTTGCCAAAAAATTGAAAGATTTAGTTTGTGTTTGACATAAAACTGTTTTAGTAATTATTTTTGGAAAGGCTAGAAAATTAAAAAATCTGTTCTTTGCCCAGATCTAGTTTTGAGATACCTTGATTATTGATAATTGTGAGCTTAAGTTCTTTTAGTTAACATCGCTCAACTCATTTTGTATTGTTTTAATAATTTATGTGAATGGCCCCAGACACATTTTAAAGTTTATAAAGTTTTCAAAAAAAAATCTCTCACTAAAAATTAAACAAATACTATAAATACAAAAATGGAAAGGTGACCCTAGAACTCATCTCAAGAAAATGTATAGGGATATCATATCAAAACTGCCATTCTCTACTGAAGTAAAAGAAAGAAATACAACCAACAATCCAAACAATTCAGTGAGAAACAGTTTTCAGATCAGCTACTATGTATACAAAAATGTGTAAAAAATGTAAATGTCTTAACCTCTTCAATGCTGTCACATGTCTCAGAAACATTCAAAACAGACCTGCCCAGCTGCTGAACTGATTAGGTACACTTTTAAAATTTCAGTGGTTTAGCTGGGATGATAACTATCTCTGGGTGAAATTACTGTGGCCCAAACTCAGCTTTGAATATATTTTAAATGGAACATTTCAATTTTTCAATTCAAATGAGTTTTGTTTTCAATTTTTCTTCAACTTTATAAACAAAAAACCATCAAAAGTGGCCCGAAATGTTTTATTTTGGAGAGAATAAAACATTTGATTTGATTTTAAATCAATTTTTTCTGGGTTTTCAGTTCACTGAAAATTGAAAAAAAAAAGAGTTTCAGATTCACCTGAGACATTTATTCCCCAATTTCTCAGAACTGTCTAGGGACTAAAATCATTTATTTTCACAACTCTAGTGCTAACAGCATAAGTTGAAGCACAGCAGAGTTATCCCAAAAGACTGGCAGTTAATGGATTAATATACAATACCCACAGCCTGTGAAAGAATCTGAGACAATATTCTTGTTGGCATTTCTTTCTCCCCCTCTCTCTACAAAAAGCTGGATGGCTAAAATGCTAAAAACCTTACTGTATAAGGTACTCTCTGCATCCCGCTGTAACTGAACATGGTGTTATACGGAATAATGGAAGGCATATATCAGAACTAATTGTTTCATGTTTAACAATCAAGAAGAATTGTCTTCTTGATCAAGAATCAAGAAGAATGAGGAAGAATGTTCCTCATCTTTTAAACCTCTTCATCTCTCTGACAGGATTCAGTCATCTGTCCTGTGCAATCCCATGGGCTTCTTGAAGCTGTTCTGCCTACTTAGATCTTCAGCTGCTGATGTTATTAATTACAGGTTAGGACTATTTCTTATTTATGAAGAAGCTGCACAACTCATTTCCCAGATTCATTATGTAGTTTTTTAAACTTTCCCAATAAGAAATGTCACACAGAGGAGTATTAGATAGGAAGAAGAACACAAGTGAGGAGAGACACATGAAATAAACTGTAAGAATATTTTTCATATTATATGTATTTGGAATTTTAGCTGTTAGTTGGAACCTGCAGTATAAGAGACCTGTTTGCAAAATGGTGCATGAGTTGGATAGGTAGGGAAGCAAAATGACTGAATCTCTGTGCACTTACTATGTCTTGTTTCAAGGTACTTATAAGCCCCATGGGCTTGGGCCACTACATCAGCTTTGTGCCAGGCACTGTTCAGCCCAATCCTGATTTGCATGTTTTGGTGCTACTGCAAAAAATAATAGTAATCTGAGGAAGAAAATATAATGAAAAACCCTGAAGATGCAAAAAGAACTAAATCGAATCAAAGCAGTCAAGAGATCTTTAAGGGCATGCTTTTCATGCATGACGATATGCCAAACTGCATAGAGAAAGAAATAGGATTATTTTCAGAGGTGCCACTGATGTCTCTAAAGCTACTGAAAATAAGGGATTTGTGCTGTTCACTTAAGTGCCCAAATTAGTGCCCCTTGTTGTATTCACAAACTGTCAGAGTGTCAATAAATTCAAGGAGATGGTTTTGTTCTCAGTTCGCATGCAAATCAATGACCGCTTCCTCCTCAACATATACAAGTCTCCACCTAAACTTTCTCTCATTTACAGTATTTAAGACATTGGTAACTGCTCCTTTGCAGTTTTCATTAAACCAGTGGTCTGTGTAACCAATGAAGAGGAAACTTAGCAGCAGGTGAAAGAGTAATTACTGTGTGAAACTCGGAGTCACTATAAGGGGGTTAGAGAGGTTGCACAAATATTTCCTTTGGGTTGGCTTCTTAAGGGCTTGGTCCTCACACTGTTAGCTTTGGGGAGCCAACAGACCAGAATCTGAAAGCAAAATGCTTACAGACCTGTTTTACAGACCCAATCTGGGCTATCTGACTTCCTGCAGCTGTGGGACACCTGGTATAATTTTTGCTGAAGCTGTGCATATTTTTGTCCTGGGGCTTATCTAAACTTAAAAAGTTGGAATATTTAATTTAGGGTTTGTGGCATGTTAGGAGCCATTAAGGACAAATCTACAGCACAGCACTGCATCGGCACTGTGTAGCGCGTCTGGTGAAGACATGCCAAGCTGAGGGGAGAGCACTTTCCTTTTGGCATAATTACTCCACCTCAGCAAGAAACAGAAGCTGCATCAGAGGGAGAACGTCTCAGGCCAACATAGCACCAATGTGGACAGCACAGAACTTGTGTTGCTGGGGGGAGGCTTTTTCACACCCCGGAGTGATATGAATTAGATCAACTAAAGTGGTAGTGTAGTCCTGCCCTAAATAATGGGACTCCAATGGGGTTACTTATCTGAGCAAAAGTTTAGAAAGAAGAGAGGCAAGAGACTTGATAGGTCATCCAATCCATCTTTCCGCCAGGGCAGATGGGCTCCTTACATTGCATTGTCTGTGGTTATGTTCTATACATGAAAGTAGCATAAGAAAGTCTTTCAGAATTATAGACCAGGCCCCACAATTTTTTCCTGAATATGTAAGAACCATTCTTTCCACATAGCTAAATGCCCATCCAAACCCTCACTATCTTATACCTCAACTATAGAAATCTCCTTTCTGGCCTCAACAAAAATCAGCCTTGCTTTACGTAAATCTATTAAAAAAGCAGCAGCAAACTGCACCATCCAGGTTGACTGCTTCAACCCGGTCTCCCACTCCAGTAACTCCCCATTTTCCACCTCAGCAGATACTCTTTCTTCACTCTTAAGGCTTAGCCCCACCTGGTAGGTTCTCTCGTCTATGTTAGTGAGTCCATCGCCTCCCCATCCCATCTCACCTTTGCCTGTGCTTTCCAACTTGCTTCTCCTGTCGTCTAATTTTACCTTCATGATACATACCTTCATGGTTTATCCTATGTTGCCATTTATGCATAGGAAACACCACCCATAAATTCCACAGGGCCACTTCATTATTGCCCTTTTAATTTCTCCTCAAAATTCACATCTTACAGGACACCTACCAAATATTAGTCTGTTGGTGTCCTACAATCACAACTTATTAGATTTATCATGAACACTGCACTGTTACCCAGACTTCCTGCATCTGTTTGTTATATCCATCCGGTGCCTCTCATCTTACACTTAGGGTGTGTCTACATTGCAGGGCTTAACTCAAAATAAAAAACAGGACTATGTAGCACTTTAAAGACTAACAAGATGGTTTATTAGGTGATGAGCTTTCGTGGGCCAGACCCACTTCCTCAGATCAAATAGTGGAAGAAAATTGTCACAACCATATATACCAAAGGATACAATTTAAAAAATGAACACATATGAAAAGGACAAATCAAATTTCAGAACAGAAGGGGATGGGGAGTAAATGTCTGTGAGCTAATGATATTAGAGGTGATAATTGGGGAAGCTATCTTTGTAATGGGTAAGATAATTAGAGTCTTTATTCAAATTTGAGTGTAAAGTGTCAAATTTAAGCATGAATGATAGTTCAAAGGATTCCCTTTCAAGTGTAGTCTTAAAAGGCCTTTGAAGCAGGATGCAGGTAATCAAGTGCTTCATTAGTTTACATCCAAACTGCCTGAAAAAGTGAAACCATTAATGATAAAGAGCTGATCTCTTAGATCAGGGAGGGTTATTTGTTTGTTTGTTTTTTGGGGGGGAGGTATTTTTGGACATAGAATCTATCCCAAGGTTCTCTCTGGTCTGAATTTTGTTCCTGCAAGAAGAGTTTCTTCCACTTTTACTTGTTCATATTTGATTTATGGCTGCTGCTGTCAGATGTTGCCTGCTGTAGTTCATTTTTCCATCAGATGCCTCAAAGGCTCTCCTTGCTTCTGCCCAGTGTTCGGGTGAGCTTCCAGACTAAAAAGAAGGAGGTAGATGGCCACACACAGGAGGGAGTGGCGAATCTGAGAGGGTATTGTCCACATAAAAGGGAACATGTGGTTTGCTTGTGAGGATTTGGATGGTGGCTTTGGATTCTCCTGGTTGGAGTCTGCATGGAATTGGGCAGTGGTAAGTTTCAGTAGATTGGATTTGTGGGAAGGGAACTTGGTCTTGAGCTCATAAGTGGGAAAGTGGTGGCAGAAGGGACTAAGCTCCAGAAATCTGCTCTGTAAGCCTGTCGATAATATAATTTTAAAGGGCCATAACATCTTCATTTTCAAACTTGAGGTCTTCAGATATGTCAAAAACACTCATAAAAACAAGCTATTTCTGGCTTGAATTTGGTTGCTATAGCTGAAAGGTTTAATTGGTTTTTATAGTGCTCAGAACTGAGATTCAGAAAACATGGGTACTATTCCTGACTCCATCACTAGCCTGCTGGGTGATTTGAGCAAGTCAGTTCACATCTTCATGACTCAGTTTTCCCATCTGTAAAATGGGGATAATGATCCAGCCCTTCTTCATAATGCACTTTGAGGCCTACTGATGAAAAGTGTTCTATAAAAACATGCTTTATATTAATTCATTATTATTCTTATATTATTATTAATAATAATAATAATGTCGTTGTTGTTCCTGACAATGTGACAAACTTTTTACATGTATTTAGAAAGATCAAAATGATGCAGAATGCAAGGCACTCCCTAGCTGCCAGGAACATTTTACTCAGTCTTTAACTAGGGCTGTAACCTTAAGACCACAGAGAAACTCAGTAAAGCACTCTTTCCCTCCTGTATTGATTGACTGGAAACCCTACACAGAAGCTCAGAGGACATTGAGGGTGCATCTACACTGCACCTGTAGGTCGAAATAAGATACGCAATTTCAGCAACTATTTTGATCTAATTTTGAAATAAACCGCTATTCCAAAACATCCCTTAGCCCTCAGGAATGAGGATTACAGGGACATCTGAATAGCGAGCCCATTATTTTGAAATAACTGGCTGGTTCAAAAGACATGGAATAGCTATTTCAGGATACCTCCAATATCCTGAAGTAGCACTGCAGTCTAGACGTACCCTGAGCATTATAGCTGGGAGGGGGTGATCAGAGCATTTGTAAGAGTGGGAGCAAATAGGTTCCAAGCAGTCAGGAGTTGGCAAGTGGCAGCCATGGGGTCAGTAGGCAGCCACCTAGGAGAAATTCAGATGCTGCCCTGCTGATTAGCACAGCTCCCACAGCCATCCACAGCTGGCAGCTTGTGTTTCTACTGGTGGTGCACATCCACATATGCCTCATGCACATAACAACATTTATTCTGCACATAGATGGAAAAAATAAAGGGAACATTGGTGGGCATGAACATGGGTGGGGAGGGATTACCAAGAAAAGTAAGGGCCTATGAAAACTCACTCTAAGGACTTGTTTTTGATTAAGCATGACTTATGATAACAAAACAGAGGTGTGTTTTTTCATTAAATTTTAGACACTAAAAGGGTTGGGAAAGTATCTGATCATGCATCAGTCTGCTATAGACAGAATTCAGCCTCCTTCTTTTAAAGTCAGTTCCATTTGCAGTATAAAAGTAGCTATCTAAGGCCTGGTCTACACTAAACCAGGAAGGTCGGCTTAAGGTATGCAACTCCAGCTATGTAAAATGCGTAGCTGGAATCAGCCTACCTTAAGCCGAGCTTCTGGTATCCACAGTGTGGGAGGCTGATGGGAGCAAACACTCCCGTTGGCTTCCCTTACTCCCCACGGAAGAAAAATTACTGGACGCCAGTGGGAGCTGTCCTCAGCATTTGATTTATGGGTCTATACTAGACTCACTAAATCAAATGCCAGAAGATTGACCTCCGGAGAGTAGATCTTCTGGTAAGGGCATAGCTGTGCCCTACATGTGTTGTCTTCTTATTCTTCTATTCTTCTGGGCCAGGTGTAATAACCAGAACCATCTCTGTGTCTCTGAAACCAGAGAAAATTCAATTACAAGTAACTAATTAAATTTCAAGCTCTGTGAGCTTTGAACTGCCCGTGTTCATGAAATAAACTTGTTCAAGCCTCATAGGATGCAGCACACACTTGGAATGTGAAGTGAGAGAATCCAAAATTAAATCCATAAATTAGAAGTAATTTAACTTGAATTAACAAGGTCTGTTGCAAGTGATATAACTTCTAAATGACCACAGTTTAGTTGCATTGCTTGGTTTAATTAGATGCCACCCTAAGGCATACTATTTTCTATCATAACTGTTGGACTGCAAGGCTGAAACAACAACTGGTGTGGAAATGAAGAATCACTTTAGGTTTAAGATGCAATTTTTAATCCTTTTAGAATATCGTTCCAGAAAAGATTCCCGTTAGAAATTCCCCTATTCCCTTTTAACATGCAAAGTGGAACTCCTTATGCCCTAAACTCAATGCCCTTTGAGTCCTCTAATGCTCTTCAAGCAGGATGTAATGACATTTGATTGTGCCATACTGATATAATATCTAATTTTAAAGAAATGATTACAAATGAGTGAAAACACATAGGCAATTTTAATTGGTGATTAGCAGCATCTCTCTGCCCATGGGAAAAGAAAAATACGATATGCCAAAGGAAATGAAGCTTATCTGGCCCTTCCACTTGCCTTACCAGTGAACTATAAATTAATAACCATTGACAACTTTATGAAATAGCAGCATCTGGAGCTAGAATTTGTGTCAGCTTCACGGCTAATATTACATTGGCTGGTATGCAAAGAAAATAGGAGAAAATAACAGGATTTCACAGGTCATCTCCAGCAATTACTAGCTAAAAAAGCAAGCAAAAATACAACTAACACACTTGCTCCAGCTTTCATTTCATAATCTAAGGCATAATTCTTCCTTCTGCAGAAAAGGAATTTGATTTGTACCAAGATGAGAATATAATGGACAGAGAAGTTTATCACTTCCGATGTAAACTGGAGAATACTGAATCAAGTGTGGGTCATGATAAATACCAGAGATTTTTCACAATTGGTGAAAAAGCTCTTGTAAAAATTAAATTAATTTATTTTTACTGTTTTATTTCTCCTTCCTCCAAATGAATACTAAAGTTCTGAAAGTCACCATACTCAGTCAGTTTTAGGGTTTTCCATCACTAACTACTTCAAAACACGTCATTCTGTATGAATAAGGCTAATATCTAAAGTTATTCTAACAAGGCTAAAACTGATGATTGTCCAATCTTCATTCTTCAAATCAACAGGAAATAATTTCCTTCAGTTCTACTCATGCTATTTCCTAGCAATGGCCTTTGTATGTGTCTAGCTTTCACTACTGGCTACGTCTACACTGTACATTTATTTTGGAATCAGCTATTCCAGAAAAGTTATTCTGAAATAGCTAATTTCAAAATAGCATGTCTACACTGCAGGGAAGCCTCAAAATTAGTCCAAGGCAGGCTTCCTGAATGTAGACATGATATTTCGATTTAGAGGTTCAGGAGGCACTGGGGAGGAATTAGAATGTGAGGTGAAGGGCTATTTCAAAATAGTAGAAGTGGAGCATCTACTCAGCCCCTATTCGAAAAAACCATTTCAGAATAGGTGTTATTCTTCATAGAATGAGATTTACAGAAGTTGAAATAAGCCTCCCATTATTTCGAAATTATTTTGAAATAACGGTATTGCTGTGTAGGCGCTCGCATAGTTATCATATATATTGTAGCCCAGTGTCTGTGAGTCTGTAATGCTGAAATGCTGGCTGTTCCCTCTGGGCGACGCTGTTGCCTGAAATGCTGGCTGTTCCCTCTGGGCGGCGCTGTAGCTGAAATGCTGTCTGTTCCCTCTGGGCGCCCGTGCTGTATGGGGGGTGCGGGGCCCAAACATCCACTTGCTCCGCTTGCTCCCCCGTGGCGGCCCAGCTGAGCGGTGCAGAAGTCAGCCGAGCACCACGGCGGGAGGGGAAGGGGGGGCGGGGCAGTGACGTGTGGCGTGACAGCGGCTCCAGGCCCTGCCCCCTGGCCGTGAACGTCACCACCCCGCCCCCCCTTCGCCTCCTGCCATGGCGCTCGGCTGACTTCTGCGCCGCTCAGCCAGGCTGCCGCGTGGGAGCAAGTGGCGCAAGTGACCATTTGGGCTCCACGCCCCCCATGCAGCACAGGGAGTGCGGAGCCTAAATGGCTGTTTGGGCTCCACGGTCCCCCGAGTGAGAGGCAGGAGGGGGAGGAGAAGAGAAAGAGCGAGGCAGGAGGCAGAGGAGAGCTGAGAGAGAGAGGGGGGGAGGCAGTAGGAGGAGGAGAGAGAGAGATGGAGTGAGAGACCGAAAGCTCAGGAGAGAAGACCGACGTGGAGGAGAGACCTGAAAATCCCGTCTTATGCCGGGCTAATTGGCTAGTTTCAGAATAATGGCCGTTAGGCCAAAATAACTTTGCTGTGTAGACACCCCATTGTGTGTGTGAAAATGTCCATGTAAATATTCCCTGCAGGTCTGGTAATAACATTGATTGTTAGTCTTTAAGGTGCTGCTAGACTATTCATTGTTTTTCAAGTTTTTCTATAAAACACATTTGTGGAGGAACTTTTATTATCTCTCAGTTATTCCCAAAATGAGCATCCTTACTGATCTGGTCAGTAGTTTAAACTCTGCTGCCCTGCACCCAGGTACACAGGTATCCTTTCCTCCTCGTGGAATGGTCTGGGAATTTTTGAAATTTCAGTTCCTGTTTGCTTGGCATGGAGAGCTCACATCACATCTTGCTAGCTGACCATTACGGCTCCACCCAGCAAATGCTTTCCTGCTAGGACCACAGCTGAGTTGTTGGATCTGTGGGGAGAGATGGCTCTGCAGCCTCAGCTCTGCTTCAGCCTCAGGAGCTGCCTTAGATACCTACAGGCAGATTTCTCATGGCTTTTTGGAAAAGGGCTATGAACCAGATAGGTCTGTGGAGGAAGGCATACCAGAAGCCAAGGGATTGAACTGTTGCTTTGGTGCTGGGCCAAAGATCTGATGCTCCTATAAGAAGGTGGCAACTCCACCTCCACCGCCAAAAGCCCTGTGGATCCTTCAGCGTGGCTAGAGGTGGACAATGGAGCTAACCCGTATAACAAAGTTATGGACAAGGAGTGTGAGTTAAAGGACAACGTGGGGCACAAGGCTGGGCCATATGGTGGCACAGTGAGCCAGGACCGCTTTTCCTCTCTTGAGGAATCTAGCCAGTCCATCAACCTGTCTTTGGCACACGTGATGCAGAAGAGAAGACCCTTGGTAATTGTTCTTTTTCAGTTGATGCTGCTCAGTGATATGTGGTACAGTTGTCCTTTGTGCTGCATATTGTAGGAGTGGCTGAAGGGATAGAAATGTGCAAGACTAGTTGTCTTGAGTGTACTCCAAACTCCCCTCTGCAGTGAAGCAGTGTAGCAGAACAGTATGTCAATGCAAATCAAGATTTAATGGAAATTCTCCAGAGAGATTTCTAGAAAACTGTCCTGGAGATACTTGGCAATCCTCTGCCAGAGCTTCCTTGACAGAGCTGCTTTGTTCCTTCCCCCATTGTAGGAAGCATTCTCTCACACTCAGCAATCATTTGTGTGGCACAGACGCAAGCAAGATAGAGACAGGGTCTGAAGCCACACGAGTGCAGCAGATGCATGTTTTCTTCCTGGCTTACTCTCAGGGGTAAGATATTGGCTTCAGTGACCTTGCCTGTTGAAAATGGTGGCAGATTTTACAATATTGTCCCTAGTCGCCTGTACTGATCCCCTTAAAAATCAACTAGACTCTGTGCCATCTTGAATGTCCAACCCCCACCTGGTCCAAACTCATCATGCTTAGGGTGTTTGCAGAGGCGAGTGCTTGCCAAAGGACAGTGATAAAGTGTTTGGTATGTTACAAGAAGTATATTTTACTATAATGATTCGATGCTACGTATCAACTAACAATCCTGCTTCTGTGCATTGTTTCTTGTGCTTCATGTGGCCTCAGGAGAACCCCCTACACACCAGCAGAGTGTAGAACAGAACTGGTTTCCAAGCCTCCCCCAAATTCCTTTCACGTATTCCTTGCAACCTCCCAGTACATCTTGGTACCGTTTGCTCCACCGCTTTGGACAGCTTCCAAAATGAGTCAGACTTACACAGGTATGACAGCCTGCGCTTTCATTTATTGTTATCACCAAGTCTTGTGTGTGTGTTCTTAATTGGTATTTAATAAAAAGCAAACTCTCTGAAAGATAACCATTCTTTATTTGTCTCCTGCACACAGTTGTTGCTGCTGGAATTAATACCCAGTGGCAAATTTGATCATTTGCTGACTACAAATCATGATCAGGAATCAACAAAATTTTCAGGCAAGGTGGCAAGTTAATAAAGCATGGCAGAGTGCTGTATAGAAAGACACATTACTAGCACTCATGGTCAAAATGCTGCCTCAAAGCCTTCCTCCCCATTTTGTCACCACAATTGTACCCCCTCCAGTAGCCCTGGTATCTGACTGGTCAGCAGCCGGGCAATCTGCCTCCATGCTCCATGGAGGAAACTCTTCACCTTTAGCCTCATAAATAATTAGCTTTTAATCTGCCAAGGGCACATTCCACAGACATTCTGCACCTGTCAAGCCTACTTGCTGCTGGCCAGGTTTCCTGTATAAAGCTTCATGAGCCATGGAAGTAACAGGTACGCTGGGTCTCCCAAGATCGCTTCAACATCCCCCATTGGAATCTTCTGGTCTGAAAGAAAATCCCACATGCACCTTTCTCTACAGGCCAGTGTTCCTGTAGATACATGTGTCACACACCTTCCTGGATCACTGTGGGTGTTCCACTGACACCTACATGGGGTGGTCTGGACCACCTGACGTTAGTGTCAGTGAAACTCCCACAGTGATCCACCAGTGCCCACAACTCCATAGAGAAGTAGCCCTTTTATTCAGGTACTCCATCACAAGATGGTCTAGGCCCAAAATTGGATTATGAGTGCCATCTATCACCCCTCCACAGTTACGAAATCCCATTGCTCCAGAGTCATCCACTGTCTCACACACATTGCCAAGAGCCATAGTCCTTTGTAGCAGGATGCGATTAATAGTCCTACGTACTTGTGTTAATGCTACCCCAGAAGCGATCTTATTGACTCCAAAATGATTTGCAACTGACTGGTAGCAGTCCAGAATTCCTGGCTTCCACACAACAATCATGATAAGTTTCCCCACAAAGAGGGCAGCTCTCACTTTGGCGTCCTCATGCTGCAGTGCTGAGGGAAACTCCACACACAGTTCCAGGAAGGCGGCTTTCCCACATCTGAAAATTCTGCAGCCACTGCTGGTCATCCCAGAGCTGTGAAACAGTGTGATCCAACCACTCAGTGCTTGTTTCCCAAGCCCAAACACAACTGTCCACCATGTTCAGCTGCTCCGTGAATTCCAGAGTAATCTGGTGTTGTTTCTTTCCATGGCACACAGCATTTCAGATTGAGAGCTGACGATATGCTGCATGACCATACATGATGTGTTCATGAGGGTGATCACAATTCTAGAGAGCAGTGTTGGATCCATCCTTTCAGACAGAAGATGGCAGGTGCATAGTAAGCAGGGGGTGTTGAAAAATGCCACTAAGCACAGTTGAAAGTCGAAATGCTGTGACAGAAAGAACTGCATTATGGGATGTTGAGCCTGCACCCATAATGCACTGCAATCCACTTCCTACAAGTCCTAGCTGCAAAAGGTGGAGAGTAGCACAATGCACTAGGTACCCACAGTACACTGCTCTCACTGTTGATGCACCAAGTCGAGCACTCTGCTGATAGGAGGAGTGCAATGTGAACATGCACAAGTGATTTAATTAGAGCACTTTTTGATCCTCGGCATAACTTGCTGACAAAACTCTGTAGTGTAGACGAGTCCTCACATACTGCTATGTGTTCTCTGATGTCTTATAGAAACTTTAAAATTATGACCATTGTTCATGCTGCATTTTATTTCTTCACTTAAGACAAGTAATAGGGTAATTTTTCCATGTTAACAAAGACCAACTGAAAAGGAAAAGTGTCATGAAGGCAAGAGCAAATTTGTCATTTTATTAAAATACTGAACCATAATTTTGATAAAAACCTCATGTGTTGTGCATTTACCTCACCATTAAAAATGAAATCCTTTGAAATAGTTCTATCAATCAGACACTTTCGAGGTGGCATCTAAATATACCAGCCTGCTGAGCTGTTGCAGGCAGAAAATTTCAAGATGACATCCAGCAGAGCAACAGTAAGATGTGTCACTTCAATGTGCAAAGCGCCGCCAATTCAAGTTTCATTTTTTAATTCCTGACTTCTAAATATGTGGTAGGTATGCCACTGGGAACAAACCAATGCAGGAGCACTCAACGGCAACCAGTTCATACATATCCTTCTCTAAGCCCAACAGACTCTCAAAACATTGCTGAAGTCACCACCTTTGACTCAATCTATTTAACGTAACTTAACTTCCAGTATTTGTATGGTGCATTTCTAATTGGATGTTTTTTCTGAAAGATATGCTCGAGTTCCAGTATAGCTGTTGGACTTGGAGCAGGAATTAATACAAGGAAGCCCTACAGGAGGTCAGACTAGATGATCACAATGGTCCCTTCTGGCCTTATGAGTTAGGAGTGAACAAGAGAAATAGCCAAACCATCCCTCAAACATTTTGTGGCATTGAATTTGCCTAGATTATCGTAGGCTCAATGGACATTCCAGAACTTAGAAGTTACAGTGCAAGGAGCTGAAATACTCTAATGGTTGAAATATCAGGTAGGCCCCATAAGCACTCCTCTTCGGCTTCACACAAGCATGACGCCGATTCTACAGCATATTGGATGGAGGAATTTCAGAATTAAGGACAATTGAAAATGAGACATGGCCTCAGGACACCACAAACAATTCTGGACCTCACGGAAAGGCTGTAACAGGCTTATCTCATATGTGTGGGGAGTTGCAGAAAAAAGCAAGAAGGAACCCAAATCTCCAAACTGTGTTTTTCTTTCTTATTACAAATCACTTGCACCCATGGGTGGCACTGGGTAGGGATGATAGAAGCTCCTTAGAAGTGGGGTCCATTGCCTCTGCTCTGCTCTGAGGCCTACCCCTGCCCAGTCTCCTCCCCAAGACCCTGCCCATGCGCCACACCTGCTACATTCCAAGACCTGCTCAGCCCCCTCCTCCAGAGCTCCCCTGCAACTTGCACCTCTTCATTAGAGCCCTGCACAGATACAAAAACTCTGTGTCTATAAACCAGTAGCTGAGGAGTTGCAGGGCTCCACTGGGAACCACCATTGTGAAAGTAGCAGCAAGTCAGCCCCCTGCTTCCAGGAGCCAGCACCCCGCACCAGCAACTCTTCTGGAATGGCTGCCCTGCTCCTAACCCTGCCCACTGGAATGGGCACCAAAAAGGCTCACCAACAGTTATTCCTGGTTGCACTAGTGTGTGTAAGTGGCTCACATCCCCAGACATGGAAGGTACTCCTGTCACAGAGCATGTGAGTGTTTGCACAAACTAGCACTGTGGTTCTCAGCTGGTGGTCCATGGTGACTTTTTCAGTGGACCACAGGAACATTGTCCAAAGTCACGGGGTGTGAGCAGGCGCCGCTGTTAGGCTGTTTTACGCCGTGTTCACAAGCACGCGGTGCATCATCTATAGTGTCACCTAGGACGCAACCACGTTGTGTTGCCAGTAACTTCCATCTGAGGCTCTGAGCGTCAGTGTAGCTGCCACCGTCGTGCTGAGTGGTTGCTGTGTCGTTCGTCCTGTGCTACATGTGCTGGAGGTGGTCCACGAAAATTTTTTGATTGGCCTGGTGGTCCGTGGACTGAAACAGGTTGAGAACCACTGTAGCATGACCAGGAACAGCTTCCTATTAGCCTGGTGCCTACCGGAATGGGCAGGGCTGGAGTGGTACCCTTATGCCAGAGGAGCTGCCTCTTCTGGGGCACTGATTATTGGGAGTAGTGACCCAACATGAGGTTGTTTTCAGTGCTATGGCTCCAGGTAGAGCTCTGCAGCTCTGTGGATTCTGATTTATATCTCTGCAGGGCTCTACTCTTGACCCCTTTTCCCCCAAACCCTCCACCCCTCTTCACCCCTCCTCTTTGCCACTCACATCTGTGAAAGTTCTGGGAGCTTGGCTCTCCTGTGAACATCTCAGTGTAATTAGATGGCATCAGTGAGTAAGTTTGATTTCAAGAAGTTTAAGGTCAGGTGGGAACAGTATGATCATTTAGTCTGATGTCCTGCATAACACAGGACATAGATTTTTGACTAGCAATTTCTATGTCATTCCCCAAAATGGAACTTGAATGTCGACATTTTGCTTTATCCAAAGAAAAAAAATGTAATGCTTCATGGTTATTTTGTTTTACATGATTACTGATAACTGAAGATAGCTTGTGCGCTAGTTCTTAATTTCTGTGTTTAATAATTTGTATAATATAAATATATCTAATCTGAAAGTTGTTTTCTGTGTAACTTGAGGATTTTAACAAAAGAATCTGGGTTCTTTTGCAAATGCTGATACTCCTGTGTTCTTGAACTTTAGCTTTAATATCACTTGCATCACTTTGGCTTTTACTGTCCTGCTTCCCAGATTAGTAATTCATAAGAACATAAGAACGTAAGAATTAAGTAATTCATAAGAACATAAGAATTCAAAGTGTCATGTTCTCTAGCCTGTTCTTTATCATTAGCATCTTCTTTTCTACTGATTGCATAGAGGATTATAGCATATCAATTTTTAAATTTAATTTCTCCAAGTGCCACTGCATGGAATTTCCTCAGTTCTGACTGGTCTTTTAATAGCTTCAACTCTGTGTTTTCTGAGACCCCTGAGAAGCTGCAAATGATGAGATTAAGCAGAACTTTGTGCCTGCTTTATGATATTTTACTTTGGGCATTTTTCTGCTACTGTGTGCTCACTGCTATTTCTCACCATATTAGTCACTTAAGAAATACAGGGCTTCATAATTATGTGACTTCTTTTCTCCGTGTCTGTTTCTTTCCCGGTTATATATTTTATAACTGCAGAAATATAATGAATTTCAGCTTTTGCAGTAGACTGTAAGGACAAGATTTTTCATGTCAGGAGGAGCTAAGCTATTTCAAAATCTCCCATTCCAGAACTAACATAATTCTTCCACAATCTGATTTTTTAGAAGACATGTTTTTGGATTATCATCAAAATGATCATCAAAATTGTTCCAATTTTGAATTTTTTGCTTCCTCTTATTTTATACTACAACATTTTAAAAACTGAAACAAATCTTCCATTCTGAAAATGCTTTGTCCTTTTCAAGGTACTTTCTGCCCCAATTTACATTTCAAAACAAATTTTCATTAATGGCAGTATGTTACTGAACAGCATTTAACCTGCGGTGAATCACCAGATTCTGATGTAACACTTTTCCTTTAGACAATTTCCAAACATCTCTACTTAGGCTATACCTCTGTCTCATTTTATTCTGCCCAATAGAGTGGAGACTGGGATGTTTTAAATTCAGATCCTGTTTTTAAGTGACTTGGCTGAGTAAGGCAGCTGTTATGACTGACTCTTTGGTAATGTAACATTGATTTTGTCAGAATCCTCTGGATGGGAAATCAGAGAGCTGAGAGGAATTATTTCTCCTGGAGTGGTCCTGAGTTCAGCAAGAGAAATCGAAATGTCTTGAGTGAGTCTTTTCATTTGTTCTTGCGAAATTTCCATTAAAAAACTATTTTTATGTGAAATCCCTATGATCAGCAGTGCACTAAAAAAGCACATATTCAGAACCGATTCATCATCAGAAATAAGGTAAAGGGCAATCTTGATTTGATGAAGGAGTGTTTATGATTGTTCGGGGAAAAAGCTTAACCTCATTTAAGCATCTAGACTAAGGGATGGCAAATACACAGATGTGTCAAGTGACAAATGGCATAGAGAAAAAACTGGTATTGTACACTTTTGTCGACAAAACCCTGTAGTCTAGACACACCTTACTAGCTTTCAGTGATTTAACTACATTTCCAACACTGAATGAAAATCATTCTCAAGGGTAGAATCTACCACCATTTAAAAAAAAAGTCTACCTTATTCAACATGGCTGTGTTTTTCCTCAGTGTTGCAGGGCCATCCCTCTATCCCAGACTCTGGCCTCAGCCCTGACCCGCTTCTTCCAGTCCATGCTCCACCCCCCACTTCACTTCTTCCCCCAAGCCACACTCCCACCCTGCCTCTTCTAACCCTTGTTCCACCCCTTCCTTCCCTATTGCACCCCTTCCCCAAAGCCCTCTCCCCTAAGTTGCATGTGCTGGGAGATTACCAGGGCATCTGGCGTGGGGCAGTAGCAGGGGTTGGATCACCACACTCACCATGGCAGTGGGTGCTGCGGGAAGCAGAGCAATCCAGAAGCCTGACCCACCCTACTGCCATCTCCCAGGTGCGTCGCTCCACTTTGCCACAGCGGCAGGGAAGCAGAATGCGCTGAACCCAGCCCACTGAGCTCTGCTCCCAAAACCCCACATCACTCAGAGGAGCAGAGTGGCCTGAGGCCAGGGCGCTCCACTTCCTGCTGCCATGGTGAAGCAGAGCGACCTAGCTGGGAGAGGGCTGAGTGGAGCAAGCTGCTATATGACTCCACCTCCTGTGGCTCCCACTAATGTGGTGAGTGCAGTGGGGGCTGACTCCTGCTGCCACCCTGCACCAGGCTCCTCAGTCATCCCCCAGGCCACCCATGGACTACCATTAATATGGGGGATTGTCCCATCCATAAGACAGTTGGGGTGGCTGCCATGGGACCCCCCAAAGCATGGGGCCTAGGACAACCGCCCTGAACTGTTCTTTGCATGGATAGCTCTGCAGTGTGGTACTGTGTTCCCCTCTAGTTGTGGTCAGGCCAGCTAGAGATTGATGAGCCTATTACAGTTTCACGTAAGACAGGTGTGCTTGTTAACTCAGGCAGTAGAGCTCACTCATTTAGCTCAAATGGCCCTAGGTTAATCCCAGCTGCGGATAGTGGGGGTCTGTTGACATTTCATGTGCTAAGATTAACTACATGGCCTTTGATTTATACTGAGAACAAGAAAAAGATTTTTAAAAGTTTCCACAAGAGAGCATGCTTTCTCCCAGAGAAGGCTGTACTGGATCAGAGCACAAAATGCCAGCTACAGCAAACAAACAGCAGATTCCTAGAAACATAATGCAGAAGTCAACCAAAAACAAAATCACCATATAGCTTACGTCAAGTTCCAGGGCTAGCTGCGCTTCAGTCCTGTCTCTGTTCTCTCTGAGTGCACATCCTCAGCTGTCAGTCCTCATGTCTTTACTAATCTCCACATGGAATTCCACAATTCTTTCACTGTTAGACTGGGCCCTGGGCCACAGTACCCTGTTTATTGACCATGCTTACCCAGCAGGACTGATCAGGTTCAGCACCTTCAGTTATTCCCTTCAGGACTTTCTGACAAGTGGTATCCAATGATTCAACCGTCTTCTTAAAACAAATGTATTGTGTAGTCTGCAGTATAAAGGAATGCAGTATAAAGCAATGCAGTATAAAGGAAACTGGACTCTAAAACAGTTGACATATATCTTTAAAGTGTGACTGTTCTCTGATGGTAGCCTAGGCAAGTGTAACTTCTGTAAAAACCCTCAGAAAATGTCTGCCTTTCAGTTTGCTTCGCCCCTGTTCTCACAGAACAACTACCTCCTTCCCTAGAGAGAGTGTTCCTTTTTAAATCTTTCATAGTTCTTTAAATCTCCTGAGGTCTTGGCCTTTTGCTATCCCAGCATTGTCTTTTAACAGCTTTCAAGCTGTTTCTCAGCAAACATTTATTGGGAGCTAGACTTTTTCCTTCCTGCTTTTTTTTTTTTTTTTGCCAACGCCCCTTTGTTAAACTGAGACACTATATTTAATACAGTAAATATTCAAACAACAAGGCCAACATACAGAATTCATTATTATAGAGTAGCTCTGTGTCTGCCTTAAGCTACACATGCCATAAGCACCAGTAAGACACCACCCTTACTTAAACCTCCCACCAAACCAAAACAAAAAACAAAACCAGAAAAAAGGTTTCTAAGAAGTGACTTTGCAAAATGCTTCAGGAGATAGAAAAATACATAGTGTGGCTGGGCTGTAGATTTTATTGATCCAGTTCTGAGCTAGAAAACCAAAATTCAGATGCAAGATCCATAAAGACCTAGAGATAATGAGAAAAGATTAAACATTCCCATTTGTTTGTGGCCCACGGTGTGGTTTGGGTTTATGTGGGGCTCAACACGCAGCCTGCGGGTGGGAGCCAAAACAAAAAAGTAGTCAATATATGGTCTTCTGTTGATATGTGTTTTAGCAGTTCAATTCCTGGACTGTCATTGCTCATTAAAAGTGCTGTAATATGGGTGGAAATCGGGTAAATATTGCATTTTATTAATATAGCAGAACTGATTTAAATGGGGCCTGTGTGTTGTGTAGTCTTGCCTTAATCTTTGTATTCATGCCCGTCAGTGTGAAAGAAGCTATTTGTATATATCTGCATATATATTTGCATGTATATGCAACTACACTTAAGTTGCGGCCCTTGGCATGTGCTGTGAATATCATTGTGGCCCCTGGGGCTTCCAAAGTTGAGTAGCCCTGATTTAGACAATGGCATAGAGAGAGTGCTGATAAAGTCTGAGGATGATACCAAGTTGGGAGGGGTTGCAAGTGCTTTAAAGGATCAGAGTATAATTCAACATGCTCTGGACAAACGGGAGAAATGGTCTAAGAAAATGGGATGAAATTCAATAAGGAAAAATGCAAAGTACTCCACTTAGGAAGAAACAATCCATTGCACACATACAAAATGGGAAATGATTGCCTACAAAACAGTTCTGTGGAAAGAAATCTAAGGGAATGTCTATACTGCATGCTAATTTCAAAATAAGGTATTCTGGAATAGTTATTCCAACATAGCTTATTTCGAAATAGCATGTCTACACTGCAGGGAATCCTAAAAATTAGTCCAAGGCAGACTCTCCTAATGTAGACAAGCTATTTTGATTTAGAGCCCCAGGAGGCACTGGGGAGGAATAACTAAGAATGGCCCTCGTGAGGGGCTATTTTGAAATAGCAGCAGTGGAGCATCTACACATGCCTTATTTTGAAATAGTTATTTTGGAATAGGCATTATTCCTCATAGAATGAGATTTACAGATTTCTGAATAAGCCATCTGTTATTTCAAAATTATTTTGAAATAACAGAATGGCTGTGTAGATGCTTGCATTATTACGAAATAACCCTCGTTATCTCGAAAAAACGGTGCAGTGTAGACGCACCCAAAGAGTCCCAGGGGGACCACAAGCTAAATATGAGTCAACAATGTAACACTGTTGCCAAAAAAAAAGCAAACATCATTCATAGAATCATAGAACCATAGAGCTGGAAGAGACCTCAGAAGGTCATCAAGTCCAACCCTCTGCTCTAGGCAGGACCAATCCCAACTAAATCAACCCAGCCAGGGCTTGGTCAAGCCGAGACTTAAACACCTCCAGGGATGGAGATTCCACTACTTCCCTAGGTAACCCATTCCAGTGCTTCACTACCCTCCTAGTGAAATAGTTTTTCCTAATATCCAACCTGGACTTCTCCCACCACAACTTGAGACCATTGCTCCTTGTTCTGCCATCTGTCACTACTGAGAACAGCCTCTCTCCATCCTCTTTGGAACCTCCTTCAGGAAGTTGAAGGCTGCTATCAAATCCCCTCACTCTTCGCTTCTGCAGACTAAACAGACCCAACTCCCGCAGCCTCTCCTCATAAGTCATATGCTCCAGCCCCCTAATCATTTTGGTTGCCCTACGCTGAACCCTCTCCAATGCGTCCACATCCTTTTTGTAGTGGGGGGCCCAGAACTGGACACAATACTCCAGATGTGGCCTCACCAGAGCCGAATAAAGGGGAATAATGACATCTCTGGATCTGCTGGCAATGCTCCTCTTAATGCAACCTAATATGCCATTAGCCTTCTTGGCTACAAGGGCACACTGTTGACTCATATCCAGCCTATTATGTATTAGTAGGAGTGTTGTAAGCAAGATATGAGAAGTGATTCTTCCACTCTACTCCGCTTTGATTCAGTCTCAACTGGACTATTCTGTTCCAGTATTCAAAATCAGCTTACAAGCTTTTAACCCACCTGAAATTTTGGTACTACCCCATACAACCTGCCCCAGCCCAAGAGAGAGTCCTATCTCTGAACCCAGCTAGGGGTGCTGTGCTGAGACAGACATGTAGCCAGACATGAACCCCATCTTGTTTCCCCCCCCAGAGAGCAAGAGAAAGGCAGTCAGCCTTTGATGCCCTGGGAACGCAGGTGTGCTGCCTATCCCTGACTCTACCATAAACAGAAACCAGACAGTAAATGGGCTAGCTGACGACCCGGGGCCTCCCACCGCCCTGATGGCTAGTACCAGTAATTGACACGCCTGCACTGTCCCAGGAGAGAATCTTCGCCCATCACATACTAGAAGTGCCCATTGTCTGCATTTTCCCAGGTGTGAATTATGCTTTGCACCCTTCGTGGGAAACTTGGCATTCAAAGCCATTTTTCCTAATTGGCCACTTGAGACCAGGAAGAAGCCTACGTGACCCAAGGGGTATAAAGAGGGTTTAGTAGCCCACCCCATTTGAGCTCCAATCATCTATACCTGCTGGCAGGTATTGATTGTCTCCCGAGGTCTGTGGGACGCCCAACCTCACCCTACTTCTTCCCGAGGGATTGAGAGAAAGACGCTGGCCACGCCAAGTCTGGAACGCAGGGGTGAGAATATATACCTGCTATGTGTCTATTTTGCATGCATTTTATAAGAGCTCAGAGAACCAAAAGGGTTTCATGGTACCTGTAAGTGACTTTTGTTTTAAGTGTAATTTCTGTCCTGTCCTTTTGTAGTGGCTGTGTTATCTGTAACACAGCAGTAGCATTTAACAGCTAAGTTCACCCTGTAACAATAAAATAGTAACTGTTTAAGCTTTAACCTGACTCCTTCAGTTGCTGTAACAGAACCAAGCACAATTTAAAAGAACTCCAGCCGGTCATAGGGGACAGGTATAGGGAGAGCTTGGGCATTTGGATTTGTGTCACTCCCAGGTGACAGATCCATTGGGGCACCTCTCAGCCTCCCCAGGCTGCCCGCTGCGAAGGGATTTCTGGATTCTAGCAGCTAAAATCTGAGGTGTTATAAGCTCTCCCTGTAAACTTATTGGGGCGCCCATCAACCTCCTCCAGGTTGCCCACTGCTAAGGGACCCCGGTCCTGGCAGTTGAAGTCTCGGGTGTATAATACACACACACACACACACACACACACACACACACACACACACACATCACTGCCCTGACCAATCGGCTGACAAGACAGGGTTTGACTTTTGCTACCTAAAGTCCAGATGGGAGCAAGTTAAGACACCCCAAACAAACACTCCTCTGTCCCCACCTCACTGCATAGATGTAGCACCTACCCATGCCCTTTCTACCCCACTTACCCCCAATGAAATCTGCCTCCCTTAGCCCAGCCCAGGAGAGAATCATATCTCTGCAGTCCAGCTAGGGCTCCTGTGCTGAGACAGACAGGGTTTGACTTTTTCTGCCTGAAGTCCAGATGGGAGCAAGTTAAGACACCCCAAACTCCCCTCTGTCCCCACCTCACTGCACAGACATCAGCACCGCCCCCTATTTCCCCCATCTATCCCATGCAATCTGCTGCCTCTCTCCTAGACCAGGAAGTTAGAGGAGCATCCTGGGTTTCCTCACAGGAAGCTGCAGGCAAACCCATCTGCTGTAATCAGATCGCTGTAATCAAACCTCTCCTCTCCTGTTCTTACTGCATGCTCCAAACTCCCCTCCCCACTGGACCCCTCCCATCCCAGCCATGTACTTATTCCCTCCCTCCTTCCTCCTTATGTCTGGAGCAGGGAGCTTCTGCGGCTGAGGGAGTGCCCCTCCTCAGCCAGGAAGCTCTCTGCGAGGCAGCGCTAAACCTCTGGGTGATGGTCAATTAGCAGCTGCCTCGGCTGCTCTGCCACACAGCTTATTGGGAACTGAGGTTCTGGGTGCTACATTTTAGGGAAAATGTGGAGAAATTGGAAAAAGTCCAGAGAAGAGCAACAAAAAAGATTAAAGGTCTAGAAAACATGGCCTATGGGGGAAGATGGAAAGAACTGGGTATGTTTAATCTGGAAAAGAGAAGACTGAGAGGGGACATGATAATAGCTTTCAAGTTAAAAGGTCGTTACAAGGAGAAAGGAGGAAAACTATTGTCCTTAACCTCTGATGATAGGACAAGAAGCAAATGGGCTTAAATTGCAGGCAGGGAGGTTTAGGTTGGACATTAGGAAAAAAATTCTAACTATATCATGTTGTTGAAGCCCTGGAATAAATTAGCTAGGGAGTTTTGTGGAATCTCCATCACTGGAGATTTTTAAAAGTAGGTTAGACAAGCACCTGTCAGGGATAGTCTAGATGGTGATTGGTCCAGCCATGAGTGCAGGGGGCTGGACTTGAAGACCTTTGGAGGTTCCTTCCAGTGGTATTATTCTATGATTCCGTGAAAAGGAATGACAGAGATAGACACATAAATAATCATCTCTCAGCATCACTGCATTTGAAAACATCTTTAAATAGTTAAGATGTTCTTCTAACTTTTGATTTTTATTTTCTGCCTTTGAAATTATTTTGAACATGGAATTTTAAAAACAGACTAACTAGCTATTGTGAAAAAAAAGTGAATAATTAAAGTTATGGATACATTGCTAAACCCCTCTCTTACTAAATATTTAGGGACAGATCTGAAGCCTAGTGAAATGAATGTGAGTCTTTCCATTATACTCAGTGGGCATTCAATCAGGCACTTTGATATAGTTTGGAAATGAAACACTAAAGTCCATATGTGTTTTTTTTTAATTTATTTGTGTTCTTTCAATCCAGATGGCTCTTTTGTTCATAATTCTCAGGTGAGGAATATATGTTCTTTATTTGTTCTCTCTCTTATTCTGGATCAAAATGTTTGCTTCAAGTATATGAAAACAACAATCAAAAATCCTCCACGGGATTCCACAATGATATTACAATTAGATCCTTTTGGTTTAGTGCTTTTAATTTCTTAAGAAAGAGACAAGACAACAAAGTATCACTAACACTTCCACAGTACATTGATACTTTCTCTTTTTTTCTGATTCTGCTACTTTTAATATCTGGAGTATTCATCCTCAAAATCCCTGTGCCATCTTAAAGTCCTATGAGAAATAGGCAAAATGCCATTTGCTATGATTTATAATGTGATTCCATTCTGGTGGCATTGTGTGCACAACAGAGTAAATAGAATAGAAAAGGTTCTTGGCTTTTGCACAGCCCATATACAAATTGTGATTCTGTTTAAATTATTTCCTGCTTCAGCTTCTGAATTTATTATCTGACAATTTTCCATTTATAAATCTACATATTAGCCTTGTGCAGCCTCTAGTTTCTTAGATACTGCCTTCATTGTTCAGTTGTGTATGGCAAATACCCACCATCAAGACAACTGATGAACTTAGACTACTCATTTCTCAAATACCCTTATCAGCAATGTGTTTGGATGACAGCATAACAAACAGAGAATTCAGAATACACTGTGCCACTGTAGTTCTCATACTATGGATCATGGAGAAAAAAATAATTTAGAGCCATTCCTCTAACCATTTACAACATCAGATTTACTCTCTGCTGAAACATCTGTTATCATGAGGTTATATCTCAACCAATTAGTAAAAAGTTCATCATTTAGCAAACAGTTAATTTAGTTAACAGTTAAACTTTTGATTAGTTTCTATGGTGTTGGTGAAATATGAAATGACATGACTTTTAGCTAACACTCTGAGGCTAGGTCTATTCTGCAATGGTAAGTCAGAAAAATACTTTGTCTTTTTCTGCTTTATTGTCAAAAGAGGCTTTTCTGAAATTTGGCGCGTCTACATGGCGCCAAATTTCAGAAAAGAGGGCTCTTTTGACACATCCCTTATTCTTCATAAAACAAGGTTTACAGGGATGGAGAAAGAGCACATCTGCTTTTTTGAAAATTTTTCCAAAAAAGCAGATGCATTCCTTGGATTTGGCATTGCTTTTCCGGGATACCGGAGGTAATCCGGAAAAGCAGTGCAGTCTAGACGTAGCCTCTGGGTTGCATCTATATAGAGATTTCAAGCAGCATTTGTGATTATAATTAAGATATTTGTCAATATTAAAAAGAAACACTACAGTAAATAATAAAAAATATTTCCCATTTTTGCACTTTAACATTGATTTTAGAATGTTCAATGGTATAAACCCAGTGGTTTCTAAACTGGACAATGGAGTGGCCAGCATGATTGAGAGCCTGGGTCCTATAGAGCTAAAGAAAAGCATAAACTACTACAGCTAAGGGTATGTCAGATTGCTTTTTCGATGAGCTTTGGCAGTGTGGACGCTCTCTTTTGGAAGAAGTTTTTTTGGAAGATCTCTTCCGGAAAAGCTTCTTCTGAAAGAAGCCTGCAGTTTAGACATAGCCTAACAAAATAAAGCTGAGGACTAGAACAACTTATGTCATGTGTAGATCAGCACACAGTGGAAAATCACTGAAAGTTACAGGAGCTCTTGCCGTGGACCATAAAGAGCTGTTCACATGGTACTGTCTCTCCTTCAGTACTGAACAATTTGTAAATGTTGTGAAAAGAAAGACAAACCAATGTTGCTGCTAGTAAATAGGAGTCCCTAGAAAGAGAGGGGAAAGGAACAGATCTCAAGGTCTGAAGCATCTAGCCACCAATTGGAGGTGAATCTCCAGGGCAGAGTAGAATGAAGAGGCCAGGCAATATATTTAGAGAAAAAGGAAGGAAGATGATTAGATGATTGAAACATATGAACAGGAGGATGGGGGGAAAAGCAATGGAGAAGTATGTGCAATGGGGGAAACAAGGGAAATGGACTGTAGGATAGGTGCAAGAGAGGAGCAGAACAAAGGGGGAGAAGAACAAAAAGAGAGAATGCTATTTATTTTAAGAGCAAGGCAATTCATTGCAGTAACAACCACTAAAAACCAAAAAAACAAAAAAACAAAAAAAACCTTTCCTGATATTACTTAGTCTTCCATGTACAGAAATTGTCATGGTTGTCATAGTGATGTATGTGATAAAAAATAAGAGCACGAGGGGGAGGGCATGGAGTGGTTATTCCCTAATAGGACGAGCCACTGTCCACAAAAGACAATGTCTCTGTCAGACTTGTACATCGCATGGGCCACATCCTGAAAATCTCCAGTATAAATCCTATTGCTTTCTCACCCTGTCAGTTTTAGCTCAGTTCCCAGTCCCACAATGTGTTAATATTTAGACATGTGACTGAGCACCTGGGACTTTAATTGATCTAATTTGCACATTTAATTCTAAAGGAATTACTCACTGTAAATCTACCTCTCTGAGGTTTTTTGGTCCCAGTCTTTTTACTGTATTTTATGAATATAAAATATTAGTATAATTATAATTTCCTCTGTCCTCAAGCCACTTACACAGACTATATAAATGTTTCAGTGCAAATGTGCTATTGCAAGCTGTACTGAGCTACCAACTTGGAGAGCTGGTGAATAATCCACAACAAATAATTTATCCTAAGAATATAATATCTTGTTTTATTCACCAATTGTCTGGCAACAAGCTTCAATTTTCATTTATTAATTATTCCAAATTACCTAGATATAAACTTAAGTGAATAATTTTTCATCTGTAGCAAGCAGTTTACTATAAGTTTTCAATAATTGAAATCTGAACTGTTGGGATGAGTGATGTAGACCTCATGGTTTGCTTCTATTCTGTGACTGGTCAAGTTTCTGTTATAGTCATCCTTAAAAATTCAAAGTATGCTTTCCTTGTATATTCTCCAATAGTTACTTATTACAGCAGGTTGTGAATTTTTCTGCAAAATGATTTATTTTGTCAGAAAATGCTGATTCGTTGTAAATAAATTAAAATGTAGCAGTTTTGACCAAGCACTTTCATTGGTCAGCACTCATCCAGGGATGAAATTCATGACCAGAGAGACTCCCCACACTTGGGTATGTCTACACAGCAGTGTTATTTCGGAATGACTGATGTTATTCCGAAGTAACATAGTCCGTGTCTACATTACAAACAGTTATTTCGACATAATGTCAAAATAATGTCCAGCTGGAGGACTTCTTATTCTGACTCCTGTAACCCACATTTTACGAGGAGTAGGGAAGTTGGAGAAAGAATGCTATTTCTCGGACTTCCTGCTGTATAGACAGTGCCAAAAGCCGAAATAAGCTATTTTGATTTAAGCTTCGCAATTGATGTAGCTCAAGTTGCGTAGCTTATTTTGGCTTTAGCTCTGCTGTGTAGACATGCCCTTATAAATCAGATGGTGAACCGAGCAGTCAAGCATAGTAGGGACATAGATGTGGGTCCTCCCTTGTCCTGAATGTTCTAACCATCTGTCACGCAAAGGTGTTTGAGGGCAAAGGGTGTCCTTTTCAGAAAAAGTATTCTGCATTGGAACAAAATCAAATTCTGAACCTAAAATTATTTGTCAAATAGAATTCTTGTTTTCCAACCAGTCCAGCTAAATATTAGCTCTGTTAACATTTCTTCCAACAGCATTTGTTCTCTACAACATTACCAGAAAGCAAACACATACGTGATGAAAGCACAGAAGCAGCACATTCATTACAAAGGTTGGCAGGACGCTCACAAACATTTTTCACCCACTCCACAGCTTTGATGGCACAACCATCTCTGGCATGGTTTTAGCAATTTGCATAGTCACATTCAGTTCTGAATTCTGCTCTCATTTACAACTGAGACACATTGATTTCTGAATGCCGCTCTCATTTACACCTGTGCAAGTCCAAAGAAATTCCACTGATTTCAGAAGAGTTACTTCATATTTACATCAGAGTAATGGACTCCAGACTTTGTCCCATTGGTATCTCTGAGGAGTATTACTAACCCTTATATAACAAAAGGACTCTCACAAGCACTCAAAAAAACCCTGAGACTATGGGAATCATTAATAAATATAACTGTGCTTTAAAAATAATTCTTCCCACTTTGGTGCACATCATACAGAAACTGAAGGTCAATATATGAAAATATGCTTAATGGAAAATATGGAAAATATCCATAAACTAGTAGTTTTCTTTTGCATATCCATGTATTAGGACAGAAATGTCTTAGGGTCTATACAGATTTCATATGGTGTCAGCCATGGAGCATTTGTAGAACTCTGAAGATATTGGTGAATATGTTCCCTATGATTCCCAGACTGGTTACTGGTTATGTAGCAGTTTGAATTTTAGTACTTTTTTTACTTTTTGCCTCTGTGATACAGGACTCATCTATCTTCCATGCATACATCTGTTTTGCTCTAATGAAGCTGACAAATTCATGATATGCATGTTCAGACATCTGAATGATGGGCACCCTGAACAATATATGATTTAAAGAGCTATGCGACTGAACAGTCTGGCCTGTTCCAAAGCTGGAATTTAATTAGCAAGACTGTTCTTATGAGATATCTAGTCCAGTTTTCAAGAGGTCTAGATTTTTCAAACAAATTTCTCATAACTGAACTGAAAAATGTTTGAGGTTCACTCATCACTAATTAACACATTTTATTTTTGAATCATTTTGCTAAACTCTAAGGGTATGTCTACACAGCAAAGTTATTTCAAAATAACAGCCATTATTTCGAAATAACTTTACTAGCATCTACACAGCCAAACCGCTATTTCGAAATAAATTAGAAATAGCAGAGTGCTTATTTTGAATTTGGTAAACCTCATTCCATGAGGAATAACGCCAAATTCGAAATAGCTGTGTAGACACTTATATCAAAATAAGGGGCCTCCAGCCTTCCCAGGGTGCCCTGGTGGCCACTCCAGCCTCAACCAAGAACACTCCTCTCCCTCCCCCCTCCCCGGAGCCCTTAAAGGGGTAGACTCTGGCCACAGGGCCTGTAACAGCTCCAAGCCTGCCAGCCCAGAGCCAGCAGTCACTGCCCCTGACCCAGTGGCCCCAAAACATGAGCCAGCAAGCTACTGGCAGCCAGCCCTCCACCGCTCCCAAGAGCCTGCCAGGGCCCAGAGAAGGTGGGCACCTTCCTGGTCCAGGGTGGAGATCATGGACCTTATTCAGGTTTGGGGGGGATGCCCCCAACATCCATGATCTCTGCACTGGATGGAGGAACACAGCCGTTTCTGACAGGATAGCTGCCAGCCTGGCCACCAAAGGCCACATGCAAACCCAGAAGCAGGTTTGCATGAAAATCAAGTTGGTCCGGCGAGACCCTCAACCCTGAGCCCTGAGCTTCCCCTCTCACTTCTTCCCCTTGCTTCCCCCTTCCACCTCCCTCCTCCCAGGTTTCCCCCTCCCCTCTCCCACTCTCTCGTCTCCTCTCTCCCGCCTCCTTTCCCCAGTCTCACCAGGGTTTCATTCCCCCACCCCAGTTTTGTTAAATAAAGAGAGTTTGTGTTCATGAAAATACATGTATTTTATTTCACATCAGGAAGGGGGGTTAGAAAGGGGTAAGTGGAAGGACATGAGGGAGGAATGAGGCACAAGCCCCCAGTGGGGCAGACCAGGGGAGGCTCTCAGGGTGGAAGCTCTCCTGCAGAGCCTCCTAGATACTGACAGCCCCCCGATGGACCTCCTGGATGGTAGCCTGCAGAAAGTGCAGCCAGGCTCTCAGCAATGCATCCACAAGAAGCACCAGAGTGCCCAGGGGCAGCTCTGGCTCCATGTTGCAGAGTGCTGTGGTGTCCCGAGTGAGGGCAACCAGAGCATGCAGAGACAAAATGCTTTGCTGTCCCTCATCGAGGTAGGCAAGCAAGCAGGGAAAGCTGAGAACCGGCTGTCCGGGGGGGTCCCTTTAAGCACAGGCCTCAGATAGCCTCAGGCAGCAGCCACACAAAATAACTCCAGACCTGATGCCCTGCCGGACCTGGTTCCGGCCGGCCTTAAATGTGATTCAGCATCCACTCAGTGTGGACACGCTATTTCGAAATAGCAAAACGCTATTTCGAAATGCATTTTGTGTGTAGATGTGTTATTTTGAAATAACTTATTTCAAATTAACTATTTTGAAATAAGATATTTCGAAATAATGTTGTTGTGTAGACATACCCTAAGCTTCTTTTATATTATCATGTCATTATTTTAAGTGTCATTATTTTAAGTGCCATTAATTTCTAGTGTTTGCAGAATGATGGTATGTTGGAAACAACATCCAATCACAACAGCTTCATCTGGGCCTTTTTAAACCACTTTACACATTCTTTCCCTGAATGCTGTGAAGATGGGATTCATCTGATCCTTTGTATTTTGCTAGCTTTGAAGGAAAGAAAGTTCCCAAGATAAGTCCATTGTAATCTACTTATTTTGCTGTTTTGTTAAAACATAAAAGTTGATGAACATTTAGTTATATGAAGTATAATATAAATATGATACTGATTTTATTTTCACCTATATGTCTATGATCTAATAATGACCAGTGTATTCCTATAACTAGCAATAATTTAATGGAGGATGGGGCAGAGGTTTGTGATGATTGATTCTTGCAATTTCTTATAATGGGATCTCAGTGATTATCATGTGTTCATAGATACTCAGTATACATATTAAAATACTATACAAATTACTCAGTTCTTATGGAGGCTTCAAAATTGTTATTTCACTACAGCTGGACCAAATAATGTATCTGCCAAAAAATGTGATATGCCTCATGTTAGTAGTGCTGAACGTTGATGCAATAAATTTTAATAGAAATAGTAAGAGACAGTAGACTTTTGCAAGCACAAAAAGGACAAAAGTGAAGTGGTTTGTCATTCTTCATTAATGCAACTGCAGATGGACCCTCAAATTGTCTCAAACTCCAGCCTGAAGGTTTAGATAAAAGAAAGTCCAAGTTTGCAGTGTACTAATGTAAACTTTTATCAGCCATCCTGGCCCTTATCCTGCAAGTACTTATGTACATGCCTAACTTTAAGCATGCGTGTAGGCCCATTAAAGTCAAATGATTACAGTTTACTCCTGGGAGGATTCTGTGCTACTATCTATTCTGTGCCTAACTATTCAGCCATGCATATTTTTTTTTCCACAGAAATGTTGCTGCAGGTCTTGCTTTTGGCCACCAGAGGGTGTTGTGGCAGAGTGGGGGCATAAGGCATATCTACACATCAGGGCAAAAGTCAAATTAAGCTAGCAACTTCAGCTACCTCAATTGTGTAGCTGAAATTGAAATAGCTTAGTTTGGCTTTTGGCACTGTCTACACAGCAGGAAGTCAAAGGGAGATCACTCTTCCTTCAACTTCCCTTACTCCTTGTGAAATAAGGGTTATAGAAGTCGGACTAAGAAGTCCTCCAGCTCGACGTTATTTCAAAATAATGGCTTGCTGTGTAGACATGCTCTTTGTTATTCCGAAATAACACTGTTGTGTAGACATACCATAGATACAGATGGGGGAGGGAGTACAGGGCCACATGGGGAGGGAGGGAATGAGTATCTGAGTGGGGGGTGGAGGGATACATATGAACAGTGGTGCAAAGATTAATTGGGGTACAGGAACACATGAGGACATGGGCAGATGTCCCTGACTGAATGGGAGACATTATGGGTCAGCCAGGGTCTATGTGCGGGAAGCTTCCCTAACAATCCTTTCCACCTATTCCCCACTGCCAAAAAACCCTACTCCATACTTGGCCCACACATACCCCAAAATCCTCCAAATTCACATCCGGGCGCCTTCCGAGCAGTTTACTTCCTTCTCCCTCAGTTCTCTGTTACCCCTAATTCCCACAAGTCTTTGCACTGCTTCTGCGGGGCACAGGAAGTACAGTAGTTTAAATGAACTCTTATTCAGAGTTCTGCATTAATATGACTAGAAAGGAATTTATTTGTCAAAAAATCCTGAATCTATCTGTTGTCTGTTCTGTTACAGACATATTTGCTGACGGGCATTCTGAAATATAGTAGCCCAATGTCTGTGAGTCTGTAACACTGTAGCGTTACAGTCTTGCCTCTGGGGGGGCGCTCTTGCCTCCCACCGTGGCGCTTGGCTGAGTTCTGCGCCCCCTGCTGCATGGGGAGTGCAGACCCCAAACGGACGCTGGCCGCCACTTGCTCCCCTGCCACGGTCCGGCTGAGTGGCGCAGAACTCAGCCGAGCGCCACAGCAGGAGGGGAAGGGGGGCGAGGCGGTGATGTACACGGCCAAAGGGTGGGGCCCGGCTGTGTATGTCACCGCCCGGCCCCCCTTCACCTCCCGCCATGGCGCTTGGCTGAGTTCTGTGCCGCCGCCAGGCCGCCGCGGGGGAGCCCAAACGGCTGCTTGCTCCCCCGCGGCGGCCCGGCCGAGCGGTGCAGAATTCAGCCAAGCGCCATGGCGGGAGGTGAAGGGGGGCGGGGTGGTGACATACACGGCACCGCCCCTTGGCTGTGTACATCACCACCCCGCCCCCTTTCCCTCCCACCGTGGCGCTCGGCTGAGTGCTGTGTGCTCAGCCAGGCCACTGTGGGGGAGCCCAAACGGCCGCTTGCACTGCTTGCTCTCCCGCAGCGGCCTGGCTGAGCGGCGCAGAACTCAGCCGAGCACCACGGCGGGAGGGGAAGGGGGGCGGGGCTGTGACGTACACGGCCCCGCCCCCTGGCTGTGTACGTCACTGGGGTAGGGTGTAAAAAACCTGCATACCCTTGATCGGGGGCAGGAGTGGGGAGGGACCGGCTGGGAGAGGAGTGGGGCTGGCTGGGGGGGAAGCAGAACTGGGGAGGGTCAGAGGCAGCATAGCTGGCCAGGGGAGAACAGGGGAGGGGCGGCCGGCGGGAAGCAAAGCTGGTCGGGGTTGGGGGTAGGAGGCCGCAGTGCTGGCCGGCGGGAAGCAAAGCTGGTCGGGGCTGGGGGTCGGGGTTAGTGAGGCTGGCCGTGGGAAATCAGGAGGAGGAACTGGCTGGCGGGGCCGGGGAGAGGGAATTGGCCAGCGGGGAGCTGGACTCACTCCGGCGCGTTCAGATCTCAGGGTGCTGCCCGCCCCGCTCATGCATCCCCGACGGAGACAGAGGAAAGCAGAGAGAGAGTGAGAGGCAGGAGGAGGAGGAGAAGAGAAAGGGAGAGTGAGAGACAGGAGGGGGAGAAGAGAAAGAAAGAGATGGAGAGAGAGGCAGAAGGCGGAGGAGAGCTTAGAGAGAGGGGGGAAGCAGTAGGAGGAGGAGAGAGAGAGAGAGAGACGGAGCAAGAGACTGGAGGCTCAGGAGAAAGACCGACGTGGAGGAGAGACCTGAAAATCCTGTCTTATGACGGGCTAATTGGCTAGTTCTGAAATAAATGACCAAAATCTGTGTTTTTCCTGTCACCAACGGATCTTCAGAGCATTTGAAATGCATTTAGGGTCTGTGTGCCTTCTGAGCTCCATTTCAGAATTCACAGCACAGCCACTGAAAAGAAACCAATTTTATAAAAAAAATGTTCACAGGAACTATTCTCTCACAGTCTTTTACTTTTAGTGCTTGCTGGCATTTGATCTTTCAGTCTGTCTGTAAAATTGTTTTAAACAGCCCTGGTAATCAAAAGTGATAAATGATCTACCTTAATGCCCCTTTAATATTACTAGCTTGATGGTTTCTGAGTTAGATTATATATACCGGAGAAATCAGTCTATGGATACATCATAACGGAATACAACACAATAGAAAGAAGATATATCTGAAATATTTTGCTATTCAGCACAAACAGCAACTAGTCTTATTCCCACTGAGAAAAAATCTGGTTCCTGGATTTTGTCCTGCAGCCCTTATTACTCCATGACCTAATAACTGAGGCTATGCCTACAAGGCATCATCATTTTGGAATAACTGATGTTATTCCGAAATACCAAAGAGCACGTCTACACAGCAAGCCATTATTTTGAAATAATGTTGAGCTGGAGGACTTCTTACTCTGACTCCTGTAACCCTCATTTTATGAGGAGTAAGGGAAGTTGAAGGAAAAGTGTTCTTCCTTCAACTTCCGGCTGTGTAGACAACACCACAAGCCGAATTAAGCTATTTCGACTTCAGCTATGCAATTGACGTAGTGAAAGTTGCGTAGCTTAATTCAACTTTTGCCCTGCTATGTAAATGTGCCCCGAGGGTGTCCTTTGCTTCCACTCACAGATATGGTTACTGTACTGAGTAGTGTTTGCTGCTCCTTTTGTGGAAGTACTATCAATATCCGTGGGTCTAAATCCTTCATTAAAATATCTCAGCCATTTCAATAGAAGAATCTGTCCATTGCCTTTCTGTGTTTTGGCCAGTACTGGGTGTGCACAACCTGCTGTCTCTGATTTGCAGAGAGAAGTTTATGTGTAAGTGGCATTTGACATTTTCGACACGGTTTTGATCACAGCTCTTTTCCCTGGGTGCTTTTCTATGCACAAGGGGATGCCCAAGAGCAGGATGGTGTGTTCTTTTCGTGAGACATTGTTTCTAGCTCTTCATATAACACCCAAATCCATACTGTTAGGCTAAATTAAAATTTGGGGGAGGGGTAGCATATTTGGTCTAGCAAACAATGCTATCAGCACTGATATGAAAACATCCATCTGTTCAAAACCCAGCGTTCATCCAGCCATTCACCTAGCCATAGTACTAGAAGTATATGTGGCAGCTCTCCACAGCAGTAATACACCATTCTGATCTGTAATCACATTTCCACTCATTGTTATAGAATCAGAAATGCACTGCTTACTCTCCAACGTGAGAAATATGTTTTGGCGTGACCAGTGAAAATTGAAGATGCATAATCTGTTAAAATGCAGAAATGAGATCAGCTACACACTACAGGCAGCAATGAAATAGGAGTGATAAATGTAGAGAAAATATTCTGATAAGAATGTCCGTAGTGGTTGGATGCAAAGAGTCTTAGGAGAGAGTGAAGGAATCATTTAATTCAGTTGTATTTTACAGTAGTCAATACTGTACTCGGGGAACAGTTTTATCTGACTACTATTCAGGAATTTGGATTTCTGAATAAGGATCAATCATCAGGCTGTTTGGGAATGTGCATTGCTAATATTGATACATAGCTATTTTGCTCAGCTGGAAAAGTAGAGAAATTTGTCCTTAGTATAACTAAGTATGCGTCAGAGATGGAGAGGCAGGATACTAAATAAGTAGTATTCAGAGGTGCCTGAAAACCCAGAATATGCCTTTTTCAATAAGTTTATATCTATCATCATTTAGGGCTATTTTTCTCTAATATTAGTTACTATAAGGGAGATCACCCCGGGCTCTGGAGCAAGCCATAAGAGGCTCCTTTCATCACAGCTCTTCACTCAAACATGCTCATAGTCTAAGGACAATTAGGGGAATATAGAGTCTTCTCCCTGCCAGCACCCTTGTAATCACATCACTCCAAAGGAAAACCCATTTCCCAGTCTCCTTGAGTTGCTCCGCCCCATCATCTCAGCTTTAAAGACACATTTTTACCAGTACTGCATTAATCCAATTAGAGATTTTTTCAGAATTTGTAGGCAGGACTTCTTCTTTCCATTGCTGAGCTATAGTTGAAACAACTGGCAGCCGAGATACTGGAGTGCTTGGGATCTGCCTGAACAAAAATGGCTATTAATGAGACTAAGGATCCAGGTCATATCTGTATTTTAACTTTGAATTCCCAGAGCTCTGAGTGTTCTGTGCTAACCTGAAAATGGTCCCTGGATTGATAAGAGCATATTTCATCTGATGACCCCCTGTTGATCATGAAGGACAGTCCTGAAGACATTTTTTACTTATGGCACTTTCCTTGTCCCAGTAGGCTACTGATACCAGGCTCCTAGTGGCAGCAGGGCTCCAAGACAATATTCCAAGAATAACATTTGGTAGACTTGATTTTACAATAGTGCACCTTCCTCCTGGTGCTGAAGCTCTGTTATTAAAGTGTCTTTAAAATATAATTAACAACAGTGGAAGAGATTTTTGTGAAGTATTTTGAGATGAAAGGTTTTGTATAAATTAAATGCATTAACTTATTATTATTACCAGCAGGCTCTTCCTTAAAGTATTATAAACCCCCTTAACTAGTTTACTTGGCTTTCCTATTATATTAGAAATTATTCATAATGCATTTTTAATTAAAATGCCCTAATTCTCCTCTCTTATTCCCCATCTCTGTGCACACACATGTGAACTTGATTTTTTTTTCAACTTTATAATTCCTTAGCTATCAGGATTTTTCTGTCATAGATTGAATAATAAATAGCTGCTTATTAAAATAAGGTTATCTCTCATCTCCTTGGGAATTGATACAAACTTAATGACTTTGATATGATCCATAGAGCTTTGGTATTATCAAAATACTGGGTATTTAGTCTCCTCCTTGAAAGGATTCATAGATTTTGTTGTGATCTGTTCCAATAATGACTGTGTTTGATACATATTAGCTATCATTTTCTTTTCACAACTGATAAAACTGTAAAAAAGCTAATTGGAAGAAATCTAGCAGCTAGATATGGGACAGTGTCTTTCCAGGGAAAGGAAAGATCACCCAACCTTGGCAGCATGGAGAAATAAAGTAGGAGAAATCCTTTGAATAGAAAAAGGAACCAGATAACTTTTTATCAGGATCAAGTAGATTGTATAATGAATAGCTAACATTTTGAACAGAATAACTATACAGTTAATGAGAAGAAGTTGACTAAAACACAAATCAGGTTTTTAAAGGGTAACAAACAGGCTATGAATAATGAGGAGTCCTGGGGCACTTTAAAAACTAACAAATTTATTTGAGCATAAGCTTTTCTGGGCTGCAGCCCACTGCATCTGATGAAACAGATTATGAATAAGATTTGTTAATGCTTGTAAAGAAATTTAATGTATGTTTTATTAATGATAAAGCAGAAAGTTAAAATTAAATCTTCTGTGTATTGCATGGTTCTTTTTAGAGTTGGGTTGGAAACTATAGCCCACACAATGAGTATCTTTCAATTTCAAAGATATTTCCTGTCCAAAATTAAGATGAAAAGCCAAATTGTCTCTAACCAAAAATTTGTGTGGGGGGACCAATTCAGGTCAATCAAAATGAGATTTCATTCCATGATTGTGCTGAAATCAAAACAAAATATTTCAGTTTAATTTTTTTACTCTAAATAGCTTAATTTTCTAAACAAAAACCCATTTCGTACCAGAAAACAGGAATTATTCATTCTGAATAGTCAAAACAGGACATTGACAATTTTGAAACATTTAAAAATAAATGTCAAGTCAAAAATTGTCAGAACAGACTGAGCCCTGAATGAGGAGCAGATCCTGGCTGGAAGGCATGGTTGCCTGGCTGGCCTCCTCCTCCACCTCCACCTTCTCCTCATTCTCCACCACCCCGCCTTCCTGAAGACTGATGCCATGCATGTCCTGGCTGGACTCTACGACGACGGCGGGAGAAGTGACTGGCCTGCCTGTCAGGATGGCACTGAGCTGTTCATAATTGCGGCAGGTGTGTGGTGCTGCCCCAGAGCATCCCCTCACCTCTCTGGCCTTGTGGTAGGCCTGCCACATCTCCTTAATCTTCATTTGGCACTGATCAAGAATCCTGCTGTGCCTTTTGTTGGCCAGGTGGGTGGCAATCTGGCTGTAGATGTTGGCATTCTTTTTTCTGGTGTGGAGATCCTGGAGGTTGGTCTCCTCTATGAGGTCCAAGATCTCTGCACCAGTCCAGGCCAGAGCTCTCTTGTATCTCTGGGCAGTGTCTGCTGTGGGAGCAGCAGAAGTGCTGGTAGCCATCGGAGGGTCTGAAGGAGCATTGGGGTTGTTTCTGCCTGTCTTGGGCATGGTTTCTCACACAAGGCTTTCAAAGTTGGCAGCATGCGAGAAACCCTTCTCCTGCTCCTGGGACTTTTAGAGCACCGCAGAAGAAGGGGAGCAGTGGAGATGCCAGGTGTGACTAGAGCAGTCAGAGTTGGAGCTGCGAGAGGACTCCAGAGGCCAATTATTTCAAAATAGCGGCACTGGTGCATCCACACTACTGCTGTTTTGAAATTAGCATTATTCCTTGAGAAAAGCAGGAGTACAGACTTAGAAATAAGCGGTCCCTTATTTTGAAATAACGGACTTGGTAGTGTGCTCTGCTTATAAATTTGACCTAAGGGAGGGTTATTTCAAAATAAAGCCCTAATGTAGACCAGGGCTTAGATAAATGAAGAGTACAGGTAATCTGAAGATTAATCAGAAGAAACTTATTGGGAGACATCAAGAATGAATAAGTGAACAGTAACTATGTTAATATTATAAAGAAAACAGCATGATGCTTGGTTTAAATGAGTTAATCAGAACCTTTCGGTAGCTGTGTTCTGGAAAAAGCAAAGGATAATAAGGGGGAGAGAATAGAAGTGTGTATGGCTGAGATGGGAAGGAAGCCTTGGTGTTTCTGTGCAAATCCTCTCTGTATAACTCAAATGTTCAGCTGGTAAGCTGTCCCTAAGGGCCCGGGGTTAAAGTCCCATAGATGGAGAATGTACTGCCTTTGGATTGCAAGAGAAGCAGTTCAAACGTTCATGGGGCAAGGTACAGGGGCTTAAGTTTCAGCAAGGTGCAATTACTTGAGGACTACTATATTGGTATTTTATTTGTGGATTTAAACTATGAAATGTCAGAGATGAGAAGGAACTGGGAAGGATGAGGAGGGATGGCTGGGATTAAGACAGGAAATAGCTATGAGCATTTACAAACAAGTCAATTTCTGGCACACTATTATGAATACATCATAACGAAAAATGAAAGACAAGGCTTCATGCCATTAAAACAGCCACAAAACAGCTTTTGAATTTTTTGATAAGCTAAAGTGACAGTGATATTCCAATGTCAGTAGTGCTGAAGCCACATTAGGGACCAATATTATGCAAAGGAGACACAGTAGTGAGAACTCATTGTTTCATTTACTATAGTATTATATATTCATATTTACATAGTGTGACAGAGGAAATATTTAGTTATATATATTACTAGCGGGAGTTACCCGGCATTGCTCGGGAAAGTGGAGGAACAAAATTTAGAAAAACAGTAGTCCATTATCGTTTTTTGAATGGTAGAAAAGTTGCACTGAGTTCTATAGGGATTAAAATATATTTAAAAAAAGTATAAAACAACCAATTTTACATGTTATCATCAAACACTTTATTGTAATTTTTTTGTTTCATAATTCTTAAGAAATATGTACAAATTTTTTCCACTTCCAAGTCTTGAACACTCAACATAGAGTTGTCCATGTGAAAAGCAAGATGTCTCCAAATGAATTCCAACTACTTTAAGTGACTGTCCTTGTGCTTTGTCAGTATACCTTGCTGAAATAGAAGTTGACAGTTGATATAACTGAGGTGAGGAGCCTGAGGGGAGGGAAAGTGAAGGGAGCCACGCACCTGCCGCCAGCGCCTGAGCCCACCCTCCGCTTCCTTGTCCCTCCGCTGGCCTTAGTGAATGACTGGCCCCGCCGCTTCCCCCGGGAAGCCTCTAGTTTCACGCACATAGTTGTTGCTGGGGCATTTAGTGCGCTTGATGAAGTAGACCAGGTGAGGTGACGAGCATATGTAGGACCCATGGATCTTGAAAAGTGTGTTGTGGGGGGGTGCTGATCATTGCACCAGTGGAGATGTGTCTGTAGGTTTTGCACCTATTGCTCTGGCAGAGTCTGGTACTGCTCTGAATTTGTGTGTCCTGGTCTGTGGGGAACTTGCTTTTGCTGATGAGGCTGGAGAGGTTGCGAGTTGTTTGAAGGCCAGAAGAGGGGGTTCCAGAAAAGTTTCTTTCAGGATATGGTCCCCATCAAGTTTGGGTTGTAGTTGTTTGATGATTCCCCATAAGGATTCCAGTGTGGGAGTGTAGATGATGACTAGATAGAGATGTGGATTGTCTCCTTTCCTTTTTGAATTGGTCATAGAACCTTCTGCACAAAGGTAAGGAACAATGAATCTATTACAGGAATAAAACTTGAAGGAACATTTCAAACAATGGCTTTCTATTATGGTGGTGAAATATTTTTACCTAATCTGAACAATTTTGTATCATCTACAAGTTTAGCCACCTCCTGTTTACCCCTTTTCCCAGATCATTTATGAATGTGTTGAACAGTACTGGCTCCACTGGGGGACACCACTATTTACCTGTCTCCATTCTGAAAACTCTCTCTATATTTCTATACTTTGTTTCCTGTCTTACCCAGATTCAAAAAAAGATATACAAAAATCAAATTAGTTTGACAGGGTCTTTTTGCCATAAACACATGCTGATTTACATTAATTACGTGTCCTGCTTTAATTCTTTATTTGTAAAGTCCTGTATCATCTGCCCCATTATTTGGCCCAAGATTCATATCAGCCTGAAAGGCAACTCACTCATCCTTTTAAAAAACTCATACAGCATTAGATTTCTTTCAGCCTCCAGTCTCCAAAACATATTCAAAATCTGCTTCAACAGTCCAGCAAGCTCCCCAACCCAGCTCTTTTAAAACTCTTGGATGCAAGTTATATGGACCTGCTGATTTAAAGTTGTCTGACTTCACTGGCTTCTGTTTAAAACCCTCCAGAGATACTAGGAGAATGGAAAAATTATTATCATCATCATCATCATCACATTATTATATCACTTGTGTTTTTCCAAAATACAGAACTAAAATATTTTGAACGCTTCCCTTTTCTGCATTATTATTGTCGATTCCGACATTTCCATCTAGTATTGGTCCAATACCATATACAGGATTATTTTTCTTCCTAATATATTTTTAAAACACCTTCTTATTAATTAATTTAGACATAAATGTATAAAATGTTTCAGTCAACCCAAATCTGCATTTTTCGTCTGAAACATAAAAGTTTTGTCTGAAACATTTCACCCAGTTCTAGACTGAAGCCCCATAATCATCAACCCTGCTTCATGGGTGGGGATCTAATAACTGATTCCCTTTCAAATAAAACTGACCCCAAGAGAACCCCAGTGTGGAAAATTTCATCCCATTTTCTCTGAACCAAAGTTTGACTGGCATTATCAGACACACAAGAAATGAAGTACAAAAATAAGGCAAGAGCATGCTTTCAAAGCAAAACTGAATACATCACATTACTGCATTATATATTAGTCAAAGAAGGGTAAGCATTAAAATTCCTGCAATCTAACAAAAAAAATTCAACTATCTGAACTGATTATACTGCTATTGAAAGAGATTTGGTCCCTAACACCTGGGCAATGAATAAACTGCAATTTATCTTATTATATTGGGTAAGTGTTTCTTTGCACAAAGCTTCCATTTAAGATGACTGGGAGTGTCATTCTGGCAATTACTGCTCATTTCACCCATGCATCTTGCCCTTTAATAACCAATCATGTGTTAAAAAAATTCATCCAGCCTTTAAATCATCAGTCTAATGCTGATATATTCCTGCAGGAATGTTCCAGCAGTCATTACCACAAAGCATACTTTAATAAGGAAACCTCTTCACTATACATTCATTGTGAAAGGTAATTAGACTGCATTTTGGATCAGTAGACACATCAATGCATACTCATATATTGCTCCATAAGATGTTTTTAAAAAGATGTTCAATTTATTCTCAATTATTTGTGCTTGTAGTAGCTTGTTCAAAGATTCAAGGGCCTATAGGAAAAGTGAAGCAGATACATGATATAGCAATCCCCAAATGATATTGATGGATGATCTGTATCTTCTGAATGTGTTCCTCTGGGTATACATTGCAACAGTTGCAATGGAGAATTGAAATGTCTACTTTTCCGTTTCAGTTGCTTATTTTCAGTGAGAGCTACTAAGCTGCAATAATTTGCCCTGGGTCTGAGAATGAAAAGGGGGTATGACAGGAGGTTGGAAAATCAGGAGTCCTTGTTTTAATCCTAGCCACATTTGGCCCTGACCCCTGATCCAGTCAATGTGACTGCATAAAGTCAAGCATATACTTCAGTTCTTTTGCTGGACTGGAACCTTTGTGACTTCAGCCATTGTTTTAGGTCCAGATCAACAAAATGTGTTTGGCATATAAGGGCAAAATGTAAGTGCCCTTGAGATCCTCAGAGTCTCTGCTTGGCTGCCAACTAATCTTATACGTGCCCTAAATCTCTTGGCACCTTAATGATTACCATAACATTTCAGGAGATGCCTAAATTTCGGCCTCTAGGCATGCACACACTGGAAAAGCTTCTTTTGAAAGAAGCGTGCAGTCTAGATGCAGCCTATATGTTTGGATGCCTATCTCATGCCTAACCTCCAGAGTTACCCTCAAACCAGATGAAGACACATTGCCCAACCTGTTTCAGCTGGGGGCCTGATCCAATCGGTATACTCTGAGCACACCTACCCAATCAAGCCCCACACAAAATCCAACTAGAGCAGAAGGAGGAGGTAATGCCACCTCCCTTACACATCTAGCCATAGGTGCTATCTCCATGGGAGCTCCAGGGTTGGAGTACCCACCATGAAAAATGAGTGGGTGCTTGTCGAGGGGCATGCTCCCTCCTTGACGGTACAAGTGTCTATAGTGCCTAGTGCAAGACTCTCTCTCTCTCTGGGGCAAACACAGCTGGCGGGCTGTTTTATACCCAATGCCCCTCTATCCGGGAATATATGGCCCCAACGCCAAGTCCAGAAGTACCTTCCCCTCTCCTGGGGTATTTATGGCCCTATGGCCTGGTCAAAAGTACATGCCCCTGTCCTGGGATACTTACAGCCCTGCAGCCTGGTCAAAAGTACATGCCCCTCTGCTGGGTATTTACAGCCCGGAGGCCTCCTCACAAGTACTCAGCCCTCTCCTAGGGCATGGACAGCCTTCTGGCCCAGGTCATAGGTAAGCCCCTCCCAAGGTTAGGGTTGCCAGATGGTTTCAACAAAAATACCGGACACACTTGACATGACGTCTTATTTAGACGTCTTATTTAGAAAATACCGGACATTTCTATTGTCTATTGTCTCAATTTGTTTCCTGAACAGAAAGCTCAAATACTGGACTGTGCGGTTCAAAACCGGACACCTGGCAGCCCTGCCCAAGGTCTTGGGAGCCGGATGGTGGTGGGGAGGAGAGGGAGGGAGACCCAGGCCCTCCCACTCCATCAGGTCCCAGACCAAGTCCCAACCCAGGGCCCTGTAGACAGCCGCGAATTCCACTGTCTGCTCAGCGGGGATTCCTACCGACACACACTGAGCCCCCAGGGGTCAATCCTCCGCCCTGTACCACAACGAGAGTACTGCTTCATTCCTGTCTTACAGCTCAGCAAGCCAGTCCCGGTCCGAGGACCTCCTGGTCCGGGGCTGGGGCTGGGGCTTCTACCTGAGCTCCTTCCCCTCTGATGTCCACCCCAGAGTGGCTGGCTCCCCAAGCTTTTATCCCTGGCCTCTCTTTTAAGCATGCCCAGCAGGGCCATAAGCATGGGGTCCACACAGCCAATTGGGCTAGGGGAACTCCCTGTGGTTCAGTGTGGAGTAGCCCTGCCCCGTCACAATGCTCAACATCCACCAGCAGTCCAGGTCCTTCCTTTACTCTCCTCCCCACCATGCCTCTCACCCATCAGCTACCCCACTGAACTATTTCTCCCCAGCCACAGTGAAACAGCTTTTTTGCAGAATTCAGAGGCTCAAGAAGGAAGGGGGAGGAGCAAGGACAGGGTGTGCTCAGGGGAGATGGTGGGAAGAAGTCGGTTGGAGAGGGGACAGGGCTGTGGGGGGGGTCAAGAACCTCCTGGCCAAGGCAGAATTGGGTGCCTATGCATTTAGCCTTGTGTTTATAGGACTCATTTGGGATGTGGGAGACCCTGGTTCAGTGCTTCCTTCTGCCTCAGTGGAATAAATAATTTGAAGAAGAGAGCACCCTCGCCACCTGGCTATGGGATAGTCTGATATGAGGCTCCTTCATTCTCTCCCATTGAAGCTTTGATAAATAAGTAAACAGTCAATGGAGCAGGAGGACTGGACCTGGGTCTTGTACTACCACGCAAGTGCCCTAAACAACAGACTATACAGTCATTCTCTCACTGGCCTAATGCATTTTTTTAATCTAAAAGGAAGAGTTTCAAGAGAAGAAACTGAGAGAGCCCCACAGGAGAATATCCAATAGCCCAGTAGGAGGAAGCAGGAGACTTGTCATAAAGTCCTTTCTCTCACATCCCAGGAGATGTCTTACCTTATTTCAGGAGAAGGATTGCAGCTGTGGCTGCCTGTCTGGAACTTAGGGTGCACTTCTTTCCTTAGTATCTGCTACTGGCAGGCTTAGATGGGGAGGCGGCTGGCATGCTGTATTTTGTGCATGCCATTCTTAGGCACCTGTCTCTCCCCCATGGTTGCTAACTTTCTGATTGCAGTTTGTGGGCTCTGGGTAGTACTTATTTCAGGTAGCTTCCAGAACCAACTGGCATGTCTGGCCCTTAGGTGCAGGGGTGGCCAGGTGGCACCATGTGCTGTGCCCAGCCCCCCAGTGCTGCCCCTGCAGCTCCCATTGGCCAGCATAGCCTTAATGGCCTAGTCAGTGGTGCTGAACAGAGCCACCAGGGTCCCTTTTAGACCTTCCAGTCAAAAAACAGACTCCTGGCAACCCTAGTCTCTCCATTCATGGTAAAGGGAGCCTAGGAACCTTAGGGTACGTCTAGACTACAGGCTTTTGTCGACAGAAGTTTTGTCGACAGATACTGTCGACAAAGCTTCTGTCGACAAAGAGTGTCTAGACTACATTCAGTTCTGTCGACAAAGCAAGCTGCTTTGTCGACATGGCAGTGTAGACGCAAAGGACAGTTTAGATGCAATAACGCCTTCTGTCGACAGAACTCTGTCGACAAAAGGCGTTATTCCTCGTAAAATGAGGTTTACCCGTGTCGACAAAACTGCTGAGTTCTGTCGACGTTATGTCGACAGAACTCAGCGGTAGTGTAGACGCAGGTATAGTTTTGTCGACAAAAGTCCACTTTTGTCGACAAAACCCTGTAGTCTAGACACACCCTTACTTGGGCTTTCTTTGTTCCAGTGATTCTTTAAGCATCTGAAAGGTGTTTGTTAAAACAAGAATAATTTGCAGGCCCTTGGTTTTAGGCCCTTCTGGTAACAAATGTACTATGAAATCCATTAAGAAGTCTGGGTAATCATTTTTTCAGCAGAACATGTTTTTCAAAGATGCTGTTAGAAGAAGTCACCTGCAAATTCAGAATTCTGTCTTCTTTTGGATTTATTTTGAAATTATTTAGATAAAAAAGCTTTGTGCTCTGGATTCTTAAAATTGCTGGAGCTGCTACTTAAGACATTTGAAAATGGCTCCTACAACTTTGGTTGTAGGTTTTAAATTAAAAGATGATTGTGTATATGAAAAATACCAATTGGGGTGTTTAAAAAAAGATGCATATAGCCTATGATTACCGCATGTCGCTGTAAAGAGGCCTTCATCTATATTAGCAGGGCTCAACAAATCACTGAATCTACTTGCCCGTGGTGAGTAGAGTTCAGCCGGTCGCCCTGTTCACCGGCAGCATGCGCATGTGCAATGCGGGTCTTGCGCATGCGCAGTGCAGGGCTGGTGAGTAGGTTTCGCCGCCGTTTGTCAAGCCCTGGATATTAGTGTTTCTTTCCTTTTGTATAACTAAGCAAGCTTATGAGTGGCAATTAGATTTAATACAGTTATAGCAAAATACTGCTCAAGTTATTTTATGGGGCCCAAGCTGAAAAATCCTGAGAGCCCACACAAGCAGCTGAGTGCTATACATTCCCAGTATCACTAAAAGAAAATAGGAGGTTCTCAGTATGTGTCCACAGAAGGACATTTATACCCTAAATATGTTATGCCTCAATAGACTCAAAGATTTATGAGTTTTAAAAAAATGTTGCCATATGAGTCCACATTATTGAATCAGAAGCCTCCAACCCCAAAATGAAATCCAATGAAAAAAAATGTCTTTGACCAAATATAATTCAGATCAGGGAGTATTTTTTATTAATCCAGTCAATCTCTGAAAAAATCTGTGTAGGTTATCTAATATAGAGGATATTGCCTTGACTTTAGGCTTCTGCCTTTAAAAAAAAGTGTATCCGAACTAGGAGAATATATTTTGATATTCTGGCTAAATCATAAGACCGAGAGTGGGTTTTTATTGCAGCCTGTGCCCTGGATTTCCCGTGTGACTTTGCTCGTTGCCTCAGATTCTTCTCATTCAAACTGGAGATAATGCTACTTCTCTACTGAACATCACCAAGACTTTGTGAGAGTAACTATATTAATGTTCGTAAAGCCCTCTGGGACCCTTGGATGGAAGGTGCTCAAAGTATTTTATATTATGAAAGCCAAAGGAAGTACTAAGCTGCCGAGAAGTTGTTATTTACAGACTGAACACAAGCAATCAGTATTGTGACACACACACATTCAGGTGGTTAGTTAAATGATGAGAGAGAAAAAGGAAGGGAAGAGGTGGCTTAACCAGAGTTCTCACCTTAGACCTGATCTACACTTCCCCTTACTCCAGTATAACTTATGTTGCTTAGGGGTGTGAATAAGCCACCTCCCCCCGACCAATTTAATTTACACTAGCCTAAGTGCCATCATGGACAAAGCAGATCCCACCCACATAGCAACTGCTCTCACTGAGGTTGCTAGAGCATCTTCATCAGATGTACTATAGTGGATCTCCTGCATCAGTGCAGCTGCGCCAATGTGATGCTAGGCTAGAGAGCTTATTTTTTGCAAGCTCCTGTTGCTGACACAAGACTCCCAATATTGTGTATGCTGCCTGTAAGAACTTCAGAGAAAAGTGACAGAGCTATATACCAGAGGTCAAGAGAGGACATACCTTTATTATATATGAGACCTATCTGAATTTGACTCATTCAGCAGTACCTTCTTCTTGAGGAGAGTGAATTCGAGTAACATGGATCTGGGAGACCTCATATCACAGCTTAAAGCTACCACTGGTTCCTTAGGGTATGTCTACACTGCAAAGTTCATTCGAAATAACAGCCGTTATTTCGAATTAACTTTAATAGCATCTATACATGCAAACTGCTATTTCGAAGTTAATTCAAAATAGCGGAGCACTTAATTTGAATTTGGTAAAGCTCATTCTACAAGGAGTAATGCCAAATTCGAAATAGCTATTTCGAATTGAGTGCTGTGTAGACACTTAATTCGAAATAGGGGGCCTCCAGCCCTTCCCAGGGAGCCCTGGTGGCCACTCTGGGCACAACTAGGAAAACTTACTCTCCTCTCCCCCAGCTGCCTGTGCCAGCTCCAAGCCTGCCAGCCCAGAGCCAGCAGTGGCCACCGGGGCCCCTGACTCAGTGGCCCCAAAACATGAGCCAGCAAGCCACTGGCAGCCAGTCCTCCACCACTCCCCAGGAGCAGTCTGCCAGCTCCCAGGAGCCTGACAGGGGCTAGAGAAGGTGGGAGCCTTCCTGGCCCAGGATGGAGATCATGGACCTTATTCACGTTTGTGGGGGATGCCCCCAACGTCCATGATCTCCGCACTAGATGGAGGAATGCGGCCGTCTGTGGCAGGATAGCTGCCAGCCTGGCCACCAAAGGCCACATGTGAACTCAGGAGCAGGTTTACATGAAAATCAAGTTGGTCCGGCGAGACCCCCCACCCCTGGGTCCTGAGCTTCCCCTCCCCCTTCTTCCCCTTGCTTCCCCTTCCAGCTCCTTCCTCCCGGTTGCCCCCTCCTCTCTCCACCCTCTCTCTTCCCTTTCCCACCTCCTTTCCCAGTCTCCCCAGAGGTTCATCCCCAGTTTTGTTCAATAAACCCAGTTTCTATTTTTGAACATACGTGTCTTTTGTTTGACATCAGGAAGCGGGGCTAGGAAGGGGTAAGTGGAAGGACGTGAGGGAGGAATGGGGCACGAGCCCCCAGTGGGGAGGACCGGGGTGGCTCTGAGGGCTCCTCAGGGTGGACACTCTCCCGCAGGGCCTCCTGGATCCTGACAGCCCCCCGATGGACCCCCCGAATGGCAGCCTGCAGCAAATGCAGCCAGGCTGATGGCAACGACCCCACGAGATGCACCGGTGTGCCCAGGGGCAGCTCTGGCTCCATGTGGCCGAGTGCTGAGGTGTCCCGAGTCTGGGCACTCAGGGCACTCCAAGACAGGACTGCTTTGCTGTCCCTCATCGAGGTAGACAAGCAAGCAGGGAACCCTGAGAACTGTTTGTCCGGGGTGGGGGTAGGGTCCCTTTAAGCACGGAGCTCAGTTAGCCTCAGGCAGCAGCCCCACACACTAAGTCCTAACCTGATGCCCTGCTGGCACTGGTTCCAGCCAGCCTTAGCTTCGGTTCAGGGTCCACTCAGTGTGGACGCACTATTTCGAAATAGCAAAACGCTATTTCGAAATAGGTTTTGTGTATAGATGCGTTATTTCGAATTAGCTTAATTCGAATTAACTATTTTGAATTAAGTTAACTCAAATTAATGCTGCAGTGTAGACACACCCTTAGAGAGTTTTGCTCTATCACTGTTTGAAGCACTCTCTACCTTACCCCCTCACTGGAGTCCCTCACCCACAACAAAAGGCCCCACCAGTTATGATATGGCTAAACTGAAGCCATGTTTTAGTGCTGATTAGCATATGCCTGGGGAGTTAGTGTTTGTGTGAGGGGAATCAGTCAGTGGTGGGCTGAAAAGGAAGGTGGGGATTTTTGTTTTTAGTCCCGTGGAAGAGTTAGTTAACCTCCAGCCTGTTAGACTATTCTGTCATGCTGCCCACTTGTGTGTGATATACTCAGCGCCTCAGATTGTAATCACTGCTCTCATTTAATGTAATGTGGTATCTCTAATCTACTATATATTTTAGAGTTTGTGTATCTGTCTTTATGTCCATCTGTTGGTCTGTCAGTATGTTTGTTCAAGAACTCCTCATAAACTGTAAGAGCTAGGACCATCATATTTGGTATGATAAGCTTCTACTGATCACTACTTAAAGCAAGGTCAGGGTATGGTTGTGCCAGGACACTGGGATGTGCATGGAATGTGAATGTTTCACATCAAGCAGAAAGGGAGGAGAGTGAGAGCAGGGACAGTTATACTCACAAATGACCACAGGAGGGAAAAGCACCACAGTTACTGCCCGGGGGAAAGTGATCCTTTCTTCTTCTTTGAGAAGCATCCCTGTGAGTGCTGTACTCAAGGTGACTACTGAGCAGTTTCACTGAAGGAAGGGGGGGCTTTGGAATCAAATGCAATATTGAAGAAAATATCATCAAGCCAAATACTGAATGGCATGGGATGCAGAATAGTGAGTTATTGCATAGTGCAGAGCAAACAAATGTATAATTTGTGCAATGGCTGTCCACATATCTCAATGATGGGAACATTTCTGATAAAGGCTATAGAACTGGAAATAGACCTCGCAGTATGAATTGGAAGTTACAAGACAGGTACAACAACTAATTCAGTCAGATATTCACACAGAAAGTCTTTATTTAGAGATTGCAGACCCTTTTGATCTGTCTGCAAGTGAGGCAACTAATTGGGGGAGTATTTTTTAAAGGGTTAGTCCTATCAAGATAAAAGGCAGAACTCTCTTGACATTGAGTATGTGTAATAGCATGTCCTCCTTACCTAGGCCACGCATGGGGATAGAAGATCAGAAGATGAAAGGGTTGGTTAATATAGAACTCAGAAGATATTTTGGTTAAAACAAGGTTGTGGTCATAATGTGACCTTGTCTTTAAAAAATATTGTGAAAGGTGAATATGCCATTAGGGCCTGTATTTCCCCAAATCACAGAGCCAAAGTGATGGATACCAGGATGTTGTTTTTGTTGATAAATGGAGTGTGAACAATTTGGTTCCAATGGTGATCTTGTGAGTCATTTAAGAACCAGATTGCAATCCCGAACTGGAGTAGGACATCTGACTGGCAGACAGAGATTTCCAAGTCTCCTGAGGACCCTCATTGTAACTGGAAGAGTAAATACAGAACAACCCTTTGTTGGGAAATGGAAAGCCATGATGGCTGCCAGGTAGACTCTAATGGAGCTCAGTGACAGCCCTGAGAAGTAGCATGTAGTCCAGTATATCTGACCGTGATGAGGTTGTTGGTGGAATGTGTTTGAGGTCACTGCAGTGGACAAATCTTGTCCATTTTTGCAAATTAGTGTAGAATGTCTGGATAGGTTGTTCCTAATCCAATGAACCTTTTACCAGCCACGCTTTGAGGTGAAGAACTATGAAATTGGGGTGAAGGATTTCCTGCCTTCCTGGGAAAGAAAATGAAGGGCAGTTGAAAAGGAACTGAGGGCTGTTTGCCTGTGCAGCGCGGCATAACAACAGAGCAGAGCATAAGACACAGTAACACTCATGCATAGAGTCAGCAGATACTGCAATGTAAAATCTCTGATCAAAGGAACAGTGGGTGCAAATGCACCTAGAGTTGAGCACCCTTAGGGACATTACTCAAAGATGAATCTGATGTCCTCTTGGAGAACCTCAAAGTTCTAGAGCAGTGGTCACCAACCAGTAGATTGGGATCTACTGGTAGATCTTGGAGCCTCTGACAGGTGATCCTAACTGGTTTGGCCCAGTAGCTATCAAGTGCCAGCACTTCAGCTGCTCCTCCTCCCACTGCTATACATCTCTGGGCCTTTGCCTTGGAGCTGTTCCCCCAGGAGCCTCCTGCTTGCTGTGCAGGGCAGGGGAAGCAGAGGAGGGTGCTGATGTCAAGGTGCCCCCTTCTCCCACCCTGTATCCTATCTCCACAGAGCCAGGGGGGCACAACAGGACTGGGGATAGAGCAAGTTTGCTGGCTGCTTTTGGGAGTGGTGCAGGGCTAGGGCAGGGGTGTGCTTGCCTTAACCCCACTGCACCATTACCCAGGAGCCACCTGAGGTAAGCAATGCCCAGCTGGAGTCCACATCCTGAACCCCTACCCAAGTCATGAACCGACTCCTGTACCTCAAGCCCCTGCCCTAGCCCTAAGCCCTTGCGCATCCAAACATCTTCCCAGAGCCTGCACCTACAACTCCCTCTGGCATCCCAACTGCCTGCCCCAAGCTCAGTTCAGAACCCTTCACACTCTAAGGCTGCGTCTAGACTGGCAAGTTTTTGCACAAAAGCGGCCGCTTTTGCGCAAAAACTTGCCAGCTGTCTACACTGGCCGCTTGAATTTGCGCAAGAACACTGACAATCTAATGTATGATTGTCAGTGTTCTTGTGCAAATACAATGACTCTCCCGCTCAGGAAAAAGCCCTCTTGCGCAAATGCTTTTGCGCAAGAGGGCCAGTGTAGACAACTGAGAACCGTTTTGCGCAAAAAAGCCCCGATGGCAAAAATGGCGATCGGGGCTTTTTAAACCACGTCTAGATTGGCCACGGATGCTTTTGCGCAAAAGTGCTTTTGCGCAAAAGCATCCGTGCCAATCTAGATGCTCTTTTCCGCAAATGCTTTTAATGGAAAAACTTTTCTGTTAAAAGCATTTGCGGAAAATCATGCCAGTCTAGACGCAGCCTACATCCTTTAAACCAAGATCAGAACCTGCACCCCAACCCTCTGCCCCAGCCTGGTGAAAGTGAGTGAGGATGGGGGAGGGAGAGAGGATGGCGTGAGCAGGGGCAGAGCCTCAAAGAGAGGCAGGGCAAGGAGCACAAAGGAGCAAGGATATTTGGGTTTGAGGTAGATCTTGGATTGCACTTAAATTCAAAAAGTGCTTAAAAAGGTTGGACACCACTGTTCTAGAGGGCCCATTTTCCTGCACAATGACTGAGAATTGTTCTATGAATAATGGAGGCCTAGCCCAAGGCAAATACAATAAAATGCAAATTCATGCAACTTTCCGATTAAATGTGATATTACACCTCTCCCTCCCCCCCACCTACCATAAACTTATGGTACTAAATTACTAAATTGACTATTCTAGCAAAACACCTTGTTAAGAGACCAGCCACTGCTGTACATTAGTTTGAAGGGGAAAAGAAAGTTAATTGGACCCCCGACACTGAAAGAAGATGTGAGTGTAACATACCTAAGGTTTTGAATAATAATGGAAGGCACAATGCTAGAGCAATGACTAGTTTGAAAAATGCAGGCTAGGGGAGAGACTAGAAGCACATAGGAGAGGCAACAAAGCAGGGTTATCGGGCTGGTTTGGCTTACTAGTCTAATATCAGTGTAGAGAGCTGTGGTGCCCTCTTACTCAAACCAGCAGCAGCTGGAGTGCTGTGGAGGTTTGCTGCTTAACCCCTACCAGATAGAGAGCATCAGTGTCATCAAGCTGACTGAATAAATAGGACTTGCAACTAGCCTTGCTTGCTGAATTTGGGTTCTTGGGCTGCAGTCTGTTTCTGGGGAGTCACATGAAGCATCATTCAAGGAAATGTATCTAACAGCTAAATTTGGTTGGCTAGTAAGGGTCTGAGCCAAAGCCCACTGACAACTTGGGAATCTTTTCATTGAATACAATGGAGCTTTGGATGTTTTGTTTTTGCGCAGAAACCCCATTTTCCGGAAGATCCTTATGCCTCTCCCACAGAGGCATAAGGATCTTGTGGAAAACGGGGGGTTTGTGCAAAAAACCCACATCCACACTACTTCCCCGCAAAAATGGCTTGCATAAATTATGCAAATGAGGCATGGTGATATGCTAATCTGCACCTCATTTGCATACTCACTGTCCGCAAAACCGGCAGTGTAGATGTAGCCAGAGTGTTGGATCCAGCCTTCAATAATTCGCTCCTAGCACTAAGTAGGAAAGGTCCCACCTGTGCTCTTGCTTCTCTCTGAAGAGCTAGTGATGGGGGATGGGGAGAAGATGTAGCAGTCAAGCCATGGCATTGAGCAGTGTTCTCCTTAAGCAGAGCAGATACAGGTGGAATAGGACTGCAGTGAGGAGAGGCACATGTTGTACAGTTCTTGCTACAACTACTTTTAAAAAGGAGCAGCTTGCATCTGAGGCTCCTGGAGAGGGTGGGGCCCTGCCCAAGCTGACTGGCCTTGTTCCTGTGGGCTGTGGATGCCATTTAGTTTAGCACACTACATGGCCTCACAACCTAGCATTCTCAAGTGATCCAGAAAGCTGAGTTGTTTTAATTCCCAGTGTTTTGCTGATGTGGCTGTATATTTAACTGTTTCAAGGAGGTGTTTGCATACTTTGCTGATGAAGCTGTATATTGTGCTGAATCAGTTGCATCCTGTAATCCTTGAATTCACCCTCTGTAGGCTTTGCTGACTGAGCTGCAAACTACTTTTCTTTTCAGGGTTTAAAGTCTTGTATATTTTGCTGAGGTGGCTGTTTAGACCAGCAGACATTTTAGGTCATTTGTCATAGTGCAAGCTCTTCTGTAATCAAGCCTCATTCACTGCTGGTCCAGTTGTTGTGTTTACACTCAATACAATGTCCACTGTCTATTATTCATTTATAAAATACATTTTTAAGAAAAAAAGGCAAATTAAATTGGAATACTTACTGCCTGCTATGGATGAGAGAGACTGGAAGTGGATTTTGATTTTGCCAAACCCAAACTCAGGTCTGATCCATCTTAGCTTCAAGTTCCATTTTATTGGTAAACACACTGTTTGGGGGCCAGGAAGACAGCAGTATAAAAGACTTCAGTTTTGGCTAGAGATTGGGTTGAATTAACATGTTGGTCCTAACCTTGGAGGAGCTCTGAAATCCCAGCCCAACGCCGGCTTAGGATTTTCAAATGGCTTTATTTTTATAATGGTTCCCCCCAAATCCCTGGATTCAAACTTCCTCAAACTGAGAGATTTACAGTTTGGATCTGAATTTTGTGGCTTGAGTTTGTCTTGTTTTGGCCTCTCTCTTTTTTTGTTTGTAATCATGTAACATGCTAAATAAATCTGTGGAGTATTCGCAGGAAAACAGTTTCTGAACAACTGTCCAATGGTGATAGGCAACAAAGTAAGAACCTGGATAGACAGGAAGTTGAGACAAAGCAGCATATGATAAAGTCAAGGGAATGAATGAGCACACCTTTAGCCCCATGCCTTTCCTCCATTACAGTGCATTTTTTTCATTTACAGGTTTGGGACCCATCACAAAAGTATGAATAAAGACATTACCTGGCTAGCAAACTACCTTCCACATCCTAAAGACTTAAAAAACCAAACAATTGGGTACTTAAAAACAATTTGCACCTTCTCTATCAGGTTCATGTACCATGAACACTCTAATTCACTATTTTTTCCCTTCCTTCTCCCTCCCCATCCCCTATTTATTTTGGAACTGGACTTTTAATACTCCATTCATCTGAAGAAGTAGGTTATACCCACGAAGGCTCATGATATCATCTACATGTTTTGTTAGTTTTTAAGGTGCTGCAGGACTATTCGTTGTTTTTCAAGTTTTTCCAGTTACAGACTAACTCAGCTACCCCTCTGAAGCTTTGGTACATTTTTTGTTTATTTCTCTGAAATTTGTCACATAGCAGTATTTGTTATATATTTTGTTGGCGCAGAGTGGCAGCTATGTTTTGATTATGGTACCTTTGTGAGGGGAAAGTACTGGGTACTGAGGCAGACTTTTATTTAGCAGAATAAGGCAGAAAAAGAACCAGTGACTGGAAGTTAAAAGTCAGACAAATTAGAATTAGAAACATGGCACTAATTTTAAAATTGTGAGGATAATTAACCTCTGGATCAAACTAACCTCGGATTGTAGTGCATTCTCCATCTTCTAATGCTATCTGCCTTGAAGGATGATATGCTTTAGTCAAACCCTTTTTTGTTTTTGGCTCAATACAGCGCTATCTGGGTGCTACTAGATAATCAAATGATCCTTTCTTGCCTTAAACTCTCTGAATTCTCCCTTCCTCAAAGGGGTGGATGAATGAATCCTTGACACAGAGCACATAAATGGCTTTGGTGTTCTTTCTGATGAAAGAGGCTCTATGTGTTGATGTACCTGAGGAAAGGTGGTATGTGTATTTGAGCATAGGCAATGGGTATAATACGGCAGAGGAGGCAAAGCCTCCCCTCATGCAGCTTCTGCCAATCTGCGCCAGACACCTAGGCTGTGGTGGTCCCACCTGCACTCCACCTCTTCCCATGTCTGTTCTGCCTCTAGGGCCCCACCACTGCCTGGTGAGTCCCTCCTGTCTTATACTCTCCTCTCAGAGGTCTCCACTGCTCACTGCATCCCTCTTCTCCTCCATTATCCATTCCCCAGAAGGTTCCACCTGCTTTGAGTGGTGGGGGCTCGTGGGGGCAGGGCTGTGTGGAGGAGAGGAGGGATGCGGGGAATGGTGGGCAGTGGGGGTCTTGCGGGGGCAGAATTACCTGACTGTGGAGTCAGCTATTAAACCACAGCCTCTCTCTGGAAATTGTCAGCTGACTACAGATGGCTGATACTCCCTGTATTTCTAGGTTTCATGCACCAGTGAGAGATAGGAAATTTACTTCCTAAAGCATGAGCTAAGAACTATCCCTGCAGTTACCTGCACCTGACAATGACAATGGCTATCTTCTTCTGCCAACAATTCTGAAGGCACTTATCTCACGTTAGAGAAATTGGATACTTATTGACACACTTTGCATTCAGTCCCAAAGAATCAGAATATTGTTTACTGTGCCAATGTAAGAGATAGTGAATAAACATGTCCCGCCCCCATTCTGCCTTTCTGTTGAGTTCAGACACAATTCCTTTTATCATTACGAAGATTTGCATGAACCATAAGTCATGCGCCTTACTGTTACATGACATTAAGACACACTGATGTACAGTATGCAGCTCCAATCACAGCTATAAACATGACAGAAGAGTGAAATTAGTGCGACTACAATTCTTCTACCTCAGAGAATAAAATAAAGGGCCTGCTACTGTCACTTACTGAAAACCTTTGCAAAGAACTGTCCGGAACAACTGCACATTCAGTGCGCAAGCCAGATAAGACTAAAAGCTGAACCCTATCTCCTGCAATGGGACCCTGCTGGGCATCTAAGGGTGTGTCTACCTGCACCATTATTTTGAGATAACAATGCAAGCGTCTACACAGCCATTCCGTTGCTTCGAAATAATTTTGAAATAATGGACAGCTTATTCCAAAATCTGTAAACCTCATTCTATGAGGAATAATGCCGATTCCAAAATAGCTATTTTGAAATAAGGCACATGTAGTCACTCACCAGGGCATTCTAAGTTATTCCGCCCCAGTGCTTCCTGGGGCTCTAAATCGAGATAGCACGTCTACATTAGGGAAGCCTGCCTCGGACTAATTTTGAGCCTTCTCTTCAGCGTAGATGTGCTATTTTGAAATAAGCTATTTTGGAATAATTATTCCGGAACAGCTTATTTCGAAATAAGCGTTCAGTGTAGATGTACCCTAAGGGTTTGACTACACAGCAAACAGCAGCAGAACACAGAGCCTAGGTCTCCAACCCCATAGGGGCATGCACTGCATGGCTAAAAATGATCTATGTAGATGTTCAGGCACAGTATGGCGCTCAGACTCTGAGGCACCCCCCAGTCTTCAGAGGTCAAACTCTAGGGCAAGATCAACTAGCTACATAGCTATTATTAGCACTGCAGCATGAGTTCCATGAGCCCAAGTCTGTAGAGCTAGCTACTAAGATGAACAAAGGCAGGCTGCTGATTGCTCTGTAGAGGTACCCTTAGTGTTACGTATTATTCAACACCAACTGTTGCAGGAGCTCTTCTCTGTTTCCAGCAGAGAAAATGGTGCCACCTTTCTTAGTAGTTGTGTCCTTGAGCCCACAAAACCTTTAATCACATTTCTAAGCTGTTGGAAAACAGAAGTATCTTGTAACATCAGGTATGTCTACACTGCACTCTCAGCCTGGGGTCTGACTCTGGTTTGAACCCAAGCCCCCCCTCCATTCACACACAAATGAGCTTGACTCAGGTCAACAAGCACTCAGGACTTGGGTCCCAGTCCCTTCCTAAAGGCCTGGATCATAGCCCAATCCTGCAATGACGTGGGTTCAGGCATCATTCTGCAGTGTGGATGTACATCAAGCAGCAGATCCATCAGGTCTGCACAGTGCAATATAGATGTGTTAGCACAGCTGTGAGACTCAGCCGGTCCAACAACTGTAAAGCCAGGTTTACAATACAGTGTGGATGCTCAAGCATGGATTTGGAAACACTGAATCCACAAGTCTGGAATCCACACCTCAGGCTCAGTGTATAGTGTAGACCAGGAGTGGCCAACCCGTTACAGACAAAGAGCCAAAATAGTGGTGGATAAAGCACAACGAGCCGAGGGTAAGACGTTGTTGAGCAAAAAAACCAAAAAACCCACGCTACTCCTTTAACAGTCACGTGTGGCCCAAGCAGGCTTCCGTTGGCCGCAGTGTCAGATCTCGCTGCCCCAAGCAGCACCCTGACCAAATAAGGAAAAAAGGTCAGAGCAGAGGAACGCAAACAGCCATGGGTGTGGGAGCTGAGCAGCAGGTATGGGAGCCGCAATTTTTCCTTTGAAGAACCGCATGCGGCTCGCGATCTGCAGGTTGGCCACCCCTGGTGTAGACATACCATAGAAACCAGAGTAACATGGACAGTATATGCACAAATACCAATACCTTTGTTTCATTTATTTTAGCCTTTATTCAAACAAGTAGTGGATTAATGGCAAAACACTTTTATGATTATGTTGTTGATTTGACCTTGGGGATGAATTGGATGTATTGTGAAGGGAAGAAGACATTTGGACAAAGAACAATAGTCACCAAGGTACTAAATAGGATAGGGCTATTAACCCAAAGTATAAAAAGGATTTGGGGTTGGTCTGGTTCTGAGCATTATTCCTCATAATGTACATCCCCTTTTTCCTTGCCAACTCTTCTTCTACCATTTTACCTGTTGTGTTTTCAGTTATTTCTTTTTATTAAAGAAAAAAAGAATTGTTGACCAAATAAGTATTGAGGGAAGGAAGACAGGAAGGAAGAAGTTATGATTATCTAGATTGTAGATTACAGTTAATTACACATTGATATTACACAAGCAGTATCTATTGTTTATTTAAGATAGTCTTTTTATACAATTATTTCTTAAACTAGAGAAATTCAAAGGAAATGTTTGTTTGAAAGTTGTTGCTGAGGAGATGTTAAGCCCTCTCATATTTTCTGTACTAACAATGATGGCAGTGGTAGCTGCGTTTCAGGGCTGTCTCTTCCCATTTTTTTAACCACATTAAAAATAATGTGATAACTTACTGCAATCGAGTTTTTTGTTTGTTTTTTATTTTGCTTCAGATTAAAGTGGGGGGGGGGGGCAAGTAAAGAGAAAAAAAAGAAGTACTGCATAAAACACATTAGGACTGAGTTCTAAAGGGACCTACAATGAAGAAGCATCAATCAAAGTGCCAGTTTCTACCCTACTAAGGCAGGGGGTTTGAAGGCAAGAAGCATTCCAATTCTCCTCTTTTAATGGCTTTGTCTGGAATACTTGGTAGTTTGCTAATGGCAAATATTGGCAATTGGACAGATTCTCGAATGCATCTGGTTCTTGTACCCTGCCTCTGCATGTTTTAGAGCTGCCTGGCAGGTCTTCATAAGAAGCATATGCCAGCTGTGGATTGATTTCAGAGGAGCCATGCTGATTAACAGCAGCGCAGGCTCTGTCCCATAAAAGGTTTTCCTCAGTACACTGACATTCAACTGAGTCTGGAAAATGCCAATTTGCCAAATGTTAAAATATAACCACCATGGATCCTTGATGTGCTTTTCATTATGTACTTTAGGTTGTGTAACTTTCATGTTACTTAGAGACAGCAGTGATCAATCAAATAAATGTTATTAAATCATAGTAATAAATTATCTGCTAATATCTAAAATAAAGATAAGCCAAATCAGCCATTTTCTAGAGAACTGATTAAGATCTGTTTATAGCCTGCCTTCATCCATTGAATCCACTATTTCATCTCCCCCCTCAGGGGAGGTTGCCAGCTTTTGATCCAAGAAATTTCTGGCATCATAAAAATCAAAGAACATCTATTCTGAACCTCCCAAGACTATACAGTATTTGGCTGGATAAAGCAAAACAATTTCATCATCATGATAAATACATTTCACTGTTAGCATAGTCTGCTTGAGCCTCCTAAGCCTAATTGCTTGAGACATATACTGGCATATGTATACCCAGCTTGCTTGAACATGAATCCATGTCAGTCTCTGGGTCAGAAGCACATGACCCCAAACAGAGGCAAAAAATACAATTACCTTGTGTATACAAATCTATGTCTTAAAAGGCTACTACTGAAATCTATTTTTTTTATAATCATTGGTGGATAAAATTGCATCTCTTGTAGAGGAGCTGGATCCCATTAACAGTTTTTGCTTCTGCAATTTCCTCTTTAGCACAAAATATTTGTGGTAAGTTTGTACTTTGTATAATTTTCTTCACTTCCAGACTCCGGGAAGGAGCAGGATGACAGGGCCTGCTGAAACAAGCTGCGTGAATAACTGATTTTGCTGTTCACTGGCAGCTCCAATTTTAAAAAAATTCTGTCTGAATGCTGAAAAATGTTGGCAAAGGGAAGTCGACAATAAAATCTGTTTGGGGTCAGAGAAAATGATCTATTTGACTCTAAGCAGAGCATTTCATTTTGGGGCAGTTTTTTAAATAAAAGCAATAGAAATAGAAGGCTGCAAGCACAAGATAGCCATAGAAGGGGTAGGAGATGCTGCTGCCACCCAATTTATAACTTTCAGCTTAGGGGTTAGGCACTCACCTTTGATATAGAATACAGGACTATGTAGCACTTTAAAGACTAACAAGATGGTTTATTAGATGATGAGCTTTCGTGGGCCAGACCCACTTCCTCAGATCAAATAGTGGAAGAAAATAGTCACAACCATATATACCAAAGGATACAATTAAAAAAATGAACACATATGAAAAGGACAAATCACATTTCAGAACAGAAGGGGATGCGGGGGCGGAAGGAAGGTAAATGTCTGTGAGTTAATGATATTAGAGGTGGGGAAAGGTAGATGTCTGTGAGCTAATGGTATTAGAGGTGATAATTGGGGAAGCTATCTTTGTAATGGGTAAGGTAGTTGGAGTCTTTGTTCAGCCCCGGGAGAGTGTCGAATTTTAGCATGAATGCCAGTTCAGAGGATTCCCTTTCAAGTGCAGATTTGAAAGTCTTCTGGAGTAGGATGCATGTGATTAGGTCATTGAGACAGTGTCCTTTCTGGTTGAAATGGCAAGAAACTGTTTTTTCTTTGTGATCCTGTCTGATATCTGTTTTGTGGGCATTGATTCTTTGGCGAAGTGTCTGAGACGTTTGTCCAATGTACAAAGCAGATGGACACTTTCGCACATGATAGCATAAATTATATTTCTGGATGCGCAGGAATATGTATTCTTGATCTTATAACTCACTTGGTTAGGCCCAATAATGGTGTCAGCAGAGTGAATATGTGGACAAAGCTGGCAACGGGTTTGTAGCAAGGGAAAGTACCAGGTTGGTATTAGTGTGGTATGTCCTGTGGTTGTTGGTAAGAATCATCTTGAGGTTAGGTGGTTGTCTATAGGAGACTATGGGTCTGTCTCCCAGAGTTTCTTGGAGTTTACTGTCCTGTTCCAGTATAGGCTGTAATTTATTGATAATGTGTTGGACAGGTTTAAGTTGGGAGCTGTAGGTGATGACAAGTGGTGTTCTGTTGTTGGTTTTCTTTTTTTAATTGTATCCTTTGGTATATATGGTTGTGACTATTTTCTTCCACTATTTGATCTGAGGAAGTGGGTCTGGCCCACGAAAGCTCATCATCTAATAAACCATCTTGTTAGTCTTTAAAGTGCTACATAGTCCTGTATTTTGTTTCAGCTACACCAGACTAACACGGCTACATTTCTATCACCTTTGATATAGGAAACTAGGGTTTAATTCCCCCCTCAACCTGATGTGGAGCTGGGATATGAATAGGGCCTATCAAATCCATGGCCATGAAGAATTTGTCACAGAGTATGAAATCTGGTCTCCTATGTGCTTTTTACCCTAGGGTATACAGAGCAGCATTTTTCAAATGGTGGGGGGAGGAGGGACAGGTCCTGATCCAAAAGACAGTTGGAAGGGTCATAAGATTATATTAGCAGGGTTATGGTATTGTCATCTTTACTTCTGTCCTGCTACTGGTGGTAACTCTGTCTTCAGAGCTGGGCTCCTGGCCACCAGCCACCAGTCTCTAACTGCCTAGCTCTGAAGGCAGCTTCACCACCAGCTGCAGCGCTGAAGCAAAGGTAGCAGTATCACAAACACTCCTACAATAACCTTGTGATCCCCCCACAACTCCTTTTGGGGGAGAGTCGGGATGCCTACAGCAACTGAAATTTCATATTCAAATAGCTGAAATCATGAAATATACGTTTTTTAAAATCCTGTGACCATGACATTTACCCAAATGGACCATGAATTTGGTAGGGTCCTAGATGTTAATTTGGGCCTCCTACACTGTAGGAGAGCTCCAAAGCCTATGAGGTAGGTCTCTCTCACTCTCCTACTGAAGCTATTCAACTGTGTATAAATAATCAGTCAGTAGGGCCGGATATGAAGTTGGGTCTCTCCCCTCCCAGATGAGTGCCCTGCCACCAGACTATCCAGTCATTCCTTGCTCATTTGCTTTCTCTGGCCCAAGGACTATTGAAAGGTTCTGTTGTTTTTTACATATTTGTTTGTTTTATTCCGACAGTGTGGAACAGCTTCCATGGAAGCTGCTGCTGTACTGATTTGTTGGAATCTCTCTCCTTTGATATCATCCCACAATCCCCACAGTCAGAACAGAAAGACAGTGTTTATTTGCTCTAGTTGGCTGGTAGTCTGAAAAACAGCAGCTATTTACTGAATAGAATTATTTAAGGCATATGTTTTTCAGTCCCATTTGGGCTAGGTTAGCTGGTTCAGCTGGCAACATTGCTACTGATATACCATAGCTTAGCTGTGGAGCCCTCCAATACAAGGAAACAATTCTCTAGGACCTCCAAGCTGTGCAGGAAGGGAGAAGACACGGGTCCCTAATTCCAGGGTTTCAGCCCCAGAGTAAGAGCAGGAGGAATCCTACCTATTTCTAATGTACACTGCTGATGCCCCTTATATCAGCAAAGGTTCAGATATAAAAGAGTTCAGCCCCATTGTACCTTTACCCACCCCTTCTCCCTCATTTATTCCAGGTACAAAGGAAGCAGCTGATGCAAGGGGCAGAAGGGTTGGCCTGCGTTGCCCCTTCAAGGAAAAATTCCCCTCACAGGGGGGAATTATCAGCAGGGACTTGCCAGCTAGTTTAAGGTTACTAGCAGGCCAGAAAATCTAGTCCCAGGTATTTCACAATTTTAAGTATATCTATTAACCTTCTTTCAGTCCTGAACAAACAAGAGAGTTGTGCTAACAGGAATGGGATGAAGCAATTTTAGAAGAGTCATATGATGACTGGCCAATTTAACTTTCATATTTAGCCCTGTTGGCTTATGAAGGCCTTGCACAGCAACACAGGGATGATGAATTGGCAACAAAGCCACAATGTAGGCTGAGAAATTAGAGGTAATTTATTATTTTTTATAATATAAATATATATATAAAATCCCTTCCTTTTGTGTCCTGTAATGCCCATTTCTTTCGGTCCATGTTATTAACAAATAATATTAGTCGTCAGGATGTATTTTGAAACAGCACACATATCTCAGTGTCTTTTCCAGATAAAACATTTTATTACAAACATTTCTACTCAGAGATAACATGCTGAAAATGAAGTAGAACACAAATGTAAACTATATCTTTGATGCAAAGTCTTAAATTTCAAAGCTTTGAAAAAACCCTCTGTAAATACATATATATTTGTACATCTAGAAAGGTGCTAGTGGAATTAAGGCAAAACATTAAAGAGATAATTTTACTGCACTGAATGAGACAACATTGTTGAGCATTTCATGGACTTTTCTGACTGGGAGCCTGATTGAATTCAACGGCCAGGCTCCAAATTACTTTAATGGTGCAGGATCAAATGATGAATTATCTATATGGGGACAATGTCCAAACTAAATAAGGTTTGGATCTGTCAGTACCGTAACAGGCCAGAGTCTGATCTCAGCTATAAAAATGTTGTAAATCCACACTAATCCCATTGATTTTACTGTGTGAATAAAACCAGTAGGATTTGGTCCATTACATGTAGTATTGTACACATCTTTGGAGGCTTATTCATTCAACACTTGTGTGGGGTGAGGATTGGGCTTAATAGTCTTGATTATAAATGTTATCTTGAAGTGACAATAACAAAGAAATAATTTAAAAAACTTTATTGCCCATCTTCTTGAAGTGTTCTATTATTTCATCTATATTTTACGAATAGTGGTTTGCATTTTAAAACTTTTCTGTGATGAGCTGTGTGCATATGTTGAAAATGAAAATTATGCCATTTATTTTTAATGGAATGATGCTGCAAGATTTTCTTTTTATTTAAAGGCAGGAAGATTTTTTTCCCTGAAACAGTTTGCAAAAGCTCTGGTTTCATGAAGCACTTAATTTGGCACTTTAGAAACAAGTTACAAAATAAGAGGTAAGAACCAGGAGGTACTATTCCTTAGGGTCAGGTCCACAAAGTGTTACACTCGTTGACTTAAATGGGAGCTCTTGGTGCTCCACACTTGGTAGAATCTTGATCTTTGATTCTAGCTTTTAATTTTATTCCTGCAAAGTAGCAACCCCTGTAGCAGTCTTTTAAAGTGGCAAATTAAGCAGTTCCTAATCCAACTAATAAAATGTCCTTTAAAGGAAGAAATTTTCAAAAACAGGCAAATTGAGTCAAATCCTGAAAGGTGCTAAATGCCCTCAGCTTCCTTCTATTTTATTGACTTCAGATGACACTGAGAGCTCTCATCCACTGTCAGAAGGATGCTTCAGGAAAGGGCTCTAAGCTTTGCTGCCAAATATACATATGCACAATCAATGAATTATTCCTGCAAGATACAATTTTGTAGGTAAACATTAGGACTGTCAAGCTATTAAAAAAATGAATTGCGATTAATTGTGTGATTAAAAAATTTAATTGCGATTAATCACGCAATTAATCGCGTGCACTGCACCTTGCTAATGCTGCGCCGGCATTTCAAAGGGGAAGCGCTGCGGAAGCCCAGGATCAGCTGGAGTCCTCAGCTGACCCCAGGCTCCGTGCAGCTGCCCCTTTGAAACGCAGTGGCGGTGTTTCAAAGGGGTAGCACTGCAGGAGCCCGGGATCAACTGGAGTCCCCAGCTTATCCAGGGCTCTGCTAGTGCTGCCCTTTTGAAACACAGCAGCAGTACTTCAAAGGGGCAGCACTGCCCGGAGCCAGCTGGAGTCCCTAGCTGACCCCGATTCTGTGCAGTGCGGCCCCTTTGAAGTGCCTCCCCAGCACCTTAAAGGGGCAGCACATTAGGAGCCTGGGATCAGCTGGGGACTCCAGCTGATCCCCAGCTTCGCATTGCGCTGCCCCTTTGAAGTCCTGCTCTGGGCCCAGAGCACTGCACTGAGCCCAGGGTCAGCTGGGGACTCCAGCTGATCCCAGGCTCCTAATGCGCTGCCCCTTTGAAGCGCCGGAGTGATGCTTCAAAGGGGCAGTGCAGAATTAACCCCTGCGATTAACGTGTTAAAAAAATTAACGCGTTAATCGCAGGTGTTAATGCAGATCAATTGACAGCCCTAGTAAAAATAGGACAGGTATAAACAAAGAAATATTTCAGCATACAAGAATCATTTGTTTATGTTGAGGTCATCCATATGTGTATGCAAATGCATATTTTGTCTGCAAATTACCTGTTTGCACATGTAAACACATATTTTACAGAAGTAATTTGTAAACAAAAGAAGTGCATGAAAAGTTCCTAAATTATTCTGACAGAACTAGCCAACTCTCTCTCTTTTATAAAAAAAATACCCTAATAATGATAATCTATAAATTATTATAAAAGGAGAGGTATCCATCACACTGTTTGTCATAGAGAACATTTGAGAATACACTGGAAGGGTAGGATATGGTAGGCTTGGCTGGGCTGATGGCTGCTGTTTCCTCCCCCCTTCCCCAAAAGCAGGACACGAGAGTACGGTGGCAAGGTGGGGCGTGCGGCATGCGGGAGGGCAGGGCACAGGAAGATCTGGGAGGCACCGGCTCAGGAGGCCAAAGGAGGGATGGGCAGAGTGCAGTGGGTAGGGACTTACCGCCAGCCCCACCACTCGCAGCATCTCCTGCTTCTCTTTGTTCCCGTGCCCAATGTGCCACTCAGAGAAGTCATCGTGCCGTGGCAACAGCTGCTATGCCCTGCTGTGCTCTGCTGCCCCTGATGCCCCCACCTGCTGGACAGGCCACTCCCGGGACACAGGAGCAGTGTGGGGCCCTGGCTCACGAGCCACTCACCCCAGCAGGCACAGATCTGCATGATACCACTGCTACTGCAAACTCCCCACCTCACCTGCCAGCCACATTCAATGACTGCTTGATAGCTTCTATGAAGTTATTTGGTGGTTTCAGTTAAGATTTTGATGGATGTGTGTCCACATCCCAAAATTCCAGAATTCTAACTGGCTCTCCTTGGTAGTCTCTGCTGATAAGATGAAGATTGAAGGAGCAAAAATTAAGTTCTCAACCAACAGATGGTTTCTCTAGAACAAGACTGAACTACATCACAATGCAGCATCAGGTACCTTAGATTGCTGCTAAGTTGTACCACCTGTTGTGTTTACACACAGAAGCAAACCCTTTTAACAGAGAAGGAATCACTCGATGGCCTGATACATTACATTCTATTATTCCAAGACTGTTCCATGTTCATTGCATGTGCTTAAACATTTACAATAGCTGAGAGCAGTCAGACCTCTCTTTGTCTGTTTCACTTATAATATGGTTATTAAAAAGCTGCTATAATAAACACACACCATCTACCGTGGGTTATTGTGCGTGTAGCTGGACATTTGGTATCCATGTGGAATTGGTGGGAGAAGGAACCTTCATCACTGAAAGCCACTCTTCGTTTTCTCCTGCAGTGATAGAATGATAATAATACATCTCTCTCTCTCTTTCTCTCTCTCTTCCGTGCATCTGTATGTCTGTATACGAATGTGTTTGTTCAAAAAGTCCTCCTAACGGTAAGAGCGAGGAGCACCAAATTTGGTATGCAGCTTCCTCGTCTCCTAACTAAAAGCAAGGTCAGGGTTTGGTTGTGCCAGGGAAAAAGGACAGTCCTGGGGAAAGGACATTTTTTTCCATAACATGCAAAAGGAAGGGCTGCTTTTGGAGGGGCATGATATGAGAGTGGACACTGGGGGCAGCGAGCCCGAAGGGGAGAGCTATCCTTTCGAATTGGATTGGGGGCAGCTGCACCATAAAGAAAGTGGCAAGCATGGCTGGGGCTCTGCCATCTTGTCTGCCAGCACACCAAGTAGCCCCTCCTGCCCCAAACCCTTTCCCTCCTCCCAGCCCTTGGCCACAGCACCAAAGGGGTGGTGAGAGAACAGACGCTGGGTGGGCTGAAGGGGTGGCCTGGGATGGGCTGGTGTGTGGCCAGCATGGGGGAGAGAACAGGCCCCTGGCCCCAAGTCTCTTGCACCCCAATCCCTTGCCCTGAAGGACCCGGGTAATGCCGGATCAGTCTGCTAATCCTTTATAAAGCAATGACCAAGCACCAATAATAATTATAGTGCTTCAATTGGTATCCCTGACATTCACCACAGTGAGAGGGCCTTTTCATAATTAGACTAAGTACATGCACACTCTTCCCACCTTGTTGCTATATGCCTGGTGGACTATCAACTACTATTTCTGCTTCCCAACCTCAGGCTTTATTTAACCCATGAATGAAGGGCTGAGATCAGAGGTTTCTTTCTCCTAAGAAGGCTGCCCTTCTGGGCTAATGGGCCCCCACCAGCCCTGAGCTATCTGGTTATTTTAACTGCACCAGATATCCAGATAATGGGGAGTTTGGTTGTCAAAGGCTATCAGACAGACTGGACTTTTATAGGTGATGGGAGCTCATCCCAAACCCCATCACAGCCATTAGGGAGATTTAGCCTGATGATGGACGGGATCAGCAGGAAGATCCCAATGGGAAAAGGTGAGAAGCTGCTATATGTAGATGCATAGCAATGAAAGCATCCTCAACAGAAGACACAGAAGAAACAGTAACCCAGTGGTCTGACCAAATAAATTGTCGTGGGATGAAAATGAGCATGACTGAGACTGAGGTTATGGGTGTCAGTAAAGGTACCACAAAGAGAGCTGATTCTATGTATGGCACATATTAAAAGAATATCAACTTTTTATGTATTTCATTATTATGCTTTCAGCTTTTCCTTTTTCTTGTGATACACATCATGAGCTTTAAAATAACATCTTTTTCTGCCAATTTTTGGTGATTATTTTTTAATTTGACTCGTATTTTGTCTTGTCTAGTATTGCAGAAACAAAACTAGCTTCTTTATCTCCACCTTTCTGTCTGGTGACCAAGGAGATTATTATTCTAGTGCACACAGGGATCTGCTGCATATGCACATCTCTGGAACTCAGTATGGCACTCCATGCTGAAATTTGTTTTGTTGCAACTGGCAAACATACCATTTTTGTTCCCCATTTTCTCATTTGGTTTGCATAATAGGAACAGAGATTTTCCAAACCTTCTTTTTCATAAGTCCACATTTTATAACCATGGGAACTTTTTGCTATATTAGGCTTGTGTGAAATGCTCAAATGGAAAATACTTCTAAACAATGAGTACACTGCATGAGAGAATCATTAATTTTTAAAAAGCATTTAGAACCTGCTTGTATTGGCCATCACAAAAAAACAGAAATGAATGGGAAGTGTGAAAAATGGGGAAATGCTGTTAATCTTCACCTATGTCATTCAAAAATGCCTAAAAGGCCAAGTTGATAACCATCCATCCATACTACATAATCTAAGGTTCACCATATCCTTAGAAAGGATGACAATGGTTGATAGAAATGTCAGTAATCCAACAGCCCCATAGCATCAGTCACAGCAGCAGATGAGAGGACTTAACTCACCTGCAAAACACAAATCACGACATCAGTGAGGGTTCCTTGTCTCAAAACTGGGAATGTTGAAAATAGAAACACATTCTAAAAATATATCATTGTTCTCAATTTCTGATGTTTTGTATCCTAAAACCAGCCTTTCACCACCGCCCAAGAGGAGTACCTGTGAGATGAAAGACTAGAAGTAGCTAGGCCATAAACATAGGCTACATCTACGCTAGAGCATTAAGTCGACTTAAGATATGCAACTCCAGCTACGTAACATATTGACTCAATATATCTTAAGTTGAGTTACCGCTGTGTGTATACCATGTGTGGGTTGACAGGAGAAACTCTCCCATTAACTTCCCTTACCCTTCTCATCTGGGGTAGAGTAACAGGGTCTACCAGAGAGTGATCTGTGGTCGATTTGGCAGGTTTTCACTAAACCTGGTAAATCAACCGCGATGGATCTATTTCAGCGTGTCAGTGCCCATGATAGTGTAGATGTAGCCACAGACCACCATTGCATTATTAGTCTGGAATGTGAAATGGATCACAGGTTGAGCAGAAACACTTTCAGATGTTTAATTTCTCATATTTCTCTCACTTCAGTCATCCTCACACCTGGGTGTGCCTCCCTTCCTTACTTTACAACTGCAAGATTAATGGACCATAACATGGTTCATATTATCTACAGAACAAGCCCCCACATGAAGGAATACTCCACAGTGGGGAACCTCAGCCCCACTCTGCCCTTGTTATGCTAGCAAAAAGGTCAGAGTGGTGTCAAAGGGCTCCACCAGACCGAGATCCAATTGGGGAAGAATCCCCCCCAGCTCAGGAGCTGAGGAAGAAAGTCATAAGGTTGTCCCCTTAGAAGACTCCTTTGGCATGGCGAGATACTGAGGCTGGGACTGGGAGAGGAGTATCAGGGTCAGGACCATAGCACATAGCACTGCACAGACTGTAGGTGATTGGTCTCACAGGAAAAGGGGAAAGGTTGTCATTATCAAGAGAGTCAGGAGTGACTATAAATTATACCACAGGCCACTCTGACTCCAGGAACAGCCCAAAATCAGGAGGCACAAGCATGATAAATAGCCATCGTAGCCCTTCCACCCCTGAGAGTGCTGGGGCCACATTTCATCTGTGCACAGCACAGAATCTCATCCAAAGCATCTAATCAACAGGAACAATTTTAATGTTCCCAAGTTGCATATTCTTTGATATAAAATGTGCATTCCCCTAGATGCCTTAAAAGAAAGCATTACTGATTTTGTATAATGAATTTTTTCTGGCAGGTTCAACTTTCAGAAGTGCTGAATACCCTGGCTCCCATTGACTTCAGTTAGTGTGTTAGGTGCTGAAAATCAGATCACATACGTGCACTATAGAGAGCAATGACATTTTGTCAGTCATCCAATCTTCCCTCTAATGTTGTCCATCCACGTGCAGAATAAGTTTTGTTATTTGCACCAAGGTATTTGAAAATGTGCACCACAATTAGAAAACATGCTGCCGGCTGTGGGCACTATGGACGCTCTGCTAATCAGCTGGGCAGCATTTGAATCTCTCCTGTGTGGCGGCTCAAGCACTGAGCAGCCAACCAACCAGCTAGAGAGGAATCTCGGATGCTTCGGTCTGATAAGTGTCAGGTTCTGTTCATCCGGCTCCAAAGTAGAAATTTTTCAAAAGCTGAACTTATGGCTGGGTAACTGCTGAAAACAAATTAAAATAGACACAAGGGGTTTGATTTATGTCTCAGAAACATTAAAACTTGCCTCTTTGGGACAGTAAAGATCATCATAATTAACTCAATAGCTTTTTTACACTATTGGCTGTTGTATGACTGTGGTCTTTTGATCATCCCAACCAGTTTTAATTGCCTTTTAAAACATGTTTTGATTTAAAATGCTTAATTGCTTGAATATAACAGTCCTTCCTAATCTTGCTGCTTATAGAATTAACATGCAGGGCTGGCCTCTGGGAATGTATAATTCAGAGCAAGCAAGTATTGAGAGAACAATCAACCTGGCGTTTTTGACCAAGGACTTATTCATTCATTAAACAAATGTATTAAGAAAGATTAATTTGGAGGGAGTGGCGGGGAAGGGGAGAAGAACACATCTCCACTTCATGTAAATTATGGCTGTGACATGTTTAAGACTTGAAAAGTTCAAGCAATGAAGATGCCAAAGCATGCTTTAAAACACGGGAGAAAACCTCCTGCACTTTAGAAAACCCTGTAAGATGGTCACCCAGTCTTAATAAGCTATCCAGCAAAGCAATTAGATAGTGGATTGATTTGCCAGGGGGTTGGATGGAGTGATCAAAAATCAGATTAGATAAATATGAAGGGGCAAATTCTATGCACATGCCAAAAATACATTGAGCTAAAATGTCAAAGAAGTACAAGAAATGGTTCAGAAAAGAGCTAAAGATTGCTTCAAAGTCTAGAAAACTTGCCTTACAGTGAGAGACTTAAGAAGCTCAAACTATTTAGTTTATCCAAGCAAAGGTTAAAAGGTGATTTGATTACAGTCAACATGTCCCTATATGACATTTTTGACAGCAGATGGTTCTTTAACTGAGAAGAAAAAACACATTGAGATTCAATGACTGGAAGGTAAAGATACACAAAATCAAACTAAGTACTGAAATAACTTACACAGATGTATGTTGTATCCTCCATTACTTAGAGCCTTTACACCAGTGGTCACCAACCAGTAGATCAGGATCTACTGGTAGATCTGGAACCTCTGACACATGATCCTGATTGGTTTGGCAGGCACTTCAACTGCCCTCCCCTTGTTACCCTGGAAAAGGGAATTATATTATGGGTTCCATTTTAAAGAGAAACAGTTTGCCTCAAGCATCATAGAGGTTTTTCCCGCTCAAAACTGTTAATTTGCACACGGTACCATCTTGTGCACCCCTCCCAAACAGGCTGTGCACTCATTACTATCCGGTGCACTCAGCACCAAAAGAGGTGCACTCAGCACTAAAACACTGCACACAGCCCCTTGGAAGCTGCACTCAACACCCAGGTTCATTAACATATTTTTCCCGCCTCTGGGCCAATAAAAACCCTGAGGTATCAAGGGTTCGGGTCCTTGGATTTTCCTCAACCTTGGATCTCGTCACTCCTTTTGTTGTTCCCTCCTTACCCCCCCTGTTTGTATATTGTCCTGCCTGAAGCTCGGATACCATCCTGGTAGTCTGAGGCCTGGACTTTTGGACTGTGCTATCCCTTGTGTGGTGAATGCCCACAAGGTTTTTCTTTTGCAACGGCCATTGGAACCGGGACTCTTTCTATTATCATCATTGGATTACCTGCCTACTGGATCAGACGGTGTTGCCGAAGGACAGACCAGACTGTTTCCAGAGGGGATTCTTTTCCGGATCGAGGATCCATATCGGGCTCATCTCTCCACCGAGGACTCGCCCACCGTGGGATCTCCCTGCTTGTCCTCCCCAGAGGCTTCCAAATAGCCCGAGGGTCGAAGGTCACAGGCATCGATTGCCTCAGGCTTTGTATACTTACCTTGTGTATCTAGGGAACTGTTCTATCTCCTTTCTTCGGGTTAGGGCGGGTTGGATTTGTTGTGGTTTACTGTTAGTTGTATATCTGTTCACTTTATTTCCATCAAATACATGGTTTGGCCCTAAAATTGTGTATGCCTGATTTGTGGCTAGTGATCCACCTGTGATTAGATACGGCTCCCAGGTCGGATCTCTCTTCTGTGTAGGGACTCCCTTTCCCTGTTTTATATCCTCACCATTGGCCGTTTTAATTTAATTGCTTGTCCACGTCCCTAGGGCAACAACCTACTGCTGTGCATCTCCTGCCCTTTGCCTTGGAGCTGCCTCCATCCACCCCCAGGAGCCTCCTGCTTGCTGAGCAGGGCAGGGGATGGAGAAGAGGAGCACTGATGTCAGGATGCCCCCCTTCCCACCCTGTATCCTATCTCCACAGAGCAGAGAGGGGAAACAACAGGGCTTGGGATGGAGGGAGTTTGCTGGCTGCTTTTGAGAGTGGTGCAGGGCCAGGGCAGGGGTGAGCCTGCCTTAGCCCCACTGTACCGCCACCTAGGAGCCACCTGTGGTAAGCAGGGCCCAGCTGGAGCCCACATCCTGAAATCCTACCGCAGTCATGAACCCCCTCCTGCACTCCAAGCACCTGCCCTAGCCCCGGGCACCGTGCATCCAAACACACTCCTAGAGCCTGCACCTAGAACTCCCACTGGCACCCCAACTGCCTGCCCCAAGCTCAGCTCAGAACCCTTTTTACACTCCAAATCCCTTAATCCAAGACCAGAGCCTGCACCCCAACCCTCTGCCCCAGCCTGGTGAAAGTGAGAGAAGATGCGGGAGGGAGGAAGGGAGGATGGAGTGAGCAGGGGTGAAGTCTTGGAAAAGGGGCACAAAGGAGGCCGGGCAAGGGTATTTGGGTTTGAGGTAGATCTTACATTGAACTTAAATTCAAAAAGTGATCTCATGCTTAAAAAGGTTGGAGACCACTACTTTACATGAAGACTGGATAGGTCTCTCAGGGTGTGTCTACATAGCACAGTTATTTCAAAATAACGACCTTATTTTGAAATAACAGTGCAAGCTTGTACATAGCAATTCTGTTATTTCAAAATAAATTCGAAATAATGGACAGCTTATTCCGACTTCTGTAAACCTCATTCCAGAAGGAATAATGCTTATTCCGAAATAGCTATTTCAAAATTGCTGTAGGGTATGTCTACACTAGCCCCCTAGTTCGAACTAGGGAGGCTAATGAGGGCGACCGAAATTGCAAATGAAGTGCGGGATTTAAATATCCTGCGCATCATTAGCATGTTCCCGGGCGGTCGCCATTTTGGAAATTGACTAGCCTGGAATAACTGCCGCATCTACGCCGCAGTGAAACGGGAGTTCTAAGTAAAGCCCTTAATTCGAATTAGCTGTTAAACCTCATTCCAGGAGGAATAAATATTCGAAAGTTAGGCTTTATCGAACTCCGTTTCACTGCCGCGTAGACGCGGCAGTTATTCCGGCTAGTCAATTTCAAAATGGCGCACGCTCGAATATGCTAATGAAGCGCAGGATATTTAAATCCCGCGCTTCATTTGCAATTTCGGTCGCCCTCATTAGCCTCCCTAGTTCAAACTAGGGGGCTAGTGTAGACATACCCGTAGTGTGGACGCCTCACTGCTGCCATTTTGAAATAGCTCCTCCCCAGGACCATTCAAACTAATTACTCCCCAGTATCCCCTCTGGCTCTAAATCGAGGTAGTATGTCCACATTAGAGAAGTCTGCATCGGACTAATTTTGAGACTTCCCTGTAGTGTAGATGTGCTATTTCAAAATAAGCTATTTCGGCATATTTCTTCCGGAATAGCTTATTTCGAAATAAGTGTGCAGTGTAGACGTGCCCTAAAAGAGATACTGTAACTCAGACAGAAGTTATATGCTTAATGAAGAGATTCCTAGGTGAAACTTCCTTTGTGATGGAAGAGGTCAACTTAGATCATAATAGTGCCTTTAGCCCAAAAATGTATTACATGAATTAATGGTATTTTTGCATATGGAAGGACAGTGTAACTAGGCTAAAAAGAATCTTTAATAGTTACAGGGAGTAATAATCTGGCTTTTTAATAGTTTCATAGTAAAGGGCAAGTCTGTAGTTTCATAGTAAAGGGCAAGTAAAGGAGCCAGAAGTTCCTTTTCAGTTTGATTTCATTATATGGTAAGAATAGCTTTGTATTAAAGGAAAAAGAAACACTAAAACAGGTCAGACAATAAAATGGATCATCAGCCTAACACAGATTTTACTATGAATTTTAAATAGCAGATGTGAATGTCTCTTAAATATGAGTTTTCCCACTTTCAGTGGAGCACAAATTTTATGAAGCTCTGTATCTTCTTCAGCATGAAGCTATAAGTTTTCATTTGTCTTCTTGCTAAGATAAAAAATCATAAGAAGAGTAATATCTGATCACAACTCTGTGTGTCTGCTACATTCTTGATTTTTGAGAGAAATATCAGTGCATTGTTTGTTGCAGATCATGAGAAAATTACTTACTGCAGGTTAGCACAGTGGGTTTGTGCACAACAGGTTCTAATCAAACTCCAACATAGGTCATAATTGAAAATTAATATGATGGTTTCATTCAAGGCTCTGGTGGTAAAAACACTGTACAGATCATAGGTGAGGTGCTTTGGTTTTGGTTCAGGTAAGACCCAGGTCTGGAACAAAAGGAGTGGCACAAGACAAAAACCTAACTTCAGTATGTTGATTGCTGCTGCTAGCCCCTCATTTTCATGAGAGCTACATTCACGCAGGAATCCAAATCCTGCCTCCTGACACACATGCATATTTCCCATTTGCATTCCAATGGAAGCACTTGTCTGAAAACTTAATTATTCAAAGATTGTATGTTCCAAAATTAGAATCCTGTAGAACTATTCCCTTTTTATTTTTACATAGACACTTTGGTTTTATTAAATAAAATACTTTTAAATCTATGTATTTTCATGCTTGCATTTAGAGACCAACAATAAGCTCATATGAATTGATGTGAATATTAAAATGTATTGACCCCTAAAATAAAGAGCAGCATGGTTTATATCTGTTTGTACTACTGCATACCTTCTGAATATTTTCATTAGAAATAGTTTGAAATCTTTCCATAATGACTGTGCATAATGTACCAGTGTTTTCAAACTAATATTCTAAAGGAAAATGTAAGTTACAGATCCAGAAAATAATACTGATCTGTGATAAGCCAATCAAGAGGTAAAATTTGCATCAATGACTTAAAAGTCACCAGTAAACACATGTGACTTCATATGTATCTTTCGTATAACATCTGTCTCGCCGCAGTAGAAGTTCAGAAAAAATTATTAGTGGATGATTGTGAAAAGCCATAGATAAGAAATATGGACAGCTGGAACTTCATTTTTGTGCATTCTCCTTCCCTGGATAGTTCAAGTATTCATTCTCAAAAAATGTGTTTTCTTCTTTTGTCTTCTGATGACATTTTGCTGTCCATCTCTTAGACAGACATTATCTGCAGTCTTCCAGAATTCATACAACTTGAAAGGCCATGACATACTGTTCATGCACTGAAGCTGTGTATGTGGTTGTTTTAAACTAGGGAACTGAACTGTGGGTCTTTTTTGGCTGTGATTTAGAGAAGTCAGAGCTGATGCAGGATGCATTCTTTAACAAAGCACCACAACTAGAAATTTAATTGCATTGTTAGTTAATTGCAAGTGCTATTTTTAGGGAGCCTTAATATGCAGAGTTTTGTACTTTTCTTATTCTATATATATGACACAGTAAATTTGGATGGCCCTTTACAGCCAAGTAAGAAATAATCCAAAGACCTTACAATCTAAGGTGCCTGTTCTCTGAGGTAGTGAGTGAACCAATTGATTTCATTTTAAGACATAAATTGTTTTGTTTGGGTTTGGATATTTTTTGCAGAGTTGGGGAGAAGAGAGAAGAAAGAAGCAGCAGTAGGGAAGGAGAATGGTGACAGCAGTAAGATTGTGTGGTTGCTTTAGTTAGTAATATACAGCCTAAGTGACAGGTATTTATTTTTTCCTGCTGAAACACTTTACTAAATAGATTATAAACCTTCTATGTGTAGTGCATTTTGAGGAGAGACTTGAAGAGGAAGCAAGAAGAAAGGGTTGAGTATGTTCATTTTGAGTATCAGTACATTTAGGATCTGGACGGAACAAATATTTTCAAAGCTGGGAAAGGTCCAGGAGCTGTTAAAAATAGAATTTTTGCAGCCACCTTCTACAGCAGGGGTGTTTCAGTGTCTTTTGCTTAAAATGTAAATGTATATTATTTCCCGGGACCCCATCGTGCTCCATAAAATATTCAAGTGTCAACAGCATGACCTTGCTGTCCAACTCAAAAGGCTTTATATGAAATTGCACAAAATGAACTCATTAAAACTCCTGCAGCGATGCTATAATGGGAAAGGGAAACAGGGCTGGTAGACACAACTGTCTGCATGGCAATCTCAGCACCCACAACACTGGGATTTCTTTGTAAATGGAACCTGGTGATTCATAGCACTGGAAAACTACGTTCCCTGGCTTCTCTGCATCCCCACCAACTGATGGCAGAGTTTCCTGCCATGGGTCCTCTGTTGGAAGATGCAAGCAAGCACTATGTCCCAAGCCCATGTCAAACAATTTCCACACCTCGGGTTTTCTTTATATTTTTAATGGATGCCAGCTGTCCAGTTTTCAACCAAACTCCTGGTCAAAAAGATACCTTCCTGAACCCTCCCCAGCCTGGTAAAAATGAGCGAGTGAGGGAGGATGAGGGCAAAGTGAGTGACGGAGAAGGGGGTGGAGTGAGTGAGAAGAGGGGCTAAAAGAAGGGATGGGGCAAGAGCTTCTAGTTTTGTTCAGTCAGAAAGTTGGCAACCCCCCTTTAATCAAGTCACAAATACCTAGTTTTCAGACAGTTATAAAGAAGTCCTCTTATCCTAGATTCCATCAGGGTTCCTTCTCACCATCCTCGTCTGTTTCAAAACCTTTTAAAGCCTCTTTCATAAGCTTACTTGGCTTTCTGCTTCTCAGCTAAGGGCTAGTAGGTTCATCTCCCTTATAACAGGTGGTTAATAAGTCAGCTCCGGCAATGAATCAGCACCCATTTCACCCTTGTTTTGGTAGCTCACTTCTTGATAATGTGCAATCCAGTGAGAAACTGAAGTTAGTAAAACTGTAAGACTCTTAAAGAGAGATTAAAAAGACTTGGACTTTTCAGCTTAGACAAGAAGAAACTAAGGGGGGATATGATAGAGGTCTATAAAATCATGACCGGTGTGGAAAAAGTGAACAAGGAAAAGTTATTAACTTATTCCCACAATGCAAGAACTAGGGGTCACCAAATGAAATTAATAGGCAGCAGGTTTAAAACAAACATAAGGAAGGCTCTTCTTCGAGTGATGTCCCCGTGGGTGCTCCACCGCAGGTGCTGGGCTCGCCCAGCACTGCAGAACAGAGATTTTTCCCGTAGCAGTACTTGGCCGGACCGTCTTGTGGTGTTCATGCTCTTTTGTGCGGTTGCACGGTCCGGCCCCCGCCAGATCCTCTCAACTGCCTCAGGCTGCAGACGGAGTGAACTGATCTCTTCAACTTCCTTCCTTTACCACTTCAACCATGAGATTGTTCTTGTTAATAGTTACTGTTCTTCCTGTTATAAGCTCCTTTCCTCATTCTTCCTTGTTATCCAAAAAACAAACAAACAAGTTTTTCTCTCACTCCTACGCCCTTCCCTATGGTTGCTTAGTTATCATTGTAAATAGTTATATATATATATATATAAAGATATACATACATAGTTGAACCCCTGTTCGAAAATGCCAGCTTCACCCAGCTTTAAGAAGTGTGACACTTGCCTGGAGGCAATGCCCGCATCCAATGGCCACTCCTCATGCATCCACTGCCTTGGCGAAGCTCATGTCCCACAAAAGTGCCCACACTGCACAAAGTTGACCACAGGGGCCCAACGGGACAGAGAAATGAGGCTCTGATGATCTTATTTGACAAAGCCCTTCAGCCGGTGGGCTCTGAGCACTCGGCCTCCTCAAACCAGCCTCCGAAGCGTAGGACCTCATCTCCTATGACTGTTCCGCCCAAAAGACCTCGGGCATCACCAACCAGGTCTCTACCTGCTATGTTGCAGAGCAGAGTCAGTACGGGAGACAAGCCCGGTACCTCGGGCACCGCAAAGCCACGTTTAAAAACCCCCGCAGCGCCAAAAATGAAAAGACTGGCGGAAGTGGCACCGACAACAGAATTGAGGTCTACCTCGGCACTGTCCACCAATAAACCTCGGGCACTGAAGGATTCCTCCACGCCGAGATCATCATCGACACCGCGGTGCTGACTTCACCACCGGTGCCCGCTTCAGCTTTGGCATGGGTTCGGCACCGAGTTCCTCTCTTCTGCCGCCAACGGTACCGACTCTGCATATGAGCGGCACCGATGCAAATGACCCGGAGCCGAATTCCCCTCGGCACCAAAGCCTTTCTCGCTTGCAGTCATTAGTATTCTCACCAGCACCGTCATCTTCCCCACCAGCACTGCGGTCCCTGAAATCTCACAGCGCGAGCCGACGCCGGTCACCGTACTCTCCACACCAGAGGCTGCCCTCTCCATTCCTAGCAGCCCACAGGGACCATCACCAGTACCATCACCACTGCTTCTCCATGTCTCCGGCATCCTCCAGAGCCTCTTATGTTTGTTCCCGCTCTCCACGTTCACCTCGCACAAGGCATTGGGAACATGCTCAGCATACTTATTCCGACAGTTGATCACCACTTGACAGACTCTACTACCATGATGACTATTATCGTCATTACTCACCTCATAGGCATTCATACCACTATAGATCCAGGTCTCATGGAAGATCATACTGTGACTGTGCATCATCCAGACACTCTTCAACCCCAGCCCCTCTCACTCCAACGGGGCAGCCTGCATCTCCATAACACCATCTATCAGAGCCAGATGACACGCAACTTTCTGCTACCGAGGAGCAACCACTGGAAGTATCCCCTACTGACCATTCTTCTTCTTCCCCGGATGAGGCCATCATCCCTGGAGCTATCTCTCTGCCTGATGACCTCAGGCAATTCCAGGAGCTCTTTAAAACGGTAGCAGTAATTCAAGAGATACAGCTGGATGAAATAAAGGAGAAACAACACCACCTCCTCAAGAATCTCCAGCCCCAACATAGATCAAAAATAGCCATACCCCTAGATTAGGCCATACCTGAGGTTGCCGAAGAAATCTGGCAAACCCCGGCCTCGGTACCACCTACCAGCAAGAAAGCCGACAAAAAGTATTTTGTGCCACCTAAAGGGATGGAGTTCCTCTTCACGCATCCCCAGCCCAACTCTTTAGTGATGGACGCGACCCAGCAAAGATAAAAAATGCCGCAGTACAGACACGCTTCTTCTGACAAAGACACAAAAAGGCTTGATTTATTGGGCAGAAAAGGATACACATCCGCAACACTCATGCTCAGGATAGCTAATTACACTGCACATCTCTCCAATCACATCTTTGATAATTTTACAAAGCTGATGCCACTTTTGGATCACCTACCAGAGTAAAAAAGACACATATTAAAAGCAGTCATGCAGGAGGGCTACACCTCAGCGAGAACAGTGTTCCAGATAGCAATGGATGTGGCGGATACAGCGGCCCGGTCCACCGCTACGGCGGTAGTCATGAGGCGAGCATCCTACCTCCAGTCGGCGGGAGCGCCCAAAGACCTACAAAACAAAGTAGAAGACTTACCATTTAACAGAAACAAACTATTCGCTGAAAAGACAGACAGAGTATTACATTCATCTAAGGACTCATGCACGACCCTCTGAACATTGGGTATGTATATCCCACCATACAGATGACGTCGTTACCTTCCCTAGCAACGACATTACGATTACTCATATGTTAGGTAGCAATGGCAGCACCAACAGCAGACCCTTGATCAGCAACGTATGTGTCAAAGACCTCAGAGGCGTCGAAACCAGGAGAACCATACGCAGACCCCATTGAACAACAAACAGCAGGTTTGATGCCTCGGTTGAGGGTACGCAGACAGTCTTCGACATCGACAAGAGTCACCACATTCACCTGTTCCATCACCGCCTGAGACCCTTTTACTACCAACGGGCCTCAATCACCGCAGACAAGTGGGTGTTGGAGATAGTTCAATCCGGATACTCCATATCCTTCCTTGCCAAACCTCCCACTTCCCCCCACAAACCCATCCCTCTTCAGGGACCAATCTCAGGAGGCATTGCTATGCACTGAAGTTGACCACCTACTCTCCATGGGTGCAGTAGAACCAGTCCCAGACAAGTTCAAAGGCAGGGGCTTCTACTCCCATTATTTTCTCACTCAAATGAAGTCGGGCGGTTAGCGACCGATATTAGATCTCCGGAAATTGAACAAGTTTCTCCTAAAGCAATGATTCAAAATGGTGACCCTTGCTTCTATAATACCCGCGTTGGATTGCGACAACTGGTTTGCTGCCCTCGACCTCCAGGACATGTATTTTCACATCACAATCCATCCAGCACTCAGGGGATTCCTACGGTTCACAGTCAGCACAGACCACTTCCAATACAAAGTCTTACTCTTCAGCCTCTCCATTGCTTCCAGGGTATTCTCTAAAATCCTGGTGGTGGTCACGGCACACCTCTGTCTACAAGGAGTGATCATATTCCCTTACCTCAACGACTGCCTACTGAAGGGCTGGTCATGTACTGAAGTTCTTGATGTGGTCCACATTACTATGAGAACCTTCCATACCCTCGGACTACTCATCAACGACCAAAAGTCAACTTTTCACCCTACTCCAGAGCTGGAATTCATTGGTGCCCGGCTAGATGCGATCACCGCAAGAGCATACTTACCCGTCCAGAGATTCCAAGCTATTCAAGAATTGATAGAAGTCATTCGAGTCAGTCCTACCGTCCAGATAATCACTTGTTTAAAGCTCATGGGCCACATGGCTGCTACAACTTACGTGGTACACCACTCCAGACTACACTTTCACAGCCTTCAATACTGGCTAGTGTTGGTGTACAACCACACAAGACACAACGTATACAGATCAGTGACCCCTACGCAATCTGTCCTCCGGTCCCTCAACTGGTGGACGACTCGAAGAAATCTCTGCGGCGTGCCCTTTCACCAACAGCAACCCTCTCGTCACATCACCACCGATGCCTCCCTTCTAGGGTGGGGAGCACAAATGGGTACTATATCTGCCCAGGGCCGATGGCCACCCCCCAAGACACGGCTCCACATAAACCATTTAGAACTCCGGGCAATCTTCAACACCTGCAGATATTTCCACAGCCACATTCACAATACTACGGTGAGAAGCCTCACAGACAATGTCACAGCAATGTATTATATAAACCGTCAAGGCGGAGCCCGCTCCCGCTCCCTATGTGTGGAGGCAATCCATTTTTGGAACTGGTGCATTCAGCATGGCATCACACCTGTGGCATCTTAGTTACCTGGCGCCACGAACATTGTGGCAGATTTCCTGAGCAGGAACTTCGCCCCGGATCATGAATGGGAGCTGCACGACGGAGTCCTCCACCTTCTCTTCTGGCGTTGGGGCACCCCCCTTATAGATCTGTTTGCCACCTGTCACAACAAGAAATGCCGAAAATATGGCTCCAGAGACAGACTAGGCCCCGGCTTTCTAGGTGATGCGTTTCTCCTCAATTGGAATGGACCTCTCCTGTATGCCTTTCCACTCACAGTTCTCATTCCCAAAGTACTGCAAAAAGTCAAAATGGACAGTGCCACAGTCATACTAATAGCACCAGCATGGGCACGTCAACACTGGTTCCCCTTCCTTCGACACATGTCACCATGTAGACCGTAACCACTTCCAGCCCTCCCGAACCGTCTCACTCAGAACTAAGGGGCACTACAACATCCCCAGATACACACCTTGCAGCTTACTGCGTGGTTCCTAGTTGGCTCAATCCTTCCGAATCCCTCTGCTCTTCACAAGTCAGAGAGATACTAATCCGCAGTAAAAGACAAACGACCAGAACCACTTACCTTTCAAAACGGCGCAGGTTCGTCTCCTGATGTTCCATACAGCAGCTGCTTCCACATTCAGCTCCACTTCACCTTATCCTCAACTACCTGCTGTACCTAAAACACATGGGGTTAACCTTAGCTTCTCTCAGAGTTCATCCAGTGGCGATTTCCGCTTTCAGACAGCCTATTGAAGGCACCTTCCTGTTTGTCCACCCAATTACCAAGAGATTCATGAAAGGCCTTATGAACTTAAACCCCCTTCGCAAACCCGTTCCTCCAGCATGGAACCTAGATATTGTACTTGGGGCTCTAACCACACCACCATTCGAACCGTTGGCAACTATACCATTACAGACATTAACTATAGGTGGTTTTCCTCCTTGCCATTACGTCTGCACGTAGGGTCGGCAAGTTATCCGCGCTTATGGCAACACTCCCACACACCATTTTCAGTAAGGACGGGGTACTACTAAGGTCAACGGCGGATATAGGGCAGGGCGAGCGGGGCGGCTGCCCCGGGCCCCACGCTTCAATAGGCCCCGCGCCACCGCCGGGATTTTTAGATTAGATCACGTCTCTCACCCACTTCCCTGGGGAGCTGGCCCCCCGCCATGTTTGTGCTAGGTTCAGAGCGAAGCTGAAGCGCAGACACAGTCCTCTGGGGTCAGCCGCCTCTTTCTCTCTCACAACCTCAGGCTCCGCTCCCAAGTTGCTAGTTCAACTCGCAAGAGAGCGCGAGGGGAGCAAGGAATCTCATGTGGAGCGCGAGAGAACGCATCGCCTGCCTGTGGCTCATCACAGCTAGCCCCGGGGCGGATGGCTGCTGGGATCTAGAATGACACCCCCCCTTGCACACACACACGATCAGGCCACCTGAAGACACCCGAATGCAGGGCCATCACCCCTCCCCAGTTCGCTCTGTCGCGCCCCGCCACTGCTCTGCGCGCCGCGCCTGTCGGAGAGCGGCGAGCGCTGGAGGGGGTGTTGCGATGTAGCTCATCACCGTGGCCGGGAGGCGGGGGCCAAGGAGCAGCAACGCACCTATTTTTAAGCAGCCGAAAGCTCCCCAAAGCGCCCATCCCGGCGGTTTTGGGTTACCCGGGTTATAAATACGAGACACCGCCGAGGGGGAGGAGCCCCCGGTGCCCGGAGCAGAGCCCCAGGAGATGGGGCGGCCAGCGACACTTACCGCAGCGTCTGCGCTCAGCCCTCAGAGCCCCAGCAGCAGGCAGCCGGCAGCCAAGCGGCTGCAGCCACGCGGCGCTGACATAGCCCGGCTAGGGCTGAGCCTGGGGAGCGAGCCCCCCCTTGCAGCAACCCTTTCCCCTCTGCTCCGCCGGGCAAACTTCTCCCAACTCCACTTCTCCCGGCCCTACTTTTCCCCAAAAAAAGGCAGGCGGGCGGTATCCCTCCGCCGCACTCTAACCTCGCCGGGCTAATGGGCAACCTGGGAGAGAGGGCCTGTCCTGGGGCAGGCCTGCTGAGATCCCCTGTCAGGTTAGCTTTGCTCTAGCAAGGGTTTCCTTCCCTGCTCCAGGGGCGGATGCTTGTCCAAGCCCGCCTAGGATCACAAGATATGAGGGTCAGTACGGCAGCCTGGCTACTCTGTTTCAGCCAAAATTACAATATAATTAAATACAAATGAAAATTTGTAATTATTAATGTAGAATTGTGTTTAAGAATGAATTACAATATAATTAAAATAAAAATTATCCAACTAAATTAAGTTTCTATCAGATTTACCCAATTCACATTTAATATGAAAATAGCCTTCAATCTGCGCATTTGACGCTTTTTTCTATTTTTTCTCCAAAGGGGGGGGCCCCGCAAAATTGTGCTGCCCTGGGCCCCGCAAAACTCTCATCCGCCCCCTGCCTAAGGTTTCACCCAGCATTTATCCCCAAAGTTTGTTCCACCTTTCATATCAATGAACCAATTATCCTTCCATCTTTTTACCCGAAACCTCACGCTTCGTTGCATGAAACGTCTCTCCACACACTCGATATTCGTAGAGCCCTTGTGTTTTATATAGAATGCACGAGACCCTTCAGAAAAACAGATCGACTAATTGTTTCTCTAGCCGAGAGATCAAAAGGACAGCCAATATCATCTCAGCACATCAAAAATCATAACCACATGCATAATGGAGTGCTACGGCCAGACATGTACTGCTTCCAATGCAACTTCGAGCACATTCCACGAGAGATATGGCAGCATCAACAGCCTTCCTCAGACAAAGACATTTGTAGAGAAGCCACCTGGTCATCCCATGATACGTTTGTAAAACATTTACAGCAGAGGGGGCTCTCAGATACCGCAGTGGCATCAGTGGTGCTCTCATCAGCAGACAAATAGGGACTCCGAGTCCCACCTTCCTGCTCACCAGAGTACTGCTGCTCAGTCACCTGCAGTGGAGCACCCATGGGGACATCACTTGAAGAAGAAAGCGAAGTTACTCACCTCGGTGCAGTAACTGTCATTCTTCGAGATTTGTGGCCCCGTGGGTGCTCCACTACCCGCCTTCCTCCCCGCTTCAGAGTCTCTCTCATTTGTGTCTTCCAGATTCCAAGGCGGTTTCGAGAAACTGGCAGGGGCTGGACCGTGCGACCACACAAAAGAGCGAGAACACCGCAAGACAACGCTGTGCATGCGCTGTCCGGCTGAGTACTGCTACGGGAAAAATCTCCATTCTGTGGTGCCGGGGTGAGCCCAGCACCTGCGGTGGAGCACCCACGGGTACACACATCTCAAAGAACGACAGTTACTGCACTGAGGTGAGTAACTTCGCTTTTTCTTCACTCGGTGCACAATCAACCTGTGGAACTCTTTGCCAGAGGATGTTGTGAAGACTAGGACTTCAACAGGGTTAAAAAAAAGAGCTAGATAGATTCATGGAGGTTAGGTCCATCAATGGCTATTAGCCAGGATGCATAGGAATGGGGTCCCTACCCTCTGTTTGTCTGGAAATGGATGACAGGAGAGAGATCACGTGATGATTACATGTTGTATTCCCTCCTTCTGGGGCATCTGGTACTGGCCACTGTTGGCAGACAGGATACTGGGCTAGATGGACCTTCGGTCTGACCCAGTATGGCCATTCTTATGTTCTTATGTCCATTATTTGAGCTGGTGACTTCGCACTTGACTTTTACCATGATTTTTCCTCACAGTTTTATTATTTATCTGAAAACAATAATACATCAAATTGCTAATTTGCTATGAGACTTGTGGCTTATTTGTGGAGCTATCAGATTCAGCACTGATTCCCAGGCTGGTCTAGAAAATTGCTGATGGTTCTTGAAATCAGCATGACAGTAGTCTCTCGTGTATTACTAATCTTTCTTCTAAATGTAAACCAACCAACCAACCAGCAGTTAATTAAGCAATAAAGCACAACAGATCAGCACAGCTGATTAATGGAAGTGAAACCCAGCGCTTCTAGTGCACCTGAAGTATGTGTTAATCTGCACAAACAGCTTGATGCCGCTTGTTAAAGTTATTCAAAGGATATACTTCTAAACACTGTTCATATTTGAAAATGACTCTGGAGTTCAGTGGTTAGGACAACAACCTGGGAAACCAGGAACCAGTCCCCATGCCTAAATCACTGAGGGTATGTCTACACCGCATTCCTCTTTCGAGAGAGGGATGCAAATACAGCCGAGCGAAATTGCAAATGAAGCGCAGATTTGAATTTCCTGTGCTTCATTTGCATAATGGTGTCTGGGCGCTTTTTCGAAATACCCTATTTCGAAAGAACAAATGCAGTCTAGACGGGGTTATTTCGAGAAAAACCCTTCTTTTGAAATAACTCTTAAACCTCATGTTTTAAGGAATAAGGGTTATTTCGAAAGAAGGGTTTTTTCTCGAAATAACCCCATCTAGACTGCATTTCTTCTTTCGAAATAGGGTATTTCGAAGAAGCGCCCGGACGCCATTATGCAAATGAAGCACAGGAAATTCAAATCCACGCTTCATTTGCAATTTTGCTCGGCTGGGTTTGCATTCCTCTCTCGGAAGAGGGTGCAAGTGTAGACATACCCTAAGTATTTAATCTACAATGGAACAGCTTCAGGGAGCCCCATGTCAGAATGCCCAAAAGCACAGAGATTGGAACACTTACTTGAGAGGTAGAAGAATGCCGTTCAAATCCTTTCCCCCCCTCTTTGGCAGAGGGGGAAATTGAACATGGGTCTCCCCTGTCCCAAGTCAGCGTTCTATGAAGTATTTGAAAGTTCTAAGGTAGACACCACTCTTCCTTTGCTTGTGTTGTGCAGAGTGAGGCAAGTGCTTCATTCATTCTCACAGGAAATTACTGATTCTGTGCCTAAGCCACCCTGACTCCAGGAGACAAGTCCCCATGCATGGACAGCTAAGCAGAGACTGGGCTGAAGGGAGGTGTCCATTAGACACCTAACTATATATGAGAGAGGGGCAGGTGTAACACACCCCCCCTCACAAGATCATCTCCCTCTGGGTGGCTCTGTGCTTAATGGGCAGGATTTTGTGAATTGCATTTTAAGGCACCTATCTCTCCTCATTCATTGCATAGAGAGTCTATGTGCCTAACTCAGGCTGTGTTTATCAGAGTGTTGTTTTTTGTTTTAATGTTCTTGACACTTAAAAATTAGGTACCACTATGCCTACAGTTGCAATACCTAAATCCCATTGTAAATCCAAGCTATTGGTATTTATGCAGATGCGGGGTGTTCAAAGAGAGAAAACTCTCAGCTGAAGGGAAGCAAGGACAAAAGACATGAAAAGGTTGAGAGAGATAGTATAATAGAATGCGCTTCAAAATCCTCATTTGTGATTTTTCATCAGTGTCATCAGTTCATCCATAGTGGTCATAGGTACTTTATTTAGATTTCTAATAAGATACAAAAATCCATCTAAGCAGCATCCTGGACGCAATTTAAAACTCAAACTAAAATAATAGGAAAACACATTGGCAGCCCCCTGAAAAATTCTGCTTAGTGATCTGAGCAAGTGACTGGAAACCAGGGCTTCTGGATTTCTGTTGACTCTGACTTGCTATGTGACCTTAGACAAGTCACTTAAGCTCCCTAAACCTTTGTTTAGCACATCTGTAAAATGGACAGAGTAGGGCTCAGCTAGTAAACCAAACATGCATGTTGTAAAGCATCTGAGCCTAGAGCTCACACCTCAGATCCATCTACCCTCATACTTTGTGGGTAGAACTAATTTTTATAGCTTTAGCCCAGTGCTGAATTTATGTGGTAATAAGGATCTTTGAAATGCTTGAATTAAGAGGATGAGGATCTAAATGGATATTAACTTTTCCAGAATTTGGGAATAAGGGGTCCAGTCTACTCAAAAATCAGCAGAAAAATAACCTTCAATAGCTTGAAACATTGTTTCTTGATTATAAGCACTGTGAATCTTTAAACAGGGACATACTCTCTTGCTTCTTCTGTTTGTTTCCTTTAACTCAGTCAGGAAGTTAAAATGGACTCTAGATGCACAGTGGAAGAAAAGGACAGTTATTGGACATAAGAAATGTTAAAGGGTCTGTGAAAACTCTTTACCAAACCCTGAATGAAAAGAATTTGGGCTAGAATGCAAAGTTTTCATCAAGAGTCCCTTGTTTCAAAAGTGCAGGAAGAAAAACGCTCCACAGCATAGGTACAGCAAGGCCCCAATTTACCATGCTGATATTAATTGTTGCCAGAGGAACCAGAAACATTAGAATTCACTGCCACATGCTTACTGCATGGAACAGCATATTAGAAAGAGACTATGGCCCATTCAGCCAGAATCACTCGGCCACTCCCCATGCTCTTATGAACAAAACTGCAGAAAATAAACCCGTGAAAGGCTACCTGGAGACTGTGCACTTCACCCCATAGTGACTTTCGATACTCCACAGAAGCTGTACAACCCAGTAGCTTCATTCAGAAAGGGAACACAGCCAGGAGCAGCTGTGCTAAGTGGTATGTTCCCTTGTAAGGACACTATGGAAGAACTGCAGGAAAGGACATAATAATATGTAGGGCAGAATTCATTTAATGCTCCTATGAGCATGTTCATTCCCTGCGTAGCGGCAGTCAGATGCTGGGAGGCAATGCAGAGTGCCTCCTCAGGACACAAAGCCATTCATGGCTGTTCAAGCAGGCGCAAAAAGAAAGTTCTCATACAGCTGGCCTGGGGTTTGTGGGTCCTGTTACATATAGAATCCCCACCTTCTGTGCTTTTGTCAGCCCTGTGCCCCATTCCTCCCCGCAGAATTCCTGATCTGCAGCTGTTTGACACAAAGAGGGGTTTTTTACATCATTCTAAGTACTTGCTGCTAACTCATAATGATTCACTAATAACCCCATTTTGAAGTGATTAGCACATTTACTTGAAAGTGCTTAAACATGCTAATCATAAACACTATGGTCCATAATGCTCAAAAGGAAAGTTCTATTTGTTTCATGTACTTGTTGAACCTCTCTAGTCTGGCACCCTCAGGACCTAGCCAGTGCCAAACCAGAGAATTTGCTGAACTATGAAAGGTCAATATTGTCCAGCAGCATCATCAACACTTCCAGGCTATGTCTACATTGTGCATTCTTGCACAAGAAGATATGCAAATAAAGTGCAGCGAAGCCACTATTTTTGCACAAGGGGCTTTTGCGCAAGAAGAAGCAGTCTACACTGTTTCTTCTTGCACAAAAAACCCCTCTTGCGCAAGAGCTGTTCTGCCTGAAAATAAGCGGTTCACCGGGCCATTTACCTGCGTCTTTGCAGGTATGGATGATTGTAGCTCCTGTTGGCTGTAGATCGCTGCTCCTGGCTAATGGGAGCTACAGGAAGTGGTGCAGACAAGGACATCATTTCCAGCATCTCCTATTGGCTGAGAACAGTGATTCACAGCCAATTTAGGCCTACCATCAGGCATACTCTGAAAATACGACCAAGGAAGCAACAGGGAGTTTGGAGAGGGAGTTCTCCAGATAAAGGAGGAAGCTAATACAGGACCCTTGAGGGAAGTGGCTGTCTGTAGTGTGTATTTGTGTTTGTGTTTGTTTGTGTTTGTGTTTGGGGTTTTCTTGCTGGGTGCTGAGCTTGTGTTTGGCTGTGGGTTTTTTCTCCTTTCCCTTCCCCCTTCTTCCTCCCCCTCACGGAGTGAGTGCTGTGGCTGGCAGGTGGAAGCTGTGAGCTTCTAATCAGGGTTTGAAATCTAGAAGCCTCTGGTCATTGGTTGAGCCTTAATAAGGGGTAGGGGCTATCAGGCAGCTCAGGGTTTTATAAAGGAGTGAGTGAGCAACCAGGGAGCTTGTGAACAGGGGCTGTTAACAGGGAGTTTGGAGAGGGAGTTGGGAAGGGGGTGAGATACACTTGCCATTCTTTAAAACCTCTTCACTACACTTCTGCCCTTCAAGGAGGCATTTAATAACAACTGAGGAATCTCTCACAAGGAAGGCAGGTATGGATGGTGATAGGTCTGCTGTTGTTACCTGCACAGCATGTGCCATGTTTGTCTTCCTCCCGGAAGAAAGAAGGGATTTCATCTGCACTAAGTGCAAGCTGGTCATCATTTTGGAAGAAAAAATAACAGGACTTGAGGCCCAAGTATCAACCCTATGTTCTATCAGAGAAGATGAAGACTTCCTCGACAGAAGGCAGCATTTAATCTGCAGGCACAGCAGGCTGAAGAGCCAGTCAGGGCAGTACAGGATAAGGAAGAGAACTGACAGCATGGGACCTCTCAGGGAAGAAATCAGAAGGGAACGCCATTTACCGGAAGGCATGGGATGCGTAATTCTAGGGATGGGGGTTCCACGACCCCCCCCCCCCAAAGAAGACGACGGGTGGTGGTGGTCAGGGACTCCCTCCTAAGAGGGACTGAGTCATCCATCTGCCGTCCAGACCTGCAATCTCGAGAAGTGTGCTGCTTACAGGGGAGCTCGCATTCAGGATGTGACCGAGAGTCTTCCAAAAGTGGTTAAACCTTCGGATCGCTACCCTTTCCTGCCTCTCCATGTAGGAACTAACGATACAGCCAAGAATGACCTTGAACAGGTCACAGCAGATTATGTAGCACTGGGAAGAAGGATCAAGGAATTTGAAGCGCAAGTTGTGTTCTCGTCCATCTTTCCAGGTGAAGGGAAAGGTCCGGGTAGAGAACATCAAATTGAGGAAGTAAATGCATGGTTACACAAGTGGTATCAGAGAGAGGGCTTTGGTTTCTTCGACCATGGGACTCTGTTCCGGGCCCCTGCCTGAGCGGGGCTGATTACCCCAGACTCATCACCTCCAGAAGGAGAAGTGTTAAGGCTGGTGAAAGACAAGAGGTGCATTGTCACAGCAAATATATTCCTTTCCTTAAGATTAACATCAGCATTTGCTCCCAGATAAAATATATACAAGTTTTTGGCCTGCAAGCCGACATTTGTGCAATTTAATAATAATAAACACCTTAGATAGTGTTCGTGTTGTAGAGGTAGCCACAAAAATATTCCTTTAAAAGGCCATAATGGCTGTATTTTTGTGCTGTCATAACTCAAAGTGAGCTTCTTTTAATAAAATTGTTATAACCCTATAAGTCCATACTACAGAGCAGTTTTTTTTAATATGTGGAAGAATTAAAAATGCAAGCTTACAGAATTTATAACTTAGTTACAGAAAACGAAGCTGCAGTACTTTCTTAATAAAAGTACATTTATTCAGACGTTTAGGAGTCAATCTTATTCTTATATACAAAACAAAGGAAAAACCTTTGGATTCACATTTGGCTTAATTTATCAGGTGCCAAAAATCCTCTTGATGAGCTTTCAGTATATCAAGATGCAAACCAGCCTAATTTGGAGGTGTTTGGTTTGAGAAGAAGGGATTGAGAAGAAAAGCAAAATAGATTGCTTGAGCCAAAGTAGCCAACTGTTCCTCTTCTCTAGCATTTTATGTAAAACTAGACTTACCTGGCATTGCTCAGGTCCTTAGCTCGATTAATTTTGTTTTTCTTCATTTAAATCATTGCTTTGTGCTGGGGCTAGAGAGGAGGGATTCAGGATGCAGACTGCATGGAGAGAGGGGACAATCCCAGCTCTCCCTCACTGCGGCAGCTTGGGGCCAGGAGAGAAGCACCTTTCCATGCTGTGAAAGAACAAATACAGTTATGAAAGCATAGCTTAACTTTGAGACTCCAGATCCTATCTATTGTATTGTTACAAAGGTGCTTTCTCTGAATTAAAGCAATCATCATGCATTTTCATCTGTTGCCCCTCCCAAAGCATTTGGAAGCATTAGGAAGTTTAGCATTGTGGGTCAGATTTTCAAATAAGGTGCATAAAATTACAAAATGTACACGAGCAAAAACGCTATGCATACTACAGACACCAGTAGAGACTATTTCTCTCACTGACCCCCACCTCATTGGGATTTGAGTGTGCTAATCTTCTACTTCCCTCTCACCAATCTGCATCCCTTCAGATGTGTTATGATTGCTAAGTTTAAAGCTAGCTCTGTGACATTGCACCCCATATTCTTTATAGAAATATTGCTATGATATGAATGGCATAACTAAGATGTTTTATGCAAGCTGGGTCACGTGAGATATCTTTGGAAAGATTACTGGACATGATTATCCTGTTTGCATGCATGTGTCATCTTGTATCTGAAGTTAGAAATAATGAGTATGTAACAATCACAACAGAGGCTTACACTTGGAGAATGCCCACCAGAGAGTATGCACTCAACTTGGATGGGCCTTTAGAAAGGATACTAGGATTCTAAAGATGCCAATCTCCCACCTTCCCATGAAGCTTTCTGGGCTGCAGCTTTGACACTGCATAATCAGGTGATCCACTCACCTGAAACTGAACACTATCTTGTTCTGATGGTATTTTTCCACTGGAAGCAGGTAGGGGGCCAAACTAGGAAACAAAGAATTCTAAATCCTATTTAAACCTGAGGAGTGAGTTAATTTTGGTTCTTCTTCACTGCCTTCCTGTGCAAGAAAGAAGATTGCTGATAACACCTGCAGAAACAAAGGAACTAAGAGGGGGTGGGAGGCAGGGACTGAGCCCAGGTAAGAAAGGTCAGCCTGTGAAAGGTGTTCTTAGAAATTTAAGCTGCAAGCTATGCAGTTTACTTTCAAGGTACTCTGCAACCTGCATAAAACAACATTTAGGGTGTGAAATTACTATGTGTAGCCAATTTCTTTAATGTATTAAGCCTAGATTGACTGTTTTGTTTTGTTTGCTCAGTAATATGCTTTGTTCTACTTGCTATCCCCTTATAATCACTTAAAATTTACCTTTTTTTGTAGTTTAAGAAACTTGTCTTTTTGTTTATTCTAAAACCCAATTTGTGCAATTCATAACTGGGGTGGGGAGCTGTGCTGGGACAGGACAAATGTCATGAGCTTGAGCTATATTGGTCTGTATATACTGCAAGACACACAGGGAGTGTGCACGAGTGCTGGGAAATTCCCGAATTGAGTCTTCCCACACAGCAATGTGTGATCTCCATTCTGTGTGATTCTACAACTGGATGTGTCCCAACCTGTGTGCTTGCTGAAAGGGGGCTTAAGTGCCTGTCACAGCAGCACAGAATAAGGGGAACCTAAGCTGGTGGGAATAGCAGGCTCAGTGTGCCCCCAGCACATTAGGTGGTACCCGCAAGGGTGTCCAACCCATCAGAACCTCATTATCACAAAACACATCTCTCTGTCTTTCCCTGAACAACTATGGTAGTTATGGGCATGGTGTAATGTCCACTGAAACTAGTAGGACTCCTTCCATTTCCTCTAGTGGTCTTTGAATCAGGCCCTATATAAGTTAAAGCTATGATGTTAGTTAGTAATACTTGGGTTTAGGGTTCCAGGTGCCCAGTTTTCATCCGGACAGTTTGGTATTTTGGCCTTCCGTCTGGTAAAAAAAACCCCAGAGAATACTTGCTATTTTCCTCAGACAGAAGGCTGTCGGAGCCTGCAAGGGTAGGGGAGCAAGGAGCGAGGTAATTTAAAGGCACAGAGGCTCAAAAAGATGGCCAGCAGCATCTGCGAGGGTGGGGGGAGTGAGGAGCATGGTAATTTAAAGGTGCAGCGACCTCTTTTTTTTTTTTTTTTTTTTCTCAACCAATTCTTCCCTGCCTGTTTGGGATTTTTTGTGAAGGTATCTGGCAACCCTAATTAAAAGGACTGTCATATGGGTGGAAATCAGGTAAATATTGTATTTTATCAATATAGCAGAATGATTTAAATGGGGCCTGCATGTTGTGTAGTCTTTCCTTAATTGTCGTATGCATGCCCATCAGTATGAAAGAAGCTATTTGCATATGTATTTGCATGTATATGCAACCACACTTAAGTTGCAGCCCTTGGCATGTGCTGTGAATATCATTGTGGCCCCCGGGGCTTCCAAAGTTGAGTAGCCCTGATTTAAACCATCCTAAAGGAAGGAGATAACTCTCATACATCCTGAATTGGATTTTCCCCTTTGGGTTGGTAAAGGACAACTCTCCAGGGTGATAGGGGAGACATTGCCACCCTTCAGGCTGCTGATTAGTGGCATAGGGGAGATCCACAAAAGTACAGTACTTAGGTGCTTATCTCAGATTTAGTTGTCACTGCAGCCCACAAAACGGATTAGCTGCTGCCTAACCTTGTAGGTGCTTTAACTCACTCAGCCCTGGTCGAGTTATTTCAAAATAACAAGCAGAGTGTCCACACTACAAGCCTGCTATTTCGAACTAATGGGCTGATTATTTTGAAATAACTCCTGCTTGTCATGAGAAATAATGCTTATTTTGAAATTGTTATTTCAGCAGTTATTATTTCAAAATAATTTATTTTGAAATAATTTCCTAGTGTAAACATGCCCACAGTGTCTACTCTTCATTGATTTTTTTTTTATCCATCCTGCCCAGAACTGGATTTTGTGGCATGGAGTGGTGTGCAGCCTCCATTCAGTCTCCTGGCATTATACTTTCCACTGAGTATAATTCACAACAGCAGAGATGCAGTGGGGAGAGAAACACACACACAAATTAATGGACAAGGGTTGTCCTTGCTCTCTAGTGAATTGTTAACATTGTTGGTTGTTTTAGCTACATGTTTAATTTTAAAATGTTGCATTTATTGCAATTATTTGCTGTAAATGTTGGCCTGTGGATAGTTTAAGAAAACAACATAAACATGGTTAATTAAACTAATAAGACAGATGCTGCAAATTCTCTACATAGAGTAAGATCAGTATCTTTGAACAATATATACTACTTCTCTGCTGCTGGACATTAACCATTATGCATTAAAAATGTGATCTCTTTCTAAAAGGACTTTGTTGCTATTCATCTCCTAGAACCCTCTCTAAAGCATGTTTTATTCTAACGTCATAGTGTTATAGTATTATTACATTATAGTTTATTATTACGCATCCCATTGCAAGTTATAAGCATTTAAATTTAATATAGACTTAATTCCAGCAGACAAAATGCTGATTATTTCCAAGAGAAAAGGGATAATTGTTGCTTCTAAAATGTTGCTTAAAACACATGTATTTTAATTACTATCTAGAGCAGAGCCAAACCCATGTCTGTATGTTTGACAATCTCTAGAGAGTGAGATGTTTGCCTGTAAATCTGGCTGCTTCCGTTAGTGGGTGGGGTAATAAGAGTACAATCAGATATCTATAAGCCAGCAATGCCCAGTTTTATGTACTGTATGACAGTACTGTTTTTCTGCCTTCATGCCTACAGCATGTAGGCTTGGGTCATTTGCTTGGATCATCTAGGTATCTCTCACTAAATCAATTCCCTGCTGTTGCAGGGGCTTGGGGTATTAATGCTTCTCTGGCCCTTCTGCTCATTGCCTGTGGCACACAACGGTTTTGTCTCATGAGACATATAATACTTTGGTCTAATTCTAGTTGTTGGCTTGTTCTGGGGGTGGCTGGGTAGTGGTTAGTGGCCTGTGATACACAGGAGGTCAAACTCAATGATGTGGTAGTCTTTTTTGACCCTAAACTCTAAGACTCTGTGAGAAAATACAGTACAGGTACATAGGTATCATTAACTTTTCCTAGCGGGGGGCTTGAATAATGATTCTAAGTCATACTCTTCTGTTGAAGAATCCTGTGACCATGACCCATCCTAATGGGGATTTCCAGGAGTGCAGGGATGTAGGAGGGGATAATGGAATACTCCCTGTTTAACAATATAGTGAATGTGTTCCCCTCCCTTCCCTGCTCATGGCTGGCACTACAGGTCAATCCATGGCTTGCAACACTTCCTTCCAACCCATGTTGAAGAAGTTAGCCCAGCTGTAGGTCACTTCAAAAAACTGAACGTTTCATATTGCCTCAGACTTTAAGATGCTAATTCAAACTGTAAGGTGGTTCATTCATTACTAAACTCTCCTTTGGCCTCTATTTCCAATGATGAAAAAAGCCATTCTTTCTCATTCATAATTATAGACTGTAAGGTTTGTGCTTATGTGTGTAGACGAATTAGCAAGTGTGTGTGTGCACTCTGACAGATCTTCAATGAGTGCTAAGGTGTGAAAAATCCAGCTTGATGCTAGAAGCAAAATGAATTGAATAATTCATTCATTTTTTTTCCCCTCTCCTTCCCTCCCTTCCTCTAAAGGGGCATCATTATCTTCATCGTTACAGATTCTCTGGTTACGCTTTTTTCACAATTTAAGAAGTCATATCAAATTTTTACACAATTTTCTTACTCTACTTAATGATTGACTGCTTCACATTCTCCCAAAAATGGCCTATTGTGATTATTTGATTTTAGGTTGATGCTAAACCGTGTATGAACTGCTTTTCCTTTAATGGTGAGAACAAAGAATTAGTAATTTTCAAATGCAAAACAATCTTTCTTTAACAAAAGCTATTTTTAATCGTGGAGTGATTTCTTGAGATGTTTATAATTGCTTTGGCTTGCCTAATTAATGTAGTAGAAAGACTTGTTGATTTTTCTATAACTTTTAGAAATTATAGCTAATTTAAAAGCTTGATGAGATTTGTCTCTGATCAGTTCTACATAGCCTTGTTAACAAAGTCATCTCTCATTATTTATTGTAGACAGTATCTTTTTAAATGGGAGTAGAAACAGGGTGAACTGTGCATTGTGAAGTCCTCAACATTTGTTAAAATGCTTATGGAAAAAACAATTCCTGGTTTCATATTTAGTGCTTGAACAAAGAAATTGCTTATATGAAACATGGAAAATTTTGATAAGTGATTTATACTTCTTTTTGCAGAAGTTATTCTGTCAGTTTATTGCAAGGGCTGAGAAATGTATTGCTAACAGTGCTGCTTATTTGGACACAGCAAAAAAACCAATAAGAAACTAAAACAAAACAAACAAACCCAAGTAGGGTTGTCAGATACCTTCACAAAAAATCCCGAACAGGCAGGGAAAAATTGGTTGAACAAAAAAAAAAAGGTCGCTGCGTCTTTAAATTACCGCGCTCCTCTCTCCCCCCACCCTCACAGGCTCTGCCGGCCTTCCATCCGAGGAAAATAGAAAATACCGGACATTTTACATGTTCAGTATTCTCTCGGGTTTTTTACCAAACGGAATGCCAAAATACCCAACTGTCTGGGCGAAAACTGGACACCTGGCAACCCTACTTTTAATGAGCAATGACAGTCCAGGAATTTAACTACTAAAATGCATATCAACAGAAGACTACTTTTTTGTTTTGGCTCCCACCTGCAGACTGCGTGTTGAGTCCTGTGTAAACCCAAACCTCAGCACGGGCCACAAAGAAACAGGCTGCGGGCCGCATGTGGCCCACGGGCCGTGTGTTGAGTAGCCCTGGTTTTAATTAAAAACAGAATGTCAAGGCTAGTTAGATCCCTGATATAGTGTTCCACAAGTTGATTATAAATTCTTCAGAAAAAACTATTCAGTTTTATTGACACTGCGTCTACACTGCAGTGTTTTTCCGAAAAAAACGGCTGTTTTTCTGGAAAAACATTACGTGCGTCCATACTGCCATTGAGTTCTTTTGACAGAAAGTTGAAAGAACACAGGGGTTTTTCCGAAAGCAGTAAGCTTCATTCCATGAGGAAGAAGCCTTTTTCAGAAAAAGCTTTTTCGGAAAAAGGCGTGTGTGGATGCAGAAGAGGGAGTTCTTTCGAAAAAAGAGGTTTCCAGGAAATAACACAGGTGCCCTGGTGGCCACTCCATCCAGACTAATCACAACTTAAATGTGAGACAGCGTCCAATCAGCGTGGATGCTATCTTCCGAAAAAGCACATCGCTTTTTCGTTACGCTTTTGCTGGGTGGATGCTCTCTTTCGAAATAAGCTTTTCCAGAAGATCTCTTCTGGAAAAGCTTCTTCCGAAAGAAGCCTGCAGTATAGGCATAGCCTGAGTGATGTAGAATCTTACTTTGTAGAGCATAATAGTTCAGCTTTATACCTTTAATGCTGTATAAGGGTATTCTGTAACAGGAACCCCCTGTTCTTGGGCTTGCAGTGTGTACAGAATAGAAAGGAATTGCTGGCTTAGGACTCAGGAGGCCTGGATTCAATTCCCTGCTGTGCCATGGTCTTCCTGTGTGACCTTGGGTGTCACTTACAAGCTTATTTACAAGCGGGTTTTAAACTGAGTTAGTCGGGTTTGAAAACTTTTCTGGACACAACATAACCCATTGCTGTGCGCTTACTCCACATTTTTCAGGTGCACTGGAGGTCTCTTTAGTCTCTCTGTGCCCCAGTTTCCCATCTATACAATGGTGATAGCAGTGCTTTCTTACCTCACGGGGCTGTATGGGAATCACTTATGAAAGACTTTGAGGCACAAAAATGCTACAGTGATGAGGCCCATTTGAGCACTGAGACAGATTTACTCTGTAGTATCTCTAAGATTGGAGCTTACTTCTGCACGTTTAATGTTACTCCAAATTGCCTTAACATTTAGAGCAAAGTTAAGACCTACGTAAGTGAAGGATCTAGTCCTAAACAGATTCTGAGCTTGTAATATGTGAAAAAGCCTCAAAGATGCATCCTGGGTTCAAAAGGCATGGCAGAATTAATTTACAATTTCCATTGAGACAGAGGGGTGCTGAATCTCTGGTCAAAGCTCCATTATACACTGGTATGGCACAAATACAACAATTCGTAAACTCTGCCTTTGATGTCTTGTCAAAAATATTTCCTCAAAATCATATCAGGCCAGAGAGTGAATGCTTTACAAACATGTGAAGTCAACAAGAGCAATCTTGTGAGGCACTGCTCAATAATGTGAGGTCTTCACAACCTGGCCCTAACAAAACAAGCAAGCAAAAGCAATAAGTAAACCAGCTAAGTCTATCTATGATTCTATGAACTGCCATAGAATGGAGATTGAAGAAAAGCAGTGAAAATAAAATACAGAAATATTTAGCTGAGATATTAGATGTTTATTTTTACAATATGTATAGTGCACCTATTCAGATCTTTAGGTCCATCTACAATGCAGGAAACACATACAATATTAATAATCCCCAAATGACACCATATGAATCCTCTTTGAAAAGAAGAAACAAAAGAGAACACTCTAGCTACTCAGCAGAATGCCTCAGGAATGGAATAAATGAATTATGTTTTTTCCCTTTGTTTCTCTCTAGCTAGCTTTTTTTCAGATCTTGATTTTTGATTTTGGCTTCTAACAACTTCCTGAGCCTGAGGTTTCCTAGTGTTTCTTACTTTCTGCATTACCAGTATTTTCCCAGTTAGCCCTCTTTGATTCATCTGTAGAAACAAAGATGCTCCCTCAAGCACACAAGCCTTCCACAGAAGTTTCTTATCCTATTAATACCTTTTTTTAAAGGACTACCTTTAAGAAGGGTCTCCTTCACTGATCATTTTTTAAATATACACTATTGTTTGCAATATTATCTCAGAAAATTAGCAATACAATATATTCATTCCTGATTCTGTTCCCATTCTGATTTTCCCTTTGTTTGCAGTTACACCAATCTGGTCAATTTGGTCAGCCCCAGCAACGAGGAAATTATTGCTGGTTCGATCTCTGGTAAAGGTGGGGGGGTGTCAATTCTGATTGGAAATCTTCTTGTCCCCCCAACATGAAATCACTGCTGCTCCCTAGTTTATTTCCACGCAAGGACATGGAGCTACGATTTCATCCCCATCCCTGGTTTTAAGCCCACATTTCCCATATTTTGCTACTCCCCTCACACATTGTGTCAGAAAGTAGCATGTGGCTCAGAGTTTAATTACATGCTACAGTAGAAGAAACCACAAGGTATATTTTGTGTCATTCCAGAGAGACCACTCCAGACAGACCACTCCACTGAACTAAATGGAAGGCCTTGCCCCTCTACATATCCATCCAGGTGCATAACGGTCCCCCGTCGGGCAATCCTGACTGTTGACTGGACGCGGCTCTACTGCACTTTGGCAATGACAGGTAACCTAACATGGGATCCTTAGTGGCACAGCGGAAGTAAGTACCTAGAGGAGGGTCTACTGGCTCTGCAGGCAAAAATTGAGAAGTTGGTGGCCAATGCCCAAAGGTGTATCGGGATTGGCCGTCTGAGGTACACACAGATAGGGAGAACCGTGGACCAGGCTAAAATCCAATACTCTGAGGCACTTCAACCAGGCAGTAGAGGTCAAAACCATAATCGTGGTCAATGCCTTTACAGGCGACGAAATACCTTGGGGATAGATTTGGGTAACGTTTTGCCAAGTCATGTGGGGAGTTTCAATTTTAACATTTATAATAGTGCTGGTGCTGTACCGGCGCTTCCAGGGTAAAATAAAAACCCTGAAACTGTTGTATTTAACCTGGTGGGTTCAGGAACCCTAAGATTAAAAGGGGGAACTGGTACCAGGAGTGAGATGGCACATTATATTTTAGAATACTTTGACGTAAATTGACAGAGTTTCCAGCCCCAAACCAGCCTGAGATGGTATCTGCTAAGCCCCGTCTTTGCCGAATCAGACAGACTTTGACGTAAATTGACAACATTTAAAATCCCTTAATCTCACTCAAAAAAACCCCTGCTGCAGTCTGGCTGTTATGGAAACCCCTGTACTAATAAGTTTAAAAATTATTATTAGCTGACTGCAATAATAAACATCTGATGGCAGCCCTTGGCCCTTAATGTTTATATTAGTTTTAGATTCTCATTGCAGAAGTGGATATACATCTTTCTCTTCATTCCTCAGTTTAACATCAGAATGCTCGTACTTTGGGCTCCTGCATAAAATCTGCAGTTTCTTTCCTTTGATTTGAATAGGAGGCTTCTGAACAGATCAGATCAAAGTTTGCATTGGGTGTTTGCTTCTAGACTTTGAAACTAGCACACAGATCTTTTCTAGTTTATGAAAATGCCAATACTGCCATTTTTAATATACTGTATAAAAACAACTGTTGGAAACGATACTGGAATTTTGCACATGCAGCATTATAGACTCTAATATTTTAGCTGAAGGAAAAGAGTTGTAATATTGCATTCCATAGCTGTTAGTCTACATAACTAGCTTATTATTTGGTTTCTCTAATTATGCACCATCAATTCAATGATAACGCCAACAATTTTTGTTTCATAACATTCACTAGTGCTAATTACACCACATAGATGCATATCTAGGGAGTCTGGTTATATATTTCTTTATATTTTTTATGGTTGTGATCACGGTAAAATTAACTTTCTTCATGAAGCGATAAGAATATTTTTCATCAACAAGCTGGTCTAGTACAACAAACTATATGTTTTCTAGCTTGTCAGCTTACTGACTAACATATACTCAATACTCTGTAAATGGTATGGAACCTAGAGACAAAATTTTCCCTAGAAGACAGGAAAACCATCCTTCAGATACAGGGTGACAATAGGCGCCTTTGAAATATGAGTAAAGTTGTGAGCAAATTGCAGTATCTTTGCAGAGGAGGATGCTGCTAGGAATTCAAAATAGAGACTTTTAAGAAATATGCAAAAGTACTCATAAAAATAACCCAAAACAAATGTCTTCAAATGGCACAAATGAGACTCAAGAAAAGATCAGTATAGAATATGAACCCAGGTTATTAATTTTGTGCTTTAAACTTACTTACATTCATATTATGGCTTTTCCAGATTACCATGGTACTTTAAAACAACCGCTCTAGCTTGCAGTAGAAGATACAATCTGTGAATTAGCTGCGATTATTACGGGTGAAGGAAATGAGTTAAATGTTTCCACCTGCTCTACAGTTCTGAAAGCCTGATTAGCTAACATGCTTTTTTCTGCCGGTGAAAGCTCTAACTGAATCCCCAAGTGAACTTCTTTTTCATTCACATAGATCCCAACAATACCTCCAGATGCCACTGAGTTTACTCAATCGTTTCCTGAATTTTACAACCTACAAGCTTTGGTTCAGGTTCATTTACATAAATCAATTCCATTTTCAATACATGTTTATAAAGCCATTTACATAGCTCACAACTGCATTTCAGTGCTAGATTCATAGCATAGCTTCTGGTCTCCTGCTAATTGAAGTCAGAAAGCCATTACCAATATAAAAGTAATAATGATATCTTGCAACTCAGTGGGAACCTGCTAATAATTCAGCTATGGAAAGAAAACCATCTTTTCATATTCTCTTCTTTAATGTCATTTAAGCTCCACATTAGCATTCCATGAAATAAAATCTTACGCATCAGTGTGTTAGGGTCTCTTTATAAGTTTCTATCACACAACTGAACATTCCAACATAGGAAACCAGTTTTTATTTGACTTTTAGGTTATATTCTGAAGAGTTCAAGAAAACAAAGCTTTTAAAATCTGAAGGTTAACAGGTAAGCTGATTTTAAAAATGTGGCTGGAAATTAGTGCTACAGTATATGATAAATTATATGATATGTATAATGCTAATAAAAATACTACACACTATAAAATAGTACATTTCACAGAAGGATCCCAAAGTGTTCAAAATTCACTCCTATGAGTATCCAGGGTGTTTCATGAGCACAGAAGATGCATATAAGGGAGGGTTTTTGGGTGCAGGAGAGGATTCTGGCCTTGGAGAGGGGTGTAGGAGGGGCTACAGGGTCTGGGAGGGAGTTGTGACCCTGGACAAGGGGGTGCAGAGGGTTTGGATGGTGACCTGGGGGAGGGAGTTGGGATGCAGGAGGGACAAGGGTGCCAGAGGCAGGCTGTAGCTGGGAGGCGCTTTTCTAAGCCAGCAACCCTGCAGCACCCCCAAGGCAGGCTGGGGTCCCTGCCTGCTGCAGCCCCAGATCACTTAAAACTGCAACCTACAAACCACATGTGACTCTCAACTCTAGGAGGGAAGAGACTTGCACTGCTCCCATCCCCCAGGCCAATCTCTCAGCTCCTATTGGCCGGTTGTTTCTGACCACAAGGAGGGGAGGATTGGGTTGGGGACTGAGAGATGTGGGGCCATTTATACCTGAAGAAGAGCTCTGTAGTGCTTGAAAGCATGAAGTTGGTATTGGTCCAATACAAGATATTGCCGTCCCACCTTGTCTTTCTAATATCCTGGGGCCAACATGGCTACAAGACTGCAAATAACCATTCATGTCATCAAACTCAGAAGTGCTACTAAACCTTTTTAACAATGAGTTTGGTATAAGCTATGTCTCTAATCCCTGCTAGAAACTCTTCTCAAGCAGTCTCCTCTGTAGAAACCATCCTCTTGTACTCGTAGAGATCCTGACCCACATTCCATTTACAGACTTGCACCAGGCTCTTCTGCTATTCTCCGCTCTTACTGGCTCCATAGTAGCCTGGTGATTTGAAATGCCTTCTTGGACTGGTATAGTTCAGAAATAACTTGGATTTTAACGAAATTCAATGAGTTATTTAAGACAAAGTTTACACCACAGGTTTCTTAGAGCAATTTTACATGTAATTAGATTTGAAGAGACGTTGAGAATTTGATAACATCTGCCATTTCTCCATGCCATGAATGCTGACAAACACAAACGAAAAATAATTCCTTGTGCCTGGAGGAGTTCAAAGTTCTTTGATGCTGCTTTCTCTCATTTTTCTCTCATTTTAAGTCCCAGGTTGACAAAGCCCTGGCTGGGATGTTTTAGTTGGGGTTGGTCCTGTTTTGGGCAGGAGGCTGGACTCGATGACCTCCTGAGGTCCCTTCCAGCCCTAGGATTCTATGATTCTGTGATTCATTGCAATGACTGTTGCAGTCAGTTTAAGGGATAATTAATCTGAGGAGGATTTCACAAAGTGTGAAATTCACCCTGGTACACAGGGATGACACTAAGTCTGCTACACCACTTAGATACATGCTTCAGAAAGTATGGAGGGAGACATTGGGCATGAGCTGCAGGCCAGGCCATGGGACTCACAATTGTATAGATCCAGGGGACCTAAAAAAACATGTAAGTTGTGTGAAATTTCTATTATTGCATTTCCCATCCATAGGCACAGAAGCTGCAGTGACAGAGATTGAAAGGTTAAAGATTCTTCTCAACATTTGAAGACTTCCCCCAAATAAATCTCAGCTCCTCCAGCTTTATTCAATTGAACTGAATTTCGGACAAAATAAAAACATTCCTGAGCATAGCAATACACCATGATTTGTATAGAAATGGAAGGTTGTGACTGAATACCTATAGGTCCAAAATGCAAATAATAGGATGTCTACAGCTCACATTTGGATTGGCAAATTGGCACTTGAACACATAAGATTCTCGTACCATGCCCATTGCTTTTAGTATGAATGCTTAAATCTGCCCCCTTCCTTTTTTTGTATTGCCTACATGGTGATATAAGCATGTACATGTAGAATCCGGAAAGTCTGTTTAGGCCACTTGTATTTTTAAAGTAAATCTGCAGTGTCAATAAGGAATTTCTCTATAATCTGCTAACATTGCTGGGCAAGTGGGCAGGCTGTGATAAACTAAAATATTGCTGCCAATAATATAATGAAAAATAATTTAGGTTTTTTTATTTTATTTTTACCATTAAAAATGAAAAGAGATCAAGATATTTAACTATAAAATCTCATGTTTTCACACATTAGTTTATTTAAACCTTGCCCTGTACCATTAAAATTGATGTAAATTTTACCACTGAATTTAAAAAGATCGAGTTAAGAACTTTAGGAAGGATCTTTAGTGGATACACTAGAAATTTCTTTAAAATATATTCATTATATTATAGCTATATTAACATTGAATACACTGCAGTCCCTTCTTCAAAGTTGTCATATTGTACATTCTAGCAGATTAAGCATTTTAATAGGTTCTATATTTTTATTATTATTGTACTAACATAAATATCTATTCAACTATTTGCTTTCTAAGCAAAGGTATTCATTTGGAGCATTTTCTAAACTGAACAGCTTCTATGGCATTATTCTCATGATTACAGTTGTTTTTCACATCTTAAACCTTAGATTTAAGAGTAAGAAAGCTATATTTTGTCATTTTCTGACACTATAAACTAGAGTGAGAATAAGAATATACAATATTCTAATTAACTGAATGAACATCGTCAAAGGAAACAAATTATATAGTAACTCACTAAGCTGTTCTAATTGGAATTGTGTGAACATAAAATGTAATGTTTATTTTAGTGAAATGAGCATTGGTTTTGTTTTCCTGCCTTAATTAATTACTTTGCTGTGGTCTTACTGGTAAAAAAAAAAATCTTGCCTATTATTTATGGATACTTTATAGATTATTTTAAAATTTTCAATTTCTTTCTTCTGAGATAAATAACAGGGGCACTCCAGGTTGGAAAGCCTTTCTGTTTGAACAATGACTTTTCTAAGTGCCCCCGTGCCACATGAGCTGTGCATATGCAGACAGAGTACTCAAGAGGGTGGCTGGCTAGTCACTAATCACAGGCTGTGGGTAGCTCAAGGGGACATGTGCTAACCAGTGAACCTAAGCCAGCAGTCACCAACAAGTAGATTCGGATCTACCGGTAGATCTTGGAGCCTCTGACAGGTGATCCTGACAGGTTTGGCCAGGAAGCTATCAAACGCTGGCACTTCAGTTGCCCCTCCACCCACGGTCATGCTGCTCCTGCCCTCTGCCTTGGAGCTGCTCCCCTGGGAGCCTCCTGCTTGCTGTGCAGAGTGTGGGAGGGAGAAGAGGGGGACACTGAAGTCACTGTGTCCCTCCTCCCCCCACTTCTATACCCTATCTCCACACACAGAGAGAAGGGGATGGAGGGAGCTTGGCAATGCAAATCTCTGTCACTCTCACACACTGTGGCTGTGTCTACACTGGACCCCTTTTCCGGAAAATGGATGCAGATGAGACAGGTCGGAATTGCAAATGCAGCGGGGATTTAAATTTTCCCGCTCCATTTGCATGAACATGGCTGCCGCTTTTTCCGGCTCGGGGCTTTGCCGGAAAAAAGCGCCAGTCTAGACAGGGATCTTTCGGAAAATAAAGCCTTTTCCGAAAGGTCCCTTATTCCTTGGGGGCACCCCGTGCGTACCAGGAGCCTGCATGTAACCATGCAGGTTAACCAATGAGCCCTGGCTCATCACTTAACCATGTACACGGTTACACTTTCACATCCCTAATTAAAACATCTGATATGCTTATGTTTGAAACTAGATAATATTTCTCAAATTTGTTAGACAAATTTCAGAATATATTTAAAACAAATTATTTAATTTTTGTTCATATTTATTCAGATAGAAAGCTTTGGATGGATAATTAATGAATATATTTTCTAGCAATTTATTAGACTAATTTTATAATGCATTTCATATGAAAATTAATGTATTTTCAACTCTAACTAAGTTTTAGACTAGATTCTTTGTCTGCACCCTGATGTACCACAATCCAGTGACAGCTAGGTCCAGAAAGTGACAGTTTTATAAACAATTTATGGGACGATTGAGGGAAAAATGAATTGGAAAAGGAGCAATCTACAGCCTTCAGATGTGTTTTAGCAGTAGGGTTATCATACTGGGAAATAAAATTAATCTAGTGGCATACAGAGTGAATCATAGCCTTAATAAAAAGAGATAAAGCCCAATTTTGACAAAGCATTAGACTGGGCTAAGGATTATAGTAGAGGATGAATTACCTTTGCAAATGAAATCTGAATTATTCTTACCACTAAAGAGTCAGTAATAGTAAGATCTTGAATTTTCCCTTTTGAGCAGCTGTCTACTTTTTCACTTACAAAAAAGGCATTCCATTAGGATAGGAGGACATCTTTTCAATACTATGACTCCATCTTAGAACAGTGAAAAACAATGTTTTTAAAATGTATTCTTCCTACCAAGGTGCCCGTGATTCAAGGAGCACCTGAAATCTTTTTGCAACACCAAGACTAAGACCTGTCTATTAGTATATGAAATGATCAGGTCCTAGAAAATATCTAGGGAACATGATTCAAAAATTAGCACTCATCTTAATAAATGAAAGTTTATTCTATTTTAAATAACTTTAGATTTAAGACCATCTTGCTCCTTCTTTTGAGACACAAGCAGGGCTACCAGACGTCCTAATTTTAAAGTGGATAGTCTATGTGGGGCTATGTCTTACATAGTCACCTATTATTATCCCCACACCTTCACAATTTTTCATACTTGCAGTCTTGTCACCCTTTACATGAGTAACAAAGATCTGGTGCACACACTGGCCTACCAATTCACTCCACTGGCTTTAGTGGCTAAGGGCCAGCCCACAAAAAGATCTGAACTTTGGCAGCCTGGAGATCCTTTTGCCAGATGCTCCTTAGCTTGGGGCCCTGATCTGCAGCCCTTTAAGCCCCTGCATTAATCCAGCCCAGCTCCCTCCCAGGGTGACGCAAATCAGCTGTTGCCACGCTCCAAGAGAACTTTGGGGAGCAGCAGCCTACACCCCAAAGGGCCACATGGAGTGAGTAGCACACTGTGTTAGAGCCACATGGGCAGGTGTAAAGGGGATATCTGCAGGACTCTACAGATGGAATCGGAGGCTGTGACTCTGGGAAGTACAAAAGGAGCAAATCTATGGACAGCTCCTGACCCAAGGTGCGATGGCTTCTCCTCACCCCTTCTGCCCCGGCTTGTGGCAGGCCCCACGAAGCACGAGCGTGCGTAGGCCGGGGGGGAGGCAGACCGAGAGCCCGGAGAGCAGAGGGGACCGAACGGGCGTGGAACCCCCGAGAGGTGAAAGCGGGAAGAGACTGAAAGGGGGAGGAGAAGCGGAGCGCAGCCGGCCGGAGGGCAAAGCAACGGGAGGCGCCAGGCAGGACACAGCGACGGGGGCGGGGCAGGCAGCGAACTCCAGGCCACAGGGCTGGGCTCCCCGGGCACGCGGGACGCGGCACGGAGCATTCTGGGGCCGCCGGCCAAGTTGCCAGCTGACGGGGCGGGGCTCATCCCAGGCCCCGCCCCCTGAGGGCCTCGGCGGGGAGACGATGGCAGCCCGGGCTGGCGGCGACGGCGGCGCCGCGCTGGAACTACACTACCCAGGAGGCGCCGCGCGGCCGGAAAGGGCTCCGCACGCGGAGCGCCGGGACTGCGTTACCCAGCGGGCCGCGCGGCGGGCGAAGCGATGTCGTGGCGTTTGGGGCGGTGGGCGGCTCACGAGGGCCCGGAAGTTGGAGCTTGGCCGCGGCCGCCGACGGGCAAAGCCGCTTCCTCAGCGGCTGCGGGCGGGCCGCCGGTCCCCTGCCCACCCCGCCGCAGGGATGAGGCGCGCCGGGCTGGGTAAGCGGGGCCCGGGCTTGGGGGAGGGGCCGGCCGGCTGTGAAGTGAGCGGCGCCGGGCGGGGGCCGCAGAAGCGAGATACCGTCCCAGCTGCTTCGGGGAAGCCTGGGGGGGAGCCTTCTCCTCCCACCTCGCTGAGCTCATCGGACATGCACCGCCCTTCCCCCCCGGCTGCGGCCCTTCCCCCCCAGCTGCACGGTGCGGTCGGTACAAACCCTGGGACAGTCAGAGGGGGAGACCCGAGTCATCTGAGGGCCCGTATGTAAACCTGTGATCGATCGGCCTCCAACCTCAGGGTGACAGAAAGCGAAAGTAGATTCATTTAAAATGCTGGCTCTCCCCTTCCCCCCCTTTTTGTTTCTGTACCGTGTTAGTATTGAGATCGCGGGCTCTGTTTTAGGGCCATTGACTTGGAAAACTTTTTTGTAAATTCACGTCTAGCCTTTCATTTCCTGCCTGAAGACAGGCAAGCTCTACTGCTGGCATCCACATTTTAGAGGTGTCGAGAGTGTGGCTTGAAAATAACTCTTTCAATCAGGGGTTTCAAACTTCCAGCCACGGCCAGAGAGATTGGACGGAAGTCAGCCCCCAAGACTCTGCCTGCCATTGCCCTGCCTCTCCTCCACATAGGCACCTTGTCCCCTGGGGAACAGTGCTTCAGGAATCACTGGTGGGGGATGGGAAGAGTGCTGTTCACGCTCCCCCTGCACAACCCATGGGGAAGCAGAGCGGTAACAGATAGCTCTCTCCCTCCAAGCCTCCCCCTCTGGAGTCTCAGGCCAGATTGCATAATTGCTGCAGCCAGGGATGGCCTGTGGGCCAGGAGTTTGAGACCTCTGCTTTAAATGTTGGGTAACAAGTGCAGTCGTGCAGGACAGTGATACAGTAAATTCAGGATTCATTGGTGTGGCATCCTGACTGGTCTCCTGCTCCATCAGTGATGATAAACGTTCAGCTGCAGGCATTTTCGTATGCTCCCTTAGTATATCATGCCAGCTCTTTGCAGATAGCTAGCATAGTAGACTTCACAAGAGCCCCCAAAGACGACAGACTCATAAAATACAAAGGCACCTGAGTCAGGTTTATTGTCGAACGAAGTACATTAATAGGTGTTGGTAGCCAGATGGCCTCTGAGCCCCTATACATTTGTACCTGGGACAATGGTCTTGGTTCAGTCAATAGTATGGATTTCAGCATTGCCCCCTAGGCCAGACAAAGGATTAAGTCTAGGTACCCCAATATTTATAGACAAATGAACAATCTATGAAACACACTATATGTATCCCCATATGCATTAATGACATGTTTGGTACCTCCCCTTGTACTTTCCTCCAAAGCGTTCACTACCTGCTGTTATGCTTTTTATTCTTGTTTCAAACTATTTTATCATGTTCTCAGCTGGGTGTCCTACTACTATCCTGGTGGAATGTATTTACATACTTCATGTGCTTTTATCAGTGCTAGCAGTTTTAGTGCTGACACACACTGACCTGCAGGCAAACATCTGCTTTTGACACCGTCTGTTACTCATAGTATAACTTTTACTTAATTTGGTTCAACCACAAGGCCCATGCTACAAGCTCTTTCTTTCTCCTACAACAAGAACATTGGTCATTGGAAGAATTATGTAAAAGGAGGCATGGAAAGTTATAAACATGTTGCTGTCACAGTAATTAAGTCCTTTTTCTACTGTGGAGGGTTGTGATTTCCTCTTTCATGGTGGGGGGAGTAAATGAGAAAAAAACATTGTCCAAATAGAAAAAACTGTTATGTAAATAAAATACAAGAATGAACTAATGGATTACCTATTAGATTACCCAGTCTACTAATGAGTTACGATCTATTTTGTCGAAATCATTCAGAATGTGGTAAAATAGGTTCTGTTTAAATTACATTTTTTATAGCAGCATAGCCTACTAGGGTAGACTCACCATATGTGACTAACATGAATTCTACATCCATCAAAACACCACCACCCTTTATTACCTTACCTTTGCAGCTATGTCAACAGAAGAAGGCTTCTCAGCATGTACACTGTGGGTTTTGCCTGCACAGCTGTGTCACCAAATGTATAGTTTTTTTCTCTACACTCTGGACTGAAATTGCTATGCTAGTATAAATATTAAATGTAGACTGGGCTTTACACCAGGGTGGGGAACTTCTAGCCCACAGCAAGTTTCTATGCCATGGGCTGGAAGCCCCGAGCCTCAGTGCCCCCCACACAGCTGGAGCTGTGAGCGCTAGCTCATTAGCATGTCTCTGCATCCTCTAGGCAGAGTGGTGGTTGGGGAGGAGCTCTTTCAGAAAAAGGGGTGTGTGGACGGGGAAGAGGGTTTTTTTCAAAAGAAGAGGCCTCCAGGAAAAAGCACAAGTGCCCTATAAGAACATAAGAATGGCCATACTGGGTCAGAACAAAGGTCCATCTAGCCCAGTATCCTGTCTGCCGACAGTGGCCAGTGCCAGGTGCCCCAGAGGGGGTGGACCGAAGACAATGATCAAGTGATTTGTCTCCTGCCATCCATCTCCAGCCTTTCACAAACAGAGGCCAGAGGCACCATTCCTTACCCCCTGGCTAATAGCCTTTTATGGACCTAACCTCCATGAATTTATCTAGCTCTTTTTTAAACTCTGTTATAGTCCTAGCCTTCACAGCCGCCTCGGGCAAGGAGTTCCACAGGTTGACTGGTGGCCACTCCACCCATAGTAATCACAACTTAAATGCAATGTGGATGCTATCTTTCAAAAAAGCAGATCGCTTTTTCAATGCGCTTTTGCTGTGTGGACGTGCTCTTTCAAAAGAAGTTTTTTCGGAAGAGCTCTTCCGGAAAAGCTTCTTCTGAAAGAAGCCTACAGTCTAGACATAGCTGTGGGGGAAGGAGGAAGGTTACCTTAGTACAGGGGTTAGCAACCTTTCAGAAGTGGCGTGCCAATATTTAACTTTCTCCATCTCCCTCAGTGCAAGCCCTGCCCCTCCCATCCTGCCTCCACGTCCTCCTTCCCCCCCCGCCCTCACATCCCTGTACCCCCAGCGCACACACTGGCAGGGCAGCAGTGCTGGGACTCTCAGCGCTGGGGCGAGGAGCAGATGGGGGGGCAGAGTCACTTCCCTGCCCGGCCCAGCCCTTTGCCTGGGGCTTGCCCCTCACCTGCAGGCTGTGGCTCCGGAGCTGGGGCAGTCAGAGCCCGGGGCTGCCCAGGTCTGTCTCCAGCCCCGGCTGGGCACAGTGGAGCGCTGGTGAAGGGTCTCCCTGCCCACGGGGAGCAGCCGCAGCTTAGTTCAGGCCTTGGCGCCACACAGAGGTGGCAGCAGTATTTGACTGGCCATGCCACCCCAATCTGCGGAGCAGCCTCAGACCCCCCTCCTGGAGCTGGAGGCAGAGCCTGTAGTGGGGATAGAGGGGTGTTAACCCTTTAGCTCACGGGAGCTGCACGCCCCTGGGATGTGGAGCCCAGTGCAGGGTCATGCCGCCCACTCCGTTTGCCGAGCTGCCTGGCCCCTGTGCCATGCTGTGTGTGCCACAAAAAATCATCTTGTGTGCTACTTACGGCGTGTATGCCATGCATTGCCAATTCCTGCCTTAGTACATACTCTACACACCATCAGCAGAAGCAGAAGACACAGCCTTAGCTGCTGCTTCAAAACCAACAGTAAATATATATGAAATGTACAGCATTCAGCTTATCTAGGACTATTATTTCTAGGCTTCTCTTGTGATGCATTTGCATGATACCATGTTTTCTGCAAACAAGATTTGGAGTAGAAATCTTGAGCTTTAATTTTAAATACTAAAATAATAGAATTCTCTCTCTTCAGTCAGCCATGTTTCTTTGTACTTGGTATCAGTCGTGTTACTTTAGTAGGTTCTATAGCTGCTTCTAAATTCTTTCAGGGGTTTTTTTTTTGTGTGGGCCCAGTTTTTTAATTAAATTAGGCCAGATTTCTACTGATGGAATGCTTAGGTTGTAGTGTCAGGTCCTTCCAAACACACATTTAGTTGCAGTTCTCTTGATTTTAGTGCCTCTCGATGTGGTCCTCTGAATACAAGTCATCCTTTTTTTAAGAAGTTTGTGCTCATTCTACATTTTAACGTTTATGGTAGTTGAATATGACTATAGAGACTGTTCCTGAATTCCACAGATTCTTTGGGAAGTTTGGGCATCCTCATCTTTTGGTCAGCCAGCCATGATCTTGATAGTAAAATAACTTTTGAGTATTGACAATATGTTCTAGGACTAGTCTGTATTAAAAATTCATCCACAAGATTTATATAACGTGACCCATGCATCAGAAGTTTAGGATTAATTTATACAGTATTTTATTTCCTGTTCAAACATGGGATCAGTATTAAATTGGAACATGTTTTCCCTGAATGGATGTTTGTTCTTAATACTAGGTCATAATAAGACTATTGATGTCAAAGTAACCTAAATACAGGGGCTGTTACCATCTTACACTGGAATATACATTCTTCTAATTTTATCCCATTCTTCACTTGCAAGACCTGCAAATTTGAATGTCTGGATGGGCATACTCGGGTTGAAGTGCTTCAGACACTTCTATGAATTGCTCATTTTGTGCTATATTGAAAATAATAATGTAAAAAGGAGGAAATTGATAAAATTCAGCACTTTCCTTTTGAATGTTTTCTACCGTATTTGTCATCTTTTTTGGTATCAGACTCACAAACTGCTCCTGAATGAAACTGATGCTGAAAAGCTAATTGAAGGCCAAACAAAGTCACTTAAATTTATCGTGTAGCTAGGTTGTTGTTATGACGGCATTAAAAATGTCCTGCTTGCTTACCAGGTTTCTTTGTGCTCTATCATTTCAGTAGATGGTTTCAGTCAATAGAATGTACAGAAACAATTTTTGTGCACTCTAAAATGAGCATGAATTTTTTATCTTCCTTGACAACTTCTCGCATTTTATTTTAGGAAAAATCTGTTTTATTTAGTCTATTCAGTTTCTACTTGCGTACCTAATACCCCTCATTGAGAGAGGTTGTCTAGGTACATTTTTCTGCTCTTTATAAATATTTATAACTTCTAGAATTTCTGCCATTGCTTCCAGCCACCCTGTGCCCTTTTGGTTGGTTGTTTATTACACTGTGGTGCTTCCTAAATTCTGCTTGTTACCATAATGATAGCAGACATTGTTGTGGAACAGTGCACATGTGACACTGATTTAAGGTTACTTCAGTTATAACCTTGTATTTTGCACATGCTTGTAACTCTGTGAAAAGGTTCCTGTTAGGCCAACTTTCCATACTTCATCTTAATCCAGATCTGACTCTGGAAAAAATTAAAAGAAAAACAAAAAGATCTGTTTCACATTTTTTACTACCATGATGAAATGGAAGTTTTCTAGTGTATTCATCTTTTACTGTAAACTTATCATCAGGCCAACTTGGATAATTTTTCTCTGCATCTGTAAGGGGAAAAAAAAACCCTCCATGTTGGTATTATGGAATATGATAAATCCATAATACCAGTTATCTAGTTATCCAGTTTTCCTGTATAAGCCTTTAGTATATAAGGTACAGTGTGAAATCAGTCAAGAGATTTTCAGTGCCTCATTCTAATTTTGTGCATATGACTGCTGGCTCCTCACTCTCAAAACCTTTTCAAGGATGAACTGAGAGAATTTACTTATTGAGGGGATTCAAACCGTTTTAGTGTGATTTGAATTTTTTAACTACTCATCTAATGATGATAGGAGCTGGATTGCCAGCAGAAAAAAAAATACAATTTCTACCCGGAAGCGCAGTGGAGTTTTTCTGTTTTATTTCATTTTTTCCCCCAGTCCTGGATACCTAGGCTTTTTACCAGTCCACCTTCCTTCATATGTCTTCTACTTGTGGCCTGCTTCACCCTGCTATTCCTAGTCCTGCTAAGTTAGACTACTTTCAGTATTGAGGGAAGCAGGGACCTTGATGCACCCCTCTTCATCTGCTGTTTAGCTGCTGGTTGGACACTTTTATAGAAGGTCAGGGGGGAGGGGAAGGGAAGAGGGAAGGAGGAATGACATGATTTTAGCAGATTCTCTTCTGCTGATCAATCTGCCAGTTGGCAGTTTGGACAGTAGCTCTGAAGTTTTCCAATCCAACTAGCAGGTGACTGGCAAAGTGTAACATCCCACCACAAGGCAGGGAGGACTTTTGCTGGTAGAAACACAAGTAGCTCTCATTACACTGCCTGTATGTTAATCCTTTCCCCTTTTTATCAACTAAATGGACATTAACCTGTTCTGTGAAATATAGGTTTTACTAATGTAGACATTACAAAGTAAAAAATGTGAAGGCTCTTACTGAGTAAGCTTAACTCCTGCATTCTACATATGGCATAGCTGGAATGTGTACCTTATATGCAGTGAACTCAGTTCTGTTTTCTGGTATGCTTTTAACATTCAGGCTTTCAACTGTATCTGAAAGTTGGATCACAATATATGAATTAGTTGAATTGAGGTTCACAAAGAACCTTTTGATTTCCTGATCTGTGAATTGAAAGGCAAACTCAGTGTTCTATATAGCTGAGAGCATTTGCATATGCTAACAGTGTCTCTTGTTCACTCTTCAGGATGTTGCAGGGATGCACAAGGAAATGTATTTGTCACCATAAATGGACTGGGACCCCCAAGATACTGTATTTTGCATGAGTGATATCTTCTGTCTTATACACCTGATTAATTGTTTTTGTTTTTAGGTGAAGGAGCAGCTACTGGTAACTATGGCTATACCAATAGTGGGTATAGTGTACACGAGGAAGAAAATGAAAGGTTAACTGAAAATCTACGTACAAAAGTCAGTGCCATAAAATCCGTAAGTATATAATTATAGTAGCATCATTGCTTGGATTGAATCAAGTGCACAAAATCTTATGGACCAGTGAAGCAGTGATAGTGTAAAACTTTAGAACATAAATTTAATACAAGAAAAAAAACTGCATTAAAAAAGCACTGTGCATTCATTCGTGTAGCTGATTTTTCTCTTTAATTGGATTTTAGCTCCAGCTGTTCTTTTTGGCTAATCATGAAGCTGCTTGCCTGTTGAGGACAGCAGAATCTGTACTTAATGCTTATTCTCAACTCTAGGAGTCAGTATTTCCTGGTGTGTGAAACCAGGTGGGGAAGGGGAAGTGTAGAGTTAGCTCCATAATTTGCCAGGCAACCAATTTTTGTTTAAGGAATTTGACTACTGGTAATTAGCAGAGACAGTAGTTGAAGGACAGTTATGCAGTTGAGGTTTGGACAACTTTTATTACATCTATTTATGAATTTGTAATATGGAATAATTTTTTTGAAGTAACATCTTGACTTCCTCAAAAAGAGAAGCTCCTTGCCTAAGGAATCTTAATTTATTTTTAAAATAAATCCTTTTTTAACCTAAACCCTGGGAATCCACTCATTGTTTGAAATTCCATTTTTCCAAGTTACTCCATTCCAAGACCTGTTAAACATTGTGAGTCTTCACTGAATGTGCTGGTTCTGGAGATGTAGTACAAGGCAATGAATTTTACAGAATCAAAGCCCTTAACATCTCATTGCTCAGACTGTTGCCCATAATTAAGCTGTTCAGTTCCAGCTAGGCAAGCAAAGGCAGATTAGCTTATATAAACACTGTCATGTTAAATCATATTTTGCACTAGGATTCTCAAAGTGGGGGGTTGCATCACAATTGGTGGCTGGGGTTTTGAAGTTAACTCCCCAAAACACAGTGTCTGCTAAGACTTAAAGGGAGGGAAGGAGAAGCTCTGATTTCTGCTCACAGCTTTTCACTCCAAATCACCTTTTCCTACTGCTAACACCATGCTGTACTCCTGATAAGTGCCACTTAACTGCACAGGACCCTCACACCAAAACAAGAAAAGACCATGGGAGTGGGACCATGACACACACAAGTAGGTCAGGCAGGAAAGTCTGAAATTCTGCTGTAAACTTGTCTCTGTTAATGTAGAAATAAGCCACTGCAGGGTGTGCATTGGTTAAGTGAATGGTGTATACTTCCTGGCTCTGAGTCCCTGCACACAAACAATACATTAGCCATCCAAGCAGTGTGCAGTAGCCTAATAACTGCACTTGTGAGGCTCTTGTTACTACATACATTTGGCCCATATCTTTTAAGTTACTGGAAACTTATACTAAGTCTCTTTCTGCTATGTCAAGTGATTCTTAATAAAATGAGAAAAATAGGAAAAAGGCTATACACACCTTCTCTTGTGAATATTTGATTCCAGAATCTGTCTTTAAAGAGAACCTAAAAAAAACCCCTGAGACAAATGTGTACCATAAAATAATGCCAGTCCTAGGCTGTGTATGTTCTTGTCATAGACTAATACAACATAAATATGTATCTTGTGATGTAGTGCCACACCAGAGGAGGGTCTGTGAATGGCAGGGAGATGCCATCAGGTTAGAACTGCTTTGCCATAGGGGAACAAGAGTCCCATAGTTGAGGGCCTTAGCTGTTGCAGTTATGCACAACTTCATAGATGCTTTTCTCTAACTTTTCAAAATATATCATTCATGTTACTACATCTAGGAAAACTACTAGAGATGACACATCCTTTCAGAATAACTTCCAGTACACAGGGACACTTGCCATTCATGGTGGATGCGTTTCTGCATCCACTGTGAATGGTGAAATTTGCAAATACTGGGAGCTGCGGCTCCTGGTCCCCATGGCTCCCAAACTCACCACAGGGGCTGGAAGCTGCAGGGAACTTACCGCCTTTTCCCCTCCTACCTCCCAGGACAGGAGATGCATGAATATGTGGAACTGCAAATAGCATATTGTAACGGTCTCCTTTATTATAGTCAAATTCGGTTTATATGGCTCAAATAATGTAAGTAATGGTAATGCTCACTTATTTTATAGCTTTCCATTGAAATTGGAACAGAAGTGAAAAATCACAATAAAATGTTATCGGACATGGTAAGTATGTAGCAACTAATTTTATGAATTTCTAGTGATATATACATATACTTGTTTACAGTTGGCTCTTTTATATTAAGAAACTTGTAGTGACAGGATTAAGCCCTTATCTCTTATATCATACCCCAAAATGTTAATTGCTTATTATAGAGACAAAAGGGAAAAACAGTTTCTTCTATCCCCCAAATTGACCATTAGTTATTACTTTTATAGCAGCAGTGCTTTCTCATATAAAGTCAACCTAAGTTATGCTATGCCAGCTAGGTATCTTAGATTGACTTTCTACTTATCTATCTTCTCTCATTCTGGGGGAATGCTCTCTGGTTGATATTTAGCGGGTCTTCAGGAACAGTCAAGATTGATTGTAGGTCCCGGATCAGTCTAATTATTTCTGCTCCATTTAAGCAAACTTGAGAGGATTTAAAATATAGCTTTGACAGACCTGTTCAGCAGGCATGTCAGTTCTAGAATTAATTTGAAAAAAATGGAGGAGGGAAGCAAAAATAAGGAAACTGGTTATTTGCATAAGATGGTCTTGTATTAGAAAATAGGAAATCAGATGGAATGGAATGTAAGGAGGACTTTCCTGTTATTACAGGCTAGTGAAATGCAGTAACTACCTGTTCATATGCTAGGTCTGACATGTTTTTTAATACTCTAAATATAGGAAGAAAATAAAAATGCAAGAAGTGATTGTGCGTAGTTCATTCTAGGGTGGTGGTATTTTCTTAAGACTCATTCTCTGTGTTCTCCTCTTTCATAGGACTCTGACTTTGATTCTGCAGGTGGACTTCTAGGTGCCACTATAGGCAGACTGAAAACACTTTCCAGAGGGAGCCAGACAAAACTATTGTGCTACATGATGCTCTTTGCATTGTTTGTCTTTTTTGTAATTTACTGGATTATTAAACTGAGATGATGCAAATTATATCCAGTTTTTTGTGCCACTTCAACAGAATCACAAAATGGTCTTAATCTGTGAAGACAGATCTTAAATTTACATATTCTTGATAAATATGGTTAAATGGTTATTGTAAATTATTTTAGATATCAGTGCATTTGTTATGTATATTTTGTCTTTGTTTACCATTCCAGAAGCACTCTTGTATCCCCGGTTTTCTGGGGTTAACAAGTGTGAATATGCACAACGTACTAGATAATATCTTGGCTCAAGTTACTTCTTGGGGAAATATCTTTGGAAATGCAACCCTCCCTACCCTCCTCCCCCCCCCTCCAAAAAAACCCCAAAAGCTCCTGCCAGGACAAAATTTGTACTTTTAACTTTGAATTTCATTTAATGGGTTTCACTTTTTTAATAAAGTACAAATATTATAAATCAAATTAGGGCCTGATCTTGAGCAAGAATCACAGGATCAAGTTTGTAGCAGTTTGCAGATTATATAAGTATGAAAAAGGTTTGTTTTTTTTCAAAACAGATTTATTGTAACATAGATTAAATGAAACTACAAGTACAGCACTGTTGTAATTTTTTTGGGCAGGGGTTAGCAAGTTTCTGTAAGCATCGTGGCTTAGAATTTAAAAATGAAATTAAAAAAATCTTGCAGATTGAGGAGGAATTAACTGTCCTACACTGGAAAGATGTTGCTTAATTTTAATTTGAGACCAATTAATGATTAGGGCTGCTCTAACCTGGGACCTGACATTGAGATAACTATGTCCTTTACAGGTGTGAAAAAATCTACATTCTTGAGACCTAGCCAGGCCAACTTAACTTCTGCTTTAGAAAGCATTTGGTGGATGGAAGAATTCTTCTGTTGACCTAGATTTTGCCTCTCAGGGAAGTGGATTACTTAGGCTGCCTGGAGAACCCCTCACATTTGCATAGGTAGTGTTCACCCTGAAGTGCTACAGTAGTGCAGCTGCCATGACATTTCACATGTAGACAAGTTCTAAGGCATGCGTTCAAAGTAATCAAATGCCTTTTGATAATTTGGGGAGCCAACCTAGACAAGATGGAAATATTTGCATACCATCTTTGTATTACATTTATATTTAAGTACTTAAAACTTAACTGATTCTATTAAATCACAGTATTTTTTTACCCTTGGTTGTTTTGTCATTTAAAGCTACTTAGCATAATTTTGAAATGTGAAGCCAGATTTATAAGCTCTTATACTAGAGAGTATTATGATGCAAGATAGCATTAGTTACCTCTTTTATTAGAGGTACTCTTATTTATTTGTTTAAGATTTTAAGCCTTAGTTTTGGATATTCATAAAGGTAAATTGTTGACTAGCAACTTACACTGTTAAATGCAGCATACAAAATAGAAACCATTTTCTAGAGATTATCTTAAAAAAAAAAAAAAACCCACCTTCTAGGCCTAGACTAAATTTTTGAGAATTACTATTAAATACAAAATGTTGCCATGATTTGTAATACTAACCTATTAAAAGTGTGAAAAATAAAGAATGTTTCTGGTATATTTCTTAGCCAGATGGATTTGTTCCTGATATTTAATCATATTTTATGTAGTCTTTCCTAGCATAAAATGCTAAAAGGTTTTTCAAAAGTGGTAATTTTAAAATAACATTAGAATCAATATTTTAAACATAAAATATTGTTTTGGAAACTCTTGTTTGGAAAACTATTAGCAATGGTAAAAAGGTGCATTATGAATTTAATTATCATACTAGTATTAATCTAGGTAGTTACTTTTATGAACTATATTCAATAGCTTGATTATATATTTAGCGACCTAATTCTAGTTAGCCTGCAAAAGAATTAATCTACTGTAGACTTGAAAATTTTTTGTTAATTTTTTTCAGGTGTTTAATACAAACAAAATGTGCTTGAAACACTGACTTCTAAATACCACATCCTCCTCCTTTAAAGGATTGCTGTTTTATCACTTAGGTATCCTGCAATGGCCCTCTGTCCAGGAATCCTTCACTTTAACAAATTGCCTTCAGAAATTAAAGTACGCTCAATTCCAGTTGTAGAGGTTGTGGTCTTTGGGGAATGAGCATTACCCCCCATGCTGAGTTACTCCAAGCATTAATCTGAATATAGCCTCTGCCTCCCACGTTGTTTTGCCTAGAGGTTAACTTTTCTTACATGTATATAGTGTGGCAAGACACCTAGTTGGGGGTCAGGCTCAGGGAACTAGAACCTACCACCCTGTGCTCCCCAGGTGAATGCCCTATCCACTAAGCCATGCCAACACCCTACCTTCAGGGTACCCCTTATCCTGCATTCCCCTGCTGGAGGCGGCTCCAGTTCTGTCTGTCCGCTCCTGGGGTTAGCAGGATTAGTGGTGGCGGCAGGGCCTGGAGTAAATTAGCCCTTGTCTTTCCCTGTTTATCAATATTTTCAGAGTGTTCCACCAAACAAAAGAAACATTCACAAATACACAATAAATGAGGATAACTCTTCCTGTTGCATCTGTGGGGAGGAAGTTACTGCCTCTAGAGTGCCTATCCTTCCTGTAAACAGGCAGTCAGTTTGGTTGTTTCTCCTGTTGTCTCACCCTGGAGAAGCCTAGCTTCCTGTTGCAACTAGTCCTGTGACAAGTTGTGTGCCCCTTTCTTCAGGGGTTTATAATGCATCAAGCACCCCTTAATTGGACCTAGGTGTCACTAGTTGCACTGTGGTAACCCCTCAGTTTATAGGGAAAAATTGACTTTATCATTCTAAGGCTAACATAACCCTTCCACCATTCGCTTGCTGCTGTCCACCCTGTCACAATATATAAATTTATACACGGGCTACGTCTACACTGGCAGCTTCTTGCTCAAGAAAAACTTGCCGGGTGTCTGCTGTAGACTGTAAATTTACAGTCTAGCATCGGAAAACAGGGCTTCTTCCGGAAGAGTTATTCCTCTCCCCACGAGGAATAAGCCCTCTTGCGCAAGAGGGCAGTGTAGACAGGCACCATGAATTTCTTACACAAGAAACCCCTATGGCTAAAATGGCCATCAGAGCTTTCTTGTGCAAGAGAGCGTCCACACTGCCATAGATACTCTTGCACAAAAGCACATGCCAGTGTAGACACACTCTTGTGGAAGACTTTTTGCGCAAGCACTCTTCCACAAAACAGTTCTTGCGCAAGAAGCTGCCAGTGCAGACGTAGCCAGGCTGTTTTCTTGTTACTGCAGCCTTTCTTTTTGGTTATCAGACTGAGTATCTGAACAGTTTCTCTACATAGACTAGGGCTGTGAATGGTTAACCAGTAAGCATCACTCTTACTGGTGACCATTACTGATGAGCACTGGTTACGGTTAACTGACAGGCTCCAGCCTGCCCCCATTTAAACAGTTAACAGGTTAGCTGATTATATTAGATTTTACATTCCTAACCATTTTTTCCCCCCAGAGCTGAGTGCATACAGCTATTGGTATAGGCAGGGACTCATTGCATGTGCAACACACATAGCATAATTGAACTACTCTTTAATGAATGTTAGTATACTTGTTTTCTGCCCTTGCCCAAATGTGTTGCACTAAAACAACTTTATTCTTGTCCCTCCTTAGCCTTTGTGGGAATCCTCAGCTAATAAAATCTGCTTATATTTGATTCTTTGATGGTTTAAAACTGTGAGGATTTTGAGGTATAGATGTTAAAGCTCAACCATTGACTAAAAGGTATGTCTAAAAAAGACTCAATCTTCCTATCTTGATGTCTGGAAAAAATAGCTCAAATTTTATAGCCTTTTCTAATATTGCAACCTCATTAGTTTTCCAGGAAAAATAGATTTGCTACTTGAACTTCAGACACAGTCTTTGGAGAAAAGTGAGACTATCTTTAAGCAGAAAGGAATATAAAATGTAAAGGCAGGAAACACGAACTTCTTTACTTGGCTATGGTTGCCTAAATACAACTGCATCTCTGATGGTCTGATTACTTGAAATACATGAGAACTTCATAGCTTTCCTCTCTCCAACCAGAGATTTCTGGTACTATATTTCTATAGCATCAGTATGGTATACTTTAAATGTTGAATCTCTGTGAAATAAGGTGTGAAAGAATACATTTATTTTTAATCACACTAGAATACCTCATCCTTAATGACTAAGGTTGCGTCTACACAGCAGGGCTTACCTCGAAATAAGCTACACAAATTGAGCTACGTTAATTGTGTAGCTTATTTCAAAATAACAGCACTTATTTTGAAATAGAGCACTCTTCCTCTGACTTCCCTTTCTCCTTGTACAATGAGGGTTACAGGAGTTGGACTAAGTCGTCCTCCAGCTTCACAGTATTTTGACATTACACAGAAGGCAGTTACTTTGCAATAGACGCGGACTAAGTTACTTTGAAATATGCTAGTTATTTTTAAATAGGATACATCCACACAGCAACATTGTCATTTTGATAGTATGGAATTATTGGGCTGGGATACAGTTAAGATAGTGCAGCTCATATAGAAGGCTATAGGTTATAAACTGTTCTTCAGTAGGTTTTACCAGTGTATTTTAAATTATAAATATGAACAGCAAATGAAGTGTTGGTCTTTTAACAGAAATAAATGTGCAGTGTGAAGATTTGATTCAGAATCCCAGCCAAAAAGCATGAGAGAAATTCTGTGGAAATGGCTTTATCCCTTGAGGAATATTTCACTATGTAGAGGATACCAGATTTAAGGAGACTATTTGGAGTAGACCATGCATTGCAGCTCCTATTATGCAGAGCTGGATTCTTAAGTTGTTCAAGGTAACAAAAGTCCAACTTACCCTATTAAAATAACATCTCGGGGTAGCTGTGTTAGTCTCTAAAATGCCATAGATCTGCTGGTTGTTTTTACAGTTACAGACTAACACGTTTATTAGGTCACAAGCTTTTGTGGGTAAAACCCACTTCCTTAGTCTCCAATTCACCTGATGAAGTATGTTTTACCCACAAAAGCTCATAACCGAATAAATTTGTTAGGGTGCATCTACACTGCACCGTTATTTCGAGATTACAATGCGAGCATCTACACATCTACATTTACAATTATTTGAAATAATTTCAAAATAACAGACGGCTTATTCCAAAATCTGTAAACCTCATTCTGCGAGGAATAACGCCTATTCCAAAATAGCTATTTTGAAATAAGGCATATGTAGACACTCTACTGCTGCTATTTCAAAATAGAATGACCCTGGTAAGGGGCTAAGTTAGTCCTCCCCAGTGCCTCCTGGGGCTCTAAATCGAGATAGATGTGGCTTTGACATTGTTGGCATCACAGAAACTTTGTGGGATAATACACATGACTGGAATGTTGGTATGGAAGGGTACAGCTTGCTCAGGAAGGATAGACGGGGAAAAAAAGGGAGGAGGTGTTGCCTTATATATTAAAAATGTACACACTTGGACAGAGGTGGAGATGGACATAGGAGACATAAGTGTTGAGAGTCTCTGGGTTAGGCTAAAAGGGGTAAAAAACAAGGGCGATGTCATGCTAGGAGTCTACTACAGGCCACCTACCGAGGTGGATGAGGCTTTTTTTAAACAACTAACAAAATCATCCAAAGCCCAAGATTTGGTGGTGATGGGGGACTTCAACTATCCAGATATAAGCTGGGAAAATAACACAGCGGGGCACAGACTATCCAATAAGTTCTTGGACTGCATTGGAGACAACTTTTTATTTCAGAAGGTTGAAAAAGCTACCAGGGGGGAAGCTGTTCTAGATTTGATTTTAACAGATAGAGAGGAACTGGTTGAGAATTTGAAAGTGGAAGGCAGCTTGGGTGAAAGTGATCATGAAATCATACAGTTCACAATTCTAAGGAAGTCTGGCACCAACTGGAACCCGGAAGTGCTCCAGCCAGCCAGACAATTGGAGCTGCTCTGCCCCCGGCTTCCCCAAGTCTGCTGCTGCTGAAACTGACCAGTGGCTGACTTGAGGAAGCTGGGGGCAAAGCAGCTGGAGTGCTGCCGGGTTGGTCCCACAGCGCCGCTCAGGTGAGGGGCGGTGCTACGGGACCAACCCGGCAGCACCCCAGCTGATCTGCCCCCGGCTTCCACAAGTCAGCCGCTGCTGAAACTGACCAGTGGCTGACTTGGGGAAGCCGGGGACAGAGCACCCCAGCAGCTCTGCCCCCAGCTTCCTGAAGTCCGCTGCCGGTCAGCAGCGGCTGACTTGGGGAAGCCAGGGGCAGAGCAGCTGGGGTGCTGCCGGGTTGGTCCTGCAGCACCGCCCTCTCCCAGGCTGCACCGTTCCCCGCCGACCCCCCTCCCCATAACCCCCCTTCCGGTACTCCGGCATATCTGATAATCTGGCACCCCCTGGGTCCTAAAGGTGCCAGATTATCGGAAATTTACTGTAGTCCTTTTTTTTAAATGTAGGCGTACCTTGCTTATAGAAGTAGACATTCACTCCATTTACTAAATATGCACTAGACCACTCAAAGGCAACATCTGATCTGCAACAAGAAAAAAAAATATTGCAAAAAGATACATGTTTTCACATTACATTCTTTTAATTTTAATATTGAATTTAAAAGTTATGGTACAAGAAATGTTATACAAAGGCATGGGCCAGTAGATTATTGGTATAAAATGCTAGAAAATTTCACTTAGTCACCTTCCTTATATTGCTTGTTCTTTCAGTACGTAACCAATACACTTTATCATGAATTTTCAATGAAGAGATGTGATTTTGCTGGTTGCTACTTCTTTTGTGGAAGAGTTCCCATATATTTGCATATAATGGAAAGCATGACTTCATCTGCGCCAGCCCCTATTGACAGTAATCGTGAGTCTCTGCAGAGACAAAGAATGGTTGAAAACATTTGTTTAATACATCAGCAGAAAATAAATACTATACTGAAATGTTTCCCTCCTTCCCCACCACACAAATTTAAGTCAATACAAATCTACTTTTCCTCTGGTTTTATTACTCAGAAACACATTCTAGCAGTAGAAACATACATACTTCCTAGAGAAAACCTTAGCTAATATTTTACATACATGTCTATCAGAGTGAGGGAACCTTTGCAGGTTGTTTGAAAAGAAAAACAGCGCTTCAGGCACAGGCTAAAGTGAGGAAATGCAGTTTTCTTCAAGAGTAATGTTAGCTCTGAATTTCAGTCATTTTGTTTTCCCTTCAAACTATAGCTTATGAAGGATGTATCCCTTTGTTACCTTCCTACAGCTTTAAAAATCTGCCAGAGCTCTTTGAAGAGCTGCTTGGTATTTCATTGTCTACAGTATTTGTTTGGATGGTCCAAGTTTGTTAGGCTGACTCTTGAAATCTCCATGCTCACCACTATAAAGGCTGCACTTTACAAAATGAGCAGTGGCCCATCTCTTCTCTGGGAACGTGTATGCTGGCGGTGGACAGAACAGGTTCCCTAAAAGGGTCTAGGGAAATAAAGGCATTTTGCATCCCTTAATTTTTCGGTGTAGTCTGTAACACTGAACTTCGGCGATCTCTCTAGCCAAGGGTTGCAATCAGGCAATAGCAAGGCTTCTGCAGAACAGTGGGAGCAGTCCATTTTTGCACAGTGACTTCAGAGTAAATACTTCTTCTTACTATGCATCATGGTCTCCTACATCCATCCAGATCTAAGACGAGACTTTATTTTTAAGCCCTCAGTATATCTACCTCGAAGGGCCATTCCAACCCTTCTTTTGTCTGAGGGAGCAGTTTCAGCAATATTAATTGAAAAGCTGGCCTTTACACCACTGAGCCATTCTGCCCAGCGATGTTTACATTCTTATAGCTACTCAGGTTATAAAACACCGTGCCCCCTCTCGTTCCTATCTTTTATGTAAGTTTGATTTTCCTTGGGGGAAAAAATGGTTCTGCTAAACTACCACTCCCCAATTCAATAGTGCCATGCAATCAAACATGTATCAAAGAGAAGAAGAAATTACTTAGAGTCATTCTAGATCAGATATTTACCTTCGTAAGTTTTATGGTTTGTTTGGAAAAACAACGTAAGAAGTTACACTGATTTTAAACATTTTCTAAAAAACTCAAAAATACTGTGACAGAAAATGCTCTGCTATTCTAAGTAACAAATCACACTCAGATATAAGTGTATCTATTATTACTAATACAACTTCATCTAGCAATAACTAAAAGGTATTTGAGAAAAAGCAATTTTGGGGGGGGGGTTACCATTGCTTTGCACAGTTGACAGCACCATTTACAGTCATTTAATCTGTTTCAAATGCAAAGCCAATATGTAATATATGGAGGATGTCTGCCTATATAAAATGGGGATGTTTCCATGGAACAATCAAATATTTGGAGTCAGTAAGTGAAACTGAAACTGACTTTCTCCTTCTTCTCTACCCTCTCCCCTCCCCCCCCAAAAAGAAAAAAAATACTTTTCCTATCTATTTTATTTAATAAACAATGAAATATAAGATGTGAAACATCTAGGAAATGCATTATATAAAACTAGTAGGATGTGTCTGCTGGCAGGAATGGTAATTAGCCTTCAATAAATTCCTTCTTCTAAAAACTCTTTACTTTAAAAATACTATTGTAGAACAAATGACTTAAGGGCTACTGATCTTAAAGTGCTAATAGTTAATAATAAAACTTGGCAGACAGGTTTGTACACTGTTTAGTTTAAAATGCCTTTTGAACACCGTTAAGCAATTTAAAAGTTGAATTTATTCATCAGTTTTCACAGTGCAGGATACTTGCTGAAGTAATAGCAGACTGACCTGTGTGTCAGGCACTAACATGGCTGACTAAGAATTACTTTGCAGACTAATTCTTATGGTATGACTGAATGGACATGCTGTGCAGTTACAGTAACAGCTGCTTGCTGCTGTACAAACGTCACAGTGATGTGAACTGCTTACAGCGAAGTCTGAGTAAAAGGAAGAGCTGGTATTAGGAGACTTGGTGCTTTGTGACTTACTGGAGATTACAAGGGATCACAGAGTAAATCTGTGTTTGTTCCTTCAGGTGATATTCTTATTTCACCTCTCTAGTAACTATGATTATCCAGCCATGGAACTGTATTAGTTCACAACAAAATTCTGGAGTGTGAATATCATTATTTAAGTCTATTTATAATGTTTTTTTTCTTTTGAGGTGGCAAGGGTTTATTTCTTTACTATTAGATGGCAGGTGCTGGTTGGATATCAGTAGGAAGGTGTTCTGGATTTGCCAGCTGGGGAGCAAATACATAACTACACTAGTCTGCTTAGTAGCTATCCTGGACTGGGCCCAGAACAGCCATGTCAGAGTCAGACGGGTGCTCCCAGAAGTAGCAATCATGCCAAAACCACAAGGCCAGAGGACAAATCAAGCCCATACAAATGTATGAGATTTATTTCCATCCTCCACATAAATCCCACTCCCGTGGCATATGTTATACAAATGCATTACAGCACCGCTGCCAACAGCAGCATGTTCCAAAAAGGGTGAGCAGCTTTCAGAAAGATGCTCTGGGGAATGAAGCACTTACACTGCTCCCAGCTGAGGAAACTACCACATCACTACCCTAAGGTCAACATAGCCAAGTTCTCTTTTTCAGCCAACTCATATCAGCTTTGCCTGTCTGAAACAGTAGCTCTACCACCTTTCTAACAAAGGGACAGCAGTTCTATATCAGATGCTTTTAAACATCTTCCTTCTTTTGTTGCATAACAGAAGAAGTTGTTAGCAATGAGACTGTTGACAATTTATATCCCATGCTCTGGTGTAATTGTTAATAAAAATACTTTCATTTTCCTCTTGCCACTTTACACAGAAATGACAGATTTATTAACATCTTGAGAGAACTATGTAGCACTTTAAAGACTAACAAGATGGTTTATTAGGTGATGAGCTTTCGTGGGCCAGACCCACTTCCTCAGATCAATTTGTGGAAGAAAATTGGCACGACCATATATACCAAAGTGATACAATCAAAAAAATGAACACACATGAAATTGACAAATCAAAATTTAGAACAGAGTGGCGGTGAGGGGGGAAGGTTAGTGTCTGTGAGGTAATGACATTGGGGTGATAATAGGGGAAGTTTCTGTGAGGTAATGACATTGGGGTGATAATTGGGGAAGCTATCTTTGTAATAGGTGAGATAATTAGAATCTTTGTTGAGAGCCATACATAAAGTGTTAAATTTAAGCATGAATGAAAGCTCATCACCTAATAAACCATCTTGTTAGTCTTTAAAGTGCTACATAGGTCTGTCTTTTGTTTCAGCAAGACCAGACTTACACGGCTGCATCTCTATCATTATTAACATCTTGACAGACCTAACTCTGATTCAGCTAATGCTATTTTAGGCATCTTATTATTGGGGTTGATATGGAAGCTGAAATCTGATACAGGTTGAACCTCTCTAGTCTGGCACCCTTGCCTGACCAGTGGCAAACCAGAGAATTTGCTGAACCATGGGAGGTCAGTATTGTCTTGCAGCATTACCAACACTTCCACTGCTTACTCAGCTCTTAGAAGACATTTGGGGTAAATTAGATCTAAATAACAGCACAGAACACTGACAGCCAGGACTGGTGACTGTAAACAAACTTTATGGGGCCGGGGGAAACTTGATCACACCTATGATAAGTGGACATCCAACTAACTAAAATCATGCTGGACCACAGATGTTGCTGGACCCAGAGTGTGCCCGACTAGAGAGGTTCAACCTGTATGAGCAGAAGAATTTAAGATCCATGTTTTGTTTATGTCACAATGCATACAGCAATAACTTCACTTGGCATACAGCCTATAAACATCCTCAAAAAGAATACAGGGCACTGGAGCCAGCATGCCACTTAAAGGATTATTGGCACCTCATACAAAATACTCTCTTAACAATTTTGCTAATATAGTAAGTACTTCTCTTCCTTCTGCTTTTACCACTGGATGCATGAACTAAAGTGGGCTCAGGGTGTATAATTCGGCACATCCGTTTAAAAAGCCCATGGAATCTCTACAGATAAAATTTACTCATAATGTGTAAGGCCAGTGCAAGGACTTTGCACCTCTCAAATTCCATCTAATTTTTAAGGGCTGTATTGAGAAAGCAGGGGAAGAGGGATGTCTTTGTTCCTCCACGTGTCTTGGAAAATCTCTCTGTGCTAGCCCCACACAGGTTTCCAGAGAAGATCACCAGAGGGAAGAGTTGTTAGATCTGTGTGAAGTGCTGTGTTTCAAAAATAGCACCCTAAAGGTAGATTTCTATGTCTTTTTGTATGGATTTTTTGAGTGGGGTCAAGTTCTGCTGCTCTTTCATTTTTATTTTGGTTCTGTAATTTGGTTCAGAAACACCTAACCTTGGAAAGGCATCCCTTACTAACAGGAAAGGACCTAACAATAAAGTGTCTTTCTCTCTGAATCCACTGCCTGAGAGACATAGGGCTAATGGAGAGCTACCAAAGAATATGGAGACACCAGTGACAACTCCCTTTTCTTGAGCTTCTGACAAGCCTGGTGGATAGATTAAACCACACAATTATGATTTAAAGCTGTGATCCTGCAAAAGGGATCTTCTTCCATGTGTCTTAACCTGGGGAAAGTCACACTGGAGCCAATGAACCAGTGTTCCTGTAGCTCACCACTTCAGGATCATGCAGGAGACAATCAAAGCATCAGGTGTGTGGCCCATGTAACTCCAGTGGAAATTCATTATTTACATCAACTGAGGATCTGGTCCACATTATTTACATTGCAGTAAAACTGGAAAGAGCAAACCTCCCGTGCAGAGTTTTTCATACTCCATACATTTGATCAAAGTTACTTAAAGCAGAGTCAAAACCTTGCACATTCTCAAACAGTGGCTCACCTGTAAAGTCTGCTCACTAGCACCTCATTGGTGAATCCCATTCCTCCCCAGAACTGAAGGCAATTATCAGTCAGCTCACGGGCTAGACGGCCTGCCTTTAGTTTAGCCATGGAAGCAAGTTTGGTCACATCATTGCCTCTTAGATAAAGAGCTAAAATAAACAAACACATGCTATCGTAAGTCACTGACTGCAGTATAATCTCACTCCCAACTCCCATATTTTTCCATTCATGCAAGTTTTTTTGATATTAAGAGAATACTGAAGCCAAATGTGGAACTCTTACCAACAGCCTGGTAGAGCAGAGAGCGAACAAGTTCCACCTCAGTTGCTAATTCTGCCAGGCGAAAGTGCACTGTTTGGTTATGCAGTACTGGCTGGCTGTATATTTTCCGTTGGCGAGTGTAGTCAATAGTTTCTTGTATCACATTTTCCATTGGTGCCAGGACTAGAGGAATCAAAGCACAGAATAGCAACTGTTTTTACTCAAGGGGTTTGGGGTTATGTGGTTTGTGTGAGGTTTGTTAAAAAGGAAGGCTTTTTTCTCCTCCCAGCTTGTGTAAAAGACAATGAATAAACTAGTTATTTAAAAATAAATTAATCTATGAGAATCATTTAGTATTTATAGTTTCAGTTCCCTACAGATGTTGGTCATTCCCATATTTCTTAAAGAAAGACTTTAGAATATATGTATGAATAACCTGGAATACTAAGAACACTTTTTTTCCATTCCTATTGCCAATACCCTGGTCCGTGCTTCAATAATCTACCTCAAGTAGGCTACATCTACACAGCATCGCAAAAATTGCATAGTTTATTTCGAGGTAAGAGTGGTTTGTAGATGCACCCTTACTGTAACCTTCTCTCCTGCTACCTCACTCCTTTTAGGCCATCCACATAGCACAGCTGCCAAACTCATCTTCCCAGCCTCATCACCAGTTTTTATGAATCCCTTCAATGACTCCACATTTCCTTCTGCATCATTTTCAAGGATGCTTCTTTGCTTCTGTCTCACTGTTGGTCACCCATCACAGCCATATAACCTTGTGTATGTGTTGGGACAACCTAAAGGAACCAAGAATTCTCAACTGTATATAGGAACTTAAAAATTACTAGAGTCAATAAGACCATTAGTCCATATAGTCCAATGGCCTCAATAGATGGTGTAAGACTCCTAGTGTTACTCTGGATTTGAGGGGTGTGATCAAGCTGGATATGAGGGGTACAATTGCAACCATATTGTGTGCATTCAGCCATCGTGAATTAATAAAATAGAACATCACATAATACAGGATTAATTTGACCTTTTCAAGGCAATGTCAAAACTAGCTGGTAGTTTCTGCTAATCAGAATGGGATGACAGGAGAAAAAAAGTCAACAACTGAGACTGAAAGAAAATAAGTGGACAGGAAATCTTGAAATTTGATATAGAAGTTTAATATGATTAAGACTGTTTGGAATGTTTGCTAATAAGTAGCTTACTGGAAATTAGGAAAAGTGATGTTTCAGTAAGGGTCTCTATGTGTTTTGTAGAAGTTGGTTATAAAAAATTAACAATACGTGTACTTGGAGCAGTCCTCTGAAGCCACCTTGAGAGACATTTTTTTCTAGACACCTCTTCCCCCCCAGTGGGAAAGCAACTGATCACTGCAAACCTGCTGTTAATGACTTAATACTGTTCCACATTTTAGGTATATATATTTGGGATGTTCTAAACTTATGGATTATGTCTGTGTTTGCTTAAATCTCATAAACTGTAGTTTAGATAAAAGATTAATGCAAGTAAACATGCTCTATCAGATGGAACTGCTGTGTTCCCATTGATTTATTCCTGACACTGCCTGGAATGAAATAGTTAACTTTCCACTGCTGTGGGTTTTGAAAACCCTGGGTAACCACAGTGGACAGATATGGAACAATCTGCTCCCTTGAACATAACTTCCCATGCCTAGTCTTTCTACAACTCTCCTTAAACAAGAAGAAATGAACTAAGAAAGCTCTCTTCATTCTACTGCTAATCAGTGTGAAATGTCACGTGGGTGAAACCAGACTATCACTATGTTCTCGAATGCATTAACACTGGAAAATTATAAAAGACAAAAACACTATCACCTGCGGGTGAACACTTTTCACAGAGTGATCATTCTATATCTGATCTCACCTTCCTCATTCTCAAAGGAAATCTCCATAACACTTTCAAAGGACAACTCTAGGAGCTTCAATTCATAATTTTACTAGACACTAAAAATCATGTATAGAGATGTTGGATGACCGGTCAGGTGTTAACAGGCCACTTCTCCTTAACTGGTCCCTTGAAATGTGTGCTCTGTGTGACTCCATGTTACAAGTTAGTCCAATAAAAATTTTTACCTCACCGATTTTGACTTTGTGGCATGCGTGGCAGAGAAAGAGAGAAAGGAATATTTAATAATTTAGGACCAAATTTTGATTTGGTAAAATAAGATTTTTATAAAACATAATGCCAAAAAAATGTTTCCAGAACATTTATCATTTTATTCTATGTTTAATATAAATTCCATTGGAAACAGATTAAAACAAGATTCTTTCAAGATTTGTTACCTCCTCAGGGAGGAAACAGAAAAAAAATCCAAGGGAGAGAAGCACAGAAGGAACTGAGTAGTCAGTGAAGGAAAGGGTAGAAAAGTTGAAGTCTGTAATAGTCAGGCATAAAACTACCTCTTTAGAACTGCATCTAGTTGCATGTCTTAATTGTGAAGTGCCAGTTGCCAGGAAAGTATGCTGGGAAAAGCTCCTCTACAATGTTAAAGCCAAAGTGATGAGTTCAATGGTAGCTTAGTAGTTAGAAAACGAAAAGCTCTCAGAAAGAGGCACTGGATTTCCACCTTTCATATGGCCAGGGGATCTGGATGAAAGATAGCTTCCCTGAACTGAATGCAAGGGTGCTACAGTAAAACTCCATTAGTCCGGCATCCAATGCTCCGGGACTCCTGATGGTCCGGCACCATCAGGAACCTGGAAGTGCTGGGGCAGCCGGACAGGCTTCCCCCATTCAGCCGCTGCTGAAACTGACCAGCAGGGTCAGTTTCACCAGTGGCTGAATCGCGAGGCCTGGGGCAGAGAAGCTGGGGTGCTGCTGGGTTGGTCCCGTAGCCACCCCTCGGCACTGCGGGACCAACCCGGCAGCATCCCAGCTGCTCTGCCCCAGGCATCCCCAAGTCAGCCGCTGCTGAAACAGATCTGTTTTCAGAGAAATTTTGTCACAGATGTTTTTCAATAACAATCTCTTAACTAAAACCAGCCTGGCTTTATCATGCCAATCAGGAAGTTTCTGTGAATATCTGTTACCTTTCTCATAACGGGTCTCTTTTCCCCATTTCACTGTTGTTTCCACAGATCAAGTGTAATTTGAGTTTATTTTGATTTTTCAGACACTTTCTTTTGTCTTTTATTTCAAAGTTCTTATGTTCTAAACTTGCAGGAACTTTTTATTAAGTTTCAATAGGGACAATTTGTACAGAGATTAATTGTATACCATATGCACAGACTGGAGAGCTGTGACTCTGAAAAGTATTGACTCTACATGAGTGCTTAGTGTGATGCTGTGGCAAAAGAGCTAATGTGATATTTGGCGGGAGTAACAAGTAGGAGGAAGGAAGTGATTTTACCTCTGTATATGGCATTGGTGAGACTGACACTGGAATAGTGCATACATTCCTGTGAGTCAACATTTTAAAAACAATGTTGACAAATTGAAGAGGCTGCAGAAATGAGCCACAAACATGACTTTAGATCTGGAGAACAGTGAAAGACTTAAGGAGGTATATATGTTCACAGTTTATCAAAGACCAAACTGAAAAATGACTTGATTACAGTGTATAAGTACCTTCACAGGGAGAAAATATCTGGTACTAAAGGGTTCTTCAGTACAGTGAAGTAAAACACATCAAGAACCAATGCCAATGCCCAGAGCCTGAAGCTAGGCAATTTAATCAGAAATAAGGCACACATATTTAACAGGGAGGATAAGTAACCACTGGAACAAATTACCTATGGAAGTGGTAGATTTCCCATGTCTCCAAGCAGGAGAGGTTGACTTTTGGCTTTAGCCAAAACCACTACTTATTGTACCCATTGCTGGAATAACCAGATGAAATGCAATGGTGTGTGATACACAAGAGGTCAAGCTAGAAAATCTTATGGTCCCTTCTGATCTTATTTCTGCAATGTTAATTCAAAGTTTCCCTTCCCTTCTGCTTTCATGTAGCAGGAAAGTGGTTAAAATTTGAGTAGAATTTCCATTGGGACAGCTGTTGGAATGTTCACTCATTCCACTGGCAAGAGGGGAAGCCAACTATTCAGTTGCCATGGTGATTATAAGAACAAGCCATAAAAGAGAGCTCTCCAAACTAAAATTTAAAAATTAATTGACTAAGATTTCAATGGGGATAAAGCTGTTTTTTCCTTGAATATAATCCCCAACAGAAGGACGGTAACTGCTGTGTAATGATATACTAATTAATTTAGAAAAAAAAACTTCTCTTCGGGATTTGATGGGACTGGCAGAAGAGCAGAACGATACAAATATCTGCAGGAAGAATCTTGCTACAACCTATTTTTTCCCAGCCCTATTCTCTGAAATGGCTGAACCATTTTGGATGACATTTTCCAGAAGAGCTGAGTCTGAACACAGCTGCTCAGCATGTAAAAACAATTAAAGTTGGACAAAGTTATAAGCAACTGAAAAGATCATCATATAATGGGATGAACTGGGTAGTCTTAATAGTAACAGAGCTACCAATCCTGTCTAAAATACCTTTAAATAACTTTGAAATTTTAGCAAAGATAATCTTACTAGAGTATGCCAAATAAGAACAAATTTTAAAATGTTCTTAAAGATAATGTTAAAAATTTACATAATACACTAGGGATGTTAATGTGTGGAAAACTACACGATTAACCAATAAGCCTGGGCAGCAAGGGAGGGAGGCGGGAGCTGGTGCCCATGGGGAGCTGGCTTAAAAGCTGGCTCCCCACAAATACCGGATCCACCAACCCTCTTCCATCCCCATCCTGCTGCTCTGATAGAGACGCAGCAGAGCGATGGGTGAGGGGGGCAGGCAGGAGTCAATATATGTGGTAAGCCGGCTTTTAGGCCAACTCCCCATGCATACCAGCTCCACAGACCTGCCTGCCGCCCGGCCCTTGCTGTCTGCTACAGAAGCAGCAGTGGGGAAAGGGGGGAGCAAGGGAGGCTGCCACAAAGATGCCTCTGTCCACTGCGGGCCTGTGCTCACCGCAGACAGAGGCTACTCTGTGGCAGCAGCTCCTGTCCACAGGGGGTCCAAGCTCCCCATGGACAGAGGCTGCTCCAGCATCCCATGAAGCCGCCTCTGTCCGCAGAGCAGCCTCTGTCCACAGGGAGCTCGGACCCTCTATGGACAGGGGCTGCTGTACCAGAGGCAGCAGCATGGGGCAGCACATGGGAGCTGGTCTGTGTGGGAAGTAGGCTTCTGCCTGCTACCCTGCACTGCTGCCTATGATACAGATGCAGAAGAGCAGAGTGGCAGGGGGCGCCCCAAGATTGGGGCCGGGAGCACAATGGCTGCCAGCCCTGCCCCCGGGGACTATTGAATAGTCGTGTAACCACTAACATTTGATGTGGTTACACGACTATTCAATTACACACTATCTAACATCCCTATGATGCACAGATTATTTAAAAAGTGTGTGTGCAGCTGGGTATGGTCCTTAGATTATCCACAAATACAAAGTTTGTTTTAAAAGTAATCAGATACATTTAGTACACAATCAGCAATAACCCAAATTCAGGTGAAGACATTTAACAGTACAGTTTAAATATTAGCATCCAATTATTCAGGTACATTACTCATGAAAAGTTATACAGAGATTTGGTTGCGGAAAGCCGATATATTATAAACTAAGTAAATATGGGAAATGAGTGAATGGTTCAGGAGGCTGGTGAAGGGACACATATTTGAATCTGTCTTGCATTAGTAATGACTGAAATTTCATACAATTTGATTACTATTTTGTAGTCCATTATTAATAACACTCAATACTTGTGTAGTACTTTATACACTAATAGTATAAAGTACTAATATATGCTGGCTGTCACAATCTAATTCTCAGCCAATAAGTGTCTGCATCACAAGACCACCACCAGAAAACAATGGTGGCACTATAAAAAAAAAGTCAGACAAACAAAAATCCCTCCATTTTCGTCTGTGTAAATTCTGAAAAACTTCCATTGACTCCAATGTGAGCAGCAGGAGTAAGCTCTAAATGGATCTAGAAATCAAGCCATACTTTCACTGCCAAAGAAGAGCCCTTCCACTCTAGGGCTGAGGCACAGAGGAGCATGGGTATATTTGTCCTGTCACTGCTCATGCAGTAGCTCTATGAAGGTGAAATAGAGTGTATGCGATGGAAAACTAAAGGAGAGCATCTTTACACAGCTACTAAATTCACATAAGAAAAACCAGAAAACGATAACTTCTCCATTATAGGGAAGGCATTTTCTGAAGGCAGCTTTATAGTTAAGTTCATATTTACAATTTTTCATGTGTATGATGATAATCTTTGTTTTCCACTGGCAGCCCCCACACAATGATACTGCATTTTTATTTTTCCTCATGTCATCAGCAGAAAGCTCTGGGGGGAAGAAAAACAAATACATTCCAAACCAAACCCTAATCTCAAATCAAATAACCAAAAAACCCCCAAAGAATAAAACCCCCACAGTGCCTTTCCGGTAGTATCCAAAGGTTACTTTCTTTCTATTTCATTTTTATTCCAGCTATACAAAGATAAAGTTATCTGTCTAGACTATGACCTAGTTTATGAAAATAAATTACAAGAGTTAGCTGTAATCCAGGACCAGAAAAGTAAATTTTGTTAGTCATTTTGTAAGAGAGAATTTTATCTCTTGCCAAGGAGTATGGCTGATGACTTACTGTTAGCTACTGCCCATAAACGCTCTTCTTGGAATTGCAACATCTGGTACGTAAAGCCCATTCCTTCCTCCCCAATGAGGTATTTGCTGGGAACTCTGACATCTTCAAAAAAGATTTGTGCTGTGTCTGATGACCTCATACCCATCTTGTCTATCTTTTTAGCAACATGAACACCTGAAAATAAAAATGTTGTAGAAAGGATACAGGGAATAAGAGTCTAGGGTATATAATTATAATTATTATAATTTAACAAAAGAAAGAGTTCTGTACTAAAGTTTGCAAATTTGCAACTTTCTATGCTTAGACTATAAGAAAATCATAAGTTTAAAAAAACATGAAAGTGTCAAACAAAATCATTGCATTCCTACACTATCTATTAAAACATCACTATTTTTAAATACCGGTTGGACCACACTCGTCTGGCAACCTCGGGACCTGATCAGTCTTGATTGAGGGAGTTTGCCGGACCATAGGAGATCTCTCCTGGAATCCATCTACAGACTTGTCAGGCTCCCCCCCTGGCTCCACTACCGGCCAGTCTGGCTCCTGTCCTGCCCCAGTGATGCTGGGGCCCTGCAGACACTGAAGCTACACTGCTCCAGGGCCACCAGAGCTCCCTTGCCTAAATGGCTGCCAGGTTGGCCCAGGAGCTCTAGAGCTCTGTGGTTGCCAGGACTGCCAGGGCTCTGTTGCCCTTGCATGGCTGGGGCTCCACAGCTGCCAGGACTCAGCTGCCCTGGGGCTGTCAGTGAAATCAGAACACTCGTAATCCTAAAGACCTTAGTTTTGATAATCCTAAAAAATGAATAATTTGCTAGTGGACACAGCATTTATTTAATGGACTTTTAGAAATCTAGCAGTATCAGGCTACCTTTTATATTATTGTGTACTGTATAAAACACAGAATTTTATGTTACTTTTTGAGTGACAGCACCATAATAAAGGCACTAATGGATATTTAAAAATACAAATATTATATCTGTGTATTTTGTAACCTCTGAGTTATCTTTCAATTATATGAGCAGTTCTGAAATTCATAAGTACCTACAAATTAGTCTCACATGATATACAGGTTGTCATATAATCTCATTTTCAGCTTTAGTAAAATTCAGTTTGAGACTTTCCTTTCCCTCTCTCTGTGAGCTATGTTGCAATGATAGCTTTTTTCTCGCCAAAGTATACTTGTCTAGTAAAACTGTCTCTCTCTCTAGTGAAATTAAAATAAAAAGTCACGCTGCATACATTTGGAAGGCACATATGGAATACAATGGAGACTTTCAGTAACTAACACCAGCTATTTTCTCATTTTCTTTTGCCAGCTAGCAGTGACCATTTCACAGCTGGCCAGTTAGATGTAAATCACTTGAAATTAATCCCCAAACAGCGTCAAAGACATAGAGGAAATGTTTTTCTTTTCACAGAGGTTTCTGCCTCTGGTAGTGGCAACTAAATGCACACTGCACATTACTGAACCCTCCTGAGAGCACTGCTATTGACTCTTTATTAATTGGTCTTTTATGGAAACAGTTTTAAGCATCAGAAGCTGGGGAAAAAGTGGTTCGGTCCACGTTGAAACCCTTATTCTCACTGGTGATTCATAAAAGCAATCCCAATGAAGTCTGGGAGACCACTCGTGCTCATCAAGGTGTGAAATTTACACTTGCACAGATGGGCCAATACACCACCACTTTAGATGCGCATATGCTTAAGATGGTGAATTTCGCCCAACATAAATAAGATTTGCACAATTTAATTTTAAATGGCATCTTCTCAACCACTAGGATATCTTGACAAGCTGTAGCATTCACTCAGTCCAACAAGATCCAAAAACTAAACAATAAGAGAATTGTTCCTTCTTAGACAAATATAGAGTGGATAAGCATTACTTCAGGAGGTGGATCAAAATGCATAATTATATTTAGCATTACCAAGTAATCCATCACCATAGTAGACATGATGTCAGATTAGGTTGAAATAAATGTTGTGCTCTCCCAGCCACAGCGTTAAGCAGTAGCTTGTGTAACATTACATGATAAACACTCTGGTAATGCAACAGTAACATTAAAGGTTAAGCAACCAAAGCATTAGAAATGATAAAATTAAAAATGGATGCATTACCTTCATGCTTCCACCTTCTGTTTATTAGGTATTAATACACAATCTTTATATACATGATTGCACATTATGAATAATACCAACTCTCATACGCATTCTTTATATAACAAATACATATTCCCATCTTGTGTTATATAATTGCATTATATATGTAAAATCATGTATTATTATGTGTTACTATGTGTACAGTTAAATAGTCCACAAAAGCAATTTTATTGAAATTGCATGATATAATACTTGAACATGCTACAGATAAAATATTATATATTGTTATATAGTAATTGTGAAAATGTGCTTACTTATAAAGGCATGTATTTACAATTACTACATAAATACTTTCAGTCTCTATGTTTCTTCAGTTATGATTCAAAAATACTTCTTACTTTAAATAATTTAGTTAGTAAAGCTAAATGCATAGCGCCTGGAAATATACATGTGTTTTAAATGCTCTTACAGATAAAAAGCACTTGTAATTTGTGCATCAATTAATATACTGATAACTCTGTAATTAGTAGCATATAAGTATAAATTCTGTCCCATACTTCTCACTGTTTATAGAAAGCTTAACAGTATTTTGGGAAGATAAAAGACAAACATAAAAGTTTACAGTTTCTACCCCCACAGCTCCAAGTGTTCTTTAAAGATAAAATAACATGCAATATATTGAAGAGTACATGTAGCTGCATGCCATTTTTGGGGGGTGATGGAATGGGAGTGGGAGAGCACCAGAATTCAGGACAGCTTTTGTGGACTCTTTCCAAGATTAAAACACTGGATATCATATACTATTGTTCCGAATTTTGCTTCAATATGTTTTAATGATGTTTTCTAAGGCAGTGTTTTTCAAAGTTGGATTGCAGGCCCACCTGGGTAAGCTGCTGGTGGGCCTCAAGACACTTTGTTTGTCTAAGCATCTATGGAAACGGTGACTTGCAGCCAATGGGAGCTGCGAGGCTCTATGCTTATGGATGCTTAGATAATCAAAGTGTCTCATGGCCTGCCAGCAGCTTACCCAGGTGGACCCGCAACCCAACTTTGAAACTACTAAGGCATTATTTTGTTCTTGGCAATTGTTTAATCTATGGGTGCGTCTAGACTGGCAAGATTTTGCGCAAAAGCGGCTGCTTTTGTGCAAAAACTTGCCAGCTGTCTACACTGGCCGCTTGAATTTGCGCAAGAGCACTGACTTTGTAATGTACAAAACCAGTGCTTCTTGCGCAAATACTTTGACGCTCTCGCTTGGGAAAAAGCCCTCTTGCGCAAGTGTTCTTGCACAAGAGGGCCAGTGTAGACAGGGAATTTTTTGCGTAAGAAAGCCCCGATGGCGAAAATGGCCGCCGGAGCTTTCTTGCGCAAAATCGCGTCTATACTGGCCATGGATGCTTTTGTGCAAAAGCACTTTTTGCACAAAAGCATCCGTGCCAATCTAGACGCTCTTTTGCGGAAATACTTTTAATGGAAAAACTTTTCCGTTAAAAGTATTTCCGCAAAATCATGCCAGTCTAGATGCAGCCTATCTGTTTCTACAACAGTTTATAAACTTCTCCAACAGAAGCCTACTGATATACTTATTTAAGCAATATTTTTGGCCAGAAGAAACTTTATGTTACAGTACCTTTGGCATGAGAGGCTGAAGTCTGCAGTATGTTTAATTTCCTCATTGATCTCTTTTTGTTTATTCATTGAATCAGGGCCGGCCCGAGCCATTCATGCACCCCCGGGCCCTGGGAGCACGGCCCCGCCGCCGGTGCATGCGTGGCACCGCCCCGGGCGCACGGAGCATGCGCGGTGCCGCCCCCGCCTGGCCCAGCAGCCCCGCACGGCGCCCCCCTACAATGGGGGGTAGCCCGGCTGGCCCGTACCTTGGGCCGGCTCTGCATTGAATTGTGGGTGCACTTGAGTACCTATCATTTGATATTTCAAAGTGACAGAGTTATAGGACTGGAAGGGGCATCAAGAGATCATCTAGTCCCATCTTCTGCACACATGGGCAGGTGTTTATCGAACCTGTTCTTAAATCTCCAGTGATGTAGCTTCTACAACTTTCCTAGGCAATTTATTCCAGTGCTTAACCAACCTGGCAGTTAGAAGGCTTTTCCTAATTTTCAATCTGAACTGCCTGGTCTACAATTTAAGTCCATTGCTTTTTGTCCTAGCTTCAGAGATAAAAGGGGAACAATTTTTCTCTCTTCCTTGTAAAAATCTTTTACGTTCTTGGAAACTGTTATCATGTTCCCTCTAAATCTTCTTTTCTCCAAACAAATCCAATTTTTTCACTCGTGCCTCACAAATCATGTTTTTTAGATCTTTAATCGTGTTTGTTTCTCTTTTCTGGACTTTCTCCAATCTGTCAACATCTTTCCTAAAATGTGGTGCCCAGAACTGGACACAATATGCCTAATCAGCACAGAGTGGAAGAATTACTTTTCATGTCTTGTTTACAATACTCCTGTTAATAAATCCCAAAATGATGTTTGTTTGTTTGTTTGTTTTTTCAATAGTGTTGCATAGTTGACTGATATTTATCTTGTGATCCACAATGGTCCAGAGATTCCTTTTGGCAATACTCAATCTTAGAGTGTATTTGCATGATTACTTTATTTGACAACATTAATACTGGTTTAAAAACATTAGTCTCCAAACGATTTTATATTATATACTGTAATACGCAATAAAAAGAAAATTAAGAAAAAAAGGTCATCGCTTTTACCAGGTAGGTTCATTGGTAGGCATATAAGAGATTTATTTTGGTGTGGAGGTCCTTCACTGGAATTTGCCAGCAGGCACATCCAATCAGCTTGGCATCCTGAAGTAATCCACATCTTTCCACCATTTATGACATAGTCATCCCCTTTTCTTACCGCTGTTGTTTTGATACCTATTAGAAAACAAATATGAAATGAGAGATTCTTCTCACATGGGCAGGACCAGGTGATTCACGTGCAACTGGTAGCAATAGTCCCTCAGTCACATCAGCAGTCAGACAGCTAGCATTCACTCAATGTTCAACAACCATTGAGAGTGGCAGAAACAAATGCTAGAGACACCATAATTGTTCACGAGCCTTCATTTAAGTCATATTTCCAATTAAAAAAATACAATAGGACTGTGTACACAACCTTTGCGTTTGAATGACCACTCTGCTCTACTGCATTTTAAGTAATCTAAAGGAAAAGACCAATGAAGTGAAACCAATGAGAAATGTGGGGAACCAGATCATCTAGGCCAGTGGTTCTCAATCAGAGGTGCTCTTGGGGGTACAACAACTCATCTAGATATTTGCCGAGTTTTACAATAGGCTGTAGTAAGATGAAGGCCTAAAACATAAGCCCATGTAGCACAGGCCTGGTTAGAGGCCTGAGGCCTAGCTAACAGCAGACAAAACATGGCTAACATAAAGCAAAGCTAAGCTGTGGGCAAGAGGCAAGCCCTTGCTAACAGAAGTTGGCACAAACTGGGCCGAGAGTGCAAAACACTCATTGGTAATAGGCTCAGGTGTAGACCAGTAATTCGTACTAGGTATCGATTGTAAAACAGTAATTGATACAGGTCATAACTTGAAAGCACATGGCAACACCAGCTCATTAAAAAAGACCTTGGTATCCACACTCCCCACAGATACCGACCCAGGTTCAGGAAAGGGTCTAAAATGACAGTATGATGGATAGAGATGATCTAATCAAACCACAAGGTACAGGATGATGGGTGGTATCTAAGTAGCATCAGAGGGTGGCACCTTGACACGGCAGGAGTGATGTGTAACTTGTGTGTACATGTATATAAAGTGGTGTCTTGGGAGGGTGTGGGGGGACAGTCTTTGGATGACCTAGGGGGCAGTGGAAATTTCCCATTGATTGAGTCATTCCATTATTACGGATTACATGTGCATAGTGATTCAGTAGAGTCTACTGATAACTATTACTGTACTTCGCTTAACAATAAACCTGGCTGGGCATCTTCAATCCTTATCTGATTTGTGGTCTTTGGGTCTCTCTTGGGGTCTGCTGTGGAGACTAAGTGCACAAGTTGACACAGCACACAACCTTTAAACTAGGTTTGTCAGGGGATGGTGACCAAAACCCTGAGGGGAGTGGGAAAGTCGGATACCGGGAAGAAATGCAGAGAGGAACGAGCAAGAAAGGAGGACCCCTGTTTCGAATGGAGAAGATAGGGCGATCAACTGGTTACCTGAGGTGTTTGTACACTAATGCGAGAAGCCTGGGCAACAAACAGGAAGAACTGGAGGCCCTGGCCCAGTCCGAGAAATATGATTTAATTGGGATAACAGAGACTTGGTGGGATGACTCGCATGACTGGAGCGCTGTCATGGAAGGGTATAGACTGTTCAGGAAGAACAGGCAGGGGAGAAAAGGAGGAGGAGTTGTACTATATGTAAGAGAGCACTATGATTGCTCTGAACTCCAGTATAAAGAGGGAGAAAAACCTGTTGAGAGTCTATGGGTTAAGTTTAAAGGAGCAAACAACAGCAGTGATGTTGTGGTTGGTGTCTGCTACAGGCCACCGAATCAGGTGGATGAGGTAGATGAGGCTTTCTTCGGACAACTGAGAGAAGCTTCCGGATCGCAGGCCCTGGTTCTCATGAGGGACTTTAATCACCCTGACATCTGTTGGGAAACCAATACGGCAGTACACAGGCAATCCAGGAAGTTTTTGGAGAATGTTGGGGATAACTTCTTGCAAGTGCTGAAGGATCCGACCAGGGGCAGTGCGCAGCTTGACCTTCTGCTCACAAACAGGGAGGAACTAATAGGAAGTGGAGGTGGGTGACAACCTGGGAAGCAGTGATCATGAGATGGTAGATTTCAGGATCCTGACCAAAGAAAGAAAAGAGAGTAGTAAAATACACACCTTGGACTTCAAAAAGCAGATTTTGACTCCCTCAGAGATCTGATGGGCAGAATCCCCAGGGATGCTAACACGAAGGGGAAAGGAGTCCAGGACAGCTGGCAGTATTTTAAAGAAGCCTTATTGAAGGCACAGAAATAAACCATCCCGTAGCAAGAGGCAAAGAGAGGCACATGGTAGGAGACCGGATTGGCTTACGGAAATCCTTGGTGAACTTAAGCACAAAAAGGAAGCTTACAAAAGTGGAAACTTGGACAAATGACCAGGAGGGTTTAAATGTATAGCTCGAGAATGCCGGGGGGTTATCAGGAAGGCGAAAGCGCAAATGGAATTGCGACTGGCTAAGGATGTGAAGGATAACAAGAAAGTTTCTACAGGCATGTTAACAAGAAGGTGATCAGAGAGGGTGTGCAGCCCCTACTGGATGAAGGAGGTAACCTAGTGACAGATGATGTGGGGAAAGCTGAAGTACTCAATGCTTTCTTTGCCTCTGTATTCACGGACAAGGTCGGCTCCTGGACTTCTGCGCTAAGTGACGCAAGATGGGATGAAGTTGGACAGCCCGTGGTGGGTAAAGAACAGGTTAGGAACTATTTAGAAAAGCTAAATGTACACAAATCCATGGGTCCGGACTTAATGCATCCAAGGGTACTGAGGGAGTTGGCAAATGTCATTGAGGAGCCTTTGGCCATTATCTTTGAAAAGTCATGGAGATCGGGAGAAATACCGGATGATTGGAAAAAGGCAAATGTAGTGCCCATCTTCAAAAAAGGGAAGAAGGACGATCCAGGGAACTATAGGCTGGTCAGTCTTACCTCGGTTCCTGGAAAAATCATGGAAGGGATCCTTAAGGAATCCATTTTGAGGCATTTGGAAGAGAGGAAAGTGATTAGGAATAGTCAGCATGGATTCACAAAGGGCAAGTTGTGCCTGACCAATCTGATTAGCTTCTATGATGAGGTAACTGGCTCTGTGGACATGGGAAAGTCAGTGGATGTGATGATATACCTTGACTTTAGCAAGGCTTTTGATACGGTCTCCCACAATAGTCTTGCCAGCAAGTTAAGGGAATGTGGATTGGATAAATGGACAGTAAGATGGATAGAAAGATGGCTAGAAGGCCGGGCCCAGCGGGTCGTGATCAACGGCTTGATGTCAGGATGGCGGTCAGTTTCTAGCGGAGTGCCCCAAGGTTCGGTTCTAGGACCGGTTTTGTTCAATATCTTTATTAATGACCTGGATGAGGGGATGGATTGCATCCTCAGCAAGTTTGCGGATGACACTAAGCTAGGGGGAGAGGTAGATACGCTTGAGGGCAGAGATAGGGTCCAGAGTGACTTAGACAAATTGGAGGATTGGGCCACAAGAAATCTGATGAAGTTCAACAAGGACAAGTGCAGAGTCCTGCACTTGGGACGGAAGAATCCCAAGCATAGTTACAAGCTGGGGACCAACCAGTTAAGTAGTAGTTCTGCAGAAAAGGACCTGGGGGTTACAGTGGATGAGAAGCTGGATATGAGTCAACAGTGTGCCCTTGTAGCCAAGAAGGCTAATGGCATATTAGGTTGCATTAAGAGGAGCATTGCCAGCAGATCCAGAGATGTCATTATTCCGCTTTATTCGGCTTTGGTGAGGCCACATCTGGAGTATTGTGTCCAGTTCTGGGGCCCCCACTACAAAAAGGATGTGGACGCATTGGAGAGGGACAAGCGGAAGGCAACCAAAATGATTAGGGGGCTGGAGCATATGACTTATTAGGAGAGGCTAAGGGAGTTGGGTCTGTTTAGTCTGCAGAAGCGAAGAGTGAGGGGGGATTTGATAGCAGCCTTCAACTTCCTGAAGGGAGGTTCCAAAGAGGATGGAGAGAGGCTGTTCTCAGTAGTGACAGATGGCAGAACAAGGAGCAATGGTCTCAAGTTGTGGTGGGAGAGGTCCAGGTTGGATATTAGGAAAAACTATTTCACTAGGAGGGTAGAGAAGCACTGGAATGGGTTACCTAGGGAAGTAGTGGAGTCTCCATCCCTAGAGGTGTTTAAGCCTCTGCTTGACCAAGCCCTGGCTAGGTTGATTTAGTTGGGATTGGTCCTGCCTAGAGCAGGGGGCTAGACTTGATGACCTTCTGAGGTCTCTTCCAGTTCTATGGTTCTATGATTCTATGATTCTATGATTGAGCATACACACAAGCAGCCTTCTGGTTATCATCAGTGACAGAGCCAGAGACCTGTGAGGACACCACAGCAGCAAATCCTGATTAACTACACAGGCTAAAAATAAAGCACTAATTAATTCAGTGCAAACTAAAATTTCATACAATGACTTGTTCATACTGCTCTATATACTATACACTAAAATGTAGCTACAATAGTTATATTTCAATTGATTTATAATTCTATGGTACAAATGACAAAGTAAGCAATTTTCCAGTGTGCTATGACACTTGTTTTTTAAGTGAGGTGATACTTGGTGTGTGCAAGACCACTCAAAGTCTTGTAAAGGGTACAGTAGTCTGGAGAACCACTGATCTAGGCTGCCCTAAAGTCAATCTGCTTGGTTGCTGGAATATTTCCCTATCTAAATGGAACTTTATGTGAAACACAGCCACTGTAGTAACATGGCCAGGGCTCCCTAATGCCTGATTGATCCTTGCTTGCCACTTGGAACCATTTGCAGCTCAGAAGTATAAGAGCAGACTTACACAGGGACCAGACCCTCCTATTCGCAGTACTGGGCGGGCACAGAGGTGACTGAAGGCTACCTTTGCAGCCCACATTCCCTTCCTCAGCTACATTAAGCGTTCCTTTTCCTCTTCTGTTAAAGAGAGAGATCTCTTAAGAATAAAAACAGGTTACCTTTGATTTTCTGAAGTATTATTTCAAGAGTATTACGCCAATCAAGATAGATGATAAATAACACGTTTACCTAAGCAGAGAATTTAAATCACCAATTCTCTACTCAACTCCATCTCAAAATCAAAACCATATTTGGAAAGTTCTGATACAGGTTGAGCCTCTCTAGTCTGCGGCTCTCTGGTCCGGCAACATCGATGGCCCTGGCAGCCCTGGGGGAAACAGAGCCCAGTGCTAGGGATGTAAAAGAGTAGTCGAATAGCTGACTACCCGATAAGCCTCAGCTTATCAGATCGTCTACTCACATTCTCCTCCCCCTTGCTGTGGGGAGGGGAGGAGCCGGTGCTGGAGGAAGCCAGCTTAAAAGCCAGTTCCCCCCAGCACTGTCTCCGTGGTGCGGGGGGGTGGAGGGGGGAAGGAGCATCAGGGGAGGCAAAGGTGCAGCCGTGCTGCAGTTCTGCCTTTTAAATGTAGTAAGAGCCATCTGGAGTTCATCAGCAAAGGGGCTGATCTCCCCTGGTCCAGCAAACTCCCATTTTGGGGACCAGGGAGGTCCCGAGGGTGCCAGACCAGGGAGGTCCAACCTGTATTGATTTAATTTAACTAGAAAGGCATTTGTTAAAATAACTGGTGAGTGCTGTGTTTCCCCTGGTAGTTACTTCAAGTTAATTTACTTCTTTCACTGGAAATAAAATGACTGATAAGAACAGTGAACTCTCCAACAAGTACAGCCAATTTACTGGAAAGAAAACACAGTGAGGGGCACAGAAGGATTTAGACATGTAATTTCCATTAACGTTAGTGGGACTAAACCCCAAATTGTAACACTGAGTAATGTTCCTGGACACATATTTGTCTTTAGAAATCAGAAATCCAAACGTAATCTGTGTTTCTGACACAGCACATATTCTAGAAACTAAACATTTCACATGTTTTTATTAACGAAGAAACTTTACCCAGCATGAGATATGATCTCATTAGCTCTATCTGCAGGAGAAATTTATACCATTGTAACTTCTATTAGTTCAGATGAATCACTGTAGTCTGTAAGAGAGCTGTGCGTTTAAACTAACCATCTTCGTTTGTGTAAATTTTTTCAGTGTGTCCACAAATAACATTGCTTCCAACCACTGCAGTACCAGTTCATTGTGGGTTCCTCTCCCACAGGTCGCTGAAGAAGGGGACTGTGGGGGTAGCAATCCATACGGGAAGATGTGTTGTATCAAACTGTTTTTTCTGCAAAGCACATTCCATTTCACTGTTCAAGATACAGGCTGTTTTATGCATTGAAAACTGTTGTGGCTTGTCTACATGGAACAGTTAAACCAGAACAGCTATTCCGGATTAACTATTTCTGATGAACGTCATGTGTTGATGAAGCTCTTATTCCAGAATAATAGGTACTTATTCTCAATCTGTTTTGTTTTGGAATATGAGCATCCACCTATGGAATTAATCAGAAATAGTTATTCCACTTTAAATTCACACCTACCTTCTTCCAGATTAATTTTCATATGTAAATATGCTCTTAATTTAGAACACATCCTTTAGGTACTGAAACAAGAAAAGGCATCTGACTGTGGACATTGCACTACAGAAAATGACAACATAACAAATTACATTAGCTCTAAACAAGAAAATAATCAGTACTAAAGGAGGCATTTTACACCGCACAGAGCGGTCACTGCAGGTGCTGCGGGAGTGTTGTGGGATTGTGCCAGAAGGTCGTATTGCAACAGTGCAGATGAAATGCCAGGGCTTTCGGTACATATTAGCATTGAAACAGTGCAGGACAGAATACAACTGTGGGGAGGTTAGCTTTGAACAATTGCAATGGCAATCATGCTGGCAGTCCCTTCTCACCGTTCCAAGCACTTTGGACAAGAGATGCGTTGCAAGCACGGTAGGTGCTGGCAATGTTCATTCTCCAGCACAGACAAGGCTAGTGAAGTAAAATTGAACAGGGGCAATAAGCAAATAAAGACAAAAGGGCAACCAGGAAACAAAGACAGCAAAATTCTAGTGTCCTTATAAAAGGCTGAAAATGATACGTTAGCCTGAAAATAATTTCAAGCATACAGTATTAACCTTTTCCTGTATTCCACAAGGTATCTATCTGCCCTAACTTATCTAGATAGTGGAGTCAGCTGAAAAGTACAATTCACAGCTGGTTCTGCAGTAAAGGAGTCACTGTCTGTGAAATCATAGAGAAAATGGAAAAAAATCAGCATTATGGTACATTAATGCAGTTTCCAGCAGAACGCACAATGTCTTCCAATAGTCACCACTGCAAACAAGTGTCAGATCTACATCAAAAGGTGTTGCAAGTATTATGTCTACACCAGTAAACAGTGCTGCTCTAAGGCTAGTTTCTGCAATATAGTAGACTCATTCAGACTCTTCAAACACAGAATGTTTTTCTTCTGAATAGTTGGCCACATTCAGCAGTGATGTAAAGTGACACCTCTCCGCCTTATTTTATAATCTCTTGTTAGCTGTGAGGAGTAACGTTAGTTTGAACCAAGGGGTTTGATTCGAACTAACGTGGCCCGGAGCGCACTTTCACTTTCGAAATAGCTGGGTTTCGAAACAGCTAATGAAGCTTGGGATATTTAAATCCCAGCTTCATTTACTATTTTGAATGCCTACATTTGCATCCCTAGTTCAAATTAGGGTGCAAGTGTAGACATACCCTATAATTACACCACCGCTGAATTTAGCTCAAAGACTTCCATGGTGGTTCTGTTCCCTGGACAGACTTTTCTCACACTAGTCATCCTTCTTAGAAATTTCCCAACAATGCCATAATAATAGTAGCAATGATGGGGAGTCCAAATAAACAGAGTACCAACATTTTAATCACCATGTCATCTAAGATTAGTTCCAGTATGTTAGCTTTAGAAATCCTAGGCATAATCAGTTTCCTTACTTGCAACATCTGACCCTGCTCCAGGTTCACTGACTCCTAAACAAGCCACTACTTCTCCAGCTATCGTTGGAACAAGGAACTGTCGTTTCAGCTCATCAGAGCCAAATCTGCAATGAAAGAATGGAAATGCAGGCTTTTAAAGTCTTTTGAAAGGGAGTTATACATATAAGATCTAGTCTCTCTGGGTAAAATGCACTCTACCCACCATACCACTTAACGAATTTCTCTCTCTGTGAGGGAGTGTTCACAGAACAAAACATACCCAGCCCCCCAGACCAAGAATGGGCTAAAGATCCTTTAAGCTCACATTCCAACCTATGGCTGGAATAGCAGCCACAACTACTTTGTACCCATTGTGTTGGGGGTGTCCATATCTGTGTAAATGGGGATCCAATGGCCTCTGCGCCAGTCTACATTAGGCCGACATGAAGACTATTTTTGTAGTATGTCTTCTGTACCACTACTCATACTTCACACCCTCTAAACAGGGCTTGGTGGTTCAGAAGGTCTTGTACTAGACTGCTGCATACCAGGTGATGTTCACCCACTATCAACACTAGTATTGCAGATGTTATATAAGGTGTATTTTAAATGGCTTAAAAAAAAGTAATTCAGGGAAATTCACTATTGCTTCTTCCCATCACATCTCCCTCTGGCCCTCCACCCATGCAAAGGTGAGGAAGGAAGCAAGCAAAACCACTGCAGCATCTTTTTCTGTAAATTTTATACAGATGCACACTCAACTTCAGCTCTATTTTGACATTATACAGCATATGTGAAACTGCAGTTCAGCAACTTTGCTATAGTATGACATTCAAGAAAAAAATTCTGCTAACTTGCAAGAAATTAAACTGTGTTTTAAAGAAACTGTCTTTATGAACAAGTAAACTTGTTTTACAGCATTAAAGCATAGGTCAGGAGAAAAAACATTCAGTTTTTCAGGCAAAACTCCCACTGTATTGCCTATGTAAAAAAATTATGTTCAAACAAGCCCACTTTAACAAGCAGCACAGTAATTTATCTGTTGTCCCCATTACTACTTTCTGCTCTACCAATTTTTGTGTTCTTTGCAACTTTTACCAGCAATGAATTTATATTTTCATCAAAATCATTGAAAGAAATGTATCAGAATAAGGCCAAGAACAGATCACTGCAAGACCCCACTAGAAACACCTTCCACTGGATTACAATTCCCTATTTACAGTTGGTTTTTTGTGCTATATCAGCTACCATGTGTTTAATCCCCTTAATATTGGCTATGTGGATTTTGCAGAGCTATTTTTTTCATCAGAATCTGATGTGGGACTAAATCAAATGCCTTACACAAATTTTAAGTATACTATGTCAACAGCTACCTGTATCAACCAAACTTTTAATCTCAACAAAATACGATACAGGTTGGCCCTCCCTGGTCAGCACCCTTAAGAACTGACCAGTCCCAAAAGAGGGATTCTGCGACCAATGGAGGTCATTTCTGGCCCACCTGCCATTGGTTCCCCAGCCTGGCTCCACTCCTGGCCCTGCTGCCAGCCTATCTGCTGGCTCCCCTTGCCAAGGCTCCTGGTTCCATTGCAGCAGTCCTCTGGCACTCCGGCTGCCCTGCTGCCATCCCAGTCACACTCCCACGGCAGGGCTCCTGGCCACTGGCCCCCCTGCAACTAGTCCGGCTAGGTTCCCAATCCCCGTAGAGCTCCTGCCTCCAGCTCTGCACCAGGACTCTCTGGTTGAGGAACATCCATGGTCATGTCAGACCACGGATGTTGCTGAACCAGAAAGTCCAGGTTCAGAGAGGTTCAACCTGCATTCAGGTTTGTTTGACAAAAGCTATTTTCCATAAAACTATGTTGATTGGCATTAATTATGCTACTATCTATTCATTCTTTATTGATCATATCCTATAACAGCCTTTCCATGATTTTTCATGCTAACTGGCCTATAGTGACCAGTATCATACAGTTTACCCTTTTTAAATACTGGCACACTGACTTCAAGGCAGGTCTTGCATTTTTCTCCAACTGAGGATCTGCCCTTCAAAAGAGAAGAAGGACGGAAGGGAAAACCTTTTAGGTCTGATCTGAGTACTTGCTGCCACTTTCACTATGCTGGTGCATATAGGCGCTACACTTCATTAATCCTGTTCCTGCTGATATCAGATCATATCAGCGGCCCCAAATACAGGAAAACCAAGAAACAGGCTGTGGAATCTTTTCCCTTTATACACTGGGCCAAGTTTTGTTGGTTTTATTCATGCAGAAAGATCTCTCCGGAGAACCCAAAAATGCCCTTTTTGGCAGAGATGATCAACTGTGGCTAATTTTCATTCACCAAACAAAATAGAAAAGTGAATATATGTTATTGCGGGGTTGGAATCACTGCCTGTTATTAAAGTTGCCCAACGCTTCCCATTATATGATCTGGTTTTCAATTGCTTATAACGTTACCAAACTTTAATTGTTTTGGGCTGATATTTTCAATAGTGTCTGTCTTGGCCTTGATTTTTCAGAAAGTTTCAGCCAAAATAATTCAGCTGTTTCTGAGAGAAAGATTAGGGAAAATACAGTGTTTTGCCATTAAAAAACTGACAAACTTTTCTTTGAGAAACTCTCATGCACCCATGCACTGGAAAATGGAGTTGAAATTTGGGGTGTGGAGGGTTATCTGTGTCAGGGATGTGTCCACTGTCCCTGTGAAAATCCATCTGCAATTGGCCAAGTAATAAGCCTTTATAAAATCTCAGTTCACACACTTTCAATAGAGATTTAGCATTGTAACAGTTAACATTTCTAAAGATTCCATCCTCACTGAACATGTTCTAGCTTCTCAGAGCTCCTAGCCCTGAGCAGACTGTACATGCACCATTCCCACAGAGCCAGTGAATATGTTCTAGGCAACCTTAATTCTAGCATTTCCTAACAATTTGAGTGCTTGACTTTGCAACCTTAATGTTCTTTTAAAACCTTTTTCTGTGCAATATATATTAAAATAAACTTCCTTGTTAGAACATTTTTTCTTCTGACACACTGTTTAATCTTACAGGTCCAACTGTGGCCATTAATGTTAACATAGTTACACAGAATCTATCCATTCTTTTTTGCCCCATACTTGGTTTCCGTGACATTCCCACGCATTTCTGTTAATACTGAAGCTATGATTAAATATTATACAGTAGATGATGTTAAATGAGGTGAAATAAAAAAGTCACAGCAGGATTCAAATCCCATTACATTTCCTTGATCCACTTCTTAGTTCTGTTTATGAGCACTCATTTAAAAGCTGAAACCCTCTTAATTCATCTTAAATAGCAATGAATTTGCTTTCTGACAGATGTGATTCTTGTTGCATTGAATGAAAATATGTCTACTGTGCATCACATTGTGGTTTAATAGAGCTGATGATCATCCTCTAAAAGTGGGGGAGAAAACCTGACAGTTTTCATTCTTGTTTCTCCTACTCCAAGGAAAAAAACGCCGTGCTGAAGTGAATTGATTAATTAGCAAGGAAGGAACATTTCTAATTAGGACTGACACTTTCTGACATACTGTTAGCTGCAAATTGTAGCTTTCAGTATGAACAGCTGCACTTGATTCTTTACACTACACTTGTTTGATTAAACCACATCAAGCTTTCTTGTTTCTGAGCTCACACATCCAACTCGTTGATCATCTAACCCACTTCAAACCAGATATGAAGTCTTCTGGGATAAGGTACCACTCCTTACACAAGTGGTGCAGCAATCCTAGTGAGATTAACTAACAGCTGAACATGAACGAACATCAGTAAATTCAAAAGGACCAAATCCTGACCCGAACGGCACAGCTACTTTTAGTTACTCATTATCTAAGGAAATATAAAGCAGAAAAATAGAGTCTGATGAGAAAATCTTAGCTACCTCTGCATTATTCCACAACATGTAACAATGAAAGTGATTTAAATGATTTTGCTCATTCACAGTCAAGTAGCATAGATACCAGTTCCAAATAGCCTACTAGTTCATATGAGAAAGCAAAGTCTGGCCTTTGTAACTGGCATGGCATACCTAACACAATAAGCCCTAACCTTCATGGAGCCCCTCTGTGTACAAATGTAATACACATCAATACTATCATTACATTTTAACTACTTCTCAGTCATGTCAATTCAGACTGGAATTAATTTGTTTATTGTAAGTTAATAGAACACCTTCTGGGACAAAGCCTGTTCAGCCAGAAGGTCAAAGGTTGGATGATTTCCATTCAGGCTCTGTCAGACTGAAATTCTCAGGGCAAAACATAATATAATGTGACTTTTGTATGGGCATGTCTATATGTGAAATTTGTTTGGGCTAGCTTGGTAACTGTCTTGTGTGCACACCAGTTGTGTCTCAATTACCTGGCCTCTTACTACACCTTACAAAATCCACTTTGGAAGTGAATTTCCATAATAAGCTTGGCATGAACATATCTCCAATTTGAATTAACAATTCCTCCTCTGTCAGTCCTCCCACTGCTTTCCCACACTGCTTTGCCACACACCTCGGTCAACCTGTTTGTTTACTGTGTGACTGCTACAGCTCCTGACCAGATCTCTCCTTCCTGTTTAAATGCGGGTGCTCCACACATTTAAATGGAGGTGCCCCCATTGCAATTCTGCTCCCAGACTCCAATATAGATCACAGAGGCATTCACTCCCATGCTTCTGTGCAGTCCCCTGCAGAGGCCCTAGACTTCCTTGAGATCTCAGAAAAGGAATAGGTCTAATCTCATATGAAGAGCAGACACCAGATCACTAAGATAAATGAGAGGATACAGGGCTTAATGAAGGAGAGGGACCAGTCCTGGAGACTAGGCCAGTGATACAACAAAGAAAAGTTGCTCCAGCATGGTGGTATAAACGTCAAGAGCAACAACATGACCTCTGGGACAGCTTGCAAGACCTGTGTCTGCATTAAGAGCTTGATTGGACTTTTGCAAGGGAGGCCACTGAACTCCAGAATATTGTGGAAACTGGATACCTCCACAGGCGCTGACCAGGAAAGACAAAATTGCCTCGGACAGCCAGGATCGCTTCACTTTACAAAACTTCCAGGCAAGATCCACAACAATGCTGGAGGCCCCGAATCTCATTCTGACTATGGAGGATGGAGAGAGAACTCTTCCTGTAAGCTTTACGTGCTATGTAGTACAATGCACAAGGGGATTTAAACAGCTTTATTCGGACACCACCAAAGTGTTGCCATGCTGGGTAGATGTGAGTTGGGAATCTCTCTCTGCCTCCTTGGCTTCTATTTCCCTCTCCTCCACCAGTCTGCTCAAAATGTTGGGCTCACCAGGGAATTTCAGCTACAAAACATTCATTTCTCTTGAAATATCAAAGTCCATAGCTGTCAGCAAAATGTGCCAGGACTCCCCTTCTCCTGCTGTTTAAAACTCCCTCCCTTTTCCAGTTGACTGTTCCTCCCCATTCTCCTGTTGAAGATGGGTTAAAAATGCATTGCATAGCAGGCAAATTTATTGCAATGGCAGATACAGAAAGAGGGGAAAAAACAGGACAAGTACTTTGGATCAATGCCCATCTGTGCATGAATTTGAGGGAACCATATGCCCAATTATACATACTTAGTGCACTTGTCTGGCATATGAAAACACCTGCTTCAATTTCCGAGGGGAGTTTTGCAAGTATGATGAAAGCAGAATCAGACCCCAAATTAGGAGAGGCTTAAGCCAACAACATGCTTATTTTTTTCAGACTGTTCCAGAACTTTCTTTTAGGGTTGTTGTGGGTTTTTTTTTTCTTTTGAGAGGGAGTTTTGACTAGTTAATAACTTTAGTGGGCTTTTTGTTATACTCAAAGTGCCAAGACTATTGAGTTAAATGAGTTTTAAATGCAGTAATCGTGTCACGTCTGGTTGGGTTTTTTTAAAATTACTTTTGGAGCAGTAAAGTATAGCTGCACCTTGCAGGAACCATTGAGGCTGGAATTGAGGTAGAGTGGTGTATGAACATGCTATTCAGGATGACCTGTCTGCCCTTACTATATCTCTCCAGGTTAAAGTGCATCACAGCAGTGCTTGTTATGACAGTGAGTTCTCTCATTTCTGCACTATTTGTAGTAACAAATTAGTCTGATAATATATTGAGGGGAGTTGTATTAAAAATATAAGAATGCATTCACTAATATTCATATAAAACGTAACAATATATTTTGATTTCCACACATTCAGAACCTTTCTCTGTTCTGTTTCTGCAAACATTGAGCTTTACTAGCACAAACGCATGTGAAAATCAAATTTTAAGCTCAAGTGATCCAATATTGATTAGAAGAAAAATCCATACTATAGAGTCGATTGTAACATTCTAAATTAAAATTTGCACTGATCTAATTAGCTAGCAAAGTCTGTTCCTGTAGTGTTAATAATTTTTACTATTCGATATCGGCTCTTATATTGCACTCACCGCCACAATCTGAACACCATCTAGTAGTGCAATAAGCAGCATCTTAGAGTCACATAGTTTAATGCCAGAGGGACAACCAGATCATCATCACCAGAGACCACCCATAGCACCCTCCACCTGCTCACTAATCCAACCACCAGTATCAGACCGAAGTCTGACAGCACAGAGGAGATTAGATAGTTACGTGCTAAAGGCAAAAAACAGGAGGAATTGAGATGAACCAATGCCCAATACCCTAGCAATGGCAGGGAATTGGTTAAATGAGATATACCCACATAATCCCAGCAAATGACCTGCACACCATGCTGCAAAGGCAGCAATTGCCAAGGTCACTGCTACACTGATCTCGGGGAGTTCATTCCTGGACCCATATAGTCCTAACACAAACATCTCTTCCATGATTGTTCCTTCATCTCCAAAGTGAGAAGTATGCACTATAGAGATTCATGTTTTGGTAGGATTTTTGTTTTGTTTTAATAATGATACATGTTTGTACATGTTTATATTAGATAAGGCAAGGTCAGAGATATGCAACTTCACTTGGAGCAGAAGGTGGTAAGGCTTGTGAATTCCTTAGTTCCTGGGGGTTCATTGCACGGCCGTGGGCTAACCCTCCTCCTGCCCCGCCCCCGCCATCATAAGTTCTGTCTCCTGCACTGCTGAGAGTTCCGATGTATTAGAAAAGCAAGGATGTCAACAATGATTTTCTTCCCAAGCATCAGGGAATGTTTTAGACATCCTGGGCCCAGATAATGGAGCACTGTGATGGGGTGTTTGCCCCACCTTGGAGAAGAAGGGGTTAACAAAGGACTCAGGGCCCTGCCACACCCTGTCCCAGAAAGGAGTAGTGGAAATGAATCCCCCAAGCAACCTAGAGAGGCAGCGCAGGAAGCAGAAAATTGAAGGGAGGCTTCAAGAAACAGCCAGTCTGTGACCAGTGGGCTTACATAAAAGGAGCTGCAGGGACAGTTGCCATAGGGAGCTCAAGGAGTGAGGACTGTGTTCCTAGTGGGCTGCAGGAAGCGTAGTACCTGGAACAAAGTGGTTGCTGGCTGGGACCAAGGGAACAGGAGTTCCTGTCTAGATGCTGGGACTTGCTGGCTAAAAGTCCTGAGAAGCAGGCAAAGAATGAGCTAGGGAAGTGGCCCAGCAGCACTGAGCAAAGATAAAGGAACACTGCAGATGGCTACTATCTACAGCAGGGGTGGGCAATCATTTTTGTTGGGGGGAAACTCCAAGATTTTGGTAAGTGGTCAAGGGCCGCACTTTTCTGTGGAGGAGGTATGGGGTTAAAGGTTGGGTGCAGAAGGGTGCATGGGGTAAGAGACCAGGGTGCAGGAGATGGTGTGGGGTCTGAGAGGGTGTTTGGGTAGAGAAGGGGGGTTGTGACCTGCGTCAGGGAATTGGGATGTAGGGTCAGGAGAGGATTCTGGTCTGGGGGAAGGATTTTAAAGGGGGTACACAGTCCGGGAGGGAGCTGTAACCTGGGGCAGGGTGGCACAGAAGGTTTGGATGGTGACACTGGGAGAGGGAGTTGGGGTTCAGGAGGGGCTGGGGTGCCAGGTGCTGTTTCCCAGTTGGAGGCCACGTCAGTGAGGGGTTTTTTTGGGGGGGGAGGGTTGCTTCTCACTTGTGTGGGGTCTGGTTTTTCTGTGGGTCAGTTGCCAATGAAAAAAGTTTTACACCCCCTGTTTTAAAGCTTATACCAACCTTAGAGTGAGCTGTTTTCTCTGCCACCCACACACATACCTCTTCTTCCACTATTTGTTGAAAATTACACTCATTTTGCCTCTCTAATGAATGCCAAATTGGAGCAAGTTACATATAGTTACATATAGTTTCTGAACCAGTCATATTCAGTGTATAAGGTACACCACTATTAACATGACTCCTAAATTTGGTTCTACATGTTATTACTACTATTTCTTTTTTTTCCTCAACCTCCCCTGTCTTTCCCCCTCCAACTCTTCTTTTTTCAAAATTTCATTTGAGGATATAAGTGTTTCCCATTCTATGGCCATGATATTCAAATTTGCTTTACAACAGATACTAAAAACATTTTGAGATTTATCTTCATAGACAGTGTGGCATTAGTCTCTGACTGTCAAATAACTGATTCTCACTTGTTCTTGTTAAGACTGAATTACTACCATTCATCTTCTTGCACCAGCAATGGATTTGTACACTGATTGTATATTGATTGTACATGGATTTGGCTGGCACCATTAATGTGTGGACGTTCTGTGTTTAATTTATGTCTAGTCTTATTTTCAGGAACCAATGCACTGAAATAAAACATGGCATATTTATTTTTATCTCAGAAGCATATTTAAATGAACTAATTTATATTTGAATACTGCCAGCACCATGGGAAACAAAACTGTGCATTCTTGAATCAATTATTTAATTCTTGGCTTACTAGCTTGAAAGAATGTTGTTAAAATGCTTCAGAGAAGTCAAAACTCTGTGTCTAGTGTTCTAGATCAGTTACAACATAGCAACTTATCTTCCAATGTAAAATCATATTTTCCTGTTGCACTATAGGTTGAACCTCTCTAGTCCAACACCCTCTCTAGTCCTACACTCTCTGGTCCAGCAACATCCATGGTCTGGCATGATTTTAGCTAGCTGGATGTCCACTTATCATGGGTGTGGCCAAGTTTCCTGCGGTACCATAAAGTTTTACAGACATCAGTCCTGGCTCTCAGTGATCTTTGCTGTTATTTAGCTCTAATTTACCCCTAAAAGTCTTCTAACAGCCCAGCAAGCAGTGGAAGTGTTGGTAATCCGACTAGACAATGTTGACCTCCCATAGTTGGTCAGATTCTCTGGTTCGGTACCAGTCAGGTCCCAAGGGTGCTGTACTAGAGAGTTTCAACCTGTACATTATTTAAAAGTGAAGGTAATGAGGAGCTTCCCTTGATTTTTAAAATTAAAAATGGTAAATTTGCTCAAGAATGTTTTTCTTAGTGCTAAATACATTATATTATTTCCTAATAAATTTGAAGTTGAAAAGAAGAGGGGAAATTGAGGATTTCTTTTGAAAGTTACCTTGTTAGAGCCGGCGTAGCCATGTCAGTTTGCACTCCAATAGCCATAGGAATGCCTCCACATCGGATATTTCCCAGTTCCTCTGCCACCGCAATGCTATAGGAGAAGTCCAAGCCCATGCCACCATATTCTGATAAGAAGAAAAGAACAATCATATTACCATTGTTTGTTTCCAACTGAAATAAGAGAAAAGAAAACCTATTTAATTATAATAGTCTACAAACTAGGGCTATTATATAATATTCAAATATTTAACAATGGTTAATTTTTATTCCAGTATACACATATTTAAAAATGAGTTTAAAATTACAACTCCCATATCATTCCATACATATTCCTCACCGCTACAGGGCACAAAAAGCTCTCAAAACCTAAGCAGAATCAGCCCTTGACAACAGCTGGGAGGGAGACCCCCATGGAAAACTGAGGAATTGTGGAAAATGGTGACTTAGTTGGTGATGCCATTCCCTCTGCATTAGCACTGAGCCTTTACCCAAGAACAATACCAGGTAGGACTCTGCTGCTGGATATTCATATATGACTTAACTCTTTATGGTCATTAAAGCACTTTTCACTACAACAGGGGAAATGACTCTGTTGTCTTGGACAAATTCCAGTGTGGGTCATTGTATCTCCCCACATTTCAAACTACAATTTCAATTCAAGAGGATGTTCTTCTTCATCTCTTCTCCAGGTTATATACTCTTGCCTAGTACTAACACACAGCTGTGTATTGCACCTGAGAAGTAGCTGAGTTGCCATGGGGAGGTGTAGGAGATGATTCCTGTACATAATTTATATTCAAAATTAATTATTATTACAATATGATTTGACTGAAGAGTTTGATTAGGTGGCATTTTGCAACTTTAATTAACTCATTGGAAACTCACTTCAACTGAAGAAATTTAAAACAAACAGGTATGGAAAAATGTCATGTGACTCAACCACCTGTGTTCTGTTTGTTCCATTCCCAGCTGTGCTCGTTGACATCACCAATTTGCTATCTGAGCCTTGCTTACCCTTACACTGAACTTCCATGAAGTTTGCATTATAACATCGATAGCCAAATTAAAAACGACACAGCTCATATAAACACATGACTTTATACACTATTATCTGTTTCCTAAACTCACAGGGAGTGCCTTTGTGCATCCTCTCTTTGCAGGCGAGGAAGTCACTAATTCAACTGGCAAAGTTCAAACTTCAGTTTTGCATGATGTATCTGCATAATATGGCACTGGGTTTTCAGCATACTGAATTTACTATATTTCAAAACTAAGTTCAGCCACCAGCCAGAAAAAGCCTATAGATTTTTTTTTAATTTAAAAAAAGCATGTAAAACCCTCCCAAGGAGAGGTTGCATTTAAGCAGTGCAGGGAAATGACAGTCATATGGGGATGTCTGCAACAGAACACATAATCCATCACAGTTGATGTTACAATAGCCCTAGCAATGAAAAGACTAGCTAGCAAAGGTTTAAAAAAGGGTTTCATGGCTAGCAATACACTGGCTACCCAAAAATGGTTTTGATATGTTTCCACCAGAGATTTTTTTACAAGTCAATAACATTTCAGATTGAGAAACTATGCTGGTCAATGCATCACTTTTCTTCCCCCAACATTGGATGTTAATTGTACAGTAGAAAGCAAAGTAGTAAGTAGCATAGACTACCATCACACTCCCCAGGAAAATAAAGAATCACATCTGACAGGCACTAATCATGCAGTGTTGTAGCTATGTTGGTCCCAGCGTATTAGAGAGACCAAGTGGGTGAGGGAAGATCTTTTATTGGAACCTCTTCTGTGTTGAGAGAGACAATCTTTTGAGCGCAGGCCAAGTCTACGCTGGCACTTCACAATGCTGTTACTTTCTGGCTCAGGGGTGTGAAAAAACACTCCCCGAGTGCAGCAAGTCACAGCGCTGTAAAGCACCAGTGTGAACCAGGCTACAGTGCTGGGAGCTGCACTTCCAGTGCAGTTAACTACTCCACTCGCAGAGGTGGTTTCCATAAAGCACTAGGAGAGCTCTCTCCCGGCTCTCCTGCCATGGTCTCACTTTCAGTTTAAGGCACTACCAGGGCTGCGCTTTAAGCTGTTAAGTGTAGACAAAGCCTTACACAGAGCTCTTCCTCAGGTCTAGGAAGTGTACTGAGTATCTCCCAGCTAAATACAAGATAGAAGAGATTTTTTAGCCTAAGTAGTTAACACATTTCAACGGACTATTCAAGAGGAAGTGACCTGTTAACACCTTTCCAATCATGTGGAGTAAAGGAAGAGGTGGAAGCAGATTGGGAGAGGGGAAGGAGGTTATGAGTAGGTTAGAGATCAGCAGTTCTCAACCTATGGCCCAATTAGCACACTGCTGTGGCCCAGCTCAGTTCAGTGCTGAAGGCCGGCCAGTGGGCTGGGGTACATTGGTTTTGAATACCTGGCACAGTCGGGTAGGAATCCCAGATCCAGGACTAGAGCAGCCGGCCAGCCTGACCTGCTGATGTCTGGAGCAGCCAGCCAGCCCCACAAGGGACTGACCGACTGCTCTAGTCCCAGATGCAGGACTCCCATCCAACTGCACAGTAAGATGTCAGCACTGGAGCAGCCAGCTAGCTCCCATGCATTTGGAAGTCTGGGACAGCCCACCTGCCCCATGAGCTTCAGGGCTGAAGCAGCTAGCATCTCCCTCATGGTGGACTCTGGAGCAGCTGTCTGGCCTGCCCCTGAGCTCTGAGTTCTAGAGCAGCTGCCCAGCCCTGCAAGCTCCAGGGCCGGGGCAGCCACACAGCAGGGATTGCACGGGAAGGCAACTGTTATAGATTATTTTAATAATAAATAAAAAATAAATTCAGGTATCTCTATTAAGTTCATGATTTTTAGTGTCTAGCAAAATTATGAATTTAAGCTCCCAGGTTCATCTTTTGAAAGTGTTGTGGACATTTTCTTTGTGCATGAGGACTGAAAAGTCAGAGTGATTTTTTTTGTGTGCGTGAATACTTTTCACAGCAATCACTCTGTAACTGGGACCTTAAATTTATAATTTTGCCAGACACTAAAACACAAGAGTAACTATTTTTGTATGCCATATAATTGGTCTCCTATGTTTATAGAGTTGTGAAATCTGTCATATTTACCAACTGTCAAAAAATGAGAGGATGTAGAATCATTTCTGGTATTTGGTAACCCCCTGTAACTCACTCATTTCTCATTAACTCTAGAAAACTAAAAAAAAAAGAAAAGATGATTCGGGTCTGAGAGAACAATATTGGTGCCAAGAAAACAACAGAATTATTAACTGGCAGTTTTCACCAGAGTATATAATTTCAAATCAACAGATGCAGAGCTGAAATGTTCAAGCCTTAGCCACCTGTCATAAAGATAGTCTAAGAATAACAATTCTAGAACTACAAAACGTGTTAGTGTTCATTACTAGTGAGTGCATAAATCCCTCTATAATACTCTTCCTGTTTCTGGGATGATCAAAATAAAACAACACGGCTCATCCCTCACTTTCTCTTAATATGTCCACATTGGTCATTTGTTTCTTATTGGTAACAGCAAATATGCCTCACTGCACAGAGTGGAAACACCTTGTTAGAGGTCAACTCAGCTAGATTTGGATCCACAGGTACGTTGCTCAACTAACACATCTGGATCAGTCCACAAAAATGTTAAAGAAAAACACACACTAATCTCTCTACCATGGAGAGGAACATATTACAGTTATAAAACTGTTTGTGGGCTGGGGCTACAAAACCAGTGCCACATACAACCGTCAATTCACAATGGATCTCTTCCTGAGAATGGGTGATTTGCAGAAGACCAAGAGCTTTTTGTTCATGTGATAACTAAAAATTATTAATGAAGTTTTAATATGACTTAGAGGGGAAAATTTAGTGCAGGACACTTTTGGAGCCTCTGCTATTTCTGTACTTTGATCATTGTGTACACATGCACTGTGAGTAACTGCAAATTAGGTGTGCCTAAATTATTAGAAATGTTGATGTTATGATAGTGTTAGGCTTAAGAGATGATTCGCTCAGATTCATGTAGTAGCTTAAATCTTTCAAAACTGTTTCAGATTAATACAGAGCCGGCAGTGCGGGAGGAGGGGCTATGTGAAACAGTGCACGTTAATTGATGAGCCTAGTCTCATCAGTTAACCAGGTAAATAGTTAACCATGTAAACAGTTACACTTTCACATCCCTAAGCTCTACAGCATGCATATTAATCTTGAATCCTCATCCTCTTTCTGCTTTTTCTCAACTTGCGCTTTGTTATTATTATTGGGGGTTGGCTGGATTTTTGTGTTTGTTTTTTGATTAGCCATAAATTATACAGAAGCTTAGATTTTATGTCCTAGGGGTTTCAGTACCAGAGAATGCAATCTCAGTTATTAAGAATAATAAAACAAAATTAAAATCCAATTAAACTCTACTGGGGGAGAGAAAGAACAAGGAAGAAGAAATCAAGAAGTTTATGAGCATGATAGTGCACAGTGCCAAGTCCCTCTTGCAGGAGTGAGCACCCTCAGCTCTTATTGTAATGCAAAGCCAGTTCTAATGAGGTTTCCAACCAAATTCTGCAGGCTAACAAAAACGTCAAATCCCCAGCTTTAGCTTTCATGTGCTTTTTAATACAAACCCCCAGACTAGAAGTCTGTCAGTCAGTAATTACTGCAGTATCTCATGATGAGCATGACACATTGTTATGATTTGTTTTCAAAAAGTTGTTCAGATTTCATTTACCATTTTTTCCACTGAACTGGGGACAAGTTTAGTTAGTAGGGAAATCTGCTGCTCTCCAGCCAAGAGGTTGCCACTCTTCTTACAAACAGGCATATATTGCAGCAACAGCCTTTGACCAGGAAGGTAAGACACCCAATTCTGTTAACATCATTGAATCAGCCATCAGAGTCACCATGAAAGCAACACCAGGATAAATACCCTTTCCCTATGTAAGCAGGATCTGAAGGAATATGTCCCTTACAGCTAGCGGGAAGTGGGGACAGACCGTGAGAATGTCTAAATAAATACAGTTTGCTCTTGCTTTGCTTAGCTATATTGGATATTCAGCAGGTGCAGTGCTATTTTGCTCATTGTAATCAACTTAATTTATGACCCAACACCAGCTATGTTTGTATTAAATGCAGGGATAGCTAAAACATGGTTACCAATGTTTGTAATTTTGTGGAAATACAGAAAAGTAGGACTGTGCTATATTGTTCCTAATGAAAGGGCTCACAGTTAGCAGACAGAATCTTGCCAATACCGGGCTCCACTTTCAGAGCCCTATGAGGGGAAGGGGTGAGGGAAGGTTATTCTGGTCAGGAGGCTATTATGGCTTCCCCTGCCTCGACTGGTTTGACCTGTTCCACCCCCCACACACACTGTTCAAAGAACAGAGCTACACAGGCATCATAATTTCTGTTAATTGTGTTGGAGTTATGTTTCTTCTACCCTGCTTGCTAAGAGCTGAAATCACTGATAGCTGAGATAATTTGAACTGTTGGGCAGAAATGGATGGCAATGGATGGTGATGAGCAGCCAATAGGATGGCGAACAATCATCAGAGCGGTGGTACAACAAGTGGCCAGCCAGCAAGGCGGTGTCGGAAAGGTGTATTGAGTGGCCAGCAGGGTAGCAGCAGAGAGGTGAGATGAATGGCCAGCAGGGTGGAGGCAGAAAGGAGTGAGCAGGTGGATGAAGCAAGTGACCAGTGGAGTAAGATTCCTCTTTACCTACCCCCTCACTCAGGATGGGAGGTGAACTCTGCAGATAAATCTCTGAGCTCTGGGTCTGCTCTGACCAAGGGCATCAACTATGAGTGGGGTGCAGAGAAGGGCTGAGCATGTGAAGGGGACAGATTGCCGGACTTAAGAACCTGAGAGAAAAAGGACATTGCCCAACCTGCTTGGGACGGGACTTTAACTCACTGTTTTTGTTTATGAACCCTGTTTGTGGTGCTTTCCCAAATGAATGCCAAATTACTTCCTTACCTTTTATTAAAAGATTCTTTTCTACACTCAGAGTCTGCGCTTGCAAGTGGGGAAGCATTGCCTCTCAGAGGCACCCAGGGGTAGTATGTGAATTTCCCAGGTTATTGGGTGGAGGCTTGAGTCAGCTCTGTGTTGAACAGATGGAGAGGAATGCCTAGATATCGAACCCTTCCTGCTGCTGGCTCCACCTGTAGATGTAGGTTACATCTACAGGCTGAATGTGTCTTTAGTGACAAACTCAATGCCCACCAGACCTCACAGAAGATGTGAACTCTGCCTCCCAAGGTAGAAGAGAACACTACCACGCAGCTACATTCTAATTATTGCCAAAAGTGTAAATACACATGGAATTCCAAAGGTGTAGGACATACAAAGAACGGGGAGGCTTAGCACAACTGGATTTTTATTTTTTTATAATTTCAGCAGATAATATCAATGTTTATTTTTGAGCATTTTTAATTTGTATTGATTTAAATCAGGTGTCTCAAACTCTCGGCCTGCAGGCCATCTTCCCCTGACCCTGTATCTGCAACCTGAGCAACATAAGATAACCAGACCATCCCAGAAGATCTTAGTTACAAGCTAGGTAAGCACATCTTTCTTACTAATAGTGACTATTACAGTGTCTGGGGCAAAAGTCAAATCAATAGAGAGACCTCTGCAAACTAATGCACCAACTGTAGATTCCCCTGCTGCTTTTGCACATTCAGTAATCATCTCATTCACATTCACCAGACAACCAGATTCTTCAAAAATGACAGCACTTGATGCAGTGGAGGAAATACAACTGTCAATTCATATAAAAGAACTAAGATTACAAATCCCTCAAACAGTTGTTCACACAACAATTTAAATGTCTTCACAGTATTGTGATCATAACGTTTAGTGCTAATGGCATATGTATAGATGTTTCAAAATATAGATACTGTAGATGGCATGGGGAGGGGGTACCAACCAGTTTGCTGGAGGTCTTATGGTCCTACCACACTCCATCCCAGAAAAGGAGCAGTGAAGTGGGCCAACCAGGCATACCTATAAGAGGCTGCAGGGAAGCAGCCAATCAGAGTCCAGCAGGCTCAGTTAAAAGGAGCTGCAGGGCTTCATCTGATCAGTTGCTGGCTGGGACCAGAAGGGGAAAGATGGACTAGAATAGTTCAAAACGCCATAGTTAAAGAAGCCTTGGGAGAGACCCTGCTCAATAAGGGAACAGACAGAGAACCCCTAGGTAAGGTGAAGAGAGGGGGCTACATGAGAAAAAGCCCAGGAAACAGCAGCAGCTACTATTAAAGGAAGCAGCACTTGGCTGCTATTTGCAGGGTGCCAGGGTAGGTGGGTTGGCCTGGGCCTTTCCCCCCACCCCACCGGCAGTGACCAAAGCCCTGAGAAAGAGACAAGAAGCCCAAGCAGAATGCTGAAATTTAAAAGGCTCCAAGATGGGGATGAAGACCTTGCAAAAACCAACCACTTGTTGGATTTTCTTACCTTGGGAAGGGTACCAAACTTGGAGTAACCTAGCTGGAGAGCAGACCACCTAGCATTTGTGACTGTAAACCTGCCACAGTTGTCAACAAGCCCGTGGAATATCATGGAGAAATACCCCTTCCTGCTTTTGAATTCTGAGCCCTGACTAGGAATAGGGGGCAAACAATAAGCACATGGATCCTAATCAATTATCCCAGTAAAGTCTGGGACACTCCCACTCATATAGAACCATCAATAATCTCCTGAGCATTACCATGCTTTGTAGCCCAGAGCAGCAGTAACTTTTCCACAGCATGACATATCTGCACGGCGACAGCCCAAACAGTCTATGTCCCCATGCTGAATTGGGTCACTATGGACCATTAGCATTCAGGAGTGACTAGCTTCTAGACGGGAATGATGATCCACTCCTCCAAAGGCATGGAGCCCTGCGTGTTGGTGCACTGTCTCTGTAGTGCCAGGGTTAGGTCAGTACATATCTCGAAAAAGGATGACTTCCCTAACCTGAAATTCTCTTGCCACTGCTGGTCATCCCTGATCTGCAAAATAATCCTCCTATCTGTGTTGGTTCCCAGTCCCAGAAACTGCACTCCATGGAACTTGTCCTTTAGCATCTGTAGCATCGTACAGGTTGAACCTCCCAAATCCAGGACTCTTTGGTCTGGCAACATCCGTGATGCAACAGAGCAGGTGCCAGTCAGGAGAACGCAGGGCTGGGGAGCCCTGGCTGGGTCAGCAGCGGCAGAGCTAGGTAGTGGCTGGGGAGCCCCTGCCCCAGCCAAGAAACTCCCAGCATTAGCTGGGCCAGGTGACAGCTGTGCAGCCCCAGGACAGGGAATCCCAGGGGAACCCCCAGCAGGAGCAGGATTGGCCCCAGCAGTGGGACTGGCCGTAGCCAGGAGGCCCCGGCTGGGAAACCTCAGGAAACACTCGGCGGCAGTGGGCTGGGGTGGCTGGCCACCCTGGCTGGGGAACCCCGTCATGTATCAGCAGGGCCAAGCAGGGCCGGGAAATCCCCAGTGGCAGGGGGCAAGGCAGGGCTGGGGAACCCACGGGGGCTGCGGGGCCAGGCAGGACCGGGGAACCCCCAGCGGGAGCATGGCCAGCGATGGCCGGGCAGCCTGGCAGGGGAACTCTAGGGAACTCTGGCGACAGCGAGCAGTGCCACAAGGTGGGAGCTCCAGCCTTGGGAGCCCCAGGGAGAGGAGCCAGGGAGAGGGGCAGCCAGCAGAGGAGCTTTGACCTTCCCTGGTCCAGCAAACTCCCTGGTCTGGAACCGCTCAGGTCCCGAGGGTGCCAGACCAGGGAGATCCAGCCTGTATCTTTCTTGTCCATGTCTTGGTTCCACTACTGCTAATAATGGTCCTGCAAGAGCTGCTGCAGCTGCCATATCACCTGTTTGGTGGTACAGCAGGCAAAGTTCCAAACTGAATTCATCTGGCTTTCGGTGCTGAAATACACCCCAATCAGCCTGTGCACATTTGACACCGCCAGCACTACTCGGTCCATGCTGGCTGACAGCAATTCAAATACAGTACTAGCCCACGCAAAAAGAAAGTGTGGGATGGAGACAAATGAATCATGGGATTTTTTTAAAATATGAACTAGTCTGGCTTCTTCTATGCATCCCACAATGCCCAGCAAGAAAAATAATCCGAGCATATATACTGCTGAACGGCAAAGCAAAGGAGCAAGAGAAACCTTCCAAGAATGCTATGCCAACAGTTCTCAGCAAACTGCTGCCATATGTACACAATGATTCCTACTGACTGAGGTCACACCACCCCATGCACACTACTACTGCAGTTTGTGTACTGCACATTACCTGACACCAAGAAAAAAAAACAGTGGGTTAATTCCCTATGTAGACAAGCTCAGTGTGTTTGTGCAGCTCCTTGTACAGTATAACCCTAAATGCAAATGTCTCTAGAAGCTACTGCTATACTTTATAATAATCTTCAATGTAACTAATTATGGAATTTTGCTTCTTACCCTTTTCGTTGCTTATCTTTTTTTAAGGACTTTGGGATCCTGCTTTTATTGTGTTCAATGTAATGACTTTTCCTTTATACACCATTGCTGGTTTTCTTTTGTTGGAGAGGTGGTTTTTAAGGATATGGGTGGAGGGCACTGTTCTCTCTAATCTTTTCCCATCCATGTGTGGATTTTTTCCATCCATGCGCAGAATAAAATTTTCTATGTGTACTGAGGCATGTGTGTATGTGCACCACCAATAGAAACAAAAATCTGGCTGTGGGCACTCTGCGGATGAGCTGGGTGGCATTTGAATCTCTCCTGAGCAGCCACACAAGCACCCAGCTTACAGGGAACACTGGTGGAGGAATTATAACACACACACAAGCCAGTAACATGACCTTCCCCCAACATGACTGTTAATTATTTTCCTCAAAAGGCATTTCCACACAAAAGACGGTACATTTATTTCTCTGGAAATCTCTGATTATCCCAAGAGACACACTAAAAGTTCCTGGGTGCAGTTTTCTTCCCATTCCATCATTAGCGACACCACTAACAAACACTGTGCAAACAAATCAAGGTACAAGCCACTAAACACTCAGGGTTTTGAAATGGGAATGCTAGCAGCATTTAACTAAAGCAGCCCTGGCAGGCACAATTATAATACAATTTATCACTCAGCACACACCACACTGTAGAATACATAATCACCACACCAGCAGGTTGAAACCAATAACATAACACACTTGAATAAATTAGGCTAAAACCGTGTGCCTTAAGGAAATGGTGAGATGTCAAAGTGATCCGTAAGAACTGAGATGAGTTTTTAAAATAAAATGCCTAGTGGAGTCCTATACACCTCCCTTCCTCCCACTCCCCCACCTTTTTAACTGTAACTTTTAAAACAACAATAGGAATCTTGAATGCAAATATGTTTGGAGACAGTAATAATGTTATCAAATCTGTAAATACTTAGGGCTAGACTCTGACATTGTTCCTCATCTGGAATAATTCCTCACTTCATGAGGTGACATCATGGAGCAAGAGTGTCAGAATCTTGTTGTTTAAGGTTACACAGATTGTCTTTTATCTGGTAGCTTTGCAAAAAAAATTGTTTTGATTAATGTTCTTAACACCTTTTTTAAAAAAAGCATCAATCATGTATGTGTTTGAATGGCCACAGCTTTAATACCTAACTTTAGTTTCATGCTGCACTTCTGAAAAGAAATTACATTTGCAAATATATTTATATCTTTTATTCTTATGCAGGCATGCTGGCATGCACCTGTATTCCAGCTACTTGGGAACTTGAGGCTGGTGGATCAGTCAGGGGTTTTGGGTTCTGGTGTGCTATGCCTGGTAGGTGTTCAGTGCCACTGACTGCCTGGCTGAAGGATTGGCTAGATTAACAACACAAATGACATGTTGTGATTGGCACCCTCTCTGTGAGGGCTGATGGACCACTTGATCAAGGTGATTCTTATAAATTGGACTGGAAGAGATGATGTAAAATGTTTAAATGAAAAAAGAAAAATGGGTGAAAAAATTCTCACACACAAAAACATTTTCCTCCCCAGAAATCAGTAATTTACGGTGGGAGATATCTGAGAGTCTCTTACAAGCACTGATTTCCTCAGTTAATACCAATCATGGCTGAATAACCTAGTTCATAACAAATCTTGGAGAAAAGGACCACTGAAACTCAGAATTTTCCTTCCTTCTCCTGTGAAAAAAAGACACTCCAAAACTATTATGTTATCTATCACCTCTTTAACACATGCACAGACAGTTGGGATTTGCCACTGGAACTTTACAAATTAGTAAAGGAATCATCTGAAAATGACTACAACTTTCGTGTGTGTGTGTGTGCACGTGTGTATAAAAAGCATTATAAACACAGCCTCTCCAGGAAGGCACGAGACCTTCTGCCACATTATAGCACTGCCAGCCCAAGTTGGGACCCAGCCCGTCTGCCCCAACCAAGGTAAAACAGAGGGAGATTGTATCTCTTTCCCCTGGTGGGGGTGTCCCCAGGGATTTATTGTCCTTCCTGCAGCCCAGTGTGGTAGCCGTGCTCTGGCTCTGCTTGTGCAAATGAATGGGGTGCTAGTCACAACCTGTCCTCTTTCTCCCTGGCACTGGGTGGAGGCAGTGGGGCAGTCAAGATGGGACATTCCCAGCAGCAATTGATCCACCCTGTTACAGCTCATAGAACCTTCAGGCGGGCTGACTCAGGGTGCGTCTAGACTGCAAGGGTTTTTTGTGGTTTTTTTTGGGGGGGGGGGGGAACGGCCGTTTTTCCAAAAAAACTTCACTTGCGTCCACACTGCTATTGCGTTCTTTTGAAAGAAAATCAAAAACACAGTGGTTTTTCCAACATTGGTAAACCTCATTCTACGAGGAAGAACACCTTTTCCGAAAGAGCTCTTTCAGAAAAAGGTGCGTGTGGATGCAGAAGAGGGAGTTTTTTCGAAAGAAGAGGCCTCCAGGAAAAAGCACAGGTGCCCAGGTGGACACTGTCCAAACTAATCACAGCTCTATAGTTCCTGTCTCCTGCCAGCTCTTAAAGCTGCAGACAACCTGGACTAGCCTTGTGGCAGGAAGCCAGCCTTGCAGCAGGACCTTGAGTGCATGGCTCTAACTGCCAAAGGCCTGCTGACCCATGGCACAGCCACAATCCCCCCGAGACTCCCCTGGCCCACACAGGGAGCAGCATCAGGGCTCCGAAGACCCACCCAGGGTCACCAAACGCCGGGCACCTTCCTGGACCGGGGCGGAGATCCTGTCCCTCCTGGAACTGTAGGGGGGAGGAGGAAACAATGCAGAATCTCCACTCACAGAGGCATAATGCCAACATTTACGGCTGAATGGCCGAGGCTCTGGCCCAGAAGAGACACCACCCCCGTGCTTCGGACCAAGTCAGGAGCAAGGTGAAGGAGCTCTGACAAGGGTATGCCCGGGCCAGGCAACGCAGCGCTCGCTCCGGGGCAGGACCCCACTCTGGGGCAGGACCCCACTCCTGCCCCCACTACAAAGAGCTGCACCAGATCCTGGAGTGTGGTGAAGCCCTTTCCCCACCTGTACTGGTGGACTTGGGTGTGGAGACACCAGTGCTCACCTGGCTGGAGCTCCTGGAGGAGGAGGAGGATGACGATGACCAACAGCTGCAGGAGGATGACGACTGGCAGCATTGTCACCCTCAGCCTGGAGCTGGTATCCCAGACCCTGGAGATCTCCCATGCATCATCTGATGCCGGGGAGGGATCATCAGGTGGGTGCTCTCATTTTGTCACACACACACAGGGCAGGGGAGGCGGGCTCAGAGAGGATGGGGTGTGATCATCGCTTGGCAAGCTTGGCCTGGACAGCGTGCAGCTGTCCAAGCACGTGCAAACATGTGCAGTGGCAGTGTGCACCACGTGGTCTTAGGAACCAGCACCAGAGCTCACACGGACTGCTGCTCACAGGCTGGAGGGGAGGCCCCATACATGTCCTCCCCCTGGGCGGGACGTCCTCCCCCTGCCAGCCACCGCCGGAAGCAGCCTGGGCAAAGGGCGCACGCATGACCCCACAAAGACCGAAGTGTGCTGCACATAGCACACAGTCATGGCTGCACGCGTGAGACACTACCCGCTCCTGCAGACAGCGCAGCCAGCTGCAGGTGTACGTGTGGGCCCCAGAGAGGGCCAGGCTGCTCCAAGCCCCTGTCCCGCACAGGGGATCCCACTGTGGCTGGACACTTCCCTGCTTGTCCATGGGGAAGGGGAGAAGCGGCCAGAATGGTCCCCTGGGCACCTTGGGGCCCGTGAGGCCAGGCCTGCTGTGTTCCAAGGACAGTTGCTCCCTGCTCACAGAGGAAGGCACGGCCTCAGGGACAATGTCTGCATGGATGACTGACCACCTCTCCCCCTTGTCCTCCACAGCTGGACCAGCCGTCGCTGAGGGGCGATCCACACCATCACAGGCAGCCGCCTGAAGCCGGGGGAGCCACAAGCGCTGGGGGGTCCACCAGGACCTCATGAGAGCACGCTGCAGTCCTGCGTGACATACAGCAAACCCTGGCCCAAAAAGGTCTGTGATGACGTAAAGTGGCACAATCACATGCAGGACCAGCTTGTGCAGCAGGGCGAAAACGTGTGTTCCAGGAAGTGATGGCACACCTGACTCCTGTCCCCATTCTAGCCCTCCCCCCTCTCGCTCCTCCCACTCCTGCTCCCCCCGACTCCTGCTCCCCGTGCCATCCCCATGCCCTCTCCCCCTGCTCCCTCTGTCACACCTGACCCTGCTGCAGTCTCCCCTCCCTCTTGGTCCCCCTTTACCCCACTGTCCCAGGCCCCATCCAACCTGAGTTCGTCGAGGTCCCCGGCCCCGAGGTGGCACTTACAGCTCCACTTGCAGCCCTGATCCCCCCCCTCTCACTCCTCCATCCAGGTTCTCAGCCCTCCTTCACCCCAGTTACTTTTAAAAATATATATACAAAATTTTCATTCAGCACAAAACTGTTGTTTTTATTTATTGGGTGGCTCGATGCTGTGGTGCGTGGATCAGAATGTGGGTCCCATCGATTGCTCCTCCACAGTTCAGGAAGCCCAGGGCAGCAAATCCGGTCACGATCGGGTCCAAGTATCTTTTTCAATGTGCTTGTACAGTGTGGACACACTCTTTTGAAAGAAGTTTTTCGGAAGAGACCTTCCGAAAAGCTTCTTTCGAAAGAAGCTTGCAGTCTAGACGTACCCTCAGATGCTCATCCTACTCCAGCCCCACATGCTGGGCTGCTCCCAACCCATGCCAGAAGCCCAGCTGCCCACAGAGGAACTGTGTATATTAACTTTTTTAACTTTTAACCCACTTTTAACTTTTAGGCACCCCAAGTACGCCAGTACTCATAGGCATATCTACTGTGCTAAATGGAAATCCAGCCTTGCTTTTAAAGTGTTATATAAAGATGTCTTGGCGTGTAGTCTTTGGGAGGACTACATTCCTCTCCATCATGTACTTTGTTCATGCCAAATATTTTTAGAGAGACACTATTTTAGAAATGTTGGAGAGCGTTTTAACAATTTTTATTGGCACCGCTTTTTTCCATCTATCCCTCCATTATGTGAAGTTTTTATAGCACGCAGGCACTATTCCAGATCCCTACATGATGGGATCTATCAGACCTTCTCTGACCGCTGCTTAAGGAAAATTCATTCATACCTGGCTACCAACAAGGTTTGGTCCCTCCTAGGCCTAGATGTGCTGGAGGAGCCACTGATCAATTAAGAGGCCTTGTAAGGTCTCTTCCAGCTCTATGATTCTATGATTCTAAGAGCCAGCAGGTCAAATAAAAATTCTGAGTGCTTCTTCTGAAGGCAGTGCAGAGGGAGACTGGGACAGTGGATGATCTTCTTGCTGATAGCTCAGGGCCAGGGCCTTGTCCTCAGGCATTTGCCTTGGAATTTGGTTAGTTTCCAGGTGCAGAGAGACGGGTCTGAATGTTATTTTTATTCAGCTGTTTACAGACTGATGCTAAGCTTGTGGCACAAGCCCACATGCTCCCAGAAGGCAGGGAGTGCCTGCAGTACAACTCTTGGCCCTGCAGGAGGTGCTATGAAACAACCCTTCATGTGACACCCTACTGGCTACCAGTTGCACCTTCCTGGTTCAGCACCCTCGAGACCTGACTGGTCCTAGATGAGGGGATTTTTCCGGACAAGGGGAGGTCATTTCAAGCCCCCAGCTGCCACCCCACCTGCCCTCTGCTGCCCCTCCACATATTTCCTGGCTCCTCCCCAGCCCAGCTGAGCCGCGTACTGGCTCCCTGACACTCCCCCCCCTCCCCCCCCGCCTGCAGCCCAGATGAGCCGTGCTCTGGCTCCCTGTCCTCCCCGCTCACAGCCCAGATGAGCCGCGCACGCTGGCTCCTGGCCCTCCCCGCAGCCCAACTAAGCTGTGCGCTGGCTCCTGGGGCCCCACTCCTCTGCAGTGTGCTGGGACTCACTGATCCTGGAACATCCATGGTCATGCGGGACCACGGATGTTGCCAGACCAGAGAATCCCAGATTTTAGAGGCACAACCTGTAATGTTAACATGAAACTATTAAAAGACAAAACAGGATCCGGCAAGATGTACAGGTAATATTAAACGCATTTTGTTGCACTGTTAATTTCCTCTTCCTTTTATGTATTGCAATAATTTGCTGGGCTAATATTTCTAATTTAGGGCTAGATTATGGCGTCAGGGCTGTTTCAAACTGGGGTATTCCCTCAACTGGAGACTGATGATGGATGGTGATACCCTGTCGATGCTTCCTTTCTCCTAATTATACCGCTCTGCCTAAATCCTGAACTATTAGTAAATGCACGCCAGGAAACCCTTGCTTGTGGACTCTCTTCACCAGAAGAACAGTGGGAAGAGGCCACAAATCAATGGTACCTGGCTCCAATTGTGTTTCTGATGACGAAGAAGAGTTCTGCATAAGCTCGAAAGCTTCTCTCTTTCACCAACAGAAAAGATAACATTACTCACCTTGTCACTTTAAATCACCACTGGCAAAAGGGCAGACTAAGCAGAACACCTGACACATGCAGCACTTGAAAAACATACCCTTCACCAGCTCCCACAAGCATTACGCACACTGACCATGCCAAAGTACACCAGTGACCTAAGCAATTCCACTCCCAAGCCAGACCCTCTTTATCTGCATTTTAAGGGAGTATTAGCCATGTATGTATAAATCAGCCCATTCCTTACAGTGCAGATATCTTCCATGAATCAGGTAAACAGGAATGTAAGAAAAATAATATTATGAAATAAGATGTTTGGATGTCTTAAATGCTGCTACCCCTAAATGCCTCCTTACCGACTCAGTCTCTGGACAGGTGACCTTTTTCTGATAGGGTCTCTAGCTAGGATACCCACCTCCCAATAATTCCAGTGCAGGCAGGCTGCCTGTCATTATACGAAGTCCATTCACTCTCACTCTGCTGGCCTGAAATTGGTGCCCTGGCTTACCAATGGTCAGTACAGCCCTCTTGGCTTGTTCCCCACCCTGCATACCTGCCTGTTCTGCTGGTTGGGTCCCTTGCTAGTCGGGTCCCTTGCTAGTCAGATCCCACTTGTACTTTGAGCTAGAGGCTTCTGATTTCCCCCATCTTCATATTGAGACAATCATATACTGGAAGAACAAAGCAGCACCTTAGGCCTTTAGAATATAGGCAAACAGGCTGTAGCTTGCTCACCAAGCTCACTTGACTTACTTTTCCACTCACCCAGAGTGAGCAGTTTAGGAAATGGGAACAGGAGTAATTTTTTAACTTTAATACTGAAAATTATTTAGATCTTCCTCAGTAAGTGCTGCAGAGCAATGGTGCCTTCCTCTCACGTCTCCTTTTGGCCACTGTGCTGCTCTTTTACAAGGAGCAGCATATGTTCCCACACCATCAGGTACACCATATCCAGAAGAGCTGTGGGGGAGGTGGCCCTGAGCCCTTTGGAGAGAGTAGCAATCACTCCACCCATGAAAATTCAAATTGCACATGCACCTGAGCTCTACACAAGAGAAATCCTCTTTGGCATCCACTCCTCTCTCTTTGCACATCCATAAAGAGCTGAACACAATATTCCTCTGAATGGATCACGAAAAACAACTAGTAGCCTTTCCACATTTTAGGGTGCTCCTGACTATTGTCAACTCCTCAGTTTTGAGCTCAACGTGGACTTTCCTGTCTCTGAGGAGCAAGTGAACTTCTTGCTTCATTTTGCACTTTGCTTTGTGGGCTGGCTTACCATTTAGGATAAGTTGGTGTGCAACTGGGTTAGGAGCCACTGCATGGTTCACCTTGTGAATAGTGGCCCATGCTTTTTTCCTGTTAAAGCGCAGGTCTGTTATTTTAATCAGCTCCCTCCAACTGTCTCTCCTTTCTGATTTTTCTCACAAGCATTTCCCTGAGCACCACGGTTTCCTCACTAAGGAATTAAAGTCAAACAGTTCTAAATATGTTTTATATTGTTGACATATGTATTCTGAAAGCTCAGATACACAAAGTGTTTGACATCCCATAATAAGTGCTTTCTGGACAGTCAGCCCAACCAGGGAGACAAATTCTTTATTGTGCTTGTGTGCCACAGCAATATGACAAATGGTTTAGAAACAGATAGGCAATTACAAAATCCAGTGGCTGGGCACTGAACCTAGAAAAATGTAAACTTGAAATAAGACAATTTTTTTTTTGCCAATGAGGGTAATTAATCATTGCAACAACTTCTCAGGTGATATGATAGATTCTTCACTCCTTGACTTCTACATTAAGATTAGATGTGTTTCTAAAAGATACACTCTAGTTTAGGGATGTTAGCAAGTCTGGAGTATTGACTACTCGCTTCAGGAGCTGGTGCTGGGGGAAGCCAGCTTAAAAGCCAGCTATCAGAGGTGGGGGGAGGAGAGGCTGCTGCGAAGCAGCCTCTGCCTACAGCTGGCCGAGGCTTGCCATGGACAGAGACTGCTCCGGCAGCAGCCCCTGTCTACCGGGGTCCCTACTCTAGTACAATCACAGTTTCTTGGGCTTAATGAAGACATTACTGCATTTAAATTGATGGCATACGTTATACACAAGATCAGATGAGACACTTATAATGGTCCCTTCTGGCCTTAAAACCTTTATCACCTTAGAGACGAAATTAGAGACGAATCCCATGAATTCAGGATGATTCCATTCTGCTTGTATTTTTCTGCCTTTTACAATATAATGTGCGATATTTTAAGCAATAGGTCTTCCAAAATTTCCTTTGAGAATTATTTCACAGTCTCACAGAACTACTCTCAGCAGCTTTTCCTTATATTAGTCTAATTTTTTTTTATTTCATCAAATGCAATCCCAAATAATTTCTTCTTGTTCCAATTTATACCTCTTAGTTATTTGTAAATTGTAATCATGTCTCCCTTAATCACTGTTTAGCTACACTAAACATTATACAGCTCTTTAATGTTCTCTCAGAAATCAATTCCTTCAATTATTATTATTATATTGTTATTTTCTGAACTCCCATCAATTTGCCTATATTTTTCAAGCAGAGGTAGTCCCACAACAACTCTGATTTCAAATGCTTCTCAACTTTGGAGTTGTTTATATTCTGAATGCCAGATCTGTAGCCATCTTCTGGGTTTTGATCAAGAGTTCTGTATCTGGTTGTCTAGAAAAGATCAATTTACAATTCTGATATTATTATTATGACTTGTGTAATATCTGTGCTGGGTGCAGAAGGCAGCCATCAAGCCAATACCAGGAACATAAATCAACTAAGTAATAAATGCTAGATGGAATTCTGCTCTCACTCACATGCGTGCAGAGGAACTGCAAAACTGTAAATGAGAGTAGAATATGGTTCAGTGTTTATTACAGATTTATATTCTGTCTATCAACAGAATGGCTATCCTGTGCAACAACAGAATAAAAATATTGCAACTGTCATTTATACAGGAACAACTTTTGAAAATGTATTTCTTGCTGACAGAATGGTGATTTGTAAAAGCAATTTAAAATCAAGACAGTCCCTATGAGATTATAACAATACTAAGCTGTGTCATATTTTTGTTTACCCAACCCATCAGTACACCTTGAAATGTTCTTTGTATTTCACTTGAAAAAAAAATCACGCACAATAAAATGACATGCAAAAACCAGAAGGCATTTAAAATCAGATATAAGTTTCTTTTTATAGCACTTAGGTCTTGAGACATGCCAAAAAGCAGTTTTGTTTGTTTCCAATTCAAAAGAGCTCAGAACCAAACTGATGCACATGTAGCGCTGTGAAATCTTTCTGTGTGGCAGTTCCATACCATATAATTTATAGTTAATTATCAAAGAGATGCCTCACCTAGAAAGCACTTCAGTAGCTAGGTCATAGGACTGTGATGAGAGTGACTGATGAAATTATCACATTTATCTGTTTTCCTATAGAAAAATTATGTCACTGACCCATTTTCTCAGTGTGAAAGCTGATCAGTCAGAGGTGCTGCAATCACCCTCGAGTTTCAGTTCTTGCTGCAGAATCCTGCTGACATCCCTCCAATACCGAGTGTGAAGGAAGCATGTAGACTCGCAGGCTACCACCAATAACATTTCACACATTTGAGGTGTCTTATGGCTGGCCATCCCTGCTCATTCAGATACATGTGAATTACACTGACCGCTGTCACAGAAAGGTGAGAAATGTAATATATAGGACCTTATAATATACTATAGAGGGCAGATCCTTTAAGTGAGTTATTCTGATTTATACCAGCTGAGGATCTGTCCTAGAAGTCTACATTGCCCTTACTATTAATTTGATACACAAGTCAGGTGCGGCAATATCTTTTATTGGACCAACTTCTATTAGTGAAAGAGACAAGCTCTCAAGCTTACACAAAGCTCTTCTTTAGGTCTGAGAAAGGTATTCAGAGTGTCATAGCCATATATAGGGTGAACAGATTATTAAGCATAAATAGTTAACACGTGTTGAAAATGATCATTCAAGGTGAAAAAAATGTATTTTGTCCAGTCATTTTTAAAAGCTATGTCAAATGTTGTTTCAAAGGGAAGTATTTGATCAATTATAATAAATAATAGCAAAGAACCTTTTTTATTCTTCACCATCCTTGTATTTGAAAGCATACATTTAAAATCTACTTTAAAAAAATCTACCCATGCTAGTGTAGTTTATGAGCTATTCTAATAAGCAATTATAATATAGTCTTGACTTTCCTTTTAAACGTAGACTGAACAGTTTTATTGCAAACATGTAGGTTTTAGACAACTTGATTTAATTATGACACTTAGCACTTACACGGCATTGTGCCTGCAACGATCCCTGAGTACTTCCCAAAGAAGTCTGAATATTATTACCTTCACTTACAGAGAGCTAAAGAGAGGCACAGAGAGATGGAGTGACATGCCCAAAGTCACACCACATGTGAGTGACAAAAGTCAGCAACAGAAACTTGGGGGGTTACGCCTGAATCCACACCTAGAAGATTGGGCCTTGCAGACAAGATAGAAAACTGGACACCTGGCAATCCTATCAGAATAACCTGTCAAAAGGGGACTCTAGCAGCTCCAGTCAACAATGCTGACTGGGCTGTTGAAAGGCCAGTTGGCAGCATAGGAATCCCCCCCCTAAACTTAGCATAAGCAGGAACCATGAAAGGTGGCAATCCTGCCAGGCAAATTTTGCAGGATGGTTTTTGTGTGACTGCTTCCTTCTGGCTGTATGCTTTCAGTGTATTTAACTGAAGCAACCTCATTACATTGTAAGACCAATTAATGGTTATTGCAGTATTAAACCTCAGGATTTTTGTACCAACTTCGTATTCTAAGTTTTGAACTCTTAGGTTTTTTGTACTGGCACTGGACACCAAATTATTTTTCACTGTGAGGATTTTATCTTAAACTCTTTCCTTAGGCCAGGACATACAAAACCAGTTAAAGCTTTAACAGGAACAGACATAAAAAGATTTTGAAATTCTGTACTTTTACGTACAGTGCATTTTGGAAGTCTATTTAACTGCTTGAAAAATATTCATTGAGAAAATCTGATTCATGCTGTTGCATTCAGTAGCATACCTTTCCCATAAATAGCAGACTGACAAAATATTTTCCTTAACTCACTAAGACAATGGTACTGTACAACACAAAAATGTATAAGGTTCTGATTTTAGCTATGCAGATGTAACTTCAGAGCAACTCCACTAATTTCAATGGATTTACAGTGGTGGGAATAAAACCAGACCATGGTCCATAAGTCTTCAGCCTTTGTTTGTATGCACAGAGTTTAAAAGAAACAAAAATATTCTGCAGAACCTTAATATCATTTCAATATTTGGTGGCTTGATGGTAACAACTCCCTCCTCAAGAAAACAATTATTATAATAGTGTAGAAAAAGTTCAGATAGATAAAACAAAACTTCTGTCTTTCTTAGCTTAGACACTGGGAGAGAAGAAAATAGACTCTTCATCAGTGAGTAAAAGTTTAATTTGGAAAAGAAAATTAGGAGTTTGAACATAGTTATGATGTAAACCTGGTGGGGAAAAAAGCAGACCATTTCCAGTAGAAATGATTTCTTCTTTATATAAGGTAGGCATTCCAGAAATTTGTCTCATCCTGCCTACGAAACCACATCCTGCTCTGTGGAAAACATGGAAGTTCTATGGCTTCCACCCTCATTTCATAATGAAAGGAAAGAAACAAAGAGGGACAACTAGAAGGGTTGTAATAGATTCCTGATGTAAGCAGGGACTGAATGAGCTCCTCCTGACACCTCATGATGAGCTCTGAAGAAAATTTCAAAAGCTACCTTGGTCTGCCTGGACACACGCCCTCTGCCTAGGTGAGCTGCATCATGGAACTGCTTTGCCCAAATGATCACTTTGTACTGGTCTGGGTTACAAGTCTATTTATTATTGAATGCAGGGGAATGAAATGCTACCCTTACTATATGAGAAAAGAGCAGCAGAACTGTATATAGCTTGCCTTCATAAAGAGGGGTCACCCTAAACTGAATCTCACTCACTATGTGAGAGAGGAGGGAACCTTGGCTAACAGCCGGTTTGCACAGTATGGCTTCCCCTATTGAAAAATAAAGGTAGTCTGGGGTTTGGTCTACACTAACAACTAACAACCTAGTTATGCCAAGCTAACTCCTCACATAGACAGTACTACAGTCTTCAACTATCTGAAGTAGGGTTCCAAAGAGGATGGAGAGGCTGTTTTCAGTTGTGACAGATGACAGAATGAGGAGCAATGGTCTCAGGTTGCAGTGGGGTGGTCTAGGTTGGATATTAGGAAAAACTATTTCAGTAGGAGGGTGGTGAAGCACTGGAATGGGTTACCCTGGGAGGTGGTGGAATCTCCATTCCTAGAAGTTTTAAGTCCTGCATTGGCAAAGCCCTGGCTAGGATGGTTTAGTTGGCATTGGTCCTGCTTTGAGCAGACAGTTGGACTTGATGACCTCCTGAGGTCTCTTCCAACCCTATGATTCTATTCCAACCCTCTGCCCCTCCCACTGGCGTAGGTAGAATCTTCACTGAAATGCTACAATGAAACAGCATTGCTGCTGCAGTCTTTTAAGACAAGCCTTAGGAAAAGTTACAGTATTCCTCTTCTTGGGTCTTCTTTCCATTCATTTTTCTACTCAAAAGTAAAGTGTCAATTTTTAAGGTAAAACAATTAAAAAATTCCCAAATCCAAGTCCTATTAAAATAAAAAATAATGGTAGCATTCACTCCACTAACCCCAGGATTTGACCCTAACTTCTTCAAGCTCTCATGAGAAAAACAGGGGAAGCAGAATCCCCTGCTAGCATTCTAAGAAGGGGAACAGCTTTGTCTATCTTGCAAAACAGAAAATTCCTGATTAGGTTACTGAAAGACACCAAAATAAAGAAAGGACTGGTAAGGAAGTCATTATGTGTATATACTATTTAATTTTTAATAAGCTTTTCTCATAAAAAGAAGGGCAAGTCTTTCTATGTAAATCTGTTTGAAATAATTGCATATTTTACTGGCTTTGAAGAAGAATGATTATCTAGCAAGAAGGTAGTGAGAAAGGAGAACAAGTTTCAAAATCATTAGGTTTTAGGCATACTGCCAGATATATATTACCATGAAAATTGCCAGTTCTGGGGATTTTTTTCACCCTAAAACAAAAAATCCAAATTTTCTCTACATTTTCCCACATAATACCAGTAAAAAGAAACAAAATGCAGCGAGAGCATGCTTCCTGGCTCTGTGCTTTGTAAACTGTAATTTTATTGGTAATACATAACATTTTTACTAGTTCAAAGAGAAATTTAAAAAACAAATAGAACTGGCAAACACCCATTCTTTAAGTAACAATTAATGGACATCAATGCCAAAAGCCAGTGAACTGAGTAAAAAAACAACATAGGGGCCGTGGTCACCAACCCGTTGATCGCGATCGAGCTCGACCAGTCAATCGCAAGGCGTTCACCTCCGCCCCCCCCCCACTACCTACCTCCAGCGACAATGGAGGTAGTGCCAGTTTCCTGCGGGGTGGACAGAAGTCCGGCAGCTGCGATCCACTTCCGGGGTTTCCAGAAGTGCGCTGGCTGCTCCCCTCCCCCAGGTCTGTGGCGTGCCGGGAACTTTCTGCGCCTGGGGGGAGAAGAGGTAGGAGTCCCCAGAGGAGGCACGCGCCAGGGCTTCTCTGCTCTGCGGGAGGGGGGAAGAGTCCCAGGAAGAGGCGCATGCTGGGGCTTCCCTCCTCTGCGGGAGGGGGGAGTCCCCAGAGGGGATGCGTGCTGGGGCTTCCCTCCTCTGCAGGGGGAAGGGGGGATGAGTCCTGGGAGGAGGTGGGTGCAGGGGACTCCCTGTTCCCTGCCCCCAGCAACACCCTGTCCCCTGCCCGCACTTGCACCCTGTCCCCTGCTACAAAACCCTGTCCCCTGCCCCCACTGGCTCCCTGACCCCCCCGGCACCCTGCCCCCTGCCGCAGAACCCTGTCCCCTGTCCCCACTGGCACCCTGACCTCAGCACTCTGTCCCCTGCCCCAGCACCCACTAGCACCCTTCCCCAATATGAGCTTCAAGGAAGGGGTGGGGTCTAGGGGGAAGGATGGGACAGTAGATCTTGGCTTGTTCTGACATTTAAAAAGTGATCTTGGGTGAAAAAAGGTTGGAGACCACTGGTGTAGGGACTCAGCTGGAAAATTACAGTAGAAAGCCAGGTTTCAAGAATGTTAGTGTAACCCCCCCTTTTCCTCCCCGGGTTACTTGGGAGCAGGTCACACTCACAGGTGTGCCTGGGTGCCTGATGGTTTTAACATAAAAGGAGATCCTGAGTACCCCAGTGGTGGTGATGTTTAGTTGGAGAAACCCTATCCACCCCCTTGCTGCTGTCCCTTGCTCATAAAGAACATATAATGGTGGTGCCTCCACCTGGCTGGCCCTGTACACACTTAATGGTGTGCCTTGAGAGCCTCCAGGAATAAAATTATTCCAGCAATAATCTGGATCATCTAGCTCCAGAACAACAATTACAAATCATAAATAGTATACATCTGATAGATTACAGTAGAAAGAGCAACCTTTACTTAACAATTTAAAGAAACAGAGTTTAACAGATTAACAGTGAATATCACTGACAAAGTACACAGAAATAATAGGAACGTATCTATCTGGCATTTGCACTGCCACCGTTTATCACACCCCAGAGTATGCACTCCTCAGGACTCACAGTACCATACTCTTGATTGCGTGGGCGTGCTTGAAGATTTTGCAGCTGGAGTGGATGATTCTAGTCTCCTTCTGTGTGGTGGGTGCAGTGCAGTTGGAGTGGAGGATTCTAGTCTCCTTCTGTGTGCTGGGTGCCGAGTAGTACTTCTAGCCACAGGTACAGCCAAAGGGCAATCAGAAGCAGCCTGCTAGATTCTAGTCCCAAAGGCTCTGAATCCAAGTCTGTAGCTGCAACCTAACAGCTCCTGGACTGGATAAAACTCCTCCACAGCAGCCTGGCTCCTTTTTTTTTCAAAAACAAAGGGAAGAGTCCCACAGACTGCTGAGAGTCTCTCTCCACACACATGGAGAGACCCAGACCCCAAAAACAAAAAAAAAAACCCACTTCCTTCCTGGTTTCCTCAAGGGCTCGTGGGGAATTGTAGTCTCTGGAGCTAGATTGCAGCACACAGGGTCTTCCCAGAAAATAAGCAGAGGCACCTTTAGTAAGGAGACTACATTAAAATATGAGGAAGTAGAGGCCAACCTGACAGTGGTAGCCTGTTAAAAGTGGTTCAGTAATCAATAATTATTTAAATACAACATTAAGAAAGAGTTTTCCTGTGGCTTGAGTGCAAACTCAGACATATACCTCAAAAGCTTCCTCTCTGAGATTATGCATGGGGGAGGAGAAGCAGGAAACTGAAATGCTGAAAACATCTGCTGTGTTTTTCAAACACTTGAACTTTGAACTTTTGTCATTACTGAGTCGGGACACCCTATGAATTCATTGGTGAAATGAAATCCCTTTTACACAAATAATGAGGAGCACCAAAAGTTAAGGAATTACCTTACTGTATCTGACCAGTGTTACATCAGAGTCCAGAACCCTAACTCTGAAATGGCCAGTACAGATACTGAAGAGAAAGGTGCAAGAAAGCCCATAATGAACAATTACAGACCTTCTTGTAGTTTAAGTATGTTCCTAGTCCTCACATGTTTATGATCTGACATGTGAAACATAGCAGTGAATGTTCCCCTTACCAATATAAACATTAATTCTTTGAGGAACCTTACTAATTCTTTGCCTCAGTGATATGTTATGGAAGTGAGTTCGAGAGATTAATTCTGCATAGCATTAAAATAGACCTGCCAAGTTACCAAAAAATTCATGATTAATCATGAGAATAAAAATAATTGTGATTAATCACAGTTTTAATCACACTGTTAATAATAAAACAACATGTATTTAAATATTTGGATGTTTTTCTGCATTTAATAAGTACTGGACCCAGGACTGACCCCTAAAGTAACTCTTTAGATACATCCTCCGAATTTGACAGCAAATCACTGATAACTAGAGATGTGGAAGTGCAATCATGTACATAGTTAACTGATGAGCCTGGGCTCACTGGTTAATGTGTACAGTTACACACAGCCCCCTACCCCCGACACTGCTCCCTCTGATACAGAGGCAGCAGTGGGGGGGAACCAGCTCCCCTCATGTACTGGTTCCATCTCTCCCCACCCTCGCGCTGCTGCCTCTGTACCACAGGTGGCAGGCTGGAGCCAGAGCTCACGGGGGGAGCCAGCATTTTAACATCCCTACTGATAACTACTCTTTGAGCATATCTTTTCTTCAACCAGTTTAGAACCCACTTTAGAGTAATGTAACTGAGAGCATATTTCCTTGTTTTACTTATAAAATATCATGTAGGATTTCATTAAATGTCTTACTAAAATCAAGCTATATTATATCTACTGACATCACTACTCATCCCTTAAGGGTAGTAACCTTGTCAAAGAAGGAAATTAAGATTGATTTGGCATGATTTGTTCTTGACAAATCCATATTAGCTCTTACTTCTTACCGTATTATCTTTTATTGCTTACAAATTCATTGTATAATAATTTGTCCCTGTATCTTTCCAGATATCAAAGTTAGGCTGACTGGTCTAAAATTCCCCATACCTTGTGTGTTTCTCTTTAAAAAGACAAATATTATGTTTATCCTTCTCCAGTCCTCAGGGACCTCACCCATCCTCCATGGATCCTCCAAGATAATTACTAATGATTCCAAGATTGCTTCAGTTAGTTCCTTAAGTACTCTTGAATACATCTAATTTATCTAAACTTTCATTAGCTTGTTCTTTCCCTATTCTGATTTGTGTTCCTTCTCCCTTGTTAATAGTAATTGTGTGAAGTTCCTGGTCACCACTAACCTTTTTAGCAAAGACTGAAATAAAATAGAGTTTGAACACCTCATCCTTTTTGTGTTATCTCTTATTAGCTTTCCTCCCCCACTAAATAGTGGGCCTACCCTTTCTCTCATCTTTCTCTTGATCATATTGTATTGATGAAACCCTCTTTTTCTGCCTTTTATATCCCTTGCTCATTTTGTGCCTTACCCTCCGAATTTGTCTCTACATTTTTGTGCTATTTTTTGTACTCATCCTTAGCAATATGTCCATGTTTCCTATTTTTTAAAAATTCCTTTTTAATTTCCTGGTCATTAAAGAGCTCCTTAAGTTCTATGACTTATCCTCACCTCTTTACTTCCTGCACTATGCACATTCTATTAATTTCACTTTAATTTCACTTTACAGTGCACTCCACCCATTTAACTCAAAATAAAGAAACTAGCCATGATTTATATCAGTAGCACTTACTCTGGTTCCAAGCAAGGCTTAGATCCATTGGTCCAAATCACTAACTTTCTTGATTACATCTGAGTTTTGCACCACTCAGGTTTTATCAGTAGCTGGCCATTGATTACTATAGATGGGGCAAATTTCCAGTGTAGATAAAGCCATAGAAAGATTAAGTGACCTGCCCATAGGAATCAGTGAAAGAGTAGGGCACAGAATCAAGATCTTCCAACATTCAATCGTATGCTTTAGTCACAATACTAGTCCCTCTTTTCCTTAATATCCAAGCATGTACATGTAGATACTTGCTACAGATAGGGTGTAGCCCATCAAGGCTCATGGAGGGGCACTTCCCCCTCTGGGTCAGTAGGCAGCAACTCTGCCTCAGTCCAATGAGTCCCCATAGCCCTTGTGCTTGGGCCTGTGATCAGACCAATCTAATAGTCAATATTCTGTTGGGGCGGAGCAACAAACAGCAGTCACCATAGCCTAGAGGCCCAGACCCTGGGGCAGGGCAGGGCAGCACCAATAAACAGTTAGTAAAGTGGTCCAGACCCTGGTTCAGGGCAGAGCGGTCCAGGCCGTGGTTCAGGGGTGGGGCAAAAAACAAGTAGTCTATACAGTTTAGAGGCCCAGGCCCTGGTTCTAGGCAGGGAAACAAGCAAGCAGTAGTTCAAGTTGGGACACACAAACAATCGGATCTCTTTGTTCTAGCAGAGATCCATCAAGTGCAGGTGGTTGGCCTGGAGTAGCAAGGAGGGGAGACTGCCACCAAGAGTTGGGTGGCAGGGGAGATGCAAGCCTACCTGCTCCACTGCATCCCAGCCCAGAGCCCTAACAACAGCAAAGCAGTCTGCTGCTGGGTCAGCAGGGATCCTCACTGCAACACGCTGTCCCCAGCTCTGGTTCAGACAGACTAATGTTGGCTATCCCTGGGCTACTTTTCCCCATCTCCCACTCTGCAAATACCTGGTTCCACAGCAGGTCCTCTGGGGCACTGGAGGTTGGCAGCTCAGGCAAAGCTGGTAATTCCTCCCAGTCAAAGTCCATCTGTGGTTCCAGTGGTCCAAGCCAGTCTTCAGCCTCCTGCAAGCCTTCAACACCCTCCCAGCTCAGGAGCACAGAGCAGGCATCTGGTTCCTTTAGCAGCTGGGGTCTGACTAAGTTCCTGGGCTGGCCTTTTATCTTTTTTTAGCCACCCCTCCCCCCCACCCAGACTTTCAGTCAGGTGATTGGTTAGGGCCAGGCTCTGCCCAAGAGGGCTCAAGGAGGGACTTTTCTCCCTCCAGGTCAGGGGGCAGCCACTCCGCCTCATTACACAGGGAAAATGCAGATCATAACAAAAAAATGCATGTAACTAGCCTTCTGGCACAGACTAAGAAAACCTCATCAGAGGCACAACAGTTAAGTTTTGGTGACAAAGTTTTATGTTGCAAAAACAGTAGAATATCAGGCTGCCATTAGCTAAATTTCCTCCACAAAAAAGATTTCTCTTTAACATGACAATTATAGCAAAGCTGCTATATATTGCCCAAAACACATTCTTCTCTCCAGAAAAGGAAGTGTCCTATACCAATGACTCACTCTCCTCTTTCTTTTGGAGTACATCTATGTTTGTGGGTTGGTTTCATCTACAGCAATGACTAGAATATAAAGAATTTGTGAGATATACTGGGAACTTTTTTAGTACAACAGGTAAGTGTTAGAGACAAATAAGCAGCAGTGCTTGAAAATTAAACAAATGGCAAAAATTAGCAGATAAATAACTACTTTTTTCTAGAAGAGCCAGTGAACTATGAGAGCTAGCAATTTTCTTCTCTTCTGCTTCTTATCCCCAAATGTCTCAACTTCAGAGTTAAAGAAACTGCCAAGGAAAGCAGAGAAAATAACAAAACAGCAGCCTTTTCAGAACATCAGCCCTCAGGAAAAAGAATTACAGGAATATAATTTTTATTTTATCTGGCCAAGATTATGAACTTTTGTGGTTTTATTATTTTACTTGGATGTGTTACTGATTTGATTAAAAATTATACAAAGAAAGGAGGCTAGGTGAAGTACACAAGTAAAAGGACAGCAGATGAAGCAGGATTGAGGGAGACCAGAATGTACACCAGCTTTTTTTTAAAAAAGATTAAAAGAAACTAAATTCAAGTTGACAGTCAAGATTTGATCACAAATTAGATTTGGAAAGAACAAAATAGAGATACTAAATTTCAGAGTACAATAGTTTTGTTTTTAAGCGACCTTTCCTTTACTACTCAATCCCAATCACTTGGCTAAACCTAACACATCTGTGCTACAAACATCCCTTGAGAATGCTGCATATATAATTCTAGCAATCGCTCCTGGTTCCTTATAAAAATTAAACAAAATAGTAGAGAAATACATACTGAAAAAATGTTGGGTGGAAAATATATGCAGTAAGTGCAAAGAACCACTATACATATTATTACTGTATTGTTATGTAGTAGCTAAAGTTTTATATCAAATCTCTCTTAATTATATGTACATAGTCCAGTTACTGGCAATCAATGACTGCTGCATCCATCTGAATACCAGAAAGTAGGGCAAGCCTAATCTTCAGGCAGACCATATTGGCAAACTGGGCCAAGAAAGGAGCAAAAGAAAAATGAACAAACCAGGGAAACAATATAAAGCAAATGCTTTTGCTATTACTGCTCCCTCCTTGTGCTTCCTCCTGGGACCAGTTGCACATATTTCTTCCTCTTGCCCTCCCCCAACTTTGTTGCCCCATGAAAACTAAGACATTCCTTCTTCCAATTCCAGCAGCTCCAGAAGAGCATGAATAATAGCTAATCGGACCTCATGGAACACTCAGTTCATATTCCCTGATGTGTGCTGATACTGCAGCAAATGGATCTCAAACCAGTACTCTGAACTTGAAGATCTTGCTCATTTCTACTCCATATTAGAAAGACTTGTGTTGTTTCCTACTGTCTTGGTGCTATTTGATTTTTTAATCCTGTTGTGCATGGCTTTTTCTAGAATTATACTGGTTCATAATTTAATTGGCCTTGAAATTGCATATCATACATATCTCTCTAAAGAATGGATTTGCATAATTCTTTTAAAATATGCAAGAGAAAAAATCCAAGCCCCCCAGAATTAAATGGTTGGCATGATGATTGATATCCTCTGCACAGAGTAACTTTTAAGCAGACGCAGCTGAAAAGCACCCAGTAGTTCAGCGGCAGATTACCACAATTCTGGAAAACAACTTTGAAACACACATTCTGCACAAAATATTTCTTGTTGCCTTTATCTAAAAAGTTGTAAAAAACAACAACCAGCTTCACTGTATCCTTCCCTTGTACTGTTTTGTACTGGATTCTTATTTGCAGGAAAAAATATTTGCTATTTCTATTTTTACAACAGATTATCTATCTCTTCTAGAAATGTGCATCTGTCTGTCTGTCCATCCATCCATTTGTTCAAGAACAACTCCTAAATGGTAAAAACGAGGACCACCAAATTTGGTAGGCAGCTTCCTTTCTCCTAACTTAAAGCAGGGTCAGGGTTTCATTGCGCCAGGAAAATGGGAAGTTCCTGGAATGGGACTATTTTCCATGACATGGAAAGGGAGGGGGCTGTTTGGGGAGATGCTATAAAGCAGATTGACCAATGGGGACAGTGAGCATGGGGGAGAGCTATACTCAATAGATGGCCACTGGGGAGAGCCACACTACCAAGAGAGTGGCCAGATGAGGCTGCAGCTCATCATCTTGCCGGCCCCTGGACTGAGTAATAGGTCCTCTTGCCCCAAACCCCTTGCTCCTTGGCCAATGGCCACAGCACCAGAGTGGGAAGGAGAGAGAAAGCCTGCCAGAAGGGGGAAAAGAAGGCCCCTGCCCGACAGGGAGGGGGACAGAAGGCTCCTGACGTAAGGAGCAAGGAGAGGGGGAGAAAGCCCCTGCCAGACTTGTAGACGGCAGGAGAGAAGGCTCCTGCTGGATGGTGGTGGGGAGGGGAGAAGAGAAAGCCCCTGCTGGACAGGGAGACGGGGAAAGAGAAGGTTAACCATTACCTTGGAGCAGCCTACCACCTAAGGCGGGCTAGCTCCCAGCCAGCACAGGTTGAGAGTCAACAGCCTCATGCTGGACCAGAACCAGCTGCTAGAGGGAGAGGAGACATTCGGCAGCCTCATGTGGGGCCAGAAGCAGCGAGGCTGAAGCAGCCCCTGCCCACGGTGTGGGGGCCGCTCCAGCCCAGCCATGGCAAGCAAGGGGGCTGCTCCAGCCCCGCGAGCTGGAGTGCCCCCCCACCTCCCTTTAATCAGTTAACTAGTTAAACTTAACATGTAACTGATTAATTAATTACATGGGATTTTATATCTCTACTTTCCTATAACCATAGAACTATCGCACTGAGTGTAATAATTAGACTTCTACTAGTGAAACTGCCCTAACCATTTTGTTAGAAATAATATAATTTGTACAATATTGCAGCTGAATTTAATACTAAGATAGAAAAAAACTGAACAGGAAACATCAATTTTGCTTTGAACTTTTACTGTGTTTGAATAAAGTATGACTCATATCTCTAATATCTGTAGCCGAGCAAGAATGATACAGTTAATAAAAGGCTTAATACAATACTATATAAAAAGTAATAGACACTAATATTTATCTTCAGTATATCATACTCATTCCCTTCCATCATCATCATCAAGTCTCTCTTCACATCAAAAAGATAGAAAATCCTCACTCAGTTATTTATCATTTACTGACTGACTGTGAAGAAGAAATGTTGCAATAATCCTAAAGAGGACATATTGCCAGACAGTTCAATTGATAGTCTTCTATTTTCCCTTGAGGAATTATGCAGCATTCTCAAACCTCGGTGGATTAATTAGGCAAAATTTATAAAACACTTTCAACTTGAGAATTGTTCGGACTAACAAAGTTAACACAGAACATAATCACCAAGCATTTCTATTATTGGATCTAATCCAATAGACTTTAGAAACATCTCAGCATAAAATACATTTACATTTTCATTTCCCATTTCACTTACAGTACAGTATGTTATCACTGCTAATGTGGCTGTCAATATGATGTCAGCATACAGCATATAATGCAATCAAAGCAGACCTTAAATGTAATATGAGGTGCTGAGTCCCATGTCACTTAACAAATTATATTATTATCTGAGTTTATTCTAAGGCACTTATCAATAGTATCTATTATAAGAAATGAACAATTAAAAAGGCAGCATGGTGCATGCCCAAAGGGAGCATGCCCATGCTCTGTTTTCTCCAATTTTACCCTAAATGTCAGTTGTCCTACTCCAGCACAAGTTAGAGCTGCAAGGGGGCAGCCATAATATCAGTAGATTATTAGATGCAGTGGAACTCTGTTCCAATGAGGGTTCTGAGCACCCAGTTTTTGACCGGAGCGCATGGTCGAAAAGAGACTCTAGCTGGCAGCTCCAGTTAGCACCACCCTCCGGGCCACTAAAAATTCAGCTGGTGGTAGGGATGTGAAGGTTTAACCAGTTCATTGGTAAGCCTCACCCTTAACAGTTCCAACCATGCAGGGGGCACGCTGCAGGAAGGGGCTGCTCTGACCAGGATCCCTAGCCCGCCATAGGCAGGGGTGTTCCTGGCCAGACGGTACAGTCCCTGTCTGTGGCGGGTGTGAAGGCTGCTCCAGCCCAGTGGCAGGCAGAGAGTCCTGCTCCACTCTCCCGCCTGCCGCTTACCTCCCTTTAATCTATTAACCTGTTAAACAATATGTTTAAACAGTTAGCCAATTAAATGGGATTATACATCCCCAATTGGTGGTGTGGTAGGACTAAGGCAGTATATGTCCAGCTCTTAGGCTCGAGGTGGCCAAGGAGGCTCCGTACGCTGTCCCCACCCGCAGCACCAGCTCCACAGCTCCCATTGGCTGCGAATTGTGGCTAATGAGAACTGCAGGGCACTGTCTCTGGGCGCGGCAGTGCACAGAGAGCCCTGGCCCCTCCATTTAGAAGCCAGACATGCCAATCACTTCCAGGAGCCGTGTGGAGCCAGGGCAGGTGGGTAGCCTGTCTTAGTCCGGCAGCACTGCTAACTGGGAGCCACCTGAGGTAAAGTGCCGCCTGGTCAGAGCCCACACCCTGAACCTTCTGCCGCACCCCAACCCTCTGCTCCAGGTCAAAACCCCCTCCTGAAACCTGCACCCCAAACCCTTTGTCCTAGCCCTGAACACCCTTCTGCATCCCAAGCTCCACCACAGTGCCCGTATCCCCAGCTAGAATCCACCCCCTCTGCATCACCCCTGTCCTCTGCCCCATCCTGCAGCCCCCCCCATCCTGAACCACTCATTTCTGATCCCACCCAGAACCCGCACCCCTAGCCAGAGCCCTCACTCCCAATCTTATCCCACTTCCCTGCTCCTGTGCAGTAGGTGAGGGTGGGAGAAAGCAAACGATGGAAGATGGAGGGATGGTATGATTGAGGGCAGGGCCTCAGGAAAGGGATAAGTAAGTTCAGTTTTGTGTGATTAAAAAATTGGTAACCCTAGTTCTAACTAGGGATGTAAAAATGTTAAAAAATATTAACTGTGTAAGCATTCAAAATCCAATCGATTACACAGTTAAACAGGCTCTGCGGACTCCCGGCTAATGCCGGCCCCGCGGGCTCCAGGGCTGGCGGCTCCTGGCCACCACAAGCCCTGTGGGCTCCAGGATCTGGGCTTCCTCATGCTCACCTATGCTCCCTAGCAGAGTTTAAATGGTAACAGGAACTGATAAACATCAATTTATCAGTTAAATGGTTAAAATTTTATATCCCTAGTTCAAATATATCCGACATCCCTCCCACTCCCTCAGCCCAATAAATAGCTATATATAAACTCTCAGAAATTCTCTTTCATGGGCCATTTCCAGCTGCTTAAAGTCTTTATGCAGACAAAAGTAGGGGTAGGACATGTCTTCACTCGCCGTGCTTGAGATCCATAAACTGAACGCTAAGGGCAGTTCCAGTCGGCACCTGGACTCCTCGCAGTCGCCATGGCTTGGCTTAAGGTAAGCAGAGTCTAGCTACAGATTCTACATAGCTCGAGTTGTGTACTTTAAGCCTACCTTCCAGGTCTACTGTAGACCTGGCCTTAGAGCAGTGAATCAGGCCCAGCTTACGTGTGTCGATGCAAAAATCATGCAGAAACAAATACATACAGTAGTTTGAAGCCATTTTGAAAATATGTTCTTAAAAGTCAAATGTATTAAAACCAATACACCTATGTGTACATAAAATGAGGAACTGTGAATTACTTATTTTGAATGCAATTACTAATTTTGCACGTCACTCCTTATTTTGTATGCAGTTATTTGTTTGCATGTATGCCTGTGAAACATGTCAGCAATTTAAACTCCTATTTTAATAGTTTTAAACATTAATGGCGATCTTACCTTCACTGAGATCCAGGACAAAACCCTTATTGACTTGAACAGACACAAAATTTTAGCTTAAACTGAAAGTGATTAAGTCTGCAAGAGATCTTAAATTGTTCTTATTCTTGGAATAGTAATTGTATTTTCCTAAAATGTCATCTTCAGTTTTAGAGAGAGTTTTATCATCACATTAGTCTAAATAAACACTGTAGGTTTTTTGAGAGTCTCAGAGTAAACTGAAATGAAAAGAATTGTAATGCAATATATTACACTGATACGTTGTTACTGTTTTTATTCTGTTTCAGACAGAACTGAGTCAGCCTCAGAAATAGATTTTGCATAAAGAATGTCAGAGAAAAATTAAATTTATTTATATTTATTAAATAATATCCTCACAATTTTACTATGTAGTCTATATAAGAAAGGCTTCTTAAAGTGCTGCAGTAAAATGTATATATTTTCTAAATGAATATGGCCAAAGCCCCATTGCTTGAGCCAGGTAAAACCAAACACAGCAAAAAAAACCTCAAATACGATGCAGGGAAAAAAACTTCACTTGCAAGGGGATAAATAAGATAAGATACATCACTTTCATTATTTATTTCTAGAATTATCCAGTTATCTATGGTTTCTTCTTGCTTACAGTGATTACATGACCCCCTTCACTAACCTCAAGCTTTCATAACACAACCAGAATTTAGAATAACAAGAACATAGATGAACAAAAAAACCTGTACCAAAAAAAAAAAGATATTCAGAAGCTAATAAATCTCAGTTCCACATGGTGAAAATTGATGGTCCCTTTGCAATACAAATGCTACCTTAATCAACTCTCCACACATAGAAAGTTATTTCCAATGCTAACAATTGCTGTACATTTGTAGGACACATCCATGGTAAAAAGTCATGCTCCCATTAAGCAGTTCACTGTTCACAAATGGAACAGTGTTTATAAAGGAAATAAAGCTCAGTTTCAATACATATCTGTAGTCTAACAGATGTTTCCTACTATATAAGCAAAACAAGTACATGCCTGATACATGAACCACTTTTTTGATTTACCAAAAATATTTAAGAGTTAGGATAAATATTGTTATTCAACTAAATTACTTTGAAAAAATTAACTAAACTTAGGACAGCCTCTTTGTTCTGAAACTGGAGCTGTTACTAAAACAAATGAATTTGCTAGATGAAGTTCTTAGCTTTGTGAATGATGTCTGAATGAAAGCTTAAATGTAGATTAGGAGGGATGTAGCATGAAAATTACACTTCTGGTTCATGCTGGAAAGAAGAAAATAAAGTATATGGCTAATGACAAAGAAACATGAAATATGCAGTATGTCTGCATGCACCTGAAATTAAAATACTCTGTTCTAGTTCTTTCCCCCCCCACTTATTTCAACAAACACAGATCAGGGCCACAATGGAGCTCTAATATGAATGATATTACTATTTTACAATTGCTTTAGATTTTTTAAATATGAATTCACACATACCACCTTGCTATATCCCAGGGCATTTGTAAAGTAGAGGATTATTGGGGGGGGAGGAGGGGATGTTACATGTTTCTCTTCACTGGATACGTCTCCACTGCAAATAAAAACTGGCAACTGGCCAGTGCCAGCTGCCTGGCTCATGGACCTCAGGCTAAGGAGCTGTTTAACTGCAGTATAGACATTCAGTCTGGAGCTTGGGCTCCAGGACCCAGCAAGGAATCCTCTAGGAGGGAGGGTTCCTGAGGGGCCTACTGTAAAATTGCGAGTATAACACGCACATATGTATAATGCGCACCTGCCTTTTAAACATCAGAATTCTGGAATAAACTGAACTCTTATCTATAATGCGCACCCCCGTTATACTCGCGATTTTACGGTATATATAGGAAGGAAGGAGCTCGCGCCTGCCGCGGGGGCCCCCTGTCCAGCTGAGCTCACGCCTGCTGCGGGGGCCCCCTGCCCAGCTGCCCGCGCTGAGACCAGGCAGGCAGTGAGCCAGGGCGCTGCAGCCTGGCGGCGCCGCCGGCTCCTCACCTTGCCTTCCACCTGGGCCCCCTGCCCAGCTGAGCTCGCACTGCGCTGAGCTCGCCCCTGCCGTGGGGGCCCCCTGCCCAGCTGAGCTCACACCTGCTGCAGGGGCCCCCTGCCCAGCTGCCCGCTGAGTTCGCTGAGCCCCCCGCCCCACCCCGGGCAGGCAGCGAGCAAGGGCACTGCAGCCTGGCGGCGCCGCCGGCTCCTTGTCTTGTCCGGGAGCCTGGTGGGGCGCCGCACTGCAGCTGGAGAGTTTCTGTGCAGAGGGGAGGGTGAGTTTAACAGAAAACTTCCTATGTATAATGCGCACCCCGACTTTGGCGCTAAAAAAAACGGGAAAAAGTGCACATTATACTTGCGATTTTACAGTAAGTCCAAATATCTACACCACAATTAAATAGGCCCTTGGTCCGAGTCCAAGTCAGCTGGCTCAGGCTAGCCGCAGGTGTTAAAATGCAGTATAGATAAACCTGTAGGGGAGTGGTGGGTTACCTGTGGCCAGGCAGCCACATGTGGCCCATTGAGGTTCTATGTATGGCCCACGAGACATTTTGTTTATGTTTGCCCACGCACACAGGATTGCCAGATTCTGATTTTTGTCCTTGTAGTTCTTTTCCTACCAATATTACAAAAGTGACACACACTTAAAGCAAGGGCACATGAAGTGAGGTGCGTGCTGATAGCACACAACATTGATTATGAAAGCTCTGCACTCCCCTGTGCATCCAATCAAAGCGCTGCTACAGTTCAATTGGCATACCCCACACATTCTTGGTACGTAAGCACACTACCCAGAATCCCAACAGCACAACGCGCAGCAGCCCTGTTTCTGACACAACACAGCTCCTAACACACCCCCCCCTAAACAGGGCCTTGCAAGGTAGTCCCTGGAGGGCAGCCTTACGACTGTTTATACAGTGCTTGCATGGGAAGAACTCTCTAGCAAGCAGATCTGGGGCTTTTAGGCTATGTATAGACTACGTTCTATTTTTGAAAGAGGATATGCAAATTCTCTCACTTTTTGAAAGTAGTCTGGATGCGTTTTTGGGAAAAAAACCTTTTCCGAAAAAACCGCTCTTAAAAAATGAGGTTTACGCGGTTTTTTCCAAAAAAGGGGGTTTTTTCGGAAAAAAACGCATCCAGACTACTTTCAAAAAGTGAGATCGGAAGAAGATACGCAAATTCCCACTGAATTTGCATATCTTCTTTCGAAAATAGAACGTAGTTTAGACGTACCCTTAGAGTCTTACGCCAGCTAGATCCTTTTACCTGGCACAAAGTAGTTGGTGCAGAGGTGAGGATCTTGCCCTAGTAATTTTTCAACAGGTTCACTAAAGATTTCAATGCTAGTGGGTGACACAGATTCTCTGCTCTCGTACTTATGTCTCACTCGTAATGAAATGTATATTTTTCTAGTGTTTAGGCCCAACCACTAGGAGAACTCTTAAGTGACAAGAGCATATTTCACAAGACACTGCTTGGTGTTGTTCTTGGAAAGGCTGTTTCTGAGGGAATATTCACCTTTTGTCACTAGGATTTGTAAACAACTCTGGGACTTAGGGCGAAATGTCTGGTTTTTGGAAGAGTTGTTCATGAGCCCTCCGTGCTACAGAAACCCTGCAGGATCTGCACATGGGCAGAAGGGCAAAGCAGAGCAGCCATGCAGGGAGTAGGAGGCATCTGCACTTCCTGACTGCTGGGAAGGAGAAGCTCTGAATGACAGAGGGGAGTACTGAGGCTGGGCTTGAGGAGGGGCCACTGGATGTATGAGTACATGGATTCAGTGGCCAGGCATGACTGTCTATATGGTCTGGAGGAACCACAGCTGTTATATCAGCCCACAATTTCAAGTGGCAGATGCAGAGGGCAGCCCTACTGCCCTATGGCTTAAGGTTGGGAGTCAATCCCCTATCCATCCTCTGCTTTAGTTTCCCTTCAGAAAGGTTGTAGATCCAGCTGGCATGAATATTACTCGCACTGAGAAAGGGTCTTTGGTGCGCCTTAGAAATTAAAACATTTTCTTTTTGGACTTCCCCGTCTGGAGTACAGTAATCGTCTTTCAATTCTAATAAGAGGGCTTCTTGAAACAGTAATATTAGGAAAGAGAAATGTTTTAAAACCGTATGATAAATGAATATACTACTTCATGACCCACCTGTTTCCCTCCACTAATAGCAGCCTCCATCACCCCTTTCTCTGCCTCCCCTACAAGCATCTTAGTGCATACTTCCCTGCGGCCTTTATGCACAGGCTACCCCCTGTATTTATTTCACCCAATAATCCTATTTGTCCTTTAATCTTAAGTGTTCTCTTCACACTGTCAGCATCTTATAAAGAAGTGGCAGCTCAGAACTAATTGGATTTGTCAAACAATCATAGCTTAACACAGCGATGGGCAACCATGCATACGGAGTGGACCTCCATTTCACTGGGCCACAACAGCTCGTGGCCCACCCACCTGCAGCCCATGGACCCCCTGTTTGCCCCCCACCCCAACACACCTCTCTAGCACTGGGGCTCTGGAGTCCCGCACTCCTTCTCCTTCCTCCCAGCGCTTTCGGAGCACTGCGAATCAGCAGATTTGCACTCTGTCTCCACTACTCCCACTCACTCCCAGAGCTTGAAAGCTTGAACCAGCTGATTCAGGGTGTTCAAGCTGGGGTGGGAGGGGGGGGAGGGGAGAGAATGGGACAGAGCACAAATCAGCAGATTCATGGTGTTCCAAAGTGCTGGGAGGGAGAGGGAGTAGGAAGTAGGAAGTGCAGGTCTCCAGTTTACGAGAGGCGTGTGGGGGAGGGGGATAGGCAGGCGGTCCACAGGCCACAGAGAAGCCCCAATGGGGCCATGGCTGCAGTTTGCTCACCACTGGCTTAACAGTTTTGTGAAGTGTAACACCCATGAATAGCTGCAGAAAGACCGTTTGGTTAAAATGCAGATGTTGTTTCCAAGAAAAATTCTTCCTCTTAAAGTCATTTGTGAGAAGACTTAATTTGTTCCATAATTCAAACCCAAATTCTTAGCAACACAATGAGGTGATGTGAGTAGCTAAGTTGTAAGCCAACATATAAAATCTTTGTGCAGATGACCATTTGCAGTTGAATCACAAATTAAGATTTACCTATTTTCACTCCTACTCAATTTGCCCTAGCCTTGAAAAATAAATTCTTCACTCTTCATTGACTTGACAGAGACCGCGGGGCTCCGTATCTGTTGTTCTTATAAGCACTTTGACAGAGACAAATAATGAGAGCTCTTAGTTGTAACTGCTCTGGTAGAAATATAGAAGTATAATTTCATGGAAGGAGGCTAATATACAATCCTAGGACATGGTTATTTAATTAATTATAGGAATAAAGTTTGCATTTCTGTCGTGCCTTCTCCATGAAGATTTTAAATTAAAGCCTTACAACATCAGTATTAAAACAGAGTAATTGTTATCCCCAGAATACTAGGCAGGACAAAGGTACACAGGAAGGCTAAAGCAGAGATAGGGACAGAATCTAGGTCTCATGTCTCTCAAACCTGTGCTTTATTAACTAAATTAGTGTTCCGTACTTTTTGTTACATAAATTATATTTTAATGGGACCATACATCCCATTTTGGCCAGGCCAGTCCCAGGCATTCTGATTATTTTTTTTCAAAACTAAGCATTTGTCCCATTTGCTCTTGCCAACAAAAATACCCAGTTGTGTCAAAAAATGGGATGTACCCCCCCAGTAGGACATGGAAAAACTTTTGTAGGAGTGAGGGCAAATGGCAACAACAGCCCAGCACAGTACCAGGCAAGCAGATACTCCCTTAATATTACCCATTGGGCAGGCTGCTCTGAACCTTACCAGGGCTTCAATCTCAGCTCAGCAAGAGGGCCTGCCTTCTCCCTCTCTTCCCTCAGCCCCCACACATTCTCCTTTACAGAACTCAAGGAAGAAAGACCAGAGCAGAAAATTTGAGCTAGAAGAATGTGTACCATAACAGCTATGTTTCTTTTTAGAAATCTTATTTTTAATACTAAATAGAATGCAGCATTTCCTATTTGTGTGAGCTATTTGAGGCCTTATTGCAATTTCTTAATTATGTTTATTATTAATTATTATTATTATTATTATTATTCAGACATAGTCTAGAATTTTTTCTGTATCTATGTACATCGCCAAATACTTACTCTGTATTGGATTCTCTGGGCTGCAGATAAGTGAAGTGGTGATCTGAAACACTTATTTTTTCCACTCAGTGATGAAAATAAACTAAGTGTCAATGCTGTACAGGCCACTAAAGGCATATGTACAGATAGACATAATGGTTCTAGTTTTGTAAAGTATAGAGCACCTTCAGATGCATTCATTTTACATTAGACTTACAGTGCTCAGTACCTCTCAGGAGCAGAAGCAGTTTTCACGAGGAAAGGTTTCTGTACATAAGCAGAAATGCCTCCTACTGAGTAACATTTCCAATTCTGGATGCTGTTATGGAAAAATCAAAGCATGGGATCTGCTGCACGTAGCCAAAAAAGCAAAAAAAAGAAACATTTGCTTCCTGTGAATTTCAGAGACCAGAAGAATATAACATTTGTATTACTGCTTGAAATCAGAAATCAAGCTTACAAATAGTAGAGAAAATCATTACAGAGGCTGCATATGGAGAATAAGTGTACACAAATTACACTGATGGTCAAAAGCAGCAACTTGGCAGTTTTTGAAAATGTTTCCCCCTTTAAGAGTGTTCCATGCTGCATTTAGCAACATAAGCCTCTTTCCTGGATTCATGCTATCCCTCTCATCACTTGAATGTGACCTCAGAAGCAGAATGACTGAATTTCAATTTTATACAATTTAAATATAAGATACATTACGAGTCTATCATTTAATTACACTAAAACCCCATGTATTATACGAATTACTAAGTTTTTTTTAAATTTTATTCTGTAACTAACCAAGGAAAAACCATTTACTGTGTACAATAGTCAATACTTTTAAATGTGAATATTCAAAGTTAAGCATCTAAATCTGTATTTAGATATCTAAACAGACTAAAATTGAATTGATTTTCAAAGATACTAAGCAGCTTCAACTCTTAATCACTTTAGTGGAGTTGCTGATACTCAGCCCCTTTGAAAATAGGTTATTTTTATTTAAATGCCTCATTGTGGACTTTGATGCCTTGCTTTATCGACCTGTGTTTGAAAATTTTGGCTTCAGGTTTCTGGGTTTGAGCCAATTTCTTCTAGCAATCCGTAGTGAGTTTATTACACTAAATCTAGACACGTATATTTCCTAGTAAGGATGTTAAGAGGCGGGTAATCCACTAATCGTGTGATCAATAAAATTATTATCAGCTACCTGATTAGTCGATAAGAGAAGGCTTCTTCAGTCCCAGCTCAGGTCGGGTCCAGGAGCTACCCCCACTGTGGCTCTGAAGTTTAAATGTAGTAAGAGCCTGGTGCGCAGGCAGCCCAGCTCCTACTGCATTTAAACGGCAGAGGCGCAGGAAGGGTAGGTCCTGGAACCGGCGCAAGCTCGGACTCAGCCAGGATTGTTCAGTCCTGTCTCGCACTGGGTACAGCAGCCCCTGTCTGCAGGGGGTCCCAGCAGGGAGCCGGGACCCCACGCGGACAGCGGTTGCTGTTGCGAAGCAGCCCCTGTCGGCCATGGGCAGAAGCTGCTCAGGTAGCAGCCCCTGCCTGTGACCAGCCCAGGCCACCATGATAAGGGCTATTGCCGGAGCAGCCTCTGCCCATGGCCAGCCTTGGCTTCCACAAACAGGGCTGCTGCTGGAGCAGTCTCTGTTCACAGCGGCCGGGGATGGCCACGAACAGGGGCTGCTACGAGAGCAGCCTCTTCCCAAAGCCAGCCCAGGCCACCACAGGCAGAGGCTGCTTTATGGCAGCCTCCCCTGCCTTCCTCCCTTCCCCCGGCACTGCTGCCTCAGTGCAAGGGGGGTAGGTGGCACCGCGGGGATACAGCACTAGCTCCTGCTTCCCCCCCCTTGCTGCCTCAGATACAGAGGCAGCTGGTGGGGGGAAGTGAGTAGTCAAGTAGTCGACTCGAGTACCCGACAGGCCTAGGCTTATCAGAAAGTCGACTACCCGCTTACATCCTTATTTCCTAGTATATCCTGTTCACTCAGTTTGTACAGTGAGGTGCGTTTAAAAATTAGTTTCTGTTACCAGTTCCAGTGGTATTTCCAATTTTAAGTATAAAGAATAATCAGCAGAATGAGTAACATCTTTAATACTGGAATTAACTTTTTAAGGGTTACAACAGTTCAAGAATTCCAACCAAAATCCAAAATCCCAATTTATAGCTCTATAGCAGGCAAAACTAAACCCCTAGATTTGAACACACCTCGACTTGGGGAGAGGATGAGAATAGGGATAGGCCATGGATACAATATCTGAATCTGAACTTTTTTTAAGTCAAGGAATTCAGATTCAGTCTATCTATAACAGATAAAAATCAGAACTAAGTGACTTAGGAGCCTGAATCCCATTTTCCAAAGTGAAAATCAGTGGAACTTAGTTTCCCCAAGTAAATAATTGATTATTTGATTTACCGGGTGTTCTGAAAAAAAAAAAAAGGGGAAAAAAATCATTGAGAGTCAACCTGAAATGAAGCTCTTTCAAACATTCAGCAAACTGAAAACTTGAAAAAAAAAATAGTTTCGAGTCAAAAGAAACAAGTGTGTACTTTGAGTTTTTTTTTAAACTTTCTCATTTCAATTTGAAAAACTGAATTGTTTCATTTTGAAAAGTTTGAAAACAACGTAATACATTTTACACAGATTTGTAAAATTTTTGTCAACCTCAATCTGCTTTCTACAAAGAAAAAAAATTTTCAACCAAAATATTTCACCCAGTGAAATATGCCTCAAGTGAAATATGTTTCAAGTGCCTAAAACTTGTCTGAAAATGAGATTTAAGACACTTTTGAAAATTTTACCCAAGATTTCAGATGTAGGTTTTGGTTTTGACCAATATCTATTAAAATGAATGTAAAGATTTTCCTACCTTTTGGTTTGTTTACCCCAAGGAATCCAGCTTGTCCTAGAGTTTTAAATACTTTGTGTGCTGGAAATTGCCCTTCTTCTTCCCATTTATCCACAAATGGGTTAATCTCCTTGTCAATAATCTACATTTGGAAAACAAATAAAAGAGTTCTTAAAATCAAAGAAGTTTCTACAGAAACTGGAGAATAACTTTAAAATAGGCATATTTTTCTACTTTATCTTTAAATAAAAGAATGAAAAAATATGTTTAATGCAGAATGATACTAGTAACATTTTGAAAACCCATGAATTTGCTTTCTACTGCATACATTAATCTCCATGGATTAAAGTTATCTGTTAAAATTGCAAATAAGGTCCTGATACAAATTTAAATCCATTCTTTTAGAAAGTATAAATGTTGATCACATGAGGAGTTATGAAAAGAACAAACACTAGAACCCAAGAAAATGGAAATTACCCCTATTTTTACTACATCCAAATCAGATGATTAACTTTCATGTGGAGAATGCCAGTTACTTGGACTGGCTATGCACAATGATTTCATACACTAAAAATAATAGCTGTGACAAAGGCCAAGCTAAAAAGGGAAGACAGACATAGAGAGGGGTCAAAATGCTGAGACTAACCAACCAGTCATAAAGAAATTCCTTGCCTAACCTAATCTAGGCCCATGATCCTTTTTAATCTGCAGTGTTCTGGCTCCTGTTCCTGTTCCATGGTATACACCCGATGGAGAAAAGGACATGAAGGGTACATCTAGACTACAGGCTTTTGTCGACAGAAGTTTTGTCGACAGATACTGTCGACAAAGCTTCTGTCGACAAAGAACGTATAGATTACATCCAGTTCTGTTGACAAAGCAAGCCACTTTGTCGACATGACAGTGTAGACACAAAGGACAGTGTAGATGCAATAATGCCTTCTGTTGATAGAACTCTGTCGACAAAAGGCGTTATTCCTCATAGAATGAGGTTTACGGCCATCGGCAAAACTGCTGAGTTCTGTCAACGTTATGTCAACAGAACTCAGCGGCAGTGTAGACGCAGGTATAATTTTGTCGACAAAAGTCCACTCCACATCACTCATTCAGATTGTAGCCTGTGTGACTGAGTTTCCCAGGGGCAGAACACTTCAGCCATCACCTACCCATGCCTAGTATAATGGCCAAGAGAGGTCTGTTACTAGCCAGCATCATTTGAAGCAGCCTTCAAACTGTTCTAAATTATGCAGTGGTAACTGAGGATGGGGCATAAGCCACTTTTGGCTCCACCACCAGGTTCACCAGTTCTTCAATGCACATGAAGACTGAGCACAATAAATATCACATACAGGTAAGGCCCTACCAAATTCACAGCTGTGAAAAACGTGTCATGGACCATGAAATCAGACCTTCCTTGTGAAATCTAGGTATTAGAAGGAAGAGGAGTGGCAGGTCTAGAGGTGCCCCAGCTAGGGGGGCTCCTACTATGCCCTGGATACAGCTGCTAGTCCCCCCCCAAGTTGGGGTGGGATAGGATTGACTCTTCCCCTGAACAGCTGCTCTCAGGGTAATCATATCAATGCCTAGGCACTTACCCTGCTTCCTGCTACCCCATACTGATCGAAACACCCTGGAGCTGCAGGAGGTACCTAAAAGTGAGTTTGTAAGAGCAGCTATGCAGGGGAAGAAGTGCTGTCTTCTCCAGCCCAGCCAGGACTAGCAGATGGGAGTTCCTGACTGGGGTGTTCCCAGCAGCAGAGGGGGGAGATCAGACCCACCTCCACCTCAGAGAACCTCCTGTAGCTGCAGGAAGCTCCAGGTGCCTTCAGAGCCTATCCCATTCACTCCTTTTGGGGTTGGACTCCCACATTTACAACAATTTGAAATGTCAGATGTTGAAAATGATTAATTTTTAAATCCCATGATCATGAAATTGACCTGAATGTAGCATTATTTGGTACAGCCCTACAAATAACAGGTACAAATTTACACACAGACTTTGGAATTTAAAGGTTATACTATTTTTAACAAGGATAAAACCAGATTTTTAATCTGTGAAGGGATTTACTTCACTCCAAGATACTGTATTTTAATACACACCTATTGATTATGCCAAGTGTCTATGTTTCCCAGTCATTTGTCCACACCAAATAAATAAGTCCTATGGTGATAACTGCTTCTTAATCTAGAAATAAATGCTTATGGCTTCCCATATTACCAGGTTGAAAAGGAAGGGACCCTACGGAGTTCAGTTTTGAGAGATCTAGTTATTGTACCATGTTAGGAAAATTTCAACCCTTCCTACTCCACATTTGGCCAAAAACACTGGGTACCTCCAATCACGTACAAAAAATTATTACTTTACATTTCACTCCCAACATCACATTCTAAGAAACAATTACACTGGAAGTTTAATGTATTCATTTATTTATAATCTCTCTCATACTGAACATTGTCTCATCACAAAATAAAGTGCATTTCTCTCTATGTTGTATCTAGAACAGACTTCCATTATGTTTATAAATTTTCATATTGCAGATACTTAAACACATAAGATAAAGACTCTTAATGTTGAGTTTGCTGTAACACGGTATGATTTTTTAATATAGTGTTCTTTCTTTGTGAGGCTTCACTTGGTAGTGTCCAGGAAAGTGACTAGAAATAACCACTAACCATGAACAGAAATGCACCCACCCAAAGGTTTAGATGTTCAAAAATTGTTCTGTTGGTGCTACATTTTAGGCATTGATACTGAAACCAGGGTTGCTGCCATACGCATGTATTAGATGCAATGAAATGAAGAGAATGAACACAGCATCAAGCTCATTTAACATTTTCTCATTAGTTTCACAGATTGTAACTGTTTCTTTATCCTGTCTTGCTTTTTTTATTGACCTTGAGTTATAGCTACCAACAGTAAATAAAACCAAAGTATGATAATGTCTAAAAACAGTGTGATCGAGTTTCACCAAAAATCAGTTTGCTCCATCCTGACACCATTTTGGAGCTGTAAACAACAAAATTGTTCAAATCAAAAACAGTGTATTAGGAGAGTATTCTAAAAAACTGTGGGATAAGTACGACTCATTTTCTAGTAGTAGCATCTCTTGCCCATCATTTGCCATGCCCCATTATGAATGTCTGTATCTACAATAATGTGTTTTCACTGTGCTGTCCCAAGTCTGGGGCTTCTTGTTATTTGTGTTGCCTGTTTCAGAACATATGCTCTTTAAAGAAGGAAACTGGTCTTACCCTATTTTTGTGAAGTGTCAGTTTGTGTGTGATGTTATAGGATTATAAATACAAATTATACGTAAATGTCTTCTATCCTAGATTTGTATTCCAATTAACAAATATCTAATTGGAATATAGGGATACATTTTCAAAGGTTCATAGTCCTATTGCCCTATTTTCATGAACATTTTGGCTCACAAAATGTGTACTTACATTTTTGCACATTTATGTAAGTGAGATGTGGTTGAAAGTGCAAATACTTGCCTATGTAACTAACTACCTGATTTGCACCTGGAATCTTGAACTTATGCAAGTATTCAGATCTGTGCCCTCAACTGATTGCATAAGCCAAAAACAATTCAAGCATACTTGTTAAATGCAGGTGCACAAACTGTAGGCACAAATTCTGTACGCAAAAGAGAAAATACCCATTCTAAAATCTAAGCTGTAGCGTGAATAGCAAAAAATATTCAGCCAGTTCACAAAGGAAATATTCCTTCACCATCACAGACAATGAAGTAACCTACTGCTGATTGTATGCTTTGTCATAAAAAGTGCAGAAGATAATGAGTGGCAACCAATAGATTCATTGACATCAGTGGGATACTTGCCGTAAAATAAGACTAACATCAATATCTTCAACAAAGTTCAATGATTTCTATGATTGTGTTTTCCTTGAAAGGCCTGCATTTCTAGAGGTATTCCCAGTCACAGAAGCTAAACCTCTTCCCCTGACAAAGGTGGCCAGTTGTTCTCAAGCAAGCATATGCCTACCCGCAGGGGGTACACAGACGTTTTCCAGAGAGTACTCATCTAGATATTTGCCAATTTTTATAACAAGCAGAATAAAAAGCTTTAGTAAAGTCAGTACAAGCTAAAATGTCATACAGACAAGGACTTGTTTATACTGCTCTGATTACTGAAATGTAAGTAGATATATTATTTATATTCCAAATTATTTTTTTTGTAATTATATGGCAAATGAGAAAGTAAGCAATTTTCCATTAATAGTGTGCTGTGACTCTTTTGCATTTGTATGTCTTATTTTGTAAGCAAGTAGTTTTTAAGTAAGGCAAAACTTCAGGTATGCTACACAAATCACACTCCTGAAAGGGGTACAATAGCCTGGAAACATTGAGAGCCACTAAAGTAGCCAAACTGCAAGTGAATTCAGAATCTACACTGAATCTAAATGGGAATCAGACTTCTCTTTTCAACCTGCTAATTACGTACCAACAAAAGCCTGTGAGGAGTGGCAATACTGTCCTCTTGTTTAGGGTGACAGTGTAAGAATTTCTCTGAGCTACAGTATAGATATTTTCCTCATACTGCCCTACCAGAGTGTTACATTCCACCACAGTGTCATGATCTCTGTAAAGAAGAGGGTGGTTCATTGGCACTTGTCCCTCTGTGGAGGTTACCTGCAAGAGTGATACCATAGTTAACATCAACTGTAATTCTCTTAAAAACATGGACTGGTGCCCAGCAAGAAACTGATCAAACCAACAAACTCAGACTGTCAGATTACACTAACAACAAACCTTTTTTATAATATGTACTTAACTGTACCAAAACCCAGCATCTATTGTTCAATGTTCAGGAAGGGGCAATAGAGGGAAAGAGGCAGGGGGTTGTTTGTTTGGGGGATTGCTGCTATTTTTATAGATTATTACAGCATACATCTAATATAAACACTTGGAAATTCATCCTCAGAAAAACCCCAGGTAGAGCCACATAATACTACATACAGTACATCATACAGCACTATTTACTTGACTGACAAACTAAAATTTCCCTTCCATCAGGGTGAATTTCTGCATAACTAAAAGCTATTTCTGATAAGATTAAAAATGTTGTGTGTCATAATTTAATTCTAACAATATACAATAGGTTTCACTGTTTAGGCCAAAAATGCACACATTTCTTTATTATTTTATCTCGGCAAATTAACGTCAACAAAAGTACACATTCGGAAGGTGACAAAACAGGTCTTCATTTGACTTATCTACTTCCAAAATACAAAAACTGAACAAATTTGTATGCTTCCAATAACTGTGGGGGGGTGGGAGGAAACCTTAATCCGGTGTTTTAAGAAAATGCAGTATAGCTCACTACCAAAAGTTTCATATGCAAATAATTTTTACTCAGAAATTGTAACAGTTTATTTCTTAAATTGAAAAAAAAAGGGATTTCACTCAGCAGACCATTCTGTCATTATCCCTGCAACTGCTTCTAGGAAAAATTACTAACCTTTCTTTGTTAAATTCCCACTGCATTCTGTAACAAGTATACTGTTCCTACAAGAGCAAAAATGTAATTCAATAAATTTGGGCACAAAGTAAAAAATGTTGTTCAGTGACTAAAGATCTTTCCTGTTAGTCACCAGTGAGGTCAGCGTCCACGTAGCAATTTGAGATTCAAAGCTAAAACAATACATGAACCACAACCATTGTCTTTATTACTTCTTAACCCTCGTGTTACTAATTTTATACTGTTACTGTATAATGTATTTTTGTCCATGATTAGCAGGATAATATATTGAGTAGAAATCTTGCATAAAAATACTGAATTCAAAATAACTCTTATACAATTTTAGGAATATCATTAAGTCTTCCAGTGAGTCCTATTCAAATAAAATGAGAGGGAATTTGAAAGATAAGAGACATTTATGAATTAATAGGATATTTAATTGCATTCTGAAAAGACATACAAGTACACCATGTCAGTATTAACAGATTTCAGTTGAATGGCTCTGACTTGATCAGAAAGTCCAGTTATGACAACATAATTAAAGAAGTCTTTGTAACTTAATTTAGTGAAAAATTCAAATGAATAGAAAAGCAACAAGCTAAACTAATTAGCATTTTATTAATAACTTATAGACAGAAAAACATCAAACAAGTAAACCGGGAGAATTGGCTAGTGCAAGGGGTTGGCAATGGGCTAACTATGGAGCCTTTTACTAGTAGCACTAGGCACAAGCAATAAATTTGTTTTAAGGAGAATTAAATTTAAAGTCTACAGTATAGTTTGTTTTCTTTGTCACAGCCTATAAAACCTAGAAATATTTGTAATAACTGCTAATGTATTATAATTGTTCTACTCACACTACAGCTACCAATATTTAGTGCAAAAAAGCACTCTCGCAAGCATCAAGGGCTTTATAAAAAAACACCACACACACACAACCAGCTTCCTAGATGGCCAATATCATTTTTATTGTTCCAGGCCACTGTTAACTGATTTAAAGCCACCAATGAAAAGATATTTCTTATGGTTTTGATTACACCGCATACATAGTACTTCCTTGCTCAGATATCCAGAGTAACCCCACCTGTTCATAAAAGTTGGGCAGAGTAGTACTACACCTTTCTGTACTTGGAATTCAGGATGTATCAATGTGTTCCATTACCAATGGGATGGAATAGATAGTGACTCTATAAGTCAGAGCATCCCTACACTTGACATACTCATGGAAGGGTGTCTAGTGAAAGGAAGACTCTGCCTTTCATGGGGTTCAACTGAATTGCTCTTTGAGAGAGGATTGCCTTCCTCTCAAACAAATTTACCTTCAGAAACTCCAAAGCCAAGAAATTACACATGCAGCAGAGCAGGGGTTTTCAAATTTGGGTTATGAGCCAGCCCAGGTAAACCACTGGAGGGCCATGAAATGTTTTGTTTATCTGAATGTCCATAGGCCTGGAGCCTTGCCGCTCCTATTGGCTGCGGTTTACCATTGCCAGCCAAACGGAGCTGCAGGAAGTGACACGAGCCGGGTCCCCGCATCCCGCAGCGCCCCTTGGCTGAAAACGGTGATCTGCAGCCAATGAGAGCTGTGAGGCTCCATGCCTATGGACGCTCTGATACATAAAGCATTTCATGGCCCACCAGTGGCTTACCCAGGTGGGCGCTCAGCCCAAGTTTGAAAATCCCTGCAGTAGAGAGTCCCAAGGCCCTAGATCATGTTCTCCCTGGTAACGGCTTGCCCTGAGATCCCCCTTCTAGCATACAGGAGGCTCTTCAAAAAACCGACAATATGGACCAATGCTACCATTTCAGAAAAATCTGTGGAGCTGGTAGGGTAAAAATTAGTGACCTTTCCCAGCCAGTGCTTCCTTCCAGATGCTGCAGACAGCCCTCTGGAATTCCAGGAGTACAATATGGTTCCATGGCGGTTTTCTATGTGAGAAAGGGAAGATCCACATGTGGAAATCTCTTTTTTACAGGCAGATGGAGGGAGGCAAGTGAGGGGTGCTGATCTGTGTCTGTTTCTGTATTTCCCAGTCTAGACAAAATACATCTCTGTACATGCATACAGATGGAATATAAATGCTTCAATGATAGATGCCTAAATAACAAGCTTAAGGATTAGGCCCAATCACAGAACAGGAAGAAACCAGGAGGTAATCAAGTCCACTCCACTGCACTCATGGCAGGACCAAGCACCATCTAGCTCATCCCTGATAGATGTCTATCTAACCTGCTCTTAAATATCTCCAGTGATGGAGATTCCACAGCCTCCCTAGGCAATTTATTCTAGTGTTTAGGAAAAACTTCCCAACTGTCAGGATGCTTAATGTCCAACCCAAACCTCCCTTACTGCAATTTTAGGTCATTGTTTCTTAACTTATCATCAAAGATTAAGAAGAATAAATTTTCTCCCTCCTTCCTGTAACAGCCTTTTAAGTACTTGAAACACTTAGGTCCCCTCTCAATCTTCTCTTTTCCAGACTAAACACACCCAATTCTTTCAATCTTTCCTCATAGGACATGTTTACTAGACCTTCTCCAGTTTCTCCACATGTTTCTTGAAATGGGACACCCAGAAATGGACACAATGCTCCAGCTGAAGGCTAATCAGAGTAGTGTAGAGCGGAAGAATTACTTCTCTTGCCTTGCTTACAACATTCCTGCTAATACATCCCATAATGATGTTTGCTCTCTTTGCAATAGCGTCACGTTGTTGAGTCATATTTAGCTTGTGGTCCACTATGACCCCTAGAACCTTTTCTGCAGTATTCCTTCCTAGACAGTCATTTCCCATTTTGTATGTGTAAAACTGATTGTTCCTTCCTAAATGAAGTACTTTGCATTTGTCCTTGTTAAATTTCATCCTATATCTCTCATACCATTTCTTCAGTTTCTCCAGATCACTTTGAATTATAGCTCTATTGCTCCAAAGTGCTCGCAACCGCTCTCAGCTTGGTATCATCTACAAACTTTATAAGTGTACTCTCTATGCCATTATCTAAATTGTTGACGACTAAAGATGTCCGTGTACCCTTTCAAACTGTTACCAGGAGCTCTCTGAGTAACAGGCCAACAAAGCATTTTCCATGAGAAGATGGGTTTAATTGGGAAAGGGTCATTTTAAGTTCAGACATCTATTCCATGACCTTGAGAAAGATACTTGGCACAAATAAAGCCCTTCAAAGATTATATTTTACAAGAAGACTCATATTACTGAAAGATAACAAATAATAGCTATTATAATCTGCAATTTAGAGTTTAAATTATTACTATTGTTCATGTCTATGAACCCTAAACTGCCCAATTTTAAAATTATAAATCTTGAAGGGATTCTTTGTGAAGTCTAAATATTTTAAAGCTATCATCAAGAACTTAAATAATATACATGTTACACCCAAAAATACGAAGGCAACAGAATAAAAAGAGCAAATAATGACTGCAATTCAGGAAAGAATTTAAGCAACTTTAAACTTTACCAGTTGTATTTTCTTTTTTTGGGAGGAGGAGTGATGTGTTTCACAAAATAGATTTTTAAAAACTGGTTTTCAACGTGTTCATTTTTTTCATTGTGAAATACTGAAAAAACTTCTCAGAAATATTTCTCACTTTTTTTTATTTTATTTAGAAAAAATATTTTCCCTTTCCCCGATTTTTTTAATGTCAACATTTTCTACTGGAAAAGTAATTAAAATTCTTTTAATCTTTTCCCCACATTTTTCAAGGAAAATAATAAGTGATTTTTTCACTGTTTAAAAATTTTTTTTTTTTTTTTTACTAACTCCCATTTCTCCAGTAGAAAAAGGGAAAGAAAAGACAATTCTACACAAAATTTTAAATAAAAAAATTTTAAAAATACCAAATGTTAGTATTTTGGTTCTAAATCTTTTATTTAGAATTTTAAAAATAAAAAAGTTTAAACGTTTTGTCCCTTAAAAATCATTCTGATCAAAATATTCCCAATTGAAAAATCGTTCTATATATAAAAAAACCTTTTCCTGCAGGACGACAATGTGACGTCAGCACGTCACTCTGCGTCCTGCAGCCCTTCCCCCTTCAGCCACCCAGCGTCCTTCCTCCCTCACTCGCTCCCCTTGGAGCTTGAAGGCTTGGAGGCCGCAGCCACGTGACCTCCCCAGTTTCCCCGCTGCTCTGGAGGGTGGGGCAGGAGCTGCACGGCCTGCCTGGCACTCTGGGGGGTGGGGTGGGAGCCATGTGGCCTCCCCAGCACTACAGGAGGCGGGGTGGCAGCCATGCAGCTTCCCCGGTGCTCTGAGTGGGACTGGAGCTGTGCAGCCTCCCCCTGTCAAGGCACAACCTATCCTCGGAGGCCCCTCGAGTCACGTCCCCTTTGCTAGGGGTAACACATCCTACCGGCTGGTGCCTACCCACAAGTCCTGTTACTAGGGATAATATGGCCCCACAGCCAAGTCTATTTGCAAGTCCCCTTTTCTAGGGGTAACACGGCCTAGCAGCCAGAGTCCATACACAAGCCCCTTTACTAGGGGTAACACAGCCTAGAGGCCTACTCCAGAGTCTGCTGGAAAACTTACCCCCCACGGGATAGCTATGGAAGGGGTAGGGGGACCTGGGCCCTCCCACACCACCAGGTCCCAGCCCAGGGCCCTGTTGGCAGTGGCGCAATCCACTGCCTATGCAGCAAGGAATCCTGCCACAACACGCTGCGCACCGGGAGAACAATTCCTCCCCCCCCCCCCCCCCCTCCTCTGGTAACGGCATCCTCTGTAGTCTCATTCTGGTTTGGGGGCTCCTTGGGTAGCTCCTCTTGGTCCGGCTGCTGCTGTGGGGTCTTGCTTCCCTCCTTCCTCCATCTCTGGAGCTCTCTCAGCACCTCCTCTCCTTTCAGCGGTCCGCCCTCACTGAGCTGCTCCAAGTGGGAGCTTCTCCAGTGGGAGCATGCCCAGCAGGGCTGTGAGGGTGGGGCCTTCTCAGCCAGCTGGGCCAAGGCCATTCCTTAGCTTCAGTGCAGGGCTGGTACAGCCCATCACACCCGCTTCCCTGGTGCTCTGGGGGGAGAGCTTTGTGGCCTCCCCCTTCCCGGTGCTCCATGGTGGGGTGAAGCTGGAGCTGCACCTCCCCCCTTTCTGGTGCTCCAGGTGGGGCAGGGCCATACAGCCTTCTCCTTCCCTGGTGCTAGGGGGGGTGAAAGCCTCTCTCCTCCCCAGTGCTCTAGTGGGAGGGGCAGGAGCTGTGCAGCTTCCCCCTTCCCTGGTTCTCTGTGGGTCGGGAGCCACGGGGCCTCCCCCCTCACTCCTCTCCAGTGCTCTGGGGTGGTGGGAGGGGGGTTGGTAAGCATAGCGAGCAGGGGGTGCAGCCCCCTAATTTTAATTGAAAAATATTGATTGGCTTTAATGAGATAACTCACATGCTTATAACTTAGGCACGCGCGCTATCATGCCTTGCTAAATATGGGATTTATGGAGTAAACTTCTAATGACAGGGACCTCCTATATGTGGCACACTTCATCCACTGTACAATACTGCATACACTAATTGCTTTGTTTTATTACTAGGTTTGTTATGTGCATGTCTTGAAGGTTCTATTCTATGTGCAGATTGACACATACATGTGGATAAATACACACAAAAATTTAGATTGCTTAGATAATTCCTCACCTTCTTTCAGGTCCGTATGCAAGGGGTGTGTGCAAAGGGTGTGAACACACCCCACCCCATGGTCTTCCAAGTAAACATGAGGCTGGGGTGGCACATTACCCGAGCCTCCCTCCCTCATGCTCTGGGGCTGGATCGCAGTGGTGGGGCAGCCACCAGCCCCTTCCACGGCTTGCACCCCCCCCACACAGAAATTCCTGCATACAGACCTGTTCTTTCTGCTAGTGGGGTGCTGGACTAAATCAGGGAAGCAAGTGACATTCAAGCAAGTGAATGGTGGCAGCGGAAAGTCACTTAGCTGTTGACTAAAGGAGTCCTGAGGTGCTTGGTCATCTACTGATCTTGCAGAAGCAGAGCTTGTGGCGTTACAGGGTGCGTCTAAGATTGTTGCTGGATGGTGTGATTCTCAGCACCTCTAGACAGACTTGCAGATATTGCGGCCTGGCTGACAGCTCAGGCTCAGCACCCAAGCTCAGGCCCAGGGGGTCAGGCAGGCTTGGACTCGCATGCCTAGCATAAGCTGCCACCCATGCCACAATATCCACACTACTTTTGGCATACTAGCTCCAACAAAACAAGCAGAAGTCTGCCTATCTGCTTTGGGAATCACACCTCCCAGCTACACTCTAGACATATCTAGGGAGGCAGCATGTAACAATACCCAGGCTGTGAAGTTGCTACTCCAGATGAGCATGGTGCTTTGAAGGGCCATTTCTGAAAAGACTGTGCAAGTGGTTGAAAAGGGGAGCGCTTAAGGCATGAGGTATCCCTTGGAATTTTTGATATAATGGGTGAGAAAAGAGAAGGATGGACAGGCCTATCTCACTCCTATCTTCCTGCTTTTACTGGAGATGGCTGTGGTTGGGTCTCATCTTCCAGAGAAACAGTAGGATTTGAAGACTGGTCTCAGCTAACAGTAATGGGGCTGGAGTGGAAAGGTCAATTTATATCTTCACAAATAAATAATTATAATGAATGAATAATAATACCATGCCACAAAACTCTTCAGCATTCCTTTGGACATCATCAGTTATGCTGACGTCCAAGCAGTATACAAACCAATGCTTTCAACTACCAACCTAGTGATGCAACAAATGCAACGATCAGTAAACATTTGAACCAACTGTTAGTAAATGTCATTGTATTTTCTAATTCTAAGAGAATAAATAAAGAGGACAATCCCCTAATGTCATATACCTTATGATTCTTTTAAATAAAAACACATTTTCAGTAGAAAGGCAGAAACAATAGATCCTGTAATAACGGATTATTATGTTATGTAATTTCTTCTCCATTCATACAGCAATAATTGGATAGGGCTCTGTTTAAACCATTTAGTATCTTCCCTTCTACTTCTGTAGGTTTCATTACTCTGTATGCAATGTATAATTATGATTACTGATTCAGAGGTCTGAATACTCACTCTCCTTTTTGTTCTCATCTTTCAACCTACCTGTTTATATAAAATCACTGCCACTATCAGATCATTTGAGTAGATATTGCAATCTCACAGGCACTATTAATCTCCAGCTTTCGGTTACATATTTGATACTTTGTCAAGAATTGTAAGAATGATACAAAGATCCACATTTACATCAAAGTTGTTTTGGTTCTTTGGTCCAGTGATGTTCTTCCAAAGAAACAAAAAGGATTAATAAAAAGTAGCATAAATTAGAATGTCCAGTTGCAAAATGTCCTGAGGGCAGCCAATTGGTTAAATACTAACATTTTGCTCATGACTCAGTTTCCTAACATTCCTTTTTGAACAACACTTATATTTTACTACAGCAATTTCTCCATCTCATCAATGGCAACATTCTATTATAACTGCTGTGAAATCTGACCACAATGGGCAAAGCTACACATACCATGCAGCTTAACTAGGCTCCCTTTATATCACTGTGGTAGTCAAATCTGCAGCTTTTAAATCACATATGGCACTGTTTTCTTCTTAGTTCAGCTATACAGACAAAATCATTTGGTCATTATTAAAATTAAATTTTTTCAAAACTAAAAACTCTGCTGGAGATGCAGAAAATGGATTTGTATTCAAACTTTTAGCTCTACAGTATCTGTATTCATGGATATAGACATTATATTAAAAAAAGACAGCCTAATGATGGTCTCTAGAGAAAGCATGGTAAGTGACATGGCTCGATGTATTCCATATCAATGCAGAGTTAGAGAATTACCCCAATGCCGCTGCAATACTCCCCCCAACTCTTACTGAGGGACCAGAAATCTGTGCAGGTCTTGCTGAATGTTAACATCTTTTAAAGTGAGAATGGGGGTAGGAGGGAAGAGAATGGTGAAGAAGCCTAAAAAGATCTTGGAAGACTAGCTTAAACACTGGGACACCAATCTATATGCATGCTTATTCCCAACCACTGTGGTATCTAAGTGCCTCAAATAGTTATTAATGTGTTCTCTTTTTCAACCTTCAGTCAGCAGGATTATTTTGTGTGTAGTGCTATATTGTGGAAAAAGTCAGGTCACAGAAATTCCCTTTTCCACGTACAACTGGCCAAGAGACTGAGCCCCTTATTCTGCTGGATTCAGCTTTTGCCACATTGACCACATATTCTGGCCTTAGCTGTAATTCTCTGTGATGAGTAATGACACAGAAACCCTATAGGACAGGGGTGGCCAACCCGTTAGAGATGAAGAGCCAAAACAGCAGTGGATAGAGTGCGAAGAGGGGGAGGGAGTTGTTGAGCAAAAAAAACAAAAAAACAAAAAACCCCACGACCCACGCCGTGGGAAAATAGGTGTAAAATAGGTGCTAGTACACCATCCTGGGGCATACCATCACAAAAAAAGCACTGGGAAGGGGTGAGAAGTGCAAGCTCTAGGAGGGAATTTGGATGCAGGAGGAAGTAGAGAAGAGGATGCTGGCTCAGAGAGGGGGCTCCTGGCTGGACAGTGTTAGGGTCAGGTGGAGGGTTGGGGTGCTGAGCAAGCCGCAGGCTTGTGGATGTGAGGGTGCAGGAGTTTGGGCTGGGGTGCATGAAGGGCTCAGGGCAGGGAGGCTGGGAGTATGATGGGCTCAGGACACAGATTTGCAGTGTGTGGATGGTGCAGGAGTGTTGTGGCAGAAGACTGGGGATGTGGGGGTCCAGGACAGGGGGTTCCAGTGTACGATAGGCTCAGGTTTGGGGCATGGGGGGTGCAGGAGTGTTATGATGCTGCGGCCAGATGGAGGCTTGGCCCCAATTGGGCTTCATTTTTAAATAAAATATTATGTCAAACACAAAATGTTTCAGCGTTGTCTCTATTTCTAAGAGGGGCAGGGAACCTGTTTTGAGTCAGGGGTCACTGAGCCACAGAAAAGTCAGTCGGGGCCACACAAGTGAGATGCAAAAAAACAACTGCTCCAAAACCCCCCAAGCCTCACTAATGTGGCCTCACCTGTGCTGGTGGGGGCAGAGGACTCGTGGGGGGGTCTGGCCAGGAGGAGGGGACAGAGACAGCTGGGGCCAGTACCTGAGGATCCCAGGTCTCAGGAAACGTGCTGGCTGCTCTTCCCCTCCCCTCCCACAGGCACTCCCCCTACTCTAACCCAATCCCCCTCCCCTTCCCCAGGGCAAGGCACACACACACCCCTCTAACCCAATCCCCTCCCCAAGAGCCAGGCACACACACCCCAACCCAATCCCCTCCCCCACCAATCCTCTCCCCACTCTAACCTAATTCTCGAGTCCCAGAGGCGGAGCCACCACCGCTACAGCCACGTGCGTCTCCCTCCAGGCGCTGGGGCACATGCGCTGAGCAGCTGGCCTTGAGACGTGCTGGCTGGGATGCCATGCACACCCCCTCCCCACCGAACCCAATCCTCCTCCTTTCTCCTTCCCTCCCCTTCCCCAGACTAAAGCCAGGCGCCCCTCCCTTCCCCCTACTCTACTAAATTCTCGGGTCCCGGAGCCACCGCTACAGCTGCACGTCTCCCTCCAGGCGCTGGGATGTGTGCGCTGAGCAGCCGGCACGCCATGCAGTCCTCCCAACCTAATCCCCTTCCCCCTCCCCTTCCCCAGAGCCAGCAGCTCCCCTCCCCCACTAACCTTATGCCCAGGTCCCGGAGCTGCCGCTGGTGCCGCCGCTGCCACCACACCTGGAGCCCCTGATGCTGTGTGCGACCCGGCCTGCACGTGCAGGATATGACGCAGTACACTAGGGGCCGTGAGTGGAACAGCGCGGGCCATGAGCACTCATGCGGCTCACAGCAGCCCGGCCATGAGAGCAGCTGACCTGAGCGGTTCTGGGTTCCGTCACGTCAGGAGCTGCAATTTTTTTCCGTCCCATCAGGAGCTGCGAGTTGGCCACCCCTGCTATAGGAGTTCCACTGGTTCATAATTAATCAGTCTGTTTAACTACCAAGAACATGTCACCACACAGATTCACTCTCTTCACTGTCTCTCCATCACAGTGGTTCTCAAACTTTTTGGCCCTTGAACCACCTGGCTCAATGTAAATCTTTCCACGGACTACCAGTTGTGAATGGAAACTCACCATTAATTACATAATTACATCCAAACCATTTTGCTATTGCTGCAGTTAGGAAAAATGATTTAATATAAATTATTAAACAGATTAAGTGTTTTAACTTTCCCATGTTAGTTAATCAAACTTCATCTTAAATAAAGTAAAATGTTAATTTATGTCCAATACAAAAGGTTTCAATGTTTTCTTTACTTATGGCAGGGGGTGAGGAACCTTTTTGCATTGGGGGCCACTGATGCACAGAAAAATCAGCTGGGAACCACATAAGTGAGAAGCAAAAAAACTTCTCCCAACCCTCACTGATGTGGCCCCCAACTGAGAAACCTCATTCCCTGGGTTCTCCAGACCCATGGGAGAGGGCTAGACAAGGGGGACTGAGGTTGAAGGCTTTCCATAGGCCAGATTTACTTTTCTGGGGTTCCAGAGTTAGTGGATTATATGGACCCCCTTAAGCTCTGGGGTGGGAACAAAAATGAGGGGTTCAGTGTGCAGGACAGGGCTGCCAGTGAGTGGGACAGAGATGGGGTACAGGATCTGGGAGGGAGGTGGGATGCAGAAGTGGGAGAGGTTGTAAGGTCTGGGTGGGTCATCCTTGGTAGCTCAAGGTCATCCTTGGTAGCATCACTGGTGCCCACAAGGAGAAACAGGAAGGGGTAGCTGTCCAATGGCATGATCAGTCTCAGCAGATTTTCTGTCACATCCTGAATTCTAGCTCCAGACAAGCAGCACACTTCTTGAATTTCCTGGTATGGATGGCAGATGGATGCCTCTGTCCCCATTAGAAAGGAGTCACCAAACCACCACTACCTGTCTTCTCCTCTTGAGAGTAGAGGTCATGGGACCCCTAAGACAATGCATCCCACGTCTTCTGGATGATGAGGTCTCCTCCTGATCCCTTCCCTCAAATAACTCTTCCAAACCATTCTCTGCCACAATATCTGTGTCTTACCTCTACTGTGTTGGGAGTACATGAGTTCTCTTTCTTCTTCTGGAGGCTACATGCTGCCAATTTTCTTCCTTGCTCTGCTCTGCCCTCTCTTATTCTTCAACATGCTGTGCCTACAATACCAAACTCTGACTTCAGTCCAGAAAGTCTTCATTTTCTCTGACGGAACACAGGGTAGATACTTGGGCCTCTAGCTCTTTAATCTTTGGTTCCATGATGGAGACCAGCTTGTACTTTGTACAGACAAAGTCACTTCTCTCCTCAGGACGAAAGACAAACATGGCATATCCTTTGCAGACCACAAGAGCTGATCACTCACTATCCATACCGTCTTCCTTCTTAGAGCCTTTTCAGATGTTGTAGTTACTGTTCACAGAAGCCTGAAAGGGAAAAAAATTCTGTGGGAACTCCCCCCAGGCAAACTCCCTTGGTTTGCCTCACCTCTTTTCTCTGCTGGGACTGGGAGTTGATTGCTCCCAGCAGTGGGTGACTGGGGCAATCCGCCCCCATGGCTAGTGCAGGGGCTAGCCATCAGCACCCTGGGACCTCAAGAGCTGCTAAGTTTTAGTCAGAGGTGTTTATAGTAAAAGTCATGGACAGGTCATGGGCTGTGAATTTTTGTTTATTGCCCTTGACCTGACCATGATTTTTACTAAAAATACTCAGAAATAAATCTTAGCCTTACTTATCACCTTATTTTCTTCTAGGTGTTTACAAATGGATTGATTGATTATTCATTACATTATCTTTCCAGGCACTAAATTTAAGATGACTAGTTATAATTCCCTGAGTTGTCCTTATTTCCCTTTCTAAAGATAGGTCCTATCTTTTACCTTTTCTAGTCCTCAGGTATCTTTCCTGACCTCCTCGAGTTCTCAGAGATAACTGCTAATGGCCCAGAGATCTCGTCAGTTAGTTCCCTTACATATTTAACTCTTAACTTGTTCTTTTCTTGTTTTAATTGGGGACGCTACACCAATTATTAAAGAATGTGCCATACTGAGGATGGATCTGACTGTGGTACTTGGATTAATCAGCCTCTGAAAACAGAAAAACATCTGGGAGGAAAGACGTACTGATAAAAACAATTCTCATACATTCCCAAACAAAAAATGCTCAAAACAGAAGCAAGCATCAATGTTCTATTATCTGACACAGCGTTGCAAGAATCTAAATAAACCGCAGTTACAGTCTCATGCACAGCTTTTTTGGACACAACTTTTAGATGTCAAACGTGTGCCAGTATATGGTCTAGCTTAGTCAGATGTGGTAATAAAGACAAGCAACCTGATATAAATAGCTAGGTTTGAACCACAAATACACTTCTTGGGCCTAATCTCTTCTTTAACTTCCCACTGATTTCAGCAGGAATCCTATTCTCCTGTGAATAAAAGAAGTAATCTACTGCAGTGGTTCTCAAACTTTGGTGACCTAAGGACCTCTGTTTTAATATTTTTCATGGACTCCCCCCACCAAGCACACTTCCTGCTAAGCCCCAGACCCTTCCTCCATTCCACCTTTTCCTGCTGTTACTCCACCTCTTCCCTTCCTCTTCCCCACCTCATTCCATCCCCTCCCCAAAGCACACCCTGTCCCTGCTCCTCCCACTTCCTCCCAGTGCCTCCTGGGTTATCAGCTGTCTAACCATACAAACTGAAACACCCTCTCCTCAACCCCTGCTCCACCCCTTCCTCAGAATCCATCCCTACTTGGAGGCCCTGTCCCACTCAATCCATTCCCCCTCCCTCCATTGCTCTCCCCCACTTTCACTGGGCTGAGGCAAGGAGTTGGGATATGGGAAGGGGGGGCGGTCTCTGGGTTGGGCCAAGGAGTTCAGAGTGTGGGAAGAGGCTCTGGGCTGAGCCTGGGGCAGTGGGTGGCAGTGCAGGAAGGTGTGAGGGGGCTCAGTCTCTGGGATGGAGTTTGGACACAGGATGGGACTCATAACTGAGAAACATTGATCTAATAGTCTTCTGAAGAAGTGGGCTGTGCCCACAAAAGCTCATGATACCATCTATATGTTTTGCTAGTCTATAAAGTGCTACCAGACCAGTTTTTGTTTTTTAAGTATATCCTGTACAGACTAACTCAGCTACCCTCTGAAGCTATTGATCTAATACTTGGATATACAGTTGTAGTCATCTTAGATTTCTGTGCCATACTTTGAGACTGAGCGAAACGCAAGTCAGGAACCTGCTCACAAAACTGTCATTGCCGTACTTAAGGTGCATGTTAATCATTTCAGTGTCAGATGACAGTGGTAACGTCATTTTGATAGTCACACAGAAAGAAATGTTCTCAAAGTCTTAATACATCATGCTGAAGCTTATTTTACTATTCCATTCTCATCACTGACTGAGTTTAAAAGTGAAAACAATTATTTTCTCTGGCCGCATGTACAGTATATTGGATGACACTTTTTGTTACACATGTGTAACAATACTCCCACTCCCAGCTCCAAGATTCACCACGAAAGTTTCCTTTCTATCACAGTATTGTATAGTATATTAATGTAAATCAACCAAGGATTTGCCTCCACAATACTTCTATAATTTTGCAGTCAGAGAAAAGAGGAGGATGTGGAGCTCAGGATCTCTGGGTAACATTACAGGCTTTTCTTGTGAATGCTGGCTTCCATGCAGTTTGTGCAGGAGCCCTCTGCAAGACTGAACTTGCATAATGGGAGGGGCTCCCAGATTTTGTGCTCTGAACCCTTTCCCTCCTGCATTTCTAGTGAAAGGAAACATGATTGTAGACTAATATGCTTTTAAAATATCAAGCTAGATCATTTACTTCCTAACTGATACATTCTCCTTTTAATAACTGAACATCCTTTCTCTAGTCTAAATAATATAATCAATGGGTAGCTTAGCCACTAGTTAATTGAGAAGGTGACAGGTTGCTATCTAGTTGTTGGAATAACAGGGGGGTAGCCCCTGTTATTCCAACAACTAGATAGCAACCTGTCACCTTCTCAATTAACTAGTGGCTAAGCTATCAAAAGCTTATTCTTCGATGATATATTTGTAATATCAGAAGCACAATATACTTTCCTATGGACTTAGGGATTGTGATAAAAATAACTCAACCAACTTCGTTCAAGTGGTTTCAATGGGAATTGAGGACTTGCTGCAGTACTTTGCAGAAGGTACTCAACCTCTGAAAGGATCGTGCTCTCTAATATTTACTACCATGCTGAAAACTTTAAATGCTCTATATTTTACACTAAGGAAATGTGTCAAACTTAGATCAGAAGAGATCATCATGATCATCTCATTGGACGTCCTGCAAATTGCAAGCTACAGAATGTAAAACACCCTTCCTTTATGATTTAAAGACTTTGAGTTACAGAGACTCTACTATTTACAGTTCTTTAAAACAGGAATGTTAAAACGCATTTATGAAAATTAACACCGGCTTCTGCCTGCACCCCACACTGCTGCCTTGTATCAGAGGCAGCAGTGTAGGGAGAGGAGAGAGCTGCAAGTAACCATCAAGGTTAATTAATGACCCCAGGCTCATTGGTTAACCGTGTGCACATTTACACTTTCATATCCCTAGTTTAAACCTGCAAGTGACCCAGGCCCCTTACTGCAGAGTAGGTGAAACCCCCCCCCACACACACACAAGGCCTTTGCCACTCTGACCTGGAGGAAAATTCCTTTCTGACCCCAAATGGTCAGCTCAACCCTCAGCATTTCAGTAGAGACCTGTGAAAGAATTCTCTGTTGTAATTCAGAGCCTCCTGGTCTCCCATCACCAACCACTGTGCATATTTGCTACTAGCAGTTACAGATCAGCTACATACGACTGTAGAGTGTTTCATCCTGCCATCCCGGCCATGGACTTATCAAGCTCAGACTTGAAACTAGTTAGGTTTTTAGTCCCTATTACTCTCCTTGGACAGCTGCTACAAAATTTCACTTCTCTGATGGTTAGAAATCTTTTTCTAATTTAAAGCCTAAACTTGTTAAAATGACATGAGCAAATGGATATATAAGTTATTGTTCCAGATTTCACTGTTGTTGTGCTGGTAAAATCAGAGGGTTTCAGGGTGCCAAATGTAGGTCTAGCATGCTTTAGAATACACAGGGTCCTAATTATGCTAACTAAAGAGTCATAAATAAGAAATGGTCACCACACTGATCTGTAGCTTTGCTATGGGTATATAAACCAGGACTGCAAAGAGTCCAGTATCCCCATTATAGCTTAACAGCAAGACTGTGATAAGCAACCAGGCCAGGTAGCACAAATTGGAAGCTGATTTGCACCAAAGGTGGGGTCAAACGTGTGGAGAACGGCATAGGTTCATGTCTCAGAGCCCTCACTTCCACAAGCAAGACAAAATAACAAAGATAAATGCTGAGTTCAGATCTGCAGATTAAGAACTTGTTTCCACAGTCTCAGTTAAACTTGAATACAGTAAGGAAAAAAGGTATTTCTCAGAGATTTCCAAGAGGAAGGGTGGTGACCTAAAAAGTAGTAAAGGAAACTACTCACATGACAATTTCAATATCCCTGCTAAAAACAGCTCCCTGGAATTACATGAGTCTCTTCCTCTTCATGCTCAAACAATAGGAAAAATCACAGATTATTTAAAAATATAACACTGTAATAGATTAGAGAAAAAAATGAATGGAAACAGTTTCTGGGTAATGGAATTCAAAATAATTATTTCTGTAACTTCTCCTGTTGATGTTAGGATTTGTCTGCTCAGAAGAAAGCTACATCTACTTAACTAAGGGAGTAATTTTAAACAGGTGCAAATAGCTACGTGGACACTCCTATTTAATGACTTATTGCAGTTTAGAGACTGTGCTACACTTAAAACTTGGCAGACATAGTGTCAGTGCTCAGGCGTGTGAAAAATCCACACGCCTGAATAACATATCTATGCTGAGCTAATCCCCACAGTAGACACTGCTAGGTCTATGGAAGATTAATTCCATCAACACAGTTACCATCTATAAGAGAGATGGAGTTCCTCTGGTGAATGAAAAACCCCTTCCAAAGCTACACACTGTCTGTTATGTAGTTATGCCAGTTTAGCCACAACACAGTACATACACCACTGTTGACATGATCTAGCTTAAATCAGATGGGAACAAAAATGTCCACACAGGACAGTTTAAAAGGGGCTGCTCCCACTGGGTCCTCCGCACTACAGGAAGGCAGGGGGCTGCTCCCACCCAGCTCACCACGACCAGGGTCCTGCCAGCCAGGCCCACCATGGCTAGGGGGCTGTTCCCGCTAGCCCGGCCTTCCAGTTAACTGGTTACCCGGTAAGCTTACCAGGTAACCAGTTAACCTTTTACATCCCTACTCCACAGTGAGGTAGGGCAGGGCTATTACCCCTATTTTACAGATGAGGGACTGAGGTACAAAGAGGCTATGTCACACAGGGGGTATATAGTATGAATGGAACCCAGGTCTCCCAAGTCCTATGCTAGTGCCCACTAGACCATTCTTCCTCTCTGTATTCAGTGATTTAATTTGTTCTACATTTTAGAGCTTCCAAGAATAATACAGTAAACTCCTGATAATCCGGCACCTTTAGGACCCAGGGGGTGCCGGATTATCGGATATGCCGGACTATCGGAAGGGGGGGCTATGAGGGGTCTGAGGTGGAGTGGGGGGGCCGCGCTGCGGGACCAACCCGGCAGCACCCCAGCTGCTCTGCCCCAGGCGTCCCCAAGTCAGCCGCTGCTGAAACTGACCAGCAGCTGACTCCGGGAAGCCCCGCTCTGCCCTGGGCTTCCCAGAGTCAGCCGCTGGTCAGTTTCAGCAGCGGCTGACTTGGGGAAGTCTGGGGCAGAGCAGCTGGGGTGCTGCCGGGTTGGTCCTGCAGCACCGAGGGGCGGCGCTACGGGACCAACCCAGCACCCCAGCTGCTCTGTCGGCGCCCCAAGTCAGCCGCTGCTGAAACTGACCAGCAGCTGACTTGGGGAAGCCCGGGGCAAAGCAGCTCCAATTGTCCGGCTGCCTGGAGCACTTCCGGGTTCCAGGTGGTGCCGGACTAGCAGGAGTGCCGGACCACTGGATGCCGGACAACTGGAGTTTTACTGCAGCTGGTGACATTTTCTACTATCTAAGGGCACGTCTACACAGCAGGGCTAAAGCCGAATGAGCTACGCAACTTGAGCTACATCAATAGCGTAGCTTATATCAAAAGAGCTTATTTTGGCTTTTGGTGCTGTCTACACATCAGGAAATCCGAGAAAGAGCACTCTTCCTCTGACTTCCCTTAGGCCTCGTAAAATGAGGGTAACAGGAGTCGGAGTAAGAAGTCCTCAGCTCACCATTATTTTGACATTATGTTGAAATAACTGTTTGTAGTGTAGATCCGGTCTATGTCTAGACTACAACTTTTTTTCCAAAAAAGATATGTAAAATGCACTCCACAATTTGCGCACCTTTTTCAGCTTTTTTTTTCAGAAGAGGCTTTTTGGAAGAGTCTACACTGGGCCAAATTTCGGAAAAAACCCTTCTTTTGGAAGATCCCTTCCTCCTCATGGAACGAGGAAGACAGGGCTTCCGAAAGAGCACATCTGCTCTTCCACAAAAAAAAGCAGAAGAACAAATGCATTCTCTGGACGCAGTGGAGTTTTTCTTGGATACCAGAGGTATCCCGAAAAAACCCTGCAGTCTAGACATAACCACAGACTATGTTATTTTGGAATAGCGTCATAACACTGCTGTGTAGACATTGCCTCAGGGACAACTGTTTATCTAAGGTGTTTGTACACCAATGCAAGAAGCCTGGGAAACAAACAGGAAGAATTAGAAGCCCTGGCCCAGTCAAAGAACTATGACTAGAGCACTGTCATGGAAGGGTATAAACTGTTCAGGAAGAACAGGTGGGAGAGAAAAGGAGGAGACAATTTCACAGACAATCCGGGAAGTTTTTGGAGAATGTTGGGGATAACTTCTTGGTACAAGTGATGAAGGAACTGACATGGGGCCATGCGCATCTTGACCTGCTGCTCACAAACAGGGAGGAACTAGTATGGGAAGTAGAGGTGGGTGACAACCTGGGAAGCAGTGATCCTGAGATGGTAGATTTCAGATCCTGACCAAAGGAAGAAAGGAGAGTAACAAAATACACACCCTGGACTTCAGAAGAGCAGACTTTGTCTCCCTCAGAGAACTGATGGGCAGGATTCCCAGGGATGCTTACATGAAGGGGAAAGGAGTCCAGGAAAGCTGGCAGTATTTTAAAGAACCCTTATTAAAGGCACAGGAAGAAACCATCCCGATGCGCAGCAAGAAAAGCAAATATGGTAGGCAGCCAGATTAGCTTACCAGGGACATTCATGGTGAGCTTAAACACAAAAAGGACGCTTACAAGAAGTGGAAACTTGGACAGATGACTAGGGAGGAGTATAAATATATTGCTCGAGAATGCAGGTGAGTATTCAGGAAGGCGAAAGCACAATTGGAATTGCAGCTGGCAAGGGACGCGAAGGGCAACAAGATTTCTACAGGCATGTTAGCAATAATAGGGTGATCAGAGAGAGTGTGGGGCCCTTACTGGATGAGGGAGGTAACCTAGTGACAGATGATGTGGGAAAAGCTGAAGTACTCAATTTTTTCTTTGCCTCTGTCTTCACGGACAAGGTCAGCTCCCAGACAAATGCACCTGGCAACGCAGTATGGGAAGGAAGTGGACAGCCCTTGGTGGGGAAAGAACAAGTTAGGAACTATTTAGAAAAGCTAAACATACACAAATCCATGGGCCCGGATTTAATGCATCTGAGGGTACTGACAGAGTTGGCAAATGTTAATGCGGAGCCTTTGGCCATTATCTTTGAAAACTCGTGGAGATTGGGAGAGATCCCAGATGATTGGAAAAAGGCAAATGTAGTGCCCATCTTTAAAAAAGGGAAGAAGGACAATCCAGGGAACTACAAACCAGTCAGCCTTACCTCGGTCCCTGGAAAAATCATGGAGGGTAACCTCAAGGAATCCATTTTGAAGCACTTGGAAGAGGGGAAAGTGATCAGGAATAGTCAACATGGATTCACGAAGGGCAAGTCGTGCCCTGACCAATCTGATTAGCTTCTATGATGAGGTAACTGGCTCTGTGGATATGGGAAAGTCAGTGGATGTGATATACCTTGACTTTAACAAAGCTTTTGATATGGTCTCCCACAATATTCTTGCTAGCAAGTTAAGGGAGTATGGATTGGACAAATGGACTGTGAGATGGATAGAAAGCTGGCTAGACTGTCGGGTCCAATGGGGAGTGAACAACAGCTCGATGTCAGGTTGGCGGTCAGTTTCTAGCAGAGTGCCCCAAGGATCTGTTCTTGGACCGGTATTGTTCAGTATCTTTATTAATGACCTGGACGAGGGGATGGACTGCACCCTCAGCAAGTTCGCAGATGGCACTAATCTAGGCGGAGAGGTAGATAAGATGGAAGACAGGGATAGGGTCCAGAGTGACCTGGATAGATTAGAGGATTGGGCCAAAATAAATCTGATGAGGTTCAACAAGGACAAGTGTAGAGTCCTGCACTTGGGACGGAAGAATCCCAAGTATTGTTACAGGCTGGGGACTGAGTGGCTAAGTAGCAGTTCTGCAGAAAAGGACCTGGGGATTACAGTGAATGAGAAGCTGGATATGAGTCAACAATGTGCCCTTGTAGCCAAGAAAGCTAATGGAATATTAGGTTGTATTAGGAGGAGCATTGCCAGCAGATCCAGAGAAGTGATTATTGCCCTTTATTCGGCTCTGGTGAGGCCACATCTGGAATATTGTCTGCAGTTCTGGGCCCCCCACTATAGAAAGGATGTGGACGCATTGGAGAGGGTGCAGCAGAGGGTGACCAAAATTATTAGGGGGCTGGAGCGCATGACCTATGAGGAGAGACTGAGGGATTTGGGTTTGTTTAGTCTGCAGAAGAGAAGAGTGAGGGGGGATTTGATAGCAGCCTTCAACTTCCTGAAGGGAGGTTCCAAAGAGGATGGAGAAAGGCTGTTCTCAGTAGTGACGGATGGCAGAACAAGGAGCAATGGTCTCAAGTTACAGTGGGAGAGGTCTATGTTGGATATTAGGAAAAACTATTTCACTAGGAGGGTGGTGAAGCACTGGAATGGGTTACCTAGGGAGGTGGTGGAAACTCCATCCCTAGAGGTGTTTAAGTCTCGGCTTGACAAAGCCCTGGCTGGGTTGATTTAGTTGGGATTGGTCCTGCCTTGGGAAGGGGGCTGGACTTGATGATCTCCTGAGGTCTCTTCCAACTCTATGATTCTATATACACATTCCTACAGCCACAAAACAAAGTGGAAACAGTGTAGTTAGATTAAAAGATTAATACAATAGTTCTGTAGCCTCTGTGCACAACAGAACTTAGCTCTTCATGTGCCTCTCTATGCCCTACTATAGAGTATACTCTCGGAAGGAGTTGGTGGATCTGTCAAACCCTCCATCTGCAGCAGGGATCTCTATAAACTTAAAGCTGTGGGGGCAGCTATGGAATTACTGTGCTGTCACTTCACAGACTGGGGAAAAGGATCCTCATCCTCTCTTCCTATTGACCTCTCCCATGCACAGTCAATTTACTCAAGCTGTGCACAGAGACCAAAGGGTTCAATCTAAGTGAATAATATTAATGTCTGTATTAAACAAACATACATACTGACCAAGACAGAAATGTTTTTTTTATGGGGATGGATTGCACCCTCAGCAAGTTCACAGATGACACTAAGCTAGGTGGAGAGGTAGATAAGCTGGAGGGCAGGGATAGGGTCTAGAGTGACCTGGACAGATTAGAGGATTGGGCCAAAAGAAATCTGATGAGGTTCAACAAGGACAAGTGTAGAGTCCTGCACTTGGGACGGAAGAATCCCAAGCATTGTTACAGGCTGGGGACTGAGTGGCTAAGTAGCAGTTCTGCAGAAAAGGACCTGGGGATTACAGTGGATGAGAAGCTGGACATGAGCCAGAAAAAAACCAGAAATTAAGGCACAACAGAATGTATACAAGGAACACATACATATACAAAGCTGGAAGAGGCCTAACATTAGTCATGCATATTAACACTAATTAAATGTCATTTAAAGCAATGAGACAATGGTATATCCTGTTTGAGCAAGAGAAGCATAAATTGTAATTTTAAAATGAAAGAAAAATTAAACAACATCAATCAAACATAACTGTCTTTTCCCTCGAAAGGTTAAACTCCTGAGTAACACACAAAATCCCAACTGAAATGAAGGTCTGCCAACAGGGAGTGAGGGGGAATGGCCCTGGGACCCAGCGGTTCAAAGTGGCACGGGTCTCCCAACTGCTGCTACTGCAGCAGCCAGAGTCCCGGACTCTTTAAATTGCCGCCGGAACACCAAAAGCTCCATGAGGCTCAGAGGGCTGGGGAGCGGCCACCCCAACCCTTCCAGGAATGCAGAGCCACCACCTCCCCGCACACACACTTGTCTATGGGCCTGCAGAGGCTGTTGGCTCCCCTGAAATGAAGTATCATCCACTGGCAAGAATCATAGCAATGAGATAGACCCATTCCACTCATATAGTGCAAAGGAACAATGCCCGAGTTTCATTGCTACATAATGCCTCCTCCCATCATAAAACCTAACGATTATCACAGTCGTGCCTGGAAGATCTTAGTGTAGAAAAAATGGTTAAAGTTTCTACTTGTGATATTCTTATAGATTTGGGATGTGACAGAGTAGCCGTGTACATAGTTACATGCATGGTTATATGCAGGTTCCCCATCTCCCCACTGCTGCCTCTCATACAGAGACAGCAGCAGGGGGGAGGGGGAAGGCAAGTTCGCACAAGGAGACAGCTTTTGAGCCAGCTCCCCCATGTACCATACTGGCTCCTGCAGAGCCACCTCCGCCTCCCCGTCCCCTGTACTGTTTCCTCTGATACTGATACAGAGCCAGCAGAGCAGGGCAGCAGGCGAGAACCATCTGCCCCCCACATGTAACTGCTGAAATTTTCAGTGGTTACACAATTACTTAATTAAATGCATTTTAACAACCCTCGTATAGATACCAGGCTGTAATGGCCATGTGATTTGGTAATACACTGAGCTCACTGATACCGTAATTAGATTATGTTGTCACTTTGTATTCATTTAAAAATATTTTATTAGAAGCTCCTCTCTTAGTTTGTCTTGATGGACTATTTGGTCTTACATAGTCCCTTAATATTCCTCTCAAGAATGCCACGTGTATATACAAAAGAGGTTCCACCCTGTATTTCTTGTACATACTGTATTATTCTCAATGAATTCAATAAGAATTTTTCATTTGCTAGGAATTCACAGTCAGGCTCTGTTACACTAACCATGATCAAGATACTGTGGGTTTGTTTTTGGAGTGTACTCTGTATACACTGTGCATATTTAAAAGACTAAAAACATCCATTCAATCCTGTTCAGCTATATAGTATATACATATATGTATTACTAGATACATATCTAGAGGTATAACACATAACATATTATACTGCATTGTTCTGAAAGTATTTAGGAAATCAGCATGTAATGAAAATATCAAGGATTTTTTTCAAATTATTCTTCTGCTTTGAATAGTGATGCAAACGGCATAGTCTAGATAGCCTACATTAAAAAGATTGAAACAGCTCTACGGTGAGAAAGGCAGTACAGTAATTCCTCACTTAACATGTGCCCGCTTAACACGTTTTCGCAATAGCACGATTTTTTGGGGGGGAACATTTTTCAAACAACACGACCCCGTCCCCGCAATAACACGATTTCCTCTAGGGCCGGCCAGTGGCCAGCAGCTGCGTGAGGCTTCCCCTGCCTCCCTGCAAAGTGGCGGAGGTTTGCCGCTCGCCGCGCAGTTCCCCGGTGACCCCCTCTGGCCAGATGACTTGCAGGGAACGGCGCGGTGAGCGGCAAACCTCTGCCGCTTTGCAGTGAGGCGGGGGAAGCCTCACGCAGCTGCCGGCGACCAGCCAGCTGGGGAAACCCAGCCGCCAGCTGCAAGCCCCCTCTCCTGTCCTTCCCTTCCCTTCTCCAGAGCCAAACACCTTCCCTCCCTGTTATAACCCAGTCCCCTTTCTCCCCCAACCTTATGTCCCAGTCCCAGCTGCTAACAAGTGCAGGCTGGAGCTGCGAGCACACCTGCGCTTGAAACGCAACCCCCACCTTTTCCATTATTTCAATGGGAAAATTGACCCCACATAACACGTTTTCACTTAGCACGATCATTTTCTGAAACGTATCTACCGTGTTAAATGAGGAATTACTGTAGTCCAAATGGTGATTGCCAAATCAACGTCACAGGTGGGATGTATTTGTAATTGATCTTTCACGATACTATATTTCCAAGTTGCAAACATAGGGAATTTTTGAAAGCTAACAATAAATGGCTTCACTAATGTTTTTAAACTAAGTATGAAATGTTTTTGGTAATAAGAGGTTTTGGTATACAAATACATATTATTTTACCAAACCTACAGTAAATATAGAGACTAAACTACCTGTATTTAAATGGATTACCTGCCAAAGATACTAGTAGCAATTTAGGACAAGGTGATTTATGCACTTCATTGAGTAGAGCACATTTAGGGACTCCACACCAACCTGCCAGTTTTAGGGCCACCCCTAACTCCCCTTTTCTAGTCCCAGCTGACTGGTGCCAACAGGCTGGGATCAATTCCCTAACTAGCATTCTCAGAAAGTTGTACCCCTCCTGGCTTTCCAGTCCCTAGCTAAGGGTCACCTCCTAACTCCCAGAGAGGTTGAGCACTGCCTCTAGCCACCAAGAGGCAGCCAAGCTGAGATGAGCTGCTATCCTGGGTAGATACCAGGGCGCCATTTAGGAGCAATAGGGGGACTCTAGCCCTCCCTCATTTTCGAATTTTGTATTAGGGATCTACTTACCCTAAACCCAGACAGACCTCTTAACTGCCACAAAGCCTGAGAGTGACAGGTGATGTATTATGAAGCTAGAAGTAGCACAACCTTTGGGGGCACGGAATTTGTTTACAAACAGAGGCAGGGTGATTAAGATAACAAAAAGCTTGTCATTAAGGTAAACTAATCCTGAAAGCACTGTCAGGCATTGTAGTTAAAAGACAGGAAACAAAGGGTGGGAATAAATGGTGAGAAGGGAGAGAATTAAATAGCAGTGTACCAAGGGGGGCTGTACTGGGTACTGTGCTGTTCAACATATTCAAGATGATCTGGGGAAAGGGGTAAACAGTGAGATCGTAAAATTTGTAGATAATACTGAATGTATTCAAGATAGTTAAGTCCAAAGCATACTGCAAAGAGTTACAAAGGAATTTTACAAAACGGGATGACTGGGCAACACAATGGCCAAAAAAAATCAATATTGATAAAGACAAAATAATGCAGATGGCAAAATATAATCCCAAATATATATACAAGCTGATGGGGTCTAAATTAGCTGAACCCATCAGTAGCGCGATCTTAGAGTCACTGTGGATAGCTGTCTGAAAACATCCGCTACGTGTCTAGCGGCAATCTAAAAAGCTAACAGAATATTGAGATATATTAGGAAAGTAGATAATTAGATAAGACAGAAAATATATTGCATTTATATAAATCAATGGTGCACCCACATATTGATACCGAGTGCAGATTTGGTCACCCCCAGCTCAAAAATGATATATTGGATTTGGGATTTGGAAAAGATACAGGGAAGGGCAACATAATTTAGGGATGTGAAAGGTTAACTGGTTAATCTTAATGCGTGATACTTACGAATTCCAGTTTACCAGTGGGGACTAGAGCAGCTCCTCTCTCACCATGGACAGAGGGTTGCTCCAGCCCCTCAGGGCCTGCCATGGACAGAGGCATCTGGAGCAACCTCTGTCCATGGCAGCCCTGGGCATCCCACAAGCATGAGGGCCACAGGCAGGGACTGCTCCAACTAGGCTGAAGCAGCTTATGTCCACAGTGGGCCTGGGTGTCCCTCAGGCAGGGACTGCTCAAGCCGGACTAGGGTAATCCCTGCCTGGGAGGGCACTCCAGCCCAGCGGCAGGTGAAGCCCCACACACACACACACACACCTCCTCTTTAATCAGTTAATCAGTTAAACAATATGTTTAACCAGTTAAACAAGATTTTACATCCCTAACAGAAATTACTAGTCAGGACTATGCAGCACTTTAAAGACTAACAAGATGGTTTATTAGGTGATGAGCTTTCATGGGCCAGACCTAATAAAGCTCATCATCTAATAAACCATCTTGTTAGTCTTTAAAGTGCTGCATAGTCCTGTCTTTTGTTTCAGCTAGACCAGACTAACACGGCTACATCTCTAGAAATTACTAGTAGTACTTTCCTCATATGGAATGTGTTCAGATTAAAAAGACTGGACCTTTTTAATTAGGAAAAGAGATGATTAAGGGGGTGATATTACAGAGGTCTATAAATTCATGAAAGCTGTGAAAGAAATGGAAGAAGGAAGTGTTATTCACTCCTTCACATAACACAAGAACTAGGAGTCAATGAAATTAACAGGCATCAGATTTAAAACAAAGAAAACAAAGTATTTCTTCACAGTCAAACTGCGGGACTCTTTGCCAGAGGCTGTTGAGGAGGCCAAGACTATAACAGGGTTCAAAAAAGTACTAGCTGAGTTCACATAGAATAGGTTCCTCAATAACTATTAGCCAGTGTTGGCAAAAATTGAACACCATGTTTGGCATGGCCCTCGCCTCAGTTTGCCAGCAGCTGGCTATGGGTGATGAGATAAATCACTCAACAACTGCTTATTGTGTTCACTCCCTCTGAAGCACTTGTCATTAGCTACTGATAGAATACTGGGATAGATGGATCTTTGGTCTGACCCAGCATGGTCATTCCAATGTTCTTCTATAGAACCCAAATGTATCTGCTCCTGCTGTAACAGGCTAGCTCCCACTGCCCTCCCAGAGCTGAGATGGAGCCCAGGAGTTCTGATAGGGTCTCCTGCCATGGGGTTAGTAGCATACATGGGAAGCAGGTAAGTAGTGGGGGAAGGTAATGCCTTCCCAAACTGCCAAGCATGGCCATGCCCACACTCCATCTGCAGAACGCCCAGGCTTCCCCTGTGCTGATTCTGGGGCAGTGTGCCCTCCCTGTGCCCCAGGGCAGATGGGGTCGCACACCACTGCCCTCCCAGTGTTCCGGGACTGGGGAGGCACCCCTGGAGGGCTGGAGGCTTGCCCTAGCAGTGGGGGGGGGCAGAGCCTCGGGCAGAAGGGGTAGAGCTGGAGGCTTGCATCCCACAGCCCTACATTCACCCACCGCCCATGCTAACAAAGTGAAGATATATAGTAAAATTTTAACCCTAACCATGCCCCCTAAGTGACTTGCCACAAGATGTCAGATCATGTGGTGAGCGGAGCTGAGTGAGTCTAATATATACGTGTCTTTCTTTTATACCACCAGGCATTAGATACAGGGGCCTGCCAGCTGCTAAACTAGCTGCCCCAAAATTAAAGTTTGCAAGTGCCCAAGTAGCCTCTGCAATCACAGGGGAAGTTGCTTTCCCCTCCCCAACCAAAATCTGAAATGCAGCCACTGGCAAGGCAGGCGGGGGGCCCAGCTGAGCGAGGGGTCTGGAGAGGCGGGTCAGAGCCAGCTGGGGCCTCGCGATCACGGGTTCCCGCTGTAGGGAGCCGCCCCCGGGCTGATACCTTTCGCAGAGACGCCCTCACGGCGTAATGCTCCCGCGTGTACAGCAAGTGGGCTCCTTCCCCCGCGGCTGCAGCGGCGCAGCTTGAGCTGCCGGGCCGAGCGGGGCCGCAGAGCACAGAGCGCCCCTGGCCCCAAGCCCCACGCGCCCGCAGGCTAGGCCAGCAGCGAGCCATGGCGGGGGCTGCACTGGAGGAAGCAACACACATGCGCAGTGGCCGCCGCCTCCCAGCCCAGCGCCTGCAGCCGGGGCCGCGGCCTGGGGGAGGGAGGCTGGGGCACAGCCGGGAGTCGCCTGCGCGGCGCGTTCTGTTAGCGCCGCTCTTCCAGATGTGTCCTCCCCCCACCCCCACCCCAGTCGGGGAGCAACTCACAGCGTGCCAGCTGTTCCCTGCCAGGGAAGTTTACACGGCTGGGACTGGCGCTGCAAACTGCACCTGACTGCGGCGGGGACCTAGCTTGCTGCTCTGTGCCTTTGAATTTGGGGGGTGACAGATGTTCCTCTTCCTTTTTGGTGCAGCGTGGCTCAATTTTAAACAATCCACTTGTTCCGCCTTCACGTGGCCCCGAAGCAGTTCTTGCTCTCGGGGCCGAAAGGAGCTGGGTCGTTTAGGGTGTGCCCCACGCATTCAACGCCCATGCAAACTTGTGACAGGGTTTTTTGCATAACTTTTTCTAGACTAGAGTAACACCAAAGGCTTGGTACACGCCAGAGTTTTTATTTAAACGAGTTAGTAAATGCAAGAGCCAAGAAACAACTTGCTAAACAGTCACTACAAGCAAGTGTCCATTGGTACATTAAGCAAGAATCCCCTCTCTGGGGCATAATATTTAGAACACAACATATTATCAAGTAGTGAGATATAATCAGATCATATAAAATGATAAAGAAATTAACAGGATTCTCGTTCTATTTTCATGTACGGTTGTTTTTAATCCATTGACAGTACTTGTTCAACAAGGACCCATGGAACTAAGGACAAACTAGTTATTGACTAAAGGTAACATAAGTATGTTCCAGTTGCAGGAGATTTTTCTTTCATGCAATGACACAGCCTCCTTTCTCTTTAAAGGGGTTCCTGTCTTCTGGAATACCCTTGACCAAAGGATCCTCTCCAGATCGTTCTTCAATGTAATTTTTTATATCTTCAGAACATTTTGACACCTTAAATAAGAGAAGAAATAAGTTTCTATTTGATACATAGCAATCACATTTCCCTTTAGAAAAGTCCTTTTAGTTGACTTCAGAATATTCTTTTTCTCTTTCTTCTATTTGCATTATATGTAAAGGGCCTGATGCTGCAAGTGATCTACTACAACTGAAGGTATGTTAAAAGTCAAGTTTCTGTTCTTTCTTTTCCCGTTACTGTTTTGTAAATTGTATTTTTTTTTCTTCTGAACTAGTCAATAAATGGTTTATTTGGTCTGCTGTTTGTTCCCCTCTCAAGCACGCATTTCATATTTATGGGCAAAACAATGAAAAATCAACAGTGACTAGTAATTCTGGATGTGGCAATACTTTGGTATCCAACTTTCCTAAAATACAAACACCCTCTTTCTGAAAGTCAGGCTTTTTAAAATGTCTCAAGCTGCACTCCAAAATCAGCACTCAACTTTGAAATTTTGTATTTTAAAAAATCTGCAAGCAACATCGCAAAAGTACATCCAGGATAGTTAACACATCACACATCCACATAAACTTCTGTGTGGAAGCATATATCTGCATTTAGCGGGAATTATGTACAGCCTTGTCCTGCAGTTATTGCACATAAGTCCTCCACTTATTCCAAAATTTAAAAACTAAAACCTATCAATTTAATTAAATTAGAATCACACACAACTGATGTTGATTTGTAATGCAGAATGAGTAGAACTTGAATCCAAAGTCAATATAACATTACATATTTTTCCAATCATTATATTATCTGTTATAACAAAAGCCCAACAGTCACAGTGTAGTTCTACAATAACAAGCATGTTGAATGGAACAAAAAATTGAACAAGGAAGCACATTTCCTTTATCAGTTACAAAGGGTTGTTATAAACAGCAGTTAGTACAACCTCATAAAAATATGAAAAACACATTGAGGTCATCCTTTCAAGCATACAGTGGTTCTCCAATAGACACTTATTTGCAGCAAAACCTTGTAAGAGCAACTGCTTCTTACAAGCAACATTTCCTCTGGGAATGCTTTTCCTACTGTGAATTGTCAACACTCCCTATGACAGCAACAACTGCTTATAAGCAACATAGCAAAAGGACTCCGATATGTGGCTACTAATGAGTGTCTACTGTAATATTCTGCATGATATGTAGCTACTAATGAGTGTCTACCATAATATTCATGGGACTGTATTCTCCCTACCAATTTAGAGAGCCACAGAAGGGGGGAAACTAGAGAAATGTCTGTCTGTATTCGCCCAAAGACAGAGATTTGAAACCCTACAGAGGCCAAGGGTACAATCTCCAGATCTCATGGGCAAATCCCACTGATTATGTAGATCCCCTTTGTTTATGCATCCCTTTCATGCCTGAGTGCCTCTTCTCTGGAGGGCATAGCTTCACCTATTCAAGCAACAGATTCTCCCTGATACATTAGATATCTCGAAAGTTTGCATTCTGAACAGAGCTGCTTCTTCCTAGCTCTTCCCCTTCCCGCTTCCAACAGAGCCCTGCAGAGGCACAGTTAGGTGGAGTCCCCAGGAAGGAACTTCTATTGTTTTTGGAAAAGGGAAAACGTAATACACTGCCTATTCTTTCCCATTTTAGTGGATGTGGGCACTTCCCCTGGCTTATTTACTGTGTTTTGCACAAACAAACAAAACCTTCCAAATTAAGCACTTCATAGCACATGTTTCTCTTTTCAGAGGAGAGTCTCACAGGGGTAGCTGTATTAGTCTGTAACTTTAAAAACAACAAGTAGTCCTGTGGCACCTTAGGGTATGTCTACACTATGAGATAAGGTTGAATTAAAATACGCAACTTCAGCTATGTTAATTGTGTAGCTGAAGTCGTAGTAGCTTAATTCGACTTTTGGCACTGTCCACACTGCAAGAAGTCGAAGGAAGAACACTCTTCCTTTAACTTCCCTTACTCCTCGGCTGTGTCTAGACTGGCCAGTTTTTCCAGAAAATCAGCCGCTTTTCCGGAAAAACTGGCCAGCTGTCTACACTGGCCGCTTGAATTTCTGCAAAAGCACTGACTTCCTACTGTAAGAAATCAGTGCTTTTGCGGAAATACTATGCTGCTCCCGTTCGGGCAAAAGTCCTTTGCGCAAAACTTTTGCGCAAAGGGCCAGTGTAGACAGCTGAGATTTGTTTTGCGCAAAAAGTCCCGATCGCGAAAATGGCGATTGGGGCTTTTTTTGCATACGTCTAGATTGGCCACGGGCGGCTTTTCGCATAAAAGTGCTTTTGCGGAAAAGCGTCCGTGCCAATCTAGATGCTCTTTTCCGAAAATGCTTTTAACGGAAAACTTTTCCGTTAAAAGCATTTGCAGAAAATCATGCCAGCCTAGTCCTCGTGTAAGCAGGACTACCAGCATCGACTGGAATGCCCTTCTCAGGTTGAATTGGTTGTCTTAACTAGACCCGCTAATTCAAACCCTGGAAGATCGACAGCGGCAGCTTCGATCTTCTCTGTAGTGTAGACGTACCCTTAGAATCTAACAAAAATATATCATATTATGAGCTTTCATGAGCAAAATCCACTTCTTCAGATGAGCTTGAATGGAGAAAAAGGAAAGAAAATGAAGAAATAAACAACAAATGATAGGTACATAGCACTACTGGAAGATGTTCAGCTACTATGGTGATGAATGTAATATAGAAACTTATATAATAGAAATAGAATGATGATGAGAGTAGACTCAGTACATCAGGCCTAGCTGCCTACTTAAAATAGAGAGATTCTAATATATTATGGAAAGTTAAGCCATAGGCCATGCGGTAGAGAACCTAAGGCCCAGGGATCTAGTCTCTGACTTGCCTGGATCTGGCCCCCAAGGCTCGGGGTTCTCCTCCAGCATTGAGGAACTCACACTGGCATTCTAGCCTCTCTGTCACACACATATACACACACACACACGTGGGGCTGGAGCACACAAAATCTACTAGCTTAGGCCCTCCTAGGCTTTGGTGTGCAAGGGCAATGTGGGGAGTGACTTTCTCCTCAGTCGGGGCCACATCAGTGAGGGTTTGGGTTTTTTTGTAGTTGGGTTTTTGTTTGTTTGTTTGTTTTGCTTCTTACTTATGTGTGACCCCTGAGTGATTTTTCTGTGGGTCAGTGGCCCCTGACCTAAAAAAAGGTTTTCCACCCCTGCCTCAGGCCTTAAAAAAGAACCTAAAATTTGCCACTGGCCAGTAAGTGTATCATATAAGATCTAATTATTCATAACTTGCCCAGAGAGATTGTTTTAATGGAAATGTCCTTATTATGTCATGTCAAAATGATATAAAGGTTTTTTTTTTTTTTGCATTCAGTTGTAGTTAAAGGGACTTTGATAGGCATATATGCTTTAGTCCACGAGAATACTAGGGGATGTGGCTCTACACAAGATTCTCATTTCAAATAGTATGATTTATGTATATGGATAATGGGAAATGATTGATAGGAAATAAAACACTGGAATGTATTACAGTGCAACCTACTAGGTACATTGGTAAAGGGACACTTTCTGTGCTAACAATATGGAGATTCCTGACTATGTCTTTTCCTACATTTTTCAGACTTTTGGCTTATTTGAAATAATGTCATTTCTTTTTAAACAAACTAGATTATGTGCACCTTATGAAGTGTTTTTTAGTCACTTCAATGTTTTCTGAGGCTGAAATCATTCTGTGTTTATACATTGCACAGGATGTCCATATGTGCTTGCTTACACATTGCAAGGAGCTGTGGATCCTATTAGAGCTTCTGGGATCTGTTATAATATAGAGCACTATAATCAATCTAATAACATCACTGATTTCTATTTCATGGGCTAAAATACAACCCTGACATCAATATTTTGTTTCCAAGCCAAGTTCCTGAACCTACAAGTTAAGCACCTGTAACTTTATTCACATGGATAGTCCCACTGACATGAGAGTAAAATTATACTGCTGCTTAAGTGGATGCAGGATCAGGATCCTTCTCCCAACCAAGTAAACAGGAGTTTCCTCAATGACTCTAATGGGAACAGGAGCACATACAAACCCTGTGGATTAAGAATGTTCATCTACAGAAAATGTGCATGGTAAAATACATCCCAGGTTGTTGACTGCATGTTACTTCCCAAAGTGAATTACCTAAAGCAACAAGAACAAAACACCTTTAACCTCTTGAATCAGTCCTTAGGGACCATGGATCTACAACAGCAGTTTTCCATTGTCTTTCTGTGGACCACTGTACAATAGAAAGAGACTTTGGTGAATTCCTCCCAGCCTCTGAGGAATTTCTGTGTCTGGCCTGGTAGCCCTGCCAGCCGCTGGAAAAAAAATTCTGAAGACCAGAGTCTGTGAACCACTGGCTTAAACTGGTTTGGTTTTAACTAGCAAGGCTGTTTTGAATGACAGAACTTTGTTTCTAGAAGCCAGCAAAATCATCTTGTGTTGTAGAACATCTCCAAAATTTTCCTGTCAAATGGGGGGGGGGGGGTTCCCATGGGTGAGGTCACGTATTCCAGTGTTCAGCCTAGAGTGGGTATTTTATCCAACAGTTTAATATTCTGAATGGCTCCTTGTTTTCATTTCCTCTGTAGAGGGCAGTTCAGCTGCCTTGTGCCAACCGCACCACACCCAGTCTCGCTGAGCCCTGGGGTTTTAGCAGCAGAGAATGCCGAATTTAGCGCTACCACCCTATGGTTAGCCTGTTAATATGTTTTCCTCCTTTCCCTCCTACAATTATAGGGACGTTTCTCAGGCTGTATCACTCACATTTACCTTCCCCCATAAGTCTGGATCCTCCTTTTATGCCATTAGCACTGGCTCCGATTTCGGTGACGGAGCGTAGCAGGCGCAAAGTCATAAGAAACTTAAACGACGTGAGGAGAAACTACTCTAAACCTCACAAAGTTATTGGGCGTTACGTATGTCTTAAAACGCGTAGAGAGATCGCGGCTCCCACGTCTGTTCCATCCCTTCTGTTGTTGGGACAGATTTCAATGCCCACCTCCTCCTTTGGCAAGAAGGGGAGAGAGCTCGGGGGGGGTGGTATGAAATCCTGCCCCACGGCTGAGATCGCGCTTCTGTCCTTCCTTCCCCAATCAGTGAGGAACCATTGCTAGGAGGCGAAATTAACCAGGGCATGTAACCGCGCAGGCACCTAGCTGCGTGTCTCAATTCACTCCCGCAGAGTGAGCGAGCGCTTGAGTGCGCGTGAAAACGCGGCTCCCCACTGGGGGGCTCTTGTAGGCAGTGGCTGCCAAGAAGCAGAGTAACTCGCTCCAACGGGCGCCCCGAGAGCTGAAGAACTCGTTCCCGCCCCAGCCTCTCCTCCTCCCCGATCTGCCTCTCGGGGCGATGGGGGGGAAGGCAGCCTCGGGGAACTCACCGGTTGTCTTTCCAACTTCACTTCTTTCCGGAGCTGCTCCACTTCCATTTTCAGTTTATCCTTTTCGCTCAGATCCTCTATATTGATCGCTGGCATTTTCTGGTTGGGAAAGGGGGACAGTTACCCTCTCGGAGGAGATGCTGGGACCGAGCGGTACCCGCCCTCCCCTACACACACGCGCCCCACTCCGAGGGCATGACTTACTGTTGTGCCGGGAGAAGCTGACCCGATTCTCTGTAGTGGCAACTTCCTCTCCAATAAACTCCCTCATGCACCTTCCCCAGACTGCTCCAGCTATTCACTCACTCCAGCGACTCCTGGGTATTAAATCGGCAGCATAAGCGTCCTAAGCGGATCAAGCCCAGCAGTCTGACCCCCACCCTTCCATCCTGACCGAGGGACGTTTACACTAGGCACTGCACATGTGTGCAGGAACGCACGACGATTTACTTTTCCCTCCCCTTCCCTCCATTCAAACCTTCAGTCCTCTCCTGTACTGTGTAAATAGGTACCAATTCTTGACCGGCCAGTAACGGAAGAGGGGGGGGGGGACCTGGTATCATTGATTTAATCCACTGAAGTCCCTGGGTATTTAATGTGGTATTAGCACAGAGTTTAGACACCTAGGCGCAGTATCGCCGGCGCAACCACAGAACAAGGCGCGGAAGTGAGTAGGGCTGACTGTTCTGGGAAAAAGCTAGAGGGGAAAGGATGTGTGTGCTGAATACTTTCTCTCCAAGGAAGAAGCCAGACGCATTTAGAACACACATCGTTTGAGAGGAAGCAGATTTGCTAAAGAAATATCCGGTCTTGTTGTGTGCCAGATTGAGGGCGAAACCGAATTACAAGGCCGGTTGAGGAACATGCAGGAGTTGGGGAGGGGGAGAGATTAAAGACAGTTATATAGACTCTAGATAGCAGTGTCGCAGCCAGAGTGATCCTGGTTCACGGAGCTCTGGAAAAGAACCACGAAATTCGCTTTGAAATTGTGTCGTCTGCTTGTAAATTTAAAACAGTCTGTAAACATTTAGAACTCCTGGGTCCGCTGAGTTTATGCCCTCTGTCAGGAAAGGTTGGACTCTGTGGGGAGAGCTGCGTGGTGTGACTCCAGTTAACGAAGGGGGATGTTTTGCAATCTTGCCCTCCCCTTCTCCTGCACTCCTGCCTTCTTTCTCTGTTTCCCCCCTGCTTCCCTTCCAAGCATTCCACTCCTAGGAAGGAGTACAGCAGAAAGGGATCCAGGGGTTATAGTGGACCACAAGCTAAATATGAGTGAACAATGTGATGCTGTTGCAAAAAAAGCAAACATGATTCTGGGATGCATTAACAGGTGTGTTGTGAGCAAGACACGAGAAGTCATTCTTCCGCTCCGCTGGTTAGACCTCAGTTGGAGTATTGTGTCCAGTTCTGGGCACCACATTTTAAGAAAGATGTGGAGAAATTGGAGAGGGTCCAGAGAAGAGCAACAAGAATGATTAAAGGTCTAGAGAACATGACCTATGAAGGAAGGCTGAAAGAATTGGGTTTGTTTAGTTTAGAAAAGAGAAGATTGAGGGGGTACATGATAGCAGTTTTCAGGTATCTAAAAGCATGTCATAAGGAGGAGGGAGAAAACTTGTTCATCTTGGCCTCTGAGGATAGAACAAGAAGCAATGGGCTTAAACTACAGCAAAGGAGGTTTAGGTTAGACGATAGGAAAAAGTTCCTAACTGTCAGGGTGGTTAAACACTAGAATAAATTGCCCAGGGAGGTTGTAGAATCTCCATCTGTGGAGATATTTAAGAGTAGGTTAGATAAATGTCTATCAGGGATGGTCTAGACAGTACTTGGTCCTGCCATGAGGGCAGGGGACTGGACTCGATGACCTCTCGAGGTCCCTTCCAGTCCTAGTATTCTATGATTCTATAATTTTGCATAAACAGCACAATTGTGCAGACAAAAGGTGGGAGGACCTGATTCAATGCCTATGTATTTAAAAAAATGTTGTTTGGAATGTGTTTGTAGCCCTGTTGTCCCAAGATTATTACGTGATGAGGTGGGTTTAGTATTTGGATCAACTTCTGCTGGTGAGAGAAACAAGCTTTTGAACAGAGCTCTGCTGCACATCTTATTTCTAGTTAATTTCAAAATAGCTTATTTTAAAATTTGGCACTGACTCTACACAAAGCCAAATTTCAAAATAGAGCGCTATTCCAAAATGTCCCTTACTTCTCATGGAGCAAGGTTTACATGGACATCAGAATAGTGAGCCCGTTATAGTTCAACATAATGGACTTGCTCAAAAGATGCAGAATAGCTATACTGGAAGTATCCCAAAATAGCTCTGAGGCTACCTCTATACTGCACAATTATTTCATAATAAGCTATTCCATAAGAAATACTCCGCAATACCTTATTTCGAAATAGCGCATCTACACTACAAGGAATCCTGGAAATTAGTCCAAGGCAGGCTTCCCTAACATGGATGTGCTACCTCAGTTTAGAGCCCCAGGAAGCACTGGGGAGTAATTACTCTGAATGGCTTGGGGGAGGAGCTATTTCAAAATAGCAGCAGTGGAGCATCCACACTACTGCTATTCCAAAATAGCTATTTTGGAAGAGGCATTATTTCTCGTGGAATGAGGTTTACAAATGCTGAAATAAGTTGCTCATTATTTTGAAATTATTTCAAAATTATTTCAAAATAATGGACCAGCTGTGTAGGCACTCACATAGTTATTTCAGAATAATGGATGTTGTTCTGAAATAAAGCTACTGTGTAGACATACCCTGAGAAGGGAAATTGTGTCTTCCCTCCCTCCTAACTTTCACCATTTCTTACATTCACTAGCTATATCTTGTCTCGGGTGTAAACTGTCTCAGTGTTAAGTCTCAGAGGGGTGGTAGTATTAGTCTGTGTCTGTATAAACAATGAGGCAATTTAAAGACTAAGGCTACGTCTACACTGCAGGCTTTTTGCACAAGAACTGTTTTGTGGAAGAGTTCTTGTGCAAAATAATCTTCCATGAGAGTGCATCCACACTGCTATGTGCTTTTGTGAAAGAAATATGCTTTTGTGCAAGAACATCCATGGCAGTGTGGATGCTCTCTTGCACAAGAAAGCTCTGATGGCCATTTTAACCATAGGGGCTTCTTCCGCAAGAAATTCATATTGCCTATCTACACTGCCCTCTTGTGGAAGAGCTCTTGTGCAAGAGGGCTTATTCCTCATGGGGAGAGGAGTAACTCTTCCAGAAGAAGCCCTGTTTTCCAACGCTATACTGTAAACTTACTTGCGCAAGAACGCGCATGCAGTGTAGACAGCCGGCAAGTTTTTGTGCAAGAACGGCTGTTTTTGCACAAGAAGCGTGCAATGTAGACACAGCCTAACAGATTTATTTCAGCATAAGCTTTCATGGGTAAAAACCACTTCACCAGATATAGAGAGTGGAATGCATCTGATGAAGTGGGTTTGATCCAAGAAAGTCCAAATACATGTTAGGCTTTAAGGTGCCAAAGGACTCCTCATTGTGTCAGTGTGTTTGTTCAGTGTCTACTCTGTCACAATGGATCCTAGATCCTAATAGGGACCTCTGGGTGCTGTTGTAATACAATAACAATGCATTCATACAGCTGTATCTCCTGCCGCTGAATTAGGCTGCATTACTGTATCCTTAGGGTTACACATCTGACAGGTGATAAGTGATCACATGGAACCAGGAGAGCTCAGTATTGTGATGTCATGTGTGTATCCTTTTGTCTTCTCCCCACCCTTACTAGCTATATAACTCATATCAGCTCTCATAAAAAAATTCAAGATCCTCTTGTGTCCTGCTGCTGAAATGTTTTTTGAAAACGTCTGTCTTCTCCTGCTTCGACCACTGGAACCTTCCCCACTCTGACCTACCTGATTTGTACCTTGTTCACCCTCACTTTCCCCAGAACGTAGCTGCTAAAAACATTCCTCATCCCCCACTGTTCATTTCCTCATTTTCACCAGCTTCCTACCTACTGCTTTTGGAATATCAAATTCAAACTTCTGGTTTTCACTCCTAGGCGCTGCCTGGCACTGCTTCTGCTGTCTGTATCTTTGTACTTCTATTTCCTTGTCTTGCCACTGCACACTTTGTACCTAGCAAAGTTTCTGCTTACTTAACCTAGCCTTTCAAGTCATAGGTAAAAAGGATGTGCATTTGGGTCAGATTGGTAGAGGACTTTGTGAACAATTTCATAGTATCTTTACAGACATGTCAAATGTGAATCCTATTCAGGAAATCTATGATTCTTGCATTCTATCTTGCAAAATGACTTTGACAATGAAGGCAAATTCACTTTATGCACATGACTGGTTCTACTGATGTCATAAGAATACAAGAATGGTCATACTGGGTCAGATCAAAACTCCATATAGCCCAGTATCCTGTCTTCCGACAGTGACAAATGCCAGGTGCTCCAGAAGGAATGAACAGAATAGGTAATCATCAAGTGATCCTTCCCCTGTAGCCCATTCCCAGCTTCTAACAAACAGAAACTAGGGATACCATACCTGCCCATCCTGGCTAATAGCTGTTGATGGGCCCATCCTCCATGAATGTATCTAGTTCTTTTTTGAACCCTGTTATAGTCTTGGTCTTCACATCCTCTGGCAAAGAGTTCCACAGGTTGACTGTACGTAGTTTTAAAACTGCCTAATTTAATTTGGTAATCCCTATTTCTTATGTTATGAGAGAGAAAATAACATTTCCTTATATTCCATGGAATCACACAAAACAGCAAGATTTCACTGCACGTGTGCATTTTATTACACAACACCCTAAGACAAAGACCCATTTGCTATGGTGATTTTATTAGTCTCTTCTTTCTTAATAAGAACAGGTCTACATTTTGAATATATTGTCTTGATGAACAGAAAGTGCAGTTGACTAAATATAGCACTGCACTGGGAAACTGATAGGATTACATTAAACATTGGTTTCTGTGTGTATGAGGGTGGAAGTGAGGGTATTCATTTTGCTGTTTATTTAAAATGTCAAGGTTTTTTCCTTTTTCAATTCTAACCAAATATGACACTTTCTAAAGAACATCGGTCTAGTTCCATTTAAATCAGTTGAGACTTTGTTAATATTAGAAAAATAACATTTTGACTTTGCAAGAAATGGAAAAGGTAGGTTTGCACTACAGGGAGCCAAGTTTCATTACATCTAAAGCTACTAATAACCCTAACTAAAACCCAGGACATCTGTTATTAATTGTCTCAGTAACAGGATTACTGAACATGACAGTGTCCTTGTAGTAACAGCTCAGATTTATTTAGGTAGTTTGGTCTGTGTCACTAAATCATTCATTTATCCCTTTGCAATCTGATTATAAATATGTGAACACAGATGGATAATAGAAATATAGTTAAGAAGTGGAGGGAGAAAGAGAGATCTATAAACTAACTATGTGGTTTGTGGGTCAATATGAACAACTCCATGCCAGTTTTCTTCTTTGCTTTTTTCCCCCCCTTTTGGAAAATTTCTTGTATAAGTATTAGTGTGCATATCCTCTACTGCAGAAATGTTGTTCACTAGAATGTATCAAATGTGCCTCTTTTTAATTATTTGTATATATTTTATTTATACAGACTCTAGGTGTATATCACACTTTCCAAATTTAAAAAAAAGACAAGTCCCTGTTGATCCAAGGATCTATTGTAGATAGAGAGAGCACAGTAAGGATGCAGTAAAAAGGAGTGAGGGCGAAGTTGGACAACAGAGGAAGATCAGGATACAGTAAGATGTTCCAATGATTAATTGCCCTCACTGTATAGAAATGCACCTCATATCTTGTCTTAATTTGTCTAGCTTCCACTTCCAGCCATTTTATCTTGTTAAGTATTTGTCTGCTAGCATGAAGAGTCCTCTGTTATCAAAATGCTGTTCCCTATGCTATGTAAGTACCCATGACCTGTGTTTAAGGCACCCTCACAACTCTTTTTATAAGTTAATATTTTGAGCCCCTGGCAGCAATGGCCTAACCGTCACCATGCATCAGCTTTTCCAGCAGCCACCAAATGTCCCTATTTCTAAACTTTTACTCAACTTTTCCTTGCGTAAAAAACGCAGCTGCCACACTCTTCCGTTGGGGCAGAAATAAACTGCTGTTGCTAGCATTATGTACAATCACCACAATAGCACTTTAATCGGCTATGCCGCTTCAGCACCCTCAAATGCAACAATGACTACCAAAGCTCATCACCTATTAAACCATCTTGTTAGTCTTTAAAGTGCTACATAGTTTTTCCTTTTGTTTTAGCAAGATCAGACTAACACGGCTACCTCTCTATTACTAATACCTCAAGAGATACCCACAAGCTGGAAAGGAAAGGTAAGAAGAAGAGGGGTGGGGAGGCAATATTCTTTCATATTACCGTGATCAGCACGACAGGACAGGTCGGAAACCTTCCTCCTCCCCCAGCAGGGGGTTAGAAGGGACTATTGCATAGCTAGATTTATGAGCGATGTGCACAGGTGACAATGGGACAACGTCGCCTTCCACCACTGCTGAGGGAGTTTAATGGATCCCCCGCTCTCATGGATCTCTCGAGCAATTGCAAAAGTTTTTCTATCGCCCCCTCAATTTCCTCCCGGGTGAACAACGGGGCCTTCCCCGAACTTACTCTGGATCGGGAACTTCCCTGACCAAATGGAACCCGGCAGCGCTCCCCGTCGGTGCGACCAGGATTGAGGGGACGCTCCGGTTCGAATCGCCGCCCTGTCGATTCACAGGAGGCGTGAATCAGAGCGCGCGCCACACTCGGGCTCGCGCGCGCCCCGAAGGAGGCGGATATAAGGGGCCGAGAGATGGGGCAAGGGAGGACAAGCTCCGGCTCGGTCTCTGGCTCGCTTGCCCTGCAGCAGGAGCGCCTCGGACTCGGCTCCGCTTCTCCACGCCAGACAATGCGCCCGTGTGCCAGCCTCCCGAGCTGCCTGGTGCTGGGCGCGCTGCTGCTCCGGCTGGGGCAGGCTCTGGGGGCTCCCAAGGCGCTAGCAGGTAGCTGCGGCGGGAGGGGGGGTGGGGGTTCGCTTTTGTGGCTCCCCTCGGTTTCGTCCCGTGACGCTTCTTGCGCTGGCTCTGCCCTGGGCTGGCTCCCCTAGTCCTGCGGGGGGCTCCGCGCTTGCTCCTGCCTCGTCGCTTCTCCCGCCTCTAGCTCGGCTTCCCTCCCCTCTCCCTGCTGCGCCCGGGAGCTGGCCATGTGCGCGCTGCCCCGGTGGCCCCTCACAGCGCCCGTCTCTCCCCACAGCGCCGAACCAAGCAGCCTGCCTGCTGCCCCCAGAGGAAGGTCCCTGCCGCGCGCTCCTCCCGAGGTGGTACTACGACAGGTACACGCAGGCGTGCCAGGAGTTCACCTATGGGGGCTGCGAGGGCAATGCCAACAACTTCGGAAGCCTGGAGAGCTGCGAGAAGAGCTGCTGGATGATCAGGAGTAAGTCCCTTTGCTTAGGCACAGGCGCCCCCCGCCTCTCCCCGAATTGCCTCGGGCTTCTTGCACCGCCAGCGCGGGGAATAGTTCACTGCCCAGGTCTGCAGGAAGGGACGCAGGCTGCTGACGGCTGCGTCTGTCCCCCCGCGCACCAGTGCAGATACTAGACCTTCTGAGGTGTGTGCTTCCTGCACAGGTCGGCATAGGCGCCTCTTGGCTCGGAAAGCCCCATCGTGGTGTTTCTCACTAACATTTCTATGGCCCCTTCGCATCCTACTAAACCGTTTCCTATGCCCCCGCAGCCATACCTGTGGCTACACATTCCCCTGACTAAAAGCGACCCTGAACTTCTGGGGCCGGTTGATTCGGATGACGATTCATAAATTTGAAGGCATCTGTCCAAAATTCTATTTTTAAAAAGCATTTCCTTTCAGCTGCCTAAGTTAATACAGGTTGAACCTCTCAACCCACGGGACTCCCTGGTCGGGCAACATCCCTGGCCAGGCATGTCCCAGGACCAGAGAGTCCTTGTGGAGGGTTGGTGGCTGGGAGCCCTGCAGTGGGGCTAGAGGCCAGTAACTGGGCCACCCTGTGGCAGTGAAACCGGGAGCCCAGCAGTAAAACTGCTGCCTGGTACCAGCACTGTGGGGGGTGGAGTATGGGAGGCAGTGGGGCTGGAGCCAAGCAGAGAAAGTGGGGCTGCCCAGCAGCACAACCAGGAGGCTGGCAGCCTCGCTACCACCAAGCAGCTCAGCTGCCCAGTGGGACTGTGGGGCTTCCTGGCAACAGAGTCAGGAACCTGGGAGTGGGGCTTGCCAGTGGCGCAGCAAAGAGCTTGGCAGCCCCACTGCCACCCGGCGGAGCTGCCTGGTGATACTGGGAGGCAGTGGGGCTGCCCAGCGAGGTTGAAGCTCAAGCAGGGCTTGTCACCCACAGCGCAACTGGACCCCAGCAGGGGGCTGCCCCGAGGGGATGGAGCCTGGCAGTGGGGCTATGCATGGCAGCAGCAGGTCTGCCATGCTGGGGCCAGGAGCCCTGCGTGCGGAGGGGCCAGCAGCAGGGGGAAGCCGACTGGCAGTGAGGCCATGGCTGGGGTGGCTGGTGACAGAGTTGGGCCCAGAAATGATCTTCTCTGGTCCAGCAAAATTCCTCATGCGGACTGGTAAGGTCCTGAGGGTGCCACACTAAGGAGGTCCAACCTGTACATGTTGTAGCTTGCATATGTATGTTTATCATTTTGGTTCAAGTGACATGTTAGCTAGTAGCTCTCAGGTGTGATACTATTACAAATTTCCACACCAAGAAGCTCTTGGGAACAAGTGAAGGTTTCCTTACTCAGTGGGTTTTGCTGACTGCTTTTCTCCTGAATTTATCTTTTTGCCAGTGATAGCTGCAATAGCAGCAGTATTACCAGTGCTAGCTTGCAACTCTAGCTAATATAAACCCTCCACAGAATGGAGGCTTTGTAGGGCTTTGTTGGCTAAACCACTAAAGTCACTCCATTGAGGAAAGGGCTAAAATGGATGGACATATTTCATAGAAGATTAGAGTTGGAAGAGATTTAAGGAGGTAATCTAGTCCAATTCTCCCCCCCCTCCACCCCATCCTGCTCCGTGCAGGACCAACCACAACTAAATCATTCCAGCCAGGGCTTTGTCAAGCCTTGCCTTAAATTTCTAAGGATAGACATTCCACCACCTCTGAAGGCAACCTACTCTTAGTGAAACAGATATTAGGAAAAAAACTAATTTAGATCCCTTCCATTGCAATTTGAGACCATTGCTGCTTGTTCTGTCATCTGCTACCACCATCCTCTTCGGAATTCCCCCTTTCAGGTAATTGAAGGCTGCTATCAAATCCACCTTCATTCTTCTCTTCTGAAGACTAAATAAGCCCAGTTCCCTCAGTCTCTCCTCATAAGTCATGAGCCCCAGCCCTCTAATCATTTTGGTTAGTCTCCACTAGACTCTTGTCCATTTGTCCACATTCTTTCTCTAGTGGGTGACTCAAAACTGGATGCAATGCAGTATTTGACTAGTGTCAAAGGGGAATAAGCCCTTCCCTTGCTCAGCTAGCAATGCTCCCATTAACGCAGCCAATATGCCGTTAGCCTTCTTGGCTACATGGGCACACTGTTGACTCATTTCCAGCTTCTCGTCTACTGTAATCCCCAAGTCCTTTTCTGCAGAACTGCCACTTAGCCAGTCAGTCCCCATACTGTAGCACTGCTTAGGATTCTTCTGTCTTAAGTGTAGGACTCTGCACTTTTCCTTGTCGAACCTCATCAGATTTCTTTTGCCACACCTCTAATTTGTCTAGGTCACTCAGGACCCTATCCCTTCCGTCCAGCATATCTACCTTCCCCCCAGCTTAGTGTCATTTGTCTTGCTGCTTTTTGAAGCTCATGGTCCATCCCTAGTGTTTTAAAGATATGAATTATGTGTTAAAATGCCAGCTAGCTAACTAGTTGCTCAATCTAATGTTGTATTTTAATAATCTCTATAATCCTATCTCTAAGCATTTTGGCAGATTGTTAAATAAGTTGAGAAGTAATTTTTGCCAATGGAACGCATGTCAGACAAGATGTAATAGTTTAAGCTAACTGTGCTTTGATATTTAAGTGCTTTTTGTTATAGAAGTGCCCAAAATATGCAGACTGGAGGCTGATCCAGGACCATGTAGAGGTTACCTAAAAAAATATTTCTTCAACCTAAGTTCAATGAAATGTGAACAATTCATCTATGGTGGATGCTATGGAAATGATAACAACTTCCAAGATGAAGAATCTTGTGTGGACTACTGTTTGCCTGAAAAAAGTAATTATTACTTCAACATTCTACTACAATAACTTATTTTTAAAGTGCTCGCAATAAAAAAGATGGTGTTTATCAATAGAAATGCTATTTTTCTTATTACCTATTAAGATCTACCTTAAAATAGGCTTTGCCTCTATTTCAAGTTTGATATTTGCTCACTGCTATAAAGTGTTTCTGAGCATGGTTTGTGCATGATGTCATATTTGCCCACAGACTTTCAGGTATGATCAACCCCTGCTGCCTGTTACATAAAGGGCCAAACCACCAATCTAAAAATATTATATTGCAACCTGAATCATGTCTAACAGTTACACCCATACAACCCTTTGATTTCTGAGGAACTGTAGAGGTATAATTGAGGGCAAAATTTGGTGGGGTGTGTGCATGTTGCCACAGTGAGTTGCTGGGCTTTAGATGGATGACACCTGGAGTTCAGAGAGAGAGTGGTTTGCTAAAATTAAAGACCTGAGAGATGCTGCCTTGTTGTTTGCTTCTGGCACTAATTTCTTCTCAGAAGGCAAAGAACTTTAATGGAGAGTTGTAACTCATTGGCTCTTCTTCAAAGAAGAAACATGGTTACTGATTACAGTAACTATATCTAAATTTTGTAATGGAACAATAAATGTATCCCAGATGCATAAAACTAATATTAGATGAATTACTAGCCATTGCAACATGCATTATGACATCTTCATTAATTTTGGCTCATGACAGATTTGGCAACATTTTCATGGGTGAAAAATAATCTTGTTTAGTTTCTCTTGCACATTTCATGACAGGGCAAATATCACAATAACCAAGACACAATTCTGGTAAGAAAAAAGCTAACCTGATTGTTTTAAATACAGTGCTTTTATACAAGTTATTTATTTAATTGTACTTGTAAAATCATGGAATAGATGAAGGGTGAAACTATGCCTTCCATACTCAGGCAAAGTCCTATTGAAGCTATTCCGATATAAATGCATAAGAAAGCAGCATATGGCTCCAAATCATTCATATTGATCAGATGCACAGCATTGTCTACAGAAAACTGCTTGAGTCTCAAATGCAGTGTGGAATGACTGGTAATCAGTTATTTCATTTGGTGCAGGATTGCCCCCCAAAGTGTGGTATGGTGTCTTTTTTTTATATCAAGTCAGATATTGAACATTATGGTAATTTTTTTTTAAAGCTGGGCCCTTATTATGCTATAGCCCAAAAGATGAAGGATCGTGTTCATCTTCTGTGACCCGCTATTACTACAATCCAAAGAGTCAGTCATGTGAGGAGTTTAGCTATACGGGTTGTGGTGGAAATGCCAATAACTTTGTTACTAGAAAAGATTGTTACAATGTCTGCAAGAAAGGTAAGATTTTTATTCGTTTACTATTTAAAATGTGCATATTAACTAGCATTTGTACAAAACTTTTCACCCCCAGCCCACTTTAGAAACATTACACTCTCGTACTTTGGGTCCAGCATTATCACCAATGTGCAGTTGGTGAAAATGACCCAGGGGGCCCTATCTAGGTTTTCTTTTTAAAATAGTCCCATTGACTTCAATTAGTCTAATAACTTGAATAAGGTAAATAGGAGGTGAATCCTAAATAGTTAAATCTCCTTCTGGAGGTCACAAAAGAACCCCAATGTTCACCCCCACTGAAGCTTGTAAGAACACTAATTGGCCTCTCTCTCACATACAGATGTTTTAATTGGGTTAATACATGTTATTCCTGGTTTTTAGACTTCCCAGCTTGCTTCATTAATTTTATATGTAAATTGTTCAGAACTGATCATAAAAGCCCTATGCTGTAGTATTTTATTATATGCTGACCCTAACTTATTCACGAAATTGGAACTTCTTTCAATTTCAGTTTATATTTTCCTTCAAATTGGTTCAGATATTGACAGGCTATATTCTTAAACTGATATCATTTGGAAAGTCTAAAGATGGATCTAGGGTTTACATGGGCCATTATTTGTTTGTTGAAAACAAAAGTAAATTCTACGTTGACTTTTTTTAACCACTTAATACCAACAGGACTATTTATGTAACGTAGCTTGTACAGTCAAGGCCTCAGAATCAGGAAATGTGGGCAGTAATGATCTGATCTTGTAAGCATCATGAAATTCTCACCTCCATTCACATCAGTGGTAGTTTTGTCAACTGATAGCAATGGAGTTAGGTTTTCACCCCAAAAACAGTCCATAGAAGAAAAGGTGAAGTCAGTGAGACTACGTCTTTGTGGTAGTTGTTGTGGATTTTTTTTTTTTTTTTTTTAGTATATACACGATTGGGCCCCAGCACTTACCATACAACATACACAGTGCCTCTGCTTCTTTGTGCATCATGATATGGTCTTTAATCACATGGTATTGTTATCTAACACAAGTGTTTAGATAAACTCTCTTTGTAATTATGCTAAATAGCATGACCAAAAGGTAAGACAATGACACTTCGCATATGCACAACAAGAGGAATAAGGCTGAACAGTCAGCTTTAGCTTTTACAATCTGAGAGCTCATTAGCACCTGCAATGCTTCATTAATTAATGCAGGTGTCTCTCTTTATAAAAAAAAGTGTGTAGGAAGGGATGGAATAAAGAAATGAAACTAGGCACTAGTTGGGAAAACCCAAGAGAAGCAAAGCAGCCTCTTCATCAAACTGTACCTTGAGATTTAATAGACACTGCCCAGCTGACGGGTAATAGCATTAGTTTGTACTGCAGTGCATGTATACATTTGTAGTGTACAGACTAGAGCAGGCAGGTCAAACTCGAAGCCTACTAAGGCCACACAAATGAAAACTGATAGCTTTCAGGGCCACCTAGGGTTCCTAGATGGTTTGTCGAGCAAAAAAAAAAAAAGCATTTTAGGTGCCAGGCAGAAGGCACCAATACTGGACATCTGGCAACCCTAGAGCCACCAAAGAAAATGTACATTGTCAGAAAGTTGTAGTTATTTATTATTATAGATTATGTTTTAGGTATATTTTATAATATTACAATAACTTGACATGTAAAATTGTTTGCTCACATTAATTTTTTAAATTAATTTTACATATTTTTTAAATTATAAATTTAAGGTACTTTTAAATTTTGTATATGATAACTTTTTTTGTTGAAATAAAAACAAGTATAGACCATGGTTAATCAAATTGAAATTTTCACAGAAGCCTGTTCTGATGCTTTGTAAGTTTGAGATTTTGCATAAAGATATAATTATTCATGCAATTGCAAAAAATTGACACATTTATTGATATAAAATATACATTTTGATTTTTTTTTTTTATTTGGGAATAAATACATTAACAAAATAACTGCCTCCTCTCCCCCAGAGCCAGGCACTCCCATACCCCGTTCTAATCCAATGCACCTCCACTCCCCCAGAGCCAGCCCCCCCCAACCTAATGCCGTCCCTCTGCCCCAGAGCCAGGCTCTCCCAGGCCCCCCCCCCCCCCCCCAACCTAATACCTGGGTACCAGAGTAGACGTTGCTGCCTGAGGTGCTGGGGTGGCATGAGCACAGCGGTTAGCTGTGAGCGCCTGCTGGAGAGCCCAGCACAGAGTGCCCAGCCGGCCGTGAGCGTGTTCGCAGATCAGCCCGACCGGCCATGAGCAATCGCTGCGGCGCAGAGCGGCCTGGCCAGCTATGAGCAGGCACTCGGTCATGTGCTCCAAGCGGCCAGCGGGCCGCACTTCATTCTCTTATAAAAATGCTCTGGCGGGCCGCAAAAAATTTCAATCAGGCAACATGTGGCCCTCCAAACTCCAGTTTGACATGCCTGGACTAGAGAGTGCTATTGTGAGCACCTTTTAGGCAGTATTAGCACCTTTTGCTCCCCCAGGTGTCTCTTCTGCCACCTTGTTATGGTGACTGTTTTCTTTCCTTTGACTAAATATTGGTTCTTCAAATGGATCTATGACCTTAGGGCACTTCAAGTAGTGTAAAGACAGTGCCCGCTTAATTTCAATGATAAACCCCCCTAAAAATCTGAGGATTTTGGAGGGAAGCAAAGGAGCTGAGGACTGGCCTTAGGGCATATGGATGAAATTAAAAGGAAGTCCTAGAGAAGTGTCTCCATCACTTTTCAAAAGTGCACACTTCCCAAGCCCTGCTCACATATGCACTGAAAAGGCCTGATCCAAACCCCACTGATGTCAGGTGAAAGACCCCTAGTGGGATTTGCATCTAGCCTTTATTGTGCTCTGAATTAACAAAAATAGACTGGCTATACACAGCATGCAGTCTTCAAACGCTTTGAACTTTCTGTGACACAAAACAGTTTTTTTTTTTTAACTTGGCAAAAGTACCAGTTAACTTTTAAACTTTGGCTCTGTTTTATTGCTTGTCTAACCACATTTCTTTGAAAAAATATTGTAAAGGGGGAAAATTCTGTTTTGCTATAACTTAAAAATAGCTGGAGAGATTTTGTTCTTTCCAGACTGATTCTTAAGAGCAGTCAAGGAAAATTTCAGCCTCAAAGGTGAACATTTTGGAAAGGTTAGAACATGCATAATCAGAGATATAATCGGAAATGTTCTGCAACCTCAGTTACAACTGTTGCTATCAGAATGACTCCTATAATAAACATGATGGAGGGTTGGGGGAGAACAAGTGAGGAATGATGACACTCTGTCATGCTATTTTTCCTAACTCTACTCTTTATTTTTTTTAGCAAGGAGTAAGAAACAAAGGGCCTACAAGTCAAGAAATAAACTTCCCAAGACTATGAGAACTAAAGAAAAATCTTAGTCTAAAGTAACCTGTTTTAAATCTGAAGAGCCCATCAATATTAAATGCACTACTTTGACTTAAAGAGCCTCCTACAATACACTTTTACTTTTTTTTATAATGTGTGTGTGTGTGTGTGTGTGTGTGTGTGTGTGTGTGTGTGTGTACAATGTTATTCTTCAAACTAGTTCAGCCTGAGAACTAGTTTCTTTAAATTTTTTACATTAGAAACAGCTATTATTTGCAATGGGAATTATTTGTTTCTCTGCAGCGCTATTCTTGCTTAAAAGCCAAATATTTGAATCTGTGTTTTTACTGAAAAATATTATTACTGTTTATGGAAAATGGTTGAATTGTTACAAATTCTTAAGGTTTGAAGTACCCTTCATCCATTTAACTACGGTATACACCAATCTAGAGCCCTACCTTTAATTTTTTAGCATTATCTGTTGACTAAACTGAACATCAGCAGACCCTTCCAAGACTGCATATAAATATCTAATACTGCTCTGGCATATCCTTTTGGCATTATCATTTAAACAGGCAATCCCTTAAAGGGAGTCTTAAGTAGAAGAATAGTGGTAATTATATTAATGTGACAAAGGAGATTAGTCAGGTTGAATTTAAAAAATAAATTCACCTTCAGTGAAAATCCTTGATTCCCCCCCGCCCCCAAGTCTGTTCTAGCTTTGGTAACATGCAAAATAAAATAAGATCAAACCTGGCTAATCCTGCACAAGGAAATTAGACATAGTGTCTCTTGGACAAATTCTTGTTTTAATAGAAGGCAACTAATAAACTAAGTATTTGAAAAGAAAATGTAGTAACTGTAATCCACCTCCCGCTCCCGTATGTGGTATTGCTCCTAAACTGGAATATTTTCCTTTACTTCAATGAAGCTAACCCAGTTTACTACAGAAGATGATTTGGCCCTTCGTATTTACAAGGGAGCTGTTAGAGTACTGAAAAATGGGAAGTTCAGTAACATTTTCTATTGTCCCTGTTTTGTGTTAGTATGTTGACAGACCAGCTACTATGTATTGTTTTACAAGATCCATGTCTATGAATTATTTTTTGCCATTTCAATTGATTCTTATTGTAAATTCATTAATAAAAACAGCTTTCTATTTTTTTAAGAAACATTTTTGTCTTTTAATGTCAAAGTATCTCCAAATAAATCTATAAATGTGTGAAAATATGTAGGTGTATAGCCAAACTAAACATGTCCAACATGACTGTAGGGTTTAAAAAGTTAAATCGCCCTCTTTTAATGGAGGTTCTATATGTACAAGTCCTGCACATTATATCAGTGTTATTTATTCATTTCTCATAATTTGTGTCTCAGCTGGTCATAAGGAGTTGCTTTGTACTTATCCAACCATTATTTCAATGTCTTGTGTGTGTGTGTGTGTGTGTGTTAAGGCCTCTTGGTCTGTTGTTGCCCTGTGTCAATTTCTTCAGAAAACAGCCTCCATGCGCATAGCCAATGATGTCTCAGACATCTGTTTAGAATCTTGATCCTGAAAATGTAGCAGGGCAGTTCCAGTCCTTTGTGCCACTTAACCTGGTGGTAACAATCTAAATATGTATTTTGAAGTCTTCATATTCTTAGATAAATATTTCTGCTCTGGATATTCTTGACCTGACTTAGTTAAAATGCATAACATCTCTCCTAAAGTAAAGAGGAACACTGTCTATTTCAAACAAGCGAGTTGTTTCTTCTGAACTCGTTGTCTAAGTTTTAAAAAACACAACACACCTGAATATCTCTCTCTGTGGGGATTTAATCAATGAGTCCCTAGTTCTTGACCCCAAACATATTTTATTTGTTATTCTACCTATCTGGGCTGAACATAATGATTTTTCTTTAATACTGAACCATAGATAACTATTTGCAAGCTTTCTAAATCATAGGCAGGCCTGCTGATGCAGGGGGAGAGAGGGTTAAAGGAGACAATTGCCCTGCAATTGAAAGGGGTCTGGGGCTCCCAGCTGCCACCACTGCAACTGCAGCAGTGGCAGCAGCTGGAGCCCCATACCCATTAAATTGCTGCTGGAGGACTGCACCATGCACTCCATGTGGTCTAGGGGTTGGCTACCTCTTGCCCTGCCCCTTTATGCCTGAGGCCCTTCCCCTTCTGGGAGCATGGAGTCCCCTCCTCTTCAAATACCTTGCTCAGCAGCTCACGCAGGCCATCGGTGCCCCTGTTCGTGGGCAAAACTGTCTGCTTTACTACACCTTTGTCTGATGAAACCAATTTTTCAAATACAGTTATGGGCCAGTCTGGCTGCCACTCAAGTCAGTGGGAATTTTGCAAGGTGCTTATGAGCATATGATATAGATTCACAATATTCATATATAAGAATAATCACTGTATCATATAACTTAGATACTCAGGATGAAATCCTTACTCCTACTCTGGCTCCTCTATACATGGTAAAAGATTAAAGTGGCATAAAGGGCCCCAAGAATCTGTGTATCCTGCTGTAGAAGGATTTCCTACACTCTGAGGATCTCCTCTAAGCCCTGGTGTGGGGGGCTGGACCCTCAAGGGAGATGCTCGGAGGAGAAGCATCACAATAGATGCTTTAACTGATGTTACAGGAGGTATCTTGCAAACCTTTGATATCTTGAGGGTATGTTCAGAATTATCTAATTAACTTAAAAAACAACTAGAATCAAAAACTTTCTTCCTTCACTATATATTGAGTAACAGTAATAGTTAATGTTGGACTGTTAAATCACAATTTTATTAGTCTGGGAAGAATTATCTCTGAGAAATACTGGTCAAGTGAATTGTTTTGTGTTAAACCAGAGAGCCTCTGGGCTTTTGTTTTTATATTATGGACTTCATCTCAATAGGGAGAATGTATCTAATTCTCTTCTCATCAAGGAGGCCTCCTCTGAAATTAACGGAGCTATCCCAATGTAAAGAGGAGAATCAGGCCTACTGACTCTTCTGTTCTTGATTGAATGGCCCACTGGCCCCATTAAGTGATCAAATATCTTCCATGTGACATCTATGGAAATGGTGAGGAGGAACTGTAAAATTAGGAAAATATTTAATATATTTTTTTTTTTTTGCTTGTTTCCAAAGTAAAAGGATTTTCTAAGGAAAAGCTGATAGAACTCAGAACATGCCAGCTCATGAAGAATATCAAAGCTTAAAGGGATTTTTTTGTGCTAGCAAATGGAGGTTGCTTCTGTGCCCTGGCTGTCAATGTGAGCTGGTTGTGGCTACTTGTGCTCTAGTGTAATCCCATCCCCAAGTGATAGAGACAAATAACTACCTCTCAATATTGCTTATATCATAATATTTCTCTTCTACTTTAGGAAAATGCGAAGAAACTTTTTTACTGATGCCATTTTTAGAAAGTATTCATTTTGTAGGTAAAACATTAGATTTTCTTTGTGAAGAATAAAATAACACTGGAATCCATGGGTCTAGTTTGACAATAAAAGCAATGTTTACACTTTAATCTCAACTTTTTATCAGTTTGGCTTTTACACTGTTCATAGCCTTTTACTTCTTACTATGGGTTTATGAAGACATTTTATACATTAGCCTTTAAATGTTTAATGATGTTCCACAATAATGGGAATTATTTTTGCATCTTTATTCCAAGTGAATGGTATTTTCCTTCTCCAGAGGTTTTATTGAGTCTAATAGCACTATTCAACGTGAGCAAGAATTGGAGAATTACACTACGGGTGATAGTGGTTGCAACTGCCTTTATTGAGATCCTTTTCATGAGAATAATTCAGCTCTTATTTTCCTATATGTTCATTTAATTACAAATTTTGGGCCTATTTTTAAAAGTCTATTTTATTGAGTTAGAAAAGGTGGTGGCTACCTTATTCTTCTATTGGTATTCAAAATTCTTAACACAGAAAGAATGGAGCCTAATAAAGTAGCCATCACAGTTAATTTAGAAGGGTGTCACTGCCCTTACAATTAGTGTCAATCTTTCTGATAAATAGTTGAATTGAAAGGACTTGATGAAAGGAACTCCTTTTACTCGCATAGCTTATTCACACAACTTAAAAGCAATGCTTTACACTACATAATATTATTTTCAATATTGTCTGACCTCACTCGTTTTATGACATGTAAGTTATTTCAAAATAATTTCCTAGTGTAAACATGCCCTCATGGTGTTCAGATTCACAGTTTGCAAAGGGAACAGAACACTCCATCTTACCAATTATACCTCACATCTCTGCTTCACTTAACACACAGCAGTGAGAGAAGTTTATAGTGAAAACAAGAAAAAGTATATTTAAGTGATAGAGAATTGAGTGATAGCAAGTAGAGGTATGGGAAACAAAGGGCTACATATAAAATACGATTATAGCATGCATTCTGGAGCCTTGACTTAATGAACAAGACACTATTGTAGCTAATAAAGAATTGCTCTCCAATGTTTTTAAGCCAGGCAGGCTGCCATCCCTTTTTCAAGAGACAAGCTATGTAGCAAGCTTGCATCCTGGATGAAGCATATTGCATGTTACTTGCTATATTAATCCTTTGATCTTATTTACAAACAGGACATCCTCTGTTGATTGTTTTTATCCTGTGCATCTTCTCTTCTGGATTTTGCTCTCTTATGGCTGGTTTCTGAGTTGATGTACCGTGACTTGCCTTAACTTAAAACATTATTTAGACATATAACTTCCTAAATACTATCCTTTCATAGAATCATAGGATACTAGAACTGGAAGGGATCTCAAAAGATCATCACGTCCGGTCCCCTGCCCTCACGGCAGGACCAAGCACCATCTAGATTATCCCTGATAGATGTCTATCCAACCTGCTCTTAAATATCTCCAGTGATGGAGATTCCACAACCTCCCTAGGCAATTTATTCCAGTGTGTAACCACCCTGACAAAGGGCGATAAAGATATTGAACAGAACCGGTCCCAAAACAGACCCCTGCGGAACCGCACTTGTTATGCCCTTCCAGCATGACTGTGAACCATTAATAACTAATTTCTGAGAATGGTTATCCAGCCAGTTATGCACCCACCTTATAGTAGCCTCATCTAGGTTGTATTCCCCTAGTTTATTGATAAGAAGGCCATGCGAGACCGTATCAGACGATACCAGTTCACAAGATTATGATGGCCACTGGCTCTCATTAGAGACATCATGTGCTATCCTTTGGTGAACTCTTATGTATATACCTGACCCAGAGGATCCCTGTAAAACTCTGGTCATCCCGTATGCCCTCTGTCAATTCGCACTGAGAGGTTTCTGGCTCATATCTATTTATCATGTAATAGAGGTTTTTTTATACCTTCTCTTGTCTGAAATTAATGAAGTAATTATGAAAAAAAACCTTAATTTTGTATACAATTTAAAGAGTTAATATTTTGCCAGATCTATTTAAAGTCACTCAAACCCGCAAAAGAATTTACTGCTTCTCTAGGTGAATGACACTTCATTGTTCTTATTTTTCCAGCCTATGTATTTTCCCTGCAAATTTGTTGTTGGAGAATACTAATAGACCTTATCTATTGTAGGATTAGGATGGTGATTTGCACTTGATTTCTCAAAGGGACAATAAAGAAGCTCTTTCCAAACCCCATGAAAATTAATCTGACAAAGTATTATCAAACTTCTTAATGTTTAATTTTTAACAGGTAGTTGTATTTGGAATGGACAAAATTATACCTGTGAATGCAATACAAAGCACTTACCATATTTTAAGATTAAGCTGCGTTGTTAAGAACAGTATATTTGACTATTTGGAACTGATCCCTAGGGTTTCTTGAGGTCTTTGCTATTTTAAGCAAAGAGGTTTTGTGCCAAGATATTTCATGCAGGTCTTGAGGAAGGGGCCACAGTGTGTGGTTCTGGCCCTCATTGCACTACAGAACCCTCAAGGCCATACCAGACAGCTTTTACACACACCCCTACATTGCATTCTTTTGCTCTCACAGCAGCACAGAACTTGAAGTGTTTCAGGTTTTTCCTGAGAAGCTGGTGTTTCTGAGGCATCATTTGGCTGAGAGGCAACTTAAGTGACCCTCTTGCTTAAATTAAAGGAAAAACGGGGCTATAGCCAAGGCTAACAGAGCTGCCCAGGACTGAGGAGATGCAATACGTCTTTGAGAACTCTACAGGAAGGTCAAAGGCCAAACGATACCTTGCCCTTTCATCGGTGCACTGGGATCTTCCCTATTGCATCCCCTGCATACAAGGACTAATCATAGCCCACGTATTTACCCATGTCCCTATCTGATTTTGTACCACTCCAGTTAAAGGGAACTTTGCTATTGACTTCAAAGATGTCAGGAGCAGACCCCCCAAGCATATGGGAGCAAAGGAAGCCAGGAAGCCATCCTCCTCTGCGCAGGCCACTGGGTGCTGTGCAGTTTAAAGGGCATTCACAGGTACTCTCAGACTGTGGATTACTGAGGCCCTTTCTCCTGAGAGATCCCATTAGGGAAATGCATTTTACTGCAGGGTCCAGCCCATGTGCGTGATGTGGGATGCAAGACAGTGAGGGACAGGTTGTTACACTGATACAGTGTTACATTATTACTTTCATTTGGTGTTTTGTGTGTGCTACAATGTACCATCAGCTAGGTCTTTTTAGAGATGTAAACTGGGGTACCTTCTCTGAAGTCCATAAATCTGTGGATTTACATCACCTGAGGATCTGACCCAGAGTACTTTGTGCAATGATTGTTTCAGCATCACACTACATTCCCTGGAGTGTAAGAATATGTTTCATCAATCAGATTAAGAAATTCAAATAATAACCCAGCCCCCTAAGGGTTGGAGCATATTATCTTCTGACATGTCTTACTGTACTCAGCAGTAAGCTAACAGTCAATTAATTTTGACCCAGCCTCCAACAAAGAAAAATAATGGCCACTTTCCATCCAAGGTGAAGCAGTAAATCATAACAGCACTAAAGCCATTGCCACATTCTGAATACCCAGGATGACCTAAAGGTTTTGCATGTGCTGAATGATTTTTGTGATTCATATGCTACTGTATGGTATTGAAACTAAACAGGTGGATAGGGAAATTATAAGCATTGGTACAAAATTAGAGAGCGATGTAACAATGTGTTGATAGATTTTATTAATTGTGTTAACTCTTTTTTCTCTCTCTCTCTCTCATTTCAATTTGAGAAAAATGACCCAGATTCAGCAATTCCAGGTTTATTTTCTCACAAGTTTCCACTGAATCATTGCTCAGTTTACAAGTAAAATGGCTATTTTCCTACAGACCCACTTGCAATGGGCTGTACACCCCACGCAAGCCCTGTGGGGGCCAACTAATCTGAGGTACATCTGGGCTGTGTCTAGACTGCACCTTTATGAAAGGGATGCAGATTAGACACAGCGCACACAAATGAAGCGAGATTTAAATCTTCCCAGCTTCATTTGCATGAACATACTGCCGCTTTTTCTGGCTCGGGCTTTGCCGGCAAAGCGCCGGTCTAGACGGGATCTTTCGAAAATAAAGCCTTTTCCAAAGATCCCTTTATTCCTGATTTTAAGAGGAATAAGGATCTTTCGAAAAGGCTTTATTTTCCGAAGATCCTCGTCTAGACTGGCGCTTTTTGCCAGCAAAGCTCCGAGCTGGAAAAAAGCGGCAGCTATGTTCATGCAAATGAAGCGGGGAAGATTTAAATCCCCGCTTCATTTGCAATTGCGCTGTGTCTAATTTGCATCCCTTTTCCGCAAAAGGGGTGCAGTCTAGACACAGCCCTGGAGGGGGACAAGGGCTTGATAAGGCCTATTGACAGATGATGCTGAACTGGGATCGGGTTATAAAATCAGGATGTGAAGGCAGGAAAGGGCTGCATGGAGAAGATCTGCTATTACTCCTGAGATGGGAACGGAAGGAAAGGAAATTGGCCAGAGACAAGGAGAAAATCAAGTCCTGGTTTCCTGCACCCTGGCCTGGGAGTCTGACAGGAGCTGAGAGGGATGTAACAACAAAGTAACAACAAAGAGCAGAGGATATTCTGGCAAAACAGAGATAGAGAGCTGGGAGAGGAAGGAACCCAGGGTCACAGGAATAGGGTCTGTGACTGAGAATACGTATGCTGCTAATTATAGGGTCCTTGAGCTGGAACCTTTAGTAATGGATGGACTTGGGTTAATCTACCAGGCATTGGCACATTGGCACAGAAGCAGGAGATGGAACAGAGGACTGGGATATAATGGGGCAGGTGGGAAAAGTGACTTAGTTGAAGGGTTGGCAAGCCATGAAGACAGAAAACCCAGAGCCATGAGGGACTCTAGCAAGGACAGCCAATGAAAGAGGGGTTCTGATGGGGTAAAAACTAATTTCCAGGCCCAGCTACAAGAAGGTGCACCTGCAATGAGTTAAACCTCTTTTCACCTCCCCACAAACAGCCTGCTCTCAGAGAGGCAAGCTGGGTTCCTTCTGGTTTCTGCATCAGCACATTTACCAATAGAAAAGATTGTGGCATTTGATTGTGGTCCCTGTGCTTTTCAGCACTTTCATTAGCAGAGGGGAGCCCGAAGCTTGCTGTGTCTATAAGGGGAAGATCATGGACACAGCAGATAAATATAAGTGGAATGTAAAGGGCTGCAAGGAATGTTAATCTTCTGAAGGGTACATCCAATATAACAGGAATAGTTTTCTAAAACTGAGCTTTGATAGACTCTTGGGTGTATAAACTGGAATTGTTGGCAAATTTTCTCTGCTGTGTATTTGTTCCTCAGTCTAATGAATAACTATTAGAAGCTTTCTAGTTGTTTCTGATAGGGTGTTACTCCTCTGCTTCTTGATGCTCCAGTGTTTTTCTTTTTATTAAACTGGGTGGCATTTTGAAAAAGAAAACCGCAATCTCAGCATAATTCCTCTCGATAGAATTCCATGGGTGAGAAAGCAATACTATGACCTTTTGCTGTAGTATGCTATAATTACAGTTCCTATTATTTTCTATTCAAAAGCCTGGATTTTAGCTTGGATAGGAATTAGCAGAGACTCATCCTGGAACAAAATATTCTTGGCTTCTTTTTCAAAAATCCATTTAAATCCTGACCTTTGTGGCATGTACTATTAAAGGCCACAGGATACATTCCATGTTCATTGTAAAAAAAACTTAGGCTAGGTCTACACTAGGGGAGAAAGTCAACTTAAGATATGCAACTCCAGCTACGTGAATAGTGTAGCTGGAGTTGATGTACCTTAGGTTGAATTTTCGCAGCATCCCCACTGTGGAAGGTCAATGAGCGAAACTCTTCTGTTGACTTCCCTTACTCCTCACGATTCGTTGGAATACTGGAGTTGATGGGGAGCACCATCAGCAGTCAATTTAGTGGGTCCTTTCTAGACCTGCTAACTTAAACCCTGGAAGATCAGTCTCCATAGTGTCCATCTCCCGGTAAGTGGAGCCAAGCCCTTACACATACGAAATTAAAGTGTGACACCAAAAGGGTTTACTTTCTGAAATTTTGTCTTAGCCTACGTCTACACTACAGAGTTTTTCTGGGGTACCAGAGGTATCCCAGAAAAACTCCGCCACGTCCAGGGGAATGCATCTGCTCTTCCAAAAACATTTTCAGAAGATCAGACACACTTTTTCAGAAGCTCTGTAAACCTCGTTTCATGAGGAAGAAGGGCTCTTCTGAAAGAGGAGGTTTTTCCGAAATTTGGCCCAGTATAGATGGGCCAAATTTTGGATAAGCCTCTTCCAAAAAAAGAATCAGAAAAAGGTACCTTTTTCCAAAAAAGAAGTGTAGTGTAGACATAGCCTTATTGTAAGGAATTCTTCTTAAGGCACTCATATCCTATTTTTTTGGAAGCTAAGGTGCAGCTCCAGATCTGAACTCTACAACTTGGAGTTAACTCTAGCTAAGAGCCAATAATATAATGAAATCTTGCAAAGCCTCACAGAGAATCATAAGGCTGTTAGCAGCAAATTCTTTCATATGGACTGGTGTGACGGATTTGCCGGGTGCGAGCGCCCCCTCTCGGCGGAGCAGGGGGGCTCAGCGGACCCACCATCTGTGTCTGACATGTTTTTCCCCGGGGGTCTGCTCCCTGGAGGGGTTGGGGGTTCGGGAGTGCGATCACCCGTTGCCGAGCCGGCGCCGGGGTTTGGTGGACTCCCTGCCCCGCCCCAGTTGAGGGTCCTGGGGCCTTGTCGGGTAAGGGTCCCGGGGGGCCTGTCCTTAGGTAAGGTCCTCCCCGGGTTGGGGAATACCAAGCGTTCGGCTCGTGCTCTAGATTACCCGGCTCCCAGCGGATGTGGCCTACTGGGTACGTCGGGTAGGCTGAGGCTGTGGGGAAAAGGGGGCGTGGGGGACACGGGCCCACCCTCTCCACTGGGTCCCAGCCCGGGGCCCTAAGTGGGGGACGACTAGCGCGTTCCCTCCACGACAGGCGGGGATGATCTCCGAAACTCGCCTGCCCACGGGCGCCAGAAGCGTTCTGCCCCGGGCTTCTTCCACTCCCCGCCTTCCGCCAGCCTGACTTGGTCTCCACACGGGACACTTACTGCCCCCGTGTCCTGGGGGCTCCGGCGCCGCTCTTCTTTCCCTCCAGCGGAGCGGGATGCTTGTCCTCCTGTGGGGGGTTCGGCGGCTCCTCCCTGAGCCGCCTCCAGCCATCTCACCCGGCTGCTTTTCAAGCGGCCCGGGCAGGGACGCTGCGTGGGTCAGCCCGGCCCCCGCGGCGTCTGCACGCACCGCCGTGCAACGGCCGGGGTCCGGGGCTCCACCTTCTGCTCCTTCTGGACCCGGGCAGCCAGAGCGCTTCTCATTGCAGGAGGAGTAACGGTAGTTCGAATTAGGAGCTTTAATTCGAACTACCTAGCCCGTGCCACGTGTAGCCGCGGGCAGGGAGTTCGAACTACTGGGCATTTAAAAATGGCGGCGCCCGGGAACATGCAAATAAAGCAGGGATATTTTAATCCCGGGCTTCATTTGCAAGTTCTAATGACTACATTAGCCACCCTAGTTCAAACTAGGGTGGTAGTGTAGATATACCCTTACAGAGTAAGATGACTGCTGTTGACCATTTGACAGTCACAGAGAGATTCTGTTTTGCATGTCATATATTGTTTCCAGGTTATTTAATATAGTTAGAAGAAGAAGACCCAGCTAAGATCTCCATAATAGCTTTCCTAGCGAGACCGGTGTTCAGTGCATCTACCTTTTAGAATCTAGAGTCTTTAGGGCCAAGGCTGTTTCCATATGAGTGCATTGTACAGCCTTCAGCACAGAGCTGGTGGTAAACAACAAATGTTGGCAATATATGAGTGACAGATAAAATATTGCAAAATGTCATGGAAATCTCTGCAACTACAGATTTCAGAGGGGTAGCTGGGTTAGTCTGTTTCAGCAAAAACAACAAGGAGTCCGGTGGCACTTTAACACATTTATTATTTATTTAGGGCATAAGCTTTTGTGAGATGCAACTCACTTCCTCAGATGCTGATAAGAAAAGAAAACATAATAGGAAGGGATGCCAAGATGGGAGTGTGACATCAATATGTCACACTCCCATCTCTGTGTCCCTTCCTTTTCTGCTATTTTTTCCTCATCAGAATCTGAGGAAATGACTTGGATCTCATGAAAGCTTATGCTCTAATACCCTAATAAATTTCTTAGTCTTTAAAGAGCCACTGGACTCTTTGTTGTTCTTGCGACTACAGAGGTTACTTAGAAAAATGAAAAAGAATTAATCTTTCCAAGAACTGCAGGAGTAGATTGTGGCAGACCCAGAGTTATTTTCATGGGGAAGAAGCAGCATGAAAGTAGCCTCCAACCCAGTATGGCTTATGATAGGATCTATTACAATATCTGATCATCGTGCAACTATGCCACTGACGACTAAGCAATTGTTCGCCTCATTGCAGGAGGAGTAACAGTAGTTCGAATTAGGAGCTTTAATTCGAACTACCTAGCCCGTGCCGCGTGTAGCCATGGGCAGGGAGTTCGAACTACCGGGCATTTAAAAATGGCGGCTCCTGGGAACATGCAAATAAAGCCTGGGATATTTTAATCCCAGGCTTCATTTGCAAGTTCGAATGACTATATTAGCCACCCTAGTTCGAACTAGGGTGGCTAGTGTAGACATACCTAAGGCAGCTTCATGAACGTACTTATGTCTGGAAAACCAGTCTTCTTTCACACTTTTCTTCTTCACTCAAATACAAACTTGTTGAAAATATTTTTAGAAAATATAGGCATTCCTTTGCTTCCCAAGCCACATTTCTCCCTGAAGTTAAAATGCATGAGGGTCTTCAAACAGTGGTTTGTCTTTTACTTGTATATGTGATTTTGGTGTTGTGATCTATTATTTTATACTTCGGGGTTAGCCGAGTTAGTCTGTACAGGTAAACTGAAAAAACAACAAGTAGTCTTGTTTTGTTAGTCTATAAAGTGCTACCAGACTACTTGTTTTATTATTTTATGGTCATCTTAGATACTGCTTCCACTGAAATGAAATATATATTGCAAGTGCAGAGAAAAAGGCTAATGCGGCAGCCCTTTTTGTGCAAAATTCTTACTGAAATCAATGGGAGTTTTAGTTGATGAAGGAGCAATTAATCACTGGAGGACTTGGCTTGAAGTATTTTCTTAACTAACCTGATTTTTCCATCTGCTTCAGCAGTTTAGACTTCAACTATCTCCTACTGCAACCAAATATGACAACATCATTCATAAAAAAAATACCATCTTTGTTTCATTAGACTACATCCTCTAAAGTCTAGGTTTGTACTGTTAGAATAAAACTTTTGTTTTATTGCCTTCACTGTAAAATACATTAATATACTTTATAACTTAATTATTCCCATCATGAAATCATAGAAACATAGGACTGGAAGGAACCTTAGTAGGTCATCTAGTCTAGTTATCTGCACTCGGGTCGGGTCGGGATTAAACTAGACCATTCGTGTTTTATGTAAAAATCAGACACAAGCTATCAACTTTAATCAACATATGCAGTTTTCTTTAAAAGACACTTTTGGCATTAGAATTGTAAGAAACAACTAGAAGAGATCTTTGTATGGTCCTCAACCTTTATTTTATTTGTTCATTTTATTTTAGTGACTCCAATCATGTAAATGCATGGATTCTTTGAAACTTAGCATTACCACATGTTAAACTGTTCTCTTTCAATACAACTGTATACAAAGGAATTTGATGACTCAGAAGCAGAAAATATGCAGTGTCAAATAAATTCAGTTCAGATTTTCTCAGTTTTCTGTGTTTTAAATATTGTGAAGTCCAGATTTTCTGGTTCAAATTTAATTTTTATTTCATTGACTTTTGGCAACTGACTCAGTTAAGGAAGTGACACCCTCCCACCAACCCCTTATACATTAATTAGTAAATGGGTTTCAGAAATGCTGGACTGGGTTTGATTCAACCAGTCACACCACACTCTGGCAATCATAACAACCATACAGTCTAGAGTTCTAATAGGGAGCAGAGCTTACCCTGTTGCTAAGATCATTATTCTTATTGCACCATGCTGCTAATTGTGTAACACAGAGCAGGCATATCTCATCCATAGTATCATTTTGCTTATCACTGGAGTATTGTAAATCTACTGCTGCTTGAAACTATGTGAGAATAGCAGGTTTTGCTCAGAACACTTGTTTTTTTAAAAGAAGAAAAATTGAGTTAAAGCCAATAAACCACTCCTTATTTTTTTAAAGGAGACTTTTCTCTTCGCCCTCAGAGCCCAGTCCTGTTGGGAGAAGAGTAACCCCTATGAGGTACTGGTCACCCTCTGTTCCCAAATACACCCCAATTTTCATTTATTCCCCCTTTATTTGGCCATTGTTATAAAAATACCAGATCCCCAGCTGGTATAGTTTGGCAGGGATTTGAGCTACACTGATTTGCACCAGTTGAAGATCTGGCCCAATGTCTTTAATGAAGCTATTCATCTTAACAAGGCTGCTGCATTTATTGCTCTCACTGATATATTGATTCCAATTTAGTAACTCATTGGTTTAATAATAGATTAAGGCAAGGAACTGGACAATCTGCTATAAATCATCTTGAACTTTCCCAAACTAGGAAGTTGAAGTATTTGGAATAATACTTGAGCTACCGTATCATTGACACAGAGAGACTTTTTTCTAAATATAATCTAAATTTGTGTCTTCCGTGAAGTACAGGCAGACTGAGCAACTTTACTCTCTATCTCAAAAAGATCCCACAAAATTAGGCAGGATAGTTCTCTCTTGTTTTTTTCATGTGACATGCCAATGTACAGTGAGCCTTGCTGTAAGAAGGTAAATTGTACCGGGATCCTCTTATTGGTTCTTATTTTATCCTAAAATTGTCCCCTGACAAAATGCTTCTGAGGATTTTGCCCAGCAATAGAAAACCTCTGCCAAGCAATGGAATCAGTGGTAATAAGAATATATGGATTCAACAAGAATAGTGGCTGATCTTGTGGGAAATGTTGAGACTGACTTGCTTTTGGTTAATGTCTCGTTAGCTGGAGGCATTACCCTGAGCAGGGAAGACCCTAATGTGTAACATATGTGTGTCTGTGTAAGTGATGGTTTTAATTCATTCTCCTTTTTTTACCTATAGCATTTAACTGAACTTTTCCTACTGAACAGATACATGCATGTCCAAAAAAGGAGATAAACAGGTAAAAACAAACCCAAAACATTATTCTGAGCTAAAAAAACCCAACAACCCCAGATAAGATTTGTGATGAAACAGAGGCTCCACACTGGCAACAAGGGGGGTAAGGAAAGCTTGTGACCCCATTTGTGCTGCCCTGCTACATCCGCAGCCAATATCATGTCTGGAGAGGAGAACTAAAACCAATTTGGGGCTGACAGTCCTGTTTCTCCAGATGGGAGAGAACCCTGGATGCAGTCCTCTGATGGAACTTGCTTGCCAGCTGCACAGTCCTCCTTGGAAGGCAGAAGCACCATAACACTGGACCTCCCAGAGGCAGAAAGGAGCCATCAGAGAGCTTCAGCCAGGTGAATTGTGCTACTAGGCTGCAATAATGTGGCTATATGCCTTTAAAAATGTATCCTCTGGGAAGCATGGGGGCAGCCTGCAGCATTATCCTGTGGGAGGTTTATGTTTCAGAGCTAGCTTCAGATTTCTGCTCACCAGACTAATGAAGTTCAGGAACATTAAGATGATGATTCACATAGCCCTGGGAGAGAGGATACTAAGTGTGTTACCACCACCCACCAGGCAATTAATGGAGCAACATGAGTATCAGACTTACAAAAAACCCTTCATATTCTGGCCTGCTGGTTAGAAAGCAGGTACCACAGTGGGAGTCTGGCAGGGTAGCAGTAAAAGCAGAAGCACTTCAAATGAAGGGGTGAGCTTTAACTAAGTTCAAATTCTTAGCAGCCCTCGCTTGTGAACATTGATTTACCAAAAGAAAAAAAAAAGCTTTATCCTACACTATTAAGCTACACTCGCTTGTTCACTGAAGTGTAAATAACCCATGTGTCTGCCTCTGTTCCTTGTAAACAGTGGCTGTCAGGTTTGTGTGTGCACAAGCAAGGTGGGTGGTAGTTCTTTCTTAGAAGATTGGAGCAATTGTCCACAGACTCCAGCTATTCCAGTACTAACTGGCAAACAAAGAAAAAAAAGGTCATGAACACGTGGAGCATGCTCAGTAGGGCATCTCCAAGGGGTGGAAGCCAATTCCACTTCCAAGTATAAAGCAAAAAGGGCCCAAGTAGTTCAGTTAGTTCAGCCAGACACAGAGGGAAAGTGAAGAGCTCTCTCCTAGGCCTGTTTTTACTCATTGCAGCAAGAAGATAACCACAAGGAGAAGCTCATAACAGTGCCAAATCAGTGATGTATGTTTTTGGATTTGTGGCCTATGTACCTTTTGGTACTGAAGAATTCTGTAGGTCTGACACAATTTTTTTCTTTGGTTGCCTAGTATTTGCTTGGCAACCAAGACGTAATGACAATATTGCATTTAGATTTATGAGGAGTCTGAGTTAACCCTCAAATTACCCTCTTATAAGCGTAACTATTTTTTAAGCCTGAATAACCATTACTACATTGTGGTATCTCTACTCCAAATGGAAGCAACTCAGGATATGGACTTCTGTGACTATTCAGATTTACAGCCTGTCAAATGGTGGTTATCCACAGCTAGGAGTTTTCTATCAAAACAGGCTGAACCACTCACTATTCCCACAGTCAAACTGAATTATTGCAGGTACTTTTGCAGTGAAAGTTTAGTGAATTAGCAATACACCAGGGCCCAGCTCCTCCCAGGTTTTAGTTGTCTATCTCCCACTGACATCTATGGTAATTAGGTGCCTAAACATGTTTGAGCATCTGGCCTAAATGTGAGTGTATTGAGTTTTATTTGTTTCTCCACAAACAAATTTGTGGGCCTGATTTTGTACTCCATTCCTCCTGTGAAGTCAGTGCAGTTATACTCATGCAAAAAGAGTCAGGTAAAAAAGAAGAATGAGGCGATGTTCATATTTATGGCATTTTCAGATTCTGGTGCTTGGTTTTTTGGATTTTTTTGGTGGTATTCACCACTTGGAGACACTCAGTCTGTTTCCTGGATGTCTACATGAACTGGTGCAGAACACTATTCTTTCTTTGTCTATCTCTGCCTTTCCTCCCACCTGTGCTACTGCGCTTTTTATATATAAAGCAGGGGTGGGGAATCTTTTTTGCGTTGAGGGCTGCTGACCCATGAGAAAAAAACCAAACAAAAATCAAAACCCAAATCCTCAATGATGTGGCCCTTGATGGAGCAGAAAGACACTCCCTACATTCCCCTTGCACACCAGAGCCTAGCGGGACCCAGGCTAGTAGATTTTGTATGCTCCAGCCCCATGGTAGTACAACAGGGGTGCTGAAGTCAGTGCGGGTTTTCCAATGCTGAGGGAGATCCCCAAGTCTCGGGGGCCGGATCCAGGCAAGCCAAGGGCCACATCTAGCCCCTGGGTCTTAGGTTCCCCATTTCTGATGTAAAGTCACAAAGTGACGGCACCAAGGTGATATATCGCAGGAGAGCTTTCCAAAAGTGGCCATGCCGTTCTTATGAAGTGTCTTTAAAAGTAAAGAAAAAAATCATATTTGATAGTCAACGGCTTGTAAAAATGATTGGATGATTGTTCATCTTAAAGTAATTACTCTATGTATAATTTGTTGGAACCATAATATTTTCTTCTAGACCGGACCTTAAACTGATTTGTCACAAAAGAATTATTTACTGACTGTAGTGTACGCTAAATCCATGGAGATGACTGATTTACCAGATAAAAGAAATAACTGATCTATGCCTTCAGTCCCAAAAGCAAATGATCATCAATCTATCTAAAATTACTGTCATTGTGGTGCCTAAAAAGCAGGATGAAATTTCTGGCATCATAGGGACCAGAAACAAGAGCCATTTGGAAATATCCCACCAGCGGTTACATACACACAAAGCATGTTTTTCCAGCTTTTCCAAACCTTGCCTTAACTTCTCATAACTTCTCATAATTCTTTTAGAACTATAAAGTCCCTGTATCAAAAGGCATGCAGAACTCTATCTGACGACCTAATCTGTCTGACCTAACCCTGCATTAGAAGTAGTGTACAGCTACCACTCCACTTAACTTTCCTGGCTAGTGATGGGGTTGCACAAGCTATACTTGCTCTCCAATACTTTCTGCCTAACCCTGGCCTTATTTCGAGCATGCTAGCTCAAACTAGGACATGTTCACCTACTGGCGATGGAGCTGCAATGTAGGCGTATCCTAAGTGCCTAGAGATTCAGAAACAGAAAGCTCATTGCTAAAAACATCTGGTTGATGTATTTCTGGGGCTCTAAACTTTTTGCCATATTGGGACTCCCTTTTCCATGACAGGACCCTCCTTTAAACTCTTTCATTCACTAGGCCCCTGTTCCAATTAGCAATATGTGAGGGCCAGGTGATCAGATTCCCCTGTCATCTGTGGGTCATGATCCTCAGTTTGAGAACCCAGCTGACTTAATTTGTTCATATATCTTTAATGCTTAGAAGAGTTTCTCTCTTTTTATTACCAACTACAATAGAATCCTGCTAATTTACACTAAGAACAATCAGTGGACCCATTGTGGATTATCACATTTTATGGAATATTCTACTTCCACTGAAGTCTCCTGTTGACTTTAAAGGGAATAGCATGACTCTGCTTTCTGGGTCTGAAACAGCTCACTGGACCCCTTTCCACTCCAGCACCAGAAAGAAAGAGCTACCAGCCTCCGTAGGGAGACAGGTGGTTACTCAGGTGGCCAGGAACACACATTATAATAAACTTTCTATTGAAACTTTTAGCCTATATAAAAATAGTGAAGTCTTTCATTATTTTCTTGTGGTTAAAACTGCCAAGTGGGCAGGAAAGCACATTTTATATTAGTTGTAGCTTTTAGGCAGTCTTCAGGGTTAGCTCCATAAAGAATACTCTACTATAATCCAGTCTAGAATTCACATGGGCGTGAATAACTGAGACAAACTCCACATCTGAGAGGTAATATTTCTTATTAGTATATTATTTATATGCTTCTGTGGCTGTGTTCTCCTTCCTGCCTTCATGTGAGTTGCTTTTGCAAACCTCTCCTTTTTTCTTGGACTTGTTCATAACAATTGCATCTATGCACATTCAAATGGTCTAACTCCATAGTACACCCTGAAATGTACATGTCTGGATGTTTTGTCTGAGTTTTGTTCATCACCTCTAGAAAATGTGCCTTCTTTTCACTGAAACCCTTTTTTGCTTGTCCTATTGCTTTCTTTTGTCTTGATTATTAAATTCAGGAGCCATCTGGAGCCAAGCAAATAGTGAATATTATTATATCAGCAATTATTTTATCTTTGATAGTAAGAAGTGCTTCTGTGTGAATAACTGCCTTATCACCATACATCTCCTTTGTATCTTCATTTAAGTTTAGGCTCACTGTATTTGATTCAATTATAGTTTCTAGCTTTGTAGAATGCAGAACATTTCCAGCAAGTTGAACTAATGGCAGAGGGTGCTCAATAAGTTTTATGATGAATAGACAGGCTAGGTAATAAATCAGAAGGAAGTGGTCATGTGGAATTAAGGTGCCCAAGCAAATGGGGTGTTGGAGAGGGCAGAATGCTTTTGTATCAGCAAGGGGTTAATGCAAGCTTTTGTTCTTCCCTTTATGTAAAATCATACATACTGCTTGGCCAATGACTTACTTGAGAATGAAGATATCTTGAAGCTATTGGGTCACCTAACATAGTGATGCACAGCACAGGACTAGTGGAATCAGGCAGGAAGAAGTTGGGTATAAATCCTATTGTTTTGTATGGCTGCGGAAAGAGCTTCCAAAAACCAAAACAATAACACTACTACTGTCAGCAACAGAGTTCCTAAAACACAACCATCAGAGGGAAGTGTGCCAGCAAATGGATGAGTGATGAGGGACCACTACACATTCAGAACTGTTAAGGGGGAGTTGCTGGCAGAAATGAAAGAGATACTGGTCTTCTTAGAACTACAGAAAAAGCACAGACATGCAAGAACAAGAGGCAGTAGAATAAAATAAGGCAGTTTTAGCACAGTGAAATATTGAACATGGGAAACATGACATCACATCACATTACTTAAAAGTAGAAGTGGATACACATTTTTCAACAAGAGTTTTCTGTCACAAAACATCATTTTGTTTGACATCAAAACATTGCAGGAACGTGTGGATTTTGATGAAATTTTCATTGGGAAGCCTTCAGGGATTTGTTCTGTTTTTCTCATTTTGATTTGGAAACATCAGCATGTTTTGTTTAATGTTGAACCATTTAATTTTCATTTTGAATTTTCTAGTATAATAATTTTAGCATAGTTATAGTCTAATATATCTAGAGAGTTTATATTATTTCAACGTTATCAAACCATTTTGATATTATCAAAATGAAACATTCTGATACTTCCATCAGAACCTGGGACTGAAAGGGACCTCCTGGGTCATTGCTTCCAGTTCATCACAGGCTGCCAGCTGTAATCCTATTCAGATCCTTATCAAGCTTCATGTTTAAACATTTAAGTTTTTGAATCAACATTTCTCAGGATTTCCATTCTGCAGGCAAGTCAAAATTTTGACATTTTCCAATTTGAAATGTATTTTTTAAAATGTCAGCATTTCCTTCATAGTTAAAATTCCATTTTCCAACCAGCTCTATTTAAAAGCAGTAGGGGTAACTACGTTCAACAACTCATTAGAATTATTAAAGCAAATGGAGATGGCAAATTAATTTTTTCATGAAAATCAGGATTTAAGTAATATGAAAAATAATCTCTGGGACTTCCAAAAAGGGTCTACGAGTTCAGCACCGAACTCCCATGGAATTTCAGTGGGATTTGGATGCTAACTCCCTTACATTTCTTTGACCATCTCAACCAATATGACTAATGAAAAATCTGATCTGTCTGTAAAAGACAAAGGTACATTTTCTAGCAGGAGACTTAGACAATGAGCGAGTCATGCCACAGCCAAATTGTAGAGACTGGCATTTGTTTTAAATGGAAAGATGATTTTTTAACTTTTTCAATTGCTGACCAAGTTTAATATGTTAAAATAAACTTGCCAGCAGCCTCACAAATTAAATAGATAAAAGCAAGAGCTTTCTAGAGTTCCAAAGGAAAACAGCAAGGCTTACAAAGAAATATTATAGAAGTTGTCAATGCACATGTGCCTATAAGAGAGACCTTGATATCTACAGCCATTCCATATAGTTCTTACCTTCCAGTACCTGCAGCTTCAGCCCAAGAATAACTCACCATTTGGACAAAAATTCATCCCTGGTGTTATTGCATAGACTTCAAGGGAGTTTAAAAAAGAATCAATCCAGCCCCTGATGTTAATAAAGGAATTCGGTGGTTGACTCAAATTCTAATTGATTTTGACCCTGAGGATAAAGATGCCAGTGTTGATTCTTGTTTCACAATTTTGGAATCGTAGCGTAGCCCTTGATTTATTGGAGTAGTGTGAGGGGAACAGTCTTTCCAGAGCTAGAGAAAGTGAAGTGTCACAGTGCATGTATTGCCAACAGGTTGCTGAGTGGATTTACACATTCAGCTAAGTGTCTTACATTTTAAGGTGCTAAAAACAGCTCAAGAAACACAAACAAAAACAACCAGGAGTCCGGTGGCACTTTAAAGACTAGCAAATTCATTAGGGTATTGGAGCATAAGCTTTTGTGAGCTACAACTCACTTCCAAGAAAGAAAGAAAGAAGATGCAGAGATGGGAGCGTGACAGTTGCTTTACAGATCTTGGGACAAATTATTCTCTCACTTACATAGAATGCAAAGCTACAGTATCTCCACTGGACTCATTTGAGTGCTTTACAGTTGGATAACTGCACATAGAATCTGGCTGTTTATATCTGTTTTGTTCCTTAGAATTGTGGTTGGAGTATAGTAAGCTAATATGAGCAGTGAAGAGAAACATGCTTCTCAGGCAAGAACCACAAAACTGGGACTTGTTTTCTGCAGGAGATTCAGACTTGCTATGCAGGGTCATAGGAACGACACCAAATAATAGCAGACACCAGGAAAGATTAGGAAGGACTGAGCTCCAGGTGATGTACACGTCTATATCCACAAGATAAATATAGCTGCCGTAAAGTGATGAAACTACTATTTCAGTGAGAAGTAGCACGCAAATTGTGTCGGAAGCAAATGCCAGGACTTGAATTCAAATTGTGGAGCAACCATCTCCCATTTCTTTCCCTTCTCTATGGCCCATTTCTTCCTTGTTTTCCTCACTTTTTTTCCTCCTTCAGGATCCAGAGTTGTGGCTCCTATTTCTCCTCAAACTTTTAGCAGCTTCATCTACTGCCGTGACAACCAAGAAGTATGAACAGCCAGTATTTGGTGCAAAGAAATAAACCAAACATGACTGCAGCTTGCTCTGCTCAGTGCTGATTCAAAGGCCTACATTTTCAAAAGTGATGAGGGATTTTTGGTGCCCTAGTTTTGGGGTGTCTAACTTCAGACTCTTTAAAAAGGCCTGATCTTCAGAAAGTGCTGGAAATCCGAAATCTGATCTCTTGAATGTGCCTGAAAATTGAAGTCAAAATATCTATTCAACCCATGGTTGTCTGGATGCTGAGGCAAGATGCTGTTTACTGAGCAGCCACATTTTAAATTTGATAAACATCTTTACCCCCTAGACCATGAAGTTAGAGGCAGATTTTATAAGGGTTCCAGGCAAAGATACGAGGCACCGCTATTTGCCTCTGATTGAATTTGTTGTTAAAAAACTTGAAATTAAATGGTAACGGTGCTAAAGCTGTTCATTTGTCATGTGAATTTAAATTTTCCAGCTAATTGGTTAGAATTGGAGCTGACTTCTGAAATCCACTTTAGAGTGAGTCTTTGGGTCAGAACACTGCAGTTGAGAATAAATCCTGCTGATAGGGGGAAATGTAATTCCAAGGCAGTGGTTCACTTCTAAATGAGTCATGACTGTGTTGGCTTATCCATCTTCGTTGTCTTACCTAGGATGGAGATATAAATGGTATTCAATACGAATTTTCATCTCCCTACAAAAGGCATTAATATTAAATCAAGGCCAGGCTAAATGGTGATGCCGGAAATCAGTTCACCTCCCTCAGACCCAGCTGAATCTAACAAAAGTGTTTTAGGGTGATCCAGGAAAAACTCAGAATCATAAGTGATGCCCATTTATAGGATGCAGTTGATTCTATGGTGTATAATTATTCATGCTTTTGGAAAAAATTCCTCAGCATACAAAAAAGAGTTAGAACAGAATATTGACAAATTGCTTGATTCCCAGCATTAGATTAGCACTGTGCAAATGAAACTGGGAATAGCTTTCAAATGTCCGGGTACAACTCTGATTGGATCATCATGCTTCAGCAATGACATGGACATTTGGTTGGCTGTTATGGCCACCTGTGAAGATATACAACATGCTGATTTGCTAGGGTGATGAGGCATTTATAAGTGAATTTGAATTAACATAACACTTGTATTGTGCAAGAACCATTCTCTGAACTTTTTATACATTCCAGAGCCAAACAGCTGTGCTGCTCAGATGCGGGGAGGATATTACTCATGGAAGTGAGATGGGTAATTGCATCAGATTTAGGAATCTTCGTAGATTAGGGCCTGTTCTACACAACAAAGTTAGGTTGATCTAACTACATTACTCAGGGTTGTGAAAAATTGTATGCCCTGTGTGATGTAGTTAAGAAAATCTAATCCCTGATACCACTAGGTCAATGAGAGAGTTCTCCTGTTGACCTAGAGCGATCTATACAAGGGCTAGTTCGGTGTAACTATGTCACACTGGGGCATGGATTTTTCACACCCCTGAGCAACATAGTTAGACCAAATGCCCCTCTGCTATGCATATTGGCCAAACTGGACAGTCTCTACGACAAAGGATTAATGGACACAAATCAGATATTCAAAATGGTAACATGCAGAAACCTGTTGGGGAACATTTTAACTTGCCCAGACACTCATTAATGGATCGAAAAGTGGCAATATTATTACAAAGCAATTTCAAAAACCAGCTAGAGAGAGAAGCTGCAGAACTTGATTTCATTTACAAGTTTGACACCTGCAATAGAGGTTTATACAAAAACTGTAACTGGATGGCCCGCTACATTCTACACCCTAATGTCATAAAAAGCTAAGCACCGGGTACTTAGAACCCACTCTATCAGCCTCATTTACCATGGACACTCTAATTGACAACATATATTTTTTTCCTTCTTTTCCCCTTTCCATCCCCTCTCTTTCTCTGTTATTTATTTGTCCCCTGGATCTCTTAACTCCATTCATCTGAAGAAGTGGGTTGTGTCAATGGGTTGGTCTACACTGCATGGCTATTTTGGGATACCAGACGTATCCTGAAAGAGCTACTCTGCATCTACACAAGTTGCCCGTTATTTTGAAATATTTTTCAAAATAATGGGTGAGCTATTTCACCAACCCAGTAAACCTCATTGCATGAGGATTAAGGGATGGCTCAAAATAGTGCATTATTTCAAAATTTGGCACTGTGTAGATGCGCCAAATTTCAAAATAAGCTATTTCGAAATAGATTCGAAATAAGATATGCAATTTGCATTTTGCAAATTGCGTATCATTTTATTTCGAATTTAGGGTGCTGTGTAGATGCACCCCATGAAAGCTCATGATATCATCCACATTTTTGTTAGTATCTGAGGTGCTGCAAGACTATTTGCTGTTTTTTAAGTTTATTCAGTTAGGGTATGTCTACACAGCAGTGCTATTTCAGAATAACTGACATTATTCCGAAATAACACAGTCCACATCTATACTACAAGCAGTTATTTCTACATAAAGTCAAAATAATGTAAAACTGGAGGACTACTTACTCCAACTCCCGTAACCCTCATTTTATGAGGAGTAAGGGAAGTCAAAGGAAGAGTGCTCTTTCTCAGGTTTCCTGCTGTGTAGACAGAGCCAAAAGCTGAAATAAGCTATTTCAACTTAAGCTACGCACTTGACGTAGCTCAAGTTGCATAGCTTATTTTGGCTTTAGCTCTGCTGTGTAGACATACCCTCACAGACTAACGCAGCTCCCCCTCTGAAACTAATTTCCTAGGGTAGATCAGGCCTTAGACAGTTTAAATGACGATCTTCTGGAAAAAAAACCCCACAGGTTTTATGATGGCACTTGAGCAGTGGTAGAAAGATACTTCCTTAGACTGACCACATCTGTTAAAGAAAGGTTGTCATTTTCACAGAGTACCCTATCATTCCAGGAAGAGTTTCACAGATGAAAGGGGAGTATATAAACTTTTTAAGTTAATAACTGATGTGAGATGATCAGAGTTCTGAAGAAGCCACCAGGCACAGCAAATTGTGATGTTTTCCATCTCATATAACTATGGATGTGGGGCAAACACTGCCCTATGATGAGTAGGAAAATTTCTGAGATCAAACTCATGAAGTTTCTTGGAATTTTACAAATATATTCCATTTCAGCCACAATATTAGTGAAAGAATCATCCTTTATCTGACACAAGTCAGTCTCAAGCTATTATTTTTTCAACGTTCAAAAAAAGATGAGGAAAACTAATTTTAGAAAGAGTTAGGAAGGGCAAGAACATAATGAATAACTAGGATCAGCACAATTGGGTTTTCTTCTTATAATTTCAACAGATAACATTAATGTTTATTTTTAAGCATTTTCTAGATTATCAATTTAATTGCATAATTTTTAAGCATAAAGGAGGTTTTAAGCATTTATTTCAATTTTTATTTATTTAAATGTTCATGCCTGCAGGAAATTATGGGGATGGCTCAGACAGTAGGAGGGGTTGGGCAGTAGATAAAATTCTAATAAGCTCTCAAGCAGAATTTTTCTTACTTTGCCTATCTCTAAATTTTGATTTTTCTAAATGGAATTTTTTTTGTCAGTTTGTGGGTGTACAATTTACCAAAGGTCATAGTGGATTCTCCATCATAGCCGATTTTTATATCTAGATTGGATTTCTTTAAAGAAAAGATCTGCTCTAGAATCATAGAATATTAGAACTAGAAGGGACCCTGAGAGATCGAGTCCAGTCCCTTGCCCTCACTGCAGGACCAAGCACAGTCTATATCATCCCTGATAGATGTCTTTCTAACCTGTTCTTAAATATCTCCAGTGATGGAGATTCCATAACCCCTGTAGGTAATTTATTCCAGTGTTTAACCACCCTGACAGGCAGGAAGCTTTTCCTAATGTCCAACCTAAGCCTCTCTTGCTGCATTTTAAGCCCATTGCTTCTTGTCCTATCCTCGGGGTACGTCCACACTGCACCTTTATTTCGAGCTAACAGCCTACACAGCCATTCCGTTATTTCAAAATAATTTTGAAATAACGGGCGGCTTATTCTGAAATCTGTAAATCTCATTCTAATATCCTAATAGCTATTTCGAAATAAGACATGTGTAGACGCTCCTCTGTTGCTATTTCGAAATAAACCCTCACCAGGGCCATTCTAAATTATTCCTTCCCAGTGCCTCCAGTAAATCGAGATAGCACGTCTACATTAGGGAAGCCTGCCTAGGACTAATTTTGAGGCTTCCCTGTAGTGTAGATGTGCTATTTCAAAATAAGCTATTTCAGAATAACTTTTCCGGAATAGCTTATTTCGAAATAAGCATGTAATGTAGCCTCAGAGGCCAAGCCTCAGAGGCCAAGGAGAACAATTTTTCTCCCTCCTCCTTTCAACACTCTTTTAGATACTTGAAAACCACTATCATATCCCCTCTCAGTCTTCTCTTTTCTAAACTAAGCAAGCCCAGTTCTTTCAGTCTTCCCTCATAGGTCATGTTTTGTAGACCTTTAATCATTTTTGTTGCTCTTCTCTGGACCTTCTCCAATTTCTCCACATCTTTCTTGAAATGTGGTGCCCAGAACTGGACACAATACTCCAATTGAGGCCTAATCAGTGCAGAGTAGAGTGGAAGAATGACTTCTTGTGTCTTGCTCACATCCCAAAATAACATTTGCTTTTTTTACAACAATGTCACACTGTTGACTCATGTTTAACTTGTCATCCACTATGATCCCTAAATACCTTTCAGCACTACTCTTTCCTAAACTATCACTTTCCGTTCTGTATATGTGAAACTGATTGTTCCTTCCTAAGTGGAGCACTTTGCATTTGTCCTGTTTAAACTTCATCCTGTTTACCTAAGACCATTTCTCTAGTTTGTCCAAATCATTTTGAATTTTGACCCTAGCCTCCAAAGCACTTGCAATTCCTCCCAGCTTGGTATCATCTGCAAACTTAATAGTCATACTCTCTATGCCATCATCTAAATCATTGATGAAGATATTGAACAGAACCGGCCCTAAAACAGAACCCTGAGGAACCCCATTTGTTATGCCCTTCCAGCATGACTATGAACCGTTAATAACTACTCTCCGAGAACAGTTATCCAGCCAGTTATGCACCCACCTTATAGTAGCCCCATCTAAGTTGTTTGCCTTGTTTATTGATAAGAAGGCCATGTGAGACTATATCAAATGGTTTACTAAAGTGTAGGAATACCACATCCACTACTTCTCCCTCATCCACAAGACTTGTTATCCTATCAAAGAAAGCTATCAGATTGGTTTGACATGATTTGTTCTTTACAAATCCATGCGGGCTGTTACCTATCCCCTTATTTTCTTCCAGAGTCTTTCAGATTAATTCCTTAATTACTTGCTCTATTATCTTCCCTGGCACAGAAGTTAAACTGAGTGGTCTGTCGTTTTCTGGGTTGTTCTTATTTCCCTTTTTATAGATGGGCACTATATTTGCCCTTTTCCAGTCTTCTGGAATTTCTCCTGACTTCCATGATTTTTCAAAGATGATAGCTAAAAGCTCAGATACCTCCTCTATCAGCTCCTTGAGTATTGTAGGTGCATTTCATCAGGCCCTGGTGATTTGCAGACATCTAACTTTTCTAAGTAATTTTTTAACTTGTTCTTTTATTTTAACTTCTAAACCTACCCCATTTCACTAGCATTCACCATGTTAGGCATCCCATCACCATCCATCAACTTGACAAAAACCAAAATAAAGAAGTCATTAAGCACCTGTGCCATTTCCAAGTTTCCTGTTATTGTTTCTCCCTCTTGACTGATCAATGGGCCTACCCTGTCTCTTCCTTGTGCTTCTAATATACTTGTAGAACATAATCTTGTTACCCTTTATGCCTCTAACTAGATTTACCTCTTTTTGTACCTTTGCCTTTCTAATGTTGCCCCTGCTTACTTGTGTTGTTTGCTTATATTCATCCTAGTTTTCACTTTTTATGTGACTCCTTTTTGATTTTTAGATCATGTAAGATCTCCTGGTTGATCCAAGGTGGTCTCCTGCCATACTTTTTATCTTTCCTACACAGTGGAATAGTTTGCTTTTGGGCCCTTAATAATGTCCATTAAAAAACCCATTACAATCTTCTGCCGTAGACTTACAGGAGTATATATACTAATATTTCGGAAAAAAGTTGACGTGTCTGTTTCTATATTTTCATTTACACCTTGGAAAAAGTTTAAAAAATATTCAAAAGATCAAATAATTACAAAATAATCACAACTTTTCACCTTGAAAGTGTTAGAACTAATTTTTTCCTTTGTAACATTCTTTTACATCTTAATTTTGCAGTATGAAGCTAATTTTGTGTTATCTATGCAATGTGGATGATGGAGATTATTGCAAAAGGCCCTCTGTAAATACAGGTTGAACCGCCCTAGTGCAGCACTCTCTGGTCTGGCAACATCCATGGTCTGGCATGATGTTAGTTAGTTGGATGTTGACTTATAGGCATGGTTAAGTTTCCCACAGTCCCATAAAGTTTGTTTACAGCCACCAGTCCTGGTTCTCAGTGTTCTGTGCCAGACTAGAGAGCTTCAACCTATATTAGAAGGTAGACAGAGCAATTAGAATAGATGGATTTCTTCTGTTGTGTATCATAACATGGAGTCAAGACCACCATGAAACTTTTCAGAAATTCAGATCCTGATCTGGTCTTGATGGAGGAATGTTGTATATATTAAGTTCCTCTATAGAAGAGAACATTCTGAACTCTTTATAAATAGAGTAACAAATTGGATTTATAGATTCCAATGCCTGAAGGAACCACTGTGAGCATCTAGCTTCACCTCCTGTGTAACATAGGCCATAGAATTTCCCACAAATGATTCTTGTTTGACCTAGAGCAGATTTTTTTTTTAAACTCCAGTCTAGATTTTTTTAAAAAGCCACTGATGAAGAATCTACCAGGGCCCTTGGTAAGTTGTCGATACATAGTTATATGGTAGGTAAGAAGATACAGTGACCACTAGCAGAACCATCACCTGAAACCAGAAATTAACATTTTTAGATGTTTGTAAATTTTTAAACTTTCTCCCATCAACATTTCCCTACCCTCAGTAGTTTTAATTTTTGCACACCTTTGTATTTCCTGGTTCTAGACAAAACTGGAAGCAGAAATGCTAAAGTAATGTTTGTAAGAGCTGTTCTAACATTTGTGGCCAATTCAACAGCATGAAATACCAGATAACTTTCAAAGAAGCCTGTGGTCACACAATTTCTGACCCAATAGCATAGATCTATGAAATCTGGATATTCAGATAAACATCTAAATTTATGGGTGCTTAACATGAGGTGAACCAAATCTCATAATTTTAAGAGGTTTCTCCATGTAACAGGTCAGACTCATCACAGTGGTGCCTCCTGCTGGTTAGTCTCAGAATTAGCTCAGTCCATTAGCAGGGTGACCTCTTCTGGCCATTTCTGACCCATTGTTCGCTCACCTGCTTCCGCCATCTGATTCTGGACCCACCTCACTCCCTTGGTCCATGGTGTCCACTTCAGGACATTGCCTTTTGGCAGTGTCCATTACTCCATTTTCCACCTAGTTCTTCCCCCCTGCTAGTTAGGGAGAGCCTGGTCTTTTCTCTGTTGAGCTTCCCATTATATCAGGGCTGCCCCAGCAAGCTGCCTCCTGACTGGTTAGTAATAAGCCTGTCCCTGATTGGCTGGGTTCTTCATAGGCTCCCTCAGCCTGCTTTAATCTTTCTTGGTCCCACTACACTCCATCACTAGAAACGAAGAGGCAGATGTTCATTTGGTGAAATTGGTCAGATGCCCATTGACTTTACATTGCATTTGCATTCCATTAAGTTTACACCATCTAAGGGTTTGTCCACAATAATTTTGGCTTTGTGCTTCCTATTCTGGTGTGTCCAGTAAACTCATAACTTCATTATGCATAAATTACCCCCAAACTGTGCAGACTATAACCAGTACTGGAATGAATAGTTTTAATATCTTTTTTTGAGAGCTAAGGTTCTCTATATAGGGCGTCAGCAATTTTTAAAGTGCATAATTTTAACATTGTTATACACCCTGGGAGAACATAGAGTACATGCAAATGAGCAGTGAATATGGCTTGTGCTTACAAATTCTAAAAATTCAGCGTTGCTGCTGTAAAGACACTCACATTATGTTTGGAGAAAAGATAATAATGCCTCATGTCATTCAATAGCGACTCCTCTGACAAATTAAAAAACCCCATTGATGTGCTCTGAAGGGCATCCCAGCAAAGACTATCATTTAGTATATGTCTCTAAGGCACTTAGCGGAATTGGACTCCGCCATGTCTACTCTCTATACATTAACTCAAATTACATGTTAAATATTCAGAATAAAACAGTTCCCAAGATGGAACAATGGTGGCTGCAACACCACTATACAACAGAAGGATGAAAAGGCAGGAAAACAAAGAACTCCTTCTATGATCTAACAGGGCTCAGGAGATTTCCCCCTTTTTCCCAGAGAAAATATGCATGCAAAAATAAACATTGGACATTTTCCATGATTTAAATTACATTTTGCATTCAGAAAAGTGTGACAATGACTCTTCATAGCAAGGTTAAAACAAACGAAATGTTCTTGCTGAATGTTTAACTTTAAGCAGCTCAGCCATTCACAAAACATATAGTATCTCACAACCCAGAAACGAACATGACATTTTTAGAAGACACAATTGCCAACTCTGGAGCCAGTTCCCATTTTTCTTGCAATAGCTAGAGTTGGCTTAATATAGCTCCACTACTACTTCATCCCCATTCAGAGCAAAATGAGATGGAGAACTTAATCTTCCCCTGCTGGATAAAAATCGGGTCAAATATAACAAAATACCAAGCGAACAACTTCATTGATTGGTGCCTTTCTGCATCTTTAAGTGCCTAAATACCTTTGATAATCTTATCTTAAATGCCAAGGGACACTTTTGAAAATGGGACTTTGACTGCTAAATCACTTAGGTGACTTTGGAAAATGTTGCCAGATGTCAATAATTCCAGCTTCACTGTCCCATATACTTTAGCCCTATGGGGAAAAAAAATCCTCTCTTTGACAGTGAGTCCATCATCTTACCTTTCAAGCCCTAAGCTTTCCTATCACATCACTGACCAAACTGTGCTTGGTAGATCTCTGTACCTGTGCATGTTTGTGCTTTTTACAGCTCCATAATGGTAGCAGTTAATACTTTCCTGGATGTAATTATATCTTCATGTGATGTTCCCAGGAGATTTCATGGAATCTCCTCCCTTCAGCTATGTCTACACTGCATGCTTATTTCAAAATAACAAAGTGCGCATCCACACAGCAAACCCATTATTTTGAAATAATGTTGAAATAATGGGCTTCTTACTCTGACTTCTGTAACCCTCATTTCATGAGGAGTAAGGGAAGTAAAAGGAAGAGTGTTCTTCCTTCAATTTCCTGCTGTGTAGACAGCACCAAAAACCGAGTTAAGAGACTTTGACTCCAGCTACGCAATTAACGTAGCTGAAGTTGTGTATCTTAACTTGATTTTAGCCTACAGTGTAGACGTACCTTTCCTGGCCTTAGGAAACTCTGTGGCAGATATTCTTCCATATATACATATTTTCTTTTTTTTTCCCTCTCCTATACAAGATATCTGTAGGGGCATTCTAGTCTGTTTTAGACATCCAACTTCTTGGCAATATAAACTTGCATTTGAGTCTACATTTTGCCTTTCAGTGTATAAACCCTTCCACACGTGTTGAATCCTTGGAGTATGGAGGGGAAAGCATCTATTTTTTATTTTTATCCTTCTCCATGGTTCTGTGCTTCATATGGTTGACAAGGTGATAGAAATGTCAGGGCAAAAGATTTGTATTTATGATGTAGTGGAGAGATGGAAACACACGGCACTTCAGGCATTTTATTAACTGTGAAAGCTGCAGTTAGCATATTGTCTGTTAATGCCTTCTGAGCACCATGCAATAAACCAAGACCTCCAAAGGCTAGTGAGTGACTCAGGACAGCTCATATCTAGAGGCCAAGGTTGACTTTTTGGTCCCAGCAAACTGTCAGATCCAATCACATGGGAGAAACAGAAACTGCAAAGTGACCTTTATTACTGTGTGTCAGAAAGGGAACACTCCAAAGGCTTACTATGTATACAGGGCTGTGAGACTTTTCACTTAGTGACCAAAGTGGGTTGCTGTTTATGTGATAAGCCTTAATAGGATGTCTAAAGTTGAGAGTCTGAAATGGGAGCCTTATAATAAAGCATTTAGGAAATATTTTAACTGGTTCTACAGAGGGGCATAGATCAGTGAGGGGCAACTTAGGCTAGTGAGTGGGCCGCATGAGTGGCCCTCTTTCATCTTAGTGGGTCGCAAGATTGTCATAACCAAGATGGGATAGGATAGTTTTGTAACTGCTTGCGTACCTACATTTAGTGGGGTGTACCAACTGAACCCTAGCAGCACTTCAATTGGCTATAGAAGGAGCACATGGCTCTCACAGACAATGTTGTGTGCAATCAGCATGCACCTCACTTCACGTGCCTTTGCTTTACGTGCAATACCAGTAGGAAAAAAAATATGCAGATGAAACTAGCAGAATCTGGCAACCCAGTGCATGGGCAATGGTAAAAAAAAGTCTCATGGGCCACACATAGAACCCCAATGGACTGCATGCAACCCTCAGGCCACTGGCTGCCCACCACTGGCATTGATTGTGTATTGAGGAACTGTTTTGATGGTCTTATGTGCAATAGGCAACTGAAGTCATCATGTGGCAGTGAATCAGTGTGCTGACTACATGAGCCACAGATTCCAAGGCCAGATGGTATTGCTGAGGGAAGAAGCTCCAACAGCTGTAAACTAGGCTCAAACACAAGTACGGTGGATTGGACATGTACAACACATCTTGAAGAACAACATTGTGATCAGCTAGTCTAAGCTCCTTTATAACAGCAGCCACGGAATTTCCCCAAAATATTTCCTAGACCATCTTTCTCTCTTTCAAGTGGGCAAAAAGGTGAAAGAAGACCATACTTTGCTCAATGCCCATGATGTCCATTTACTTTGATATAAAAAAGGCCAGGTAGTTTATGTAACTTTCCTCTGCCAAAATTTGTAATGTCTGCACAGCACAAACTTCGCATTACAAAACTGAAGCAATAGGGACTCTACCTGTTTGGGGTTTCATATCAAATCTGAAATTTGGCCCAATTTCATCTAAAGTGTCACCAAGTTCACAAGTGGGGCCAAAGTGGGAGTGAATGTAGGCAGAGTTTCCTGTGACTTTTTGGAAGTCATTTATGTTTACATTTCAAATAGGTAGCTCCAAATAGTTTTTTTTATAGTTGGGCAAAATTCAAGGGTTTTAGCTGAATTTTGCTTTGCTTTTAAACTTTTACTCAAAGTAAAATTAAAGGAGCAAGTTCTTGGCACTGCTATGCGCCCTTTGCATGGCTTTGGTGGCACAATGTTGCAATTACACTATCTTAACTTCATAGAATCATAGAGCTGGAAGAGACCTCACAAGGTCATTAAGTCCAGCCCCCTGCCCAAGGCAGGACCAATCCCAAATAAATCAACTCAGCCAGGGTTTTGTCAAGCCGAGACTTAAAAACCTCTAGGGATAGAGATTCCACCATCTCCTTAGGTAACCCATTCCAGTACTTCACCACCCTAGTAGTAAAGTAGTTTTTCCTAATATCCAACCTAGACCTCCCCCACTGTAACTTGAGACCATTGCTCCTTGTTCTGCCATCCGTCACTACTGTGAACAGCCTCGTCAAGAAGTTGAAGGCTGCTATCGAATCCCCCCTCACTCTTCTCTTCTGTAGACTAAACAAACCCAAATCCCTCAGTCTTTCCTCATAGGTCATGTGCTCCAGCCCCCTAATCATTTTGGTTGCCCTCCGCTGGACCCTCTCCAATGTGTCCACCTTGGTTTCTGAGGATTTCCCCTGTGTAGAGGAAATATTTTAGCAGAGTATGGTGAGTGGCATAGTACTCTGTACCATGCTCTGATGCAGCTCCCAAACACATGGGTGGCATGCTTGGAGAAAGGTGACATGGACACTTCTGGGCCATAGGTAGCCAGGAGAAACTGAGAGCAGCCCTGAGCTTGATCTATGACACCATAGGCTGAATTAGTCTCCAGCAGTCCTACAATTGAAGGAATTGGCATAAAGTCACTTTTCTACCTTTTTGTCCTGCATGGAACACAGCTTGATCAGATTAAAGAATTTGGTTCAAGAGGTTCAAACCCATGTAAATGGTAACAACACTACTTTTTACCTAGAAACCTCTTCTAGGCTTGAAAAGTTTATTACCCCCTGACTCCTGCTTTTAAACTAACTTTCTATCCAGCTTCCTATTTTGCTTCTCATTCCATAATTCCTCAGACATTAATCTTTGATGTGGCACTCTGTTGGATACTTTTTGAAAGTCCACTGATTTTTCCATGTCAGTTAAGCCAGTGATATATGCTCTAAGAGGTGCAGCAGACTAGTTAAGTGTGATCTTTCCTGCTGGATCTACGTTTGCCACCTTTAATTCAGTCAAGGGAGAAGATAGGAAATTCTCGGGAAGAAACTTGAAGTGATATATGTTGCTGTGAAAGGGTCATTGGCTAGCCCCACATAAATGAAAAGCTACTCTACGTATAGCAGTATATATCTGGAATCAATGCAGTTGTACTACCGTGAGAAGAAAACCAGAGCCCACTTGTTCTATATGTGAATATTATTAGAGTCTAATCTGACCTAGTAATATTTTTCAAGACAAACAGTGGGACACAATGTAGTTTAGAGATAGAGACAGTGTAGTTGATGAACATTTGCCAATAGTGCCCATAGATTCCTCCTTGGAGAATCTTTTAAAATTAGCTCATAGCCCTGGTATCTGTTTACTTGTGATACCCACAGGACATCCTCTGCCTTGCACCTTATGTTTTCTTTTTCACTTCTGTAAAGTGAGTGTAACCTGATTAGAATAGGAACATTTTACACCCAGTTTAGACGGTGTAAATCAGAATCAGGTGCAGGAAGCTTACACTACAAAATAGGTAGAATTTATCTTTGGGGTTAATGGGTGCATAGCTTCATTATACAAAATGACATTATTATAAGAATGCAATAAAAATCTTCAGCTAATTAAACAAAGGAAGATTCTTTGGGGAAAGGGAGCAGTAGATGTGGAGAATACTAATATTTCTCTTGTAGCTTCTGGCTTATAGTCTTTGGTGAATTTTTAAGCCCCTGACTATAGGGATTCATAATGGAAATGCTGCTCTGCCTCTAAGCACTTGATGTGTAAATGGCACTGCCATGTTATTTTAGGATGCTGCACTTTAAACAGAAATGTGCCAGCGAGTATTCCTTTGACATACCAACTGTCAAACTGTCAAGACCAATCACAACAGTCCATTAATGACAAAACCCAGTGGAAAAATGCACATATCACATTCTAAATCATATGAATCAAATCTAACACTGACAACTAATTTTAAAATTATGACACCATTCTTGTTTTATTCCCCCAAAATATATCCAAATACTAGTGTCAAAGAAAAAATCTGTGCCTGCCTACTGGGATAATGTCTCAGAATTAGCTTGGAGGAGCTCAACAATTCAGAGCTGCCTTTGTGATGAATGAACTGCTAAGTTCTACAGGGCACATTTGATCCACAGTCAAGTGCTTGTGATTTGGGAGATGAATTATCGAAGAAATGCAAAATACCTGCACTTTTGTGTTAGTAGTAACAAGTCCCCATTCAAGGAGGTGATGTGTATCTTATTCTGGGAAGCTTTCCAGGAGTACCAGCAGGTTCTTGGTTTGATTATTTTTCTAGAAAAAAAAGTAACTTGACTTTTTTGGGGTTTCCTTGGACCCCCTGGTTCACTTTTTAATAATGATACAGGTCACACAACATTTTAATGGAAAATTTAACTTGTCTGTTTCCTCAAGCAACAGAGATTTGCTCATTCTGGATTTCTAAGGCAGATGGATGAATCAGAGCTCCAACGGACTTGAAGCCTCAATGCAAACAAGTTCGTCATAGAGATCATATTATCCTCATCAATGCAAATTTCAGAAGTTGGCAGCAAATAACTTGAATGGTGACATCTGAATTATGTCTCTTTAAAAGACATTAGCTGGTTGCATTTCATCCAACAAGGCGTACAAAAGACACAGGAGCTGATGCCAAAACTTGTCCCTTTAACTGAAATACTGAAGGCAAATGGCCTCAGCCCTAAACTGAGAGCCATCCGTTAATCTGGCTGCCCATTGTGGTGCCTGCAGTCTCAGACATTCTCTGACACCTCCTTCAATCACAAACCAATGAGATTGGTTCATATTCTTTACCTGCCCCAATAATCCACTGGTAAGTGTGAACGTATGGGCGGTAACTGTCTGATTTTCAGACCCTCACTGCTTGGACCCTTTCGGGAATTGAAAATAAGAACATAACATAAGAATGGCTGTACTGGCTCTGACCAAAGGTCCATCTAGCCCAGTATCCTGTCTGCCAACAGTGGCCAATGCCAGATGCCCCAGAGGGAGTGAACAGATCCTCAAGTGATCCCTCCCCGGTCACCCATTCCCAGCCTCTGACAAACAGAGGCTAAGGACACCATTCCTACCCATCCTGGCCAATAAGTATCGATGGACCTAACCTCCATTAATTTATCTAGTTCTTATTTGAACCCTGTTAAAGTCCTGGTCTTCACATCATATCAAATCTCTGATGCTGTCAGTATCTCTGTCCTAGTCCTATAGGAATGAGTTTCAAAATTTGTCAGACTGAGATCTTTTTTTCATTGCTGCAGCAAACTGATCCCTGCCCAGATAGCTGCCATGTTTGTGTATAACTAGTTGGCTGGTATGCTGGCTTGTAGCCTCTGAATGCCCTTGTGGCAATGGAATTTCCTGCCAGTCCCAAAGCTGTCAGGAGCCATAGCTCTAAACCGGGGAGGCTTCATCTCTGGATCTTGGCTGCAGAAGGGTGCAAACTCTGGGAATCTATTGTCCTGAAATAGGTATTGCATGAGCAATGCCATTGTCTATGCCAAGCATATGTATAGCATAGAAAAGAACATTAGAAGGCGGTGCAGTGTGAATGCCCTTACCAGCCTCATGACCTGTGCTGACCATCAATTAATAATGTGAACCATTGGCTGATGGTCCCACCAAAAATGAACCCATTTATTTCTGAATTCCTCATCTAAAATGGTCACTGCTACCAATAGTGGGGAAAAAAATCAAGTAACATACTTAGTTATAGCTTGTCCTATCCACTCACATATATAGTCACCCTTGAAGAGGTCTAGCTCCCATTTGTTCTTCTAGTTGACATATCCCTAATAGAGATGTCAAGCCCAGGGCTGTCTGCACCAAGATTTTAGGCAGTGGTGTAGCTACACTAACGAAAACCCTATGCACAGCCACCATTTACACCCATGCAGGATGGTTTGCATCAGCCGAGTTTATACTCTACCTGCATCCTGTTTCAAACTGAGATAAATTTTATATTGTGAATCATTCTGCTAGGATTTAAGACAGTTTTTACATGATGGGTCAAATTCTCATCTCCTTCCATGGAGATACCTTAGCCTTAGTTTAACTGAAGATAAAATGGGCCCAATAGCAGCACAAATCATCTATCTTAGTCAAAGTACAGGTTGTACCTCCCTGATCCTCAGACCTGACCGGACCTGAACCAGGGAATTTGTCAGACCAGGGGATGACAATGCTTGCCCCTCTGCTGCCACTTGGCTGCTGGGCTCCACTTCAGTGGGAGCAGAGGGGCTGCCATGGACCAAGTGTGGCGGGGGGCACTTGGGGGAAGAGGCAGGGTGGATGTGGAACTCCAGGAGTGAAGCCCTGTAGGAGAGCACCAGGCTCTTTGGCAGCTGCGCTGCACTCCTGGCTCCCAGCTGCATGGCTCCGCAGCAACCCTGCTTCTTCCCCTGGGCATCCTCCATCTCTGCTTCTCCCCTTCCTTCCCGCCTCCTTCCCTGAGCTTGTGGCTTTGGAAGGATGGGTGAGGAGTTGCTGAGTGGGAGATTGGTTTTTCCCTGTGAGTGCTACAGACCAGGAGCACTCACAGGGATGCTGGACCATAGATGGTGCCGGACTATAGAAGTCCAGACTATAGAGGTTGAACCTGTATATGGTTAATATAGAAATTAATAAATGTATGAATCATCCTTTTTTTTTTGGTCTGGGATTACTCACCATCTGCAGCTGGCCTGGATCAGGGAAGTTCAGATTCTTAGAAGAAATTGAGACACTTTAAACTGTGGTTCAGTGGGAACTTTCTGTTGACTGACACCACATTGCAATGCAGGCTGTGAAGATACATTTCAAATACAAATGTGACAGTGAGAAGCACAGAAGCATCAACAGGGCAGGGGGTTTATCCTGGGGACAGGTGCAATGCACAGCTGTGCTCTTCATTGCACTGCCAAAGTCAGCACTTAGGAGGCAAGAAGCTGGAGCTGGCAGCAATTGAAAAACATCTTGTCTCTGAATAGCTGTTATTTTATAAAATAAGTGAGCCAGATGTGAGCTAACCAGCGCTTGTGCAGACCTGCTACAGGGAAAAGCCCCCATTCGTGTCAAAAGACCTTTTGCCTGAATAAAGAATGCATGCCATCAGAGTAGGGCAGAGGGGCTGCATACCAGGACACGGCTAGCTCTTCTTCCTATTCCCCTACCAGGGAGCGAGGGGAAGTACACAGCTTGCATGCATTGCTCTCACTCCCAGCTGGCAAGGGAAGTGGGCAGGGGAGTAATTAATTCATTGACATTGTCATCCTCAGTGTAATAACTAATGGAGATAACTATTGTGACATACATTACTTTTTTTCAACCGCAAGCATTCAAACCATGCGTCAGAACCCAGCAAATCATGAGAGGACCTTAAAAATCAAGAGAATCGTTTAAAATAATAAACATGAGGCTCTTTTTATTTGTCTTCTGGTCTCTAGAGAGTGCTTGGTGCTGCCATGAAGGCAGGGGATTGAACTCAATAACCTCTCAAGGTCCCTTCCACATCTAGTGCTCTATGATTCTGAGCCTATGGGTATGTTTGGTTCATGTTTGCAGGCTTTTTTTCTGCAATGAGGCAAAAGGGCTAGAAACAAATTCTTTTTTTTTATTTCCCCTTTGGAAGTGGATATTCTTAAATAACCATATGTCTTCAGGAGCCAGGGCTTGTTTTCTTAGATGGAATATAGGGGTCCAAAGACGTTTACATAACCCAGTCACTGTCCCATATTAAACAACTATAAACAAGGTTTGGTATACAGAGACATTAGCCTGCTTAGCATCATGGTGCAAACACCTTTAAAATCCATGTAGCCTTTTATTAAAGGTACAGAAGAGCAGGAAAACTAGATGCAGCATTTGAAATGCAAAGTAGTAAGACAGACCTTTATTTTAACAACATCCTTTGCTTTCTTTCTCTGGAAAGAATTTTCAGAAGGAAAAAAACTCCTGACAATCTCTTGGATGGTATTAAAGATGGCAATAATTACCCTTTTGGGGAAAAGAAAAGAGTTAGTAGAGATGGATGGAGCAGTCATTGTTTGGTCCTGTTTCCTAGAGGACAAAACAAGATACATACAAAAGGGAAAGGAAAGAAAGGAACAATGATATAAAATGCAGCTTCTGCCTCTGAGATTGCACCTCACTGCTGGAGAAACTCTGGCACAGCACATGATCTGTTCAGGCTCTGTCTGACCTGGCAAACTTGTATCAGCACGGGGATGTTTGGGGTATTGCGGTTAGCTACCAAAATATGCAGCCTTGGCTGGGTAAGACAGACTATTGTTAGTCAGAAAGAAAAAGGAGAGGGATAGTTGCAATGCTGGCAGGCCAGGTTCTGACTCATGCCAAGGCCCAGGGCCTCTCTTAATACTAACAAATGTCCAGCTAGAAACCAGTCTGGCACACCTATGGGTTAGTTCAGTTAAAACAGATGTACTAGTGCTATAAGAATGTGTTTAACTTTGTGGAGTGTTTGTATGATGCTGCAGATATTAATCCTACTTATAATATCCGCACCCCATAGCATAAAGTTAGATTTAGGGTTTGCCTTGTAAACCTCTGTGATCATGTAACTCACCAAACAGGCTAAGAAGCATAATGCTCCTTTTACGCACAACATGACCCATTGGAAGCAAATAAAGCATTGCAAAGCATCATAGGACAGAAAACTTGTTAATTGTTAATTCCCTCCAAGATGATGAGGTCTGAGCATGAACTCGTCCCACCAACTTGGATTCTAGGTGCAGGGGTAAAAATCCCTTATGAGCAGAATCTGGGTCTCTTTTTGCTTTCTGGATTCTGAGGGAAAACATAAGCAAGGGATCCCCATGCTGCATGGTGAGAGTCAGCCCTAATGCACATGTAGAGTTGATTGTCACAGAAGCTTCTATTACCTTTAAAAATCTGTAACTCATTTGTATGTGCAGGTTTCCTGTTATAATCTGGGAAATAACTCTCTTCCTTCTTTTCTCAGTTAATAAATCTTTAGTTAGTTTATTACAGGATTGTCTACAGATATTGTCTTTGGTTTGAGATTGAGGTACAAATGATCTGGGATAAATGATTGCTTCTTTGGGACAGGGAGTAACTTGAATATTGTTAAAACCTAAAAAACCAACAAATAGTCTTGCAGCACCTTAAAGACTAACAAAACATGTAGGGGTGCATCTAGGCAGCACCCTTCAGTCGGAATAAGCTATGCGATTTGCGCTATGCAAATTGCGTAGCTTATTCCAAGTCTAAGTTGAAAGAGCCACCATCATACAAATAACAAGGAGTCTGTTATTTGGTCTTTACATGTTTTGGTATACACTTTAAGTTTCAATAATGTTTTAGGGAAAGCAGAGTATAGCTAATGATGTAAGAGCCTTTGTCTGAGCTCTGTTTACAGCCCAACCTTTTGGCTGGCAGGCTTCTCACTTTAAAGATGCAGTACAAGAAACCCAGGATTTTAGCCTTGTATGCCACCCTTCCCCCCCAAAATCCATTTTCACTAAATTCATTTCCAGGCTATAGCTACACTTTAAAAGAACAGTCTGAAACATGTAATGTAATACATCAAACAAATACCACGGCAAAGAATAAACATACGGAGGGAATACACTTCCAGCACTGAAAAGGTATTGGCACAATAAGAGAAATGAACCAAGCAAAATTTCAACCTCAAAATCTGCAGTCTTTGTTCTAGCAGAACTCTCCTCCTCCCCTCCCGCAGTGTTCAAACAGAAAAGTCCTCAAACAGTTAAAGGACTAGATGGGTTAAACAGTAACATTGTGGCACCATAGGGATAGCCATGTATTCCTCTTGTCTAGACAAACTAACCACTTCCGTTCTGGGAGTTTGTTCATAACATAGCAGCAAAATCCACAAGGCCCTATGAGATGACCTATCTCATCCCTGTGGAAAAACCCAGAGGCGAGGAGAAGGGGTGGGGAATCTTTAGTATTCTCCCCACAATCAGTTTACTGGGGACGGAGCAGCTCACCCTTGGAGTGTAGACTGTAGTGCTCATTCCCAAACCAGGGAAATCACTGTATCAACTCTGGCCCATTGGGTCTTCTCAGATTCATGGTCAATGTTGCTCCATTGGAGCTGAAACACTGGGGAGGCCTGCAGCCCCCATGACCTCCAAGGAGGACTTTAGGAAAAGAGAATACAGCCCTAGTCTGAACAATCCTTTTCTGTTTAGGCTCCCTGGGTCCAGAAAGGGGCATAATGTGTATCCTTTGTGGCCCCACCCACAACCCATTCACTCTCTTCTCCATGCTGCCCAGCCATCTACCCTGCTTCCTGTGCAGACCCTGAACCCACAGAGCATCCTCTGTAGAGCCTAGAGAAGATGAAGGGAGGTGCCATGGAAGTACTGAACCAGCTCCTGTGTCAGAGAATCCCCTTAGTTTACAGATGTGGACATCATAAGCTATGCCCATGACACAGCTGCTGTCAAGTGTAGCTCACCATGTTCTGGGAATGGTGGGTGAAGTTGAACAACACTGTGGGATAGGGATTGAATCTGCCTCTGTGTTTGTACAGCACCTAGCACAATGGGACTACAAACCAGACCAAACCCTCGAGTAGAACATAGCTATTAGCTAAGAGAACAGCACCAATACTTGCTAAGGGAAATACTGATGCTTCATTGTCCTGATGTGTACACGAGGCAAGCAGAGGGCACATTTCAACTGTCTGTGACCAGTCAGAATTTTGTGCCCTCAGAGTGTAATGAGAAGGAAAGTACAGCAAATTCTGCTGTGCACATGCCTTTCATGGTCAAGAGGCATCAAGTGCAAGACCTCACTTTTTGTGTAATTCGCTGACATAGTCAGGGGCATTTTGACTCCAGCCTACATTGTTTTTTAGCCAAACTTGTGCATTGTGGAGTCTTTCATTCTTCTTTCCCTCATTCAGCCTATCCACTAGGAAACTATTTCAAAATTACTAAATTTGACTTAAGACCTCCTATTTAACAAATTTGAACTTGCGTGTCCTCACTAAGGGGAAGCATTGAAATTAGTCTGAGGAAGGCTCCGTTAACGTGGACACGCTACCTCAGACTCAGAGCCCCAGGAAACCATCAGGGGAACTGCAGCAGGCCTCCCAGAGGCTAGTAAGTTTGAATTAGCAGCACAGAGCGTCTACACTACCGTTATTTTGAAATTGCTATTTCAGAATTAGTGTTACTCCTCATGAAAAGCAGGAGTACACAGTTTGAATTCCACTGCCCATTATTTCGAAATAACAGGCTTGGTAGTGTGGCCGCACCGCTTCTAAATTCGAACTTCGGAGAGTTATTTTAGAATAGGGTCCTAGTGTAGACCAGGGCTCAGAGAAAAAGCAAATTCACCTTACAGTGAAACATGTGCCCTTAGCACACATTGTGCCTCCTTTTATATATTTGCATTATTTTTTCATCTTGCAATTATTCTGGGCTCAATTCATCCCTGGTGAAGTAAAGTTGAATCCATTGGAGTTAACTGAATGCCCCCGGAAATGAGTTTGGCTCTGACTGTATTAGTCACTCACACAGTAAGAAAATGCTGCAAGCCCCACTCCCACAATTGTTCTTTGGGAGCCAACCAGTATTCCTGTTTAATGACACATTGCCTTCAGTGAAGCTCACTCATATCCAGCTTTCCAGTGGGGGTTAGCCCTGGGTCCCAAAGGGACTTGGGGATTGCAACACTGATAATCTTTTAGGGGCCTAGAAAACCACAGCAACAACAGTGCTATGAACATAGGCAACAGGTGGAGCCCCACCCCCTCCAGGGAGACTAGCCCCTGCTCCTCCCTTTCTACGTCTGCCTCCCTCTAGGCCAGAGCCCTGAGTACCCCCCCCACAGCGAGAGCCCTGAACCTCCCCTCCCCCTTCATGACCAGAGCTATGAGCCCTCCCCACCTGGAGAAGCCCTGAGCATCCCCACTCAGATGGAGGAGTGCTGAGCTGGCCAGAGGGTCCCCCCTCAGCTGGAGGGGTCCAGGGCTGGCTGAAGGCATGATCCCCCCTTACTTGACCCCCCCCCACCAAAGCCCCTTTTCTCTCACCTTCCTGGAGAAGCCTCTAGCTCCCCCTTGCCTGGAGGTGCCCCAGGCCCCGAGCTGCCCAGGGAGAGCCACAGTGTCCCTCCCAGAGATGAGCCTGAACTTTTGATATGCTCCATGAAGGTTCTAGGGCAGCTGAGAAGGAAGTATCTGCTGGATTTATCATTAATCTCTCTAGAGTTCAAGGAGATTAATGATGAACCCAGCCAATAGGAGATGATCAGGGTCATCCCTAGGGGGGTATGGGGCCTGGAGTAACCACCCTCAACAGGCCATGCCATCACTACATTACTTCTTCCATGCCCCCACCTCTGCCTCCCCTTCCCACTCCTGCCACACCCCCATTGCACCCCCTGCCCAAAGGCCCCTCCCCCAAGTGGTGTGAGTTGGGGGATTACTGGGGGCTTGGCTCAGGATGGCAGCTGGGGTTGGGCCTTCCACACTCACTGCAGTGGTGGGAGCCAGAGTGACCCAGCAGTCCGCTCCTCTTTGCTCCATCACCCATCTCCCAGCCTGCTGTGCTCCCCTTCCCACTGCCACAGTAAAGGGGAGCAGAGCAGGCTGCGGGGAAGGAGGAGCAGAGCAGGCTGCCAGGTCGCTCTGGCTCCCGCCACCATGGTGAGTGCAGGGGGCCTGACTCTGGCTGCTGCCCATCTCCAAGCCCCCCAACTAATCTCCCAGGTTGCCCTGGGCCCGTCCAAAGGACAGTTGAGGTTTCCCCACAGCACAGGTCCTGGGGTAGCTGCCCCAAACTGTCGTAGGGACAGGACAGCTCTGAAGATGATGAAGACAGGGGTGTGTCTTGGACATAAGGTACCTCCCAGCATTCTGGATTTGAGCACCTATCTCTGCTTAATGATTCACTACTGGAAATCCCTCTCCTGGAGTCAGCTGGTTTAGATACCTAAGACGTCTCTTGTGGGAATGAGCTATTGTGACATACCAGGGACCTCTGTTACCACTGCCCTGTAATTTGGGGTGCTCTTTATAGTGTTTTGCTGCTGCATTCTCCAGTATGGACTGCTCACTCCCAGCTTTGTCTCTGTGTGTGCTGCAGCCAATCAGCCACCCCATGGCTCTTACCAGCCTTGAATATGCTGCAGGTGACCCAACACACTCCCAGTCCCAGATCTTCCCCCAGAAATGTATGTCCTGTACTTTCCATCCCTCTTCTGGGCAGCACAGGTATGTTAAACTCTTCATTCCATTCAGGGGAATAACATTCCCACAACTTGCTATCCCAAATGGACTTACCCCAACACTTTCACTTGAACACAATAGATTAGATAAAATAATAAAACAAGTTTATTAATTATAAAGAGAGGGATTTTAAGTGAGTACAAGAAATAAGGCATAAAAGTTAGAAATGGTTACAAGAAAAATAAAGAGAAAACACTTAGGCATCACTAACTTAAACTACATTAGATTCAAGCAAAGTTGTCTCACCAAATGCTTTCATAAGTCTTACTGACCAAACTCACAGGTCAGGACCCCTCCTCCAGAGTACAATGGCTGCTTCCTTTGTCTTTTCAGGTGCTCTGAATGCGATGAGCAGAGAGAGGTTCACTGAGGTAGCTGTCCCTTCTGTTTACTGATTTAGTCCCATCCTTGAACAGTATTTCCAACTGAGGACCAGGAGCCTAAAAGGAAGAATATTCCCTGTTGGCTTTTTCACCGATTTTAACTTTGTCTTCCCTTCCTGCTTGTTGATCCTGTTTTACTGCTTATGTGCACATTAAGGCAAGCATACATTCCTTTGTTTAGGACAGACCTGTTTGCCTATTTCTGCCTGGGCAGGGTTGTGAACATCTGTTAATAACATCATACAGGGGACTCTCATAACTTAACTTACAAGTTGGCACATATATTTTACCAGTACAACACTGAACAGAAAATTATGAGTTTTCTCAATAATACTTCACAAGGCATAACTTGTACAGACCTTATTACTGTGGTGTGTTGGGTGTGAACTCAGTGGTATATTCTGTCTCAGTGAAAATGGCAGGAAGAGGTGGAAATGCCCATCTTAGTACTCTTAGAGCAGGGGTTAGTGCACTCAACTAGAATGTGAAAAACTCATTTTCAATTCCCCTATATGCTATGGAGGTGGGGAAGGTTTTGAACAGAGATTTCCAACTTCCTGTTCTCTCTCCTCTTACTATTTCTCCTATGTCCAGTGACCTTTTCTCCTGCTGTCTCTCTCTCTCTTCCTTTCTGCTCCATCTCTTTCCCTTCTTCCTTCCAAATTCTTTATTCCATTTTCTTTTCTGATCTTCTCTCTTCTTTCCCTGTCCACACTCCTCCTCCTCTTTTCTTACCCCCATCTCCTTATACTCTTCCTTGTCTCCCCCTTCCTTAACCTCTCTAGCTACCCTGAGCTGTCCCTCACTTTCATTCTGTGCCCAGCTATAAACCCCAAATAATTACCCCCTGCTGTGCTAACCTGATCCCTGTCCCTGACCCTTCTACCTAAACAGCATTTCTTAACTGCTGTCTCCCCAAATAGATCTCACATTAGTCAATGGCTCGCTTTACCCTATGCCTCCCTAGAGCTCATGGGGCATTTAATGCATAAAGTATGGAATCCTGCACCTACTGGTGCCCAGCACACTGCTCACCATGTTGTGTGGGCTGGTATATGGCTCTGAGCCCACCTACCAGATTGTGCCCTAAACCTGAGATAAGCACCCCCCAGCTTACCTTCCCCTGGCTTGTGGACCACTCTGAGCCTAATATGGAAGACAGGCTTCCTTCCAGATGCCAACGGTGAGCCAGCTGTGTGCATGCCTCATGTCTTAAAACTTAGGGCTACATCTACACTGTAGGCTTCTTGTGCAAGAACAGCTGTTCTTGCGCAAAAATGGAGCCTCCATACTACAAGCCCATTCTTGTGCAAGAAAGTTTACAGTAGATCATCAGAAGAGAGGGCTTTTTGTGCAAGAGTTATTCTTCTCCACACGAGGATTAAGCCCTCTTGCACAAGAGCTCTTGTGCAAAAAGGCTTGTGTGGACAGGAACAGGGGTTTCTTGCGCAAGAAACCCCTATGGCTAAAATGGCCATCAAAGCTTTCTTGCGCAAGAGAGCGTCCACACTGCCATGGACATTCTTACACAAAAGCACCTATCTTGCGCAAAAGCACATGGCAGTGTGGACGCGCTCTTGTGCAAGAACTTTAGTGCAAGAACTCTTGTGCAAAAAGTTCTTGCACAAGAAGCCTGCAGTGTAGACATAGCCTAGGTGTCTCAGGAACTTTTATTCTGAAAACTTAGGCACTTAGTGAACTTAGGCACCTACTGAATTAGGCAGCAGCTAAATGGAGGGTTATGGAGTTAGGCACTGAATTCCACCAGTTTAGGCACCTAAATTGCTTTGGGGGAGCCCAACCTAGATATATAAAAGGTATTTTGTACCTCATGGGGAAGTAGTACAACTATAAAGAAAAATAAGATTTCACCCTAACAAACAATGCTGTTAAATAGCATTGTGAGTACTATATTCATTATACCTCACATCCAATTTCCTCAGCTTGCCTATAAAAAAAAAGACATCTCTTTACCATAACTAATAGCCCCCTAAACTCACTCTGGGCTCTGACTGTTAAGCTGAATTGTTTTAATCTCTTACACCATCATCAGGAACAGAGGGTCTGAAAACCAGATTATTTCATCAGCTACACCTGTGCCTTCCAGTGGTCTTTAAATGATGTCATCAGTGACACCTGTGCAAATTCAGGATGGCTAAAGGGGCATCAGAGGAATGAATGAAAGAAGAGTCTGAAAGTAAATGGTATGCACAGGTACAACTGATAGCATAATTTATCTTGGAGACTCCTTATTACTGGTGCTGATAGGAGGGAAGAAAAGAACTCAGCTTAAATGTCAGAGTCCACAGTGATTTTGTAGCATTAATAGTTGGGGGAGGGGGAAAATCATTTTTACTTGCAAGCTGAAGTAATTTGCTGTGGAAATCAGAGAAATTCAATAAATATGGAGCCTATAATGCCAGTTCTTGAGAATCAATTTTCAAGAACAAACATTATTAAGGAGTTTTTCCCTCTGTTTTCCTTAAGTACTGATACAATGACTTAAACCTAAAGCAAATAGCTCCTGCCTTGATATTTTAGCAGCAATGGGCCACAACTCTTTTTTGGCTATATCTATGCTTCCTCAACATTTCAAAGATAAAAAGAACACCTACACTGAGCAGCAGATTGTTAAAGAACTTACACCTTTGACAGACTGAGAGGAAAAAGTATAAAAAGGATGATGGTTAATGACTGATTCATCTTTTTAAGATTACTATATAGACCAGAGTACAAAACTCCACTAACACAACTCAAGTGATACATAATGTAACAAGACAGAAAAATGATTAAACAGCAACTACAAATAAAATAGACTCTGCCAGCATCAATAAGTGAGTAATTTGACCTTGACTTGGCTATTCATTTTGAGTAACTGATGTGCCCGTGCCAAGTCTGAATCACTAGTTACCAATGCTTCTCAAATGGCTATAATAGTCAGCGTGTGAGCTTTGAGGGATAATGCAAATGCTGTGTGCATACAAGCATACACAATTCTTTGTAAGGCCAAGCATTACCAGTCAAGAAGACCTCAAATATGAATCTCATTGTAATATATCCATTGACCACAACTAAATGATGCTTTTCTCAGAAACCTATGTGTCAGCCCAAAGAATTCTTTGTGAGTGCACTCTATCTATTTGGTTGCCTGGCAACAGAAGGAAACCTCTCCAGCACTCCATGTTTCACTTACTGGCTGTGAAGAAGACTCTTATCAATATTATACTGGCTGTTTTCTATGTGCAAGCCTCTTACACGTCTCATATCTGCAGACTGCAATTAATGCTCAGGACAGGGACTGCTTCAGTTGAAACTTCAGGATAGGCAGAGAGAAAGAGAGAGAGAGCTGAGAAAAAGAGAGTTTGCTAAACAACATCACTCCATACCTATATTACAGCCCTGTGTAAATGGAATGTTCTCCCATAGAATCTAGAGAGGCATGTCTTACAGATTCAATAATGGTGATGGAAAGATCTGATTTGTTTCTTTTTCTTGTGTTGCCACTTATTATCAGATCTGCCTTGGAGGGAATAAGTATGATTCTTGGTTACTCTACTAAGTATAATAAAAACAGCATTGAGTCATCTTAGAAGCAGAAAATAAAATAACAACTACAATATTATTAATCATCATAATAGTCATTTGCATTTATCTACCACTATTCTTCTTGAAGCTCTTTGCAGACTTCAGTTAAATCTCATAACTAATTAGGATTTTACACTTATGGGATTATGACTTCATGTGAAAGATAAGAAAGCAGCAAAACCAGATGAACTGCTAAGCAGAGAGGATTTATTTTCAGTCAAGACATCTCTCAAAAATAGAGAAGGCTCAGAGATGGGTGACAGAAATGATTAGAGTCATGGATGAAAGGACATTCCATATGTGAGGGGGAGAACAAGAGGGGTTCTGATAAAGGTGTACACAGTAGTATATGGTCCAGAAAAAGTAAATACAGGACTGTTCTTTAGCCTTTCCCATAATAGAAAAACAAGAAACAGTGACACTTAAAAGCTGAAAATGTAAAACTGATCAAAGGAAAAACATTTTTGAACAATTAGCTCGTGGAACTCATTGTCACTTGATGTAATTAAAGACAGGAATTTAGTAGGATTAAACATAGGATTGGACATGTATATGGATAAGGCATTCAGAGTTCTATTGGGAATTTAAAAAAAAATCCTAAAAGTTTGGAGGGGATATAAACCCTCATGATAAATCAAAATGTTTACCATATTTCTCACTTTTTCATGATATTGCAGTGGATTTCCTAAAGTCTCTTAAAGTGTGCTATTAAGGTATTCTGAAAAGTGGACTATACAAATAGATGTACGTCAAGTTCCATGTTTAGTTCAATAATTTCCATGTCAAATTTGCTTAGTTTACAAGTGAAGGAATTGTTTTTCTCACTGCTAGCACCACAAAGTCAGTCTGGGTTCCTTCCCTCTTATGCAGCCTCATCTGTAATAATGGTTCTGCAGGAAAAATTATGCCCTGAGTGACACTTCTGCAAGTAAATTGCCTCCATAGGCATTGTGGCACTCCTCTTCCTCAGCCTCATTGCATCTCCCTTTGGTAGGGGGAGAAGTTGGAGTAAATCAGTCCTATTTGGGAAGTTTCTAATTCTTTGCTTTGGTTTATTTTTTGGTATTTACAAGGTGGACATCAGGATAGGCCTGAGTAACTCTCTTAAGCAAAAATAAACTCACAACATAAAAGAAATATATACCCTGCCTCTTCTCCAGAGCATAGCCTTATTATGTTGTTTTTTGATTGCCAGTCCATCCCCAAACAGAAGTTAATGTGGGAAGCAGCCTTCCACAAGCTTTTTCTCTCTGCTAAAGCTTGTAGTCCCCTCTCTCCCTCTCTTGCTGGAAGATGGGTTATGAAAGGTCACTGGAAGCCCTTAATTGGACTCAGGTGTTTCTAGTTAACCTGAGGTAACTTCTTTACAGTTCATAGGGGAAAGAGTTTCACTGGTATAGGGTATATCTACACTACAGAGTTTTTTCGGAAAAATGGTGGTTTTTCCAAAAAAACTTCAATTACATCCACACTGCAATCACGTTCTTTCCAAAAAAATCAAAAGAACTGAGGGATTTTTCTGACATTGGTAAACCTCTTTCTATGAGGAAGAGGCCTTTTTCTGAAAGACCTCTTTCAGAAAAAGGCGTGTGTGGATGGGGAAGAGGGAGTTATTTCGCGAGAAGAGGAAAGAGGAAAAAGCACAGGTGCCCTAGTGGCCATTCCACCCATAATAATTACAGTTTACATGCAAGATAGCGTCCATTCAGTGTGGACGCTATCTGTCGAAAAAGCAGATCGCTTTTTTGATGCACTTTCGCAGTGTGGACACTCTCTTTCGGAAGAAGTTTTTTCGGAAGATCTCTTCTGGAAAGGTTTCTTCTGAAAGAAGCCTGCAGTCTAGACATAGCCATACTGATAGACTTTCCTTCTACCACTCTTGTATAGCAGTCATGACTCTGTCACAGTATTTACACAATCACACATAAGTGGTTTGAGCATCACCCGCACACACAGGGTAACATTTCCTCTGAAATTACAGTCTCCATTGTCATATTTATGGTTTTAATTGCATAGATTGGGATTCCCTCCTTAGATGAGTGGTATTCAAAGTAGTGGCTGCCAAGAGTATGTGTTGGTTTTTAACATTATCTCATGGGGTTTGTAGTCTCATAAATTCATAGACTTTAAAGTCAGAAGAGACCATCGTGATCATCTAGTCTGACTTCCTAGAACCTCACCCACACTCCTGTAAATGGCTCCCAAACTCTGGCTGAGTCACTGAAGTTCTCAAATCATGGCTTAAAGATTTCAAGTTACAGAGAATTCATTATTTGCACTAGTCGAAAACTGTATGCACAGCAAAGTTATTTTGGAATAACAGCAATTATTCCAAAATAACTGTGCGAGCATCTATATAGCCATTCCATTATTTTGAAATAATTTTGAAATAACAGATGGCTTATTCTGACTTCTGTAAACCTAATTCTGCGAAGAATAATGCCTATTCCAAAATAGCTATTTTGAAATAAGGAGTGTGTAGATGCTCCACTTCTGCTATTTCAAAATAGCCCCGCACCAGGGCCATTCTAAGTTATTCATCCCCAGTGCCTCCTGGGGCTCTAAATTGAGATAGCACATCTACATTAGGGAAGCCTGCCTCAGACTAATTTTGAGGCTTCCCTGTAGTGTAGACGTGCTATTTTGAAATAAGCTATTTTGGAATAAATATTCTGGAATATCTTAATCTGAAATAACTGTGCATTGTAGATGTAGCCTAAGTGACCTGTGCCCCATGCTGCAGAGGAAAATGACTCCCCCCCCACCAGGGTCTCTGCCAACCTGACCTGGAGGAAAATTTCTTCCTGACCTATATTGGTGGTCAGTTAGACCAGTGATGGGCAACCTAGACTAGTGAGTAGACCACATGAGTGGCCCTCCCTTATCTCAGTGGGCCAAATTGTCATAACCAAGAGGGTCTCCCACGACAGGATAGTTTTGCGAACTGCGCTTGTGTACCTAGAATTGATGGGATGTGTCGATTGAACCATAGCAGCACTTTTATTGGCTGCAAAGGGAGCACATGGCTCTCACAGTCAATGTTGTGTGCAATCAGCACGCACCTCACTTTGTGTGCCCTTGCTTTATGTGCACATCACTTTGTTAATACAGGTAGGAAAATATTACTCAGATGGAAAACAGTGGCAACCCTGCATGAGGGCAATGGTAAACAAAATGTCCTGTGGATCACATATAGAAGCTCAATGGGCCACGTGTTGCCCATCACTGAGTTAGACCCGGAGCATATGGGCAAGCCCTACCAGGCAGATATCCGGGAAAGAATCCTCTGTAGTGACTCAGAGCCCTCACCAACTAGTGTCCCATCTCCAGCAGTTGGGGATTTTGCTACTGGAAGTTGCCAGTTGGCCATATGCCATTGTATGAAGTCTAATAATACCATCTCCTCCATTAACATACCTGTTTAAAGTAATAATATAGAGGTAATGAAATATCAAATACCACTGGATGTCATCTTTTCTTCTCCTATTAGCTTGGCTAAATGACTAGCGATAAAAGAGCTGTGAGCCCAGGAAGTTGATTCTTCCCAAAACAATGGTCAATCAAGTCAAGTATGTGACATCACCAGCACAAGGAAAGAGTGGATAAGAATTCAAAAGACTAATCTAACCATATGGTGTCAGAAACTTTATAGGATAAGGTTCCCAAACCATAGCAGATAAACAACATCACATCTAGTTTGACAAATGACTTTGTGGCAGGAAATAATAACAATACTTTGCCCATACATGTCACTTTTCAGCCATCAGTCTCAAAGCATACTCACAGAAATGGGTAAGAATTTTCATTCAGAGTTACAGATGGAGAAATTAGTAATAGAGAGGTAGCCGTGTTAGTCTGATCTTGCTAAAACAAAAAGAAGAACTATGTAGCACTTTAAAGACTAACAAGATGGTTTAATAAGTGATGAGCTTTTGTGGTCCAGACACACTTCCCCAGATCAGGGGTGATCGGGGTGATAAGTGGGGAAGCTATCTTTGTAATGGGTAAGGTAATTATCATCTTTGTTAAGGCCCATTCGTAAAGTGTCAAATTTAAGCATGAATGAAAGTTCTGAAATTTCCCTCTGTAATCTGGTGTTAAAGTCTCTTTGAAGTAAGATGCCTGTAGTAAGGTTGTTAAGACTATGTCCAGGTAGGTTGAAATGAAAAGCAACTGGTTTTTCCTTGTGAAGATGTCTGATGTCTGATTTGTGGGCATTAATTCTTTGGCGAAGTGTCTGAGAAGTCTGTCCAATATACACTGTTGGCACATGATGGCATAAATTATATTTCTGGATGAACAGGAATATGTGTTCTTGATCATATAACTGACATGGTTAGGTCCAGTGATGGTGTCACCAGAGTAAATATGTGGACAAAGTTGGCAACAGGGTTTGTTGTAAGGGAAAGTTCCAGGGTTGGTATTAATGTGGTATGTCCTGTGGTTGTTGGTAAGAATCTTCCTGAGGTTAGGTGGTTGTCAAAGCTGTTAAATGATTTGCTTAATGCCAAAAAACAGAATCCAGGGCTCCCAACTCCTACTCAGATGGTCTACCCACAGGACTTTACTCATGCTCTTCTGCAACCATTTTTGGCAGGGCATTAGCCTTGTTCCTTTCTGTTGGAATATAGCACCAATAGAGCATGTGCTCTGAAATACGATGCATATGATGTCCTGGGCATACTGTTTAAGCATGCCTCTAATCTTGAACAATAACAGCAGCATTATACCATAAACAAATAGTAGTGGTAATACAGGTTGAAACTTTCTATTCTGGCATCCTTGGGATCTGACCAGTGCCAAACCAGAAAATTTACTGGACAAACAGGAGGTCAATATTGTCTAGCAGCATGACCAACACTTCTACTGCTTACTGGGCTCTTAGAAGATATTTGGGGTAAATTAGAGCTAGATAACAGCACAGAACACTGAGAGCCAGGATAAGTGGCTGTAAACAAATTTTATGGTACTGAGGAAACTTGGCCACACTCATAACACACATCCAGCTAACTAAAATCATGAAGGATCACTGATGTTGCTGGACCTAGAGCGCCGAACTAAAGAGGCTCAACCTGTACATAGAAATTATAGCTACTTAAATGCTCAGTCATGGAAAGAAATATCCTAAAGCAGATCTTTCTATTATAATGCAGAGAAAGCTGGCCATGCATATATAAGCAAAGGCAACATAAATAATGGTCACATTGAGGCTGACCTTATCTCATAGCACCAATTTAAGACCTGGAAGAACAATTCTATTAGTAGTATTTACTTCCAGTATTATAACAACATCTAGGGCCCCAACTGAGATTGGGACTCCATTGTGCCAGGCATTGTACAAACACGTAGTAAGAGACAGTCCCTGCACTGAAACATTTACAAGCTATGTAGAAAAGACAGATTAAAGGTGGGAGGGGAAAGACAGAGAAGGCCCTCATCCTCAAATATATTCAAGCACATCCTTCCCTTTCATTTAATGGGATTTAGGCATCTTGGTACCTTTGAGGATTTTGGCCAAGATAATTTACCCAAGGTAGGCCAAACCTACAGCCAGGATTAGCCCTCAGGTTAATAGCCCAGCTGCTAAACCATGTTATCTCTCAAAAGCCTTATACAGGACTACTTTCAGGTCAAATAATAATTGAAAAAGAAAATTTAAACTTAGTTAAAACAACTATTAATCAGTTAAAATAAAACATATTAATATTAACCCTTTGTATCCACAAAAGCAACAGAATTACATCCTTTTAAGGGATCAGTTCCAGAAAGTGTCCAAAACCTGAGATCTATAAGAATGGCTAAACATCACAGTTCAGCTTAGGTGCAGAGAAGCTTTCAAAAACTAGGATGTTTATTCAAGCTAAGGGCATGTCTATACAGCAGGGCAAAAGTTGAATTAAGCTATGCACCTTCAGCTACATCAATTGCATAGCTGAAGTTGAAATAGTTTAATTTGGTTTTTGGCGCTGTCTACACAGCAGGAAGTCGAAGGAAGAACACTCTTCCTTTAACTTCCCTTACTCCTTGTAAAATGAGGGTTAGAGAAGTCAGAGTAAGAAGTCCTCCAGCTTTCCATTATTTTGAAATAATGGCTTGCTGTGTAGATGTGCTCTTTGTTATTTTGGAATAACGTCAGTTATTCGGAAATAATGCTGCTGTGTAGACATACCCTAACTCAGTCTTGTTAAAGTGGGAACTGAGGTAGAAATCATAGAACGCTGCCTTTTTGGATGTCACCAGAAATACAAAAATAACCATTCTTCCGGCCCGTAACCTGGAAGTGAACAAATACATATCTGATGCTTTAGAAGCTTTTTAAAAATGTGTGTTTGGTTCTATAGATGGACAAAAGGCATCCTGAACCAAAATGAGATTCATGCCATAATGCCAAAGCACATTGGGACACATTAAAGATACAGTCCTTAAAAAAAAAGGATACCCGAAGTTAAGCTCCTTAATCCTTGTTATGGAAGACTAAAGACGGAATTAGAAGTGTAACTTTACAGATCCATTTTTAACAAATCTTGGCCATAGATTCATCCCTCATTTCACACCTTATGTTTGAGAATTTGTTGTATTTCTTTCTCCCCTGTATGTTGGCATCCCTTTGTTGGTGAGAGATGGTGGATATTGCCGCCTGTGATGTAGATAATTTGCAATGTCTCATGTGGCTGAATAGTCCAATCTGATATTTGCATGATCTTTGGCAGTTATTGCAAATTTCTGTATCTTGATTGGAAGCTGCTTGCTTCCTACAGGCTCTTTTCTCTTCAAGCTGTAGAAGCCAGCTTCTGTCATGGACTTTGATGCCCTGATGGATATGAAGGTGCCACTTGTTACAATCACTTTCCAAGATTTCCCATTGGTCGGGATCAATTCCAAATTCCCTCATATCTTACTTCCATATGTCTTTATAGAGATACTTGGGACGTCATGTTGTTCTTGTTACCTCTGATAGCTCCCTGTATAGCATGTCCCGGGGTATGAGTCCATCTTCCAACATACTCAGATGGCCCAGCCAGCTCAGTCAACTTTGCCTGAGCAGGGCTGTCATACTTGGTATATTTGTACTTTGAAGAACCTCTGCATTGGTGACTTTATCTTCCCATTCAGTACTGAGTATGTGACATAAACAAACTGTTTAACCTTTTCTTCTGATGAGAATAAATAGAGTTCTGCATGGATATAAAAGTGGTATCTGCATCCACATCTGCATCTTTAAAAATGATCAGTGGATAGCCACATCTACAGATGCAAACACACATTGCTATAAAGCAGATATCCACACACTGAGTTCTAGATACAAAATTTGTATCCACATCTGCATCCGTATCCCCCAAAATGAGCTGCTAATATCCATATCCCTATTCATGGATACAGATACCCGTGCTAAAAAGTAGATATCCACAGATTTCCAGGGCTCTAAGCATAAATTGTCCATGTTTCCCCACCATATATGAAAGTGCTGAGGATGCAAGTTTTTGTAGCAGATCTTCACTGTGGGCTTTGAGGGCAATATCAGCAGTGAACAGAAGTTTCCTGATTAGCACCTTTTTTACTTTGGTCTTTGACTTAAGTTGGGACAAATTGAAGAATTTCCCATCTGATCTTGAGTGGAGATACACTCCATCTTTCATGTCCATAAATGAGGAGAACCGAGAAAAAAACTCCAAAAAGCATGGGGCAAGAATGCTTGTTTCACTCTGCTTTTCATCTCAAAGCCATTCAAAATGGACTTGTCAAACTGGATAGTTGCTTTTATGTTGTTGTGAAATTAACTGATAAGACTTAACAGAGTTGGTGGGCATCCTATCTTTTCTAATACTGCAAATGGACCTGCTCTGCTGACTGTATTAAATGCTTTGGTTAAGTCCACAAAGGCGATGTACAAATGACTGGTTTTGCTCTCTGAACTTTTCTTGGAGTTGACTCAGAGAAAATATCATGTCTATTGTTGATCTTCCAGCCCTGAATCTGCACAGTGATTTAAGGTGGAGATGATTTCACCAGTTGTTATAGGCACATTAAGATGACTTTTGCAAAAGCTTTTCCTGCTATACTTAGGAGCGAGATGCCCCTGTAGTTGTTGCAGTCACCTATTTTTGCCTTTATTTTAATACAAAGTGAGGATGTTTGCATTGCGCATCTCTTGTGGTACCTCATCCTCTTTGCAGCATTTAAGTAGCAGCTGATGAAAATATGGTAATAGGCTGCCTTTCCCACACTTGAAGATTTCCCCTGGGATGCCATCTTTTCCAGGAGCATTGCCACTTGATTATAGCTCTGAATAGTGTTCAACCTAATGAGAGAACTGCTTGCTTTTATTTGTAATGATTTCACCACTGTGCTATTTGAGAGGGGCAATCTTGTTGGCAATGGGACCTAAAACTTTCTTCAGACTGTCATATATGACATATGATATATGACTTTGAGGTTCCCTCTCTCTGAGGTTGTTTGTATGTTTTCACAGAGCTTGATCTAGTAATGATTTGCACAGCCCCTGCTTGAAAAGAGGAGACTGAGGGGGGATATGATAGAGGTATATAAAATCATGAGTGGTGTGGAGAGGGCCGATAAAGAAAAGTTATTTATTAGTTCCCTAAATAGAAGAACTAGAGGACACCAAATGAAATTAATGGGTAGCAGGTTTAAAACTAATAAAAGAAAGTTCTTCTTCACACAGCGTGTAGTCAGCCTGTGGAACTCCTTGCCAGAGGAGGCTGTGAAAGCTAGGACTATAATAGCGTTTAAAGAGAAGCTAGATAATTTCATGGAGGTTAGGTCCATAAAAGGCTATTAGCCAGGGGATAAAATGGTGTCCTTGGCCTCTGTTTGTCAGAGGCTGGAGAGGGATGGCAGGAGACAAATCGCTTGATCATTGTCTTCGGTCCACCCTCTCTGGGGCACCTGGTGCTGGCCACTGTCGGCAGACAGGATACTGGGCTAGATGGACCTTTGGTCTGACCCAGTACGGCCGTTCTTATGTTCTTATGTTATGTTCTTATGCTTGCTGTACCTTGGTTTTTGCATGCTGAGGTGCTCTTTGTTGGTTTCTTGTTGTGTTCCTAGAGAGACTGTATTCTTAATGTTGATGAGAGATAATAGTTTCACTTCATTTTCCTCAAATCAGTCCTTTTTTATGGCCAAATGTAGCTAAAGCTCTTCCATGAATTATTGTTCTTAAATCTTCTCCAAATTCTTCTGTCTCCTCTAGTAATGACTTCCCATACATGCTAAGTTCAAAAGCCTTCACAAACTCCTGGCATGTCCTCTGGTTTTCAATGTTAATAGCACTGATTATGGGCTGGCTCTTAGGTTTTGCTCTATGTAGTTTCTTGGCTGTAATCTTCACTTTGCTAATAATCAAGGAGTGGTTAGTGTCACACTCAGAATTGTGGAACATTCAAACTTCAAAGTGGGTGTTTCTAAGAGCTTTACCCACATTTTTCCTCACAGCTAAACTAACACCATGCAGATTTTTTTTGATGCTTTTACCTTGCCAAAAGTAGGTATAATTGGACTCTTGAGCAGAACCCTTCCTAGAAGTCTTGTTTCCTGAAGTGCTGCAATGTCAACATTGAGTTTGTATAGCTTGCGGTCTATCAGAGCTGACTTCCCTATGCTGCTTGTATATTGTAGGTCATCTTTGTGAATTCCAGACACATACTGACATTCCAAGCTTCCAAGCCTGAAAGTTCTTGGCTTCTTATTTTTGCCAGGTACAAGGTTTCCATCTGCCTTTCAACTTTTGGTCTAGCCCAACACAGCCCATGAGGAGAACAAACTGTGGCTGTCTTGTGGCTGCCCGACTTTGTGTCAGATAGATAGTGGCTGACCAATGGAATGAAGTGACTCCACCCACCATTGAAGGTGATGTGTGGCACCCCCCTCTATACCAATTAAGTGGAAGCTTACTACTCACAACTGCCACCTTCCATGTTGTGTCCATGCTACAAGCAAGGATGGAGTGTCCTCTCCATGTGGTGTGGCTGCAATAGTTTGGGTAGTTGATGTGGAGGTGCTGCTTTGCCTGTGTGCCAGTCTCCCCATCTTGACTTCACAGGTTTGGACCAAAGAAAGAATGGGAGTCGACACCTTTGGAACCTGCTATGATGCAAGATTCCAGTGCTGAGGAGATTATCCATTTGCCTGCCTTGTGTGATCACATAGTAGTCTATAAAACAGTGAATGGAGTGGAGAAAGTGAATAAGAAAGTATTATTTACCTCTTCACGTAACATAAGAGCCAGAGGTCACCCAACGATATTAATACTCAGAAGATTTAAAACAATCGTAAAGAAGCACTTATTCATACAACACACAGTCCCCCTGTAGAACTTGTTGCCAAAGGATGCGGTGAAGGCCAAAACCACAAATGGGTTAAAAAAAGAATTAGATAAGTTCATGGAGAAAAGATCCAACAGTAGTTATTATCCAACATGGTCAGGGATGCAGTCCCATCTTCCCTGAATGTGTGACTGCTGGAAGTTGGGACTGGATGACAGAGGATCAATAATTGCTGTGTTCTGTTCTTTCTGTCTGAAGCACTGAACACAGGTCACTGTTGGTAGAAGGCAGGCTACTCAGCTCAATGGACATTGGTCTGACACAGTATGGCCATTTTTATTTCTTATGTTCATACAGCAAGTTGCTGAAACAGTTCAGAACATACTCGACTGTTTGTATTAATAATAATTGTCATAAAAACTATTTGGGGAAGATTTGTGTTTTAATTCTTTTGCACAGATATGTCTCTAGCACAGGGGTGGCAATAATTTTTAAAAAGGGGCCACTTCACAAATTTTTGAAATGGCCCCGGGCTGCTCTGGAAGGGGCAGGGATTTGAGCAGAAGGGGCAGGGCTAGGAGACTTCTCCTGCTCTCCCACCCACAGACCCTGATTGGACTGGGGTTGGGGGAGCGCATGAAGTCTTTGCTCTCCCCTCCCCACCTCCAACACCTAGAGAGAATCGCCAGCTGTTTTAAAACAGCTAGTGGTTCCTTCTAGGTGCCACAGCAGGAAGAAGTCACTCACCCCCTGTCCTGGCCCTACCAGGGGCGTGTGGTGGCTAGAGAGAACCGCCGGCTGTTTTAAAACAGCCGGTGGTTCCCTCTGATGCCGTGCACCCTGGCAGGGGGAGGAGACTTGGGTGGGGGAATGGCAGGACAGTTGCAGGCCAGATCCACTGGCTTGGCAGGCCGCATCCAGCCTGCAGAGGCTCCTTTGCCTACCCTGTCCTATCATAGTGTAGGCACTACTGAAAAACAACACATTTTTCTGACAATTTCTCTTGCCATATTCATTTTCAGAACTATCCTGAAAAAATAGTCCATATTTAAAAATAAGCCCAATTTTTTTAGCGGGGGGTGTGGGGGGTGTGGGGAAACTGGGTGCTCTCCAAGGAGTTGGGTGCTCTCAAATATTAGGGGCCAGTGAGGACATTCAACACTTTGGAGGTTCAGTCCTCTAAAAAGAAGTGAAACAATACATATGATCAACTCCTGAACCTCAGATTTGTATAATTTTATTCTAAGTTCACCAGGTGGTGAAAGGAAGAATTAACTGTAGTGACCGATTCTCCTTCAAATGCAAATTCTTCATTCCTCAGTTTGAAAGACAATCTTCTAAATGTATCCACAGAAGACCAGCAGTTGTTTTAAGCAGTCTTGTTTTTAAACAATATTTATCAACAACCCAATGTTTACAAGAAGTGAGATCTGTCAGATGCATTAGTCATGGCACAGTCATACTAAATAGAAAACAATTTGATTAATATTGCTTTTAAAGAACAAGTACCTTTTGGTTGTATTTTGTGGTTCCAGTAAATGACAAAATTGCCATTATCTTCCTGTGGGTAATAAGCATTGATTTGACTTTGCAGGTTCTCTACATAGACCAATCTCTTTGGCTGACTTTGTATAGTTAAAAATTTATTGCTGACTGTATGCTTCTGCAGTGTAGAACTTGTCACATGTGCTGAATAGAATAGTAAATTATCAACCACCATCAGTACAGAAGAAAATTTTAATGTAGCAGAGATCTAACAAATGCGCCAGCAACTAAATCTTCTCTAAGACATCAGTAGTCTAATCTGTTTTTTCCTTAGTGAGCTGAAGGCAGATCTCAATCAGGGCTTATGTATTTCAAAGCTTCTGTCGCCAAGCTGTAACAAAGGTTCCAAAAAGAAGCCGTAATGGCTTGTGTGGGTTGTAAAGTTTGCTCTAAATATGGCTTCAAGGATGCTGCAGCCCTAGAAATGATTATATGATATCTGTGTTGTTCACTAGTCAGAAGTTCAGTGGTCCCTGGGGACTTCTTGTACTAGATGTGTTTAAACTGAGGGATTCATTTGTCTGTTCCTTATATTCAGTTTATGTTGGTGGAATTATTTCTCTTGTCTCTTTTTTGTGACCATGGAAATGAATGGTTAACAACTCAGAAGGGGGAATCCATGGTTTTGCCACCTTCAGGGTTCAAACTGAGAAGAAAAATAGGAAAACTACTTTCAATTTGCAATGCAGATGAGAGCTAGGGAAAAGTCACTGGGACTGCTCACATGCTCAGCGTTTAGCATGTGATTAGGTACTCTACAGTAGTGTTTCTGAAAGTGTTCTGCGGAATCACTCTCAGAAATGCATCAACTGGCTACCGCAGCTGCAAAGGACAAAACGGAGCCAATGGGAGCCACAAGTAAATAAACAAACCGGGGTGGCCAGTTAATGTGTTTCTAAGAGCGATTCCGCAGAACACTTCCAGAAACACTGCTCTACAGAATCAGGGAAACAGACCATCTCCTGTCTCTGGGTCTGATTCAAGGACCATTGAATTAAACAGAAAGATTTTAACTGAACTCAGTGGACTTTGAATCAACCCCTCTATCAATGTGGTATGGTTTCCCATTTTGGGCCCAATTCAGGAAAGAACTTAAGCATGTGCTTAATCCATCTGATTTCAGGAAGGCATGTGAACACAAGCTGATGTGCCTTGCCTGAATAGGGAGACTTTCCTGAGTCAGGACTTGAGGTATATTCAAATCCTTAGTCCTCAGCAAAAGTCCTCAGTCATCTTCAGTGAGACTAGGGTTTAGGTGAAACAAAAGACAGAACAATGTAGCACTTTAAAGACTAACAAGATGGTTTATTAGGTGATGAGCTTTCGTGGGCCAGACCCACTTCCTCAGATCAATATGTGGAAGAAAATCGGCACAACCATATATACCAAAGTGATACAATCAAAAAAATGAACACATGCGAAATTGACAAATCAAATTTTAGAACAGAGTGGGGGTAAGGGGGGAAGGGTGTGTCTAGACTAGAAGCCTCTTTCGAAAGAGGCTTTTTCGAAAGATACTTTCAAAAAAGCCTCTTTTGAAAAAGAGTGTCTAGACTACAACCACTTCTTTTGAAAAAGCAAGCCGCTTTTTCGAAAGAGAGCACCCAGGCAGTCTGGATGCTCTCTTTCAAAAAAGCACAGTTTGTGTTACATAGTGCCTTTTTTTGAAAGAGCACTTTCGAAAAAAAGCGTTCTTTCTTGTAAAACAAGGTTTTCCACGGTCAAAAAAACCTGCTGCATTCTTTCGATTTACTTTCGAAAGAACGCGGCAGCAGTCTAGACGCAGGGGAAGTTTTTTTAAAAAAACGCTGTAGTCTAGACACACCCTTAATGTCTAGTGTTTCTTCAAGTCTAGCTTTAAATAATGTCTCAAGTTGTGGGGCTTCAGTCATTTTTCAATCATTGCTATACAGCTCTAAGAGACCGCATTGTTAGGAAGTGTTTCTTGATATCTATTTAAATTTCCTTTCTGTGTCCATCTTTGATAGTTACTTTCATATTATTATTAGAGACAAATAGAATACAATAAAAATGAATGCATCCATTTTTCTAGTGTGAATGTTTTCAGTTAACAAACACAAACAGGCAAGATAATGTGACGTCTTCAATTAATTTATGCAGGTGCATGTTTGAAATCATCTGCAGACTTTTAGTCATTCAGGAATATCATCAATATTATCTATCATCTATATTATGATAGAATTGGCAGGTCCCAGCCAAACTGGACCCCATGGTGCTAGGCACTGTACAAACACATACCCAGAGACCTGTTCTGTCTTGCCTTACAAAACGTACAGTCTATCCATATAACTGCACTTTTAGCATTTTTATGTTTTTATAAATTGGCTCATCAAAAGCTAGGCACATTTACAACAACATTTATGCCAGAGTAAATGTTACAATGCCATATTTCATTAAAGAAATTATATGGATTAGCAGCAATAAGCAGATTAACTAATAAATGCTATTGGAAAAACAGCTAATGTTTAGCATATGGTAATCCATAAAGCAGTGGCACCAAAGAGGTTGTTTAAATTGAATCAAGACACCAGGGATTCTAGGTCATTGCTTAGTTCTAATGACACTGTTCTAAATGAACCTTCAGTATGTAAAGCTCCTATTTTAATTAAGGCTTCCTAAAAAGATAATCCATTGGATAGAATGACTGATCATTTTGTATATGAGGAATTAACATATCTTTAGGGAGAACTACCTGTTATATTTATTCAAAGGAGAAGCAGAATTAAAGACCTACTTGAATGAAATTCCTGTATAGTTACATATACTACAGCATTACAATTAGGAATAAACTTTTTGAGAACTTAGGCCCTGATCCTGCAATGGACTTTACACCATAGGGATCTTTCATGCTCTTTTTTCCATTAGGCCCCTCTCCTGCAAACAATTGACTTAAAACATGTAAGTAATCTCATTGACTTCAGTGGGTCTACTCCTGATCTTGAAGTTAAGCAAATGAATGGGGCCATACTGAATATCACATACCAATGGCCATAGGCATCCTGTACCCTAGGCGAGGGAAGGCTTTGCCTTCCCAAACCATCAGGCACGGCCTGCCCACACTCCACCCCCAGAACTCCTGCTGTAGGTGTTTTGAGGGGTGGAGTGCTGCTGCCCCCAGTGCCTGCCCTCTCCATGCTCCTGGCCAGGGAGGCTGGAGCCACATGGCCTCCTCCTTCTCCAGTGCTGGGGCTGCACCATGTGCCCTTCTTCCTCCCCCGGTCCTCCAGTGAGGCTGGGGCCATGCCACGTGCCCTCCTCCCTTCCCCAGTGCTCTGTGGGCTAGGAAGGCTAGGGGAACGTGCTTTCCCCCTTCCTTCTCTTCCCCTCCCTGTGGGGGGCAGGGCCTCAGCAGAGGGGGCGGGGCTTTAGGTGGAGCTGGGGGCCTGCCTCCCCAAGGCCCAGCTGCACCATCCGCCGATGCCAATGACATAATTACTGGAAACTTGAACATGGATAACTACTACTCATAGGTCTAGTGTCTTTGTAGCCATGTTGGTCCCAGGATATTAGACAGACAACTTGGGTAAGAGCAGGACCACCAATTGGGGGCAACGGGATCAACTGCCATGGGGACCAGCGATGCAAAAGGGCCTGGAGCTCCTGGCTGTCACCCCTGCTACTGCAGCACTGATGGTGGCTGGAGCCCCAGGCCCTTTAAATCACTGCTGGAGTGCCACGTGGTTTGCTGCAGAGCCGCAGGTAGAGTGCTCCCAGCAGTGTAGACAGTCTGGCAGGAGGAGGCTAGCTCCAGCCCCATCCTTTCTGCCTGAGGCCCCGCCCACTCTGGGAGTGCAGAGCTCCTCCCCCTGCCCAGTGGCCCGGCAAGTCTGTCAGCTTCCCTGGTAGAGAGTAATATATTTTATTGGCCCAACCTCTGTTGGTGAATGACAGACTTTCACAGAAAATCACCTGAAGAGAAGCTGTGAGGCTCCAAAGTTTATCTCGTTCACCAACAGAAGTTGGGCCAATAAAAGATATTCTCCTCACCTCCCTTGCCATTCACAGGAGTCAGTGGGGTTTCTAGCATGAGAAAAATTACTCCTCTGCATAAATGTTCACAGGGTGGTTCCAAACCAATACGAAGTGCTTCAAAGGTGCAGGGATCATCACCGTCTTCCTTTTTATTTATTTGGACTCCATCCACAGTATAAAAGAGTTAAGAAATGAAGAAAAACAAAACTTAGTTGAATTAGGACCCAAGCAACACCCAAGCAAAATAAGCTACGTCAATTTCATAGCTAATTTTGAAATAGCTTATTTCAAAATTGGGAGCATCTACACAGCATTTATTTCAAAATAGAGCACTCTTCCTCCGACTTCTCTTACTCATACAATGAGGGTTACAGGAGCCGGAGGAAGAAGTCCTCCAGCTTGACAGTATTTCGACATTATTTCAAAGTATCTGCTGGCTGTGTAGATGTGGACTAAGTTATTTCAAAATAACGCTAGTTATCTCAAAATACTGTTGCTGTGTAGACGTACTGCAGGTAAATCTTCTAGTAACTAAATAAGAATGACTGTAAAATTGAGGGCCATATGTCTTCTCATTTTCTATAATATCTGGGAGTGTTACTATCACAATATGAATTAATAGAACTCTCACTTCCCAGGGAAATGAAGTCAGTAGTTGATTTCTCAAGACTTTCTTTCTTTCTTTCTTTCTTCAAAGTAGGCAGCCATGACTCACACATGTACCTGAGAATGCACCCTTCCCTGGAGGACCAGGGAAGTTCTTCTGGGAAAGGAAGGAACAGCTGGTGGGGGAATTGAAGTGTGTATGTGTGAGATGTCGGAGGCAAATTTGTCAAGAGGACAAAGGAGGAGAGAGATTATAAGAACTGTGCTAAGTACAGAAGAGAAAAGGTGGGTAGAAAGAGAGGTAGAGAGGGGAGAAGCCAAAAAGATGCTCAGGGAGCCAGCTGTTTCCCAGCTGGCTTGGGTATTTAAAATCAAAACCACTGCAGCACCTCAGGCACTCTGTAAGCCTTCATTTACATATCGCACAGGGATCCAAGGAACCATCTGCCTGCTCAATCTGCCACTGCTGTCAGCATGATTCCTGTTTAGTGGATGAAGGACATCAAGTCTCTGGGACCCCTCACTAGCATGAAAGTCATGTAATAAAAAAATGCATTCCGTCAGTGAGAGAAAGCAGATGAGGGTCTGAAGGATTCATTTCTATATATGGAAAAGTTTAGGAGAGAAAACTGCCATCATGTTAGCCAGCAACTGAGGCAATCCTTCAAAAACCAAAATGCCAACAAACCCCCAAACAGAAGTGAAAACAGACATGAAGCATCAAATTGTCTAAACTTTGAAGGAAAGCAGAACAAAGATTGAGAATCTGATCTTTTGATGCATAATTTTATGGTAGTGATTTTAGGGTGGTGATATTACTTTATCTATAGAGTCAGGGGAAGAGCATTTTTCCGTTACAATGGCTGTCTCATTGTAAGTATAAACACTTCGATCATCCAAATTCTGCTTTTAAAATTCTCTTTAAAATACCCGTGGTTTTTATCTCTCATAAAAAAAAAAACCCAGCAGTGAAACAAACATGTTATCATCGAGAACATGTTAGCATTAGAGCGAGTCAGAAATGGGTGGTGGTGGTGGTGGTAGTGGGGAAAAGTAGCTTTTTTGCAAGAAACAGAACATTTTTAATTTTTTGATCAATAATGTTTCAGTTTTGGGGTTTTGTTTTGATTTTGACAACAACTCCCAGTTGTCTGCAGAAAGCAGACCCTTTGGGGGAAACTCCATTTTCCATCCAAACACAGGCCTGCCAGAAAATTCTGACCCAGGCCTGGCACTCACTGATTTGTAATAGGGAGCAAACCCTGCCTTCCTGTGCCACCTGTGAGGACCCAGACACAGCAGAAATGTGCAATTCCACTGTGCAAGGGGAAAAGTAGCCAATGCCCCCCTGCCAAAGACTGCCGAGGAGCCTAGCAGAGGCTGTTGAGTGAGAATCAGCCCAGCCAAGTCTGACCAGCTCAGCATGGTTTAGCAGTGCATGTATGATTCCATTTTCAGCATTGGCCTATTGTGCTGTAATGTCTCGTTTTGCCACCTTCAGTTCAGTAGGCAGGGCAGGGCTTGGGGCTGAAGCTTGGCTTGTGAATGGAACTTGAGCCATGCTCTGGAGTGTGCTGATCAGGAGGGGAACGGGAAGAAGTGCAAGCAGTGTCCCAGCATACACGGCTGCAGCCTCCTTCCCCTCACCCTTCCAAAAGTTCACACTTGTCCTTGCAGGCTCTGCACCTTGCCATCCCTGGGGTCCAGGCCACCGGCCCTGGAGATTCTGTTGTGGCTTGGTTTTCTTACCACTGGCTTGGGTCTCCACAGCTGCCTCCAGCTGTAGCTAGGGTTGCCAACTCTCCCGGGCCGGCAATGGCATCTGGTCCTTGAGAACCAGCAGCCTGGGGCAATCAGGGGAACAAGGGTGCTTGGCTCAGCATCCTCACCCTAAAAATAGTTCCAGCATCACTGCACCTAGCTGCTATTCAAATAATTCTGCAGAAGAATCATGAGCTGGGATTAATGTCAAAAATTGACTTTAAAAAGCTATTCTGGTTTTCAGTATTTAAATGGAAGAATCTTTGTACCGACTAGTGGATGTTTACATATGACTATTTTCAGATTATCATTCTTAAAAGTCTTGGTTTGATAGAAAACTAGTACAGCTTGGGCAGTGAAAACAGATTCACTTATCTTGGAGTAGCAAAATGTCCCCAGCTGGTGTGTAGGAACAGAAATACAGTAGCAAAGGGAAATCTGGGAATCTGTATCTTATACAAAATTATACAAGTGGCCATGAAATAAAGAGTCTGCTAACAGTTTCACATATGTTATTGAATGAAATGCATTGTTCTATAGTTTATCAATTAGTGGGCACAGATGTGGGCACTATAAATATATTATTAAAGCAACTGGATGTAGTTAGTAGCAATTGCTCTGTATATTAGTCTATTCAAGGGCAGCACAGCATGAAGAGTCTGTTAGCCTTGTAAAGGGACTTAGCACTTTGAAGTGTTCTCCAGTACAGTTAGTCCAATTGAAAGGTATTGTTCAAGTGCCCACTGAAACTCCATGGAGGCTCAGCTGTGCAGCGCTTCTGTTGCCTGAAGGCTCAGGGAAGGAACATACCGAGAAGCTTGCTGTCCCCATCTTTCACCACTTTTGGGGTGTTTCATTTCATATTATTGTGTTTTGATCCCCCACAGCAGCCTTTTTGAAAGCCTGAACTCTGTGGTGCAATGGAAAACATCAGACTGCCTTAAAATATATCATGTGGTAAAGGCCCATAGATTTTGCCTCCACTGCTAAAAAAGGTGTGTATTTACCACAAGAGAACGAATGTGATAGTCATCTTGCTATGAAGTGCTCAACAAGGTATTGCAGTTTTTATTGTGAGGTAGCTATGCACAGTCAGCATTGTAGCCTCATCTGTGGCTGACCTTGCAATAAAACAACAGTGCCTTGTCTCCACAAAAATTTGACAGCCGGATAATTAATGCGTGTTAGTTATCCCACTTTAAGTTTCCCCGCCTTTTTTTTTCAAGGAAGAAATAACCATAATCACCTACAGTGCAGAACATATGTCAAAGATTATTTACATCTGTAGATAAGCTTGAAAAGCCCTTTGTAAATTTTGGCAGTAGCCTTGGAAAATATTCTGCCTGCTTGGTCAGACATTGCATGCAAATGAAAGATGTGTGTGCATTCAGTCGGCCTCGATGTGGAATCTTTGCAGTGCAAAACTCTCTTTGCACTTGATAAAAACAGATTTACTTGAGTGGAGCAGGCTGCTGGGTCATTCTGGCTCCTGCCATCCCAGTGAGTGTGTGGTACCCTGGTCACATGATAATTCCCCAGTTCACGTCACATGGGAGGGAGGTCTTGGGAAAAGGAGTGCTATAGGGTCAGGAGGAAGTGGAGAAGGGGCAGGAACAGGGATCGGGTGTAGGGAAGAGGCAGGGGTGAAGTGGTGCAGGGTGGGGACAGAGAAGGGGCAAAGCAGAAGCAGGCTATGTGGTGTAGTGGTTGCTCCACCCACTCCATGGATGGTCTTACCAACAGATATCCAAAGAATGTCTTGTAAACTTCATACTTCTGTGTCAGTGTCAGTGTCAAACAATATCAGCTGGCTTTACTAGCAGATGGGTGAACTCACATATATTCTGTCCTGAAGTTTTATGAGCTCATTAGTTTCTTGAAACTTTATTGGAGATTCAGTGACCAGGAAAGTTTAGGGGAAAGGGGGGGGGGGGGGAAAGGATTGAAAAATAGCAGCTGATTCTGACTGCTTACAAAAAAACACAATCTTCTAAAACTGTGGCTCTCAGGCTTTCCAGATTATTGTATCCCTTTCAGAATTCCAATTTGTCTCATGTGCCTCTCAGTTTCACATCATTTAAAAACTATTTGATTACAAAATCAGAATTATTTTGTAAAATTATTTTGTAAAAATACAAAAGTGTCACAGCACCCTATTTCTGAAAAACACTTTCACATTTTTACCATATAATTATCAAATAAATCAATAGAAATATAAATATACTTATATTTCATTAGATAGTATATACAACAATATAAATAGTCATTGTCTTTATGAAATTTTAAATTTGTACTGACTTTGCTAGAGGTTTTTATGTAGCCTATTGTAAAATTAGGGAAATATTTAGATGAGTTGATGTATACCCTGGAAGATATTTGCATATGCCTAAAGGTACCTGTACCCCTTGTTGAGAACCAGTGTTCAGGTTCCATTCTGTGTCTGATTTTCAAACCTAGTATATGTGAGTGGGCTTCATAATTGTGTGCTAATTATGGTTGAGCTGTTCCTTACGTTTACAGACCTTACTTTTTAATTGCTTCATCAGATTTAGTCATAGCAGTTGCTAACTTGTTGTAAAATGAATATTTGAACAAAAAGGACAAAAAAAGGGGGCATGCATCTTGTTTTTTCTTCTCTGCTGTTCACAGTTTCACTCACTGTTCATGTCATAGAGTTTTAAACAACTTTCTTGACCGTTTGTAAGAGCAATTCATGTAATATTAAAGCCTGTGTTATGTGTGACAATTGACTTTTTATAGCATGCTTTCCAAAATCTTTCATATTGCTTTAAAAAAAAAGCAAACCAAACCAAAATCCCCAAAACAAAGCAAAACAAAAATAGTTGTTTTTGTCTTCGAATGGCTCTATTTGGGGCAGTACTGAACAAGAGCATTGAAGTTGGCAGACAGTCTGAATATCCTATAACTAAATACTGTCCCGTTAGGTGGAAAAATTAAAAATACCATTGGTTGAAAGAGTGATGTGTAGATTCTAAAAACTATAATTTGTCCTCTATCCCTATTGATAATGACAGCATAACCACCAGTGCATCACTAAACGTCCCATTCTGCAATGTGGGTCACACAAATGGACCTCTGAATCTCTATGGGGCTCTCTATTAGCACAGAGGCCTGCCTACAAAGAACATGCTTCACACTGCAGAGCTGAAACCTAAGACACTTAGATATGTGAGTTTTAATAGCGCTATTGGGCTTGTGAAAGTATGTACACTCAAAACTAAATGTATCTTCTTTTGCAAACAATTTCTTCTACTATGTTTATTTTAAACATTGATTCAAGCTGTACATAATATTTCAGTCACTTAAAATAGTTTCATCTTCCTATTTGACAATGGTGAATGAGGTTTCCTGCCACATATTGGAGAGAGAGTCATCACTCTTCAAATTGTTCTCTTTACTAAGCTGAGTCTGACATGCCAGTTTGCTGTTGCCACTAATCCATTTGCAGTCATGGAAAAAATAGACTCCTAAATGAAAAAAGAATATGGTTTATGCACTCATAATGGTTTGTATATTTGGTTCTAATCAAGGACTGCATTTAAGAGTTCTAATAGTACTGGTGAACAGGATGGGAAGTCTTTGGTCACATGGAGCAGACTTCTATTCTGCATCACTGGATGGATTTGATTTTTAATCTGAGCCTCCATGAGGAACAAATGGGAAATATGTCCAGTGTTGTGACTACTCAAAACTTTTGTTCATAAATCTGTGTTTTCAAACCTCTTGTCTGGTCTTTAAAAGTTAAAAAAAAAAAAGTGTGGATTAAAAACAGAAGGGCTGACATTTTTCATACACATTATTTTACAACTAACTTTGTTCATCATTCTCCCAGCTCTGTTACGGAAATGAGTATAGATGAGTTTTAGGAAATATCATTTTCTGCCATGTTGCCTATGTTTCATCCAGATTTAATCAGTATCAAAAGCTTTCTTTTTATGTTTATGGTGGGTGAATGTATTTTATCAGTTAATTGTGTGACTAGTGTTCAGTGTATGAGTCTAGTTGAGCCAGGTGTCTTCTTGAAACACACAGAAATGAAGACAAAGGAGATGGTTATTCAGGGCCCATAAACATCCAAAATCAAAATTCTATACAATATGGGGCATTGGGAAGTAGATTTATCCTAAAACACCAAGACCTCTCATTCACATGAAAAGCAAGTGTCAATAAAAAGAAAGAACACATAATGCTTGAATGTTACTTATTCAGACTTATCTCTAGCATGTCCTGACTTCTGAGATCTTAACCTTGATAACACAGGGCCAGATTCTGATATGTTTCCTCACAATGACTGTTCCCTGAGAAGGCCCACTGAAGTCCATGAGACTACCAGTGAAATAATATACAATTCAATGTGAATAAGGGGATCTGAATCTGGCCCTCAGTATACTCTTTACACAATTGTTTTAGGATGAGTGAATGACTTGATGATCAAGACTGAATTTGGTCCTTACAGAAATGTTATATTTGTATTTCATAAATTTAGGCCCTTTAAAGCATATGAATTAGTTCACCAAACTAATTATGCATTAGTTCACCAACTTCCCGTAGATCCAAAATATACATCTTAGCACTATATTCAAAGTTTTTAATTCCAGGTCCAGAAAGCATCCTTGCCGGTCAATTAACTTCTGTGTATGTGTGTTCTGGGTCACTAGAGGAACATCTCTGTAGCACTTTTCATAAATGTTTGCATTAAGTTACATAGTTTGGATACCATTCATTAGGATCCAGGAATAATGCACATCCATCCCAGCAACACACCTGAATGCCAGATAATCTAGCACTTTGAAACAGTGAATGAGAAAACTGTCCTAAGCCCAATTCACTATTCAAATAGTTGTTAGCTTTCACTATGAGTGATAATTCATGTTGAAAGTTCAATACATTTTTTCAAAAAGAGCAGTATAGGGTTTATAAATGAGTGAATCAGATCAGGTGAGCTCCAAGATAAAGATTTTTGTGCAAATCAAACTGAAGGTCCTGCTATATTTATCTTACAGTACTCTCATGCACTTAAGGAGGTGAATACACTCTCCCAAGGAACTGTTGCACTTTAGTGGCCAAATTCCCCTGTTAACAGCAATAGAACTCTGCTTATGTCAATGAAGTTGAATCCTATTTTACTGAGAGGAGAATTTTGCCTTTTCTTTACAGAGGGCTAGATTATGATTTCTCTCATAGCCCTAAGCATGGCAGAAAGCCTGGTATTATCCCATGAGGAATTCCAAAAAGGAATCATGTCGCTCTATAAGTGGGTTGGAGGTTGGGTTGGGCAGAAATAGAGACACAGCCCTAGCTTCACCCCCCTTCTATCCTGGCCATTGAACCTTGGCTAGCACTAAGGGCATGCATGCTGCACCTTTCTATAGGCTGCAGTTATCACTCCTATGCGGGCTCCCCCAATGCATGGTGCCAGCTTCTACCCTCTGAAGATACAATGTCTCTATCTACTACTGGTATGATTTCCCCTCTACTCCACAGAATGCAGCAGTAGTAAAGAGAAGCCACAAAATAGCTCTATGACATGATCATTTGCACTGCATTTTAATCTTTCATAAAAATATAATCTTTACATTGTGTTTGCCCATGACCACAAGAATTCAGAGTCTCTTTTCTATATGTCTTACACATCCAAAAGATGACAACATCTGCAACATAATCACAATGCCTCCTAACAACCTGCTATGGCTCTACTAAGTCAGCATGGATATTGACTTAGAGGGAGAGTGCCACCTACTGAAACACCAACACCAAAATCAAAATACAGGCTGCAGTGTGCCAACAGGATTGTCTTCACCTGGAAAATGTTCCCAAGTATTAAGTGCCATGCCAGGCAACTTATGATTCTTTAAAGCAGCACTAGAGTTTGGTTGAAGTCAGGAGAGTTTCGGGGTTATCAGCACTTCTTTGATTTCTATTTAAGGCATACTTTCCAAACCATCATGAACTGTTATCAGCTCAGGGGCCATTTACCATGATGATGATAATAATCATAATGGGGAAATTAATGGTATTTTACTTATCCATCAGTAAAAGTTACTTATCTGAGGTGAGTAAAATTTTGCAAGTCTTATTCATGGTACTGTATATGAATGGATATACATTTTCCTATAGGAGAAGATACAGCCTTTTCAGAAAGAGTTAAATAAAATTGACTGAGAAATGCAACAAGTGTGAGGCAAACTGAAAATGATATATTGACTCCCAATCACACTGCTACACAGCTGTGGTGATTAGTTTATAGTCCTGTGTTCAGTCACATGGAAAATGATGAAAATTACAGTATTATTCATTATGAGATTGTGTTCATTTTTTGAGAGTTTGGGCTCGGATATACAGTAGCTTTTTAGATGAATAATTTATACAGCAGTTTAATGATGTAGAATTTATTAATTTACATTAAACAAATCTTTACAAGTGAATTTCTTGCAAAAAAGGGATTTCAGTAGACAAGGAAAAGTTATTATCTAACGAAACAATGATCATTTTACAGAGTTACATAGCAGGGAATGGGAGTTTCTCAACTCTGCTTAATGTAGAAAATATAATTTAGATTTACATGGTGGGAAAAACCATTATAGGATCTGTGAATCACAGAAAAGTAGTGTATGCAACATAGGAATTGATCTCTGATAGAAATGTTCCATAATAATAGTCCTGCAGCACCTTAGGGTACATCTACACTGCACACTTATTTTGGAATAAGCTATTTCAGAAGAAATACTCTGAAATAGCTTATTTTAAAATAGCACGTCTACACTATAGGGAAGCCTTGAAATTAGTCCGAGGCAGGCTCCCCTAATGCTCTACTTCGATTTAGAGCCCCAAGAAGCACTAGGGAGTAATTACTTTGAATGACCCTGGGGAGAGGAGCTATTTCAAAATAGCAGCAGTGGAGCATCCACACTACAGCTATTTCAAAATAGCAGTTTTGGAAGAGGCATTATTCCTCGTGGAATGAGGTTTACAGAAGTTGGAATAAACCATTGGTTATTTTTAATTTATTTTGAAATAACAGAATTGCTGTATAGCTGCTCGCATTGTTATTTCAGAATAATGGCCGTTATTCTGAAATAATGCTGCTGTGTAGACGCATCCTTAGAGACTAACAAAAATAAATCGTATCACAAGCTTTCATGAATAAAACCCAGTTCATCAAATGAGCTGGCGTGGAAATAACAGAACCAAGATATTTATAACAAAGGGGGAAATATATATATCGTATCATATCTTGGTTCTGTTATTTCCACTCCAGCTCCTCTGATGAAGTGGGTTTTACCCACAAAAGTTCATGATACTATATATTTTTGTTAGTCTCTAAGATGCCACAGGACTACTTGTTGTTTTTAAAGTTACAGACTAACACAGCTACCCCTCTTTGTTCCTTGCTTGTTGGAGACTTTGTTCCATAGGATAGTGTCAAGTTGAGAAAGTTCTACCACAGTAATGGAAATCAAATAAATGGAAATCAAATAATAATGGAAATCAAATTATGGAAATCAAATAAAAAAATTACCTGAGCTCTCTTTTAAAATGTATTTTTATTTTCAGTCCATGATACTGAAACGGAGCCCATGTAGGAATAAAGTAGAGTCTGTCAGCTATAGGTAGGTCTGTCTCCCTGCCCACCCAGCTCTCAGAATGGGACTGGTGCCATTTTGGATTATGCTATTAGAAAGTGGGGGGGTTTCTGTAGTATTTTTTATGAAGCCTATATACATCTCAGTTTCCCTCTGTAATTTGCTTTGCTACCCAGTGGGGAGAAAAGATTGAACACTGCTCCTGAAACAACTCAGGGGAGACAGGTGTATGTGACACCTCACTCTCTGGGTAGAATGAATAGTGTCATTAAGGAATTGGTAGAAACAGCCCCAGATCAACAATTGACACTCAGCAGTCTGGCAGGAGGACTGGAGGGTTGGAACTCAGGTTGGCCCTGCCTTGAGAACTAAGGATAGAGATATGACCACCAGGGGATAGGAGCTGTCCGTGCTCTTGTGGAATGGAGGTGTCAGAGACAGATAGAGCCTTAGATAGGATCCTCTACACTCAGTCTCCCAGCCTGTGAGCAGGGCTGGATTACCCAATAGGCAGACTAAGCACGTGCTTAGGGCACCAGCAAAGCAGGGGCACCAAAAAAAAAAAAGAGATTTTACGGTATAGTATTGTTTTTATTTTGAATTACATGGCGGGGAGGGCATCATAATCTTTTCAGTGCTTAGGGCCTCTAAAGGTCTTAATCCGGCCCTGCCCATGAGCCATCCCTGGCCAGAGCAACTGTGCAATCAGGCCCGGGAGTCCCGGTGGGTGGGTGGGGGGCTAATTTTCCCCAAGGCCCTCCACCTCTCCTCTCTCTCCCACACTGCCCTGAGGATGTGTGGGGTGGCAACAGCAATTGGGGGGGCCCCACACTCCCTGTGTCAGCAGGAGCTGTGGGAAAGTGGAGTGGACTCTCCAGGTGCATTTGTTCCACTACGCTCTGCTGCCACAGAGTGTGTGTCTGTTGCGGGGGAAGAGGGTCCTGATCTCTGCTACCACCCCACACCTTCCAATATGGCTACAAGCCTTACAATATGTCTACAGAAAAAAAGGCCTTATCCTTACACCACTGGAAATACTTGTTGAGGTGCGTTGGTCCCTGAAGAGCACACATGGATCTAACCAGGAATCGGTCCCAATTGGACACTGGACAGAGCTCCTGGTGTAAAATAGGAGAGCAAAACCCCAAAAGCTCAGTTTAGGAGGGAGTGAGGCTGCATGGCCTAGCCTAAAAGAAGAATGGGACTCCTAGGGGATCTGCCTCACTCCAGGGGCTACTCCAGAAGATTGTTAAAAGTGGGGCATAGCAGAGATTCTGTGGATCTGTGACAGGCCCTTTGTGTGATATGAACACCCACCCACTGGAAGCTGGAACTGATATCTCATTCCATATTGGGAACCAGTCACTAAAATGGTTCCAGTACTCTCTCATCAATACTGACCTAATCTAAATACAAATCAACGATCCTCAGCACAGGCCAGGGCAGGAAAGGAAGGGGAAGGAAAACTCTGATATTTCTCTCCCAGGTTCTTCACAGGATTGTCCCTCTTGTGGGAGAAGGGGCTGGGTCATTTAGAGGCTGCAGCCCTCTCAACTCATGATGCACAGGACTTGATGGGGAGGGGAAACTAGAGGGGTCATTGTAGGGGGAGATGCTACTTTACTAGTCACCCTCTCATGGAGCTGCACTGACCATAGCTGCAACCTTCCATGTGTTGATTGTTGGGACAGAATACAAGTATCATCATTTAAATACAAGCAATCACCATGAATGATTAAAGGCCTTTATACATCCCTTTGACAACCTTCAAAAGCTACCTTACTCCTAAAGAGGTGGATTGTATTTGGGACCACTCTTACCTGAGTTATATTACTTTAAATATATGTATTTCTTTGGGTGAATAGTAAAGCTCATCTGAAGACAAATTCTCCTCAGTGTTGCAGGTGTTCCATTTGTTTATTGTTTATAAAGACTCTCACCTCTTTATTCTCTGAAATCCTTTCAGATACGAAGATAAGGAAGAAAACTGCTGGCTTATCTCTTAAAAGTGCAGCACCATCACTACCTGTTTGATGCAGCAGCCTACACCTCTCTTTGAAGTACCCTTGATGAGCTCCAAATGTACATGGGCCATGTAAGCAAAATGGATGTAGCATCAAAGCAGAAAGCTATCTAGCTTATTTTGTATATAATGACCAGCACCATTTAAAGAAAGAAAAGATCGGAAAAATTGTATTTTAAAAGAATGTAGGCAATATTTAGGGTGAGAGGGAGCATTTCATCTTGTTTACTCATGAAACAAAAAGGGTTTGTAATGATCCATTTATAGGAACTAAAACTCTTGTAGTCCAATATCATGGGGATGCAAGGACATTTCCTTGTGAATTGGATGTAATGTGCCAAGAAGACAGCAATATTTTCCATTGTTACATAAAGCAGAATATCTCGGTATTCACAGAGTTTAGCTCTCCCTCCTTAAGAGGAAAGTATTTAATGTTTAGAACCTGACAGTGAAGCTCAGGACAAATGTGACATACTCCCGGGTCTGCCACTGACTTGCTGTGTGACCTTGAGTGCAAATCACTTAGGCCCAGATCCTTAGAAAATTTAGATGCTTAACCCTTGTTAAAATCAGTAGGGTCAGGCACCCGAATACTTTTGTGGCTTGTGGCCATAATGCCTCTTGGCCTCTTCTTCTGTAAAAGGGGAATAATAAATCCATATTGTTTAATAAATAATAAATCTCTGCATCACAGGGGAGTTGCCCCTCCACTTTGATCGGAGGCATGATTTCAACTTTTCTATAGTTTGAACATTCTCTTCAGCCAGCCTAGCCAAACAAGCCTTAAAAGACCCAGCCCCTGGATCCACACACCTATTTGGAAGAATGGCTGGCCTGACGTAGGAACTCAGCAGCTATATCATGAGTTTGGTCACAAAGTAGAGCTCTGCAGAAGGAAAAGAGCTCATATAAATTAATTCCCTGCTATTCATAAATTATAGCCCTTGATAGTTGAGAGTGTCAATCTACAAGTGCAGCTTTTGAGAGTTAATTTATCTCTAGTGGAATGTGTCACTCCTTGTGTGAAACTGAGGCTAGATATAGGGTCGCATTTACATTTCTTATGTGGATTTTTTTTAGGAATTTCTGTTAGTGGGAGTGGAGCCCCATAACCCTTCTCTGACACTGCAGTCATTCATGCCTTTGCATTATTTAAGATCAACTGAAGTAAACAGAGGATGGAATTACTTTTAGTGATAGATCACTCACTGTTTGAAAGTGTGCAAGGGAAGTGTTTGTGCTTTTCAAAAGATAAAACTAGTTTTAAAGGAACAGTTAACCTGAGACAAAATTATGCAGGCAATGAGTAGTGGGCTTCCTTCACCCTATCAAGTTATGTAGAATTGAATCAAGACAGTGAACCTACCAACCATGTTACAATTTCCCTATGTTTGAAGTCATGAACATTGGCTTTATAAGGATAAACTTAGGGGAGAGGGAACAACCAAGAGTCAAGCTGTTTATCAAATGTATCATGCATTGTCTTCAATCCATTCATTGAAGGGTGGCACTTAAAAAATTACACATACATTATACGGAGGGTTTGCTGACAGCACCGTTTGGTGAGTGAGTGGTTAGATGTCTTGTGAATTCACAATGTATGACCCCCACTCCCATTAAGGGATAGATGAGAGTGAGGAGATCAGAGCAAGACATGGTTAGACATTTTTCCATGGACCATTTTTTGCTCAGAAAATGTCAATTTGTTAAAAGCAAAATGCTTCATAGAAATGTGCCAGCTTTACTGAAGATTGGTTTTGAATAAAAAATTGATGAAGGGAGTCTCTATAAGGTCTGTTTCAACCTTTTTGCACTGGACCCTTTTGATTGTTTGAATAATTTCAAAATGACTTTTGATCTCAATTTTAAAAATATATAGTAGAAAATAGAAAAAAAGTCAAAAGTGGAGCAAAACATTTTGACTTTGTTGAAACAAAAGCATTCTGATTGACCCCCAAATAATTTCATTTTGCTGCAAAATTCAAAGTGTTTCAGCTTCAGAATGAAAGAAATGTCAAAATCTCAAAATCCCCCCAAAATGAAGTATCCATCCTCATGCAGCTCTAGTCAGGAGCAATGGAGGAGTCTGCAAGAAGCCAGGGATGGCTGGAATACTCCACACAGACACCCTTAACCCAGATGGACCAGCTAAAATCTGCTCAGATCTTGGGACATCTGCAGATTTAAGGTCAAACCTCATAGTATTTCATGGAGTAGCACACTCTGTTCCCTCTTCCTTCCTTGTCCATTCAGCTGCATTGATGTTTTCTAAGGGTGCATCTACACCAGGGCTGGATTAAGACCTTCAGAGGCCCTAAGCACTGAAAAGATTATGGTGCCCCCCCATATGTAATTCAAAATGAAAACAATACTATACCATAAAATCTCATTTTTTTTGGTGCCCCCTGCTTTGCTGGTGCCCTAAGCACGTGCTTAGTCTGCCTATTGGGTAATCCAGCTCTGGTCTACACTGCACCATTAGCTCAAAATAAGCTACTCAATTTGTGCTATGCAATTTGCATAACTTATTTTGAGGTAATTTTGAGATAGCTTAGAAATTCAGCACTGTCTCCACAGTGCAAATTTCGAAATAAAGTGCTATTTCAACAAGTCACTTAACCCTCATGGAATGGAATAGTGTGCCCATTATTTTGAAATATATTTTGAAATAATGGGCGTATTTAAAGACACCTGAAATAGCACCTGGTATCCTGAAATAGCACCACTGTCTAGACATAGACTAAGCGAAGTACTCATAATTTTTGTCTTCTGTATGTTGTGCTCCTGAATGAGGGATGATCATCTCTAAAACAACACATTTCTTTCCCCACATTTAAACTGGATTAGTTCTTGGTTGCCAAATAGAACACATAACATAGATAAAGAAGAAATGATCATCATTGTACTTGTTAAATAAGACAATTATTACATGACCAGCAGCTATCATTTTCAGCAGCATATACCAAAATCAAAGTGATGAAAAGTAAAAAAAAATTAAAAAATAGCACAATGGAAGGTCTTGTCAGCGGCTGAATGACAAGGTCCTTCCCTATGTCTCTGCAGCATGCACATGCGTGCCAGCAATGAGTGCAACAATGCATTCTAGCCTCTGCCAAATGCCAATGTGCTGATGCAAACCCACTGCTGCTGCTCTACATTTATCCTATTACAGCCAGTCATTCCACTCTAGCAAAGAGGGTTTTAAAAAACATTTGAAACAACATGCGAAATTTGTTTTCCAGCAGGCGCTCTGTGGGTCAATTCATCATCTGCAACGTGGTGCAGTTTGCACGCTGAGGGAGGAGCCTCGGTGCTGTGTGATGGGTTTGCAACAACAACAACAACAAAAAGAAAAAAAGAAATCTTGTGCACCCTCCTCCCTTGCAGGTCATTAAGATTTCCAACTTCGGCTCGTTTCTAATGGAAGATGTACTGGGTATCACTATATTTTGGGGGAATGTCTGGACTCAGCTTTGGTCTGACTTAGGATTGGTTTTTAGTTTAACAGCAAGAACATTCAAGGCTCAACAAAGGCTTTTAAGCCTGAGCCTTGCATAAGGTATGCTGAGGGGACACATACTCCAAGAAGGGGCACCACAGAGACTGTACCTTACCCTGGCCTTTGCAGAGTCCCCCTCCTCTTCAGGAAGGGAGGTGCATGAGGAGCCAGAATCCCACTGATCCCTAGAGTGGAGAGAGTACAGGGACTGACTGTATTGTGAGTGACATCCCACATAGCCATGCAAAGGGCAGATTTGTATTTGAGTTGGCATGGCTACAGAGGTCTGCCCCAGTGGGGATCTATCTGTATCTGTTTCATTACAAAACTAAGAGATTGAATAATTTGCTCCAAGTTTCACATTATGATTTTAAACTCCTCAGAGCCTCAGAGTCAGAACAAAATTTGTGATGATCTCAAATGCATGTCAGAGGGGACTGCATGAATCACTAGAGAGCAAAACCTCATTATTTCCCACAGCTCTAGTGAGCCCAGAACAAATACTTTACCACTATATCTGAGACACATAATCAGATCTGACAACTTGCCTGCCAGCATCCTGAAAACTTTGATATTCAGATTCAGAATTTTTGGATTCAAAATAATGTAAAACTGGACTCTAAAATTCTAGTGCTGAATGAATATGCCATTTTTGCTTACATGTCTAGGGAGACTTGTAAGGTTAACCTGAGCCTACAGCTGCCAAAGATTACTCTCACAGAGCTCAAAAATGATAAATCATCCTTTCATGTAAGAATTTTGTTATGGGATTCTAAGCAATTAAAGAGGCAGTGGGGTCTGTAACTTCCATCAAAGGAAAAGGCTGACCCTTTCAAAAGCAACTATGTCTCAGATTTTAGCAACAGAATGACGGACCAGACCACTTCCGTCCCTGTGTAATTCTTTTTGTTATACCTTTCACTGGGGTCTGGTGCCTAATGGACATTCTCAGACCTGTTGACCAGCCTTCTTCCCTGACCTAGAAAAGCAGACAGAGGCTGGCACTTAATATATTTGGTCTGAAATTGATGCTGGGTGTCTGGCTAATCCAATTAGAAGTGTCATTGAACCTACTGAACAATTTCTTTATAGTTGGTTTAGAAAGCCACAGGCGGATAAATGATTTGTCTGTTTAAACTTAGCTAATTCTGAATTTATGGCATTTGTAAACAGCTGCTGTAACAGCCTTGGTATCCAGTGAACAAATCCTCTCATACAGCAAAATAAGATTTTTTACAAGTAATGTAGCAAATATATGAGTATTTGCTCACATGGCATCATACTTGCAATTAACAAAGCTCCAGTGCTGTTGATACTGTTGCATAAAAAAGCCTCCGCCTGAGCTCACTAGATGTATATACATGGATTTTCTAAAGCTACACCAAAACTGTAAGGTCTAAGGTTTTAAACTGCAACTTATTGTGATCCTTGTCAATCTTTGCAATCTGTGTAACTCTCAAATTTACTGTAAACTGCAACTTTGTAATCTTTGTAACATGCAGCCACCTTGCTTGTAACTTTCCCTAAGATGCATTCTCCCCTGAGTGAATGGAGAGAGAGTGTGAATGTGAGTGTGTTTGAAGAAGGCTTGGAACAATGGACCACATGGCAATGAGTCATCACAGTCTGGGCATGCTCTCTGCTGGATAAAGGGAAGTCTGGGCATGCTCCCTGATGACGAGGTGAATGAGTCACAGGAGCCATTCAGACACTATATAAAGAAAAGGAGCACAGGTGAGACGCTCTCTTTTTTCCTTCCCCTGATCCTGAGAAGCTCCCCACCAGTGCCTTTCATAGAATCATAGAACCATAGAGCTGGAAGAGACCTCAGAAGGTCATCTAGTCCAGCCCCCTGCTCTAGGCAGGACCAATCCCAACTAAATCAACCTAGCCAGGGCTTGGTCAAGCCGAGACTTAAACACCTCCAGGGATGGAGACTCCACTACTTCCCTAGGTAACCCATTCCAGTGCTTCACTACCCTCCTAGTGAAATAGTTTTTCCTAATATCCAACCTGGACCTCTCCCACCTCTTTCCTTCTGACCAGCTTCCCCAGCCATGATGAGCAGACAGACCCTCCAGGATCCACATGCCTTGGCTCCTTCTGCAACCTATATGTCTGTGTAAGTGTGTGATTGCCTGAGGGCAGGAATGAATGGGTGTGAATGAGTGAATGAATGGAGGGGTGTGTGCTTGCTTGCTTCTCTGTGTGTGTGTGTGTGAGAGAGAGAGAGAGAGAGTTCTATCTTCTTTAGCTTAAACCTTTGGTGGCTGCTTTCTCCTCTTTAGTTTTACCTAGTGGAAATAAACCCATACTAGTGTAACCCTGGGTGGTCTCCAGTGAGAATATTTTGGGGTAACAGATACAGTGTAATATTTTCCCTTACAACAGTTGCAAGTTGCATGACAGTAGAAATGAGATTACTACAGTCTGTAGTGGACTTTCAGATATGTAGCAATATGATTATTATTATTACTGCACCCAGCCTTACATGATGTCTTTGTCCCCCTCAATGACTTGGTAATATCTAGAGATTTCTTAGTGAACGTGCAACATACTTGTGGTGGCATATGACCAGGATTCATCATTTAATTAGTTCTGGTGATTGGATTATTAGCTTCCCCTGCCCAGGCCAGGCACTGAGAGGTCATGTGGTGTGCATGCTGCTTCATACCCCTGTTATTGGCCTGGAGCTGGCTAAGGTGCATCTTTTAGAGCATCATGCATTTAGCTCCAGACATCTTGGATTCAATCCCGCAATCAGTGACTGGACCAGGAGCACCACTTTCCATTGTTATTTACTACTATTGTTGAAGTGCTCACAAACTCCAGTATGAAAATATATGGACTAGTGGATGGTGATGCAAAATTACTGAGTGAGGACACTCTCAGGACTAAATTGTTCCTGGCTGCTCCCCATATTCACAAAAGGGAAGAGTGGAAAAGTTGAACCCCATCATCCACCTTTCCGTGGAAGCCAGATGTAATTGTAGTCTATTTGTTCCCAGAGCTTGGACCAAGTAAAAAGAAGTTTAAGGAGATCCAAATACTTACCACTTGGTTTAACACTGCTCACACATTTACTAAATACAACTGAAGTTTTAGAGTGTTTGAAGTTTCTGTAATTTGCTGCTCCAAAATGCCCTTAATCTTGATGTAAGGGCGTGAAAGATTTTGCAGAGGCAATTGCATAATCTCTTACAGCAGCGCCTCAGAAGTGCCTGCAGAAAGTTGGAGTCATTACTATGCAAGCTGATGGATTTGCTAAGTTCCAGAACTATCAGCATCAAATTTGTGCAGAGTGAGAAACCTTGAAACCATTATGAGCCATTGGAAACTGACACAGCTAACAGTACCAAAAAGAGAACAAGACAGAAAGCTTTTGGGCTCAAGAAATAAAAGCTTATATCAAAATTCATTAGCCTAAACTTAGATGGAAAGTGATGAATCTGAACTGTTCTAATGTCTACGGGACACTTTGGCTATGTCTACATAGGAGCATTATTTCGACATAATGTCAAAATAGTGTTGAGCTGGAGGACTTCTTACTCCGACAACCCTCATTGTATGAGGAATAAGGGAAGTCAAAGGAAGAGTGCTCTCTCTCAGACTTCCTGCTGGGTAGACTATTTCAATTTAAGCTACACAAATGACATAGCTCAAGCTGCATAGCTTATTTTGGCTTTAGCTCTGCTGTGTAGGTGTGCTCTTTAAGACATAACACTCTTCATATTGTTGTGCACAGTTACCCAACAGGCTTTGGTTAGCTATCAAAATTAAGTTGATCATAAAATCTTTGAATTTATTTTGAAAATATTTTCATCGTTTACCATGCAAGTCCCAAAAGATTCTGTCCACTTTTGCTGCTGTCTTGAAAGCAACTATGAGATATTTTGGAAGTAGTTACTATATTGCCTTTCTATTTCAGATCAGTGTATTGAAAGCAATGATCGAATTTGGCATTGGGCTGTCACCTGTTTGGAACATACTGCAGAAATGGAGTCAGGGAAATTCTGAAGGAGAATAAGATAGAAAAGCTTGTGAGCACATGTTTCGTAATAGACTTAATTATCATCCTAACTAAAGTCTTTCACACCTTTCAAAAAGATGATCTCTTGATGCTTGAAACTCTGGAAAAATTAGAGAGCGCTATTTTATTATTATCCACTTCACCAATTTGTGTATCATTTGCAAACTTTACAAATGTAACCCTTTCCTCTTGCTTCCCTGGATTACTCAGGAGCAAACAATGCCTACTTCTGTGATATTGTCAGTAGAAAAGGAGATCTGGAGTATCCTGGTGGTGATGTTGGATAAGTAGGGATTGTCTAGTCACCCTTCTGCTGCTGTCCTTTTACTTATAAAGGAAATAAATCTTGGCAGTGCCTCCACCTGGCTGGGCCTTGTACACACACACTGTCATGCCTTGTGTGCCTTGAAGTACCAATTATAAACAATATATTCTTAGAGTATACTTAAAGCTTAGAAAAACATGTTGTAACAGATTGAGATTAATTACAATGTCACAACCAATTTAAATTACGTCAATAAACCAATTAAGAAATGCAGTTTACAATAGTATATGAAACTTAATCAACTTATATTTACACTGGCACCATGAACCCCACCCCTGAGTCGTACTGCTCTGAATTCCAGTGTTCTAGACCCTTGCATGGGTGCATCTGAAGATCTGGGGGCAGCACTCTCTTGATCCTGTAAAGCAGTCCAGCCCAGGGTCCAAGGGGCAGAACGATTCTAATTTGGGATCATTCCAAGCTGCGCCACCTCTCTGAAGGTAGGAGTTATAATTAGAGATCAGTACCCCTGGATCTTGGTTAGATAATAAGAAACTTTGTATCTTCTCAGACTCAGGAAAATCCCTTAAAATCTCTTTGCTGAAAGCACTTTCCCAAATAACAACATCGCTGGTTACTCCCACTGCCTTCACTCAACTCCACTGCCAACCTCAGTCCCTTCTCATCACAGCAACAGTTTCTGCCTTGGCTCCAATGAAGCCCAGTAATAGTCTCGTTGGCTCTCTGCTGGGTCCAGACCCCAGCAATTTCTCAGCAGTAGTTTCTGACTTTCTAGCAGCAGCTCTGGGCTTGGACAGCGCTTCACAATCTACCATCCCCTGACCGAGATCTCAGCCCCACGCAAAATATGAAGCCCACCAAATGCTGTCTCTGCAGCCACAATGAGGCTCCCCTCATTGCCAGAAGCAGAAGTCTTCTCCAAGGCACCCTGGCAGCTGTGGTGTCCCAGGCTGGATTGCAGCACTCAGGTTCTTTGCAACTAGAACATTCCTTGTTAACTTCAGAGACCACTCAAAGAGAGGGTGTCTACACAAGTAACGATTTTTATGTTTTCCTTCAGGTCACTGATAAAGATATTGAGCAGTATTGCATCTAAAGCAGATCTCTGGGAGGCCGTGCATTTCACAATGATGATGATTATTAACAACGTATCTATAGTTATTAATGATGATGACAACAAAGCAAAAGTAAAAAGAAAAAAACAAATTAACTGACTGTCAAATCTTTCCTTGGCCCCTCAATTCTCCATAAACCCCATAAAAATGAAAAGGCTTGCTGCTGGTTATTGGCTGAAAGCCAACAGCAGATGGCAAATAGAAGTGTCTTTTAAAAATCACTGGCAGGAATATGCTGCATTTTGTTACATTCTTTATTTTAGACCTATATCAGTCCCCTTAGCCATAAAATAAGACAGCATGGAGCTATATAGCTGAAGAGAACCCTAGGTAACCTTAATAAAACAAAGATTGGAATGTTAAAAAAATAATAAAATATATACAGACATCTCTCAAATTTGAAAATCCATTTAGGGAAGCTTTTTGGAACTGAAACAAATTAATTGGTGGCTGATACTTATAATGAAAAGGTGTGACACATAGGAGTGCTGTTAAAAGTCAGAATTTTGATGTGAGCCAGGTTTGCTGATGCTTAGATTCCTATTATATGACAAGGGACTCCCATCACTTGACTGCAGTGACTGCTGTTAAAACAAGAAGCTGTAGAATTCCCATTGGGTGAAGAAAGAAATGCATGGCATCAAAGATGACTTTTTTCAGATCTCTCTCTCTCTTTTAGAATGTGTCTGTCTGTGCATCTGTCTGTGAGTTCATTTGTTCAAGAACTCCTCCTAAACAGTAAGAACTAGGGCCACCAAATTTGGTATGCAGCGTCCTCGTCTCCTAACTTGAAGCAAGGTCAGAGTTTGGTTGTACCAGGAAAATGAGACGTGCCTGGAATCTGATTGTTTTCCATAACATACAAAGGAAGGGGCTGCTGTTCGGAGGGACATGATATGAGAGTGGCCACTGTGGACAGCGAACCCACAGGGAAGCACTATCTTGAGGAGGGTCTACTGGGGGTAGCCATACCACCAAGGGAATGGCCAGCAGGGCTGGGGCTCCGCCATCTTGCCTGCCAGCACTCTGAGTAAGGAGCTCCCCTGCCCCAAACCCTTTCTCCCCCTCCCAGCTCTTGACTGCAGTGCTGGGGGGCAGGGTAGAAAAAAGACCTCTAGTAGCCAATGTAGGGAGGCTGAGGGGAGAGAAAACATCCCTGGTGTCTGTGGAGAGGACTGGGGGAGGGATTGAAAATGTCCCTGATGGCCGGGGGGCCTGGGTGGAGAGAAAAGGCCTGTTCCAGGGGGGCCCCCACCTTACGCTCCCCCTCACCCTTCAATCTTCATTCTCACACCCTCCATCCCCAGCCTCCTGTACTGCTCCCCACATCCCCAAGGCCCTGCCCTGAGTCCTGCACCCTACACACCGCCAGCCCCCTGCTCTGAGGAATCCGGGCAATGGTGGGTAAGTCTGTTAATATATTATATTTGCTCTTCATTGATACGCTCTGACTCTGCTCCATTCTTCCCATTTGTGTACTTATAGCTCAATGTATGATGTTACTTATACAACATAAAAACAAAACAAAATATTTTGTCCTAAATTCACATCACTCTTGCACCTTGCTGAAAAAATACCATTGCACTCCACTCTGGGAAGGCCTCAGCTGGAGTACTGGGTCCAGTTTGGGGCATCACACTTTAGGAAAGATGAGGACAAACTGGAGAAAGCCCAAAGGGAATAACAAAAGTGATAAGAAGTTTAGAAAACATGTCCTTTGAGGACAGGGTGGAAAAACTGGGCATGTTTAATCTAAGAGGCAACACGATAACAGTATTCAAATAGGTAAAAAGTTTTTATAAACACGATGGTGACCCTGATGTTCTCACAGGTCAAGAAATAGTAGGTTTAGTTTTCATCAAGGGAGATTTACACAAGATGATTGTGGAATCCCTACAATTAGAGGCTGTTCAGAACAGATTTGACAAACACTTGTCTGTGATGATCTGGGAATACCTGGACCATGTGTACCTAGCACTGTAATAATCTGAAAAACTACAAATGGTGAGCTGTCACTTTTGATTTTTAAACAGGTTTAATTATTAACCAAGTGCTAAGACAGTGTATCACTTCTGATGTGATGAGACATTGCGGGCAATTCTGCCATGAGTTGGATTACAGGAGTGTAACTGAGGACAGATCCTGGCCCACACGGTTGTGTCTACTTATTAATAAGGTGTTTAGTCTGTTGCTTACATTACCAATGGACCTTTCTGGCAAGGCACTTTAGCAATTTTTTGTATAGGCTGAATCTTTCTCAATCCGGATTTCTCTCATCTGGCATCATCAAGGACCCTGTGGATGCTGGAGCACTCATGGGGAAAACTGGCAGGCTGGGGCTAGGAGTGTTCCTGGATTAGAGAAGCATCCAGCCTGCCAGAAGCCAGGGGAGCCACCAGCAAGCTGGAGCCTCTGGCTAGCCAGAGTAGCAGAGCCTCTGGCTAGCCAGAGTAGCAGAGTTCCAGCTGGGCCATGGCTGGATCAACAGAGGCACAGCACCTTGGACTGGAGCAGCAGAGCCCTGGGGAGGCTGGTGGCCAGAAGCAGAGGGGTAAGCATTGACCTCCCTGGTCTGGCAAATTCCCTGGTTTGGAACCTGTCAAGTCCTGAGGGTGCTGGACCAGGCAGGTTCAACCTGTGTCACTTTTCTCCCTTCTGTTTTATTTTCTTGTTAAACAGCTTGCCTGGTACTTATGTAAGAGGGGGAATGGTCCCGCTATTGTGGGGAACTTTCCTGGCTTCTATACTACCCCAGTGAAATGGACCAGCGAAAGGATCTGAATCCCCTGACCGTGAGGGCTCCCCTTCCGCTCTCCTGAGTAGCAGAGTCCTCGAAATCCCAACAAGGCTGGGACGAGGTTTTCTGGGACTTAATCCCCGACCCTATAGTCACTTGGGGCAGGGGCTAGGGTGTCCCCACTCTGGGGTGCTCTCTGCACACTGCATGCTTTCTTGACCCAGTGATCATCTCATACAGTTCAAAGCAAATACAATTTATTAAACAACAACTGATTAAAAAGAAAAGAATAAGGAGAAACGAGAAAGGTTAAATGAGAACACACAGTCCTGCTCTGTAGCATGGGGACGTCACAAACAGCAATCTGCAGAGTGTAAGGACAGTTCACAGTCTGTTCCTTATAGGTCCCAGGGCTCTTTCTCAGGCCCTGGCTTTGCTGCAGGGGGGCTGCAGGTTGGACACGCTTGCTCTGACAGTGACCACACGGCCCCAGGCTCTAGGTGGCAGGACCCCTCTCCCAGTTGGAGTTACAATCCCTCTCCAAGTCTGGCCTGCAGGGCCTCTTGGCTGATGGCATGTCCCTGCCCAGAGCCTCTTTTCCCCTCTTTGCTGGTCCCGGCTGCTCACCACACCCAGCTGCAGACTGTGCTGCTTTGCCAGACTCCAGTTCCTTGTCTTGCTTCTCTGACCCCTTTGGCTCTCTGGTCACTGCAGGTCTGCTGCTCAGCACAGGGTCTGCACTCCTTGGGCTGTGTGTGTGGCTCTGTCACTGCAGATCTGCTCCTCAGCGCAGCTTACACTTCTTGGGCTGTGTGTGTGGCTCTGACACTGCAGGTCTGTCTCTTCACACAGCTTGCTTTTCCTGCTGCTCTTCTCAGCTCTCTCTCCTTTTCTCACAGAGATCCAGAAAATCCCAGCTCACACGGAGGACGGGACCTGGCCTTCTAATTCTCTCATTGATCTGTCCAACCTGTCAATCAGGCTGAGCTGGAGTGTTGGCCTTTCCCCATTGTCCCTGGGGTCTGTCAGTCTCAGGGCCCTGATTTCTCATGGACCCTTCCCCTTTTGGTACTGCGAGCTGACCAACCAAAAACTCCCACTGAGTTTTAGTACGGGGTAACAGTCTTCTTACACTTATAAAAGGGCAACACAGTGTCTGCATAACATGATGAATCATGTAATGCTGCCTCCTAAAAAGCAAGGTACCTTGCTCCAGTCTAGTTTTCAAGATAGCAAATTAAAAATGTTTACCCTATTTTGAGTGAAGCACCATGATTTTAATTAAAAGCAACATTCTGAAAATCTTTATACATTTTTAAACTATAACAACATCAGATTGGAACTGAACTGACAATTAACGCTAGCATTTTATTAGACGTTCTGCATGTTATAAAACTGCCACACAAGCACATAAACAAGAACAGATGTGGTACTCGTCCAGCATATGGAAAATAGGAATGCCACAAATTATTGAAAGCAGAACATCTGAATATGTTGTCATTAAAGGCTTTGATGGTCATAAATTCACAGCAAAAGAGGCAAACTTTAGATTCAGTGTTCACTCCATTAACCACCCCAAATGCAGTTCTATTCCTGTACACTAAGGAATGATGGTCCAAACAACAGCTAAAATATTCTGAAATGAAGTCTATTTTCTGCCATATGTGAAGTAGAAAATACATATATTTCATTAACAGAAATTATAACTGGTCCCAGATTGGAACTTTGGATCCAAACACTAAAGAAGGCTAAATGTAAATCCAGATATGAATGTCAGAACTTAGGCTTCTCCTTGTAATGGGCCATATTGCAACATGGGGAAGGTCAGACTCTCATCCCAAACCAAACTGCTCATACGAGACAGCTCTAATATTCCTTAGCTCTTCCTCTACTGCATCTTGATTTGGGGTGGGAGGAGAAAAGGGAAACATACTAGCACAATGTAACAGCAGCACTCACCTTAATAATCAGAGCTGGACCATAAATAGCACTTTATTAGTGTCTTTATTTTTATTTGTGGTGCCACCAGTTTAAAATCTGATGGTGTGGAATACTGACATACTATGCCTGGGATGTTTTACTTGCACAACAGCTGGTTTCATGGCAAAAGGAGAAATAGGCTTGACAAAATTCACCAAAACCAGACACAATAAACAAAGAGCAACCCACAGACATCAGCCAAGCCATACCTACTAGTACTACATTAAATCACCGCTCCTGTGGCTATTATAGTCTTTATGTACCACAGACCTCTTCTACTGGAACAACCATTGGCACAGATAGCCCAGCCCATCACTCAGGTGTTCTCTAGGGCAGTGTTCATCAGCCCTTTTGATACCAGGGACCAGTTGGTTGCCTTCTGAAACAGGCAGATCTTAGTGTCTGTATGGTCCGGTCATTGAGAAACTGCTCTAATGTGGCTTCTGGACAATATTTAAGGCAAGCAACACCAAGCTGCGACTGATGCAGAATTCACATTCACTCAGGAGAAGGGAAAAACTCATTACTTTGGGGAAGGCTGTTTTGCTTCAAACTGCCCCTCTATACCAAACAGACACTAGTCATGCAACCTGGGCACTGTGGACATGCAGCATACTTCCCTTTGCGTGCCCAGCTAGCTTCACTAACTGGTTTCTAAGAGAGTGAGGCTGTGATACCCATTTCTCTCCATACCGCTCCTCTCCCCAGTCAGAGCACAGAGGAAGGGGTCCCTGAGCGTCACAGAATGTAAGCACTGTGGCTGTGTCTAGCTGCAGAACAGAGCACCAAGTGTGGGAGGCTCACTGTACGCTCCCCACCCTCTTTCAGCAGCAAAGCAACTGGCCACAATCTGGACCTTCGTAGGTATGAAGCCACAGGGTGTAACTGAAGCAAGAATCACATGTAATTTCTCTTAACCCTGCGGTGGTGAAGCTTAGTTTCTTTGCTCACATAAAACATTAAACACCACATGTTTGATGTTATAATTTTGCCAATCCCAAAACCCCAATATTCTGGAAAAAATTGCTGGAGCACTTCCACTAAACATACAGAGCTACCACTAACCACGTAATGTGTTCCTATAAGACCGCACGCTTCGTTCCTCCCAGTGGATAACAGAGTGACAAGTCATTGTATAAGTACGGTACTAACCTGAAACGAGCCAATAACGGAATGAATTCCACAGACAAAACAAATTGTGAAAAATATGCTCTGGTGCCTCTTTGGTCATAAAATAAAGTACAGGATGTTCAAAAGTTACCGTAGGATGACAAAACAAATAGGAGACCAGCAGCACCTTAAAGATTAACATTTCTTTGGGCAGAATCTTTAGTGGGTTAAAAGCCACTTCATCAGATGCATCTATCCATTTGATGCAGTGGTTTTTACCCCATGAAAACTTATGCCCAAATAAATCTGTTAGTCTTTAAGGTGCCACAGGACTCCTCATTGTTACTGCAGATACAGACTAACATGGCTACCCCCTGAGACTTGTAGGCCGGCAGACTTTCATCAGAGGATGCTGTGTCCAAGGGTACGTCTAGACTGCTGGGGTTTTCTGGGATACCAGAAGTATTTTTTTTTTGTGGAAGTATACCTGTAAATACCTGTATACCTCATTCTAGACTGGGCCAAATGGCAGAAAAACCTCTTCCAGAAAAGCAATCGAAAAAAGCTACACAAATTGCGGAGCTTTTTCCGAAAAACAGCTACACAGCCCTTAATTCGAACTACTTAATTTGAACTAGGCATTACTCCTTGTAGAATGAGTTTTACCTAGTTCGAATTAAGCGCTCCGCTATTTCGAATTAAATTAAATTCGAAATAGCGGTTTGCATGTATAGCCGCTATTAAAGTTAGTTCGAACTAACGGCTGTTAGTTCGAATTAACTTTGTAGTGTAGACATACCCTTGGTGATTTTGTGTGAGCAGTGCCTTATCTAGGGTTTGGCTGCACATTCAAAAGAAGACTGCTTTCCCCATTTACTCAGTCTCTGTTAAGATTAAATCTACCTGATACTATTTATAGAGACTAGAGTTTAAGACCAGGAGGGCTTACCAGACCATCTAGTGTGATTGTTTGTATATCACAGGTGACTTACACTACTCATTGGCCACACACTAAACCTACTAAGCAATATTAGACCAAAATAGTATACACCACCAAAGATTAGTCTTTTGTATGCCACAGTGGTGCCTATGGGTTCCAACCTGGTCAAGGTCCATTTGTGTTAGGCCTTTATTAAAGTAATGGTGGCAGATAAAAGCAAGAATTGGTGATTCTTGCTCCGTATGACCAGTTGTATCTCTGAGTCCTTCACACTCACAGTAGAACAGAGCTGTCAGACACAAGGAAGCACTAAGGCTACATCTAGACTGCATCCCTCTATCAACAGAGAGATGTAGATTAGGCACATCGAAATTGCTAATGAAGCAGGGATTTAAATATCCTGTGCTTCATTAGCATACACATGGCCTCCACTTTTTTTCAAAACTGAGTTTTTTCGAAAAAAAAATCTGGCAGTCTAGACGCAGATCTGTCGAAAATAAACCCTTTTTTGAGGAATACAGGATCTGTCGAAAAAGGGTTTATTTTTGACAGATCCATGTCTAGACTGACGGTTTTTTCCAAAAAAACTCCGTGTTGAAAAAAAGTGGCAGCCATGTTTATGCTAATGAAGTGAGGGATATTTAAATCCCTGCTTCATTAGCAATTTCGATGTGCCTAATCCTAATCTACATCTCTCTGTCGACAGAGGGATGCAGTCTAGATGTAGCCTAAGGGTGTAGCTACACTACACAGCTTTTAGCAACAAAGCTGCATTGATACAGCCCTGCCATTGAAAGTCAGCATGTGTGAACACTGTTTGTTGGCGCTTTTGTTGACAAAATTCTTCCACCGCAATTTTGCATTGTAGGCAGCAGAGTGCTCCTGCCAACAAAGCAGCATTCATACTTCCACTTACCAAGGCAAAATTTTGTCGTTCATGGGGTTAGAGGAATTAAGCACCTGTGAACAGATAAACTTTTGTCAATCAAGTGCAAGAGTGGACATAGCCTAAAATTTAAAATGTGTAAAATCCCTATAAGGCATAAAGCCACATGAACTCTCACCATCTACCATCATATAGCGGTAACTCTTCTCATACTTTAACATCTGAGCTTCCTATAAATGCCCCATACTAAAGGACTAATATCTCCTCCCTTGGGTGTGTTGTCTTCAATTCCTGTGGGCCTTTGAGTCCCACCACTATTCCACCACTGTGACAGATGGGTGGTAAAGCCAAAACTGATCAGAGAGTCCAAGCCAGATTTTCTACAATGTGCAGATGCATTTAGTGTAGAAAACAGGAGAATTTTCAAGTGGCCACTAGCCAAGTCATTTCCTTCCACAAATACAATTGTTTATCTATTGCTTGTCATGGCAAAAAGGATTTCTCCTTCCAGTTTTCCAGAGGTCAATTGTATGAAACATTATCTTCAGCCAGTCAGGGCAAATAATGGGTGCCAAGATTTGCTTTGGGATCCTTAGCTGTATTGCTGGGCCAGCATGTGGGCCTAATTGGTTCCCACTCATTCAACAGGACAAAGTTTGCTTTTCCCCTGATGCTTATGTGGCAAAAAGGACATGAACTAGAATAGGGGTAGGCAAGATATGGCCCATGGACCCAATTCAGTCCACCAAACCTTTCAATCTGGCCTGCAGTCCACTCTACCGGGACCCTCAGGCACAGAGCAGTCCCACAGAACTGGCCAATGCGAGCTGAGAGATTATCCTGGGGGAGGGGCAGCACATGAAACCTCCCCTCTCAGCGCACAGCACAAAGAGCCACATGGAACAGTCAGCCGTTTTGAGCCTGGGGCTGCTGCAGGCAGAGAGCCTGCCTAAGGGTCCTGCTGGGGTGCTGGCTGGGAGTCGCCTAGGTAAGTTCCTCTTTGCCAGAGCCTGCACCAGGTACCCCTCCCGCACACACTCCAGCACCCTGCCCTAGCTCACCACCCCACCCGCCCCAGTTTACCACTCAAACCCTCTGTATCCCCCCTTCCCCAGGTCACAGTTCCCTCCAGAATCTTGCACTCTATCCTACACCCCTCCCATAGGCCAGAATCCTCTCCTGCACCCATACCCCCTCCCAGACCCTGCACCCCAATTCCCAGGTCAAAACCCCCTCTTTCACCCTAACTCCCTCTCAGACCCCACTTTCACTTCTGCACTCCAGTCTGCTACCCCAAGTTCCTTTCTGCAGTCAACCTCCATCATAGGCTCCACATCCCTTCCATAGAAAAGTGCAGCCCTTGACCACTTACCAAAATCTTGGCGTGTGCCCCCCATGAAAAATTATTGCCCACCCCTGAATTAGAATCTTGAATTTGAATCCCTTCCAAATGTGGTGGTGGGGATCAATTGGAACCCACACTGGAGTCACCCTGCTTTTGTAAAACCAAAATCAGAAAGATGAGGTTTTGCGAAAAACAAAACCACCATGAACAGCAACAACTTTCCTTTGCACACTACAAAGATGGTCAAAATTACAAGCTTTTATCCAGACTCCCAACCAAAACTTTAATTGTCTCAATAAAATTGAATCCAGATCTGAATTATCCTAATTTTGTTTTGCAAAACTTATCTAAAGTGGGGTTCTGCACAAACAAACTTAATGTCCTCCACCTATCTCTTCTCCTAAAGCGGAAGAGAAATTCTGTTTATCTCAGCTTTCTCTGCTGAACTGTAATGGCACGGTTCCCTTCCTCCATTCCATCTGGCTTTCAGTAGATAACTCCATAATCACTTCGTATGAGCCTTTTTCTTTCCCTCTAGACTGGCTGAAATGATATGATCCCCTAGTTCTCAACACTGACAGAATGTTATTGGATTAGTAAAGGGCAGAATGAGCTATTAGGCATTAGCTGAAGATCAGAGTGAGTCGGCAGCTATTTCACGAAGTTCACGAAAGAATGAAGATGAATCATCCACTTTTTGACCTGCAAGAATCCCAAAATAATGTGAGATCACAGAACAACAGGCACCATCTGTAAAACTTTAATCCTCTTTAGTAGTCTCTGCAGAAGAATGAAACTTGTTGCTCCACCCTTACATGGATGATTTGATTGCGGCGGCTGCCCAGGTTGTGCTGGTTCTTTTGATGAACCATGGAGCTTTCAGCCTCCAATGCTATTAACATAGCACTTCTCACAATTATTACAATCCATATCGTTTAAAATTATAAGAACAGCCATCCGGGGTCATACCAATGATCCATCCAACCCAATATCCTGTCTTTCAACAGAGCCAATGCCAGGTGCCCCAGAGGGGATGAACAGGACAGGTAATCGTCAAGTGATCTAACCCCTGCTATCTGCTTCCTGCTTCTAGCAAACAGAGTCTAGGGACACTCAGAGCAGGGGATTGACTCCTGACCATCCCGGCTAATAGCTGTGGGTAGACCTATCCTCCATGAAAATATCTAGTTCTCTTATTGAACCTTTACAGCATCCCCTTTAAACAATACAAAAAGAATGATCATTTTAAATCTGAAATAGAGAAAACATTCATTTAGGGCCCAGTTCTGCCAATCATTCATGAAGATGCTACTCAGTGTAAAAACAGGGTGGCAAAAATCAGTCCTCAATGGTTGGTTGGGTGCCTATTGCTGTAGTATGTGAGCTTCAGGCAGAAAATAAATAAAATTAGTTATTAGGTCAAGAACTCACAGATAATATAAAGAGCTCCCTTCCTGTACCACACCTGCCAATCCTGTAGTGTTCATGCAGGATCCATAGTCAAATACTTGATTAAAAGCATGTCACTTCTATTCCTTTACAGTTTGTCATAGGTAGAGTCACTGGGGCAATGTCAACATTAGGAAGTGAGACTGAAGACGACTGTGCCATAGCATCTGATGCAATGCTGTATGGTAACTTCTGTCTCACTGGCTACAAAGAACTGAAAGAGTTCATCAGGGCAATTTTGGTCCATGTTTTAAAGATTCACATCCAGCAAACCCAGTTTAAACAGGGCATGGAAATGTTCAGACGGAACATTGTTCATTGTAAGCCTCTAGTTAGAGATACAAAGAAGCTGTAACATTTGTCAATTTAAAAAAAAAGTTTCAATGAAAAATTGTTGGCTTCCTTCAAGTACTGGCGCTATCTCTTCAGAGTCATTGTCAACTGGTTCTGTTATGAGGATGACAATTCTCATAAGAACATAAGGACAGCCATGCTGGGTCAAACCAAAGGTCCATTTAGCCCAGAATCTGGTTTTCTGACAGTGGCCAATGCCAGCTGCCCCACAGGGAATGAACAGAACAGGGAATCATCTAGTGATCCATCCATTGTCGCTCATTCTTATCTTCTGGCAAACAGAGGCTAGGGACACCATCCCCGCCCATCCTAGCTAATAGCCATTGATGGACCTATCCTCCATGAACTTATTTAGATCTCTTGTTGATAGGAGTGAGAAGCAGCACTGCACAATTTCTTTGCACTAAATTTAAAATCCTCAAATGGTCACACAAAATTGCAAAAACTAGTTTCCAGGGAGTGCAGTAAATTAACAGCAGTACTTAGATCTTTGTCTATCAATATTCTATAGATGGTCCTGCCATGGGGGCAGGGGACTGGACTCGATGACCTCTCAAGGTCCCTTCCAGTCCTAGTATTCTATGATTCTATGATTCTATGCTGGTCACTTTGAACCAATCAAGCAGAGTTTTCCAAAAGTGTGCCATGAAAGCTGTTTCCACAGTTGTTTCATTTTTTTCTGAAGAGAAGTTGCATTTAAATGAGTCTCAGGAGCCTGACTTGTATCTTTTGACAGCTCTTCCAAGGGTTGTTGAATACTGCTTTATTGTTGACACAATGCCTTGAGAAAATCAGCACAACTACACCAGTATATATCTGACAGCCTCAGAGTCAACAATCTCTGGTGAATGTCAGTGTTTACATTGTGGAAAATAGTTTTCCAGTCATATGTTGATGCTAAGCATAAAGTATAGTACCAGCATAACTTTGTCTCCGAAGCCCCCAATGGGACTACATATGAGTAACTGTGAACACAGTTGATTCCAAGTCAGCTTAGGAAATATGCCTTGCAGGGCGAATACTGTGTTAGTGGTTTTTTCAGTGACAGCTGGGCCTGTCATCCAGAGCACTAATCAGCTTTGTTACTAGGATTATCATACAATGGTCCACAGCAGAAAGGCACATCCAAACCTAGATTATTTATCACAGCCAGCACAAATTGAGTCATGTTTGCATCTGTGCAGTTTTCAACTTGGTTGAAACTTGATGAATTGTTCAACCATTTGCCCCTCTGAATTGAGAAACTGGCAGGTGAACTTGAGCTGGTTTACAGATGCTACATCTGGCACTGAATCAACAATTTCAGAGAAATATTTAGCTTGTTACAATTCTTCTGCTATGGCATTTTAAATGTTCTTGCTCAGCTATTCAACAAATTTATCAGATACAGGTTGAACGTTTAGTCCAGCACTCTCTGGTCCAGCAACATCTGTGGTCTGGTATGATTTTAGTTAGCTGGATGTTCACTTACTATGGGTGTGGCCAAATTTCCTGTGGTCCCATAAAGTTTCTTAACAGCCACCTGTCCTGGCGCTCAGTGTTCTGTGCTGTTATTTAGCTCTAATTTACCCCTAAATGTCTTCTAAGAGCCCAGGAAGCAGTAGAAGTTTTGGTAATGCTACTAGACAATACTGACCAAATTCTGTGGTTCAGTGCCAATCAGGTCCTGAGAGTGCTGGACTAGAGGTTCAATTTCTATAGTTAAGGAAAGGTAGGAGGATTTTCCTATTCTATCTAAATTTAGCCAGAAATCCACCAAACTGATTTTAGCTCCAAAATCCCCACATAATCCCCACTAGTTTTGGATTCTAGTACATCATGCTGGCCAACCCCAGAAGCTTTACAGCTGTCCGCTCACCCCCGATGAAGAACACCTCTCCAGTGCTGAAGTAAATTGACACACCAGATCAGTGTCAATCCTGACCCTACCAGATGATTCTGAATGTGTTATCCAAGCCAGCATGACATTTCAATGTTCTGTGCCCCTCTCTTGTTCAGAGTCACTCAGGATGTTTCCAATTGCTAAATACTTTTGTAAAAGCCTGTGATCTTTGGGGTAAGGTTTACATGAAAAGCAGTAATTATTTCCAGTCAATGAAAAGAGTAAATAAGCCAATCTCATGTAAATCATGATTATGCTGACAAAATTTTAAAAAAACATATTTTTTCTCTTCCCTGCAACTACCTGTGCAGAAGTCAGGAAGTTTTCTCCACAGATTCATAGTTGATTAGGGTTGGAAGAGATCTCAGGAGGTCATCTAGTCCAGCCCCCTGCTCAAAGCAGAACCAACCTGAACTAAATCATCCCAGTCAGGGCTTTGTCAAGCCTGGCCTTACAAACCTCTAAGGATGGAGATTCCACCACCTTTGCAGGTAACCCATTCAAGTGCTTCACCACCTTTCTAAGGTAATAGCTTTTCTTAATATTCAACTTAGACCTCCCCCACTGCAACTTGAGACCATTGCTTCTTGTTATGTTATCTGCCACCACTGAGAACAGCCTGGCTTCATCCTCTTTGGACCCCCTCCCTTTTAGGACGAGGAGTCCTGTGGTACCTTATAGACTAACAGATTTATTGGAGCATAAGCTTTCGTGGGCAAAGACCCACTTCATCAGATGCATCATGAAAGCTTATGCTCCAATAAATCTGTTAGTCTATAAGGTGCCACAGGACTTCTCGTCATTCTTGCAGATTCAGACTAACACGGCTACCCCTCTGATACTTGCCTCCCTTTTAGGTAGTTGAAGGCTGCTATCAAATCCTCCCTTACTCTTGTCTTATGCAGACTAAATAAGTCCAGTTCCCTCAGCTTCTCCTCAAAAGTCATGTGCTCCAGCCCCCTAATAATTTTTGATGCCGTAAGCTGGATTCTCTCCAGTTTGTTCACATATTTTTTGTAGTGGGGGCCCCAAAACTGGATGCAATACTCCAGATGTGGCTTCACCTGTGTGAAATACAGGGGAATAACCACTTCCTTTAATCTGCTGGTAATGCTCCTACTAATGCAGCCCAATATGCCCGTTAGCCATTTTGGCAACAAGGGCACCTGTTGGCTCATATTCAACTTCTTGTCCACTGTAATCCCCACGTCCTTTTCTGCAGAATTGCCACTTAGCCAGTTGGTCCCCAGCTGTAGTAGAGCATGAGATTCTTCTGTCCTGAGTGCAGGTGTCTGCACATGTCCTTGTTGAATGAACCTCATCAGATTTCTTTTGGCCCATTCAGCCAAACTTACTTTCTACACACAGCTGATCCTTTAGCAACCCAGAACTGCCTCTCCAATTCACTTAATTTTCTCCACTATGAAGGATGTAAAAACAGAAAACTTTTTCTTCTTGTACCTCTTTCAATATGGTAACATGATGGGCTATGTCTAGACTACATCCCTCTGTCGGCAGAGGGAGCACTTAGTGCAATGAAGCCGGGATTTAAATATCCTGTGCTTCATTTGCATAATCACATAATGGCGCTCTTTCGAAAAAGCGCTCTTTCGAAATTGAAACCGCAGTCTAGACGCGATTCTTTCGAAAATGGGGCACTTTTTCAAAAGATCCTGTAAACCTCATTTTTTGAATGCTCTGTTTTCAAAAGAACCGCATCTAGACTGCAGTTTCAATTTTGAAAGAGCGCTTTTTCGAAAGAGCGCCATTATGTGATTATGCAAATGAAGTGCAGGATATTTAAATCCTGGCTTCATTTGCACTTTCAAAGTGCTTCATTTACATCCCTCTGCCGACAGAGGGATGTAGTCTAGACACACTTCTGCTGTATTTCCTTGCAAGTTTTTCTTGCTGTATTTCTGCTTGCAAGTTTACCAGCTTCAGACAGGCACGTTGCTTCCTGTCATTCTATTCAAATGCTTCCCAACTCTTGTAGGAGCTTCTCTGTTTGTTTTTTTTAAGCACTCTAATCACTGACAACTTTTCTAATAAAGCTACTTCTTTTAAATGTTTGGCCCCTTTATTTAGCATCTCCACTTGACTAGCAGTGGTTGGAACACATATCCATGAGTCACAAATTAGCACATCAGGAACAGTTGTTCTTTAGCTGTGTGAGCAACCGTGAAGTGGTATGTACATTAATTTTCATAGTCCCATTGTAGTTCAAGCACATTTGTGTTCATCTAAAAACAGTCAAGTTGTGTCAACCCATTCAAAGCATTTTCAAGGGAAGGAGTGTCAAGTGTTACTAAATAAAAATGTAGAATCGTGAACAGTATTTCCTGCTTGTACAGTGTTACATACATGCTACATATATGTTTCCTGGTCCCAATAATTAATAAAATGCCATATGTTGGATCATAATTAAGGGGCCTGTAGCCTTGCTCATTAATATTTCCCTGTTGGTGCTTCCATGTGGACCTTTTTCAGGAAGCAAGTTGCAGTCTGTGGGAACCCTCCAATGACAAGTCCCTGCCCCGATCCACCAGGGCCTCATTCAATATCTAGTAAATCTACTGCCCCAGTGGATACTGCTGACCCTTCTCTCTGCTAATGATGGACACACCTCCTTGTGAGAGGGACATCTACGTGGAAAAATTTAGAAATAGCAGAGTCTCTCCACCCCCTCCATCACATAAAAATTAAATGTATACAGATATAGTTAATGCACAAAAATGTTATTAGAATTAAGGTTGCAAAGTCAAGCACTCAAAAGTTAGGAAATGTCAGAATTAAATTAGGAAATACACAGACGGAACAGCACTCACATCTTAAACAGCAACCAGTTGATATTATGTGTTGTTTTATATTGAATAGTGCACACTATTCAAATCTGCTCTGAAGGCAGAATTATTCATTTCCACACATGCTTGTCTATGGAGTTCATTTTTGTAGTATCTGAGTGCTTCACAGACATTAGTGAATTTATTTACACAATGCTTCTGTGAGATGAGGGGCTATACATTTTTCCATTTTACCGATAAGTTGCTGAGGCACGGCAAAATTAATGTAAAAATACCCGCTATTTCTGTCTCTCCAATCTGATGAACCATGAGTTGATTTTTCAGGGTACTTTGCATTATATAGCACATTTAATATTCAAACCACAATTCCCATTGACTTCAGTTGCAAGGTCTCAAGTCAGGTACCCAGAAAATGAGGAACATGCAAGCCACATTATTCACAAGTCACTAATTAATTACATTTCATAGAATATCTCAAGGGAGAAACTGGGATAAATTTCAAATTGTCTAGGGCATCATTCAACTGTCTTAGGCTATGTCTAGAGTAGACTATACTGATCTATTGGAGAAAGGTATGCAAATTGCACTCCACAATTTGTGTACTTTTTTCCAATAATTTTTTTGGAAGAGGCTTTTCCGAAATTTGGCCCATCTACACTGGGCCAAATTTTGGAAAGGCCTCCTCTTTTGGAAGAGCCCTTCTTCCTTGTGGAAGGAGGAAGACAGGGCTTCCGAAAGAGCACGTCTGCTCTTCTGCAAAAAAAAGAAAATTTGCTTCCAGCAACCATGCTTTCAAGCAAGATCATAGGCAAATGAGGAAGACAGAGAGAGATCAGATGAGGAGCCAGGAAGGGCAGAGTTGGGGAGGGATAATTAGAAATAGTTGGACAAGGAGACTGGGAGTAGGCGGAAGACTGAGACAGGGAATCCAGAGTGGTGAAATGAGACTGGGATGAGAAACCTTAGAAATGGAGACATGGATTAGGTAGCTATAGGGATGTAAGCGACTAATCGACTAGGCGATAAGAAAAAGCTTATCGGATAGTTGACACACTAGGTGACTCGTTGCTTCCACTCTGGCTGATATCCTCTAAAATGTGCCTCAATATACCATCTACATGAATGTTAAATAGTTGCACAGATAGAATGCAGCTTTGATGTACACCTTCCTTGATGCTGCAACCAGGCATGAAAGTGGGCCAATATGGACCGGTATGGTGTACTAGTTAGGGATATAAGCAACTAGTCGATGAGTGATGTGATTAGTCACTCCCCCCGCTTGCTACCTCTATCAGCTTAAAAGCTGGTTCCCCCCAGCACCATCTCCTTGGGGGGACAGAGGAGGTAGTGGCACCATGAGAAATGGTAAGAGCAGGGACTGAAGCAGTCTCCGCCTGCAGGGCTCTTGCTACAGTTCAAAGGTGGAGGCGCCCTTATATATTAATTGAATAGTTGATGGAAATCTTAATTAGTTAATTAATCTAAATTTAACATCCTAATACCAGTAAGAAGTAGCCACCGGTGCTGGTCTGTACATAGATGACATTAAAGTGCTGCCACCAGGGGCGAGGGTTGGCAAAAGGGGCAATGATGTTAATGTGCTGCTGAGGCAACACTGCCAGACCCAACCGTCATGGCCACCAATGGAGTTGGGGGCAGGGCCACTGATCAGGGGGTGTAAAAGGGGCAGTTGCCTTGGGGCCTGGCAATTTAAAAAGTCCCAGTGGGCCCTAGGCTGCCATCTCCATGGCAGTAGCCATAGCTCTGGGCTCTTTAAATCACCACCAGAGCCCCACGTGGTATGCACTGCAAAGTGCTGAAGGGCTGGCTGGGGAAAGTGAGGCCTAACCCGTCTCCTTTTGCCCAAGGTCCCACCCCTTCTTGGGGCCCAGAGCCAGGCCCCTGTCCTGGGAAGATTTTAAAATTACTTTCACCCCTGGCTGCAATGTTCAGATAGTTCATTGTTTCTTATGATTGCTGTTTTCTGTCCCCAGTGCAGGTGTTTTTTTAATAAACTGTGTATCTCAAGAGCCAATATTACATTTTCAGTAACATATATCATCTTATCGTGTTGGATTTTATCAAATGTCTTCTCATAATCTACAAAGCACACATAAATTTCCCTTTGCACTTCCATTACATGTTTGTATAACATCCCGAGGGAAAAAAATGCCTCCCTCCTGCCTACTTGTGCCAAATTCTTGTCTCGAGATGTTGCTATATCTGTGGACCAATGATTTAAAAAATAAAACTAATCAGGCTTATAGTTTGATGTAAGGATGTTAAATTGCAGTTAATTGACTAGTCGAGTAGTCGATGGAATCGCACTTCCACATTCCTCCTTTGAAATGTACAAGAGCCCCCACTGGGGCTCTTGTACATTTCAAAGGAGGAATGCGGAACTCCACATACAGCCTGGGGCCAGTGGGAAGTCCCGCTGACTCTGGGCTGCTCACAGGTGTGTCTGCTTTGAAATGTACAAGAGTCCCCAGTGGGGCTCTTGTGCATTTCAAAGCCATGGAGCCTGGGGTCAGCTGGGGAGTCCCCAGCTGATCCCGGGCTCCACGGCTACTCCTTTGAAATGCAGAGGCAACATTTCAAAGGGGCAGCCGCCGCACAGCTGAGCCTTGGTGTTTCAAAGGGGCAGCGCCGTGAAGCCTGCTCAGAACCTGGGATTAGTTGGGGAGGCCCCACCTGACCCCAGGCTCCACGGTGCTTTAGCGTTTTAAAGGGACAGCGCCGCACAGCTGAGCCATAGCTCAGCTGTGCGGCGCTGCCACTTTGAAGTACCCCTTCCCCCCCTTTGTTGCCTCTATCTCATAGAGGCAGCAAGTTGGGGGGGGGGGAGGGGGAATTGACTAGTTGACTAATCCTTAACATACTTAATTTGATGTTGTTCATATTCTCAATCATCCTCCTAAAGTCCTCCAGAAGTTCTTCTGTGTATATCTGATTTAAAAGTGTTAGCAGATAAGTTTTTTAATTTTCATCCATGGGTTATGGCATTTCATTCTCAATGCCATCTCCCCAGATTCTTCACCTCACTTTATTGTTTAGCACTCTTCCTAGTTCCCACATCATAATAATAAGTATTTTTCCTTCTTTCAATGTTTATATATTCAAATTTTTGTGAATTGTCAAAAGTTCCTTCATGTATTCAATCCACCTTTCCAGGATATTGTTGGTTTCACCTCACAATCTGCTATCCTTAGTTTTCATGGAGCAAATTCCTTTTCTTGATTTCTTTACCTTGTCATTTCCTTTATTCTTTGATGAACTTTTATGGTTGTTTCTGGTTTCATATTCTTTGAGTTCATGACATCTTTGTCCTGGTCATGTTTCTTTTGCCTCTTTGCATACTTTTTGAGTTTGTGTGACTTTTAGCATTCCTCTAATTTTTCTTCAGATTTATAACTAGGCCACATTTTGGATGGATTTTTATGGGGACAGAAAAATCACATTTGTGACACAAAGGCTACCCATGCCAAATTTCAAGCCCCTGCTTCAAAGTAGCTCCCTAGAAAATGGTGATGATTAGAATTTATCATGGTCCGAATAGTGCATTTTCCCATGTCACTTTCTCTGAAAAAGGCTAAATTGTTTTGGTTGAAAGTTTCTAAATATCTTCATCCTGAGGAAGATATCAAGCATGACAATTTGAGCCTGTTAAAGCTTTTCAAATTTATAAGTAACTGTAAATAAGGCCTTGTAATGGAAAGTGTTGGACAACTTTAATAATAAATTTAGAATTAAAATTAATATCAATATAGCTCATTTATTCATCTTGTCTCCCAGGGTTATTAAAAAAAACACTGAGGAGAATCACATTTTGGCCTCAATTCAGTTAACATTTAAACACTTGCTGTGTCTATCTCTACTCAAAAAAACAAGTACACATGCTTAAAATCAACCACATACTTAAGTCTCTTTGCAACAGAACTTTGTTAGAGGATGACATTTGCGAAAATGGAAAAGAAAATGTTGAGTCAAAGTCACAGAAAGATTTATTTTCTAATCTGGAGAGAACGTACCTGTGACAATTTTCTATTGCAGCAATTTCCTTTCTATTAAAATCAAAAGAACAAGGCAGAGTTCATTATGTTATCGGAAGGATGCTGGCAGCCTGGAGTGATGGAGCTCAGGGAACAATTTCTGGCCTACTGTAGTTTATTTTAGAGGAATGGGATCATGTCTCTTCATCCAAGTAGAAAGCAAATGGGCCCATGAAATATTAATAAATATGCACTTTCATTAAAAAGTTCATTTCAAACAGCTTGAAGGGCTTTTGTTTAACCTTTACTATGGAATAGGGATCAGCCAGCCAACAATTTGATTAACTCGCACAGATTCCATCTATTATAATACCATTATATTTGAAAAAAAAAAACCCCAAAATGATGCCCCAAAATAAAACAGACACTACACTTTCTACCAGAATGACAAGCTCTTGTAAGCACATCACAAATATTTTATTTTACTTGTTGCTGACTTGTGCGGGGCACCTGAGGTTAATATGCAGAGAAGAGGAATATAGCCACAACATAGTCTATCTTGTGTTGATAAAGAAAGGTGGAATAATCATAAGAGAAAAAAAGAGGCAAATGACCTATTGTATCAGTGCATTCATTTAGGGCAACAGTCTTTGGGCAAGCTAGGGTGGGTGGGTGTCCAGATATCATCAAGACTGTCTGAGTATTATGTCAGTGATTGCTCTAATGTAAGGACCATTCCAACAGAACAACTAGGCACCCTGTACTGCTGTCAACTAAGAAGATATTTTGAGGAGTAGACAGCTCTGGCTCCCAGTCTTTTAACAAGAAATCTTTTGCAGGTGGCTGCTTCTTCTCCAGGCAACAGCATCCGGCTTGGCATCATCTTGTAGCCTTTCCCTTGAATCCCTCTCCAGTGGTTCTCTACCAGTGTAACAGCACTGCTTTCCTGATATTAAGAAAGCACCATAGCTTGGAATCCCCACAGCAGCCATGTTCTGACTTCCATGGGGTAGTACTCCCTCCAGAGCAAACCCCAAGGAAACACCAGACTGCTACTGAGACTGGAGAGCTACAGCAGTCGGGCCCTTTTAGCTGGTATGGCAGTGTAACAGTACCCCCTTTGGCTTGGCACAGCATTGCAGCAGATGGGGCGTTCGGTTAGGTCCTCTTGCCTGGGTATCTCACTGTGAGCTATGGGCTTATCTCAGTCCCATCAGGAGCGTGGGTTCTTTTTTGTTGTTGTTGTACTTAGCAGGAATAGCTGGTTCTGTGGGATCTGTAAACCCTTTCAGTTCTTAGGTCTCTCTGGGGTCAGTAAAGGTACCCAGGCCCAATCACTTCACTGGGTTCCAGCTCAGGACCCTAAACCAGGCAGGTAAAATGAAGCCTCAACAACTTCCGTTGTGTCCTGAGCTCCTTTCTGCCTTCTTGGTTTCTGTAGGCTTCTCCAGCCCACCGATCTGGCCATCCTCTCTCTGAATGGCTTCTCAGCAGCTTGCTGGCTAGAGTTTCCTTCTCCAGCCTGCTTGGTGTTCTGGAAACAGCTATGCCCCTCTGCTTCCCAGCTCTTTTATTGTCCAGCTACTTGTGAGACTGACAGTCAGCACTGGCCCTCAGTAACTGCATTCCCTTGGCTGTCAGGCCAGCATACACCCCATGACAGGCCCAAAACAAAGGCAGTAGCAGTAGATTTGGAACAGGGACCTGGACAACCTTGAAGTGAAAGGCAAAAGATCCATTGGGTGTTAACAATGTTGAGCTACATGAAACATTCCCTCTTCTCCCAGTTCATGGCACCATCTCATCATCAGCAACTCTAATAGGCAAACAAGGCTGCTCCACGATAGCTTGGAGCTTCATGCGCGTCTAAGCCATCCAGTCAGCTGTAAAAATGAAAGCTTTAAAACTCCAGTTACTGACCAACTGTTTCTTTGAACAATCCCTCTGTGCTGCTGTTTAGTGTTTGCATTTTATTTGACTGGCTTAATTTGTAGCATTCTGAACTCTTTCTCCTTTTTGTAAGAAATTGCTGTTAAAATTCAGCACAGTTGTAAGGGCTTTTCAAAGACTTGATCATGCCAATGCTAGCTGTGGGATACAGAGCTGAAGAGTACTAGCAAGTCTGTCAACACAATGTTTATACATGTTAAAGTTCCCAGGAATACGGACCACATACTCAGCTGGTGTAATCCTCTGAAGTCAATGGAACTACGCTGATTTAGGTGTTAATTACATTCCAATGTTCTGGTAACATTAGTAATTGATTCAAATATGTCTCGGGGCTTATGATGGCACCAGAATCCCTTGATAAATTGACATTGTCATGTAGGTAATTTGTTTTATTGCTTATCCAGCTATGCACCAATATTTCTGGATCATAGTGGTATGTATTTGTCAGTGTACTAACACATGGAGCTAAGCCTGTTTTAGAAGTTTTAGCCACTTGAGGAGAGCAGTAATAATCCTAAAGTATACTGAATGGAATGTCTGAGTAACATCATCACTTTAAAAGAAAAATATTACTAATAAAACAATACGTAGATATACATTGTACTTTTAAACAAAAGTCTGAAGACAAAGTTCTAGCCAGAGTTAGCCTCTCTCTTCATAATAATCAGTCCACATTAAACTAGACATTTTCAAAACAATTGCTGAATTTTGCTCCTGAAACTACATGACAAAAATTCAAAGGTAAGCGATCCACCATGTGAGTCTAAGAGTAGAATTCACTTTCAGTAACAATGTTGGTGCCCAATTATTTAAGTAAAGATCCAGGTATTTTCACAATCTGAATACTCCTTTCACCTCCACTCTATGAGAAAGTGGGAACATGATCAATTCCTGCACTTTTTTGGATCCATTCAAAACGGCTATAAAATTGTTAATTTGATACTTTGAATTATGATATCTTAAGTTTGGCAAATACAAAAGAATGTCTGTCATGCAGTGAGATGACATGTTAATGGAAAGCAGTTAGAGCATTGAACTTAATTTAGGGACCTCCAAATCTCTCCAGGAGGTCTGAATTGATATCTAGTTGTTTTTCACTCTTTGACTACTGCTTTTGTGTATAGGAAATGTACCATTCACTAAACATTAAGCCAAAGTTATTTTTCCAACACACACATCTTAAGAACAGAAAGGGAAGAAATTTGCTGTGTCACTGACAGATATAATGTTCTTAAGTTCTTTCACTGTATACATTACAACGTGGAAACATGTTATATTAAAAGTTGTCAAACACTGGTGTAAAAGGGTGTCAAACACTCTTCTCTCTAATAAATTGTTTAGCATTTTAGGCTCTGATCCTGTAACAGGAGGCACATAAATTCTCGAACCCATACTGGAACCCATTAAAGTCAAAGAGATTCTTCATGGACTTAAGACCCATCTGCGTGGATCCGTTTGTAAAATCAGGACCTTAATAAACAACTATAATAAGTTTACATTTATAATAAAATGGAGATGAGTCTAGAAGAGCTACAGTTTCTCATCCTTTTCTGATTTCAAAATAAGATGAGTTAAAAGAGTTGTAAAGTTTGAGTGGTTTCATTATATTATGATAATGCAAATAAATAGGAACACAAGAATGGCCATGCTGGGACAGACCAAAGGTCCATCTAGCCCAGTAGCCTGTCTTCCGACAGTGATCAATGCTATGTGCCCCAGAAGGAAGGAACAGAACAGGTAATCAGCAAGTGATCCATCCCGCATCCCCCATTCCCAGCTTCTGACAAACAGAGGCTCCATTCCTCCCCATCTTGGCTTATAGCCATTGATGGACCTATCTTCCATGAATTTATACAGTTCTTTTTTGAACCCTGTTAAAGTCCTGGTCATCACAATATGCTCTGGCAAGGAGCTCCACAAATTGACTGTGCATTGTGTGAAGAAATACTTTCTTTTGTTTGGTTTAAAACGGCTACTTATTCATTTCATTAGGTGACCCCTAGTTCATGTGTTATGGGGACAAGTAAACATTTCCTTATGTATTTTCTCCACACTGGTCATGATTTTATAGACCTCTGTCATATCCCACTTTAGTCTCCTCTTTTCTAAGACGAAAAGTTCCAGTTTTATTAATCTCACCTAATATAGCAGTGGTTCTAAACCCCTATTCATTTTTGTTCCCCTTTTCTGAACTTTTTCCAATGCCAAGATATCTTTTTTGAGATGAAGCATGTCTATACACAGTATTCAAGATGTGGGTGTACCATGGATTTATGTAGTGGCATTAAGATATTCCCTGTCTTATTCTCTATCCCTTTTTAAATGGTTCCTAATGTTCTGTTTGCATTTTTGATTGCCGCTGCACACTGAGTGACTGTTTTCAAAGAAATATCCACAATGACTCCAAAATCTCTCTCTTGAGTGGTAATAGCTAATACAGTCACCATCATTTTGTATGTATAGTTGGAATTATGTTTTCCAATGTGCATTACTTTGCATTTATCAACATTAAAATTCATTTGGAATTTTGTTGCCCAGTCACCTTTCTCTTTACAATCTGCTTTGGTCTTAACTATGTTAAGCAGTTTTGTATCATCTGCAAATTTTGCCTCCTCTCTGCTTGCCTCTTTCTCCAGATCATTTATGAATATGTTGAATAGGATTGACCCCCCCAGTACAGACCCCAGAAGGACACCACTAGTTACCTCTCTCCATTCTGAAAACTGACCATTTATTCCTACCCTTTGTTTCCTATCTTTTTAACCAGTTTCAAATCCATGAGAGGACCTTCCCTCTTATCCCATGATAACTCACTTTGCTTAAGAGCCTTTGGTGAGGGACAGCAGAGATGGGCTTGTTAACTTAGTACATTTCATGAGGAATTCAGAGTAATGTCCACATATTCTAAGCAGACTCATTAGTTTTATACTGATGTGATTCAGCGTTTCAGATCTTGCAAAACAGGACAATCCACTTCTATTTTCTTTTTGACATCACATTAGGGAAATTATTTTAAAATACACAGTATTTTCTCTATCCCCCATGTTAGAAAAAAATGAAAGAACTTCTTATTTTTATACACACATACAGAGCTCAGGAAAATCCAGATTTCCCTCCTTTTATGGAAGTCATGTTTTCAACATTATTTCTTCCTGAGAAACCAAGTCAACAGCTTGCTCAATGTATCACCATTTTCATAGAACTCTCCCCTTCGTCTTTGTCCTCATAATTCATGGTTGAAATTCATGCACATCTTTCGACCTGTTCAAGTCTCCAGAGACCTGTTGGGTACTGTCAATCCTTCCCAGGGCTTTCTCTGCTTTCAGTACAGGGAGAGTTCTATATTAAGTGTCTCTGGGACTGTCACCCCCAAAATGCCTTATATAATCTCCCTTTCCTGCAGTGTGAAAAGTGCAGCCACAGTCACAGTAGCAATTCGGGGACCTCGAGCATGGATTGGGTCCTGGCTTCTTTACATAATTCTTATGCCACACTCTCCCTACTGAAGCAGGAGGAAACAGATGATATTCTATAAAGATCTGTGGAGATCTGAACAAGGCAAGAAGTGAGCTTAGATCGCTCAAACAGATCTTAGGCAGATGCGGACAAAGGGATGGTTAATGGGCAGAAGGATTTGTTAAACAAGCTCTTAACTTGATTTCTTAGGAAGAAATAATCTATTTCTATCATAAGAGGTCCCACAATGTGGATCACTCTCCATCCTAACTCAGTTCCCACATTGAGGTTGGCCCTAGAACATGCACTGCCTTCTTGTGGGGTGTTTGGTTGTTTTTTTACACAGGGTCATTCTGAAATGAAAGACAGGGAGTCAGGAATAAGAGAATGATGTTTGTTTGGAGTTGTCCGGAGCTTTAAGAGAGGCCACATTTCAATGTCAAACATTGAGGGAAAACGCTTTTCAAAATATGGAATTGAAATTTTCAATAGACTTTTGCTTTATTTCCCATCCTCTTACTTACAAATGACCACCATGTGTTAGCACTCTGTCACCAGAAAGGTTGCTTTCCTCAGCAGCATTCCCTATAAGCTGGGTTGCCACTCAGTAGAGATTCAAATGCTGCCAAGCTGTTTTGCAGAACACCCATAGCCAGCAGCATGTGTTTCTACAGGTGGTGTACATCTGCACATGCCTTGGTGCATATAACACAATGTGTTCCACACATGGATGGAAAAAAATTAGAGGGAACCTTGGTCCTCAGTGCCTTTGAAAATTAGGACACGAATAGTCAGTGTAAATTCAGTTCTGCAGGGAGTGTCGAGCGCACTGCTGGGGTGATTAATTATCAGGAAGACACATGCATATGAATATTGATTCAGATTTTGGCACAATCAAATCTGATTAGGCCTGAAATTGATCAAGGTGTGTGAATGCTAGCCAGTGAAACAGGGCTGATTAAACCTCAAAACAGTAAAAGTTGTCAGAGGTCTTGTATGAAAAGCAGTTCAGGTTTTTGAACTGAGGACTATTCGGTTGTAGCCCTCACCGGCAAACACAGCTAGAGTTTCAAACAAAGATGCCTACTTTACACTCAGAAATTATACCAGAGACCATGCTAATCATTTTGCAGGTTCCATTCTCAGGATTGGTTTGAACATAGATTAATTTGTTTCAAATATCCAAAGTATACTCGGTGTGTACAGTGACTGGTTTGTGCACAATTTAGGTCCATGAGTTTGAAAACTTTAGCCTATATCATACATACACAAACCAGGAGACAGACTTTAAATGAATCTCTAGGATGCTGGAGGAAAATATTATTCATCACAGCTAAGAAAATGTTCTTTTTTTTTCAGTAACTACCTTATATTTCAGATCCAATACAATCTATGAACAGCAACTTCGCATGCTTTGAAAGTCCTAAACTTTGTTTGCCGAGCTTGGGATGATTTGTGCGGGCTTCTGCATTACAGGCTCAGGACAGAGGCCTTCTATTGAAGTCCCTACACAACAGTTCTTATCGTTAATGTCTGTCCAGCTTCCTTTCAGTTCCAAAAATGGCTGCTTTCAAAATGACTTCAAAAATGTCTATTTTCTTTGCATGACATTTAAATGGAGCAGTTTATTACTTGTGTTGCAGCTCACCAATTCCTCTTAGGAAAGAAAGAAAATGGCATGAGTTTACCTTTCCCAGTATTCTGCTAGAAAGTGGCTATTACTCGGTCAGTGACTGTAACTCTTGGAAACAATGAGAGATTATTGTTGTCTTCTTTGACAAATGGGAATAATTTTTTAAGGTATATCTGCAAAGCTGGTTGGTTACCAAACCCAATGGCAGCTGAAAAGGGGGGAAATATTTTAAATGTAGGCAACCATCCATATATACTCAGACTGAATGTTCCCGGATTAATAATGTTGCATGCACTTTCAGTGACTTTAATCAAATTTTGACCATTGCTAATGTAATCTCTAATCAGCAATATACCCTCCTGCTCACAGTGAATTGAGCAAAAGGTCCCCAATTAATACTTGCTAAGAGTAACACTTTTTAATCTCAAGTCACTAAACATTCACCTGTTTGTCAGATTTACCTTCCATGTAGGCTGTAAATTTTAGATGTGAAACCTTTTTCTGTAGATCAAGTAAGTGAGTAATACGCATAGAATATATTCAGTAAATACTGAATATATATACAAGATTTTGATGTTAAAAGTTCAACAAATTAAAACTGTGTGGCAACATATTAACATAGAATCCTAATAATATAAAGATTTTTAAATGTCTGAAGAGATTAAAACACCTAAGGGATAGCTATTGCCTTTATAGCCATGTCTGTATATTATGCATATAGCACTACTTCCATTAAAATATACAGACTGAGAAACTGAATTTCCTGCCCCATAGAGCTTAGTCTAATGGCACAAATGAATACATTCTCAATAACATGCAATTAGTGGTACATGGATGCCAGTTCAGGTAGGGATTTTGGAAATAAACTGCAGGCCAAAAGGCAGTGTAAAATGCTCAGCAGGTAAAACTGACCCCTGAACAATGAGCTTCATCCAGGATGCACAAATGCAGTATTTTCTTTATTTCATGGCGAGATAATCATGAAACCCAGAGTATGGGTATGGATCAGCTTAAGCAAAATGAAGCCCTTATGTTGAAGATTTCCTGAAAGTATGACTGCAACTCAGTCCTCAAGCAGAGGAATTCTGCCATGTTCTTTAATGAGTCAGATTAACTAATAAAATGTTGCTAAAGTTATTGTATAAAGCGCTAATAATTTTTTTCAAGAAAACTGATTGGTGTGCCAGTCACTTCATATGGAGAAATAAATCTCAGATGAGCAATGAGAAATCTACAGTTTTCAGTCAGATTTAGAGGCAGAAGTGTTCATTTTTAATTGCCCTTTTAAAATTGAATTTCTATATTCACTCAATGAATACATGCCCCTAATTCTATGAAACAAGAAATCAAACAGTACAACAACTTGAGCTATGCACAATCTTTGTAATCACAAAGAGAAGCAATTCAACTCACAGCAGGAGTGTAAGATAAAAAAAAACCACATGGCAATTATATACAGAGAGAGACAGAGAGAGAGAGCGCATCCCATCATAAGAATGAGCCTTTACCATAGCATGAGAAGCATACTGTAAATTCCTCAGATATGCTCTGATTACAACAGAAGCTAGCAGTTATAAATATGCATGTTCTTCTGCAGTAAAGGCAAGAGATGGAGGCACTCACTGGGAAATATAAATTCTTAACACATAAGAAGCTGATACTGTTATCCGGAGTTTTCTGAACCCAGAGCAGTGTAACTTAATCTGTCTCTCTCCATGTGGTGTCAGCAAAAAATCAATGAGGACACAGCTCCTCCATCTGATAAACGATTGATGCAACCAAAGTGCTTTTACCTAAAACTACTTTGTTACTAGGTCTGACACACAGACACACACATATGCTAAAGCAATAGATTTGGAGTGCCCCCAAAAGTTATCCGAAGTCTAAGATGGTTTCAAATGATCAACAGCCACGTTTCAGGGGGCCTTCCTTCCTTTCACCTGATGGAGAGTTTAGCAGGGATTCTGGTACTATTTGCTTGTGGGAGTGCTGAAAGCCACTGAACCAAATTGTAAACCCTGTATACAAAAGAAACACTGAGAGCCCCGGGGTGCAGCAGCACCCGTGGTGTTTAGGTGTCAGCTATTTGCCTGAAGAGGAGCTCTCAGAGGCTACATCTACAGTGCAGTGCTATTTCGCGATACCGGAGGTATCCCAAAATAGCTATCCTGTGTCTTAACAGCAAGCCCGTTATTTTGAAATATAACGGGCTCACTATTCTGACATCCCTGTAAATCTTATTACACAAGGAGTAAGGGACGTTTCGGAATAGCAGTTTATTTCAAAATTTGGCAATGTGTAGACAGCGCCAAATTGTGAAATAAGCTATTTCAAAATGGACTTAAAATAAGCTGTGCAATTTGCGTAGCTCAAATTGCTTAGCTTATTTTGAGCTATGAGTGCAGTGTAGACACACTCTCAGACTGCTCTGAGATATTAACTTTTACTTAACTCTCATAAAACATATAATTCATAATAATTCCTCGTGGGTTATCATAGTAACCCTTACTGGGTCACCAATTCTCCTGGCTTGAACAAATTGCTCATTCTTCTTCTTCTTTCAAATGTCGTGCAATGCTATATTTCTTCATCAAAGTTGGACGTCCAAGCTCTCCAGCCAGTGAATTGCTCATTATCTCTTATCAACAAAACATATCTGGTGTAATGTCTTCTGCCTTCTATTCTTGATCACACTGTCTTAAGTGCTAAATATGGACACAGCCCTATCTGATGGTATAACAGGTGAGTAAATGTAAGCTGAGGGACCTTAATAGATGTTATTGTTCCCTCCAAATCCTATTCCCTAGGAGGAAAAAGTAGAGGGTCTCTATGCCTCATTGGGATGACCTGCTTGCACAGCATTCAGAGACACAGACTCCCTTGGTTGCTAGGCAGATTTATTGCCATGAGCCACTACAGTTCCTGCCTTTTCCTTTGTTTCCTTTCTCTTGGCACCAAATTTGAAAAAGGGCACCAAAAGCCTGAAGTAGAAGGGTTGCCAAGATGGAGGATAGGTTGTCCTGCCAATCCAATATGGCAATCACATTAAAAATGGCATCAATGTACATTTAATCTTTTCCCTTTCCAATACATCAAGCGTGGATGATAGCTGTTTGCTGTCCTACCTTGGCTCCAGTGTAGGATAGTAAATGACAATGAGGTGTGCAGGGTCATTGGGATTTTCTTTTTCCTGTTTTGAAGCAGGTTCTCTTGTGGTATTTGGGTGGCCCATACCATGATGTGATTTACTTTTCTGGGGGCATGTCCTTGTTTGGTGAAGGCAGTGTTAAGTGTGTTACAGAGTACATCCCAACGTTTCTCTTCAATGCATATTCTGTGGCTCATTTTTCCAGAAATTCTTCCTTGAGGTGGCCCATGAAGAGACTGGCATATTGGCTAAGAGGTGCAACCTTGTGATAGCCAGATGTAGAGGTTACAGCAAAGTTTGACACGAAATGTGGGGTCAGTACTGGGCCAAAGTTGGCACTGGAACTGAGATCCAGGAACAAGCTGGAATTAGAATTGAGACCAGAAACTGTAGACATGCCAGAATCAGTACGGGCACCTCTACACTGCAGGACAAAAGCCTAATTAAGATACACAACTTCAGCTACGTCAATTGTGTAGCTGAAGTCAAAATAGCTTAATTCGGCTTTTTACACTGTCTACACAATAGGAAGTTGAAGGAAGAACACTCTTCCTTCGACTTCCATTACTTCTCCTGAAATAACAGCTAGCTGTGTGGACATGCACTTTGTTATTTCAAAATAACATCAGTTATTCCAAAATAACACTGCTGTGTAGACGTACCCTACCATAGCCAGAGTGCTCGGAGTCCAGGGACAAGTTAAGTCAGTATCGTGGGCAGGATCCAGATAGACGTGAAAGGTCAAAGCTGGGTAATAAGAGTCCAAGTGTCCAGGGAAGGTCAGGAAGCTGAGGCTAGGCTGGAGTGGAGTAGCAACAGGGCTGGAACAAGGTCAGAGTAGGGCAAAGACATGGCGGTAATAGGGCTTAGGCAAAGTGGGGGTCAGAAACAGGATCAATTGGACCCTGGGCATATTGAGAGTCTGATACACTGTGAGGCAGCTGATGGGTCCCTGGCCAGCTACTGCTGTTGCACAAACTGGTCTGCAGCTCTAATGGGATTGGGGCATCTGAGAGTCATCTGACTTTGGTTCACCTCAGAGATAAATTGCTGCTGTATGCCTGTGGGTTGAGTCACTACAGGATCTGCAGGAAGTGTGCAGCTGTGCTGTCGCTGCATGCCTGAGTAGTGACGCCATTGCACCTAGTGAATTTCCAGGGATGGGCAGGTGCAAGCCCACCCATATCTAAAGGCCCCTCCCACAGCCTAAAGGGAAGAGTCACTGGACCCATGATGCAGGTTAAAGCAAGGGATAACAAATAATCACTGCTCTACAGCCAAAATGCTTCTGAAATAAATGTAGTCAAACTTTACTAATTCTGGGTCACTGAGAACGAAAATGATGCTTAAAATTGTTGATTGGCTCTAGTTTTCAAGATATGCTATTGGGTCAGTATATACGACCCTTGACTTGGGAATGGTGGAGGATAAGTGAGTTATAAAGGAAGGGATCTCAATTTAAACCAGAAATGACTAAAATACATCTTTGACTGGATCTATGAATAAATCTATGACTGGGTTTGGACAGTACTTGCTTTTAGGCAAAACAATGAATGATGCAATCTGAAGCTGGTATTGCATCATACATGATATGAATTGCATCATGTTATTCCTAGAAGTCATGGATGATGCAATCATAACGAAGCTTACATCACTCTGCTGAACAAATTGCCCTATATCAGCTCTAGAAATCATACAGTGTCGTGCTCTCTTATTTGTCAGTGTTTGATTTTGCAAAGGGACACATTTCTGTTTAGCCAAAGTGAGCAGAGATGCCTCGTACTTGTGTGAACAGTGCAGATAACTTCTGCTATGTTTGTGGTGAAGTGACTTTTGCATCACAAAAGCGCAGTATAACCACTATGGTTAAGAAAGCCTATCACCTTTATTTTGGCTGCAAAATTGGAGATCAGGACAAGAGGTGGGCCCCACACATATGCTGCAACACTTGTGCAACAAATCTTCGCCAGTGGTTGAACAGGAAAAGGAAATCTATGCCTTTTGCAGTGCCAATGATTTGGAAGAGCCAACAGATCATACCAGCAATTGTTACTTCTGCATGGTGCCTCCAGTTGGGAAAGGTGTGTCAAAGAAGAAAAAGTGGACTGTGCATTATCCAAACATTCCATCAGCTATACGCCCAGTACCCCACGGAGAAGGACTGCCGGTTCCTGATGCACCAGAATCATTCTCACTTGAGTCAGACGAGGAAGAGGAAGAGGATGAAACTTCTGGTCCTGAACCATCAATGTCACAGGACCCACATTTTCTCCCATCCTCCTCCTCTGAACCACACCTCATAACACAAGGTGAACTGAATGACCTTGTCAGGGATTTGGAACTACCCAAGAGTAAGGCAGAGCTGTTGGGCTCCAGACTACAGCAGTGGAATCTCCTGGCAGGTGATGTTAGGGTTTCCATGTTCCGTGACCGTCAAAAGGATCTTGTCCCATTCTTCTTCATGGAAGGTGATCTTGTAGCCTGCAACAACATCGATGGTGTGATGGCAGCCCTCAACATCGTTCACGATCCAGATGAGTGGAGACTGTTCATTGATTCATCGAAGACGAGTCTTAAAGCTGTTTTGCTGCATAATGGCAATGTTTTGCCATCAATTCCAGTTAGTCATGCAGTCCATATGAAGGAAACCTATGACAACATGAAACAACTTTTGAGGTGCATAAACTATGACCAACATCAGTGGCAGCTTTGTGGCGATTTGAAGGTTGTTGCTCTCTTGCTTGGTCTGCAGACTGGATACACAAAGTACTGCTGTTTTCTCTGCAAATGGGATAGTCGTGCAAGAGATTCCCACTACATCAAGATAGATTGGCCACTCCGACAGTCATTGGAGCCTGGGAGGAAAAGTGTTCAGCATCCACCACTTGTTGAATCAAGGAAGATTTTGTTACCACCCTTACACATCAAGCTGGGTCTGATGAAGAACTTTGTCAAGGCCATGGACAAAACACAAGCAGCTTTCAAGTACCTCCGTGGAAAATTTCCAAGGTTAAGTGAAGCTAAGATAAAGGAAGGTGTCTTTGTTGGTCCTCAGATTCGTGAACTTCTTCGAGATGATGCATTTGACCATGCACTGTGTGGCAAGGAAAAGACGGCATGGAAAGCCTTCCAGTTAGTGGCAATCAATTTTCTCGGAAACAACAAGGCAGACAACTACAGGTTGTTGGTGGAAAACCTCCTCAAGGCATACAAAAGCCTTGGTTGCAACATGTTACTAAAGATACATTTTTTGCACTCTCATCTAGATTTTTTTCCACAGAACTGCGGAGCAGTGAGCGACGAGCACAGCGAGAGATTTCACCAGGACATTGCAACAATGGAGAAACGCTATCAGGGCAAATGGAGCCCATCAATGCTTGCAGACTATTGCTGGACAGTGACAAGAGATGCTCCATTTAATGAATACAAGAGACAAGCCAAGAAGCGCCGAGTAGACACTGAATAGGACTAAACTATGTACATAATAGTTTTTTTGCCTTTTGTTTCATAATAAATTGTATTTATATAACCCTTTTGCTGATTTTTAAAGTGTTACATAAACAGGACAGGTGAAATATTATCATGTAAAGCAACCATAAACACATGAAAAGACCTAGGTTTACAATTTATGATTAAAACTCTACTATCTACACAATATACATAGACGTAAAATGTAAAAACTTAAATATCTTGGAAACAGTAGCCAATCAGTTGCCTTTAATTGTCATATTTGAATTCAGCACATCAAAATACATAATAAATAGCACATTTTATCTCTGAAGCAGACGACTTCTAAAAAATTGTAGACCAGTATAACAGAATGGGGATGAGACTGAGGGGATACAGGGTTAAAAGTGGGAGACAGAGTGGCACATAAAGCAGAGGACCCACTGCTCCTCAAAGGCAACCAGTGAGCCAGTGGATGCAGCCAAGAGGAACTCTTCCTGGAGATGTGACTTCAGTGAGATGTAGAAATAAACCCCACAGTTGCAGAACACCTCCCTGTTCAGTGTAGTCCTGCTGGAGGGATAGGTCACCACCTTGGCCAGTGCTGGGAGAAGGCTGACAAGGAGATTTTGTGGCTTTGTGTGACAATGTATGGGATGAGTGAGATCAGGAGCTGTGGAGAAAAGTGCAGCCAGGATCTTAGAAGAGGTTCTGGAAGAGCCAAAAAAGAGGCTGCAACCTGACACACTTGATGTAAATGTGTAGCAGGGACTCCCTCTCACTACATAAGGGGCAAGCATCTGGGAGGGATGAATCATGCCAGGCACACACCCATGCTCATAACTCCATGAAGGAGCCACCAGCTAATATTCCTGGTGGGTCTCCAATGAAGGGACAACTGAGCTAGCAGCCCTGGTTTGGCTGTGGGTTTTCCTCAACCGTCCCACACCCATTCCTGTTGCCATGGTTTGGGCAAAATGTTCATTGTTAAATGTATATGGTTATGGGTGAGGATGAAACGGTGCTCTTGGTGATGTGTTTGTGATCGATAGATGAGTGTTATTTGAGGCAGACAGAGATGCTGTCATGGTGAAGGACGTTGCTGTGTAGGGAGGTGGCATCCATGGTGGCAAAGAGAGTATTCTGAGAGAGGCAGATGATGTTACAGAGATTCTGGAGGAAGTCAGTTGTGGAAACTAGCCCCCTGTGAGAAGAGTGGTTTGATTATGGCTTCTATGAGTCCTGATATGTTTTCAATAGAATAGCATAGACAGAAATGATAGGTTCCCTTGTTTGTGTATCTTGGGAAGCATATAGAAGGTTTTTAGGATGGGTTCATGGGGGAAGAGGTTGTAAAATTTCTCTTTGGGTATGTCTACACTAGCCCCATAGTTTGAACTAGGGAGGCTAATGAGGGTGACCGAAATTGAAAATGAAGTGCGGGATTTAAATATCCCGCGCTTCATTAGCATGTTCCCAGGTGGTTGCCATTTTGGAAATTGACTAGCCCAGAATAACTGCCCGCGTCTACACGCGGCAGTGAAACGGGAGTTCGAAGTAAAGCCTTTAATTCGAATTGGCTGTTAAACCTCATTCCAGGAGGAATAACAGCTAATTTGAGTTAGGGCTTTACTTTGAACTCCCATTTCACTGCCGCGTGTAGACGCAGGCAGTTATTCCGGGCTAGTCAATTTCCAAAATGGCAACACGCCAGGAACATGCTAATGAAGCGCGGGATATTCAAATCCCTCGCTTCATTTGCAATTTCAGTCATCCTCATTAGCCTCCCTAGTTCTACCTAGGGGGCTAGTGTAGACATATCCTTTCAGTTGTCTGAGAGAAGATTGAAAATATCCTTAAATTCCTGTGTGAATTGTGGTATGGGTCTTCTCTGAGTTCTTAGTAGTAGATGGAATTAGAGAGTTGTCAGTTGATCTTGTTGACATAATCATTATGGTTGAGGACTATGAAGGTGCCTCCTTTATCTGTCAATTTGATCAATATCTGGTGGCTGGATGTCAGGGATTGTATAAATATCCTCTTGGTAGTGAAGAGAATGTGGGTGATCTAACGTTGGGGAAGGTTTTCACAATTAATTTTTTACTTGATGCTATCTAGGTACTGATCAATTGTTTCATTTCATCTGCTGGGTGTAGGGGGTGGGAGGAAGGAGGGGAATCCAGTCAGATGATTCTTTTTCCTTTTTCTTATGGCTCTTTTCTTTTTTCCCCATAACAAACTCAGGTGTATTGTCATAGAAAAAATAATTCCAGTCCTTTAATTTCATCAGTCTTTATTTAATATCTATTTGCCTGTCTTTCCATCATACCTAAGTAGTTATAGTGCATTCATCACTATGGTGTCCAGGCACCGCCAGGTATAAAAAAACCTTTCATCCTTCAGTAAAGACTTATACAATACTCAAGAAATAAAGAACTACTGGGAGCTCCAATTTTATCAGCTCCTGCTGGGTGCCTGGTATATTGAATTAACTTGTTTCCTGCTTTGATTGAACTACACATTACCAGTGCTTTTTGGCATCCCTTCTCCCCTAGAAATGTTTCAAAATTTGTCAAAATAGGTAAGTTCCAATTTAAATATATCCAAAGTTTTGGGGTCTTTGAGAGCTATTTGACAAATCATTCCATCAAGTCCCCCTTCCCAATGTTCTCAAAGACTGGCTAAACTCAGTTAGCATTTTCCATTAATTTGCTACAACCCCAGCTTGTCTTTTAATCATGATGAATTCATGAATTGTAGTTGTCAGTTTCCTGACTCACAGTTAGCTTGCCACCTTTTTTAAAAATGTAAACAATTTTTTTAAGGAGAATGTAGTAATTGTGGAAGGTGCTGGTTTGATAACCATGGAAACTATCTGCTACCTAGCCAACAAACACACAGGCTATGGATAGCAGCTGAATAATATTACAGCAGCACTCTATTCTAGAATACAACGCCAGGTTTTCAAAGATGCACATGCACAACTATGCATGTCTGAGCTGTGCATGTATGCCTGAGCATACCTATGACCAGACACCTAACTAGCTATTTTTGTGCACAGATACCCAAATTGCTCTGCAATCAAACTATGTATGTGAAAAAATTAAGCATGCACAATTGAGCTTGTGCTTTTGCATGCATGCATCACTTTGAAATACAGCCCATAATATTAGATAAGATTCTCAGGAAGTTGAAATATGAAACTTTCCCACTTTTATTTCCCTTTCATACTACAGTAAACTTCCGATAATCCGGCACCTTTAGGACCCAGGGGGTGCCGGATTATCAGATATGCCGGACTATCGGACGGGGGGGCTATGAGGGGTCTAGGTGGTGTGGGGATGCCACCCCAGACCCTCATAGCCCCCTTCCGATTGTCGTTTGCTCAGGCGCCCTCGATTCTGCCGCTGCTGGTCAGTTTAAGCAGCAGCTGAATCGACGCCTGCGGCAGAGCAGATGGGGTGCTGCCGGGTTGGTCCGTAGCGCCTCTGGCGCTGCGAGACCAACCTGGCAGCACCCCAGTTGCTTTTGGGATGCCTGGGGCAGAGCAGCACCCCAGCTGCTCTGCTCAGGCGCCCCAAGTTGCCGCCGCTGAAACTGACCAGGGGCTGACTCCGGGAAGCACAGGGCAGAGCAGCTCTGCCTCGGGCTTCCCGGAGTCAGCCGCTGGTCAGTTTCAGCGGCGGCTGACTTGGGGACAGCTGGGGTGTTGCGGGTTGGTCCCACAGCGCCGAGGGGCAGCGCTGTGGGACCTACCGCAGCATTCCAGCTGCTCTGCCCCAGCTTCCCGATTCAGCCGCTGGTCAGTTTCAGCAGCGGCTGAATCGGGAAGCCGGGGCAGAGCAGCTCCAATGGTCCGGCTGCCCGGAGCACTTCCGGGTTCCTGATGGTGCCGGACCATCAGGAGTGCCGGACCATCAGATGCCGGATGAATGGAGTTTTACTGTAAATAGAAAACAAATGATTGACAAGATTTTGAAAGACTGAAAAATGTGAACTATAGCTCTTCAATAGACCTAGTTCACCCTAGATTCTGCATGATGACCTGGACATGTGTCATGATGTTTGGCGTGGTTCACGGTCATGAGTCCCAACCTCAGCTCAGGCTGTCACAAAGCAGGGCACAGACCCCAAACTGGTTCTACGTTCTATAAATAGATATCATAAGAACATAAGAATGGCCATACTGGGTCAGACCAAAGGTCCATCTAGCCCAGTATTCTGTCTACCGACAGTGGCCAATGCCAGGTACCCCAGAGGGAGTGAACAGAACAGCTAATGATCAAGCGATCTCTCTCTCCTGCCATCCATCTCCATCCTCTGACAAACAGAAGCTAGGGACACCATTCCTTACCCATCCTGGCTAATAGCTATTAATGGACTTAACCTCCATGAATTTATCTAATTCTCTTTTAAACCCTGTTATAGTCCTAGCCTTCACAACCTCCTCAGGCAAGAAGTTCCACAGGTTGACTATGTGCTGTGTGAAGAAGAACTTCCTTTTATTTGTTTTAAACCTGCTGCCCATTAATTTCATTTGGTGGCCCATAGTTCTTATATTATGGGAACAAGTAAATAACTTTTCCTTATTCACTTTCTCCACACTACTCATGATTTTATATACCTCTATCATATCCCCTCTTAGTTCCCTCTTATCACCAACCCAGTAATGAATGTGAACTCCTGGATCACTGTAACAGCCTTACCATGGAGTCATAAACATTCCCTTTGGACACTCCAGTCTATCGTGTCACCCAGGCAAGCGGAACTTAGTGATAAAAGGCCACTTACATCAAAGATCACAAAATATCCAGGTTGTATAGACCAGTGGGCCAGCTTTGCATTATATTCTGCTTTAGTATATTCAGCAGTAATGCAAGGAGCCTACAGGCTTGTATCCTGTAAGACACTGGATTTAGCAATTGACATGAAGCTTGAGGCCTATGAACTTTGGCATAGATAAATTAAAGTAACTCATAAGTTATGAGTAACTGGAAGTAGGCTACAAGGGGGAGTTTTGTGCATATGACATCAGCTGACCATGGAACATGAGCTGACACCACCCTCTGGAAGGTTCTGGATGGCACATCTGACTGCAAATGTGCCATGGTAACGAACTCACATATACGGTGATGGTGTGAAATCATCGATATATTAACCTATAGAAAAAGGACACTGTAGCATTGGTAAGGGGAGAAAATACAAATTAGTAAGAAGGGTAAACTCATATTGAATATGCACTAGATATGGTAACAACAGTGTAACATATAAAAGTGGCATCCCAGGGCAGCCAGAGGAGAGATGCGGACCTTGGAAGGGGCCATAATGATGGCCAATGGTGAAGATAAGGAAGATGACAGTGATGAGGAAGAGAATGGCTAATACTTCACGTTGTTTGGCAAGGGAATGAGGGATGGTGAAAGTGTGGATGTGCAAATGTACTTTGTGTATTATCTCTATCTACCTTGCTGAGTTAGGGTGTGTCTAGACTACAGGGTTTTTCCGAAAAAAGTGGCCTTTTTCCAAAAAAACTTCCCCTGCGTCTAGACTGCTGCCGCATTCTTTCAAAAGTAAATCAAAAGAACACGGCAGTTTTTTCGACCGCGGAAAACCTCGTTTTACGAGGAAGAACGCCTTTTTTCGAAAGTGCTCTTTCGAAAAAAGGCACAATGTAATGCAAACTGTGCTTTTTCGAAAGTACTGGTTGTAGTCTAGATGCTCTTTTTCGAAAGGGCTTGCAGTCTAGACGTAGCCTTAGTGTGTTTAACTTTACTAAATATAAATAAATAATTCATTTGTAAATGTAAGAGTTCCTATCAGTTTGAGTGCTGCACCAGTGCATATCAGAGTGCCCAACAATAGGATAGTTTTTATAATAATTTAACTGGGCCTGATCATGGGACTAGAACCCTGCAACCCTCAAAGTGATAAATGGGAATCTTTACATCAGGCTACAGTTGCGCCCAGTGTCAAGAAACCAGTCATTTACCCCAGGTCAATTTATATCTCAGATCTCACATCAAAGGCAACACTTGTAACCAACCCCATAATAAATCAAGGATTAATTAAGTAGGGAAAAAATGAGAGAGTTATTTACACATTAAAGCAGGCAACATACTCAGGCATATGAGTTACAGTCTACTTTTCCAAAAGGTGACAGAGGTAATAATCTCTCAGCACTGAATATCTTTTAGGGCTAACCCAGGGTGACCATGGGGATCTCTGGTTTTATTTCCTACCACCAGCTCTGGAAGAGTCCAAACAGCAAAGAGATGAAGAATTTTCATATCAACTGGCTTTCTTCCCTTCTTCCAGAATTCAAGTTTGAGAGAAGCTTCCTTGAGCCTCTAGGGGCGTGAGAGGGCCATTAGCTCCATCTTTGTATCATGATGTTTCAGAGTGGTCCACTTAGTTTTGATGATCCTCTTGATCGGCAGAGGAACTGCTCCTCCTGCCTGAGTTGACAAATTCAGAGCAGGCATTTTTACCGCTAAAAAGCAAAACGTGCATATTACTTTATAGCATTGGGATACAGATGTTTCAAGTTAGATTAATGCAGACAGCAACTTACAAGCATTTTATAGAGTCTAAGCACATCCTTATAAGTTTGTAACCCATGTACCTTACTGGGTATCTCTTTATCTCCTTAAGAGACCACTGCGGGGTAGGTAGGAGTGAGTAGTGCCTGGGTTATTGTTGCTAGGCAAATTTAGCACTTCACACCCAGAAGCTTCTGGAATTGAGTGTGGTAGTTTAGGGTCAGCTCCAGTTGGGTCTGTCTCTGCTGCTGGGGTCAGACTCCATGAGCAAGCAGGCTGGGCAGCTGCTTTTCTAAGGGCCTCGTGCCCTGTGTGAGCTGGAAGAAGCTGAGCCAGGAGCAGAGAGCAGGCTGCTTGTCCCTCACTCTGCAGCACTTTGCAGCAGGTAGTAATGGTGTTAACCCTCTACCAGGGAACAGGGGCAATGTTAATTATAGCAAGGAGAAACTGGGAGGGGAAAAATAACTTCTTCTGTGTTAATTGCATGCTTTGAATGCTGTTTTGATTTTAGCCAAATTTTAGTTCACTTTCTCAGTTAGTGTGATTCTTCAACTCCTCTTTAAATGTAATAATGGGAAGTAATTTCTATTCTGTTATTCTCAGTTTTTGTATTTTCATGTAACAATTTTCTTTAAGTCTGTTCACTTGTGAGTTAACTGACTGGTTAACCAGTTAGCTGGCTGTCTAGCAGTGTTACACAGCTGAGGAAGAGTCTGCCTGGACTCCAAGGCTCTGTCTACACTACAGGATTTTTGCGCAAAAACAGTTGTTTTTGCGCAAAACCCCGCAGAGCGTCCACACCTCAAGTGTGTTTTTGTTCAAAAAAACCCAAAACAAAACAGTAAATCGACAGGACAGAGGGCTTTTGCCAGTAAAGTTATTCCTCTCCCCATGAGGAATAACTCCTTTTTGCTCAAGAGATCTTGCACAAAAAGGTGTGTGTGGACACTCAACGGGGGTTTCTTGCACAAAAAGAGCCTATTACAAAAAACTCAGGTGAGCAATCAGAACTTTTGTGCACAAGAGTGTCCATGCAGTGTGGATGCTGTCTTGCACAAAAGCACATCGCTTTTGCAATGCGCTTTTGAGGTGTGCACGCACTTCTGCACAAGAAGTTTTTGCGGAAGATCTTTTCGGCAAAAAGCTTCTTGCACAAAAACCCTGCAGTGTAGACAAAGCCCAAAGGTACGTCTACACAGCAGCACTATTTTAGGATGACATCTGTTATCCCAAAATAGTGTTCTGCGCATCTTAACAGCATGCCCATTATTTTGAAATATATTCGAAATAACAGGCTTCTTAATTCCGGCTTCCTGTAAACCTCATTGCATGAGGAATAAGGAAGACGCTGGAAGAGTGATTTATTTCAAAATTAGCACTGTGTGGACAGCACCAAATTTCAAAATAAGCTATTTTGAAATAAGCTATGCAATTTGCATAGCTCAAATTGCGTAGCTTATTTTGAGGTATGCGCTACAGTGTAGACATTCTCCCACAGAGGACGCCTACAAGCATGTGGAGAGATGGTTCAAACTCAGCATATGGTGCAGATTTGATGATCAGAGACATAAACTGAGACTTTGGTGAACTAAATCTAAACTTCTAGATTCTCTCAGCTTCTTATTGTGTTTTGCATGGACTGAACTGTTCAGATTTTACTTTTAGTTTTCTCTTTACTTATGTTTGTTGTAACTGTAAAGACAATATCTGTGGGTTATAAAATGGTTATGTTGTAAAATTAGATTATTTATTTCTTCATCATAAGATTTTATAAAGTTATTTAATTAAGTTCATTTATTTAGTTTCTTTTGGGATTTGAATGTAGGAGTCTGATATTGCGCACTCTTCGCTGAAATTTCTTAAGAGATTGAACTCTGGATCTCCAGTTACTTTCTATGGGAGTTGAGGGGTTTTCTTTTTTTTTAGGCACTGGAGAAGGGCAATGATGTCTAGCCCACCCAAAGGTTACACTAACCCCTATCCTGAACAATGCTAACATACATGCAAGCTGGTCAGTTTCCAGTCATGAATTTGTCAGTGCTCAACAGATGCCGATAGCCTTGACAAAAGCTTGAATCTGATCCACCAGGATTAAACTGCATCACTTATAATATCTAAAACTCTGAATTGACATCCAGTGGATATAGTAGGCACAAATACACTGGAATCAATGGACTTTACACTAAGTTGACTTAACCTAATTTTGAAATATCTTTCTTTTGTTCTTGTTTTGTTTTCTGCAGAGTAGTGACTATATTATATTCCTTAAATTGAAGTGTTACTAGAACAGCTGATGACTCTTTTTGCATCATACTGTTAATAATACATATAACATTTAAAACAAATTACTATTACACTTGTAAGATTTACCTGACATTCCAAAGGGTACCCTGATCATACAAGTACCAACCAAGCATGCTTTGTGGGTCTAACCTTCATGTCTCTAAACATAACCTAGTGCATTACATTTTTGTTTGGTAATCAACTGTATTAATGAAAACAAATGGAAAATTAAGGAAACTAGTGTGAAAAGAGTTAAAGAGAAGAAACAAAGTGTATAAAGAATGGAAAAGCTTAAGAGATTTGGAAGCAGAGGATGAAGTAAATTGACCTTCTGCAAAAACCATGAAGGACCACCACCTATGTCTACACTACAAGTTTTTGCGGCAGAGAGTATACTAATGATGGACTCATTAGCATGTCATTAGCATATTTTCTGCCAATGCTTTTTGCGCAAGGGGTTTTTGCGCAAAAAGAAGCAGTGTATACCTCCAGGAGAGGCATAAGGATCTTGCACAAAAGGTTTTTTTTGTGTGCAAAACGGAAGCAGCTACACTGCTTCTTTTTGCGCAAAAACCCCTTGTGCAAAAAGCATCGGCAGAAAATATGCTAATGACATTGTGACTCATGCTAATGTGTCCGTCATTAGATTACTCTCTGCCGCAAAAACTTGTAGGGTAGACAAAGCCCCAAAGTCATTGTGTTGAAACAAAAAAATACATACAGGAACTGGAAAGAGGAGTACTGTTAAGACATAAATATAGGGACAAAAATTATTTAGAAACATATAGGTCTCAGTGATTGCCAATTGGAGCAAATGAGCCTCACTAATGATTATAAAATATTGTAAAGTCTTTGGGACAGGGACTGTAATTTAGTGTTTGATTGGATACTTCCTAGCACAAAGGCCCAGCCTAGTCAGCCTCCAAGTGCTACAGCAATATAAATGTTAAATAATAATATTCATTATTGTACAAACATGAATCATTCATACTTTGACTAGGCTATGTATAGGGAGTGGAAGAGACTTTGATATTGTAAATTCAATAGCTGTAACCTTGGAGCTTGCCACCAACATGGCAGTGAAGGGGTTAAATAAATTTGGTGGGATAAAATGTGTGTAAAATTTCATGCTATCACTCTGTGATGACAAATTTTAATTTTTAAAATCTTTTTCTTTGGTTAAAGATGCATCCCATTTTACTACAAAAGTAAACTGCAAATTCATCTTAATTAAATCTATCAATGATATCTCTGGTACTTTGAAAACTAATTTCAAATGACTAGGAAATAATATGAGTTTAAATAAAATGCATATGCAGCAGCATTTACTTAGTAAGTAGTTATTAGCAAAGTATTATTTAGCCCTATTTTGGTTACTTCCTCTGTTCCCACTGGCTCCAGTGACACCTGCTGGAGAAGAATGTGATCTTATCAAAAGTAAAAAAACAACAAATGGTCTGGTAGCACTTTATAGACTAACAAAACATGTAGATGGTATCATAAGCTTTCATGGGCACAGCCCACTTCTTCAGATGACCAGAGTTATGAGTTTAAGATGTGCACACCCAAAATAAATAGGAGAGGGGAAGGGGAGGGGGGAGCAAAAAAAGGGAAAGGGGGTAGGAGACAGGGAGCTAGAGGGAATCAGTAAGTATCTGAAGATTGGGTAGTTAAAATAACAGAACTCCTCTTGTTATTACCTATAGTCCACAACTCAGACCCCTCCAGCACATTATACACAATCTACCACCCATCTTGGAAAATGATCCCTCACTCTCAGAGGCCTTAGGAGAAAAGCCTATTCTTGCTTACAGACAACCCCCCAACCTGAAACAAATTCTTTCTGGTAACCATGCCACACAACCACGTCATAAGTCTCCAGGAACCCAGCCCTGCAACCATAAACGATGCCAACTCTGCCCACATATTTATACTGGCGAATTCATCACTGGAGCCAACAACATAAGCTACCAAATCAAAAGGTCATTTGACTGCACATCCAGTAATTTGATCTATGCCATCAAATGCCAGCAATGCCCCACTGCTATATATATTGGACAAACTGGACACAGTCTGCGGGAAAGAATCAATGGACATAAATCAGATATACGTAAAGGAAACATACAGAAGCCTATTGGGGAACAGTTCAATCTTCCGAAACACTGTTTAAAAGATCTTCAAGTAGCTGTCTTGTCACAAACCAGTTCTACTAGCCAGATCCACAGAGAAGCATTGGAATTAGAGTTCATCCGCAAATTCAGTTCACATGCTAATGGACTCAATCGTTATGAAAGTTGGTTGGGGCACTCCAACTTAACAGCCGTTAAAGGTGCAAACAGCTCTTTGTGTAGACTCCTTGTCAGGAAGGATACTATTTATTGACTCTGATTCTTATCTGCTTCGTTTTAACTACCCAATCTTCAGATACTTACTGATTCCCTCTAGCTCCTTTGTCTCCCTTCTCTCCTATTTATTTTGGATGTGCACATCCTAAACTCATAACTCCGGTCATCTGAAGAAGCTGGCTGTGCCCACGAAAGCTCATGATACCATCTACATGTTTTGTTAGTCTATAAAGTGCTACCAGAGCATTTGTTGTTTTTTTCTGTAACAGACTAACTCGGCTACCCCCTGAAACTTATCAAACTTAGAGAGTCTTCCACTTTGTGGCGATTACCAACAAGCTACATTATATGAAGACTTTTCACTGAGATGTATCCAAAAGTTGAGCAGAAATGTTGTGATAACTGAAAGTGTGAACCACATGTTGATAAAGTTTCAGTAACCATATCATTGGCCACTCACAAACAATACTTTAGACCCAAAGCAAGTAAGAGATATTACATGAATTTAAAAAAAAATAAACTGTCTTTCTAAAGACTGTTTATTACTTTTTCATTTCACACCTTCCAGTATGACACATCTCAGCCATTTGCATTAGTCACTGAGTCATAGCTCTTACTTCCATCTCATTTTATTGATTTTCCCCAATGTACACCAGAGAAATTTGATATAATTTGAAAATTGCTGCACCAAGTCTCTTATACTGAAGCAAAAACAAATGCCAACAAGATACAAAATCAATGGCAAGTGATTAAAGGGGCATTGGATAGTCAAATAATAAAATATCTATTTTTAATCCATGTGTACACAAATAAATAAATCCTTGAAATAAAATAAGTAATATCTGAAATAAATATTACTTCTACAGCTGGAGTAAGTCTACACACTTTGTTATATTCTCTGAAGAAGTAACCAAGGAAAATAGGAGGAAAAACAGACGGAAAGGAATGGAAAAAGATGGACTAGCACAGATATATCTTTACCAGAGCATATCAGCCATACAGTTTTCCAGTACTAAAGCTGTAGACTACATTACTTCCTCTTTGAATGCATGACAACACAAAAATCTACTATCACTGATGTCATGTACAACATCGTTTGCACCATTTTGAACTCGTAATCCTCTTCTCCAGCATCATGTGTGAATAGTCCCATTCAGGTCAATGTGACTGCTCATATAGGGTTAGCTGAATTTGTTCCTTAGTGGATGGAAAGTTTTCCAAGGGACTAACCACATAATGGTACCCCACAAAAGTCAGGTCATTCTCTGTTTGAAAAACAAGGCACAGATTTCCCAGCTCGGATACATCAGTTTTACTCTGTCAAAGCTGATGGAGCTGTTCTGATTTATACCAATTGAGGATCTGATGCTAAGAGAGGGGAGTTACACACACAGTAGGATGCTGTAGACAAATCTATGAAGAAACACGCTGAATGGTTTATATATTTCAGTCTATTAATAAAATAGGGCAAGATCTGCAAAAATAAAAACCACCATGTGGCACTTTGATTGTCAATGCTACTGAGATTGCTATTTTGATGTTCATTAGACCATGCTGCTTAAAGTAAAACTGATGCAGGACAAGTCACTGGCGAACTGACACAAACTAAATATGGCAAACGGAAATTGAAAAATGTTTGATTGTTAAAATTAATGTGGAATGATAGGCTTGCCAAGTACATCAGCTTACAATTTCACCTGCTCTATCCATTTATCAAATTTTATCACACAATAATATGAAAGACGTGCTGCTGTCATGGCATCAGTATTCATGAAAAGTGTGAGAAGAACTGGGTGTTTGAAAGCCTTGATGAGATTAGCCTTGGGAAGGTGAATGTATCAGTGGAAGGCTATGCATCTAAATATTACAAAACATACATATTCTATGCTTCATATACATAATGTGATAATCCTTTTGTTGGAATGATGCCAACAGTCTTCTGTTAGAGACTGAAGCCAGACATTTATGAGCACCAGGATAGCTCTAACCAAATGAAGAAAGTCCAAGGGCTAGATGTGTGGTGAAATGAAACCAGATGCACTAAGTCTGCACATTGCCCTGATATAGACCTGTGTCAAAGCATGTGACATCACTTTAGAAATTTCATCCAGGGAATGACTTTCATTCCCAGGAAAATCCAAAACTTTATTGGGAGTAGCATCCGGGAGCTAGTACAAGATGGATCAGACCAATTCAGCCCCTGGGAAATACACATTATAAGTGGCATGTGTAGAAGAAAGAAAGAGCCTATAGCACGGGCTTGGTGCCTGAACCAAATTAAGCAAGAGTTATACTATGAGTAACAGACAGGTCTTGTCAAAAGCAGATGTTTGCCTGCAAGTCAGTGTCTCTGGGCACTAGAACAGCTAGCCCTGATAAAAGCAAATGAAGTATGTAAATACATTCCACCAGGACAGTACAAGGACACCCCAACTTAGTATATAATAAAATAGTTTAAAACAACAAAAGTAAAAGCATAATAATGGTTGGTGAATAGGAATGCTTTGGAGGAAAGTACAAGGGGAGGTACCAAACGTGTCATCAATGCGTAAGATAAGGTGTGTATTATAGATTGTTTATCTTTGTCTATAAATGTTAGGGTACCTCATTTAACTCTTTGTCTGGACTGGGGCAATAGTGAAATCCATACTATTGATTAAGTTGAGTCCATTGTCACGGGAACAAACCCACAGGGGCTCAAAGGCCATCTGGCTACCAACAACTATTAATGTACTTCATTCGACAATAAAACTGACTTTGTATTTTATCTGAGTCTGTGCTTTTTGGGGGCTCTCATGAAGTCTATTGCTAGCTACCTGCACAGAGCTGGCATGATATATTGAGGGAGCATATGAAAATGCACACAGCTGAATGTTTATCATCACTGACAGAACAGGAAACCTGTGAGGACACCACACCAGTGATCCTGAATTTACTATATTGCTGTCCTGACCTACTATATTGGTGACCCCGACCACTGGGACAACAAATCCCTTTAACAAACGGGGGATCAACAGCTGCAATTATTATGGTCAAGCAAGGCACAAGTGTGATAAAAATTACAATATTAGCTCTTTTGCTAAAAAAAGTGCTCAAAATAAAAAAGCAGTATATCTCCTCACAAAAAACTATAAGCATCTATTTTAGCAGTGAAATATTATATTTAATATAAAATATTAGTAATGTATGTCAAGTAAAAATAAATGTTTATTCAACAATTGCAAAAGTATAGCCTATGTTGTAAAAAATGTGGTACCATCACATGGTAATCAAACTAAAGTAATCTGTATTTTAGATTACTAACAAAAAATGTAAAGCAAACAAACAAAAATGTTTATTCTGTTAATTAATTTTAGCCATTTAAGGTTCCATCCTGGAAATCAAAAACACCCCAAAAAATCATCTCATCACAAAAACACCAAAAATAATAATATATAGTAAAAAATGCCCAAATATAAAAAAAAGCTTTATAAAATAAAAAAACTAATCAGATACACTTCAGTATGCTATATATGATCATTAAAATTGGCAATCAGCTAAAAATCACTGTCAATTAACTTAAAATTGGCTACTATGTAAAGTGAACAGTAGTATTGCTATTTCACTATATTATTGCTGTATTGTTATATTCTTAATGTACATAATTTACAATGTGCATAACTGCTAAACTGTTTAACCATCACAAAAGCAAAAAACAAACAACAGCCAATAAGAGCAAGAAAAACAGTAGTAAACAAAAAATTGCATAGTAACTATACATTAAATAAACTCACTATTAGCATAAATCACAGTTTGGAGTTAGTGACACTGTATCCTAATTGAGGCACGTGTTGTTCAAAACAATCTTATTCAGTGTCTGGGTACCAACACTAAATCCTAACACAACAACATTTAATAAATTGGTTACTGTCCATTCAGTGGGTTATCTAAAAAACAGCATGCATAAAAAACAACTGGCTCTATGACAGCTACTGGTGTATCACAAAGCAGTGTTACCAATGAAAGAAACAAGCTAGCTATTCCTGTTTCCTGCCCAGCAAAGCTTATACCAAAAAGCAACAACCTGCAGTAATGGTAACCTATAACATGGACAGTACTATGTAGTAATCAGTTAAAACAATTATATATAAAACCCTTATTTGTAATGTCACTACTCCAAATTTCTGTTTTACTTCTCATACACATAGTCTTGTGGGACACGCTGTAACAATGCTTATCCCAGGACAGGTTGAACCTCCCTGGTCTGGCACCCTTGGGACCTAAATGAGGGAATTTGCTGGATCAGGGAGGTCCCCTGCCACTCCCTCCTGCTGGCTCTGCTCCAGCCCTGTTGCTACAGGGCTTGGGGCCTGGCTCTGTTGCACTTCTACAAGCTGGCTGGGGCTCTCCGGGGACAGCATTCCCTAGCCACCATGGCCCCGCTTCTGTCCCTGATGGGTTCCTGGGGCTTCCTGGGGCTTCCTGGGGTCCGGGCTCCGCGGCTGCCCTGATGGGTTGCAGCTCCATGGCTGCCTGGCTGCTGCCGTGCCAGGTCGGGGCTCTGCGGCTGCCCCGCTGCTGCTGCATCCAGCTGGAGCTCCCCGGGATGGGGCTCGCCAGTCCTAAAGGTGGGGCTCTGCCACCACTGGACTCCTGACTGGCTCGCACTCCTGGGCACCGGGGCTCTCTGGTCCAGCAACATTCGTGATCCTGCCGGACCATGGATGGTGTCAGACCAGATAGTCCCGGATTTAGGAAGTTTAACCTGTGCTGCAAAATGCTCAGACTATAACCCGGTGTTTCTCAAAGTGGTCTGTGAATAGGGTTGCCAGGTATCCAGTTTTGAACTGGACAGTCCAGTATTTGAGCTTTCTGTTCGGGAAACAAATTGAGAAGATATAAATGTCTGGTATTTTCTAAATAAGTTGTAATGTAGATTGTGGTGTAATGTCAAGTGTGTCTGGTATTTCTGTTGAAACCATCTGGCAACCCTATCTGTGAAACCACTTTCAGAACACTGCTAACTGGCTGTTCTGGTGTATTTACTTACCACAAGGGGAGCTGCAGGAAGCGGCAGCCTGGCCCGCATAACTTCCTGCACCCCCCTTTTGGCTGCAAATGGTGTAAATGGAGCAAATAGGAGCCATGAGACTCTGTGGCTGTGGTGCCGGTAAGCAAGCAAAAACGTGGTTTTGCAGACCACGTTGAGAAACACTGCTATAACCAACCAATAATGGTAACTGTAACAGCCCTAATAAAAGTGTGTTCCTATCTATAGCACTAAATGTAAAAGGGCCAGGCTACCATATCATATTAAAAATATGGTTATGCTTGGAGATAAAGTGGTATCATAGGTACACATACTTATATGTCCACATACACTACAAATATATGCACCATATCCACACTATCCATATATATTTCTTATCTGGTAATGCTCCAAGGTTCAATCATAAAACTACATTCCTCAAACAGAGTCCCGGGCCTAAGATTCCCAGGCCCACCATAAGGGACTTAACATAATTGGCAAATAAAATCTATCTATCAGTCCTACAAAAAATGTGCAAACTAAGGAACAAATGGGGCATAAATGTGTGAACAATAAAGTAACGTGGCCACATAACAATGTTTAGCCCACTAGTTCACCTTCAGTCCATGCATTATGCTTTTTCCAGGATGATGGGTAAACATCTTCCCCATAAAAAGACAAAAGTGGGGGAATGTAGGAGAAAGAAAGAGCCTAAAGCATGGGGTTGGTACCTGAACCAAAGTAAGCAAGACTTATACTGTGAGTAACAAGCAGGCATTGTCAAAAACAGATGTTTGCCTGCAAGTCAGTGTCTCTCGGACCTAGAACAGCTAGCAACTGCTAAAAGTACATGAAAATAAATGCATTCCACCAGAACAGTACAAGGACACCCCAATGTAGTACATAAAAAAATAGTTTAAAACAACAGACGTAAAAGCATAACAATGGGTGGTGAATAGGAATGCTTTGGAGGAAAGTAGAAGGGTATCATTAATGCATTTATATACCTTCTCCCCATAAACCGCCTGGCTACTAATGACTATTAATGTGCTTCATGTGATAATAAACCTGACTCAGGTGCCTTCGTATCTTATCTGAGTCTGTGGTTTTGGGGGGCTCTCATGAAGTCTATTATGCTAGCTACCTGTGCAGAGCTGGCACAATATACTGAGGGAGCATACGAAAATGCACACAGATGAACGTTTATCATCACTGACAGAGCAGGAAACTAGTCATGATGCCACACCAGTTAATCCTGAATTTACTACACTGCTGTCCTGACCTACTACAGCATGCTCACCCCTGATAGAAACTAATGTATCAGTAAACGGTAACATGGGCCAGATCCTCAGCTGGTGTAAATCAGCATAGCTGCATTGAGAAATGGACCTACATTGATTTACACAAGCAAAGGATTTGATTCCACATTTGGATTTCCTTACTTAGCAAACGCAACACTCAGAAAGGAACTTATACTAGCAGTTTGCTAGTATGTTCCCAATCACTGTAATGGTTGTAAAGATATACTGAAAGTAATTTTAGTAAAATCTAATTTTGAAACAAAAATCTATAAATACCGCTAATTACTTGACTAGGCTACAGTTTATAGACTAGAAGCATGTGGCAGTTACAAATCAAATTTGCAAGGTGAATTGGTTGGGAACACAGAATTTAATAAGCTACACAAACATCTATTCATATCTAAATTCTAAAGCTGTAAATCCTGTAGATGGAGTGATTTTTACATAGTTCTATTGAGTTGCTTTCCATCCTAGTAGCGAATAAGATTTTTCATCATATCCTAGGAAAATAAAATCTTTGAGTAAGAATATGACCTGACTTAAACTTGTGTAAATTCTGTTGAAACTAATGGAGTGACTTGGGATTTAGAATAGTTACAAAGAAGTAGGAATCTTGCCCTTTTAAGGGACTTATAAGACCCTGATCATGAACTATTTCCTGAACGTTTAGTATGAACTCTGATTTTGTGTAAGTTACACATAATCACAATTCTTAGTTATTGAGTATTTTAATGAGCATTTTGGCACCAATGTTGGAGATGGGATGAATAAGAAGAACGCTTACATCTATCTTCTTAATCAATAGATTATGAAACAAGTTGAAAATATAGACTGAATTTATGCATACACTGGAGCCAAAAATGACTGTGGTGTAAAAATTACATGAAATTTTAGATTAAGTAAATTCAAGTTACAAAGATACACACTTCAAAATATCAGAATACTTACATATCAGATAGTCCAAGTTGGAAACTGTGAACAAAATAATTGTAGGTGAAGATGTACATATTCATTTAAATGAAATTCCATAACAAATACTGTTTTTATTGCGAATTTTACTCTTCAACTTCTTCAGACCCAAATCTTTAGCATGCAGAACAGGGAGTCCTCCTTTTAATGAAAAATAGAACTCAGCTGCCAGATCATTGCTATTTTTACTACCATGAACACATCAAAACATTGTAGTGGAAAGCTAGAAATTTTGTACATTTTGGAGCAATGTGACTTTTGGTGATTTTGCCCTTTTTTGTGCAGATGATCTTCAAGATTCTGCAACAGCTCAAATAATGTAGCTGTCTTGTTCAATTTACAAAGAACTGGAATTAATCAACCTGTTTTTCTGCCCTCAATCACTCATTTAATCAGTCTGTAGTCTGGTTGGAGAAGCTAAGAAGTGAGTCAGCACCTTAGGAAAAGAAGAAGAAATACAATTAAGTAAGGAATGCTGACCATGATAATTGAAAATCTGGAACATCTTTGAAAAAGAAAGAACTAAGTTAAACTATTCTTCCATATGAAAAGCTGCTGCAATTCAGCATAGTTTGTGAGACATGGGGCCAAATGTTGGGAAAAAACCCTCTTTTGGAACATCCCTTCTTTCTCGTAAAATGAGCTTAACAGGGATGCCAAAAAAAATTCGTCTGCTTTCCTGATTTTTTTTTTTTTTGGAAAAGCAGTTGCATTCCTTGGACGTGGCAGAGCTTTTCCGGGAGGTATCTCTAGATGTATCCTTATACTATCAAATAGAAAAACTTAAAAAACAATGAATAGTCTAGCAGCACCTTAAAGACTAATAATTCATGTAGATGGTATCATGAGCTTTCGTGGGTACAATCCACTTCTTCAAGTCCCAGGAAAGGCAGACCATCTTCCTAATTAGTCAGACATATGCAACTACCTAACCACAGGTCAAAAGTGTCATGGTTACCATAGAAGCCCTGTTTAGCGCCCTTTCCCACACTGCATTAAATGTATGTGCAACATTTGTAGTAGAATTCTGTTCAGTAAGTTTTCAGTCTCAGACTTCTACAATAGGATTCTGTGGACAACAAGATTGAATTTCCAAAGGGACCCACACCTCCATTTGAAAATGTTTAGGAGTCTGCAACTAAAAAAAAGGTTGAAAACCACTGCGTTAAGGCATTGTGAAGGGGATTTAGGAAAGATATGGACCTCAGTCGTATTTCCACAAACATACCAACTAATCAGCCACCTGCATGGGGTAGTGTAGCCTTACAACAACTTGAAGGCTACTGTGGGTGCCACAGCTTAGCTTGCCAGCTGCTTCATACCCTAGCTATAAATGCAAGAGAAGAGGATTCTATTCCAATCACAAAACCCAGTTACCAGCCCATTTTATAAGGGACGGAAATGTTACCCTGAAAGTCTATCTTGTATTGCATGTGAGATACACCTGTCCTTTTTACCTATGGAAAGCTTGTGTGTTTGTGCATTTATTGTTAATACTAGAGGCTCAGCATCAATCTATTCCAAAGCAGAGGAAAGTTAAGATCCACAGGAGGCCAATATGGGTACCCACGCAGCTTTTTAGCTATCTAAACCCCCAAAGGGATGCATACAGGAAATGGAAGGATGGACATGTCACTGAGGAAGTCTACATGGGAATAGTGTAAACATGTCAGGACAAAAAGGGTTACCACTGGCCAGGAATGTTCGAGACAACAAGGAGGGTTTTTTTCAAATATGGCAAACAAAAAAAAGAAAGATGAGCGTGGCATGGGTCCATTGCTCAATGGAGAAGGTGAGCTTGTAATGGAAGATGATTGGAAGGCAGAGTGGCTCAATGCCTACTTTGTTTAGGTCTTCTCACAAAACATAATATGTGAGCAGACAACTAGCAAAGTCACCATGGATAATCAAGGGGGAAAGACGCAGATCAGGATACATAGAGAACACACGGAAGGGCTATTATGGTGCCCATTTTTAGAAAGGGAAAGCAGAAGGAGCCAGTCAGCCCGTAAAGCTACTAAATTAATGTCTAAAACATTCCATTTGTGAATACCTGGAGGATGAAGGGTTAATCACTAGCAGCCAGCATGGATTTGCTAACAACAAATCCAGGAGGGCCGACAGAATTGCTTGGCCCCTGGGCAAGGTGGTGGGGAACAGGTCTGTGCTCCTGGAAGGATCAGGTTTTGGGTGGAAGGAGTGGGACCGGGGGGAAGGAGAGGCAGGCTGGGCTCCCCCTGCCAGCCATTAACACTTCCTGGACCACACCACGTGGGTCTCTGGAGTCAATTTAAAGGGCTCAGGGCTCTGGCTGCCACTGCTGCCATAGTAGCAGCAGTGGCAGCTTGGAGCTCTAGGCCTTTTTGAATCACCAGGCCCCAGGGCAACTGCCCCCTTTGCCCCCTACCTTCAACAGTGGGCCTAAACAAATCAAATCAAACTAGCTTGATTTCTTTCTTTGACAGAGTGGCAGGTTTGGTGGATAGGGGGAATGTGATAGACATAATATACCTGAAATTCAGCAAGGCTTTTGACACAGTCCCACATGGCATTCTGATAAGTAAGCTGGAGAAATGCAGACTTGGCAGAACTACCATTAAGTGGATACAGAATTGGTTAAGCAACCACAAACAAAGATTAACTATTAATGGAATCCTGTCAGATTGGAGGAAGGTCTCAAGTGGGGCTCCACAGGAATCTCTGTTGGGTCCAGTGTTGTTTAACAACTTTATTAATGACTTGGATGAAAGTATAGAGTGCATATTGATCATATTTGCAGGTGATACAAAGCTGGGGAGGGCGTTGCCAACACTTTGGAGAACATAAGAACAGCCATACTGGGTCAGACCAACAGTCCTTCTAGCCCAGTATCCTGTCTGCTGACAGTGGCCAATACCAGATGCCCCAGAGGGCATCAACAGGTAATCCTCACATGATCCCTCCCCTGTCATCCACCTCCAAAGAAACAGAGGCTAGGGACACCATCCCTAACCATTCTGGTTAATACCCCTTGATGGACCGAACCTCCATGAATCTATCTAGCTCTTTTTTGAACCCCGTTAAAGTCCTAGCCTTCACCACATCCTCTGGCAAGGAGTTCCAGCGGTTGACTGTGCGCTGAGTGCAGAAAAACTTCCTTTTGTTTGTTTTAAACCTGCTGCCTTTTAATTTCATTTGATGACCCCTTGTTCTTATATTGTGGGAATAAGTAAACAACTTTTCCTTATTCCCTTTTTCCATACCAATCATGATTTTATAGACCTCTATCATATCCCCCCCTAGTCTCCTCTTTTGTAAGCAGAAAAGTCCAACTCCAAGGAGGATAGAGCTAATATTCAAAAGGGTCTTGATAAATTGGAGAACTGCGATATAGACAGAAAAAAGGATATTTAACAAAAACAAATGCCAGGTTTCTGCACTTAGGGAAGAAAAAACAAATGCACAGATACAGACAGGGGGATAACTGACTTGGCAGCAGCCCTGCTGAGAAAGATCTGGGAGTTGTAGGTGAATCATAACCTCTACACAAGCCAACAATGTGATGCTACTGCAGAAAAGAAAAGCAAATGCAATTTTAGGTTGCATTAGCAGACGCATTGCATGCAAATCAAAGGAAGTGATGATCGTTCTGCTCTACTTGGTGCTGGTTAGGCCTCTGCTGGAGCAGTGGGTACAGTTATGGTCACCAAATGTATAGAAAGGAATTCAAGAAACTGGAAAGAATCCAGAGGTGAATGACAAAGACGATCAAAGAGATGGAACACAAGTTCTATGAGCAAAGTCAGTAAGAAGTGGGTGTGTTTAATTTTGAAAAGAGAAGATTAAGGGAGGACCAGGGCTGGACTGAGGGGTGGGCTAGCCGGGCAGCTGCCCGGGGCGCCAACCTATGGGGGCGCCTGATGGCAGCTGTAAGGGGCACGCGGCGTCCCTTATAGCTGCCATCAGGCGCTGCGCACCCGGCTCCCGCAGCGCTGGCCCCCCATCCCCACGGCGCCGGCCAGCAGCGCCCTTCCCCCCACGGCCACGGGCTGCATGGCCCAGCGTGCACGCCAGCAGCAGTAGCTGGGCCGGGCAGCGCATGTGCCGTGCGCCCCGGGGGCGGGCCCGCACATGCTCTGTGCACCTGGGGGTGGTGCTGCGCGCCCGGGCCTGGAGCGCCAAAATGGCTCAGGCCAGCCCTGGGGAGGACATGGGAGTAGTTGTCAGATATTTATAAGGCTGCCATTAAAAGAAGGAGAAAAGCTGTTCTCTCTTGCCACAGAGGGCAGGACAAGAAGCAATGGGTTCAAACTACAGCAAAGCAGATGTAGATTAAATTTCACGGAAAAACTTCCTAACTGTAGGAACAGTAGGACAATGAAATAGGCTGCCTAGGGAGGTCCTGAAAGATCCTTCACTGGAGATTTTCAAAAAGAGGCTGGATAGTCATTTGTATTGGACAGTTTAAACACAACAGATCCTGAATCTTGTCAGGGGAGTTAAATTAGATGACCTTTGGGACCCCATTGGTTCTATGCTTCTAGATTTTGCATAACATAAGGGTCAGAATGGGTTACACAGGAGCAAGTTACAGGTCGGGCCCAAAATCTGAAGTCCTAGGGGTATCAGTGATCATCTTTCCTTTAAAAGAGTTTAATGAGGGGTTGCTTAGAGGGAAAGGCAGAGTAGTTTGCAGGAGATGGACATACATCAAAATGTAAAAGTTAGCCGGTATCATCAAAGGAGCGATATCAACTAAGTATCTCAGCAATGGTGGTCAGACAAAAATGCAAATACTGCTAATTACTGAGCATTGTTGTTTGCTTTTCAATAGCACTTCCATTTGTGAAGCCATCATTTATATACTCTTTTAAGTACAAAAAAAAGTGCACCTCAATATTTGCCACATGTCAGACAGTGAACCATATGCAGTTGCTATCAAATACAAACTCACATCCTATCACTGATCAAGGGCAAACCAGCAAAGGAAATTAGGAGTCCCAAATGTACTTAAGAAATGCTCTAGCCAATTATATGTATGAAATCAATAACTAGACGAATAGACCAAGAAGTGGTCCGTTCTTAGTATGGAAAGAGATAGCTAGTGTTCAAATTATTTTTTAACAAACTGGAAGATGGTATGCATAGCAAGGTGAGGAAACTTGCTGATGGCACATATATATGTAAGGATTAGTCAAGATTAGGGAGTACTGGGAAGAATTGCAAAAAAAAATACCTAACAAAATGAGGTGAAATGGTATCATTTGGTACAATGGAAGGTTGAATTCAACATAGATGAGAGAGGAAAGGAATGATACTGGAAAGAACAATTTAAATCCTTTAAAATGCAGCCTCTTGTAAAATCATGCTTTGACTCTTTGACCCTGTATTTAATTTAATGCTACAAACTACAGATCCTGCAGTTCTCATTCCAAAAGAGCTCACTTCTCTGGGATACATATTCTCAGGACAATACAAAGTTTGCAATCCTGTATTTATATAATATACATATTATTTCTATCTTATCTTTGATTATTCAAACTGAGATCATTTAACATCGCCGCGCCCTCCCTCCACCTCCTAAATTTACCTTTTCCCCTTTTCATTTCACTCAGTTTTGCCAAAGACAATAATCTAGTCAGTTTCGCCTTCTGGCTCTCCTATATTAGCACAGTACTGATTGGGTTGCACATACTTTCAATCAAACAACCAAGCAAGTTTGTTTGCAATTTCAAAAAAATCATGCAAATATTTCTACTGATGCTAAGTATTGCTTTTTTAACCAACCTATATTTTGGGATAGTTCATCAGTGTATTATATTGTTAATTTTAGTCGAGTTACACCTGACTTGCAGAGGTGCCACTAAAATCAGAAACAGACTGTTGAGCTACACTGACCTGACAGAGTCCCTTTAACTTCATCAATCTTTTCTTTTAGAACCTCTTGTTCCTGTAATAGATCCCCTTCTTAGCATTTACTTTTTAACAGCTCTTATTTCGGAAAGACCTCAGAGGGTTTCAAATTCAGTAACCAACAGTAAGTGGCAAAATGACTTGTTCTCACGCAAACCATAGATGAGTCACTGTGGGTTTTTAACAGTGGCAGCAGTCCCTAGGCTGAAGGTCTTTAAAGTCTGGATTATGCTGACAGTTAGGACCTCTTTTGCTTTTGTCTAACACACGCTATACAATAACCTAGGCATTTACATCTTGCTGAGAGTGCCTTCGAAGAGTAACCCTGAAAAGAGATGCTGAGTTTTCAGAGTGCTTCTTCAGTGCCTCATTTTTTTTTAGCAAATAGAAGGGTTTTGGAGATGTCTCTTGAACAGTGGACACTTCAGCACAGGTGCTTGTTTTTGAAGATAGCACCTTCCTGCTGTGACGCAGTTTTTGAAGTGTCACACACAGATTTAGTAAGGAGACCATTTTAGTAACTTCAAAAAGTATGTTTTGAACCCAATGCCTTACAATGTTTTGAACCAGACCTTACAATTACCACTAATGGACATTACCCTGTTCATTTTCCACACTTAGTGGGCCTGCCTGTGCCCTTCGAATGGACAGTGTAGACATGGAGAAGGTGATGCTTATATAGATCTGCTTATATGGATCTTACACATTCCATGTGAAAGGGAGGCTAAACTGGTCTTCGGACTAGAGACTCCATGAGAAACCTCAGCATTGGCTACCTTATTATGGACTCCTCAGAGGCATTGTCTGGAATCCATGTTATGGAAGGGGGAAGAAACTGAGTAAGCAAGAGGAAGAGGAATGGGTGAGAGGAGGTGGGACTATAAATTTTGCATATCATCTCCCTCTGGCTTGGTAGAAATTAGAAGAGATAAAGTGGAGACAGCAGAGTTTGGGTGTGTGCAAACCATGTGGATGCAATGGAGCTGCATGAATGGCCTTAATCTCCCATGAGCCGTCAGGATCTGCCAGGTTTGGAGGAAGGTCACAGAGTCTTTTCCAGTGGCAAAACCTTTCTTTGTTACAGGATAATATGAGCAGTTTGACCAGAAGAAAATGTCTTCTCCCTGCTTTATCTGTCTCTCTTATAGATTTGTATTGATGCCCATCATGGCAGCATCTGAATGCCTGATCTGATCTTCTCCAGATGATATCAGCCAAAATGTTGAAGGTTACCCTGAAACCTTGTTATTTTATATCATTATCAAACTAAAGTCATTCTGTCATCTTACAGGAGGGCCCATTTCTGAGGCCTTTATACAGCTTTTCCTCATCTTTCTTTACCTAGGCAATTCAAATCAATGGGAGTTATCTGCCATGAACCAGTTTTCTATCCTTACAGTAGTATCCCCAAGGCTGGCCACTCTACCTTCTAACCTCGCAAATTGGAATGAGACACTGTCATCGCTTTAAAATATTTGTAAAAGTTATGACGGATAAGAGGAGAGTGCTCTGCTGCTGCATAGGATATTTCCGGTATAAATGAGCATGACTACATGGATGGACTATTGAGGTATGAAATATTTCATGTCTTCATCAGTGCTCAAATCTGACCCAGATTAGTTGAGGTAGAAGTCTGGTGGCTTGTGGGGAGATAAATTGATGGTCTCAAACCATTCTTAATATACAATGGGACACATTGGTAAAACCACCACTGACTGACACTCATTGACACCCTTCAATTTTGTCTGGTTAGAACAACCAAGGACTAAATGACTATGGCATCTGAACAGATCCTCTCACAAATCCTCTCACATCTCCAAGGCTACATCTATACTACACACCTCTGTCGGCAGAGGGAGGTAAATTAGACGTATCGAAAGTGCAAATGAAGCCAGGATTTAAATATCCCGCGCTTCATTTGCATAATAGCGGCTGCCGCTTTTTTTCAAAGCGGGGCTTTTTGAAAAAAACCCGGCAGTTTAGACGGGGTATTTTTGACAGAAATGCCCCATTTCTAAAGATCCTGTACTCCTTGAAAGTACTGCACTATCCAACCTAACCTAATATATCCCAACCTAATATATCCCAACCTATATTTTGGAATAGTTCATCACTGTATTATATTGTTAATTTTAGTGGAGTTACACCTGACTTGCAGTGGTGCCACTAAAATCAGAAACAGACTGTTGAGCTACACTGACCTGACAGAGTCCCTTTAACTTCATCAATCTTTTCTTTTAGAACCTCTTGTTCCTGTAATAGATCCCCTTCTTAGCATTTACTTTTTAACAGTAAATGCTCCTTGAAAGTATAGGATCTTTAGAAATGGGGCATTTCTGTCAAAAATACCCTGTCTAAACTGCCAGGTTTTTTTGAAAAGCCCCATTTTGAAAAAAAGTGGCGGGCACCATTATGCAAATGAAGTGCAGGATATTTAAATCCCAGCTTCCTTTGCACTTTCAATACGTCTAATTTACATCCCTCTGCTGACAGAGGGGTATAGTTTAGACATAGCCCAAGAGAAGGAAAGCTATGTTTACAGCTGGATGAACGCTTTTTGTCAAACTTTTTTTTTTATAATGCAAAATTGTTTTTTGAGCAAACGGAAACTTTATTTCAAACATCTCTCTTTGAATTGAAATACCCTCAGGGAATTCATTGGAAAACTGAAAAACCAAAAACATATTTTTCTCATTTCTTGACATCTGAAAGCCACATTTTTTTGCAGAAAAAAATTAAAATTGGAAAAAAATCAGTGGTAAATTTCAAGAAGATGAAAAGTGTTCATTTTCTTCTCCATTTTTCATGGAAAACAAACTACATTTTCTAGGCAGTTCTAGCAATCTTATTTCCTTTTTATATAGTATTAACTTTCCAGGGCCTCTAATCTAGTCCTTTTCACTAGAGCACCATATTCAATTTATAATGTTTTAGAAACTCTATCAATGTATATCCACTAACCTTTTTCAGCTAAAGAGAAAGAACCCTGGGAGCCCATTTTGTTCATAGTACTCAGCTAATTTCCTGAGTCTGACAGCTAAACTTTAAGTCTCTGAAATCTCCCTTTGAACATTTTCCATGGTATATCGCTAATTTTTTTTCTCCCCAAATACAAAATTCTATAGCACCACTGGTGTATATGATACTTTATAGAAGACGAAGTGGGTCCTAAAGTACTTACATGCTAAAGGTCAGATCCTCAGCTGGTTTGAATCAGCATAACTTGATACAAACTGAGTTGAGACACTACATGTCTCTGTGTCTTAACCCTTTTCAAACACTTTTTAATCAAGATCGCTACCGCAACTTACATCCAGGTGTCACTCAAAATCAGCTCTCCTCATCTTTCCAAACTGATGTAATTGCCTCTAGGTCTGCCTAGTTTCAACAATGGCTGCTATTTTAACTTTTTACAATGACAAGAGAGACTTTACTCTGATGTTAATTCACTGAGTCTCTAATTATCCTCTCACAGTAGTGCAAATCAAATATATCTCCATCAAAATCAAGATAGCCTCCCTCTCCATGGAAAACCACTGTAAGTAAGAAGGCTCAATGACTTCAGTGCTGTTACTCCTGATTCACATCAGTGTAAATGAGGGCAGAATCAGGTCAACCTTCACTGAAAACAAACAAACAAACAGCAAACACATTGTTCAGCTAACCTATGCTGACATGCCACAGTGAGCAGTACGGGATCATTACAAATGTGCATGGCAGGATAATTTCTATTTTCTGCAAACTTCAGTGCTGAATAAACAGTTCCAATTCAGCTCACCTTGTGCCCAGCTGACCCATATTTTTGTACTTTTACTGGTAGTGAAATAACTGAATTTCTTTTCCAATCCACAAATTCACCCCATTATGGCAGACATAGTTTCTGGACTTGGAAAGGGCTAGCCTATCAAGCAGTACTTTCCAGAACAAGCTGACATGAATATAATGGCAACACTTACTCTAAGTGCTCATTGGACTCAAGTGCTAGGATGTGAAAGTGTTAGACTGAGACAAGAATGATCTTTATTCATGAACTTCGAAACTCCCAAATCAGAAAGCTAATCAGAGTGGCTTGGGGGAGCACACACTGATGACAGCTAAGTAAGAAGTGCCAGGTGTATGGTTGGATTTCAAACTGTAAGAACTATTGGGGCTAGGAGACCTCTTGGGGCAAGTTTCTGCCAGGCTGATGGCAAAGGTCCCTGAGGCATTCCACTGGCTCTGAAATCATGGCTAATCCCCAGCCCAGATCCCTCACTGGTCCTGCCTACAAGCAAGTGTGGCAATGGAGCCACAAATCCATTTTGGTACAAAAGGTGGGATCTAGCCTAAGGCAAACTTCTCCTTTTCCTTGAGTTACTCTTAACTTACCCTATAGGTCCTCCTGCTTTCTTAGCGCTCTCTCTCTTTCTGATCCCAAAGAAGCTTCAGAGAATCCCAGCGCACCTGGGGGAGTTTTACTGTGGAGTGAACAAAGGTCAGAATCAGATTACAATTGCAAAGAGATACTGAGAGCAGAAAATTAAACTTAGAAAAACATTTAGGTTTAAATTTAATGTAAATTTCCTCAGTCTTATCCCTGCCACTTTTTTAGTCTTCCATACAGCAAATACTGCAGAAAAACATCCCATTATGGAAAATACGTAAGTCAATTTGAGCTACGCAAATTGCATAACTTATTTTGAGTTAATTTTGAAATAGCTTATTTTGAAATTAATTTTGAAATAAGGTGCTATTCCGAAATGTCCCTTAATCCTCATGGAACGAGGTTTACAGGGACGTCAGAATAGTGCACCCTTTATTTTGAAATCTATTTCAAAATAATGGATGCGCTCTCAAGATGCAGAAAATGGTATTTCGGGATACCGGAAGTATCATGAAATAGTGCCGCTGTCTAGATGCACCCTCAAAAATGTAGAATGTAGAAATAATGCAAAAATATTCTTGTTGTTAATTGCACCAAATTACACTCCCTCTTTTCCCCCTCCCCAAACACTTTCCTAAGTCAAAGCCGCATTCAACTGCAAATTAATTGATGTATTTTAGATCTGCTGAACAATGGAAGAAAATTAAGAGTATGTATTTGAAAAATGTGCAAAATATATATAAATTTAACAAAAGAGTCAATGTCCTCCATGGGAGCTGGCCCTCAGAGGACTTAAGAAAGTAACCTTATGTATTGTATTATACATATATTTAAAAACATGCTTGGGCTATAAAGTAAAGTCCTCAAAAGTCAGGAAATTCCAGAATTGGGGCTGTCCACGCAAACTCATTTTGCTCCCATCTCCCCCTGAATTGTGATATAGTCTTTATTTACATGGTGCCATACTATTTTTTCCACAGGACCCCTGCTTCATTCAGTGAATGGGTATTCATTTGTCTATATTTCTTTTTTCACTTTTGACAATCAGCATGTGGCCCTAGGATTATTTAGTGCTGATAGAGGCAGCAGCGGTGGGGAACGTCAGCGCAGCCCATGTTCACAGGGGTTCCCAACTCCCCATTGGGACCCCTGACAGACAGGGGCTGCTGCTGGCAGGGCAGGCAGCCCGGCTTAGTCCTGCTGCAGCTCTGCAATTTAAAAGGCAGTGGGAGCCAGGCAGCCACCCCCTCCCCTCGACTCATACTGCATTTTAAAATGCAGAACTGCAGCAGAGTTGGTCCCAGACCTGGTGTGAGTCGGGATTGAGCTGGCTGCCTATCGACTAATTGAGTAGTGGATAAAAATTCTATCAACTACTCGATTAGTTAAATACCTGCTTCTTAACATCCCTAGTATTTAGCTTCCAAACTCTAGCAAGCCTCGACCGAGAATGTGAGAACTGAGGTTTTTTCCAAACTTAGCCTGTCCCGGACACTGAGGAAAATCCCTGTTAAATGGCAAGTCCCTACTCCAAAGTCTTGGACTGCTAGAGCAATTTGATTAAACAAACTTTCCAAAAAGTAAGCCTGAATCAGATACCTGACATGGAAAATTTCCCTAGAGTTTAATTTTGGCAAAGTTATAAGCAACTGAATATAGGGTCTTATAGTGCGAAGTGTCAGCCAGTCTTAAGGATAGATGATGCTGTCAGCTTCACCTATAGCTTCCTACCTACAGTGGCAAAGAGCACTGAGATACCCTGAATGAGAAATGCAAAACTAAACTCTTATCTAGCTGTTAGAATAGCAATGCAAAGTGAAATGCCAACACACTGGCTTTTAGAAATATATCATGTCGTTTATTTTGTAAAACACACATCCTCTAAGCATACCACTAAAATTGTCCAGGCTTTTCCTTTGCTGTTACAAAAGGAATGTTGAATGTGTAACATGCCCTTTCATCAAAGAGGAGAAAGTGAGGGGAAAGCACAGAATAAAGGAAGAAAGGTACTGTAAATGGACAAAGAAGAGCAATCTGCAGTTGAACACTCAACTGTGCAAAGAAAAGAAAAGCCCAAAAGTGGGTCCTTCTTTTATCTGAAGCTGGTCTAATTCATAGAGCTTTTATGCAAGCACAGTCATGCGCTTGGTAATAATTGTGCTCAAATACTCAACTGGTATGAGATACCCTGCCATTGAACTCAAACAGCCAAATTCCACACAGTAAACCATACTGCGTATTTTTTTCCTCCTAAGTATACTGGAAATAAGTAACTCTGGTTATATGTCTTCTCAAGGTGATGAAGCAATAAAATAACTACTGGCTTGATTCTGTTCCAACTGAAGGCCACATCCAAACTACCATTTAACTTCATGAGGATCAGAATTGGATACTTAAGGTATAAATTGAATGCATAGTTAATGTTGCTAGGATAATCCCTAAATTACAATGTTTTAAGTTAAAAAGTTACATATTTTATTTCATTCAGTAATAGCTTTTGACTGAGTTTGGGCTGAGTTCATCAGATATGGAATATGTGATGATGATGGGCAATCACTCATTGCCGAGCATGATCATCTTCCATGGGAATTGTGGACCCTCAGGTGGCTGATAAGGATGATCTTTGAACCACAAGTTCTATTACAGTGAGGACAGATATTTCCAGGTACAGCAGGAGGCTGTTGACCATGACCAGAGGCCAGTCTCACCTTCCTTCTGCACCTCTTCTCCTCCTCAGCTTGTCAGCAGGCAAATTCAAAATGCAGGGAGCCATTGTGCAAGACTTCTCTCCATTTTGAGTGATCCTGGGCGAGTGTCTCCCAAGTGTCAATGTTAATGTTGCACTGCTTTAAGTTATCCTTTAGCAAGTCCTTATAACACTTCCGTTGTCCTCCCACATTACAGTATCCTTCTTTCAGCTGAGAAAACAAGACCTGTTTTGGGAGACGATGCTCTGGCATCCAAACAATGTTACCAGTCGAGTGAAGTTGCTGACGGATGATCATTGCCTCGATACTGGTGGTCTTTGCCTCTTCCAGAACACTGATGTTAGTCTTCCCATTTGATCTTCAAGATCTTGTGGAGGTAACATTGGTGATACCTCTCAAGGACTTTCAAGTGATGTCTGTAGGTTGGTTGTTCAGGTTTCAGACCCACACAATAGTGCTGGGAGAATGATGGCTTGATATACAAGAAGTTTGGTGTCTGTTCGAATGTCATGATCTTCAAAAACTCTATGCCATAAACAAGCAAAGGCTGCACTGGCACAGCTCAGACCATGTTGGATTTCTACATCAATATCTGCCTTGGATGAAAGATAACTTGCAAGGTAGAAAAAATGATTGACATTCTCCATGCCTCTCCATTGATTTTAATAGATAGGGCATATGGTACCTCATTTGGAGAGGGCTGGTGGAGCACTTTGGTCTTCTTGATGCTGAGGGTGAGACCAAGGGTGCATCTACACTTCACCATTTTTCTGGAATAACAGCTGTTATTCCGGAAAAACAATACTAGCGTCCACACAGCAATTGCATTATTTTGAAAGAAAATCAAAATAAGAGATGGCTTTTTCCAATGCTCGTAAATAAGGAATAAGTCCTCTTCTGAAAAAGCTTTTTCAGAAGAGCGGTTATGGGGATGTGGAATAGAGACTTTTTTCGAAGAAAAAAAAAAAGGCTTCCAGGAAGTGGCCCGCAGGTGCCCTGCCAGCCACTTCATCCACGCTCATTATGACTCTATAGTTCCTGTTCCCCTGGAGCTCTTAAAGCTGTAGACATGGAGGAAAGGGCTTATGGCAGGAAGCCGTCCCTCACAGCCTCCAGCCACAGTGCAGCTGCTAGTGCTTCACATCTGGCCACCGTGTCAGAGCTCCAAGCCCCACAAGAGCCCCCTGCCCATCCCAGGGAGCACTCACAAGGCTCCCAGGAGCCTGCCAGGGGCTGCGAGAGGTGAATGACATCCTGGCCCCTCCTCGAGGTGTGGGGAGATGAGGAGAACCTGCACGATCTCCACTCCAGAAGGCGCAACACAGACATCTATGGCCAAATGGCCAATAGCCTGGCCCCCAAGGGCCATACCTGGACACAGGAGCAGATGCAGAGCAAGGTTAAAGAGCTCTGCCAGGGCGAGGGAGCGCAGCTCAGGCTCTGGGGCACAACCCCACTCCTGCCCCTATTTTGATGACCTACACCACATCTCGGGGGTTGCGTTGCCCCTTCTCCACCCCTGGTGGTGGACTTGGGGCTGGAGACCCCCATCATCGCCTGCCTGGGGATCCCAGCTGACGAAGAGGAGGAGAAGGAAGAGGAGGAGGAGGACATGACCATGCTCACATTGGAGCCAGTACCCCATGGCTTTGATGTGTCCCAGGCATCCTCCAAGGCTGGGGAGGAATCATCAGGTGAGTGGTCTTAGTTTTCTCACACACACAGGGTAGCGGTGGCGGGCACTGAGGGGCTGTGGTGCAATCGTTGCTCAGCCTTCTCGGCCTGGCCATCACGGTGCAGTCCGTACACATGGATGCATGTGCAGCACTAGTCTGCACTACGCAGCCTCAGGAGGCAGGCACTGGAGCACCCCTGAGCTCCTGCTCACAGGCTCTGGGGAGGCCGGCCACACTTCTGACCCTCTGACATCCTCCCACCACGAGCCACCACTAGACAGAGGCTGGGGACAAGGACACACACACAGACTCTGGAGGGCCACACACGGCACACAGGCATGCCTGCACGCTCAAGGTAGCACCCACTCCCAGGAATAGCACTTCAAGGCTCAGGTTTGTGTGCTGCTTACACCCCCCATGCACCCTCACCCCCTCGCCCCCAGCGGCCAGGATACAAGGTCTCTTCCTTTGGGATGCCACCACTGCCGGAGCCGGCATGTGTGCGGCACTAATGGAAGGCCAGGCAGCTCAAGGCTCCCCTCCCAGCCATTAGATACCAGTGTGGCTGGCCATTTCCCATGACTACTTGTCTGTGGGATGTGGGGGGGTGGTTAGGAAGCATGGTGCCCTGTAAGACAGGGCCCACTGTCCCGACCACACATGGCCTTGTTCCTGGGACATCACCTTCCTCTGACCTGGGAACTGTTGCTCTTAGGGACAGTGTCTCCAGGGATGACTGACCATCTCTCTTTATTCTCCCCAGCCAGACCAGCTGTGAGAGTAGGGTGATCTACCCCACCCGAGCCAGTCATCCAACCCCCAGGGAGCCGCAGGCGCAAGAGGGTCCAAGAGGACCTTATGAGAGAGCATGTTTGCATCCTCCAGGACATGCAGCAGATGCTGGCCCAGAAGGTCCGGGACAACATGCAGTGGTGGACACAGATGTGGAATGAGCTGATGCAGCAGGATGCAATATGTGTGCGACTGTCTGGGATCTCCTGACCCACCCACAACCAGCTCCTGCTCCTGCTTCTGCTCCTGCTCCTGCTCCTGCTCCTGCCCCAGTCCCAGTCCCTGCTCCCCCTCCCATGTCTGACCCCACTCCAGCCCCCCTCCTATCCTTCCCGGACCTCCTCACCCCCGAGGTTGCCGAGGTCACTGCACAGGAGGTGGAGGAAGCACCCGGGCCATGCGCCATTCTCAGCCCCAGCCCTGAGCCTCTCCTTGCCCCTCCAAGGTTCTCAGCCCGCCTTCCCCCTCCCCATTTCCAGGTTCTCATCTCCCCTCCTCCCCAGTTACTTCTACCCCAAATAAATCACCACAAAATTCTGTTTTTTCAACCAGTTTTTTGTATTGTGTCTGCAGGGAAGAAGGGTGGAGGGGGGAAGGGAGGGGTTGTTGTGAGAAAGGCAGAGAGGGGCAAGGCAGAGGCCCCTAGTAGGGAGGCCCTGGGGAGAGTGTCACTGGGGTCCTTGGGAGAAATTCTCCCTCAGGACCTCCCAGATGTGCACCCCCACCTAATGGGCTTGGAGGATGGCAGCTGTGCACAGCTGCTCAAAGGCCCTTCCCTCTCCACGATGTTGTGGAGCACACAACATGCTGACATCACCTGAGGGATGTTCTGCTCTCCCACATTCAGGCGGGGTCAGGAGGTGCCTGAACCTTGCTTTCAAACGGCCGAAGGTGCATTCGTCCTGCGTGCAGGCCCTGCCCAGGCGGCCATTGAAGCGGTCCTTGCTCGGGTCAAAGTGGCTGGTGTAGGGCTTCATCAACCACAGCATGAGGGAGTAGGCTGCATCCCCCATAATGCACAGTGGCATTTCCATGTTCTCCAAGCCTGATGCTGTGCTTGGGGAAGAAAGTGCTGGCCTCCAGCTTGTGGTAGAGGCTGGAGTTGCAGAAGATGTGGGTGTCGTGCGCCTTCCCCGACCAGCCTATGAAGATTTTCGTAAAGTGGCTGCAGTGGTCAACCAGTGGTCAACAGAAGTATCCCTTTCTGTTAATATACTGTGCTGCCTAGTGGTTGGGGGCATGGATGGGGATATGGTTTCTGTCAATAACCCCCTGTAGTTGGGGAAGTCCAGGGCAGCAAATCTGGGGATGATGGGGTCCATGTCGCCCAGGTGTATGACCCTGCGCAGAGGGATGGTGATGATGGCCCTCACTACCTGCAGAAGGAGACAGACAAAGCAGAGATTCAAAGCGGGGTGCCTGAGCCCTTGGGAGGTCCCCAAACTTTCTTCCCCTTTCCCCCTACAAACACCCCAGGAGCCACGCCCTATGAAGCCTGCCCCCACTCAGGGCTATGTGTTGATGTGACTGCAGAACTCCCCTCGGGCACAGGGCTTCCCCCCGCCATTCCCACCCACCCCTTGCAATCCCAACCCCCCTCTCTCTAGGGTCCCCCTTTTCAGTACTCCCCCCCTCCCGGACTGCAGCCCAAGAGTGCCATACCTGCATGATGAGGGCCCTGATGGTCGACTTCCCCATGCCAAACTGGTTGCCCATGGATAGGTAACTATCTGGCGTGGTGAGCTTCCAGACGTGATGGCAACCTGCTTCTCCAGGGGGGATGGTGGGTTGCATCTAGGTGTCCTGTTGTCTGAGGGCAGGGACAAGCCAGACACACAGCTCCAGGAATGTCTCCTTCTTCATATGGAAGTTCTGGAGCCGCTGCTGGTCATCCCTCGGCTCCATCACTAGCTGGTCCCACCAGTAGAAACTGGTGTCCAGCCGCCAGACATGTCGCTCCACAGTGGGGTACGGTTGCAAGTGCAGCACTCCCGCACACATGCAGAGGTTCTCCACAATCAGCTCGGGGTCAAGTTCATGCAGGGCCATGATGGCACCTTGCAGAAACTGCTTCAGAAACTGCAGCAAGGCAATGTGGGGCCGTTGCGTGCCCAGAGGCAGCTCCGGCTCCATGGCAGGGAGTACTGTGGTGTCCTGAAGCAGGACAACCAAAGCACACAGAGGAAATGCTTTGCTGTTCCTCAGAGAGGTAGGGAAACAAGCAGAAGAAGCTGAGAAATGGCTATCCAGGGAGGTCCCTTTAGGCACACATCCCAGATAGCTTCAGGCAGGAGCTCCAGGAAGCAAGTGCTGACCTGATGCCCTGCCTCAACTGGTTCTGTGTGGCCTTAAATGTGAGATAGCGTCCAGTCAGTGTGGACACTCTATTTCAAAAGAGCAAATCTTTATTTTGTTGCACTTTTTGCATGTAGACGTGCTATTTTGAATTAAGCTTGCAGTGTAGACCTACCCCAGGACATGCATAAACATCAGCAAAAACATTCAAGATAGTCTGAAAATCTTTCTCAGAATTGGCAAAAACTGCATTGTCATCAGCATACTGAAGTTCCACGACAGAGGTGGTGGAAATCTTACTCTTAGCTTTCAGCCTGCTAAGCCTAAACAGCTTTCCATCCATTCTGTAGATGATTTCAATACCTACTGGGAGCTTCCCAGCAATTATGTAAAAAATGACGTCAATAAAGACCACGAACATGGTTGGGTTGATGATACAGCCCTGATTGACTCCGGTTTGTACTTTGTATAGAATATGTACTAGTAAAACAAAAATATTTTGTAAAAATGTTGGGAAAATCACCCACTACCTGCATGCTTGATATTATGGCAAACATTTTAGCTCTGGCAGAGATACATTTTAGCTCTGACAGAGATACATTTACAATTGTGTTGCTCTTATATTATTCTTACACATAGCACACACACACTAAAATAGACACATGCACACACATGAAAAACTTTATTCTATTTTAAAGCCCGTTGAAATTCATAGTAAGCCTTCCACTGACTTGGTGATCTTTGAGTGAGGGCTTTATACTCATGGGATGGCCAAATTGCATCATGTAGGACTTTGAGGAAAAGATAATGAATTCTCCCCTCTCCCCTTCTCCTACTCAAGGTGTGATTTGGTCCAAATTTGAATCATGGCTCATCATCTAGTAGTAGTTATAGTTGTAGTACTATAGAATCGCTGCACACTTAAGTAAAGGATTCAGCTATGGTTCTGTGTGTTTTCCAGCTCACCAAACATTGTGTAAAAGCACATCCTATTATTATAAGATTTTTTTCAATCCACTTGTTGTCCATCCATCTGATGGGGTGATATAAAACGTGCCCCAAAATATCCCACTTAATTTTTCCACTCTCCTTGGTTTCTCCCTCTATACTGCAGCATGTGGAAAGAAAGCAATAGCAGAAATTATTATGCCCTTAGGTCAAAAGTTTCAATTAGGTACATATCTCTATTTTAAGACTGCTAAATAAAGGTCAGGGTTGGAATATGGGCTGGTGCCATGATCAGGGGTGTGTGTGCTGTAGTCAAGATACAAGAAGCAGGATGGCCTGGGATGTGAGGCCATTGAAGGGAGCTCAGATCAATGTGGGGAGGCAGTGGGAACTGGGGGTGATGGAGAGCTTGTGGGGGCTGAAGGCAGTGGGAGGGATGGACAGGGAAGCAGGAGGGGCCAAGGACAAAAGGGGTTAGGAGGTGCTGTGGAGGCAGCAGGGACCAAGGATACTGGGAGTTAGGGGATGCTGGGGAGGTAGCAGGGGCAAGGATGCCAAAATATAAGTTTGTCCAGGGTGTCATTTTCCTTAAGGTCAGCCCTGAAAAAAACAGCCTGCTCTTCAGAGGTTCTGAAGCCTCACAAGACCCACTTGATGTCTTTGGGAGCTACAGGTGCTCAGTAGCTCAAAGTTATAGCACTGTAGTTTGAGAATTTTTATTTCAGTCAATTGTACTGAAGGTTCAAGTATTATTATTGGACATGTCTTTTTTCCTGCATGCTTCCTGCCAGCCACAGAAATACCCCAGTAGTGTTAATGTTCCAAACTATTAATGATTCTCCCTCACCAGAAAACATTACTCAGTGCAGTCCATGAAAGAGAATCTTTCTCCCCCCTAAAAGAGGTCCCAGAATATAGAGGTTTGCCAGTATTTTAATTCTTGTATGGTAGCATCATTTGAAGTAAATAAGGTTCTACAGTAGCACAATAAAATTCAATACAACTTGCATATTTATACAGTGGCATTCCTTCAGGCATAAATATCTCTTTGGGCTCTCGCAGCTTGATAATAGCTATTACACAAGAAACAGATAAATCAAATACATTATGTCATTAGTCCAGACTTCCAAACGTGTCTGCATCCTGAATCCCATCTTGCAAAGAAATCCAGACCTGATAAGCATGCCAACAAAAAACCCCAGATTCACCCACTTTAAAAGAAAACCTCTCATTTTGCTTTGCCCTGTAATCTGTAAATTCAAAGTAAGGAGAATGTCATCAATGATTTATGGCATACATTTGAAAATAAAATGAATGTAAAGTGCCAAGTTTCAGTTTATTGCGAGTCATGGACTCACTGCTGTAATGTGACATAAACGTGATGCCCACTGTGGGGGCTTTGTTTGACACATCCTACATACCAGTTAGCGCCAGATGCTCTTGCAGGGCTATGTAAATAGCAAAAACAAAGTATGGGAGCTATAAGAATTACATTGTAAACTCGTTTCCCAGTTCTTTTCATTCTAGCTTAATCATTATTTTTCAAAATTATTCAATAGCTATCACTCACAGTGGTTTGCACAAGCTGAAATGAACACTTGGATGTGCAAAAGATGTGAAAAAATAGCCCTGAGCTTGCAAGGAGATACGAACAGACGGTATTCAATGGAGCTACAAGGGTCAGAGTTGGTCTGCCTGCATGCCAGATCAGGGTCTGCTTTTGATTTGCACAATTACAGAAATACTAGCTTCAGCTCATGCAAAATGCTGTGACTGGGATTCATTCATGTGCAGAGGGAATAGCACAAATACTGTGCATCAACAAAGTGACATTGTTCCTCAAAATAGGGTGAAGTAGGTATTAAGTGTGCATAGCCTTTATACTGGCACTCTGAACAGCAAATCTCTCTCTGCATGTGTAAAATTTCAGGTGCAAATGTAAAGTCGTGTTATAACCACTTTGAAAACATTGTTGCTGTTAAAGCCCTGTAAGACTGGACGCACTCTGGTTTATTGTGTCTTACGCTGGGTTCTAGTCCCTATTCACCTAATGTCAACAAACATGCCATTTTTAATGCTACATGGCTGTGACAAGTAACACAGTGAGAAATTCTTTTAATTAAAAAATACTTTAAAATCCATTTCTCAATAAATATTTCTGACTTTTCTCAAATTGCAATTCACTGGGCTGAGGAAAAAAGGTGGAGTTTTCCTTTAAATAATAATTTCAGACTCATTAAACTTGCTGGTATCTGAAAGAATTCAGCATATTTGGCACCTGCTGCTCAGAGAAAATCCAGCACTTGAATAGAAAGGATGTTGCAGCCCAAGATTGAAATGCACTGGCAGAGATGCACTGAAGTTTCCAGTGTGCTTGCTACTCAATACATGGCTATAGCTAAAAGGAATTGTTTGCGACTTACTAGAGAAGCAATTCAGTATCCTTTCCAGGTCCAATGTGATTTTGGAAAAAATATTTAAAAGCATAATGCTAATGTATTTATAAGACTAGATTAACAACAAAGATCTTAACATGGAAAGAAGTACTGGGGAGTGGACAGGGGCGCAAAGCCATGGAAAACTTATACACAATGGGAATAGGAAGAATGTTAGAGTAAATGTGTTTCCATTGGCAACTCCAGCGATGCCTTAAAATCTGGAAGATGTGGGGCCAGATGCTTCACTGCACCATGGCTCTTAAGTGGTAGAAAGAGGATCAACCCCGTGTAAATGTGATTGTTCAGACTCATGTGACAGAACTGTAGCAGGCAAAGAGGTATGGCTTGGCTAGTTGCCCCTCAGATGCCCAGTTAGGATGGCCATACTAAGAGAAGCAGCACTAACAGGGGAGTGCAAAAGAGAATTTTAAGTCATCATCACACACACATGGCCCTTTTTGACTTGTGCAGAGTGCTCTTCCACCCTAGCTAAATATCTGGACTCGGATGACTACATTTGGTTTGTGTTAACAGTTTGGCTGGTGAGATTTCAATGGGCAGCTGTTATTGGAAAACAGGGGAAAAGATATTGAGTCAGTAATGTTACTGGAATAAATGTGTATGTGTGTGTATGCTTGAGTGTGTAAAGAAAGGTGGAAGGAAAATAATACATTGGTGGGAGGAAGGTGAATTCTTGAGTTAATTGTGTCATCATCTTCAAACGTATCTTACTTCTGTAGTGCTCATACTCCGGTTAACTTATCCACAGTTTGCCCACATTCCACATGATGCCTTGTGTGTCTTGTTATTTCATTTTAGATTGTAAACTCTCTGGGACAAGGACATTTATTTTCGTTCTCTTTAAAATGCTATGCATGTTTATGGACCTAAAGAAATAACATGCAGTCAGAAGGAAACGTAGTCCCTATGAAAAGGTTAAATTAAAAAAATCATAGCAGATTTCCTAATCCTAATCACTTTGCCCCCAGGAATAATATATTTTTACTATGGTAGTGCAGAGATCAGCAACCCATTGTGTTAGGTGCTGTACACATTCATAATAAGTGACAGTTCCTATGCCACAGAGCTTAGAGTTTCAATAGTCAAAACACACAATAGATGGGAGGGGAATCAGCAGCACAGTGATCTGCCTGAAGGCACACAGTTGATCAGTTGCAGGCCTGGGGATAGAAACTAGATCTCCTGGGTTTCCATCTAGTGGTCTTTCCAGTAGACCAAACTGCCTGTCAATAGTGAAAAAGAGTCAAATACAAAAAAGGCAGCCAAAATATGGAAAAATCATCTGTGGTCATCCCTGATTAAGATAAACAAAGAAAGACAAAATAAATACAGGATTACTTCTAGTTTAATTCTTCTTTAGCAATAGGCTCATCTCAGTTGTTATTGACAGACCTAGAACCCACAATCTTTGGCCTACATCAGAACAATCCTGAACTTAACCGAAGTTGAGATCCAGATACAACCTTTGTGACACAGATCCATCTCCATTAACAATGTGAACTTGCAGTCAAAGAAGCAGTTACCCATTTGGTAACAACATCCAAGATCCACCTCATCCAAGAGTACAAAGAAAGATGATGTAAGAACAATCCAATCCATGGTATCTACCAATGATCCAGTTATAAAGCAATTACATTGAAAAGGAAAAGTAATTATAAACCATGCACATTGATTTCTAAAGTGTATTTGGGATAACAATAAGAAATCAACACCGATGAATAAAGGCTGCTAAAACCTTTTTTAGCTTTTTTGCATTATTATATTATGATAATCCATTATATGTAATGTACAACGTTTTTATGTACAAAACCAGTACATAATTTCTCAATGATAACATGGATACATGGAGCTAGGTCCACAAAAGGGACTTTAGGCTCTACCAACTACTGGAATTCCCAACTTTGAGTCAGGTGCCCAAACATCCTATACAGTGCTTGGGGAGAGTTGAGTGCCTAAAAATGGGATTCACAGAAGCCAGAACTCTGAGCATGGAGACTCCTACGCTAGCCAGTAGAAAATGCCAAGATGAAGAGTATGGCCTAAGCCTCACCTCCAGGGGGCTGAAAGAATTGCCAGGCCATTGGGCAAGGTGGTGGTGGGGTTGGATTTGAGCTTTCAGAACGGGTGAGGCCTGAGGTGCAGGGGCAGGACTAGGGGCTAGCATCCCCCTGTCAGCCCGTCAGTGCCGCACAGAGTCCACCACGTGGAGCTCCAGCGGTGATTTAAAAGGCCTGGGGCTCCAGTCACCACAGCTGCTACAATAGGAGCTGCGGTGGTTGGGAGGCCCAGGCTCTTTTTAATCACCAGGCCCTAGAGCAGTTGCCCCCTTTACCTCACCTCTTCCCCCGCCCCATTGACAGGCCTGCCCACCTCTCAAAGGGAGTTTGGTACCTAACTCTGGGCTGGAGGGAAGCATCTATCTGCAATCAGGATTCTCAGCTCTGAATCTTGCCTTGGAGTTAGGTGCCTAAACCAGGTCAGCCCTTTTTCAAGAAAAACTGAGGAGAAGGTGCTGCCCCCCCTCCATACACAATAGCCTATTGGTGAGGGCTCTCATCTGGTAGGCTGGAGTCCTGAGCTGAAGCCCCACCTCTGTCAGATTCAGAGCACAGGCAAACCCAGGCAAACTCTCTCATGAGTGCCCTACTTCTCATTGGCCCAATGCCTACATCAGTATTTCATAAACAGTGCATGAATATTCTCCTATGGCCAAAGCAGTTCAAGTGCTTGCTCTGAGTCAGACAAAGGAGGAATTTTATCCCAGGTTTCCCACTTCCTGGAAAATTGTTGTTATCACTGCACTATTGAGTGAGAGGAGGGGCACCATTTCCGCTTCCTTTCTATCTTCTGGGTTGCTGAGGTGTTCTGAGAGCATCTCACCTAGATCAGGCCCTGCTAGGGGATGGCAGGGAAATGCCTAGTTTTTGAATCCTGACAGGGTTAAGGAAGTGTCAAGACTTACAGACTGACTTCATAGAGCAGCAGTATGCACTATGGAGGTGTGATTGCTAAGTGCAGTAATGTGCAGTAAAGTGGTTTTGTGAATGCTATTGGTGCCTAAATGTTAGACTTAGGAACCTCATGGTATAGTTAGGTACCTATATCCTATAGCCTATACAGTAGTACATTAAGTATTATGTAAATTCAACATTTTAGCTGAAATTCGCCCTTCCTCTGAGAGCCAGTACAAAGTCAATGCACCATTACAGCACACTTAAGCCATATTTTGGGGGTATAAACGAGATTTAAATTGTGCACCAGCCTTATGCTAGGTCCCTGTATAGGAGTCAATTTTACCCCTACAAAATGTTGCAGATGTCTTTAGGTGCCAGCATAGACGATTGCATTGATTTTGGACTCCAGGGAACTCTAACTTTCCCACATTCGAAGTACATTATAAACCAAATTAACACAAAGTTTATGCTAATGTGACCTTGCAAGAATATTTAGTTTATGGAATGTACCTGCCAGAAGTCCTTCTAAATTTCAGTGTGCTCCATTTTCCAAAGCTGGTGTGTATAGTATATTATACTTAATTATTTATAAAATATACCTAAATCAATTAAGTAATTTCCAGCAGCTGCTCCTGTATTTGGTGCTGCTGAAAACGTCTTCTTTCATGATGCCTGGTTAGATTTGTCTGGAATTCATGCACACCCACACACAGACTTACAGTGGGCCTGGATTATTAGCCTTCTGCAGCATAGCTGGGAAATACCTACTGAGCCTGAGTGAATCAGAATTTATCTGTTTGAAAACTTTCCCCATTGCTTGGATTTTCATTGTGTGTCTTCCCTTTCCTCTCTCAGTTAGCAAAGCATATTGTATTTTTGTCACCAATATTTTTAATTACTGTACCTAGTGCTTTTCCAATTAAAATATATATCTGTTTATGAAACGATAGATCATTCTAATGTAGAGGGGAAAATTAATAAAGCATGAATAGTGATAACAGGGAACTTCACCCTAGGGAATGCATTCATTTACTGTGTGTCCTTTGAAAACATAAAGCAATTCATTTTCATGTTTTTCACCATTTCCTTTTCCAATTTCCTATTTATGTTACAAATATATTTGTCCTTAAGCAAGGTATAGATCCATGAGAGCCATTTTCTCTTTCTGCTTACACTTCCTCCCCCCAACCCCTCAAAAGAACAAACCCCCAAACCCTCTGTTGGGATTTACTAGCAACTTCCTAGATATGCAATGAAGAATGAATATTGTATTCAATTAACTCTGCAGAGGGAATTTAGGTAAGGAGAATGTAATTACCCATGTTAGTACTACATTAAGAAACTGATTAAAATAAATCTATCACTGCATGAGGCAATCTGTGCATCATTCTAATGAGATAGTTGACTGACGTTGGATGACCACGTAAGCCTAACATTTTCCATTTTTAAAGGACAGGATAGCATCAAATTAATCCATGAAATTTTAAATGGGAAAATTTAAAACAAAACACAAGCTCCTTGGGAGACTTGATGACTCCCAGGATTAGTCATAAAATGCAGAGACTTTCATGACTAGGTTACTGCTTCAAATCCAGATCAGGTTAGTAACTGATTTTACTCAGGCTATACCATTTCTTCATCCATTGCATTTCAAAGAACAATCCTTTTCTTTCTGTTCAGGAAGCCAAAGTACTTGCCCAGGCCTTCACCATGTTCCTTATTCTAACTTCTTCCTCTCCGCTTCTATAATACCTATATCATGCCCATTTGGTCCATACAAAACAGTGCTCCAATGATCTTCTTACTACGTCTCTCTGATCACATCACTCTGCTCTCTCAATCCTTCTGCTAGCTCTCCCTCTTTCATTGCATCAGGTTTAAGCTTCTTGCCCTTCTCTGCCCTCCCTCTCTGCACTTGCCTCCACTCCTTTCTCTGCTCTGCTGAAAATGCCCGTCTAGACAGACCATTTCCTTCATATCCAAGCATCTTTATGCCTTCTTTTATTTCTTTATGCATGGAATGCCCTCTCTGAATTACTCCATCTGGTCACTACCCTCTCTTTATATCCCTATGCATGTCTGCTATGAAACTAAAAAAAATCCTCCAAGTAATGATGTGTAGGCTTAATGGCTCCCATGCTGGCAGTATGGCTGTGGCTCAAGTACCATCTCACACACAGGGCTCCCTCCAGGTCAGTGCTGAAACATGTTCACGCAGTCAGTATGAGGAAGCCTGCATTACTGTTGCTTGTCCTGTTTCCTTAATTACCAGTTTTCAGTCCAACCACTTTGAGGAGTATAAATGTAATATTATAAAAGCATCAATCCTGCTTTGATATAGCACTTTTAAATCTTCACTGAGAGGCACCATGGGCCTAATGCAACTCACATTGAAGTTAATTGCAATTTTCCCATTATTTTCAGTGGCAGCTGAATTTGGCCTTATATAAATTCCAAGTGTTATAATTTGTTAGGTAAAATAATAAAAATAAGTATCCTAGGATGGTTTAAAAAATAGTAAGCCTGAGAACAAACCTTACTTTTTACTGACCAAGCTACAGAAAGACAATATATACCAACATTTTCCATTAGCCGTGTTTTCTTTATAGCAGGGGGAACTCACCAAAATCTGTCAGTTAAGATTTGACTTTTTAGACCATCCCTTTATGAAACACTGATATATACTGTAGCTCAATTATCTATTCTGTCCAAGAGGGCATGGTGCATTGTCAGGAGCCCAGTGCTGTTAATATAAGGGAATAAAACTCGTTATCATGAGTTAATAAATTGTGAAACTCTGTTATGGGACCTAATTCAGCATCCTTGCTGAATAGTACTTAGCAGAACTTACATGTCCTCCCTTAGAATTCAAGTGCTAGCCAAATGTGAATAAGAGTTGCAGAATTCTGCTGTGTGTGAGTTAATGGCTCGCTGTGGGTGCATCTACACAGCACCGTTATTTCGAGATAACTAGCATTATTTCGAAATAATGCGAGTGTCTACACAGCCATTGTGTTATTTTGAAATAATTTTGAAATGATAAACGGCTTATTCCAAAATCTGTAAACCTCATCCTACGAAGAATAATGCCTATTCTGAAATAGCTATTTTGAAATAAGGCGTGTGTAGAAGCTCCACTGCTGCTATTTCGAAATAGCCCTTCACCAAGGCTATTCTAAGTTATTCCTTCCCAGTGCCTCCTGGGGCTCTAAATTGAGATAGCATGGTCTACATTAGGCTACTTTGGACTAATTTTGAGGCTTCCCTGCAGTGTAGACATGCTATTTTGAAATAAGCTATTTTGGAATAACTGTTCCAGAATATCTTATTTTGAAATAAGCGTGCAGTGTAGACGTACCCTGGGATAGATGTTTACTAAGAAAAACTTGGAGGAGATATTTCCAGACAATGATATGACAGATGTATTTCAGCAGGTGTACAATATTCTAGGAGAAAACAGTACAAGATAAAAGAAGACTATAAAAAAGACACTGAAGGATGCAGCAGATGTTTACTGGCCATAAGACTGACAGCTAATAGCCAGAAGACAATACATATAATGATAGGGACTCACCAGCAAGGTCACATGTCCAGGAGAAACTCAGCCTTTAATCCCCGGATATGAATGCACTGTGCTCAGACCCTGCCTGGGTATCTGTATCTTTTGCATCCCTTGTAGTCCACCTAGCTCCCTCGAGCTGCTGGAAAGGAGAAAAGGAATATTTCTGTCTTTCCACCCTCCCTAGAGCCTCTTGGCTAGTGGGGACGGGAGAAGAACCCTGTATTATGCCTATCTAGCCTTGTAGTTTCTGTGCAGAGAAGTGATGCTTTGCTATTCTATACAGGCTCCAGCCTGTGGTACTCAGTATTTTGTGGGTTCCTTAAATACCTGCACTGCTTTGCACTGCATCCTTGTCATAGCTTTCCTAAGAGCAACAGCAGTGTGAAATTGACAGGATTCCTGCTGTGCCAAGCCCAGCGGTTCTAAACGGTAGCAGTGTAACTAATGAAAGTCTCCCCAAATTTAGCTCTACTTCTGTCTGGTGAAGATATGAGCCCTGAGGGCAACCCTAAAGCCTCTCTTTGCAGTCTCATGAAGACAGCGCTGTACTGGTTCACCTTTGAGAGCTGAATCTTCAAAACCATGGAGCTAGAAACCATCTACTTTAAAAAGAAAAAGCTTTCATCCTAAAGAGACTGACGTCTTAATTCTAGCTCACTGCTCCCCATGTACCTCCTGCTAATTAGTGAAAGTTTTCTACCCTTCGATATAAAAGTTATCGAGAAACAGATTTTAAAACAGCATATTAAAGTCTTTTTGCTCTGTCAGAGGGAAGAGAGAGGTGTTTTAGCGTTCTCAGCCAACTTGCCCCTCCTCCTCGGAGCAGCTTAACAAAGTTTGTTTGCTTCCTTTTTCCATCCGCTGGTAGGTCGTATTACCTTCTCTCTGGTATTTGGAGGCTGGAGAAACTAAGATTTTAAAAAATGTTTTGATCTTATTTCAAATCAACACACTGATTTTACAGGTCCTGGAGTGGTTTGTAGGAAAATTCCCTAGTACCACTAATAGCAGGAGGCTCTATCATGGTTTAAACTATTCATGCACTGCACATAATGGGGCCATGGCACCTTCTTTTCATTCACTCCCACTCACCTACTGGCTTATGTAGCTGAGCCTTCAGGATTCGGCACTTCTGGCCTATGAAATAATGACGCAGGACTGGGTGAATAATGGAAACATGTTCACTGAATAATTTTATGGTGGGGGGGAAAATCACTGACTTTGCAACTATTAGCAGATCAGCTCCAAGGAGGACACCTCATCTGATCTCCATCAGGGCTGAATACCAACTGTCCAGGATTTCTTCAGGTGGGCTGGGACTTTCTTTCTCCCTGGCCCGCTACTTCGTCCGCAGCCACAAGCAGGGAGGCTTGAGCCCAGGCGGGATCCCAGTCTCTGGGCTGCGGGTCCTGCCACCCCGCTGGGATAAGCGTGACAGCAGGGACCCACCCAAGTGACCCTCTGCTGGGGTGGTGGGAATTTCGGCGATCCCTCACACACTCAGAACCCTCCACTGGGGGAGAGGGGGGGAGCTCCTCCCTTAATTCTCCCCCTCCCACCTCCGGGCTTTCTGTTTGCGGGAAGGGGGCAGCGGCTGGGACCCCCTTTCCTGGGCCACCCCAATGAGATCCCAGCTTCCTACCCAGCCTGCTGGGGCCGCTGGCGGAAACCCTACGCAGCGGCTGGACCAAGCCTCAGCTGCGCCCCCAGAGCCGGGGCTTAGACCGCAGCCGGTCCCTGGGCTGCTGCGGTTCCCCGCGCCCGCCCCTCGGTCGCCGAGCCCCCTCCCCTCGCGTGACGCCAGCTGGCTCCGCTCCCGCTCCGGCCCCGGCTCCATCCCGCCGCGCTGCCCCTCCGCTCAGCGCGCGGCCCCTTTAAAGCCGGGCTGCGCCGCCGGTCCCCGCGCCTGCCTCTTTCCCAGCCGGACCAGCTGCCGGCGCGGAGCGACCCGCCCGGCTCCCACGCGCTGCCCCGGGCGGGCGAGCGGGCGGGCAGGAGCCGGGGGCAGGGCGCTGCAGCAGCAGGGGGCGGTGGCGGGCAGAGGCGCTGGATCCGACGCGCGGGCGACCGCTCGGTTCCCAGGCGCAGCGCCCCATGCGTGTCTCCAGGCAGGCTGCAAGTCCCCGCCGGAGCCGCCTGCCTGCTGCCCTGGGGCCGGGGCTGCGCCTCCTGCCGGGCTGGCAGCGGGACCATGCGGCGCTGAAGCGCTCCCGGGGCCGGGGATCTCCGGGCACTGACCCCCCGCTCCCCCGCCTCTGAGGACGGACGGGCTCGGGACGGAGCTGCAGGGGAATGAGACAGTAAGTCCGGGCAACTTTGTCCTCCGATCGCGGGGCCGGGGGCAGCGGCTGCCCGCAGGGGGTCGGGAGGAGCGCGCCTGTTCGCGGCGCGGGTGTTTCTCCTACAGCCGCTAACCCAGAAACCAGCGCTGCGGAGAAAGCCCGAGGCGGCCGGTTCCTCCAGCCCGGAGAGACCGGGAGCGCAGGGCAGGCTGGCGGCTTGGCTCTGAGCGCGACCCGGTGTCTCCACAGCCGGTGACAGGATGGCAGCGAGGGCTGGTTAGCCCCAGGCGCGCTCTGCTGCAGCTCAGCCCACGGCTCGCAGCGGCTCCTCACCAGAGAAGGGGGGCTCCGGGCTGTGGGAGCAAACTCTTCCCCCTCAGCCCACTCCCCTCTGCCTGGGGGCTGACCCACTGCAACAGCCCGCCCCTCCGCGCGCCTTGGAACTTCGGGGGCGCATTTCTCAGCGTGCTGCGCGGATCCCCGCCTGAGGAGTTCTCATGCTGACAAGCCCCTGGTCCTGCGCGATGCTCGGTGGTTGGCACGAATGTCATGCGAGGGAGAGGCCAGGCAGAGTTGGACTGGAAATCTGAACAGTGCAGCGTGTTTGACAGTCTCCGTTTGGTTCAAGTAAGGAGCCATTTGAAATCCGGTGCCAGGAGAATGAAGTGATTATCAGTGAAAAGCAGAGGTTGTGTTTACTGGGTGCAGAAGTGCTTGGGGCAGGGGGGAAAGGAATCTAGAATTCCACAGTTTTAATGTAACCTTAGCCACTGTCTTGCTGATCATTTCAAATCCAAGATGAGTTCTAGACAGTAGCAATTCTCCATCCCTGAAACATGGGGCGTTTAACTGATACCTGAGTCATTACTTAATGGCTCAAATTCATATCTGAGGTTCTTTCTATGTTGTTTTCCATCTATTGGATGGATAGCAGTATTTTCTATACGACTTAAAAGCTACACATGTATATTTAGAGAGATTCTGAGTCCTACCAAACATTGTTTCGATATTGGCATCTTTGATGATAAATTCATTTCTTGTGTGCCTATTACTTTACATGCCTGAATACAATATGCATATGTTTTGATTTAGTTTTTGGATTATTTCATTTCTTTCTTTCTGATGGTGTTTCAGCAGGCTTCCTGACAAGATTAGGGGTGGGGTTTTTTAAAGCTTTTTAAGTAATGAGACTACTGTAGCACTCAGTATTTTCCTTTATTTCAGTTACATATTTGTAGTTTTAATTCAAAGGATGAATGCAGAATGATTGGGAAGAGCACAGACAGATACATACTGACATATATTATTTTATAAATCTTTATAATCTCCTTGTATCCAGTATTTTGAACATAACTCCCAGCTATTAGCATATAATGTATGGTATTGTCTCAAAATATTCATTTTCTGGTGATTATATAGTAAGAGGAGCTGAATGAGATGCATTAAGAGTGGATTGGACAATTCATTTTATCAAAATTATTTTTTTCCTTAAGATAGTAAGATCAGCTTCTTGCTCTGCTGTTAGTAAGACAGGTCCTAGGAGTACCTTTTACAACTCTACTATGGAGAGAACATCTGTGCTGAACAGACTAAAATTTCTCTTTTACCAACAACCCATATTGAAGACAATGTTTAGCAGAAGGAACACTTTAATTTACTATTCACGGTTCTAGATATAATTTGCCAAGAAGGTAAATTAAGTGCAAGAGAGCTAATGTTTCATTTTAATTTCTCCTGATATCTGACAACCTTTAGAAGCAGGTGACCTCCAGTAAGTTATCTTTGTGATGTGTACAGTTACTGTCATGTTATCTCATAGCAAAGTATTCTGGATAAACCAAAAGCTGCCACTTCAGTTCCTCAATTTAATTTTTAAATAGTAGCTACTTGTAAGAAAAAGCTCTATTTAAGATATTCGGATTTAAATCTTGGCCCCATTGAAATCAATGGTAAAACTCCCATTAACTCCAACAGAGGCAGGATTTCATCCTTGGGTTTTTTTGTATCATGATTTATGGCTGAGTGCCAACTAGCTTTTGAGTTGAAATTGACATGGCAAAGTCCAACTTCAGTTAGTGGCAGAATTTATAACCATTCTCCATAGAATTGCTATTGCATATTGGCTTATGCTTAATAAATACAAAAAAATTCCATATTCAGTATGTAACATTATGTTTTTTAAAAGAATAGATGCCCAGACTTTAAAGGTCTTGTCATGTTAGCCAGAATTCTGTGTTGAAACTTTTGCATCATAAATAAGTTAGATAGCAATATGGTTTTGCCCCATATTTTTAAGACAGATATTGAAAACTGTATAGAAATATGTATGTTTCAGAACTAAACATTCAATTCTTATTTATTAATATTAGTTTTATTAATGTAGAATTGGTTGAAAATGTAGAGCTTTATTAGGGTCCAGTTCTACAAGGTGGAAAGGGCCCTACGCACCTTCAGGAGAGGCTCATTACCTTACAAGATTGAACCATTATTAATTACATTTTATTTTCCGGATGACAACAATTAGCTGATTAAACTTTGTGAAAATATGGTTTAATGGGTTCTATTTTTAAAGACATGTACTGATTATTAGAGCAGGTCAGTTCTGATAAGGTTGAGAATTCGATTGGAAAACACTCTCAGAGAAGTAGCCTGCAAAATTTATTATAGAAATTTCCTCCCAATTTTCTACCAGCTCAAAATAAGTTAAAAATTTTTTTAAAGACTTAGTCTAGTGTTCTCACTCTGATCAATTTGTGTTACAGAACAATACAGACATTGAGACTTCATCTTAGCAGCAATGGTGTCATGGATAGTCTACTTTTAATAGTATAAAAAGACAACCCCCCCCCAATACCAATGCAAAATTAGAGGAAGTGAAAGTTTCACATTGTTTAGATTTCCTGAATAGTCACTGGATATAACAAAAGCTTCTAGATTTCATTAAAAAAAAAAAACCATGTATATGAATAAGATTTAAAAAAAAAAAAAAAGAGGGACCAAATTATAGTATTTGTTACAGCTACATTAATACAGCTACATTTAATACAGGTATCATGCAAACTTCCTCTGAAGGTCTGTCAATATATATCAATTTTAGAGACTGAACATGAACCCCACCCAAATTTCTATGTACTTGTGACAAAATGATCCAGTCCTGTTTCCATTGGAATCAATGTTGAAACTCCCATAGGTTTGGTAGGATTGATTCCCTGAGGACTGATCTTGCAAAAGGCTTAGCACTTTCAGCTCCCAAGTATTTGTATTATGGTAGCACTAAGAGGTCCCAGCTGAGTTTTAGACCAGATTGTGCTTGACACTGCACAGATACATAGCAAGGATCCCTTGTCCTGAACACTTTATAATCTGAGACAGACAAAGAATTCAAGGGGAGTGATTTTCCTAATGAGCTATAGCAAGTCAGTAGCATAGCCAGAACTAGTATCCAGGTAGTCCTCTCCCTAGTCCATCAGTCTCTGGTCTGACAAAATCTGTGGTCCAGCATGATTTTAGTTAGAGAGATGTCCATTTATCATGGGCGTGGTCAAGTTTCTCACAGTCCCATAGTGTGTTTACAATTCTGGCTCTCAGTGTTCCGTGCGGTTATTTAGCTCTAATTTACCCCTAAAAGTCTTCTAAGAGCCGAGTAAGCAGTGGAAGTGTTGGTAATGCTGCTAGACAATACTGATGTCCTGTGGTTCAGCAAATTCTGTGGTTTGGCATCGGTTAGGTCCCAAGGGTCCTGGACTAGAGAGGTTCAACCTGTAGCATGCCAGAGCACATTGCACATTAAAGTCAGTGGGAGTTGAGGCTGCTTTCACCCAAAATACCCTGGACATCCTGAGCCTTAAATGATCATTTAATGAACATGTCCTGAGAGGAATAACTAATGTACTATGTTAACTGAGTCTGATCCAGTTTTTTAGTTAACTTCAATGTTTACTAGTAATAGCCTGCCAGAGAACAATGTTATAATTACATAGTGTTTGTTCTTTGCTGTTTTTGGTCTTCACACCCACTTTTTGTTTTGGCATTGTTTTTCATCACTTTCACACTAAGGCATAGAATGTGAACCCACTGCACACTTCCATACTATAGCAGGGGTCTCCAGACTGTCCCTGAATAAAAAGATGCTGAAAGTTAGTCCACAGAGTTGGGGTGGAGATATTTGGGTTAGTCTACAGAGTGGGGGACAGGACCTATGGTTATATGAATCCAGTGTAGCTAACACAGGATACAAATGGTACAGAGGGGCAATGGCCATTATCTCAGACCACAGACATAAATCTTCATTGTCAGCAGCAGCTGCAGCGACATCATAAAAAATGACTGACTTGATATCCACCCAGCAATTACAATTTGGAAAGCTTGACAATAGGGCAAGAGCCAAATTCACTAGCAGATACTGAAAAGCCTGAATTTGGGCATATTGTAACTGGGCTTCCTTTTAACCCACACAGTTCCTACAGGTGTCTCAGAGGTCTTACTGGAGATGTTCTTAGAATATACCCATTGTACTGATTGGCTTGACCACTGGACAGTGAACTATTCATCTGGAACCAGTATTATGAGGACCTGCACATGTGGCTGACAGAACCTTAGGCAAATGGTTGTGAATTACTAACATGTAAAGGCAGTCATGGTGGATCTTCTGGAAACAAATGAAGAAAAGATAAATTGCTGCTGATTCTGTGGAAAGGGGCATTCATTGGGACACTATCACTAAGGGTACGTCTAAACTACATCCCTCTTTCAAAGAGGGATGTAAATTAGACATACCGAAATTGCAAATGAAGCTGGGATTTGAATTTCCCGCGCTTCATTTGCATGATTGCATCATGGCGTTTTTTCGAAAAACGCTATTTCGAAAGTGAAACCGCTGTTTAGACACGGTTCTTTCAAAAAGAAAAGCCTTTTTCAAAAGATCCTGTACTCTTTAACAGGAAGAACAATCAAAAGTTTGTGTCTTCAGTCAAAGGGTGGAACTGGGCCATTTCACGTAGTTGACAGGAGAAATCACTGGATACAAAAGGGCAGAGGTTAAGCAACGTCAGCTGTACTGTCATAGGCTTCTGCTGCAGCCACTGCCCCCAGAATACCCACTCATGAGGATTCATGTTGCCGACAGGGTCAACTGGTAAGTTACTGCTGGTTGTCGGCATTAACTTACTCACTAAAGCTCTTACTGTTCTGGGAGGTGGGCACTGCTGTAGAGAGAAGCTATTCTTCCTCCATAGCTGCATATCCCAGACTTCACAGAATCGATATGGGGAGAGGCTTCCACAAGGCTAAGGTAAGGAAGACTGAGGCTGTAGTAGAGGTTTTCTTACTTTTGCATCCTTAGCCCCACACTCCATTAAACAATACTGTTCATGCTAATTGAGACTTGCCCCTGCAGCCTCTGCATTTCAGCTGCTAGTGCGCTACTACTACCAGGTACCACTATTCTACCTGCAATCCTGTCTTCATTCACAAAGATGATTCAGATGCATAGGCCCAGCATCTATTTTAGAAATGGGCCAAAAATTGTTGGAACTTAGATCTATCATCTGAACTTGGATTATTAATCACTTAGTACAGTTTATACACAATAGAAGGTACAGCAAAGATTTGTCAAGGCTGGTTATTTGCACCATACCTTGGACAATTAATCACAAATAGTCACGCTGAAAATATACATTTGGTTCTACGTGACACAGTCCAGCAAATGTTTTCCAGATTAGTCATGTACAACAACATAAACAAGCAGCATGTCATTCCTGAGCTATGGCATTAATTAAGTCTTGTTTACTATTTCCAAGAGTTGGATGAATAATACATTTGACAAAATTTGCAATATATTTTGAATACATTAATTAATATTTTGTTTTATTGTTTACCACCTCTAGCTGTCTGTATCTGTATGAAAAGGTGTGCTGTACTCTTGTCTGTGACAAGCTCTGTATGCTATATGGTACCTGTGCCAGCTTGGTGCAAAACACAGGTGCCAGCTTGGTGTCTTAAAATGCTTTTCAGCTCCTAGATGAACTTGTGAGTACTGAACTGCTTCTCCAAGATTAGCAAAGCAGATTGTTATTCCATTGTTCATATTAGAAAATAGATGTTTCTAAGGGTGATGCCAAGTGAATTCATAGACCTAGTGTATCTCCTGATTTAAAAGGGATTTGTGCCTATTGTCCTTTGACAACTCCAAACACATGACAGGCATCTCATCTTGAGTACAATCAGAACTATATGAAACTACTGTAGAATTATTGTGCAGAGTTCAATAGCAGTTCCGGAATTAAGACTGAAGTATGCTCAGTACTGCATGAATGGTTAACTTAAAAGGGAAACGACACAAAATTGAGGAGGCTAGTTAAACAGAAGTAAAAAGGAAGACACAAGTGAAATGCATGCAAGCTGCATGGACGTTTTTTTCTAAAACACCATGATAGAGGCTCAGACTATATGTATAAGAACATAAGAATGGCCGTACTGGGTCAGACCAAAGGTCCATCTAGCCCAGTAGCCTGCCTGCCGACAGTGGCCAACACCAGGTGCCCCGGAGGGGGTGGACCGAAGACAATGATCGAGCGATTTGTCTCGTGCCATCCATCTCCAGCCTCTGACAAACAGAGGCCAGGGAAACCATTTCTATACCCTGGTTAATAGCCTTTTATGGACCTAACCTCCATGAAATTATCTAACTTCTCTTTAAACTCTGTTATAGTCCTAGCCTTCACAGCCTCTTCTGGCAAGGAGTTCCACAGGTTGACTATGCGCTCTGTGAAGAAGAACTTTCTTTTATTAGTTTTAAACCTGCTACGCATTAATTTCACCAGTTTGGCATCATCCCAACAGAGGATAGCTAATGTAATGCCACATTTTTAAAAAGGCTTCAGAGGCGATCCTGGCAATTATGGGACAGTATGCCTAATGTTAGTATCAGGCAAATTGATTGAAATTATAGTAAAGAACAGAATTATTAGAGACATAGATGAATGTGATATGTTGGGGAAGAGTCAACATCCATTTTGTTAAGGGAAATCATGTCTCACCAAATCTATGAGAATTTTTTTATGACATCAATAAACATGTGGACAAGAGTGATCCGATGAATATAGTGTAGTTGGACTTTCAGATAGCCATTGATAAGATCCCTCAACAAAGGCTCTTAAGCAACACATGAAATCATGGGACAAGAGGGAAGGTCCTCTCATGGATCAGCAATTGACTAAAAGAGAGGAAACAAAAGGTAGGAATAAATGGTCAGTTTTCAGAATGAAGAGAGGTAAATAGCAGGGTCCTGAAGGATCTGTTCTGGGAACATTAGTATTAGTACTGTTCAGTATATTCAGAAATTATGTGGAAAAAGTGTAAACAGTAAGGTGGCAAAGTTCACATGTTATATTAAAAAAAAATCAGGATAATTTAGTTCAGAACTGACAAGAGTTTCAAAGGGATATCATAAAATGGAGTGATTGACAATGAACAAAATGGTAAATGAAATTCCAGGTTGATAAATACACAGCAATGCACATTGGAAAGCATAATCCTAACTACACATCCAATTGATGGAATCTAAATTTACTGTTGCCACCCAAGAAAAGATATTGGATCATTTTGAATATTTTTCAAAACATCTGCTCAATGTATAGCAGCAATAGTCAAAAAACTTAACCAAATTCTGGGAGCCATTAGGAAAGGGATAGTAATAAGACAGAAAATATTATAATGCCACTATATAAATCTATGGTATTCCCACACCTTAAATACCACATGTAGTTCAGGTCATCCCATTCCAAAAAAGATATTAAAATTTGAAAAAAATATGGAGAAGAGCAACCAAAATGATTAGGAGTATGGAACAGCTTCCATATGAGGAGAGATGGAAAATACTTGGCTGTTCAGTTTACAGAAGATATTACTGATATGGCAGGATGAAAGGGGATATGAGAGACATCTATAGAATCATGAATGACATGGAGAAAGCGAATAAGGAAGCATTGTTTTCCTTTCACATAATGCAAGAACCAGGGGTCACCCGATACAATTAATAGGCAATAGGTTTAAAACAAACATAAGGCAGTGTTTCTTCAAACAATGTATCATCGATCTGTGGAACTCCTTGCTGGAGGATGTTGTGAAGACCAAAAATATAACTGCATTCAAATAGGAATAAGGTAAGTTCATATAGGTTATGTCTATCTGTGGTTGTTAGCCAAGATAGTCAAAGATGCAATTCTGTAATCTGGGTGTCTCTAAACCTCTGATTGCCAGATGGTAGGACTGGCTGGCAGGGGATGAATCATGCAATAATTGCTCAGTTCTGTTCACTCCCTGTAAAACATCTGGCACTGCCAACTGTTGGAAGACAGGATACTGGGATGGATGGAACATTGGTCTGACCCTGTAAGACCACTCTTACGTTTTTATGTGCCCTTAAGACTAAAATCCTCCTGTTTCACATTTAATCTCCAAGTCTGTCACCACTCCTTTTCAAAAGAAAATTAAATTTTCCATTTACATTTTTAAATAAAATATTTACTCCTACAATGTCCACAGAACAATAATCAATGTCACCAGTGGGACTAATTAACCTCCTCACTAGAAGACTCAGAAGAAAGACTAAATGAGCATGGAGAGTAAATTAGCCACTTCTGTCTAAAGGTTACAGCTCTTGAACAGGTTGAAGGTGCATTAGAGGGGTAATATGGGTAGCTTGTAGTGCTGCAGCCCATATTGTAACTGTATAGCTAATCAAATGACTTCATTTTCAATTGCTAGCAATCTGGTTCCTTAAATGAACACTAAATTAATTAGAATTATAAACAAATATAATTGAAAAAAGATGTTATTGCTGTTGTTTGTATCCTGATCTTCCCTGCTATACACTTAATCATGTACATATGTAAAGCTTCCTTCAAGGCTCTTAGGACATGTCTACACTAGGAAATTATTTCGAAATAATAACTCCCAAAATAACAAAAGTGAAAAAGCGTGTTCTCACTATAGGGGTGCCTCAAAATTAGTCCAAGACATGCTCCATTATTGTGTATGCACTACCTTGACTTAAAGCACTGGGGAGCAATTACTTCAGATTACTCTGGGGGGTAGTTATTTCGAAATAGCAGCAGTGGAGCATCCACACTAACGCTATTTTGAAATAACTATTTTGAAATAAGCATTATTCCCTGAGGAAATCAAAAGTACAGATTTCAAAATAACCAGACTCTTATTTCAAAATAACATGCTTGTGTGGACGCTCTGCTCATTTCAAAACAGCCCCCCTTCTTTTGAAATAAGTCCGTAGTGTAGACCAATGCTCAGAGACTTATGCATTTTTGTTGCTTAAGCCTGATGGCATTGTCTGCTGATATCAGCTGCCACCACACAGTAACCATCTTAAAAGGATGTGCCTTATTCCTGGCAGAAATGGAAAGAATGACATTGCATAAAGCATCAGTACTTTAGATGTTACATTTCATTCACTGGAGCATAAGGAACAACAAAAGTCATCTGGTGCTCTTTGGATTGTTGTGGCAGTGCTTCTCCAAGTTACTACTTAATTCCTGAGGTAAACAGCTAATGAGAATATTACAGCCTCTCTTGGTATTTTTAAACAAGCTGTGTGCAATCTCTCACGTACCATAAGTATTCTAGGATTGGATATGACAGAGGACACTTGCAATTGAATTCACCACTTCCCTTGGTTATTTAGAGAACCTTTTTTTTAATGCACCCACATTTTTAGCACTGGGAGAAGTAGCTGGGACTGGCCACCTTCTTATTCGAGTCTTCTGACAAGAACTCCTGATGCTCATTGTGTTTTTACCAGCTCCCACTGTGGCCACACCTTCTTTCAACCACTCAATCTCTGCTCCTAAGAAAGGCACAAGTGCTAGGTGAGGGAGATGCTGCTATGCTCAGGGTAGGACTTGTACAGGTTGGACCTTGCTGGTCTGGCACCCTTGGGATCTGACTGGTCCTGAACAAGGGGATTTGCTGAACGAGGGGAGGTCCCTGCCCTCTTGGCCTGTGCTACCACTGGGTTAGGGCTTCAGCCTGCCCCTTCTTGCTGCCCCAGCCCACTGGGGCTCTCTAGATGCTGCCAGGCCCGCTGCTGTGAGGGCCAGAGTGCCACGGCCAGAGCACCACAGATGGGGCTGAAGCTCTGCAGCCACCAGTCTCTGTGGCCAGAGCCTCAGCAGCTGGAGCAGAGCTCCGCAGCCACCTCGCTCTGCAGCTAGGGCCAGAGCTGCACAGCCAGGGCTGGGGCAAAGAGCCGGGGCCAGAGCTCCATAGCCAGGCCAGAGTTCCCTGGCTGCCTCTGGGGCAGGCGCTCCATGGCCACTGATGGAAACAAGACTCCCTGCTGTGCCACCCATTTGGCTGAGTTGCTGGTGCTCCCTATGGTGCTCCTGCTCCGCCACCAGACCTCCCTTTTCCTGGACTCTGTGGTCCAGGAACATCCATGGTCTGGCATGGATCACAGATGTTACCAGACCAGGGAGTCCTGGTTAAGGGAGGTACAGCCTGTACTAACATTAGGGCCTGAAATATAAGTCTATGTATCACAGGTCTGGTGTGAGGCCTCAGGCCTAGGCACAACGGTCAAGACTTTGCTAATATAAAGCAAGGTTAAGCTGTGAGCAAGAGGCAGGCTCTGCTAATAGAATCTGCCATGAACAGGGTTAATTATGTAAAACAGTTTATGATTCTAGACTGGAAGTACATTCCAAAATGGTTGTAAGAGAACATAGCATAGAGAAATATCTTGGTACCAACACACTCCCCACAAATAACAAACATTCTGACCCAGGTTCAGGACCTGGTCCAAACTGACAGCATGATAGAGAGTGATCCCACCACCCATCACCTTTTCCATGGGGGTATCTAGGTAATGTCAGAGGGTGGCAACCTGATCTGTCAGGAGTGATATGTCACTTGTTTGTACCTATGTATAAAAATGTACCCCCAAGGAGCTGTCTTTGTCCAGCCTAGGGGGCAGTGGCAAATCCCTGTCACTGACTTAGCGGAGTCCATTGTGGCAGGCACACGTTTTTGGCTTACCTGTAGATATCTGATCTGGGAAAGCTATTACTGTGCTTCTTTTACAATAAACCTGGCCAGGTGCCTTCAATCCTTCTTTGATTTTGTGGTCTTTGGAGGCTCTCTCGGAGTCTGCTGTGTTTGCTACTTGTGCAAAGAAAGCATGATACACAGAGGCCACACATGCAGCCAAACAAATAGCATCATTGAATAGAGCAAGAGACCTGTCAGACACTACACTGGTGACTTTAGGCAACCATAGTGCTGTGGGATTTGAGTGGACAAATTGTGGTGTTAAGGGTGGGAGATGAATAAGGATGTGTGTGTGTGCTGGTGAAGGAATGGAAGAGGGAGAGAGACAGGCAAAAGGGGATGGGAAGAGTTTCAGAGAGAAAAGGGAAAGGAGAAGTAAAAGGAAATAACTGATGGTAAAAAAACAGGGTGGGAGAAAAGGAAAAATGTAGACAAAACTATGTGGTAGAACTGGTAGACTATAGACAGATGAAGTGATTATTTACTTTTAATGTAACAAGGGCATATATGTTATGTTAATGCATTACTAAGTACACCACTATATAACAGAGAAGGAAAATATACAGATAAAAATCCCCCAAAAAGTAATTTGCTTTTGAATTTCCAGAATTTCAGTAGGAATATATATGAAGATGGCACAGTATTTATATAGGTTTGGTCTTTTTGTTATACAGTTAAAACCGTGGTATGCAACACACTAGCCACTAACCACATATGGCTATTGGGCCATTTGAGTGTGGCTAGTTCACTATAAAAGTAGCCATTATAGTGCCTACTGCTTCAGAACTGGTTGGACACTATGGAGTTAAAAGGATATAATGAAGTCTTCGTATTTTATATTTGTAGTACTTCCTTTCATGCACAATATTTCAAATAAGCACAAACAATAAAGAGCAATATGGAGCTGATCCAGTGTCAATGAGAGTATTTCAATAAACTTTGTTGGTCTTTGGTGGGCTTTGGTGTAGGTCCTTTATATGTGCATTCTTCTGGGGAAACTAAAGCTAAGCTCAGACAAAGCCATAAATAGCTTTTTGGATAGGAGAGTTACAATACCTTGATATTAGAAAATCATTAAGGGCTGATTCTCCTGGCAGCTGTGTGAGTATGCAGTTATGGGAGGAGCATAGATAAACCCGTTCACTGGAGTCATCCATAGCAAGAGGAGCGCATACTCAGGTTAGGAAAATTGTACTGTTCAGGCCTCAATCTTGTTTAATTGAAATCAGTGGTAGAATTCCTATTAACATTAATGCCAGCAAAATCAAATCAATAGCATATTGTTTTGTGTGCCAATTGTTCAGAGCTGAGAAAATTATAGACTATTCAGGGATTGCCACTGGAAATACCTACATATGGCTTCTCATATAAATATATCAGGTTCGCTCTTTCAGCCATCACCACTGACAAGTCATTCTCAGAAAGACATGACACTTTGGGAAAATGCCCAAGACCTGCCTACACTGTATCATGATCAGTGGAACTGGAATCACAGGGCCATATTTCCTGGAGGGATGTTATTGCAGGCACCTAAGGAAAACGGGATGTGTTAGATGATTATGCTTGAAGCAACTCAGCCAAAGGGACAAAACACTGTACAGGGTTACTGCAAAGTTCCACTTATGCAAATTAATATTTACTCAATGAAAATGAAAATGGTGAGACTATCTGAGCTCTGAGTTTTCTGCAGCGCAGCAGCTGGCAGAGTGAGCCATGGGACTCAATCTGAAACCTCCTAGAACCCTGGAGTTTGCAGACACAAAGCTATTCTGGTAATGAACATGATACAAGATGGAATCTGAGATGTTCACAAACCTGGCCATGCAGGAGGACAATAGCGGGAAAGCAAACGTGTTGTTTTACCTTCTAAGGAACAAGGAAGAGAGATCTGCAGCCCTACCTCAAACCTCACAACAGTTCTAGGAGCTTTCCGGAACTATTGCTCCCCAAAGAACAACAGAACGGCAGAGCAATGTGGAGTTTCGCTAGAGGCCAATGTGAAGGAGGGCATAGAACCTATGTCACTGTCTTAAGCACACTGGCTACTACGGACAATTTTGGGGACTTTACAGACCAGGTGTAGCCTCGAGTGTGGCGTGGCCCACCCACCCACTTACCATCCAAGCCCGCCCTGTCCCCAGTCCAAGCTCTGCTCCTGCCCCAGTGCTTGCCCTGCTCCACCCACCTGGCACTCCTTCAAGTGAGCAGGGTCAAGCCATGGGTGCTTGTCCCACTCCATCCACCGTGTGCTCCAGGTAGGGTCTGGGGCACTGTCCCCTCTAATTTTTTTTTTTTCAACCATGTGTGCAATAAATTTTGTTATGTGCACCAAGGCATGTGTGGCTGTGCACCACCAGTAGAAACATATGCTGCTGGCTGTGGGCACTCTGCTAATCAGTTGGGTGACATTTGAACCTTTCCTGGGTGGCTGCCCAAGCACTCAGCTTACAGGGAACCACTGGTCTCGGGTCAGGATTTGTTCCGCTCCGCCCACCCCATGCTCCTACTGACTGTGGTTGGGCCTGAGGCTTTCCCCACTTCACCTGCCCAGTGCTTTTGTCAGGGAGCGGGGTTGGGAAATGGGGGGCTTGCTCCGCTCCATCCACCCGGTGCTCCAGCCATGGAGCTGGGTTGGGGACTTGCCCTGCTCTGCCCAGCCCATGCTCCTGCCAAGGAGTGGGGGCCAAAGCATGGAGACTTGTCTGCTCCCTCCGGCAGACGCTCCAGCCGGAGAGCTGGATCAGGGACTTACCCTGCTCCGCTTGCCTGGGGCTTCAGCCATAGAGCTGTACTTGCCGGGGAGCGGATTGGGACATGGGGGCTTGCAAGCCCCTGACCCCCTCTCCGCAGTTGGAGTGCTGGAGGCTCAAGCCCCTGTGCCCTGACCCTGTTCCCTTGTGGGAGTGCCTGGCAGGCAGAGTAGGGAAAGCCCATTGTATTGCTCTCCAGCAGGAATGCTGGGTGGGGGAGGAGTGTGGCACGTAGGTGAGAATGCACATTTTTTTCAGTCCTGTTTGTCCAGGGTTCCTAGCCAGAATGTTTATCACATACTAGCAGGTTGGAGGGAGGCCCCAGTGGCTCTTACCCCAGCCCTTCTGTCATTGCCTGCCCATCCTAAATTGGGGCCCACCCAAGAATTGTAGTCCACCTATGCTACTGTGAGAGACATCCTGACTAGGAAGGGAGGGTCTCCAGCACTCGGGATCACCACCAGTTGGAGCAACTGCTCTGAAAACATGAATTCATGTTAGACAAAAGCTTAGACCATGGATTGTGCAGCAGAACCTCAAAAGAAAGGCTGAAAGCCCATGGAAGCATGACCCTTCCCTTCCCCCCCCGCCAGAAGCAAATGCAGTTAGAGAGCAGCAGAAGAGCAGCGGCCAGGGTTCTGTACCCATAGTGGCATGCATTTACTATTGGGGAAGTAGCCTGCACCAGGATAGCATTGCAAGGAGTGTGGCTAGTTGGACCATTTTAACAGTGTGTGCAAGAGCAGAGGAAGGTACCAGAAACATTGCCAGAGTTCTGCAGGGCGAGAGAGGGGCACATCAGACAACAGTGATAGCCAAATGACTCTTACCTTGAGTCTGTGAGCACATCAGGGTCAGGTGGAGAGAAAAGCAGCGAAGGACAATAACAAACTCTATGTAACAATGTTAACAGGGAAACACCCTATCTGATTTGAGCTGGACGGCCAGGCCTCCTGCAGTGTGATTCCTTGGTGGTAAATTGGACTCAAACATACCCATTATAAATAGCAAGTTCATTCTAATAATGTACAGCCCATAGGAAAATGGGCCTTCATAGTAAGTAAATAAAAAATGTAAGATGGTACCAACTGAAGCTTGTGGTGGTGGATGGTAAGTATCACAGACCCCTTGTCAGGAACATAACTAGATCAGCCACAGATCTTATCAGCATCAAAATGTTATAGCTGCAGCACAAGACGCAAAAAGAGGGATTCCCATGGACAATGGAGGAAATTAAAAAAACTATTAGGAATGTTTTCAAACATGAGGAATGCCTCAAAGGAAAGCAGCAATGAGAAGTAGACACACACACACACCCCCGAGACGCCGGAGTGCTTACCATGAAGGGAAATTCCATTGGCTTCATGAAACGAGCTCAAAAGTCTGTAGAGCGGAGGTATAATAGCATGTGTACAGCATGGGCAAACAGCATGGTGATAGTAAAGAGGTCTTCAGGCAAATTACCCATCTTCATAGACCCAAAGCCTCCACACTGGGCATTGAAAGAATGCCATTGACCACTGTTGATTACATCTTTCCAGAAGTTTTCAAAGGCAGAATATTTAGGGTCTGTGATGTAAGGAAAGGGTTTTGATACATAAGCCTGGATAAAAGGAGTCCAGCATGCTGACAACTTTCCCAACACCATTTGATTTCTACAGATGGCTGCTAATGCTGACTGGCATAAGCTCAAAGGACTGCCTGGGGTGAAAATAACTGCAGACAATATCCTTCTAGTAGGTGGAGGGAACAATGCTGCAGCAGCTGAACAAGACTATAACAAAAAACTGCAAGCTTTTCCATGGAGATGCAAAGGCAAGAACATAAAACTCAGCCCAAAAAAAGTAAGACTCCGCTAGCATTTGGTAGCCTACACTAGACATCTGTTCACAGCAGAGGGATTGAAAGCAGTCCCCAGCAAGATCAAGGAAGTCAGGCTTGCAAGCATCAGCGGTTGTGAAAGGGGTACGGCACTTCCTAGGAATGATAAATTATCTGTGCAAGTTCTGCACACACCTAGTGACAGTAGCAGAACCATGTCAGCTCACAGGGCGGAATGGTGATTGGGACTCAGCAGGTTCCCAACAGCATGGATTTGACGGGCTGAAACAAATTATACTGGATGCCCCTGTTGTGAAGGACAACCTCTGACACTCCAGTGTGACATACCTGAGAAATGAGAGGATGTAGCTCTCTCCTCTTCCCCCCCTCCTCCCCCCCGAACCAGCCAGTTGCTTCTGCCAGCAGAGCCATGTCAGAGACTGAACAGGGTATAGCCACACAGGAAAACAAATTCAGGCGGTGGAGTGAAGTGACTCCATCAGTCCATCTGTAGCTACCCAGCGATTGTGCAATCAAACCATGAACTTGTAGAGACAATCATGGCAAAGCTGTTAGAGCTCCAAAGAGATTGCAATGCATGGGGATGCACTTCCAGTGTGATCAAGTGGACATCAGATATTGTCCAAGGTTATTACTGGTGTTAGCTGACATCCGAGCAGAGCATATAAACCCATCAGCAGCAAGTTTGGGAAAGAGGATCAGAACATAAGGCTCTTATTTCATGGATTCATGATTTTCCCAAGTTCAAGAGTAAAGCTGGTGGAAATCAGAGGCTATTCTCTAGGCAAAAAAATACATGCCTTCGACAGGCTTAAGAATGTGTTTATTGACTGGGAATGACAACTCTGCTCCTTGATAAGAGTTTGATACCTACGGGTATGTCTACACTACAGCGTTATTTCGAATTAGCTTAATTTGAATTAACTATTTTGAATTAAGTTAATTCGAAATAACGCATCTATACACAAAAACTATTTCGAAATAGCGTTTTGCTATTTTGAAATAGCACGTCCATACTGAGTGGACCCTGAACCGAGGTTAAGGCTGGCCGGAACCAGTGCTGGCAGGGCATCAGGTTAGGACTTAGTGTGTGAGGCTGCTGCCTGAGGCTAACTGAGCCCCGTGCTTAAAGGGACCCTACCCCCACCCCGGACAGACAGTTCTCAGGGTTCCCCGCTTGCTTGTCTACCTTGATGAGGGACAGCAAAGCAGTCCTGTCTTGGAGTGCCCTGAGTGCCCACACTCAGGACATCATAGCACTCGGCCACATGGAGCCAGAGCTGCCCCTGGGGCCGGTGCGTCCCGTGGGGTCGTTGCCATCAGCCCGGCTGCACTTGCTGCAGGCTGCCATCCGGGGGGGTCCATCGGGAGGCTGTCAGGATCCAGGAGGCCCTACGGGAGAGCGTCCACCCCGAGGAGCCCTCAGAGCCACCCCGGTCCTCCCCACCGGGGGCTTGTGCCCCATTCCTCCCTCACGTCCTTCCACTTACCCCTCCCTAGCCCCCCTTCCTGATGTCAAACAAAAGACATGTAGGTTCAAAAATAGAAACTGGGTTTATTGAACAAAACTGGGGGAAATGAACCTCTGGGGAGACTGGGAAAAGGAGGTGGGAGAGGGGAAGAGAGAGGGTGGGAGAGGGGAGGGGGAAACCTGGGAGGAGGGAGCTGGAAGGGGGAAGCAAGGGGAAGAAGGGGGAGGGGAAGCTCAGGTCCCAGAGTTGGTGGTCTTGCCGGACCAACTTGATTTTCATGCAAACCTGCTCCTGGATTCGCATGTGGCCTTTGGTGGCCAGGCTGGCAGCTAACCTGCCATAGAAGGCCGCATTCCTCCGTCTAGTGCAGAGATCATGGATGTTGGGGCATCCCCCCAAACCTGAATAAGGTCCATGATCTCCACCCTGGACCAGGAAGGCGCCCGCCTTCTCCAGCCCCTGTCAGGCTCCTAGGAGCTGGCAGACTGCTCCTGGGGAGCGGTGGAGGACTGGCTGCCAGTGGCTTGCTGGCTCATGTTTTGGGGCCACTGGGTCAGGGGCCCCAATGGCCACTGCTGGCTCTGGGCTGGCAGGCTTGGAGCTGGCACAGGCCCTGTGGCCAGGGTCTACCCCTTTAATGGCTCCGGGGCTGGGAGGGAGGAGAGTAAGTTTTCCTGGTTGTGCCCAGAGTGGCCGCCAGGGCTCCCAGGGAAGGGCTGGAAGCCCCCTATTTTGAATTAAGTGTCTACACAGCACTTAATTCGAAATAGCTATTTTGAATTTGGCGTTACTCCTCATAGAATGAGGTTTACCAAATTCGAATTAAGCACTCCGCTATTTCAAATTAATTTAGAAATAGCGGTTTGCATGTATAGATGCTATTAAAGTTAATTCGAAATAACGGCTGTTATTTCGAATTAACTTTGCAGTGTAGACATACCCTACCAGCCTTGTGATAACTGCCAGCAAAAAGACATTTCTACTGTCAGTAGACTGGGAAAAGGCTGATCTAGCCTTGTGGTCAGGTGGGCATCAGGCCTAGCAGCTAGAATCAGAGCTGTAGTCAGTAATCAGTAGCCAGAGCCAAGGGTCAAACCAGAGGACAGGAACTGGAGCAAGTAGATGTGGTCGAAGGATGTGTTCAAAGCAGGATCAGGACAGAGGCGAGGCTGGTGCAAGGCAGGAACAGGCACGGTGGTAAGTGTGAGCAATGAGAAACTGGTGAGCTGCTGCTGGCTTCAGAGTGGGCCTCTGCAGCCAGTCAGGTGGTGTGGCTCTTCTGGCAGCTTCCTGCAGGCCAGCTGTGTTGAAGAGGTTGCTTTGATTCCTGACAGTTACTATACAAGCTATGCACAAAACCACAGGAAAGGGTGAGCACAGACTTATTGTCCTTTTGTGAAAAGTAGCACTTGATTACAGTGGACGACTATTCAAATTTTGGGGAGGGTGAGGCCCCTTACCTGACACAAGAAGCAAATGAGTGATTGGCAGAGTAAGGGCCCACTTTGAGAGATGTGGCAGAGCAATGTTTTTCAAACTTGGATTGCAGGGCCACCAGGATAAGCCGCTGGCAGACCTGTGCCACTTTGTTTACTTAATGTGTCCATAGCCACGGAGCCTTGCAGGTCCCACTGGCTGCGGTACACTTTGGCTGGAAACTGTGAACTGCAGCCAATGGGAGTTGTGAAGCTCCGTGGCTATGGACACATTAAATAAACAAAACAGCATGGGCCTGCCAGCAATTTACCCTGGTGGCCACAATCCACATTTGAAAAATGCTGTGATAGAGCCCTGCACGGGATTAGTATAGAACTCAGCAGTGAGACTGGGATCTTGCAGGTCCCACAGAACCCACTGCCATAATAGCAGGAGTAGTCCCACACAGAGCTAAACTATGATGTTGCAGACAGTGTAGTCAATAACAGGCCCTAATTTGCCTGGGAAGAATTAGAGGAATTTCCTTACAAATGAGATTTTGTCCACCACACTGTCTCCACAGTTTACTCACAGGTACGTCTACACTTACTCCCTAGTTCGAGTTAGAGATGCAAATGTAGGCGACCGAAATTGCTAATGAAGCAGGGATTTAAATATCCTGCACTTCATTAGCATGATCTCGCCAGTGCGTTACTCCGCTCAACAGCTGATTCGAACCAGGAAGTGCGCTCCGGGACGCGTTAGTTCGAACCAAACCTCTTGGTTCGAACTAACGTTATTCCTCAAAAAATGAACTAGGAAGCAAGTGTAGACATACCCACAGAGTCATGAGTAATAGTAAGATGTAATCGGTTGGGAAAACCGCTTAGTGACAGCTACTCAAGGCTGTGTTTTGTTTTTGTTTTAGACCCCTTCTTAGCATTTTTGGCTTGCAGGAATACCCCAAAACAATCCTTCACAGGTAGTGATGAGACAAAGGACCAAAACTCTGGAAACAATGTCAGGAGATCTGTTTCAGCCAGAGGACGAAGGTACCACTGAGAGGAGATGGGCCACAATCAGAGAAAGCAGACAGTACATTCTGACCTGTCAGCCAAGGATCTACTGGCCCTGGAGACTGCCATGCCCATGAGGAACCCGCCGTTAAAGAGACAAAAGTAGAAATGGACTAAGGTATTACTGCACCCACACAGCCCCCTAAGTCATACAATGTGACTGCACAACAGAGAAAGTAATCTGAAATAACAGCTCACACTTAATGAGAATCAGACTCAAAACTCAAGAGTCTACAAAGATACATGTGGTGATCATAGAACAGAAAGACAGAGAACCATCTAGAGTTTGAATGCACAGAGAGATAGTTTGCAAGACTTGGAAACGGGGCAGGAAGACAGAAAGATCACTCCTTGTGTGGTCAACTGTTAAAGAGACCAAAGAATTTCAAAGGCAAGGCAACCAGCTGTGTCTGTGGTAAAGACAAGATTTCAGTTCAGCTATGATCTAGTATCCTCTGGCCAATGGGACATGGGATGAATGCCTCAGTATCAATTATTGGACTTTAATGTTTGTATTGAAATGTTTGTAAAATAGGGAAGATGTATCATGATCAGTGGAAATGGAGTCAGAGAGGCCATGCTCCCTACTCAGACAGTTATTGAGAGGGTACCAGGAAAGCACAGGATGCTGGGAAGTAGTTTGGAAGCTACTTAGACACATAGACAGAGCAGTGCACAGAGTTTAATAAAATTCCACCAGTTAATTTTAAACTGCATTCAGGAACTCTTTTTATGAATGAAACAAGCACAAGTGCTTTCCAACTGCTCTCAGAGGATCAGTTGCCTGCACTATTGCTTGAAGTTGCATTACTCTTTCTTGTACTGTGAAAGAGACTGTGATGAGCAAAATGGCCACAAAATCCCTTTTAATATGGGGGGAAGGGAGTGGGACTTACTGGGCCAAAATGGGTGGCCCTGGCTAGGAAAAAGGGTATGATCAGGATGGCCAGTTATGTATTAATTCAGTGCATCCTTCATTGCATCAGGAGTTTGCACTGGTAAGGGCCTACAAAGCACTGATTTTTCACTGAAGATGCCTACCTACTGACAGCAACTCAGTGAAAAAAATTCAGCAATAACCGTGAGACATCACTAGTGACATTAATACCAGCACAACCAACTCATGAGCTTATCTGTGTACAATGGGATAGGACATTTCATTTCAATTTTACTAATAGGAAGATGAAAATATTTATATCATTCACCGCATGCATAAAATTCACCACTTGGCCAGAAAGGATGAATTATATTTAATTCAGTTGAAAGTGATTCATCAGATATGCTGCAACCTTGCCAGATTATTTGAGAAAATCAGTGATGGAGGTGTTAAAGTGACAAGTGTGATATTTGGGCAAGCTTTAGAGTTTTCCTCAAATATAATGCCAATGTGGAAAAACATAGTTGGTATGGTCATTACAGCTAGTGGAAAAATGCCAATTATTTTTTGAGACAAGGTATCTTTTATTGGACCAACTGCTGTTGGTGAGAGAGAAAAGCTTTCAAGCTTATACAGAGTTCCAAGCTTGTCTCTCTCAGCAGCAGAAATAGGTTCATTAAAAGATATTACTACCATGTGGGACCAACATGGCTGCAACAACATTACATACGATTATTTTCGTGGATGTTTTTTAAAAAGAAAGAAATAAAGTTCTTTTGTGGAAAAAAATCAATTTCATTTGGGGAGGAGAAAGAACCTAGTAATTTTTTTCATTTTGGGGGAAAAACAGTTTTTTGATAGAGAAACTGGAAAATGTGACCAAAATTTAAGCTTTTTACATTTTTCGTTACTTTGGGAAAAAATTCTACTCTCTGTAATGGGAACACCAGGAGCTCTTTTATTGGTATTAGTATATGACATTACATAAATTAAAAATCTTTAATGCACTAGAAATGGTTCCCTGTACCCTAGAAGAGATCTTGGAGTCCCTGAGTACAAGATAAGGAGCTGGTGGAAAGATATTGGGACTGCCAGAGTAAGGAGTGTGGGACTGGGAACAAATGGGATGGAGGGAGTGGGCAGGAATAGGAGATAGCTCAGATGAGAAGCCATAAAATAGGGAGCTGGGTCTTTGTGAGCAAGGAGAGGAGGGCTGAGGAGCAAAAGGCAGCACAAGGGAAACTTGTCATTGGTTGGGAAGTGGGGGGAGGAAAGGGTGGGAGTGGGAGTCTGGTCCTGGAAAGTAGAGATGGCTAGGTAAGGAAACTAGAACTGGCATAGAAGCCTGAGCAGGGGAGCTTGGTAGTGGGTAGACAAGGTGAGTGGGAGGAGCACAAGTCTCAAGGGGAGGAGACAGAATGGGAATAGGGTGAGGATGGATGGAATAGGGCAGGAAGGATTGAGCTTGTAGGAAATGATCAGAAGAGCCTGTGTGCACTAAAAAACATTCCCCTTCAGAATCAAGAATGGAAATAATAATTCTTGAGTCTCACTGTTCCTCTGATGTCAGCAAATATCTGTGAAACTGTCTCATCCCCCTCGAGTGGTGGGCCACACAGAGGATGGCAATCTCCAACTGTTGTCAGTTATGCCATTAGCTCAGGTGGTAGAGGTCTGCACAGTGGATCTAAATGTTTCAGCCTTGCCGATGAGCCATGAAGGTGTCAATATGAAGCCACAAGATGAAATTTTGAAATTTCGGTCAGATTTTTTTTTAAAGCTAGAGAAGTATACATTCACACAGATAAACATGGCGATTAGAACATTATTAATTTTGCTAAGTCAAGTACTCGAAACAGAAAATTCCAGAATTAAGACTGTCTGTTCAGGGTTTAATTTGATCCCCTTAGACATATGCAGTATGATACAATCTTTAGTTACATGATCCCATGCTGTTTTTCGCAGAGGACCTGTCTCCTTCAGTGCACAGGATGGACTTACTCTGCAGTTGAATCAGTGTTGTGCAGTGAAAGACTATTATCCGTAGGACCTCTTTGTCATTTGTTGCAGAAATAGAAAGGTGTGTAGTAAGTTGTGTTCAGGAAGGACTGGTCAGGGAGAAAAGGTGGAAGAGTTGCACTATATGTAAGAGAGCAGAATGATTGTTCAGAGCTCCAGTATGAAACAGGAGAAAAGCCTGTTGAGAGTCTTTGTGTTAAGATTAGAGGCAAGAGCAACAAGAGTGATGTTGCAAAAAGTGTGTCTGCTATAGACCACCAGGAGGATAAGATAGATGAGGCTTTCTTCAGATAACTAATAGAAGTTTCCAGATCACAGGTCCCAGTTCTCGTGCGGAACTTCAATCACTCTGACACCTGCTGGGAGAGCAATACAGCAACTCACAGACAATCCAGGAAGTTTTTGAACAGTGTTGAGGACAACTTCCCAGTGCAAGTGCTGGAGGAACCAATGAGGGGCCATGCTCCTTTTGACCTGCTACTCACAAACAGGTCACATTTGATCTGAGGGAGTGGGTTTGGCCCATGAAAGCTCATCACCTAATAAACCATCTTGTTAGTCTTTAAAGTGCTGCATAGTCCTGTCTTTTGTTTCAGCAAGACCAGACTAACACGGCTACATCTCTATTACAGGTCAAATCTGGAGTGTTGTATCCAGTTCTGGGCCCACACTACAAAAAAGATGTGGACAAATTGGAGAGAGTCCAGTAGAGGGAAACAAAAATGATTAGGGGAGGTGGATCACATGACTTATGAGGAGAGGCTGAGGGGACTGGGCCGAAGAGAAGAGTGAGGGGGGATTTAATAGCAGCCTTCAAATACCTGAGGGGAGGCTCCAAGGAGGATGGAACTAATCTACTTACAGTAGTGGCAGATGACAGAACAAGGAACATGGCTATTAGGAAAAACTGTTTCATTAAGAGGATGATGAAACACTGGAATGGGTTACCTAAAAAGGAGGTGCAATCTCCATTCTTTGAGGTTTTTAAGGCCAGGTTTGACAAGCCCTGGCTGGAATGATTTAGTTGGTGTTGGTCCTGCTTTGAGCGGAGGGTTGGAATAGATGACTTCCTGAGGTCTCTTCCAACCCTAATCTTCTATGATTCTATGAACTGAGACAGGGGTTTGTAGGAAGAGAAAGAATAGTCTCATGGTTAAGGCAAGTAACTTAGAACAGACTTTTCATAGGTGCTCACTAATTGTGTCTTCCCTTTCTGGTGACTTGAAATCCTTGGATCTGATTTGCAGAAGTGCTTAGCACAGTAGTCAAAAAGAGTTGTGTTTTATACATAGAAAACGCTACATAATACTAAGTAAATCAGGTCCTGTAAACCTCAGATCTCCATCTGTAAAATGGGGATAATATCAGCCTTTCACTTAACAGGACTGTTGTGAAGATAATTTCACTAATGTTTGTGAAATGATTGTTATGAATGTCATGGAAAATCCCTGTAGGAAATTAATATCTGTCTTCATAGTAGAGTTTGAATTGTCTACACTAAAAAGGCCTAAGGGCACTCTGAACAAAACATTTTGAAAACCTGTTCATTAATTGAGCACTGTCCATCCTGTGTACTGAATCAAGCAGTGGTTCTTGGTAAAAAATAGTATATTATTATGGAATTAAAGATTTCATCACGATGTATACACACAAGGGTCTGATTTAAGGGTGCACAGTCAATGTTAATGGTAACATTTTCTAACTCTGGAGTGCTTGACTTTGCAACCTTAATAATTTAGCTTGTTTGTTGTAATGATTTTTATTTCTATAATGCTGAGAGGTACCATTTGGGATCAGGGCTGTTGGACTAGGTGTTATAGAACCCAAAGGAAGATATGGCCCCATTACACAGAGCTTACTGTAATTATACAGAAGAGGTTAAAATTTTCACTTAATTGTAAAATCAAAGAAGTAAATTAAAAAGGATTCAGTAAATGTACAAACTCATGGAAGCTGCACCTAAGCAAATAGAAATTGCAGGAAACTGTAGCTGAAATAGTTAGGACACTACTGTGAGTAAATGATAAAGTGGTCAGAAAGCTGTTGAATAGTTAAAACCCATTAGCTTGATGGAAAGTGGCAATCAATCTATTTTGCACGTGTAAAGTAAAGAGTCCTTCAGCAACTCTCATTTCTCTGCGGAATATAACCATTTGACTGCTACAACAGGTATATCTTTGTTGTGTATCATCCTCTTCCACTGGAGTATAAAAGAAGCAGTTATAAGTATTATTATATAAGTGAACTATAATACAACTTCTGTTCTTGGATGGGAAAAGAAAAATCTAATCTAATCATTCAAGCGAGTAAGATATATACAAATCCGTGAAAACTGTTTTGAAACCAAAAACTGGATTTCTTTATAATAAAATGTATTGGATTAATAATAATAATAATAATAATTAATCAATGCCAGTAATGTATGTGAATTTTTTTTTTTTAGTGGCTTGATCCAAAGTCTGTTGAAATCAATGTCGAGGCTCCCAGTGGTTTCAACAAGTTTTCAGTAAGGCTGCTATGACCCTTTGCTTTCTCATTTTCAGGAGTATTTTTAATTTTTTTGAGCCTTGAATATCTTTAAAATATATAACTACAACTCTCTTCTTCAGTTCTTGCTTTAGAAAGGAGGCTATCTTAAGAAGTTCTAGACATTTGTTTGCTGTATCTAATGTGCCTATCAGCTTAATAAGGACATTTTATATATGCTACAGTTAATATGTGTATATGTGAAAGCAAGTAAAGTTATGCAAACAAAATATTCTTTAGTAGACTATTGACTTAGCCTGATCCTTTTGGATCATGTATAGAATATTTACGTGTAGACCCGTGACAGATAAAGACCCAAATAAATTCCTTAGTGAATGATAGCTTAACAATAAGAAATAAAATAAATCAGGAATATCCAGTTATGTACTCATTTCTTACTGTTAAAGAGAAGAATAGCTAACTAAAAGCTTTCTTTCTGCTCATTTTCCTTTTCTACGTACCTTGAACATTTTCTTTCTTGACTAATTTCACATCCTGTGATAGTCTCTTTAGATAGCATTTCAGATAGATGCTGGTGTGGGTCCAGATTCTTGGTTACAACCAAAGAAAGCAAAGATGATAGGTATCTGAGCCTCTAGCTATCATCTTTGGAAAATCATGGGAGACAGGAGAGATTCCAGAAGACTGAAAAAGGGCAAATATAGTGCCCATTTATAAAAAGGGAAATAAGAACAACCCAGGAAACTACAGACCAGTTAGTTTAACTTCTGTGCCAGGGAAGATAATGGAGCAAGTAATTAAGGAAATCATCTGTAAACACTTGGAAGGTGGCAAGGTGATAGGGAACAGCCAGCATGGATTTGTAAAGAATAAATCATGTCAAACCAATCTGATAGCTTTCTTTGATAGGATAACGAGTCTTGTGGATAAGGGAGAAGTGGTGGATGTGGTATACCTAGACTTTAGTAAGGCGTGTGATACATTCTCGCATGATATTCTTATCAATAAACTAGGCAAATACAACTTAGATGGGGCTACTATAATGTGGGTGCATAACTGGCTGGATAACCGTACTCAGAGAGTAGTTATTAATGGTTCATAATCCTGCTGGAAAGGTATAACAAGTGCGGTTCCGCAGGGGTCTGTTTTGGGACCGGCTCTGTTCAATATCTTCATCAACGATTTAGATATTGGCATAGAAGGTACGCTTATTAAGTTTGCAGATGATACCAAGCTGGGAGGGGTTGCGATTGCTCTGGAGGATAGGATCATAATTCAAAATGATCTGGACAAATTGGAGAAATGGTCTGAGGTAAACAGGATGAAGTTTAATAAAGACAAATGCAAAGTGCTCCACTTAGGAAGGAACAATCAGTTTCACACATACAGAATGGGAAGCGACTGTCTAGGAAGGAGTACGGCAGAAAGGGATCTAGGGGTTATAGTGGACCACAAGCTGAATATGAGTCAGCAGTGTGATGCTGTTGCAAAAAAAGCAAACATGATTCTGGGATGCATTAACAGGTGTGTTATGAGCAAGGCACGAGAAGTCATTCTTCTGCTCTACTCTGTGCTGGTTAGGCCTCAGTTGGAGTATTGTGTCCAGTTCTGGGCACCACATTTCAAGAAAGATATGGAGAAATTGGAGAGGGTCCAGAGAAGAGCAACAAGAATGATTAAAGGTCTAGAGAACATGACCTATGAAGGAAGGCTGAAAGAATTGGGTTTGTTTAGTTTAGAAAAGAGAAGACTGAGGGGGGACATGATAGCTGTTTTCAGGTATCTAAAAGGGTGTCATAGGAGGGAGAAAACTTGTTCATCTTGGCCTCTGAGGATAGAACAAGAAGCAATGGGCTTAAACTGCAGCAAGGGAGGTTTAGGTTGGACATTAGGAAAAAGTTCCTAACTGTCAGGGTAGTCAAACACTGGAATAAATTACCCAGGGAGGTTGTGGAATCCCCATCTCTGGAGATATTTAAGAGTAGGTTAGATAAATGTCTATCAGAAATGGTCTAGACAGTATTTGGTCCTGCCATGAGGGCAGGGGACTGGACTCGATGACCTCTCGAGGTCCCTTCCAGTCCTAGTATTCTACGATTCTATGAATCTGGGCCATCCTTTCCTCTCAACAGCAGCTGGGTTAGAAGTTGCTAGTCTAGTTGTAGATCACTGAAGTATCCCATTACACTTAGGAGATTCTTCTGTGGTTGGTGATCCCAGCTTCACTGCTAGAGTCCACCATCACAAAGTTTCTGTACTCCAGGATCAGAACTGTAATGTCTAATCATTATATTAAATCAGTCTTGTTTACTATTCTGTCAGCTTCTCATATGTTCATATCTTGGCCTTCTTCCTTATGGGCCCTGTGCATGAATCTAACTCCATGAGCATAGACCTCTATCTTGTCCTTGTAAAGATCCACTTTTGCCATGCGCCTACCATGACTGATATAAAAAAAACCCTCTATTTGTCATTTCCTTTCCCATAACCTCTGTCTGTCCTTACACTGTGTGTGCTTTCTGAAATATCTGGAAAACAGCTAGTGCATTATGGGTGCTCCCATAAGCAAACAATAAATAGTAATTTAGGTCACCAGCCTGAATCAATAAACTATTTATGTAAACTGGAATTTAGCATCTGTTCTTTTATAACTGAAGATAGAATGGTAAAGAATCAATAAAAATGTGTATTTCCTATTGCATGAAATATATTTCTCAATTGTGGTATAATGACAGGGCTGCTTTAAATTGCTCTTTGGACTTGAACTAGTGTCTGGTGACCCAAGACTCCAGGAGGCACAAAGTTGACTCATTTCTTGAGCTGAACTAGGAACTAACAGATGGTCTCGAGCTTCATATCTGTGACTAGCAACTGTCATCTTTACAAATAAAATCCAGTTTCAAACAGTTCTCTGAGCACATATTTAAACAGACTAAGTCCGATTTTTCATTTACATTATGGCCTTGTGTACATACAAACACTGTACCACTTTATTATCCCAACATACTGAAAGCAATACAGTGCATGGTATGGACTTAGTTCATAGCAGTGTAAACATGCTTACAGTAATATGACTTATTCCCACATGAGAAAGGTAATAAGCTATCACTTTTATTCAGGGATAACTACATCCCACACTGGGGGTTGCACCAGTATAACCAAAAAGATCACACCCATAACCAACATAGTTACACCTCTGCAAAAACTGTGACTAGATCAAACCCAAGGCCACTTTCCTTAAAGTGAGTATAAATGCAATTTATGTGAGTGAGAACCAGGCCCTGGTGTTTGTACAATGTCTAGCATAACTGGCCTCTCTCTAGCACTGTTATGCAAATAAACAATTATAACACACAGGATCATACACGTTCCTGAGAGGTGTTTTTGGAGATTTTTAAAAACTCATATCGCTTTTTGCAGTTTTCCTAGTGCTATTTAACATACTACATGTGAAGGGAGGCAAGAGGTATTTGTAATAGCTTCCATGGTACTTTCCTGCTGCAGTGCAATGTTCTAATGGGGAGATGTAATGTAGGGGAGCACTGAAGCAGAGTATGGCAGTGAAGCAATTAAACATCACCAGAGCTGAGCTGCACTCTCAAAAAGCAGGAAACACAGTTACTGGTAAAAGTCTCTTCTCATTCTGTTTAGGTGTCAAAGGGATCTGATTGTGACAAAATAGCGTTATCAGTTAATTCCAGCATCTGTGTGGATGTGGGTGTGGGAGGGTAGTGTGGGTGTGTGCGTGCTTGTGCTGTGTCTTTTTAATCATTCCAGTCAGAATAATATTGTGGCTTCCATTTTCCACAATGCCTGTTTGCCTAAGACATTTGACAAATTAGTGAGCGGATTATTTACAAAGCAAAAGGCCTCAGCAGGAACACAGAGCTGAGGGGTGAAGAGTTAAAAAAGTATCTTGGATAAACTCCTATGAAGATCTGTTGCCACTGCTGAGGAGAAAAGAGGGATATGTGAGAGAACTCCTGTGGCGGTAATGAAAGCTAACAGACTGTGGGGAAGCCCTGAGCTTAAGGAGCAGAAAGGGTTTTTGTCTTTGTTTTTTGGTTCTTTTTAATCTTAGGGAACTTCCCTGCCAAACAGACTTTTACAGGTTTTGCAATTGTACTTATTTATCCTTAATCTTTTATTGGAAGATAAGATGTCCAGTAGGTGGCATCATATAAACATAATGTTAAAGTCTCTTCATAATTTTTCTTAAGTGCCTTATCTTGCAGAATTTACACGGAAGAACATCAAAAGATCACATATATATATATATATATATATGGATTAAAACATGTGCAAGGACTTGCATATTTTTAAGTCAAAGAGTTCAAATTTACATGCTTAAAGCATTTGGCAAATCCATAGTTGGGCGCCTACATAAAAATGGCCAGTTTCATCAGCTCTGAGCACTCTGTGTCTATGAATATTCACTTGAAGCTGTGGGTACTGAGCAGTTACCAAGACAAAGTTTGTTTAGGTGCCTAAATACAGCTTTTACTGCCGAACTTTAAGTCTCACGTTTGAGAATGCTGTCTTTAGCACTTAATATTTATATGCTACAGCTGAAATAGAGATTACTAGTAACTGTACCCAGCGTTGCTCAGGTTCTTAACTGTAGTAATGTTTGGATTTTTTTTAATTAAAAGGAAAATGTACACCCTTTATTTAAATGATTTTGAGGGTTGGTTCAGGGCAGGGAGCTCAGGGCAGGGGGTGGGTGTGTAGGAGTAAGGGTATGGGATGGGAGGTGCAGGACTAGGGGAAGGGGGCTGGGAGGCTGGGGGAGGAGCTTACTGGGGCTGCCTATAGTTGCAAGGGTGATGCTGCTCTGGCAGCGGCTCCTCCCGGGGGTCCCAGGGCTGTGCTTCCCAGCAGGTGTCTCCTCCCAGGAGCCAGGTCTGTGGGGGGCTGGCCCCGCCTCCAGATTGTCTGGAAGGCAGGGCTCTGTGGGCTCACTCTGGCCTCTAGATGCCTCTCCCCCTGCAGCTGATCCAGGGGGGTTGGTGCTTCCTGGATCATCCCCAGCCTTCATCTCCCCTCACCCGCCCTACAGCTGGTCCAAGGGGTGGGGTTCCGGGGAGGAGAGGGACTGGACTACAGTTCCTGGCCCTGATCTCTCTTTGGGGGATGACGTCTCCTGAGTGAGGGCCAGACTGTGCTGTCCACCCCCGAGGGCCGTCCTTGGGGGGGCTGTGATGCTGGGGCTGATGGATGGGGAGCTGCCCCCCCCCGGTTTGGCACTGTTTGGGGCAGAGGGCCACTTACTCAGTCTGGTGGCTGGCAAAGTGAAGCCCTGTCCCCAGCTATGGCTGCCTCCAGTGGTCACCCTTTAGTATAGTTGTCTCGCTCGTTGCCACCAGTAGTCACTCTGCAGTATTGCTGTCCCTCTGATCAGCCCCTTCCCTTTCCATATTATGGAAAACAATTTCATTCCAGGCACTTCCCATTTTCCTGGCACAACCAAACACTGACCTTGCTTTAAATTAGGGTAAGAGGAAGCTGCATGCCAAATTTGGTAGTCGTAGCTCTTACCGTTTAGGAGGAGTTGTTGAATAAATGGACTTACAGACCGTCAGACAGACTCACAGGCAGAGACAGATGAACAAACTCTCTAAATTTTATAGATATAGATATGACATCTTAAACAAATAATTTTCACTTCAAAACTCTGTGCTTTTTTATTTCCCTCCATTACATTCCAAACCTTTCTAAAACTTCTAGTTTCTTTCCCAGCTAACAAAGCACTTAGACCAGGGGTGGGGAACCTTTTTTGGGTCGGGGCCACTGACTCACAGAAAAAGCATTCGAGGGCTGCGTACAGTTGAGAAACAAAAGCCCCCACCCCTCACCAGCATGGGTTTCCCACTGCTGGGGGTGGGTGGGTGGGTGGGGGGGGGAGCCCTGAGCTTCAGGGCTGGATCCAAGCAAGCCAGGGTCTGCATCCAGCCCCTGGAACTTATGTTCCCCCATCCCTGACTTAAACAATGATGGTCATGTAAGTTGATGTTTCTTGCAGGTGGGCTGCTCTTCGTATGTATGATTTTCAGCCTTTATATAAAAGAATGTGCCAAATTGCCTGGAAATATTTTAAATAGTCAGGTGCTTCAAGCTGCTATTGTTTGGCTGGGCACTAATATCAAGTACCTGCTGTCCATTAAATTAACCAGTATCCTATCTAAAACCCAAGTGGGTAACTTGGAACGTCACTGCAGATAGAGAGCAGATACATTTGAAGTGTTTGGGAATGTATAGTGAATCAGAATAGTGAGTTGTCAGAATCTTTCTAGTCTGCATTACAAAGTGCTTCCTGACATCCGTTTGCCAGGTTGAACAGCCGTCCGGTACTACTTTGCTGTCATGTCCACCTTTATTAAAAACTCTGTTCCAATTAACCATGCTGAAGGAAAAAAATCATACTGAGCAATCTGTCTCCAGTTATGGTGGATTTGAAGCCATAGAATTTGATAGTTAGACTCAGAATGATTGTGCAAATCATCACTAGTATTAAAGTAATCTCCGATACTAAATAAAAGTGGTCGATTCTTATGAAACAAAATTTGGAAAGATTGGGCTAGATTTATTGAGTGACTGCAATAAAATCAGTGGAATTACACAGGGAATTAATCTGGATTATTATGTTTCATTTCTCTACAATACATTAAGCGATGCCTCAGAGTCTTATTACTGAGAGGAGTCAATGGAGTCTGTTATATTACAGCAAATAAATCCAGATCTTTCCAATAGATAGAATTGAAAAGGGACTCAGCTGAATTGCCAAATTGTTCTCACTGCCTGCAACCACCTTTTCTCCATTTATTTAAGACCAGAGTCACTGCATACAATTGAGAAGACATCTAATCTATTTTGAATGAATTTGTTTCATTTAAAGGCATGGTTCTCTGTTTATATCACCTCCGTGGAGCTACAAAAATAACTTTAAATATTACACAATATCTGGCACTATTAATATTTTTCTTGAACTTCATGTAAAGTGACATGAACAGGTCAAATGCAGCTTGTGACTGAGAAAGCATTCTGGGTCTTGGCTCAAAATACATAGAATCATGCAGTGCAATATTGCTGGCTAATATGTATTGCATTAGTTTGGCATCAGAAATTCTATTCCATTGAGATTTCCACTGATCCTGCTTAAAACAGTTTGTAGAACACTAGGCATTTTAGACAGTTCAGAAGTGGGAACGTTCTAAAGATAAGAAACATAGTTAACATGCATGTGTGCTTTGGAGATTACCATTCAGTGCACGTGTGTTTTGGAGATTACCATTCAGTCATCATTTTCACTTGAGGTTATATATCGTTTCAGTCCAAGGACTACATTGTGACTGTCAGCTACAACTGGGGTTTGGAGGATTTATATGCCATAGTTCTCTAGTTGAAGCACCCAGAACTATTGTGTCTAAGACATGTGCCAGTTCTTTCAGAAATGCTGAGTCAAGACTCTTAACCTTTGAAGTATGCGATAGGCACACTTCCGCCCCGCCACACAAAAAAAATTAAACAGTCCCAGTTGCTGGAGGGCTTCTACTAGCACTCATGGTATTAAAAACCCCCTGCCTTTCATAGCAGGGAATAGAAAGCCCCTCTGAATAAGCACAGATATTAGGCTCTGCACAAGCAGGCCTCAAATATGTAAACACAAGTCAAATGTATATGAAATTGTAGTTTTTAATAGTAAAGTCAAATGCACTGAACAGTATCTTCATGATCTGAAGAGGTTTTTTGGGTCTTTTGTTTTTTGGGTTTTTTTCCTTTTGCTTTGGGGTCTTTCAGATTGATAAGAATGGCTATACTGGGTCAGACCAAAGGTCCATCTACCCCCATATCCTGTCTGCCAACAGTGGCCAATACCAGATGCCCCAGAGGGAGGGAAACACAATAGGTAATCCTCACGTGATCCCTCCCCTGTCGCCCATTTCCAGACAAACAGAGGCTAGGGACACCATTCCTACCCATTCTGGCTAATAGCCATTGATGGATCTAACCTCCATGAATCTATCTAGCTCTTTTTTGAACCCTATTAAAGCCCTAGTCTTCACCACATCTTCTGGCAAGGATAGCCCAATAAGGTACAATAAGGTACAATATTCTTTTTAAAAAGAAAGAATTAGAATTTTTATTACATCTGTCAGATGAAAGAGCATTTTAGGCCTCATTGTAGTACATTGGTTGGAATTGTCTCTGAATGTGAGATTTCCCATTTTCATTTAACTGAGAGGTTGATGAAAATGTGTGTATCTGGACAATTCTCTACTAGCTGATAAGCGGAGGTGTAATAGAGGAGTGGACTTAATGACTATACAAAGTCCCTTGCAGCCCTATATTTCTATGATTCTAAATTAACCAATCTAAAGTCTGCAATAACTTCTTTTTCTGGACACTAGCATATAAAGTGTGACATATCAGGCTATATCTACACTTATAGTGGCACAGCTGTGCTGCTGTAAGGTGTCCTGGATAGCTGCTCTATGCTGACAGAAGAGAGCAATCCCATCAGCTTAATTACTCTCCTATTGGTGCTTGTTGTGGGGGATTTAGCTCCCACTGACATAGTGCTGTCCACATTGACGCTTTCGTCAGTAAAACTGATGTAGGTCAGGGGTGTGTGTTTCACACCCTTGATTTACAAAAATGTTTGCAATAAAAAGTGCTAACATAGACATAGCCTCAGCTAATCTGTGTAATGTATTGACTTTAGGTGAAATCAATACCTGTTTCAGATTTGCTGCCACAAGTATGGAAAGTTGCCCTTCAGATGGGGAATGTTGACAGATCATTTAGTAAAGGCTGCTATCTGCCTCTCAAACAAATAGTCAAATTGGCTCTGACTTCCATCCTGTGTAGTTTCGTTAACTTCATAATGGGTGTATGGGTTGTAATTTGACAAAGAGGGACAAATTCAATACCAATTTAAGTTAATGAGAGTCTTTCCATTTGACTTAAATGGTGTATTGCCAAGAGGCAATGGTTCTTCCCTTAAGGGATTTGGAGGCAATAAGCCCACAAATTGGGTGAAGGCTTAAAGATTTTACTAAGCAAATATTAAGGTAAAATACAATGCTTAATATTAGAGTAAAATACAATGAAACAAATCTTAGAATAAAATACAATACTTATTAAGCCTAAGCAAACCTCAAAATAAAATGCAATGCCTATGTCCCTTCTGCTGCCGGGAACCCCCTGAAGGACAGCGGACGGACCCCAGTGGCCAGTGCATAGCACCTTCTGTGGCTTTGGTCTACGCCGAGGTTCCAATGTTAGGAATATTCCCAGCCTTTATATACTGTTGGATCTACAGTAATCACCCCTGTTGTTTTGAGATCCTAACAAGATCATTGATACATTGCATATTTTCCCACATCCAATAATTAACTTGTTGATACTTTGCATATTTTCCCAGGCCAAATAATTAACATTATCAGGTGGGAAACATTCAGCAAAGATAGCGATGTTATCTTCCCAAGCCCTCCTGCACTCCCATACCAGGTGCATGGCCTTGGGACCTGTCCCAGAACTTGTTGAAAGTCAACAGTGCATTCCTACACTGTACCATCTTGAGCAAACAGCTAACTCTTTGAGAATAACAAAAGAATAATAAGAAGCAAAAAGGCACAAATGGCTGCCTAGAGCATCCAGGCCTATAAGAAAATGCAGGCACAAAAGGAACGATTGTGGTACACCACCTAATTTTCTCGACCTCACAATCGTCTTCCACATTTCCACTACAAATGGGTAGTTGTTGTTATGGCTATGGGGCCCGGTATAGGCAGACACTGTTTTGACAGATTTATAGACATATTTGAACTTCTTTCTGCTTGTTAGGAGCAGGTAAAGATGCAGTTCTGCCATGTAAAGATAAGCTGCAGCTGTGAATGAATGCCTTCTCTGTGAAACAATGGCATCTTCCTATTCCCCTTGACTGTTCCCCATCACTCCCAGATATGCCTTCAGGGTCATGGATTCTTCACCCTGATAATGATCTGACTTCAGCAAAATCTAGTAAATAAGTAAACAGGGGAGGGCTAATAATATTCACCACGTGGTTATGTTTATGCATTATTTGGGTGTTTACATTAACAAATTAGGATTTATAGGATGATATAATATATAGTTGTTTGCATGCTAACTAAGGTTGCGTCTACACAAGCACCCCTAAACTCAAAATAAGATACTCAATTTGCACTATGAAAATAGCATATCTATTTCAAAATAGCTTATTTTGAAATTTGGCATGTCTACTCAGTGCCAAATTTTGAAATAATGCACTATTTCGAGCCATCTGTTAACCTTCGTGCAATGAAGTTTACCGGGATGGCAAAATAGGTCGGGGGGGTGGGGGTGGGGGGGGCGGGTCTGAGGCGGAACAAGTATCAGCAACATAGGTGCCCTGTTACCTCATCCGCCTCTGGGTCAGCCTGTTCTTTTTCCAATAATAACAAGACCTTTAAAGAAGGCTCTTGCATCAACAGAGGCCAGAATGAGGGGAGGGACACAGCAGAGGTTCAATACTAGCCGTGCTTCTACATTGCAGGGCTTAACTCAAAATAAGCTACGTAAACTGAGCTATGTCAATTGTGTAGCTTATTTCAAAATAGGGAGCGTCTACACAGTACTCATTTTGAAATAGAGTACTCTTCCTCCAACTTCCATTATTCCTCCTTCAATGAGGGTTACAGGAATCAGCTTAACAATGTTTTGACACTATTTGGAAATAATTGCCTTCTGTGTAGACGCAGACGTAGTTATTTCGAAATAGCGCTAGTTATTTTGAAATAGTGTTGCAATGTAGACACCCCCTAGGTGAGCAGAGGTTGCAAAAGAAAAAAAATAGGAAGAGACAAATCCACAAGAAAAACTTGGAGCAAGCCTGTAGCAGGTTTTAGAGACAGGAAACAATTTAGAAATGGATCCACAAATTGATGGGGAGTTAATGAAGTTGAACAAGGATAAAATAAAGTGATTGTGCTTCTTTAAACATACAAATGCCTCTGATGTTTTGCTGTTACGTATCATCAATCTTTTCAAAACTTCACTTCTTTTAGTGCCCTTTCCAAACTGTTCTGGCTGTTTGAGATGATGTAACTTCAAGTTGCATTATTGTCTTTATTTAAATACTTTAACTGAGTTCTCTTAGCACGTTTCCCATTTTAAGATAAAGAACCTTTCCTTTTGTCTCATTATCTCTTATATCCCTTAAAAGATGAGCCTCCTAAAATGAATCAGTTTTGCATTATTGTAATAATGGCTGGCTTACATTTCCAGATGATGTAATATTTGAACATATCTGGATTAATTCTGGTAATTGAAATCATTTAAATTACTTTATTCTGTTATGATAATTGATGTAGACCTATTCACACATGGCAACTATTGCGGATACAGATGATGAAGCAGAATATTGGTTCAAGAAAAAAATATTAATTTAGCTATCATTTTTGTCTTTATTACTAAGTGCTTCAGACATTTCATAATTAATACTAGATAGGATAAATTGGACATGTCATGTTCTTTGCTTGAGGCATACATTACCTGATTCCTGCTAACATGGATGATTTGGTATCCGGTCAAGCACTGAAGGTCCAATTCTTCTCCAAGTGAAATCAATAGTACCCCTCTCCCCCCTGCTCAGTCTTCAGTGATGTAGGCAGTATCTTAAAGACTCCATACTCTCTGCAAGTGGTAGATGCTGGGCTAAATTAATAAATCAGGTTAGGCATGGTGAAGTTGAGCATCGTGGTGCCTACATTCTGGATGCCTAGAAAATCACTGGGATTCACAGAGCCTAGGTTCAGTGCCTGGACTCTTTATACAGAGATAGCTGTTTGATAATGGGATTCACAAAGGCCAGCGCGTGAGGTGGCTTCTTGGCTAAAGGTAGCTAATCCGAGATACCAAGCTGAGGGGATAGGATGTGCTAAGCCTCACCTTTCTCCCAGTGAGAAGTGCTTAAGTCTGGGCCATACAGATGGCATCTCTTCTGTGAGAGATTCTCATCTGTAAACCTCTTTTGGTGTTCGGTGCCTACATTATTTTAGCAAGAGTCTGGGATCCGCCACCTCTTAGGTGAGTAACCACAGACCAGACAGTGAGGCTTCATCTACCCTGCTGGTTTTTCTGGCAGTGAGTATGCAAATGAGGCACAGATTAGCATATCACATCACCTCATTTGCATAATTTATGCAAGATGGTTTTGCACAATGGGTTTTTGCGGGGGACAAAAAAAGTAGAGTGGACATGTTTTTTTGCGCAAAACCCCCGTTTTCCTCAAGATCCTTATGCCTCCTGGAGAGATCCTGTACTCCTCATTTTTTTAGGAATACAAGATCGTTCGAAAAAGCCTGCCTTTTTCGACAGAACCGTGTCTAGACCGCGGTTTTACTTTCGGAAATGGCACTTTTTCGAAAGAGCGCCATTATGCAATTATGCAAATGAAGTGTGGGATATTTAAATCCCTGCTTCATTTGCAATTTCAAAGTGTCTAGTTTACATCCCTCTGTCGAAAGAGGGCTGTAGTCTAGACACAGACTGAGAGTACGAGTTTAAAAATAACTTATAGCTTTGTGATTCATGCATGCACCTGGGATATTGGGGAAACCCAAGATCTGGTCTTCTTGCTGCAAGAACTTTTAAAATTCTTTCTTTACAATGCAACAGTTTCAACAGGAGAGATTGAGGGGATCCTGCCTTCACTCATCCCCTCTCTCAGAATAACCCATAGCCCACTGACCAGGCTATTCACCTAAGAGGTGGCAGAGCCTGGTTCAGATCCCTTTTCCTTCTTATGTGAAAGTAGAACTTGTGATCTCTTACATCCTAGATGAATACCCTAACAAGTGGGCTAAAACTTATGAAGTATGTTGCTAGCACACCTCCTTGATTGGGCCCCACAGGTAGAAGAACACCAGTCTTTCCCTGGTTCAAGCATTACTATGATGGATCTGGATGCCTGACATGGGGTTGCAGTGTGTCCTGCTCAGAAACAGACACCTAGGGACATTTTATCACAGAACTTTAGGCTCTGGGAGAGTTTAAAAGACTTCAGGGTTGGGCAACAGCTGAGTGGCAGCCTTGTGAATCCCAACTGGGGCTGATTCTGGGCTTTAGATACCTAAAGTAGCAGTTAGGTGCCTATAACTTTTCGTAAATTCAGCTAGACTTGGTGTAATTTACCTGAAGAATGGGGCAGCAAAATAATTGATGATACCCACACTCATTCAAACTTTATCTTACAACCACCTATTAATTTTACTGCCTACAACAGTTTCTTTCCAGATCTTTAACATACGAGCTAATCCCACTTACACTGTTTTCACAACAAACAAGGTAATGAGCCCATTTCTATGGAAATCTTTTGAATATTATTATTGTTCCTGGCTACCAGCTGATTTATAAACTGCTTTTCACAATTCTAGTAGCTCCTCATTTAATCAAGAAAATACAGGTTAAAATAACAAATCACAGGCAGTGGGTAATTGACTCTCTAGATGAATGAAAGTATGGTCTGCCCCTAAAGATAATGGGCCATATTTTCTTGTCATTTACATAGGTGTAATTCAGAAGTAACTCCATTGAAGTCAGTGGAATTAAGCTAGGTTGAACGACTGTAAGAGAGATAATAATCAACCCTATCTCCTGCACTGCCTTACTATAATGTTTATTTTAGTATATCATCAATGCCAATCCCTTAATCCTCCTCAAGGTGCCCTCACTGACTTTTGACAGCTGGGAGATTATGTAAACAATGATGCCGCACAAGATAGCTTCCAGTTCGGGCATCATAAGCAAGGCAAAAGTGCAATACTACTTACATTTTATTATCAATGAAGAACTGGTGGGTTTTCATTTTTTCAGAATTGTCATTCGTATTTCAGGAAACTTGCCAAGCACTTGAGGGAAAGGACAGTGATAGTAAGGTAATGTGTGTTTTAAAGGGAGAAAGTTTCAAAAGAGGAAGGAGTTTGTCCAAATGAACAAATGGCCCTATATTCTGTTACATATTTCCCTTAATATGGATAGGTCAGTGTGGTTCCCACTGATGGTTTAGTTCCTTCTGTCTTTCATCTTAAGGCAAAATTCCCACTGAAGTATAACCCCCTGATTGCTCAGAGTAACTCTCTGTTCCCCTCTAGTGGTAGCTAGGCCACACAGAGAATGATATGCCTGTTACAGCCTTCATTAACAGTCACTCATGCAGTAGTAGCTCATTTGTTTAGCTCCAGAAGTCCCAAGTTTCAGCCCTACTGCTGATGTCTGAGCGTGGATCAGTGTTACAGAACCATAAGCGATTTATACCCTAGTCAGGAGGTAGTAAAAACAGCAGGGTTTGCCAGTGTTATAGCTAACAATCAGAAAGTGCTCAGTTGATACCAGCCACCTTGGATTGCAATTTCAACAGATCTCATAAGGTTTATCAGAGTCAAGCTTTGTAAAGCCATCATGGGAAACCAAAGGTGTTGCAGGAAATCGCACTGAGGATTTGTTACATGGCAGTCTTAATTCAGAATCAGTGCTGCCGAGATTCCATCTTGATGAAGAAACTGTCTTTTGGAAGGGATGTAAAATGAGATCTGGACCACTTGTGATCATTAAAGATTCCATTTAACCTTTTACAAGAGTTGGCCACACTGTCCTGGCACAATTCCAATTGTGGAGCATGTAACAACAGCAAGCAAAAATGTTAGGTTCCCTTCCCCCTTTGCCCATTTTCATAATAGACTGAGTTAGGATGTTTTTTAAATTTTACCAAGATAATAGAAAATATTGTATGGAAACTTTGGGAATTTTCCCTTATTCTCTTTTTTTCAACAAGCTCATGTAATTACATTCCATCTATTATTTTTATTTAGTTTATTTATTACTAGCAGAAATACCCAGCGTCGCCCAGGGAAAATATAGTAAAAGGTGTGATGAATGAACTACATCAATGACATTAACATAGCATATTTTATTGGAAATACTTTTCTCTTAGGGTATGTCTACACTAGCCCCCTAGTTCGAACTAGGGAGGCTAATGTAGGCATTCGAAGTTGCAAATGAAGCCCGGGATTTAAATATCCCGGCTTCATTTGCATCTTTCAGTGCCGCCATTTTAAATCTTAGTTCGAACTCCGTGCGCTGCACGCCGGGTAGTTCGAATTAGGATCTCGAATTCAACTACCGGTACACCTCGTTCCATGAGGAGTAACGGTAGTTCGAATTCGGATCGCACTGAATCTACCTACCCGTGCCACGCGGTAGCACGCAGTTCGACTAAGGATTTAAAATGGCGGCTGAAGATGAAAAAGCGGGATATTTAAATCCCGGCTTCATTTGCAACTTCGAATGCCTACATTAACCTCCCTAGTTCAAACTAGGGGGCTAGTGTAGACATACCCTTATATATTACTTTAAGAAATTAACATAGCTAGTACTTTTTCTGTTATCATAGGGAAAGGATCTTGTAGTTGCAGTTTGTGACATGCTTAACAGAAGAGTCCAGCAAATACCTATGATCAGGTGCTACTAAAAGCTAATTAGTGGCCCAATTGGGGCTCTGGGGGCCTAACTGGGGCTCTGGGGGGGAACCGATTTCGAGATATAACCAATCCAGTTATTTAAGTTAGGAAATCAGTAGTATCCGTGCAAAATGTGGTGTTTCTAGCTCTTACCGTTTCGGAGATCTTTCAGGACAGACAAACAAACAAACAAACAAACTTTCGGAAATATTTATAAGATCGTAGTACCAAAGAATTCTAGTCCTGGATCCATTGACCTAGATGTTGTAAAAACACAGAACAAAAAAAATTCTCCTTGCCCAGATATGCAATGCAATTTCAATTGGATAGGGATTGAAGTCTCCTTCATCTGCTCCCAAATAACTGTGCATGCCAGTAACTTTAGCATGGGTGAGTAACTCCAATTGAAGTCAGTGGTCTATACAAAAGCAAGGGTTACTTGCATGCAAAATTACTTGCATGACTGGGCCCTAAATTGTTAAATAGTGTTTTTGTAGAGTAGACTTTTAAACAACTCCTTTGATCCATCCCAAAGGATGCATGTACACAGCACTCTAAACTCGAAATAAGATATGCAATTTGTGCTATGCAAATTGCGTATCTTATTACGATTGAATTTTGAAATAGCGTATTTCAAAATCTGACATGTCTGCGCAGCACCGAATTTCATAATAATGTGCTATTTTGAGACATCCCTTAAACCTCATGGAACGAGGTTTACAGGGATGCCAAAATAGCGCATCCACTATTTTGAGACCTATCTTGAAATAGCGGGTGCATTCAAAAGACGTGGGGTTGCTATTTCGGGATTCTTCCGGTATCCCGAAATAGCCCCGCTGTGTAGATGTATCCAAAGATGGCTGCATGGAAAATGAAATGATTTCAGTATGTATAGTTTGTAAAGCATGTTGGAACCCTTTGAGATTAAACATGCTATATAAAATGTAAGATACTGTACCTTTCCCTCATCCAGCCAGAGGATGAGCAAACTGCTTCTATATAACTTCCAGCGCTTTCCACTTTTTAAAATCATGTGTGTTGGTAATACAGCAACTATTTTAAATACAACAAAATTAGAATATCAATTGCCTCTTTTTATCACAGCACATTAAAGTGTTTAACCAAAGTGAAATTGATTGCATTGAATTGCAAATTTCGGAAGGGAAGAACAGTTGAAAATAGAATTAAGATCACTGGAGAGAAGTTAGCCTGCTATTTTAGCTTAGCATGCACTAATGTTCTATTATGAGTTTGAAACATGAGTGCATATGCTATTGAAAATGCTGGGTTAGATTGTCAACCTTATGTTGTTTGCCTTGTGCCAATCTCCAGGGTTTTTCTAGGTTCTTCTAAGAACTAAGCTAGCTCATGGCTGCCCTTAGGCAAAAAGGTGCCAGCTCTGCCCCCTGTCTTTTGGGTCTACATAGAACATAGGATCCCTGGATCTAAGTACATGATTGTATGTTTTCATTTGATGTGTGATTTACATAGTCAAATATATTTTAATCAAAAAAGGTATAAGTATTATATGCTCAATATCCTACAGAAACAGGTTAAAAGGGGCATTTCAGCACATTTGTATTTTAATCTTCTTATAGGTCTGCAAAGTGCAGTTCTTCTCTTCCCCTGCAAATTGTGTTAAGTTTGACACCCGAGCACACATCTGGTGTGTTGCATGCTAAAATGTTGAGAATACCGCTTATCTATAATGGGGTAAAGGCAAATCTATTGTATTTTTGTTTTGTTGAAAGAGAACATGCAGTATTAGAGATAAACACTAAGATCTGCAATACCCATAAGGGCCGAATATGTTCTCCAGTGATGAGCAATGGAATGTATGACATCAACAGAACAGAGGTAGGAAAGAAAATAATTAAGGTGTGAAAGGGAAAAGACCTATTCAGGGAAGGGGAACAGACGAAGTCTCACATCTCAGGTGATATTCATGATTAGCTGGGACCAGTGATTGTGATGGTATCATCTGAGTCTCTTTTTCTGGCCTAGTCTGGTCAGGACATTTCTCAGGATGAGGCTGCAGCAAGTCCAGACTCCCAGGAGATGATGGGAGTGACATCCAAGATGGTGAAGCTTGCTCCAGCAGTTCTTCTGCTTCTCTTGTCTTTCAGTCAGCCAGCACTCTGGTAGCCAGCTTCCCCTCTCCCACCCAGTCCATTTTTAAGGATCCCAAAAAGGAGTAATGAGTGGAATACCCTATCCCCTCATAATTTTGTCCACCAATGAGGTCTAATTTATGACATAACAATATTAGTTCATGGCTGTCCAGTTCTACGCTATTCTTTAACACAGTCCTTGAGTTATACTAGGAGACCTTTTTGTTTGGCCTAATTAGTCTTTCTGTCTCACTTTTCCCATAAAAGTTTGTTCTGGTAGGTGTGTGATGTCTCAGGATTTTACACTCACTTTTTACAGCTGAGCTCTCAATTGGGGTAAATTAGTAGGGTCCAATTGTCACTACAGTGGCTGCATATGGCTGAGCTGCACTAGAAAGAAAAGGGGTAGATTTTAAATACTAATCTGTTGAAATATCCTTTCAATCATGTTTCTGGAGCATTCGGCAACTAGCATTCCATATTTGCTAGATTAAAATAAGCAACAGCAACAACTCCTGACTATTGAGGATCTTCTTTAAATGGTCAATGTCAACGGATTTTAGGCTCAAAATTCAAAGTGCTGCTACTTAAAATTATTATTTGATGTGAAAAATCTTTTTTCTACATATTTTAAGTAAATATTCTATTGTTTCACTGAGAATTGAAGGAAGAACTCTTCTCTCCAAACCTATTATTTTATGATTTATTAAGTGTATAACCCTCTCTTTCCTCCCGGGGTTACTCAGGAGAAGGCAACGCTCACCTGTGTGCCTGGTTGCCTGATGGTTTTAACATTAAAACCATCCTCAGTATCCCAGTGGTGATGTTGGATAGTTGGGGATTCCCTATCCACCTCCTTGCTGCAGTCCCTTGCTTCTAAAGGAATATACAATGGCTGTGCCTCCTCCTGGCTGGCCCCTGTGCACACTTACTCGTGTGCTTTGGGAGCCTACAGGAATAAATTTATTCCAGTAATAATCTGGATCTAACTCCAAAACAACAATTATAAATAATATATATCTAATTGGTTAAATTGGAATTAACTTAACCACTTAAAGAAACAGGATTTAACAGACTAAAATTGAATAAAATCAATTAACAAAGTACGCAGAAATAAATGAAATTTTTCTAACTGGCATTTACACTGCAGCCATGTATCCCACCCCAGACTGTGCACTCCTCTGGATCTCAGAATCCCAGATGCTTGCATGAGTGATCGTGAAGATCTGCAGCTTGAAGATCTGCAGCTGGCCACGGGAGAAGGCCTCCAACTCACTCCACCATGAAGCTGTGGCACTTCCTGGCTCCCCACCCAAACGAATCCCTTACCACGCTGTCTCAGCTGGCCCAGCTCACTGGAGCAGCTGCCTGATACACAAGTGCTGCTACGAAGCTCTCCAGAGGAGATGGGCGGGGGAAGAATTTTTTGTGCGCAGCTGCACAGGTACACGCCTTAGTGGGAACTATGCGCCCCAGGCTCATTCAAAGTAATTACATCCCAGTGTTTCCTGGGGTTCTAAGTCAATGTAGTGCATCCACATTAAAGGATCTTGCCTCGGACTAGTTTAGAGGCTTCCCTGTAGTGTGGACACACTATTTCAAAATTGTTATTTCAGGAGTTATTATTTTGAAATAAGTTATTTTGAAATAATTTTCTAGTGTAGATATGCCCTGAGGGACTCTGGCTGGTGAAGGGATATTGATAGGTGAAAGTTAACCACCTCAATTGTAAATTTCAGAATTTTTCCTCAGGTGAACTGGTGATAGTATATTTTTTTATTTTGACAAACAAATTTAGTCCTGTAGATTATTTATCACCATTTGGCAAGAAAAATAAATATTCCTCCATCTTTTCTCATTTTATGTGGAAAAACTATGATAGAGCTTTTGAAGAGTTTTACAGTAATTATTAAGGCATATCCAAAACGAAAACCTTGGCCATCAGCCCTTCATTGTTTCTCCAGTTCAGAATTAACAAGGAAGAATGTGTGACTGATGGCCACAGGTGCAGAAATCAACAGCAATACAAATATATTGGGACAAAAAGAAGGAAGGAGCATGGAAAGGTTTGTTTTAATGTTTGTGAATATGCAAGTGTATTGGAATTTTCTATACAAGCATGCCATAAAATATTAGTTTAAACTAAAAACCAGAGACTTTATTTATGTGACACAACTTGCCATGACACTTCATACCTTGCTTGAACATATTTCAGAAGAAATATAAATAATGTATTTGCTTGCAAAGTGAAAATGCAGAATTAGATATGTTGAAGAGTGTGTCACTCACTGGCAAGCCATGCTGTCTGGCTGGCTGTGGCTATCCCACACTGAAAGTAGTTTCCAAATGTGGTTAACCCTTTTTAAAAAACATGATTTATTCTTATTATTTTAGAATTTACAAGACATTGTGCTTCTGTGGTTTCTAGACCAACAATGTGAATTGGCTTTGCAATAGAATCACAACAAAGGAAATCTCAATACTACTTCCATGCTTCCCATACTCACTAAACACACACAGTGATTGAACATGAAAACATCTTTATTATTCAGAATTACTCATACCAAGGAAATAACATTTAATTTTATGACCAACATTATCTAATTAACATCTTAGAATCTAATTCACATACCAAATTGGTTACCAAGGAACACTATTGCACTGATGTATAATATGGATTGAGGAGGAGGATGACAACTAAGTTGAGACAAAGGTGGTAATAAGACCAATAGTCAATAAGAACAGTCTTATAGCATAAGCACAAGGCAGGGAATCAAAAATGTGGTTTCTGTTCCTGACTCTGGCACACATTTTAGACCTTTGTACCTGTGATAGGTACAAAGAAGAAACATGGCAGCTTGAGATGCTCCACGCCTCTATGGAACTTCGGTGCTACCTCCTCAAAAAATAGACATGCTCCACCAGCCATATAGACAGGGTAGGTGGGGTTAAAGGGAACGAAGAAGTTGCTGGATGGGGGATGAACTGAATGGCTATTTAAACCTTCACACTTCCTGCTGCTAGAAAGTTGGAAGATCCACAGGAAAAAGAAACTGAGTTCTACTCTTCGCTCTATCAGACTTCTTGCATGAACTTGTGCTTCATTTTCTGCATCTGAGAAATGGAAGCAATAAAAGCTATCCTGTTTCAGAAGGGTTACCTACATGCTTCCAGCTCCCATCCAGCACACACCATACGATCCTTCATCTATAGCCAAGCCCTTCGATACAACCGCATCTGCTCTAATCCCATTGACAGAGACCAGAAACTTCAGGATTTCTACCAAGCATTTATAAACCTCAACTACCCACCCGGAGAAATAAAAAAAGCAAATTGAAAGAGCCAGACGAATACCTAGAAACCATCTACTTCAGGACAGACCCAAGAAAACCAACAATAGAACACCACTTGTCATCACCTACAGCCCCCCAACTTAAACCTGTCCAACACATTATCAATAAACTACAGCCTATACTGGAACAGGATACTAAACTCCAAGAGGCTCTGGGAGACAGACCCATAGTCTCCTATAGACAACCACCTAACCTCAAGATGATTCTTACCAACAACCACAGGACATACCACACTAATACCAACCCTGGTACCTTCCCTTGCAACAAACCCCGTTGCCAGCTTTGTCCACATATCCACTCTGCTGATACCATTATTGGACCTAACCAAGTGAGTTATAAGATCAAGAATACATATTCCTGCGCATCCAGAAATATAATTTATGCTATCATGTGCGAAAGTGTCCGTCTGCTTTGTACATTGGACAAACGTCTCAGACACTTCGCCAAAGGATCAATGCCCACAAAACAGATATTAGACAGGATCACAAAGAAAAAACAGTTTCTTGCCATTTCAACCAGAAAGGACACTGTCTCAATGACTTAATTACCTGCATCCTGCTTCAGAGCCTTTTAAATCTGCACTTGAAAGGGAATCCTCTGAACTGTCATTCATGCTAAAATTCGACACTCTACGCGTCGGTCTCAACAAAGACGCTAACTATCTTACCCATTACAAAGATAGCTTCCCCAATTATCACCTCTAATACCATTAGCTCACAGACTTTTACCTTTCCCTGCTCCCTCCCCCCCCCCACATCCCCCTTCTGTTCTGAAATGTGATTTGTCCTTTTCATATGTGTTCATTTTTTTTAAATTGTATCCTTTGGTATATATGGTTGTGACTATTTTCTTCCACTATTTGATCTGAGGAAGTGGGTCTGGCCCACGAAAGCTCATCATCTAATAAACCATCTTGTTAGTCTTTAAAGTGCTACATAGTCCTGTATTTTGTTTCAGCTACACCAGACTAACATGGCTACATTTCTATCACTATTTGACAAAAATACGTAATGCAATTGTGATATTGGGAAATGTAGTCCACAGGCTGAGTTCAAATATTTCTTGAAGCAGATATTTTGGTTTGCAGTCCGATTTAAAGTTGGTGGAATGCCTATGTTTCAGGAAGACCGTTACGGAGATCTGTTGCAATTTCATTGTATCTTTTGTTGAAACTGTTCAGCCGCTTCATCACTTAGTTCTCTGAACTCCCAAAGAAATCTAAAAAGGATACAAATTTGTTGCAGTAATTCAAATAGATGTGTAAGACTAGATTTGATGAAGTCAATAATAACAAAAAAATTTTGACTTGATATTGCCTTTCTGCATCAGATTGAGATGTTAGGCTGTGATTGGTGGAAATCTCAGATGAAATGTCAATACCCTGTGCTACTGATTTGGACTCAGAAAGGATTGCATCCCACTGAACATGAAACTTTCGGATATCTTTAAGAAACTGTTCAATGTCATCCCCCTCAACATCTAATGTAGCACTGTGTGCTTCAATTACAGATTAATTTCGTGGATCATTTTTAGCAGCTTCATCCACATGGATGACATTAAAATGCATTCAAATTTGGATGTACATACTTCTGAACTGACTTAGGCTCAGTGCGAGCCTGTGCTGTGAGAGTAAGAGATTCAAGCTCACTTAAAGCCTTTCTCACAAAGTCCAAATGCTGTGCAATTGGTTTAATGCCATCAATTCATGCTGACCATTTTCTTGTCGACATGCCGTGAAGGGAAACAGGCAGATGCTGCTTCAGAATTTCCCACTTTTGAGGACTGCTACTGAGGAGGTTGTACAATTGCTGAAGTGTTCCAAAGTATGTGATTGCTTCCTTACATGATTCAGCGCAATCAATGCCAACCAGATTTAGGTTGTGGGTGCCATAACTGGAGAAAATACAGTTTGGATTTTGCTCAAGAAGGACTTCTTGTACTCCATTGTACTTCCCAGCCATATTGGGTCCATTGTCATAGGCTTGGCCAATGTAGTCTTGAAAATTTAATTTGAAGCCTTCCATAATTTCTAATACATGAGCAGTGATTTATTTTCCAGTTTTTTGTGTGTGAAATTATCGAACAAAATGAATCATTCTTCAATTGAAACCTTTGAACTTCCTGCAATTTTAACTTATCAAACAGCCAAAGTCATCTGTTCTTTATGAAAATAGTCTGGAGTTGCATCAATAATAATTGAAAAGTACTTCAATATCAGGTTCTGATGCCACTGTTGTTACACTGTGTCCTGTGCTAGTCATAAGTTCTTGCCCTTTCTGTGCAGCATCTCCGAGGTCCTCATTTACTGCCTGTGCAGTCTTCATCAAGTGTGGATTCTACATCTGTAGATGCCTGTACTGTTGGCATTTCTGTGTCTTGATTAATGACCTCCTTATTTTGAGGCAGTGGCATTGAAATGTCATTTGTAGGTACAAAATTTTTATCATCAGAACCGGAAGTGTCACTGTCAGTATGGTCACCATCTAATGGCTGAGGCGTCTTTTCTACGAGAAATGATATTATTGGCTTTAAACTCTCAACTGCTGCTTCACTCTGTTGCTTTTGCTGTCCCTTACTTGCACAACTTTCAAATCTTTACTTCATTTTTATAAAGGGGTTCTTTTAAAACACAGTAACATGCAATAAATTAATTCGCTAAAGGCTATTGGTTATACAATTAAAATTTTGTATATACTTTGCAATTAATATTATATAATAATGGTTTGGGGGTGTTATTTACTATAGCCTTATTTCAAAGTCTTGAAATTTCATCTACTAAAATGTTCCCGTGATTAAATTCCTTTAATAACTGGTGCATTATTGTGAATATGAACACTGGGTGATTGCCAGATTAGATACAAAGTTTATTAAACTATTAGAATTAAAAGTTTATTATCACAAAAAAGCCTTTAAAGTGAATCTAAAACTGGACAAAGAGGTAGCTTACAGCTGAGCCTGATATGGTTATTGTATACGAAGACACATAATAAAAAATAGGAATATGAAAATCTACCATGCAGAGATAAACATCTAATTTAACTCACGTCAGACCAAGCAAAATCACTTTACAGTAACAGAATTAATTACAACTTCAAAACCTCTAAACTATGCAACAACTATAAACAGCATTTCATAATGTAGAATCACTAATCACAGAAGCTTCTCCAGTCACGCAGATGAAAACTCGGATGTGACCAAAAATTGGAGAAGGTCTGCAGTCCCACAATTATTTAAATCAATTTTTTGTAGGTTTGTATGTATAGTTTTTGTTGTTGTCTCTATTACTGCAAGGTATATAATAAATGGAAATGACTTGGTAGAAAAATGTCAAAATTTTAGGCCTTTTGTCTCCTGAGGTCCTGGCCAAATGGCCCTCCTGGCCCCCCCTTCTGATAGGGCCTGCAAAGAAGTCATTAAGCACCTTTGCCATTTCCACATTTTATTTATTATTTCTCATCCCCATTGAGTAATGGTCCAACCCTAATCTTTGAAAAGAACACAGATGCAAAATATAATGATTAAACTACAAGTTGAATTTCTCTAGTCAGTCACCTGACCAGTGCCGAACCAGAGAATTTGTTGAACCACAGGAGGTCAATACCGTCTAGCAGCATTACCACCACTTCCATTGCTTACTGGGCTCTTAGAAAACATTTAGGGTGTGTCTACACAGCAGGGCTTAACTCAAAATAAGCTACGCAAATTGAGCTACGTGAATTGCGTAGCTTATTTCAAAATTGGGAGCATCTACACAGCACTTATTTTGAAATAGAACACTTTTCCTCCAACTTCCCTTACTCCTCATACAAAGAGGGTTACAGGAGTTGGAGTAAGAAGTTCTCCAGCTTGACAGTATTTCGACATTATTTTGAAATAACTGCCTGCTGTGTAGACACGGCCTAAGTTATTTCAAAATAACTTTAGTTATTTTGAAATGTTGCTGTGTAGACGTACCCTTACAGATAAATTTGAGCAAAATAACAGCACGCTGAGAGCCAAGACTGGTGGCTGATTACAAACTTTATGGGACCGCAGGAAACCCTGGCTATACCCATAGTAAGTGGATATCCAGTTAACTTAAATCATGCCTGACCACAGATGTTGCTGGACCAGAGAGTGTTGGACTGGAGAGATTCAACCTGTATTATTATTTGGGCTTGTCCATATGACATGGCAAAGTTCACCAGAGGGCTATGATTTGGAAAGCACGCTGATATGGTGCACCCTACAAGATTCTTAGTTCATGTTAATATAATCTTGGCTATGTTAATGCACACTGAATACATTTTAGAGCACCCCAGCAAGGTCCTCATCGGGCTATTAGAGTGCAACATTAGTGCACTTCACTGTTTACATTCCTTTAATATGTTTTGCTGATATTTTGTAGACAGAAGATTAGTTTTCAATAAGATACAGCAAAATATATATGTTTAAAATACTCTAATTTTAAGGTTAACAGATTGAGTTTAGGGAATGTTAATATTAGCATACAGTCAGACTTGATTGCAGATCAGATTATGGATTTGGGTGGACTCTTTCAAAAAAAATATTTTCAGAATAAAATTTCCAGGTTGCTCTTCAGCTAGAGTTCACAATGAAGATTTCCACAGACAGGTTGTCGCTGAATTGATAAAATGACTTTAATAGCTGTTCCCCTTCCTGGCAGCATTTTGAATGCACATTATGCTGGTCAAATGGCCATTTTGAAAGAGTACACAGAAGCAGCAGTGCACAAGCTATGAAAGGAGCTAGAAGATAAACTACTTAAGACCAAAAAATTAATCCCTATTGCACCTTTTAATGGTTTCTTTCTTGCTAAATTCCACGCTTGTGTGATCTTTCTGTAGAAAGGACAGCTTGACATACTTTTTACTGTGTCTTTATGTCTCAGTAATGCATTTCACTGACTAAATACATATTTGACTTTGGCATAAAAAAAGATTTATTTCTAATGTGGGAGCATATTCCTGAACACAGCTGTGCATGAGAGAGTAATATTGCACACAAATGCTAAAACTTAAACTACAAATTACAAAGAATGTGAGGCTTGATTGGATGTCTGAAGAAGATAATAGTTCTTGAAAAGTATGTTTGGCTTGAAAAGTTGTTTATTATCTACATCAGAGGTTCCCCATCTGTGATTCATTGAACACTTGGTGGTGTTCTAATGGTGCTCCCTCTCCTCCTTGTTGAGTCACTAAATCACACTAAAGGACATTTGAAAATACATGAAATGTGTTCCTAATATTGTTTTTCCATGTAAACAATTGCTGTGGTTACTATAGGTATGGGATAATGCGGAAGGGAGTTGGTCTATAAGATGGCATAGAAGAAGAATTTGGGTCTGTGATATAATGAATTGGAGTGGAGTTGGTCAGATTGCAAATGGGAAAGGAGATATCTATGAGAGACTCATATTAAAATGTTGCTCTCCCCATAGGAAAAAATTATCTGGATTAACAATAAGGATTGAACAAGTGCAGAAAGTTGGGCAATTGCCAAATTAGCCTTTCTAGCCTGGAACTCTTTTCAGTTCCTGATGAATGAATAAATTGTGAGGTCCCAGTAAGAGCAACAAACCTTTCTGTATATGTTTTCCTTTAATCCATGGCTTCTCCTTCATTCTTGTCCATTTCTCATAGTTACCTTCATCTGTCCCTATTCTGTGTCAAAGAAAAATGTTCTATCCATCACTCTCATTATTAAAAGAGACTAAGTGAGGCAAAACAAAAAACATATCAGTTGTCATGCAGTTTCCCCACCATTCCTAGGAAAAGAGTTTTGTTTTGTTATTATTTTTCCCTTGAAATATTTAGCTTCCTTTTTGTTAAACTGCATTTTATCCAGACATTAGTCCAAGAGACTGTGTTAGGATCCAGATTAGATTTAAAATAGGGTCTGAAGTTGGATAAAATTGTCCTGAAACAGCAAGAACTGTGTTCACTAAACAAAGCAAATGCAAATTTTCTATCCTGTTTATTACATTCGTAGTAAAAGGTATGGATAGAAGGAAAGTTCTTGATGTCTTCCTATCATCTGTTTCATTACTTCAAATGACCAATAATGAATAAGACAAGACAAGCCTTCGATTATAAAATTGATTTCCATTGTTTTTAATGATCTCTCACTTTCCATTGATTACTATTGATGACTTTGGGGGGAGAACGTGGGGGTAGAAATACCTACTTGGCCTAGGTGATCAGTGGACATATCTGTTCTGCTATAGAGATCAGTTTTGGCTGATGTAGGTTAAAATCAATGTAAGGGATGATGACATTTTATTCTCTTTATTGTATGACTAAAGGACAGCTGAACTGTACTTAATATGCCCTAATTGAGGGGGGTCACACTAACTGTGAACTTGCTCACTGAGTGTGGGGTAGTCATGCCAAAGCCAGGTGAAAAATAGAGGAGGAATGGATAGGGTTGGGTATTTCTATATAGTGGACTATGTTCAAAAGGTCTTAGATGCTGTTTGATCCTTTCCTTCCAGTCTTTCAAGTCAGAGTTGATTAGACTCTATTGACAGTACTTGTTTTATATCAGTGATCCCTACAGCTGGTATCATTGATAAGATGGTTGAAGGGGCTGAGCATTAGACCAGGAATGGGACTAGCATGACAGGTGGCAACAGCAGCAAGGTTCCCTGCTATCCAGTGAAATCTCTAATTGCTGAAATCACTAGGTTGGGTGGTGTTACATGAGAATACATGCAAAGCCAATGCTGTAAAGGCAGTGAAGCTGGCTGGTAGGCCGCAACTGCCATGAATTGCAATACCAGCTGCAAAGGCAGAGGCATCACTTAACACATACAATCCTCAGGAGCTGGACAGGAATCCACCTGAATGCACCTTGGATTCTGGGACTCTTGAAACAAACTGTAAACGGGGTGCAGCAGAAAAGGGGAATGGTATATTAAAAGGAGGACCTTCCATTGGATTTTTGTGCCACGAAGAGGGAAACTAAAGCAAGGGACTACTGCTGACGATATTATCGGGTGTACATGTTTATTGTTTGAATAGTTTTGAGTTGAAGTATGTTTCCAAATTAATACTGTATTCCTTCTACTCTTAATAAAAAGGGGTTTTTTTTGTATACACAGACTCAGTGATTACCTGTCAGAAGCACCCAGACCTGTTGTTTGGCTCCCCAGATTTCTCAAGACTGTGCTGGTTTGTAATATTAAAAAGAACTTCTAGATGTTGAACCCAATCTTTTTTTGCTGCTGACATCATCTAGCAGAAAAGGTTCAATAACTATGTATGCAGAGTAAAAAATTAAATTAATATCAACATAGACATATTCCATAATTTCATAATCATGGCCAAATGATTCTCAATTTGTTAATTCCAGTAGGAGTTGTTTTTGAAAGTAACTTGATTGGAAAAAAATGTAGAAATCTTTTGCACATCATAAATAACATCAATTAAAAATGTTCTAGTGAGATGATCTAATGTTCTAATGATCTGTGGCACCATTTTGTAATCAAAGGGTCAGATTACCTGTTCCATTAGGACATCTTTGTAGTAGGAGCCAGCAAAAAGCAGCCCTAAAGCTAGTGGATCTAGCCAATGGTCAATTACCCTTGAATGAGGCAATCCTAGGTGATATAGAGACAATTGAGTTGCATTTATACTAGACTCCTCATGGTTTACAGCTTAGTGGGAGTAACTGGGGGAAAGGGTTGAACCCTTGCTGTGAGAATGGCTCAATTTCTATTAGGAGATTAGCCCAGCACTGAGTCCCCTTTCTCCGCCATATCAGGTCTTGCACAGGATCAGTTCAAATTCTGGTCCAATATTAATAAAACTGCCTCAAGTTCAGTTCAGAAACCAATTTACTATGAATAGTGGAAATGAGGTATTAAATTGCATTGAAGTTGATCTTAATCTTCTTGTACAGCTAATGGTTGTCATCTAGTATGGTGGGATTGCTAGGTTCTAGTTGTAATGTTAGCTGCAGTTCTGAGAGAGAGGTTATTTTACCAAGAAAAACTGTTTGAACTTTTCAGGTGCTGCCGAATGAAATTAACTGTAATCTTTGATCTCATTCATTAAGTTGTGCCAGTTAGATGCTAATTCCTCATCATCAGACAAAAATTATAGATTAACAATGTGCTGCTGAATGTTTGTGATATCTGAGTTAACTGTATAACAGCAAGTGATTTTGTGATATTTAAAAAGCATTTTGAACATGCTGGTTTATGGAAATGCTGCCGTAGGGTTATTTCCTTATCTTTCATTAGCAACATCATTATCTCATTGTAATTAGCACCAATTAATATGATTTTTGTGGTTCATTTATGAATTTTCAAGCTGGGAAAAATTGAAACTTAACAATTGCTGATGAGTAGCAGAAGTAGACTGAAAACATGGAATTTGTTATGTCTTTTTGATTATGCAGTTTAATTTTATAATGTAGTTATATAACTCCATCACAACTGTAGCTAATGTTGTAAAATACTAAAATCAGAACTAGCTGGAGATCATATATTAGGCAGTATAATTAAGTGATAACATACATTTCAGGATGGAGAACTGACCAACAGTTTGCTGGCTGCATGGAAGAGGTGTGTTTGTGATCACTATTTTGGTAGTCAATGAGTCAAAGGGAAACAGGTGGCCATTTTATACAGGTGAGAGAGAATACCTGAGGTAAAACAGGTGGAGGGTTCCTTATGGCTGGAGGAGTGATATCAAAGCAGCAATATTTGAGAGAAGAGAGGAGCAAGGGGAAGAATAAATGAGAGAAACCATTCTCCAGTAGTGGGCAGGAGAGAAGTTTTGGCCTATACATCTTTACCCAAAGAGATGAAAATACAGGTTGAACCTCCCAAATCCGAGACTGTCTGGTCCAGCAACATCCGTGGTCCGGCAGGGCCAGGGATGTTACTGGACCAAACAGCCCAGGAGAAGGTGGGAGCAACACAGGGGCTGGGGAGCCTCAGCTGGGCTAGGCAGCATCTGGGGAGCCTCCACCCTGGCTGGAACCCCCCGCATCAATGGGACCAGGTGATGGCTGGGGAACTCCAGCCCTGGCCAGTGAATCCCTGGCATCAGTGGGGCCAGGCGGCAGTCAGGGAACTCCTGCCCAGGCCAGGGAACCCCTGGCTGCACCTGGGCTGCCGGCAGCCCCAGCCAGGAACCCTGGGAAACCCATAGTGGCAGCGGGGCTGGGATGACCGGGCAGCTTCCACCGGGGACCCGCCGGCTGAAGCAGGGCTGGCAGAGGGGGTGGCCAGAAGCCACAGCAGCAGCGGGGCCAGCCCCAGCAGCAGGACGGGGTGGCTGGGCAGCCCTGCCTGGGGAACCCCTGGTGCAGCAGGGCCAGCAGTGGCTGGGTGGCCCTGCCAGGAATCCCGGGGAACATCCTGTGACAGCAGGGCTGGCAGCAGCCAAGTGGTCCACATCAGAACCCTGGGAGACCCTGGGGCAGTGGGCGGGCAGCAGGGTGAGGAGCTGTGGCAGGCCAGCTTTAGTGGGGCCAGCGGCAGGGCAGAGAGCCCCAGGGAGAGGAGCCCGGAGTGGGGCAGCCAGCAGGGGAGCACTGACCTCCCCTGATCTGGCAAACTCCCTGGTCTAGGACAGCTCAGGTCCTGAAGGTGCCAGACCAGGGGAGGTCCAATCTGTATTCTCTTTAGTGCAGGCTGTTTTTATATTTGTATTCTGGAGATGCCCACAATGTGGTATGGGTACTGACTCACACAGATGGACACAATCTATGTCTCAAATAATGCAATCCTCCATTTTACAGCCTGAGAAGAAATTGATTGTAATTGGCACAGTCTTTGGGGCAGGGATTGTCTGCTACTCTTTTGTTCTTGAACACTGTCTAGCACGATGGGGCCCCATTCTTGGTAGGCCCTTAAGAACTAAATATATGAAGGGCTATAGTTGAAATATGATTGACTCTACTTTGTGTATCCGTTATTATATACACAAAAGAAAGTTAATAAACATAATGAAGGATGCACAGTCAAACTTTGAAGAGTTAGAAAATTCTGGAATTATGGTGCTCCAATCAGTTTACTTTATATGCAATTTTCAGGAGCAAGCCTTTAATTAAGAGTTGACTGAAATGACCATTATTTTGCCTGTTGGGTTTTTTTTAACTTTTCCCAGGCACATCAAATTAAATATGCTTTGATTATGATATGGATTTCCCTACAGCATCATTCAAAACCAAGTTCAAATCTGTGGCTGGAATGATTAAATACACATTAACTTTGGAAATTGCATGAGTTTCATACCTTTTAAAATTGGTTTCTAAAATCTGTTATATGGTAGCACTGATTAAAAAGAACTTTATAAGGAATGGCCAAGAAAAGAAGATAGAGAAAGAACAGAAACTGAATATTTGAAGCTAAAATAAAAAAGATATTGTAAGTCATAGCTACTATATGATTTAGAAGGATTCTCCTGGGAATAGGTTAGAAATTTTTTTGACATTTTATCTTCAGTGTGGAATTATCATTGGAGAAGAAACAGCCTATGTGGCTCAGATTTTTCTAATGAATGTTCCCAGTATAAAGCTTCCTCCTCTCATCATAGTAACGGTTCTCATTATTTAATTAGGTATAAATTACTGTGACAAGAACACTAAAACACTCGGCAAGCATACGAAAAGATTCTGTACAGAACACATTGGTATCTATGGAATGAGCATATTTCAACTGTTAAAAAAATAAGTGCCTGCTGAATTTGCCATGGAAGAAATGTTTTCTCTCTACCTTTATCTATAGAGAACATAGAAGTCCTGTACAAAAATGCCTTTATTTAGCCTTGTGCTTATGTTCTATGTAAAGCTACATAGAAGAATGGTTTTGATAACTTTGGTATGTCACAGGGCCCACATAAAAGCTTTGTTGACTTTAATGGCTGGTTAAATGTACTGAGCTGGATAATTTGCTTAAAATTTTCTGCTTACATGCACAGATCTTTAACAAGGCACATAAGGGAGTATAATGAGAGTTCACATAGCTTAGTGGAACCAGAAATTGTGTGATAAGGTCTCCAGTCACAGATTCACCCTTGGTTGTGTGGCATTAGGCAAGTAATGTAATCTGTAAATTTCCATTGGAAAAAAGTAATATTTACCTACCTGCTTTGCTCACAGGGGTATTATGATTATATACACCTCTGATATGGGATTAAAATTTGATCCACTAATCCATTCTGCTCCCCAATATATCAATTTATGTCCTCTCAGTCACAGTTGTGCCACGCTGAAGAAGTAAATAAGAGAAATTTGAGAGGGGATATCACTCCTCTGTATAAATTCAACAGGAGTAAATACCAGGGGAGGGGAAGAACTATTTAAGCTAAAGGACAATATTTGCATACAAATAAATAATGAGCTGACTATGAACAAATTTAGTCTGAAAATTAGAAGGAGATTTCTAGCCATCAAAGAAGCGAGGCTCTGGAAAAACTTCCCAACAGGAATAGTGGGGCAGACAACTCAATTAGCTTTAAGATGGAGTTTAAGAAGTTCAGGTATGGTATAATATGATGGGGTTGTCTGCAATAGCAGGAAACTGAACTTAATGATCAAGGAGGCCTCTTCCAGTCCTACATCCTGTATCCTATTAGAGAGTTTTTGAAGATGTTTCTTCATTAATTATGAGAAAGTTTATTAACAGATGAAATTCATTCTCATTACACACAGGCAACACCATCAACTTTTTTCGGGTGACACAGGTATAAATGAGATCAGATTTCCTATAGAAACATATATTCTGCTCAGTCCACTAATTTTGGCAAGCACGTCCCTTTCCTTTTGTGATTTCAGCATACAAATGAGGAAGATGTGGCAGAGCTAATTGTAAATCAGAATTTCCATCCTGTAGAGAATTATGATCTTTCAAGATTTGTTTGTTATGATCTGGAACAAAATGTCAACTTCTTTGGAACTTTCTGTTTCCCAAGAAGTTTTGATAATTTTGATTTGCAAATGTGCAAGCTTTGGATATCCCCAGATCAAAATATTTTGTTTCAGTTTGTTGAATGTAATTAAAACCTTTCAAATTGGCTTGGTTCACCTTAACTACGATGGCTTCTCAGAGGAGCTGTAGTTTGGGAGCCTCATCCTCCTCTACGGACTGTTTCCCTAGCCAAACTGATCTCCCACGAGGCACTAAAATTCCACATGTCAGTGACATTTAAACTCACTTGGTGACTAAGTTTTCAAAGGAAAAATTCTCTGGGCACCTAAATTCCTGCTTCTGAGGATGTGCACTGATGCTTCCCTGTAGGTATGTGGATGCCTGTCTCACCTAAGCCTCAGAATGACTCACAAGCCAGGGACTACCAATTCACTAGGCCCTGTGAGGGGCTCCTTCAGGTTCTTCTGTTGAAGCTGTTCCACTGTGAATAAATAATGAAAGAATCAGTGGCCCAGAGAGTGAGAATTAGAATGACTCTGTAGCCCAGTGGTTAGGGAACCCACCTTGTGGGCAAAAGACCCTGGCTCATGTTCATATCTGCTCTGCCCACTCTTTCATTATTTGTCCCCAATAAAATAGTTTCAGTAGGAGACACTGCGGGAGCCTCAGATATCCTATACGCTCGTGGTTAAGGGGGAGTCTCCTGAGAGGTGGAGAATGCGGTTCAAATCTTTTCTCCCTCTCTGCCAGTGGGGGCAGATTGAACTTGGGTTTCTGACATTCCAGGTAGGTTATAAAGTGGGCATTGTTGGCACCACCACCTCTGCTGGCCTTTTGTGTGGAGTGGGGCAGGTGCCTACATCATTCTCACAGGAAACTATGTTGGCCCATGATTCATGGATTGCTCACAGAGCTAGGTGTCTCTCCACATCCTGGGCTTAAGCTTCTATCTCCAGGAAAGGGATGGGACTTAGCACAAGGGAACTACTCAAGGGTTATCTTAGGCAAGGAGCTGCCTAGCTTGCTGACTTTTGTGGATCACATTCTAAAGCTACTGTCTCTTTCCATTCAGTGTATAGGGAGTCTGGGCATCTAACTCATTTTTGTGGATGGCAGTGTTGTTCCTGGTTTTGATTCTACAGATTCTACTTTGTGACACTCAGAGTTGTAATGCTTAAATCCTTTGTGGATTTTATGTAGAGGCTCTGTGTTGGGCCCTATAGCACCCCTTCTGTCCTAGTGTGGTGCTGCAATGCTCCCTGACTCAGTTTTCCTTTCATGTGGCCTTTTAAGAATTCTGAAAGTCCATTGCTGGGCTTCTACTTTGCTAAACACAAATAAACTTGAAATAAAGTCTCTCTCCTTGGCATAATGATTGTACAACATTCTTCATTAAGGCCTGGGGTTCTCAGTTTTGGCCTTTTTGATGTGCGGTCTCTCACCTTGGCTCCGAGGCTACCCCATGTTCCTCCTGTGGGACTGAGAAGAGGCTCTTTCTCTGAGAGCACCTCTGTGCCACTGAGTCCTAATGGCTTTTTACTAGGCTCAGGTGCTTGTTTTTCAATGGACTTCCTAGATAGATTTGTTTCCCTTATATTAGTGCATCATAAGTAACCTGGCTCCAGACTCCCCTTCAAGGAGTCAGCAACTCTATGAGGTTCCTTTTTTACTTTTTTTTTAAATCTTGTGTCAGTAGTAGTTTCGCTCCTAAGTATCCTTTTGAAAATGAGATGTAGGTTCCGAAATCAATTAGGCATTGTAACACTTATTTAGGCATTGCTGAACTAGCTTTAAAAATCTGGGCCTTAAAGTCTGCGTAACAACACTCCAGCCCAAGTTTTATTGCAAAGCATGGTTTTCACATATAGGCTGGAATTTGGCTGATAGTGATTTCCTTACTGTTCTAGCAAATACATCTTCCTCTTACCTCACCACATATGGTATTTATACTAAATTTAGGGATCTATTCATGCATGTGCTATGCAAAAAAAATGAGTCAACATCTGGATTAGAGTGTCTGCTCTTTATTCCATTAATGTTCAATATGCTAACAAGAAACTAAGATAACAAATTGTCAAGAACATTATTCAGAATATGACTCAAATCCCTATGAATTTTATGTCTACACTCAGCGTAGTAGGGGGACAGACTTGCTGGGACCCTAGGTAAGGTGGTGGTGGGGGACAGCTCTATGCTCCCACTAGGGGCAGGGTGTTAGGCAGAAGGGGCGGGGCTGGTGCCCTCTCCCTGCCAGCCCACAGAGCACCCCAAAGTGCACAGTGTGGGGCTCCAGCAGCAATTTAAAGGGCTCAGGGCTCTGGTCACCACCGCTACCTACACAGACAGAAGAATGCCTGATGTTGGCATAAGTAGTGTCTTCACTGGAGTGCTGCAATGGTACTGCTGTGCCGCTGTAGCATTTTAAGTGTTGACAAGTACTCAGTCACTTAGGGGACCTTTGTGGATCTGAACCTAAGTTTTGGGTTCAGTTGTTTTGGCTTCACTGTGATTCACACAACTCCCTCCAAACCCTGCAAGTTCCTTTACTCATTTTTCTGAGCAAAGGTTCACTAGGTGCCTATGATCCTACCTGTGAGTGTGCTGCCTACCATGAGGTCTCCAGATGCCAATCTCCTGCCTAAGCCCCAGAGTGATTCACAAACCAAGGAAAGATAGGCAGCTGAACACCTAGGTCATGCATCCCATTCAAAATCCAGCTCTGGATGGAGGAGGAAGAGGTGATGCTATCCACTTTATGACTTTTAGTCCAGGGGTTGAAATACTTCCTTGGGATGTGTGAGATTAAGGCTCTCTGCTAGGGAGGGAGAGAGGTTTTGAATAGCGATCTCCTACCTTTCAGGAGAGTTCTCCTACAATGTAAATATAGGATAGGCTGATGTGTGGGGTTTCCTCAGAATCTCTTCTTGAAGCTATTCTACTGGCAATAAATAATGAGTCACTGGAGCAGGGTGATTGGACCCAGCTGTGACTAAGGTACATCTTGATGCCAATTTGGAGAGTCACAGAGCTACCTAACGGTTACAGGAATTTCCATCTACATAGATTTTTTTTTTACCAAAGAATTCAAAAGTTTCAGAGGGGTAGCCATGTTAGCAAAGAATGTTATGTGAGATCCCTACTGTAAGCCTGTGTCATGCACAGGTTCTCATAATCATGACGTATGAATAATATGTAAGGAGTTATGTATAAATATACTGAAAATTATGTTCTTAAGGTCTGTAACTTATGGCTAGTCACCAAAAGTTGAAAAACTGATCTCTTTCAGGAAGATGTTTATTGATCCATCTCCATCTAAATTGAGTATTGTATATTTCTATTTGTAAGTGAAGATGGTGAATTTTTAGACAATAACAGTGAAAAAAGAAAATTCTGAATCTTTCTATTCACAAGTTAAGAGGCCAATGTGCTTGTCTCATGAACAGAAGATCATAGGCAAGGCTGGCTATAATATTAAACACTGGAATAAATTGCCTAGGGAGGCTGTGGAATCTCCATCACTGCAGATATTTAAGAGCAGGTTGGATGGACATCTATCAGGGATGATGTAGATGGTGCTGGGTCCTGCCATGAGGGCAAGGGACTGGACTTGATGACCTCTCGAGGTCCCTTCCAGTTATAGTGTTCTATGATTCTATGAATATGCTGGAAGATTTGAGGTGAGCTTTTGCTCTATATGACATCATAATATCTGGTCAGGTAAGTTTAAGCCCTAATATGTTTAACCATGCCAGCTTAGAGTGGTGTTCTGTTCATCTCAAGTAGCATGTGGACCATCTAGCAATATGAATCTGTCACAGCCTTTGCTAAGCACCACATGGCTTTTGGCTCATGCATTTAGCTCTAGAGCTCCCAGGTTTGATCCTGCCCTTCAACGACCAAGATCTGTTAGCATTACATATGTTATGATTTTATTTTATATGTAATTCTTTGTTTCCAATATTTCTGTTTGCCAGCATTTTGAATCTGTCATCTTTGTTAAATAAAATTATATTTGCTTTTCTCTGTAAACAAGTCTAAGTGGTGTGTGTCAGGTGCAGCTGTGTTCTGTGGTGTAAATGCAGTGTGCTGTTCCTTTGGGAACAGATGATCTGGGTATTCTGTGCCTGTCTGGTGGGTCAGGGCTGGGCACTTCAGGGAGATGCTTGGAGGTTGCCTACCGTGATCTGTGGAGTGAAAGCGGGGCCTGGAAGTGGTACTTGTGTTGCTAGAGGCTGGTGGTTTCAGGGAACTGATCCACAGCAGGCGCAGACAAGACTCTCTAGTGCTAAAGGCATGTAATAGCCAAGTGGCTCACAACTCTGGAAAACATCACAGGGTCTCCTGACTCACAGATGGGTACCTTAACTACTGGACAACAGAGCCCTTTACTCTTTATAGGGATTGTGGGAGTTTCTGAGAGTGAGGCTGTGTGCACTTACTAGGTTTCTATGGGTATGTCTAGACTACATGCCTCTGCTGACAGAGGCATGTAAATTAGACATACCAACATAGTCAATGAAGCGGGGATTTAAATATCCCCTGCTTCATTAGAATAAAAATGGCTGCCGCGTTGTGCCGGCTCAGCTGTTTGTTGGCAGTCAAGACGGGGATCGGTCGACAAGGAAAGCCTTTGCTGACCGATCCCTTATGCCTCGTGAAACGAGGTTTACAGGATCGGACAGCAAAGGCTTTCCTTGTCGACCGATCCTCGTCTTGACTGCCGGTTTGTGCCAACAACAGCTGAGCTGGCACAACGCGGTGGCCATTTTTATTCTAATGAAGCAGGGGATATTTAAATCCCCATTGACTATGTCGACTATGTCTAATTTACATGCCTCTGTCGGCAGAGGCATGTATCTAGACATATGCTAACTGTCTACATTGGCACTTTCGGAAAGGGATGCTAATGAGACACTCGAATACAAATCCGGATTTAAATATCCCGCGGCATTTCCATGAACATAACTGCCGCTTTTTTCCGGCTCGGGGTTTTGCGGAGAAAAGCGCCAGTCTAGATGCGATCTTGCGGAAAATAAACCCTTTTCCGGAAGATGTCTTATTCCTACTTGAAAGGAATTCCTTGAAAGTAGGAATAAGAGATCTTCCGAAAAGGGTTTATTTTCCAAGATCGCGTCTAGACTGGCGCTTTTCTCCAGCAAAACCCCGAGCCGGAAAAAGTTATGTTCATAAATGCCGCGGGGATATTTAAATCCCAGCGATTTCAATGTCTCATTAGCATCCCTTTCCGGAAAGGAGTCTGGGTTTGTTTTTGTTTTGTTGTTTGCTGTTTCTTTATTTTGAGGGTGTAGGTCCATGGGGTCCACTTCAGATAGGTTTAGTGGTTTGACTTGCAAGCAGGGTTCGGTGTATGCCTGGTGACTCCTGCACTGTGGAGGATGTGTAGCTGGGTGTAGGTAATTGTACTGGTTGTGCTAATGTAAAATGTGTTTCTTGAATGAGGAAATCTATAATGATTTCCCTGGTTCAAGGGCAGTTGTTAAATCACTTGGTACAGTGGGGACTTTGGGCTAAGGAGTCTTTTGCCCCATGTTTACTCCTGCTAGTAAAGTAGTCCCCCCCCCGCACTGAATTTTCCCCCTTCCTACCACTTCCACCACTCTTCTTTCACAATGAGACCCTACTGACTGATTTCTCCCACATGAGAAGGTAGTTTCTCATGTCAGGATAATTTTGTGAGGCTGCAAGCTCCCAAAGGTGAAGCATGTTATGTCATTCCAGCACTATATTTGGACCTTGAACTGCCGTTGATCCAGGGTTTAAAGCACAACGTAGATGGGGTGGATTATACAGTGTTTGCTACTTCTGGAAATATGACATGTTTCTTGTGAGGGCACTCTGGGTATTTGAGAGGGTTCTTGCCCCTGTATTGCTGGCTGTGGGGTCCCAGGTAAGAATGTGGGACTGTAGGATAGTGAGGAGGAGGCTCAGACATTAAAGGGGGACAGCAAGTGACACAGCTTGCATCTGCACACACACCCTGTGTTCTATTCCCCCCTCAAGAGGTCTGGAACCCTCTCTGTGGCCCCATCACTTGTGTCTGGACAGGAGTGAGTTCTGGAGATTGCAAATGCAAAGGGGTACTCCTCAAGGAGACAGGTTCTAGAGATGGGGGCAGGGGATGAACAGACCCGTGAGACAGGTTTATGAGGGGCTGTTTCTAAAGGGACTGAGACTTTGGAGATCTCTGAGCTGCTAGCAGAGGCTGAGGATGGAGTTGTGTGCCCTGAAAAGGAAGAGGCTGTTGCACTGGGTGTTCCCTGACTGGATTTCCCAGGCGTGCTGTCCTCAAGGCAGGGAACACCCAGTGCAACACCATTTTCTTTCTCGGGGCTTTTTCCAGGCTGGAGATGAAACGCTGCTAGCCGCCAGCAAATTTCTTGCCTCCAACTGCTGGATGATTGTTGGACGACTGACCCTGCTGAGATCTGGAAAGCAGTAGCTTCCTTTTACAGTATTTGGTACTTGCCTGAGGCCTGGGATGTGCAGGCAATGGCAGAGCTACATCCGGGGTTTCCCATCTAACTAATGAAGCACAGCATTGCCTGGGCACCCCATTGTTGTTACAGGAGTTCTCTGTTGCTGTCCAGCAGCTGCCTACAGGCAAAACTCCAGGTGTCAATGGGCTGTTGTCTGAATTCTACAAACATTCTGGCTTTATTGGAACTCACTTTTTTTAGAGATGCTGAAATATATCCAGGAGAAAGAATTGTCCCTCAGTAATCACCCTGTTGAACGAAAAAGAAGAGCTCTGTGACAGACGTACCAGAGACCTATTTCTCTCCTCTCCTCAGATTATAAGATTTTATCCAGAGCATTAGCCAACTGGTTGAAGGACTGTCTGGGCCACAGGCCCAGTTAGTAGGGGTGCAGGAGTGCTGTAGTACCCCCAGTTTTGGGGCAGCATCCCAACTGCCACCAAACACCCAGCATCCCAGCATTCCTGCTTCCAATGCTCCATTCTGTTCCTGGCCCCACACCTGGGATTCCAGCTGCAGAACATGCGCCTGGGGTTCTGTTCTTGGCCCCAAATGTGTGGTCGTGGCTGCCATTGGACCCAGACCTGGACCTCTGACCTCAGGCCTGTGTATGGGGTCCCAGCTGCAACTGGACCTGTGCCCAGGGCTCTGTTCTTGGCCCCACATGCAGGGCTCTGCATGTGGGGTCCCAGCTCCCACCAGCCCTGTGCCCAGTACTCTGCTCCTGGCCCCACACTAGGGGGCTCAGCTCATGGCTGCTGACAGCTCTGCACCTAGTAATCTGTTCATGGCCCTCTACGTAGGGTCCCAGCATTGGCCTCCTTATCCCTGTCCTGCTCCTAGAAGCCTGCTCCTAGAGCCACGGGCTTCTGGCCTGAGCTCTGAGGAATGTGGGGGACACAGACAGGAGTAAGTTGGAGGATGAGGTAAAAAAGTTTGGGGTAGGGCTCACTGGCTTTCAGCACCCCCACTCTAAAAAATGTTCCAAGGCCACTGGTCTGAACTCTGATACATTGTTACAAAGATTGACCCTGATGCACTGATACTGCATTCCCAGCTTTAACAAAAATAATCTGTTCTTAAATTCATGATGTTTTCACTGTTAGCAAACTTTAATCTGGATGTGGGATTTGAATAGCTCAAATTGGCCATAGTTATCTTTTAAAAAAACTAGAAGCTTTTGGAATTGGGCCAGTGTTCACATCATATATTTCTTTAATGTGCCATAAAGATTTTAGTGTCTGATAGATTAATGGGGGTTTTAGCTGCTGCTTCCCAAACTACAGGGGCATCCCTCAGGGGTACCCTGTGTCTGGTATGTTGCATGTCCTGCGTCTGGAACCATTTCTGCACCTCCAAAGCAGCCATTTGAACGGCCTGTCAGTGCCAGCAGTGCCAGATGGTTTCCCAGTTTCTCTGTCAGCCTATGCTGATGACATCTCAGTTTGCATTAATTCTGAAGGTGACATGCAGGCCCTTTGTAAGCAGGTACAAGTACATGAACAAATTCCCTCTGCCTCCATTAACTCGACTTAGAGTAATTTAACCTTGCTGGACTTATGGTAATGCAGCAGTCCCCCATTGTTTCCCCAACAGTTACAGTGGGGCACAATTAGGTTTGAGGTGTTGGGGCTTTTTGCAAACAGTGTTGGCACTGAGTGGTGTATCTGGATTTTCCCCCTCACCCCCCGAGCCTTGTGTATTGTATGCAGAGATGCATTAAGCACTTATTTTTTAAGTTACCACAGGTTGCACTGTTTTGCTGTTCCTGCCATGAGATGCAGATGGCCAGGAGCTCTTTGAACTGGTCAGAAGGGTTCCAGCTTTTTCCCTTTGTTGTGTTCAATGCTTCTCTGCGGGCCTGGAAGTCCCTTGTCCCTTGCCCACTCCTCTGCTGTGGTAGTGAGGTGGGCTTTGACCTTCTGTCTTTTGTTGGCACCCAGTCAGTTGGAGAATTTTTAGATTTGCCTGCATTCTATAGTGGCCTTTTCATGCCTGGCAACTTCTGCATAGAGCATGACTTAATCTGTCTTTTTTAGCCTGTGGCTCTTAGAAGAGCTGCAAGTTAACAACCCTGAGGTGTCTGCCCAGTGCTTTGTTCAGCATCAGACAAGCTGTTTCATTTTTTTCCCTTCATTATCCCTGTTTGATCCCTTCATTATTCCTTTTTTTTGTATCAGCTCTTCTGTGGCTTGCAACTGAGTTTCTCCAAGCCCTTGCTTGTTCTGAGCGTGAGATACAGTGCTAACATTCTGCGTTTCCTGCCTCAATAACTTTATGGTAGTCCAGGCAAAACTGTCTGTTTTGAATTCTCACCAGATTTCAGCTCACTTCTCCCTTATATATACTCCTACTTTTGTACTTCCACTCCAACTCACCTGATGAAGTAGGTTTTACCCACAATAGCTTATGCCCTAATAAATCTGTTTGTCTCTAAGGTGCCACAGGACTCCTCATTGTTTTTACAGATACAGACTAACACAGCTACCCCTCTGGGACTCTTCACCAGAACAGAGTGGCCCAGGTAGAGGGGGTGAAATGTGCTAGGGTTGTTGTGCACACTGATTGTGTCCTGGTTGCAGATTGATTACACCTCTTGCAAAATTGACTTGTAACCTGAACATTTTATAGTTGACTTGATGTGTTCACAGTATTTTGAATGAAGATGGTGATTGTTTAGTGAGTGGGGTTTAATGTTACTTAAGATATTCATTCATGTCTTTCCATGTATACATTGTAGCCTATAACATTTTCAAATAGCTTTTAATTTTATTTTATGTGGGTAAAGGTGTTTTTCATGTGCCTTCTCTCTCTGGGCTAACCACCTGGGAGATCTAGACTTTGCTTCAATCACTCTTTCATTATTTATCCACAATGGAACTACTTCAACAGGAGATATTAAGGGCAACCACATACCAGCATCCTATAGCTCAATGGTTAGAGCACCCTCCTGTTCTAGTTCTTTCCTCTCCCTCAAGCAGAGGCAAGGGGAATTGAACGTGAATCTCCTATAGCTCAGGGGACTGCTGTAACCAGTAGGCTAAATGGTGGGCACCACTACTATCTGTGCATCTCCTCTGTCTGTTTTGTGAAGCATGAGATAGGTGCCTAACTCTTCTCTCAAAATGCAGCTTTGGTTCCTAAGGAATCTGACACGAGGCAGGTGGTTCCCACTTGTGGATTTGCTAACTTGACATCAGCACCTGCTTGCAGCCTAGATTTCATGTCACTCTTCAAGAAAGGCCAATCTTCATGAATGTCTCAAGAGTGCTGCAAGACTATTTGTTTTTTAAATTTTTCCAGTTACAGACTAACACGGCTACCCCTCTGAAAAATTCAAGAAAGGGGTGGAGCTTACCACACACCTCTCTTATTGGCAGCTCTGGCTACTTACCATGCTGGCTTTTGTGAATCACACCCCCATTCATTGTACAAGGTGTCTGACTTGGCGTTATGGATCCCATCCTGTGATTTTTCTACTTGTCTTGAAATTAAGGGTTGTGACACTCACCATTGCAACACCTAAGTCTCTTCATAGATCCAACCCTCTAAGCTTGATTCCACCAGCTTTAATCACAGTGAGCAGTGACTTTATTCTGCAGATCCCAATGGTTTCAACATGTCTGCTCACAGGATAACCCTAAGCTTCTATGCTACTCAATAGAATTAATATTCTGCCATTTGTGGCAAGGGCCCCTCTTCCCCAAGCCACTACTGGGGAGCCCTCCTCCCCTTAGCCCCCCAGTTAGGGGTTTTGCAGCGGGTCTCAACAGTAGGGAGCCCAGGCCACGTGCCCACAGGCTCCCTCCTTAGCTGCCTTTACCTAATGCCAGTCAAAATTGTTCTCTCTGGTTTCTTCCTCTCTGCCTCTCCACCACCTTCCTTTTGTCTTCTCCCTCTCCTCTCTAGCCTCCAACTGCTGAGGCTTTTAAAGGCCCTCAGCCAGACAGCAGAGAAGTCAGCTGGCCCCAATTAGCCTGAGCCAGCTCCCTCCCAGCTGCATCTAATTGGGCTGCAGTTCTCTGCTTCTCTAACAGGGGTTTTTCCCTTTTGGGCTGCCTTTTCCCCTCTCTGCAGCAGCTCCCTGGCCTGACCCTGTCACACATTTAATAAAAACTGAGATTAATTTGGTTGACAAAACTTTTAGTAGTTTTACATTCATTTGAATTGGCATTTCATTTTCTTTTCCTCTATTATGGCCAACATCTGAACTTTTTATTGCAACTTATTGTGAAAACACTTCTAGAAGTCACTTAAAATTAAACTGAATTAGCTAAATGCTTAATTGGTGTAACACTTTTAACTTGTTATTCCATGACAGCTGAGGAATGATTCATGGACTATGGGATGAAGAAGTCTTTGTTTTAACCTCCTGCATACTCCCTTCCTCTGCTCTTAAATGCTGGCAAAACATAACGTTTATGAACAGACCTAAAAACTCTTGGATAACTGCATGTCCATGACACAGAAATTCTTTTGTAGTTCGTAGCCAAGTATATTTTAGGATCATAGCTATGAAATGCCTAACTATTTTATTCCTTACAGAGGCTCAGTGGGTATAACTGGTGTTAGTTTTTCAGTCATGGGGCCAGGTCCTTAAGTGTTTATTCAGAAAAATCTCCCACTGACTGTAACAAACACTTTGTCTGACTAAGCGCTGCAGTGTCAAGCCCTCGAGAGTGCCAATAGATAAATCAATTCTAATGAATTCATCAAAGGAAAATATACACTAATTCTGATTCAGTTCATATCCCCTAATCTCATTTAAAATCATTAGTTAGCTAATCATGAAGGAAATTAAAATAGCACTCAAATTAGTCATGTGTGACTCAGCAGTCCTAAAGCCAATGGATCAAGTTATGGCTTTTCATTGATGCATATATGCCAAACATAAACACTACTGTGGGTTTTATTAGGGCAGATCACCTTTGGTGCATTAGCTGTTGTGATGTGAGCCAAATAATAGAATCATGGAATTCTAGAACTGGAAGGGACCTCGAGAGGTCATTAAGTCCAGTCCCCTGTCCTCATACCAGGACCAAGCACTGTCTAGATCATCCCTGATAGATGTCTATCTAATCTGCTCTTAAATATCTTCAGTGATGGAGATTCTACAGCCTCCCTAGGCAATTTATTCCTATGTTTAACCACCCTGACAGTTAGGAAGTTTTTCCTAATGTCCAACCTAAACATCCATTGCTGCAATTTAAGCCCATTGCTTGTCCTATCAAGTGAGGTTAAGGAGAATAATTTTTCTCCCTCCTCCTGTAACACCCTTTTAGATACTTGGTATGAAATGAGTATGTGCTTGATAAGAAAAGAATAGAAGACAAGCAGTGACCGCTTAGCCATGTATCTCATATCAAAGCCATCTTGCGAATGCTGGGCTTCTATGTGCCAGTGAATGATCTTCGGTTCTTTCTAAAAAGAAGCACTGCATAGCTCAGACTAATAGAATCATCCAAGTGACTGAAGAAGCATCACTGATCCAAGGAGGAGGTCATCCTGGAATCCAATTGGACCTCAGAGAATCTCAGATCATGATGAGACCGCCTTGGAGATTTTCTCTTCAGCAAGTGATGGATATGGGCGTTCCCATAACTATCACGTCTTGACTCACTGGCATGGTAGCCCATTTCCTAGTACCACCCAAATAATCTCTTGAGAAATAGGAAGGGCACCTGCCATGCTGCTGTGCATGTGGAAGACTTAGGGCATGTCTACACTGTGGAGTTATTTCAAAATAACTCCCCTAATTTCGAAATAACAAGGCGAGCATCCACACTACCAAGCCTGTTATTTCATATTAAGGAGTTTGTTATTTCAAAATAATAACTCCCGCTTGTGAAGAGGAATAAGCTTATTGCAAAACAGTTATTTTTGGGAGTAGTTATTTTGAAATAACTTATTTCGAAAAAACCAGGTAGTGTAGACATAGCCTCTAATCCTCTTCTTTCCTTTTTGGTGCACCTCTGCAAGCGGGGTAATATTCAGTGCTAGCTATTTATTTTTATCAGAAGTCAAGCACATGGAAATGCAGTTTTCTGCCTTTGACAAATAGTGTGATGTTCCAAAGTTTTCATGCCAAAACTAAAAGCAGGAAAACTGACTAAATAAAAACACATTCTTCTAAAGGTGTATCACTACAAAGTGCAGTACTACTGAATTCAGTTATTGAATCATTGCATTGCTTTTTTGCATTATGGGCACGTATTTTGCTACATAAACAATAACGTTAAGCTACACATTTAACCAAAAATATGGGAATAAAATATTCAGTGAGGCCGAATAAACTTTTATGATAGAACCTTCATTTATACATTTCCTCCTTCTTTGTATTTTAAATGTGCAGCCTCTATGCTACAGAGACACAGGTTTTGCATTTGACATAATAAGATTTTCCATTTACCTGCCTGTGCTCAATACACTTAGCACCTAAGTGCACTGGATTACGTTTTCATGCTCACACATCATCCAGGAGAACTGAATTCCCTCATTTGTACTGCTCTGGTTGGCTCAGATACAATTTCCCATTAGATTGGGTTAACAGGGCTGCATTACATTGGTTTAGAACATTCTTCTTGTATCTTCACAACTACATATAAGAGATCTATTTTGTCCGTGAAAGCCTAGAATTTGCAGAATTAGGCCATATCTGTGACAATTGTCACTCACTACATATTCTGCCACTGACAAATAGAATGGCAGCACTTTGGAATGCAGAACCTCGAAGTATGTACAATTAATGTCCTAGCACAAAGAGAAGGGCAACAAATGGATAACCTCCCCTGCCACGGGGGAGGTTGGTGCCAGTAAATAAAGTGGATCCAGTGTTCCTGTGCCAGAGCAATCAAAAGAGGAGGGTCTGCACCTGGGAGCTACAAGGGATCAGAGAAAGAGCCTGGAAGATTAAAAACCTGTGACTTTTCCAGGCTTGTGTTGTTTAACCTCGGTGTAAATGTTCAGGCTAGGGCAGGGACCCAGGTCTTAGAATCCTGCATGGGGAGGGAGGGTTTCTGGTGTCTATGCCACAATTAAACAGCTCCTTAGCCCAAGCTGGTCTCAGCTGGCATGGGCCATCTGTGGCTAATTGCAGTGCAGACATACCTAGAGAAACAGGCTGGTTCACTGAGGGACAGATCAAAATTACCAGTAATGGGAGACTGATGGAGGTCCTGGATGGAAGGAAGTAGGTGTTTCATGGGGGAAGGCTGAAGTTAAGGAGAGCAGCAATGGGTTTGCTAGTTCTCATGTTCAACCTGTAAGTCACGAGGTATGAAGGCAGGAAGAGCTGCAGAGGGAGTTGCTTGCTGGCTCTACCTCAAACCCTGGAGCCCAGATCTTGAGAGGGCTGAAGGGGTGTGGCAGAGGATCTTAACTGCTGACATCTCCAAGGTTGGAGAGCTGGACCTAGAGGAACCATGGGAGAGTGGGGGATATTCCCTTGCATTTGGGAGGGTTGGAGTGGCTTTCCTGGTACAAGACAGAGGAGGATTAACAGAGCCTGGGTGTGGTCAAAGGTGCTAGTGTGTGACATGTGAGTCATCCAGGGATAAGATGTCTTGAGTTTTCCTGACTGCTTGCACTGGGATGAGAAGTGATTATGCCTGGGACATATGTTTTGGACCACTTGCATGAGATTATATAATAAACCAATACCCAGGAGGGTATTATTATATCAAGAAAGCCTGAAGTGACTGTGGATGCTGACAGGGGAAACTGAGGCAGGTGTGACTACCATGTTGTGGCCTGCTATGGGGAGCTGCTCTGGGCAGGAGCTGAACTATGACAAGCCCTTATATGAATGTATGGCTTAATTAGTTTCAGTTGGGACTGGCATACAGTTCCTTTGATATTAATTACTTCAGAAGGTATCCTTACATTTGCTGAAACATCTTCTGTTCACTGGAAGATGAAATGTTCACAAAGATGTTTTTGGAGTGTGTTCATTATGTAACCGGAACAGTATTTTACATTCATGATTCAACTCTATGTGATCCTAAGGAGGTTTAAATACAGCTCTCTATGCTGATGAACTACTTCCTTTAATCAAAAGCAACTTAACAACCATGCACCTGAAACAGCCGTAGTCAAGGGCACTTATAATTAATAACCACTATTTGTGCACTCAATAGCTCGTATAGCAGAGAAATATATTCAACAGTATTTCAAGTCACAAATCCTGGTTCACAGCCTGTTTTCTCGGGCTGTTCAGAGGTTAAACTGCTGAGCGGCTCTTTAGGGGTTATAGACTTCCCTCACACAGGGGAAGCCATGGAGCACCCAGACAACACTTCTGCAGGAACTATGATTCCTAAAGTAGAATCCACAGCCCACTTTGTGGCCCTTGCCCCTGGTGTCAGACCAGAGGATTCATAGAGTTGTGGCTCAACTAGCTACATCCTGCTCCTGGGTTATCTGCCATGCTGCTGATCCCTTGCTGTGGGAATGCCCCTTGAAGCTTAAGTGGATCAAAATAAGGGGTGCTTGCCAATTTGGTGGTCATTGCAATGGGTGCTAAAATCCTTGCTTCAATTTTACATCATCTTGTGGATGATGGGGTATGCCCAAGGAACATGACGAGAGAAGAAATGCAATTGCGCCTATGCTGCAATTAAAAAAATGAATGTGTGTGTGAGATCAGTAGAGCTGGGTGCATCCCTGGTTCTACTTATCCTCGTTCCAATAAATGCCCTTACATAGACTTGACCCATATGAGGTTCCTGGACTGATGATGTAAAACAACATGTAAAAATGGAGGCTTTTGGAGCCCTTCACAATATTTTTTTAAATTTCCTGAAGCTATATTCTGCCTTTTAAATAGCTTGAAATAAAAAAAAAAATGAAAAAGAAAATACAATTACATCCTAGATAAGGGTAACTTCCTAGAGGCAAATAATATAATATTAAAACATCAACAAGCTTTTACTAAAACCACCAAACTCAGTAGACATCACCATATAATACAATGGTGGGTTATCTCTTCTCCTTTCTGAAAGAATACTGCACTTCCATATGCATCTCCCTTCTAAACACAGACCTTTTAAGTCCCCTCTTCCTCTTGGCACCAGAGTTCTGAGAGAATAACTTAATGTCCTTACCTGCGATTTCTCCCACTGTGTCTGTTCTTACCTTCTTGAGGTTACCACACATTTTTCACTGCTGTCTGCCTCTTTTCCTTAGCTGTTCAGTTTTTGCCTAATATTAGTTTTCCTGCTATGTCATTCAAATCTTTTTCTACTCCATTCCTCTTTCATTCTCCTCCCTTTCCCTCATTTACATCCTTGCTCATTCATACATCTCTTCTAGTTCTTCCCCACATCTCTCAATTTTTCCTTCCTGGCATCCACCATTATGCTAAGGCAGGATGGGGAGTTGAGAGAGCCATTTTGTTATCATTTCTTGCTAGACAGAGTGAGAGTGAGTGGAAGTAGAGTCCTTTCTTCCCCCCTCTCCCATTAGAGATTGCAATGATAGGACTCCTAATTCTCTTCTGCAGCTGGAGAGCAGGAGAAGCTGGTGAAAGGCCTTCTAAGAAACACCGGTTCTTCCATCCTGCTGCTGCTCCACCTACGGTTAGAATGACTAGAAACCCAACACATTTTCCAGCCAGGCACTGGTCCTTTTCCTGGTGAGTCAACACTTTCATAGACTTATAGGATTGGAAGGGATCACGAGAGGTTGTGTAGTCCAGTTCCCTAGACTCAAAGCAGGACTAAATATTATCTAGACCATCTGTGACAGGTGTTTGTCTAACCTTCTCTTTAAACCCTACCATGACTGAGATTCCACACCCTGCCTAGGCAATTCAATCCATTGCTTAACTACCATGATGTTACCAGTTATTGAGGCAGTGAGTGGAACCCGCACTGTACTCTGCCATGGAGCTGGGAAGAATAGCTAGCTCCTTTCATTTAGTAAGGAGAAAGTTACCCTCCCTTGAAAGCTTCCCTAATGTACATAAATTTAAACATGTGCTTTATGGGATGAATTAATTGTCTTTACAAGTTTTCATCTCTCTCCTTTGTTATGCTTATAAGAAGCACACAGGTTCTTTTTAGGGGAAAAGGCAAGATGCCACATTTATTAAGAATACAATATCAAAGCAGCTAGTATATGTTTCATAAAGACAAGCCTCCCCCCACTACACGCAGGTCCTACAGATGGTGTATACTTGCCATTCCCTGGTGGCTCCAGACAGTCTTGCTGACCAGTCGAGGCTGACTGAGTGAGGAGTCAGGGTCTTTCAATTGTGATTCGAGGCTCCTCTGAGGGTTGGCTTGCGGGACCAAACCCAGAATCTAATGGCAAAAGCCCTCCACTTTATACAGGTTGCATCTCTAAAAACCGGTACTCCCTGGTCTGACCACGGGTGCTCCTCAACCAGAGAGCCCCAAAGCCTAATAGTAGGAGGGCCATCAGCCTGACTGGGTCCAGGGACAGTGGGGCCGGAGGAGCACTTCCAGAGTCTGGAGATCCCTGGCAGTCTGCGGCAGCATGGAACCGGGGATCCCCAGGCACCCACAGCAGCATTGGACTAGCAACCGTAGAAGCCCAGGTACCTGCAGCAGTATGGGTTCGGGATCCAGTGAAGCCCAATTGCCTATGGCAGCCTTCCGAACACGAAGCCGGAGAACCCTGACAGCCAGCAGTAATGCGGGGCTGGGGGCTGGAGAAGCTTAGCCACCCGTGGCAGCTCAGGGCTGGGGAAATCTGGCTGCATGAGGCAGTGCTGGCCGGGACTGGAGAACCCTGGCCACCAAAGGCAGCCCGAGGCCGGGGCCAGTGGCAGCAGGGTGAGGGAAAAGATAGAAGGGGCCAGCTGGCTCAGGGCCCATGGTAGAGGACACCTCCCATGGTCCAGCAAATTCTATCGTTTGGGACCAGTTAGGTCCCGACTCTGCCGGACCAGGGAGATCTAACCAGTACATGTAACTTCCCATTGAAATTTATGGGTTTTGTAGTGTCATGCTGCAATCCTCGACATGTTAATCTTGGTGCTTCCCCACAGTTATTCTTCCATGTCTGTGGTCAGCCTTCATTATCTCTTGTTTGTGGTCTCACTTTTGGGTGTGTCTGCCTGTCTCCAGGGCTCTGCTATTCTGCTAACTTCCTCAGCCTTCATCCAGCCTCAGGCACCATAGATGTTCTTATCATTTCCAAGTGTCTCAAGTCTTTTGGACCATCTGGACCTGCCTGATGATATTTTCATATGCATTCTTCACTCACAACAAACAATTTACAGAGCACTCCAGACAAAGGATTACATAGTTACTAAAGGAATAACCAAAAGAAGGGAATCATGCACAACTTAGTTTGTGATGCAGACAAGGGGTACAACTTAATTTGTAAGGCTACCAGGGAGCAAGACCTTACAGTAAACAATATGTTATCATGAGAGACAGGGTGAAATAGAAGCATACAGAACTTGTAAGCAAACCATCATACCTCAAATTATACATCATACTTATTTTCTTATACCAATACTAAAATACTATATTTTTGCTACACCTTTATGTATTTTCTTAAGAAAAATATTTTAATTATTTAAATAGATTTTAATACACCCAGCTATAGGACAAGCTATTTGTTGAACAAGGAAGGAGTGAAGATTTGAGACTCCTTGCAGATCTAGTTCATCATAATAAGACCTAGTCAGAATAAGAGGATTTAGAATCTCTCTTCAGTTGCTCTGTGAGATTAAAGGAATTTTTGTGGCTTTTAAGGAATCTGCTTGTTGATCTCCATGGGAGAAAGATACAGGGTTTGATTGAATTCATACTGAAATCAGTGTCTTTTCATTAACATGGGGTGCTAGATTAATTCTTGTTATAACGAATTCTTCAAGCACACTTCGGGCTTCATCCAAAAGCTAAGGGAAATATTCCATTGACATCAAGAGGCTTTGAATCAGGCCCAAGAACCAATGTTCCCTGTAAGCTGTGTGCTTGTGCAGCCACTCAGGAGAGATTTGAATGTCTCTCAGCTAATTAGTAGAGTGCCCACAACTAGGTTTTTGTTTCTACTGGTAGGTGCACATTTGCACGTTCCTCGATGCACGTAGAAAAAATTATTCTTCATATGAATAGAAAAAATCTTCATATGGATGGAAAAGATTAGAGGGAATATTGCCAAGAACGTTCAACATAAAGTTGAAGCCATTATTAGTAACAATTCATTTCCATACAGAGCATAAACAATAGTTTGAAAGTGGCTAAAATGTTTGATAATAATTTGACTAAAGTTATTTATATATATTCCATCAACTTGAAAATCACTGCATACAATGGCTGAAATTGGTAATTTGACCTTGCCAGCTATGGTGTAAAATAGTGCAGTTTTCCAAATACATTCACATTTGCAGAGGACTGAATTAATTCCCTTCTGCAATCGATATTACAAAACTTTATTGTGGACCCTTAATTCATACATGCAGCCTCACTGGAAGCAAACATGAACAAATATTACTTGTGTGAGCAATGATTGGGCCATCTACTGAGATCTGATTCACATATTTTATTTTTATCCTCACTATGATTTCTTTGTATGATATTTATAGTGACATAGCAACACCTTACTAATTTTGAGAGGCCGAGTCTTGGACTTCATAGTCTGGCAAAACTCTCTCTGAAATCTGTGGGAGTTTTGCTTCTTGCTTGACTGGATATTCCAGAGAACAGTTTTGCTCAGTCTGATAATGTGAAAGCTCACGAAATAAAGAAGCACTCTCCAGTATGACTAAACTCTGAAATGCATGTCAAAATAGGTTGTTGTTTTTTTAAAATTACAGCTGGCATTTCTGAGATCCCTGCCCTTCCCTTGCTTTTCTTTGTGGTTGATCTAGGGCAGGGGTGGGAAACCTTTTTGGGGCCAGGAGTTGATGACCCATAGAAAAATCAGTCTGCTGAGAAAAAAAGAAAGAGTGACAAAGGGAAAAAAAGATACTTTCCACATTCCCCTCGCACGCGAGAGCCTAGAGGGACACAGGCTAGTAGATTTTGTGTGTTCTAGACCACGGTGAGGCAGTGAGGGGGCTGAAGTACAAGCATAGGCTCCCCGACGCTGGGGTGGAGGTGTGGGGAGCTCTGTGCCTTGAGGGCCAGATTCAGGCTGGCCTTAGGTTCCCCATCCCTGGTCTAGAGGTTTGTTTTGCATCTGACAAAGTGGGTCTTTGCCCACAAAAGCTTATGCTCTAATAAATCTGTTAGTCTGTAAGGTGCCACAGGACTTCTCATTGTTTTAACTTCACAAAATGTAGGTCAGCCATTGCTACGTAATGTATGTTAGTTATCACAGGCCCCTGACTTAACAGAAAGAGCAAGGGTATTCTTCTCTGAATTTTCTATCAAGGAGCCTTGGCTGAACCTTTGTTCTACCTGCCGCAAATCCCAGTGGGTAGGTATAGTTTACTTTTGGATGGAGGACAATTCTATAGGGTGAACCTGGGAATTTTCCATGTATTATTCCCTCAGTGTTGGTTAAGGATTAAGATTCTGGATGCTGTCTTTTCTGTCCATTAGATCTTGAAGAACTGTGAAGAAAGGAATCCCTTTTACACAGAGATGAGCAGAGAAGGCTGCTGTTTCACTGGTATTGTTCCCCTGGCCACTGCAAATTCACCAGGAGCTATACTTTCATTTGTTAGGTCCCTTGCTCCTGCAACTGCTTGGTACTAGAAAGGACTCTGGAGGAGATCATACAAATCTAAGCTGCATTCCCTGCTGCTTTGATTTGTGCTAGGAAATCAAGGACACAGTAGAGGATGCTGACACACCATTGTGCCTCTTTCCCATTGCTTTTCCTTCTGCCAACACTGCTTCCCTGTGTGTCACTCACGGAGATGTATCCAGAGAGTCAGACGATGGTACTGCTGGGGCCAGGCTGTTTGTCCAGATCTTCAGGAGATGATCTGAGTATGGCTCAACCTTAGTGCCCATGGGAGTTTTGCCTAAGTAAAGATGGTTAAAAGCTAATATAAACAGAAGCCAAATGTAGCCATTTGCAGTGCACAGCAACAAAAATTGAATTGGTCCTATGAAGCCCTGGAAACATATTCTTACGCATCATCTACAGGAATAGACTAGATAGTTACAAAGCACTCCTATAACAGGGTCTGCAGGATTTGACATATACTGAATAAAGCAATTTAATGTGTGTTATGATGCAAAGCACTGACTATTTTGTTAAAATGTTTTTTTTTTAATTTTCTTTTCCAGAATGGGTCTTAACTGAGCTACTCAATAGCATTTTTCAATAGTTTTTTCTTGTGTATTTTAATACTAGTTGGCTAAGTTGTGGCTTTGCAATACTGTACTACAGTGGCCATTGTGTTTCTGGTCTGCTTCTGATCTGATATATTTCTGACATATCACACAAGTAACATTACATTAAGACCATGACATGTTAGGCTCTGATCCGGTTCATGTCTCTGCCGTTGAATTCGATTAATAGGATTAGGTCCATGTTGAGACACTATCCTCTACTATCTGCATTTTGTAATATTCTTCCAGTCTCGTATTGGGGAAATGGGTCCAATTTTATTTTTTTCTAGAGGTAGATCTTCAGCTGCTGTAAATTGGATTAGACAGATTAACGTCAATGGAGCACAGTGATTTTTGTACTAGCTAAGAACTTGCCCCCCCCCCTTTTTAAAAAAATGTTCCCTTCAAAACCATATTTAAGTGTTTAAGTTTAATAAATAGGGCTACTGTTCTAAAATTCATTTTTTGTGAGATGGGAATAGTTCATTTTCTTAAGTAAATGAGAAAATTAAGTCTTCTCTGTGGAGAGTCTCTTTGTTATTACATTTGGAGCATGATATTCACCCTTTAATAGTGCATATAATTTATTCACACATAACTATGACAGTTGAAATATGCAAAGTGACAACTCACAAGGCATCTACTTAATTAGCATTTGCAGTCCTCTTTTAAAATTGAACAATTCAAGCTAGTTTTGGAACATTAGGGCACTTCTAATTCAAACTTCATGACCCACAACAAGCTAGTAGAGTGGTGTGATACTTCAATAAGCCTACAGAATTAAATTTTAAATCTTTAAGCTTTGAGGCAATCAGTAATGAAATTTTATGCATGCAATGAAAGTTGCAGAATGAACATTTCCCAAATGATTGCTTTACTGCATTAACTTAGTGTACAACTCTTGTCTCATCCAATGCAAGTAGCAGGGGGGACAGCATAGCTATCTGTCCATAGGACCAGATCTAAAATCTACTGAAGTTAGTGGAAAGACTAACTAACCTGAATGAACTTTTGGATTAAGCCCATAATTATTTACATCTGCTTATGCTTTATCCTCTGATATGATTTATTTATGATTTATTTCTGCTGGAATAGGTCATTATGGGTTTCAGTGTGGACGTGTGCTTCTAGGTCCTAGTAAAGACCAAACCATTTCTAAATTACCTCTCTTAGGCTTTTGTCTCCACTAGCAATTGAGCAACACAGTTTTTGTTGTACACAGGTGTTTAACCCTGTCCCCTGAATGACAAAGTAGTGTAAACAGGGATTTTTTCAGCAGGAGTTCTCTCCTCCTGACAAAACAAATGTTGCTTGTAAATGGTTAAAAGGTTTTTTTGGCAAAATTGCGGACAGTGTCGACATGGCTGTGTCATTAAAAGTGGCATGCTTAGACATACCCTTAGTTTCTGATATTTAAGATGTTGACCGATTAACATGCTGATAGTACGCCCTGCTTCCCTTCTTCCGTTGTTGGTTAATGGAACGACTAAATAAAGAATACATATAAGCTAACTCCCACAGAACAAAAGACTGTGGCAGCAAGAACTTTGAATCATGACATCCCTGAAATGCTCCCCTATTTTTGGAAATATGTTCTGTCTGTTTCTTATTGGCTTTGATTTTTTTTTTTAAGTCATGCGTCTTTCCATCATAGTGCTGTAGATAATAGATACATACAACTCAAGGGACTCAGGGATTTGAGCAGTGCTAAAATGGAATTATTTTGGGATTGATGAAGGATGTGCATTGCTAGGGTTTAAGCCTAGCAATACACAAATTGTATTTTAATGGCTTTGCATGCTTGCAAAGCCAGACATTTTATCAGGATGAAAATGCAAAGACGAATTTGCCAATAAAAAAGAATGCTCACATGGGCAGAAGAACATCATGCTGTGTTCCTACATTTAAACCAACAACAAAAGCCCTGTTTTTTCCCTGTCCCCCAGAAGAAAACATGTGTTGTGAGACAAAATGCATTGCTAACATCTGTCACAATTTCAATTTGTGTAGCTAGGATTGGCAATGCAGCAATAAAGCAATGAAATATTTTTAAATCTTCAGTTTTGTCACTACTTTTAAAACTTTGCAGCTGTCGTGCAGTAGAATAATCAGTTTTTCCATGCCCTGGAGAACAAATCTTTTACTCTTTTATATTAATAGAGTCTGTCTGTCTTTTGCTCATACCTATTTTATTGTTGTATACTGAAGTCACTGAGAAGATGTATTATTTTTTGTATTAAATAAGGTCTGCCCTTATATCCTATTCCTTTACAGATATTGCATCAGCAACATAATTCACATTATCCTAGACCTTTGTGTAACAACTCTCTGTGCTTCAAAAATATATTCGATTGCTTAGCAAGATAACAGACTGCCATCTAGGAAGAAAGAAAGTCATGTCTAAAAATAAATGCCTGGAAGATCAGAGCTATAGAACATTTGGTGGTTTTGCCATTGAAGAGTTCGTTTAAACATTTGTTTGCTTCCTTATCCACTCCAGCAGGAGGAGTTTGACTTTGAATTTGGGATGCAAATCTTATAAATAAAACTTGCACAAAATGCTACTGAGTCACACATATCATTATCACTATCGATCTGTTATTCTTTATTTCACCAGTTCAGAATTATTATGGACAATAATTCTCCTCAGCTCACCTACAAGTAGTTGCTGGAACCTCCCAAGTATCTATCCTGAAGTTATTGCTAATAACTTGATTGAATTTGGTGTGAATGTAGAGATGATCCAAGAGTATGTATGCCAAGAGTGGGTGTGCTGAACTACAGTAATTACAATTGGATTAGTTAACTACAATCAATGCAGTGTAGAGAAACCCCACTTATTTGGCAGAGTGTGAGTATCATCCACTTACTGCCACACAAAACTGCCAGGTCTATTTACCTGAATTGCTTTTCATTGGCCTTTAGCCATGGGATAAGGAAACAAAAAGGCTATGATTGCATACCCATCCATTATAGTATTGCTGTGCTGAGCTAGGGGCTGAGATAATGCTGTTGCTGATAGATTGAATTCAATGATACAGTCAGGCCCATTGTCGGGGAAGGGGGACAAAGGGCAGTTGCCTCATGGCCAGGCAATTCAAAAGTGCCCGGGGCTCTGGCTCCCACACTTTAAATTGCCACCAGAGTGCAGAAGCAAATGAACAGTAGAGGTACTCATCAAGTTATCCATTCGCTGTTGCTCATTCACAGCTTCTGTCAAATGGACACCATTCCTGCCCCAACCTGGCTAATAGCCATTGATAGACCTCCATGAACTTATCTAGTTTTTTTTTTTTTTTTTGAACCCTGTAGCCTTGGCCTTCGCAACATCCTCTGGCAAGGAGTTCCACAGCTTGGCTGTGTGATGTGTGAAAAAATATTTTCTTTTGTTTGTTTTAAACCGGCTACTTACTAATTTCATTTAGTGACCCCTAATTCTTCTGTTATAAGAGAGCAGATACACTTCCTTTTTTAGTTTCTCCACACAAGTCATAATTTTATAGATTTCTATCAGATCCTCCTTGTTCATCTCTTTTCTAAGCTGAACAGTCCCAGTTTTATTAATCTGTCCTCATACAGAAGCTGTTCCATACTCTTAACCATTAACTTTTTTTGACTGCTGATGCACATTGAGTGGACTTTTTTCTGACAACTATACACAATGACTCCAACATTTCTTTCTTGAGTTGTAGTAGCTAATTGAGACCCCATCATTTTATATGTATAATTGGGATTATGTTTTCCATTTATCCACATAAAATTTCATCTGCCATTTTGTTGCCCCATCACCCAATTTTGTAAGATCTTTTGTAGCTCTTTGCAGTCTGCTTGGGATTTAACTATCTGGAGTAGTTTTGTATCATTGGCAAATATTGAAACCTCACTGTACCCTTTTCTAGATCATTTATGAATATGTTGAATAGGACTGGTCCCAGTACAGACCCTCCATTCTGAAAACTGACCATTTATTCCTACACTTTGTTTCAACAAATATAAAAAGTGTCATCATTTTTTAACTAACATTAAAAATAAATGAAAGCAAATTAGTATAAAATGGTAGTTAAACCAAGTTCATGTATTTTTGAGCAAAAAAAAAAGGTATGATTAGCAATTATAGCACGTCTCAGTTGATGCTGTAATCAAATGACAAGGGCCTTATTACTCTGTGCCCCTTCTCAGGGCAGTGATAGACTTGAAATGTATTGCATTGAAGTGCTGTTTTGAACTGGAATACATAAATAAATGTAACAGTTCAGGAGAATGACATGGATGTAGCATTGTACTTGCGTATTAGTTTTTAATAAGGCTGCAGAAATGTATCATGATGCTTTAAAAACCATAAAAGATGAAAACAAGAAGGAAAGAAGGGATGGGGAGAAGAGGACAGTATCCAAGAGAGGATTATGGTACGTCTCTAGGGGTATGTCTACACTGCCACCCTAGTTTGAACTAGGATGGCTAATGTAGGCATTCGAACTTGCAAATGAAGCCGGGATTTAAATATCCCGGGCTTTATTTACATGTTCGAGCCGCCATTTTTAAATGCCCGTAGTTGAACTACCTGCCCGTGGCTACATGCGGCACGGATTAGGCAGTTAATTAAAGCTCTTCGAACTACCGTTACTCCTCATTGCAGGAGGAGTAACGGTAGTTCAATTAGAGCTTTAATTCAAACTACCTAGTCCGTGCCATGTGTAGCCACGGGCAGGTAGTTCGAACTACGGGGCATTTAAAAATGGTGGTGCCCGGGAACATCCAAATAAAGTCTGGGATATTTAAATCCCGGGCTTCATTTGCAAGTTCGAATGCCTACATTAGCCACCCTAGTTCGAACTAGGGTGGCAGTGTAGACATACCCTAGTTTCTTAGTGGAAGGAGAAAATACAAAATAGAAATAAAATGCAAATTCAGAGCAACAGCTGCTGCAACATTATTTTATTTTGTATTTAGTTGTAATGACACTGTGGCCTACAATAAATATTCCTGTTCTCAAAATACATGTAGAACTCTCTCTAATTTCTTCTGGATCATGCTAAACTATAGTTGATTTGGACAAACCAAAACAATTTAGTGACATTACATTTCATCACTGTAAATCAGTTAAATCCAATGTGACATGGCATTTCAGAGTTTCCATGTCACTTTAAATACAATTAGCTGTTGGCGATATTAATAAATCACAGTGAAAACAGAAGTGTCCCAGGGAAATACATTTTCTCATACTGTCTCCCTGTGGTGGCTCCTCATCTCATTCTATCTCTGCAGCTTTGTTTCCAATAATATCTTGGAGCCACTGCAATAATAATGACAATTTTAAAAATTATTCCTCTTTAACAAGAATCAGAGTTTGGGCAGCTTTTCTGTGCCTCTATAGACAATTCCTCTTCAACATAATCTGTTATCTAATGTCCTGTGTGTTCCAGACATAATCAAAATACTGTTATCCACCACAGTGAATAATGATAGATCTGCTTTTCTTTCTTCTTTAAAAAGAAAATAAAAGTCTGTCTCTCAAAGAGAAAGCGATAGTAACTATTGTAGTTTTGTATCTCATATGTCTACACTGCAGAGTTTTTCTGGAAAACCAGCTGTTTTTCCAGAAAAATTACATTTATGTCCACGCTGCAATTGCGTTCTTTCGACAGAAAGTCGAAAGAACACAGGGGGTCTTCCGACAGCGGTAAACTTCTTTCTATGAGGAAGACGCCTTTTTCCAAAAGAGCTCTTTTGGAAAAAGGTGTGTGTGTGGGGATGGAGAAGAGGGTTTTTTTCAAAAGAAGAGGCCTCCAGGAAAAAGCACAGGTGCCCTAGTGGCCACTCCATCCATAGTAATCAGAATTTAAATGCGAGATTAGACGCTATCTTTTAAAAAAGCAGATCTCTTTTCCGATGCACTTTTGCTGTGTGGATGCTCTTTTTCAAAAGAAGTTTTTCTGGAAGATGTCTTCTAGAAAAGCTTCTTCCGAAAGAGGCCTGTGGTCTAGACGTAGCCTCAGCATTAGGAACATCAGACCAAGATATTTCATCTTCACCAAGAGGTCAGTTTTTACATCCAATAAAGATTCTAATAATTATAGGCTACACTAATTCATCCATTCTGGGATGAATGTTCAACAAACTCAGATTCTTCCAATTTGCAGATCTTTCACTCTGTTGTGCAGCAGAGTACTTTTTTTTCTTTCAGCTATTTTTTTCAGTTCTGGTCTTCAGTTTACAAGTACTACCGATTTAAAAAAAAAATCCACAAAATGTTGATCATCAAAAAAGCCCTTTTTCAAAAATGAAAAAAATGTCATTTATAAATCACTGGCTTTTCAAAAAAAAATTCTGCTTGTCAGATTTAATGACAATATTACCAAAATGATTATTGCAATTTTCATTTACTACTTTTTTTGTTAAATAACAAAATTTCACTAAGGGTTCACTAATGTATTTCTATTTTAACTTTCTACCATTTTCCCAGAAAATCATGAAAACATTAAAGAAAATCAATATTGGTTTAATTTGAACCATGAGATTTGACAATTACTGAATTTTTCATCCACAATTGGTACAGAGTTGGGCATATGCCAGATCATCTGTTTAAATTATTTGCGTTACAGATGCATATATTTTGGCTGACTGAGTGACAGTCACCTTCCACGCTTTTATTATACTTCACATTTCAGGGGTATCTCAAGACATTAGGTGAAGGTTGTTGTAGAGCAGCAGAAGACAAACACAAGAGAGTAAGTAGGCTTCTCCATTAGCCCTTCTCTCTTACTCTGTGCTGTTTAGCCACTAGAAGTATGGACATTTTAGAGAGATTTTTTTTTCCTATTGGGAAATGATGATTCATTAAAACCTAAACATTTCACAAGAATGTGGTAATTTTCATGAAATATCATCTTTTAAAAAATGAAACATTTGATCTGAGTGAGGTTGAAAAGTTTCATTTTTACCTTATCACAATGGGACAGTTTGATTTTTATTATGATTTTGAAATTTTATATAAGAATGGCCATACTGGGTCAGACCAAAGGTCCCTCTAGTCCCATATCCTGTCTGCTGATAGTGGCCAATGCCAGAAGTCCAAGAAGGAGTGAACACAACAGTAATCATCACGTGATCCCTCTCCTATCATCCATTTCCGGACAAACAGAGGCTAAGGACACCATTGCACCCATCTTGGCTAATAGTCATTGATAGACTTAACCTCCATGAATTTATCTAGCTCTTTTTTGAACCCTGTTAAAGTCCTAGTCTTCACAACATCCTATGGCAAGGAGTTCCACAGGTTGACTGTGCTGGATGACGAAAAACTTCCTATTGTTTGTTTTAAACCTGCTACTGATTTATTTCATTTGGTGACCCCTCGTTCTTATGAGAACAAGTAAATAACTTTTCCTTATTCACTTTTTCCTCACTATAAAAGTCATGATTTTATAGTCCTCTATCATATCTCCCCTTAGTCTCCTCTTTTCTAAGATAAAAAGTCCAATCTCTTTAATCTCTCATTTTGTGTTTCTATTATATTATTATATTTTTGTTATGGTTTAAGTTAAATCCAAACCAACTTTTTTAAAAAAATCATTGAATGGGAAGCTTAAAAAATCCCCAGTAAAATTTTATCTAGAAATTTTAGTATTTCCCTTGGAATGGAAATTCTGGTTCAGTGTCTCTAGCTCTTGGCAGAGAGCCTGACCTCTATTTCCCTTTTCTAGTAAAATATATATTTATTGCCACAATCTTTTATAGTTAGATTCCAAGTGAACATTTTTTTTTTTGTGTGGCTGCTGCTCATGACAAGAATGATTGACCATCTGTTAGATTCTTCTTTTTTTTGTTGTTGTTGTGGCTGTATATGTCTGAAAGTGATTATGGATAAGAATTTCCATAGATGGTCAATGCTTATACCCCTGTATGCCTTGGGTTAACTGCTAATTTGCTGCTAATTCTAATTTATTAATCCAAAACAGGTTCCTACTCATTCTTTGCTACATATAATGCTAGTCACCATTATATCCTAGGTGATATAAACCATGTTCAGCTGAAATTGTTCCCAGCTTCTCACATGCTTAACTTACCACACTTTTCAGAGATCTACATTTCAAAGCTAAAATGCAATATCTGTTCAAAAGATTTTGTCTGAAAAACATCTTTTGTTTTCTGAGTTGAAAATGTTGAAACTGCTACACAGAGAACTGTTACAGAAACCAAGACAGAACTGCTGTCTTTGTTACAATGTGAAAAAGATTTTGCTGACAACCAATCAGACTGAACTGTATTGAGAGTTTTTAAGGATACTGCACACAATATTTCCCTTAAGTAGAACAAAACAAAATTGTATGTCAATACCTCGCTTTTCTCTAGCTATGTTGTGTAAGGCTGTTCATTATCTGTTTTGGTTAAATGTTAACGATTTCAGCTTATGAACCCTGGTTTCCATTTCCTATATGCTTCTTAGCTATACAGATTTCCATAAGCATCTAGTACTGATTATCTGCCCTCTGAAAACCATGTCCCTTTCAAGTGGATACCCTGAATTTGCAGTACCCAAAAATCACTATCACTTTAAAAAAATGGCCAATGTTTTTGTCCACCCTTGTGGATGTCTGATATTTGCACCTCTGCTGACTTTCAGGTTTTTACCAAGGGAAGGTCATTTTAATCTATAGCCAGAGCCATCTTGGAGAAAGATTGCCTAAGGACTGACTGAGTCAGTGACCAATGTAGCTGACAATTTCAATTCTGAGAGTCAGTTGCTCTTGACACTCTTTATCTATGCTCGACCTCACCTACTTTCTGAGTTCTGCTTGTGGTGCTTGGTTGCCTGGTGAAGTGGGTGGCTTGTTCTAGTGTGACCCAGTGGCTGGCATTTCCAACACCGTGGTGTGCTGGGACACAGGGATGGCATAAAGCCCCATGTCTAGCACATCATATCCAGAACTGCAAGTCCCTACAGTTCCAAAAGATGTCAGTTCCTGAGGAAAGTAAACATATTCTTGAGTGAAATGACTTTTCGTCCTTCTGTCAAAAATTTTCTTCTTCGGTTGATAAATCCTGGTAGCCATGCCAACCAAAGCTAACCTCTGAGTTTTCTTTGTGGTATTAAAGAAAAAAGAACAAATCAATTTTAACTTCTGAGGCTTCAAAAGTGTCAAATGTGTCATTTTGCTGATACCGCTTCTTCATGCAGTCAGGTCAGTCGAATTTCTTTTGATTCTCAAACTCTATATAGCACTTAGGGCTGACTGCCATAATGTACCAGAAGCTTGTCAGACTAAAATAAATGTTAAAAGCCTTTGATTATCAGGTTACCTCACAAGGCATTAAACCTTTTTGGGGTGCTAAAGAACAGTACTCTTTTATTTTTTCCTGTCATAAATATAGTCAGAAACACGGAAACTGCTGTGCAAGAACCTCATCATTACATTTTGAAAATTATGGTCTTCCTTCCAGGGCAGCACACTTTACAAAAAACATGTAACAAGCTTTCTATGATGTCAAAAGGGAATATTTTGGGGGACATGTCTGTTCCTATGTTTAGTCCTGGTTTTGAAAACCTGTGAAGACTGGCCACCTGAAAGCCATCATACAGTGATGAAACTGATGACAGGTTACATATGTGTGTTTTATCCAAGTCTGTCCCATTTTGGCCTGTTAGCAGGCCTGGCTGTGGTCCTCCTTCACTTTGAATGATGTCATGGACATCTTTCACTTTTGAGACCTGATTACTCCATTTCCAATGTTATAGTGTTCCACAACTCAGAAGAAAGGAATTCAACATTAGCCGTTCCACTTACTTCTCTTTCCCCTCCACCTCTGATTCCCACCAACTTCATCTTGGACAAACCCTGCTCCAGTTGAATCAATCTGAATTTTATCATTGACTTCAGTGGGATCATGCCTGTGTTCTTACTGACATCCCCCACTCCCAAGTCATCAGATTAGAATTTGTTCATTCTTTTCTGAATTGCTAGTGTTTTCAGTTATGATAGAATAGTGCAGAGTGTCAATATCTGTTTTTTCTCCCAGCCACCTGCCATTTTAAACATGTGTTTCTAAACTTCTTATCCATTGCAATCATTGGACCTGGAATCAAATCCAGATTTCAAGAGGACCAACATTAGAAGTCCAGTTAGAAAAAAATGAGCTTTCTGCCCCAGTAGAGCCTTTTCCCAAAATCCTCTGGTAATGGAGCCCTTTTGTTTTCAGTTCACATTCTTTTGTATAAATATTTGCAAATATCTGCCCATCATATTGATCTTTGAGGACAATAGCATAAATATTCTGCTAGCACAAGGCAGTCTTCCACTCTTGAAGCTATCCTGGCAATAGGTAGCATTTGATAAATACCATCTCTAATCTCAACCTTATAGGAAACTCCTTACATCTCACCAACCCTCAAGAAAACATTTGGCTAAGATGGTAGGCTTTATATAGCTGGAAGGTCACTATATTCTAACAGAGGTAGACTGACAAATAATGTGAATTTGAAAATAACGGTCCTTTTCTCTGGACTAATTATCTAATTTTAACCACACCCCAAAGTTTTGGCATATTATAATGTGAGAAGTTCAAAATATGGATTAAGATTTTTTGAATTTTGTCTCTTGAGCCCTTGTCTAATTTAGCACAATTGCAGATTTAAAAGCACAATGTCTATCAAATATCATGGGTGATCCTTAGACAAACTAAATAAAGGGCTTACGTGTAATATGGCTAATCACCTGACCCAATTTGGGAATAAAATTGTGACCTTTCATTAAGGTGCTTGGTTCTAGGTTTACGTAAATCATGTGCTTTATTGAGCTCATTTGGTTAGCTTCCACAAATGTTTTCTATTAAATGAAAAACTCTGGGCAGTGGGAATGTCAAAAAGTTCTATATGATGCTCATACTACTCACATGCACAAAGCACTAGTTTGTTACTTCAGCAGGCATCCACAAAGGGTTAGATTAAATGGGGAGTGCAAAGTACTTATGTCCAGCAACTAAGAACTCCTACTGACATTAAGCTGTGAAAAATAGAAATAATTGTTACCACTGTACTTTAAGGAAGTCTTTAGGGCTCAATAAAAGGGATAGTCTGAAGATGTTGTTGCTGCCAGATCTAAATAACAGTTCAGCTTGCCAAAAGAAATATCTCACGACAATTCAAGGCTTCTGGCAGAGATGTGGGGCTCTCACAAATATCCAGATGGAAATCTCACTGTTAGCCACTCTATATTTAGTCAGGTTGAGTATCAGCTGACATAACCAATCTAAAAGTTGGCTGACAAACATTAGAATAATGTAGCTTAGTTAAGAATAAATATATTAAGTATTGATTAAATTTATGTGCGAGTTCCATTACAGTAGTAGGAAAACTCAGAAGTATCAGTTGCACATTTACCAGTTCCCAGGTTCTGTTCATTATGAATATTTCTGTTTCTAAATAAAGTCATCTGTAATTTCCTCTAGATATTCAGTAATAGCTGCTCATGTCTCTTATGTTTCATACTTGGGAAATGCTCCCAAGGAAAACATGACAGGAACATAAAGTAAGCACAATAGAATGCTGAGTGTAAGAATTTGTAATAATGGCCTGATTTGGCACACCTTTATTTCTGTCAACAGTCCCATTAAACTTGGCTCACATTGCCCCTAATTCAGGAAAACATTAAACTTCATGCCTAAGTCTATATCCATTGAGTTTAGGGAGGCTTGAGTGCCTGCTTAAATTTAAATACATATGTAAGTGCTTTGCTGATTAGGGATGCTTTCCTGAACTGGGACCAAAAATAAGGATTTGCAGGATCAGGGACTATATCAAATCCCATAACGTCCTGGCCTTCATTCTTATCTACATTGAATCACAAAGTCATGTTCAATTCTAGGATTGTGTCCTATCTCAATATGAGATTATTTCCCCCCACGATAGTCAGTGAATTACTGTGCCTTAGCAGAACACTGAAAGAGTTTCAAACTCCTCTTCTGTATGCCAGGTTGGTTTGGCTACAGGTCTGTGGAGCAGCTTTCAAAATCTACTTTCGCTCTGCTCAGTGGCCAAAGGTTAATCAATATGGGGTGAGGTTAATACATGTGTTATTGATGCACAATGCCACACTTCGAATGACACTTTTGTCTCCTGAGGATAAATGAATTTGCATCCTGCCTGGTTCAAACAGACTGTGATATAGTTTTGAGTGCATAAATATTATTCTCAAAAGGGATACTGTTACAGGGCTTGAACCAAAACCAGTGAAGACAACTGCTGACTCTCAATTCCTTAATTGAAGGAGGACCATACATATTGCTATGGTAAATGATTAAAACAGAGAATACAGCCTAATCATGTCCCTAAGAAAGCAAATATGTAGGGACAGATTTAAGATGTTTTGGGAATGCATGTCATTCCCAATCTGCCTTGATGCTGTAATTTAACTGACTCCTTTTAAATAAAATAGGAAGCTTGAGAGAGAATCTTCAGTTCCATTTTCTATAGAAGAAGGGAAGCCCAGCCACTTTTGCAGGGGCTGGGAGTAGCAGTCAATATTTGAAACATGTTTTCAATGGACAGTTCTCTAGACAAGAATGGGGCTCAAGAACCTACTGGTTCTGATATGTGGGAGGTTTGTTTTCTCCTAGTTATTTAATAATTTAATCCATCATTCCCCACAATGAAAATGTCCTCACTTTTTCCACTTGTTCTCTCTGGGCTGTTTGCCAGGGGACTACCATATTAATAAAGGTGCCTACATTAAATATGCTCACTACTCTAGATGTCATAGTTTCCTTTCTTGCCTTTTTCCAAATATAGCAGGAGACCCATCGTGTATGTTTGTGATGCTTCAGTGTTAACGGGGTCTTTCCCAGTTTGGCTTCTCACAAAGAAGTGATTACTTTAGCAATGAAGTGATTACTTTTGGTTGTCTTTGTGTTTCTGCTAAATGGTAAATCTCTGTGTGACAGTCCTCCCTCCCTTCCCCCATGCTTTATGAAATTGACTTATGGGCACAAATATGCATAACTCAAAGATCCATTGGACAAAATATCTCTTGTAACCTATCAATTTTAATGTCTCAATCTGCTGGATCCATTTATCTTATTTTAGTGTATGTATCACTCTTGTATATAGAGTTAGGAATATGGAGTGTGGAATGATTTATGGTCTTACATACAGAAATGAAAGCCATCAAGGATGTTTCCCACAATGTCTGGGTGATCACCTGTAAACAGCCCCCTTTGTCCTTCAAGTTTTAGCAGTGGTTGGTCTTAAGAAGTCATGTGACCTCCCTAACTGGTAGGGGCTGACCAGGTAATTTTCCATTTGAAGAGGAGAATGTAAAACAGAGAATTCCACTGAAGGGGAGAATGTAAAATAGTCTGAAAGGGAGGCTATTTAAGTTGCAAAGTTTTTCTTGTTCTTTGGCTGGCATGGCACACCCAAGAGAATAACTAAAGACCACAGGCAAAAGGGGACTTCTGTGGTTTGGAGGCTTAGCTGGAATAAGAATAGTTTTAGGGTGAGTTTGTAATAAACTTAGTGTGTGTTAGAATTAGCTATGTGATTTGGTTATTTAGAATTTGTAATCTACTTTGCTATGCCTGTTTTCACTTACAACCACTTAAATCCTACTGCTTGTACTTAATAAAATCACTTTTATTTACTATCAAGCCCAGTGTAAATAATTGTACCTGGGGGAAGAAACAGTGTGTACATTCCCCCTTTCATTGTTAAAGGAGGCTTAATTAAATAATTCATTTGGGATTCTGATCCCATTTGGGGAGCGGTATCCTGGGAAGCTGGGCCCAAAACTGCATTTTCCTTCGACCTGAAGAGTTTCATTGTCTGTACTGCTTCTTGGGGGGTGATGTTCTCAGCTCTGTGCCTTGGCTGGGGGGAACCAGGAGATCTGGCCCAGCAGGACAGGGTGGTGAGAAGCCCCAGAGAGCAAGAAGGCAAGTGTCAGTGGTTTTGTCAGCACTCCTGGAAGCATCCCCCAAGGGGTCTTCTGTGACTGCACCCCGTCATACTCTGGCTATGTAAACTATATTAGATTATGGTAGATTTTCCTGTGGTTTAGAATGAGCTGTATGTGGGGGCAGACCTTCTGGTCTGGCCAAAGTCTGCTCAGCATATGTCACAGGAAGAGGAGAAAGTGGCTTCACCACTTTTCTGTTTGCTAAATCATGGGATCAGCTAATTCTCATGTTTCCTAAGAAGTATCCTAAATTATACCAACCTCAATAGTCAGGTAGGGTCTGTTCCACCAGCCTGAGAGCACCAGAGTTCAAGTGTCTAGGGCCAAAATGAAGACAAGGTCAATGCACTCTTGACACCAAAAGGCACATGAAAACGTGGTGAAGAATCAACTACAGTATTCTTCTGCCAGCCAGTGAATCAACTGGGACATGAAATGATTGACTTCTAGCTATCGCATAGCCCGAAGCAGAAAGATTGAGAAAGTGGGGAGTCGTGGGAGGGGATGACCAGGAGTCAGTCAACTGAGTGTCAGTCAAGGGAGACTGTAAAATCTGTACTGCTGGGTGATTGGGTAATGAGCTAAAATTCCCATTTTAACAGACTATCTTCCCTGATGGAGCCAATAGGTATGCACCATAGAAGCTGTGGGCATCCCTGTTTGAAGCATCTGCAGAAATCCCAGTTCTGATTCCTACACAGAAAAGCCAAAATTATCTGTTTATCTGTCATCCACCTCACAGATATCATGGAGGTAATATCCCTTGCAAAGTTGTTACATAGCTCAGATCTCAGATAAAACCATCTCAACACAACATAATGCATATGGCATCAAATACAGTGGGTAACAGGAAACATCTTATACTCCTGGTGGGTTATGAAACTTCCCAGCAGCTGAGAAGTGCACGTTGCACAAATGAAAAGTGTAGACATGAAACTTTAAAACTCAATGAAGAAGTAAAATCTGAGTAGCTGAATATTTGTACTTCTGGTGAATTAAAGTTGAAAGGCGATAGACTGATGTGTATTTTCCATTCTGGCCTAACATGTTGTTCATCCGTCCACCGCTCCTAATGAAGTTATGGGAATAATGTGTGCATTGGGTAGCCGAGGGGGGAAAAGTGGCTCCAGACATTGGTGTATATATTTTTCTTTGCATTTTGCTTTCGTCGGATAACATAACTGTTAAGTCTGAAGAACTATTGCTACCATATTTGGTGTTTAAATGATTCTTTAAATAATGGTGTATTTTTCAGCATTCAAAAATTTTAAAAATGCCAGACTTGTAAGCATCTAAAAATGCCATTGCACAGTATATGCCAGTAATTCATATCCTAAAGTCTGTCTATGGTATTGGATAGATACTTCAGTTACCTGTAACATGGAGTAGGGAGGAACGGTTGAATTAAGAGACCGGCGAGATGACCTTGTGGTTAAGGCATTAGCACAATGGGGAATTGACCCTAACTGCTGGTTTTGTAAGTGACCTGTGAAAATTCACTTAAGGCCTGATCCAAAGCTCATGGAACTCAATGGAAAGATTCCCATTTATTTCAGTGACTGTTGGAGTAGGGCTTTAATTTCTCTGTGATTTTAGTTTGGCACCAGTAAAATGTGGGTAATAATATCTGTTTTGCTTGTTTAGATTATAAACTCTTCTCATCAGGGACTGCGTTTTGTTATGTATAAATAATGCACCTACTACAATATTGTGTAATACAGATAACAATAGTGGTAAATGTGGACATTCAGACGTACAGGGCAAATAGAGACAGAAAGCCTCAGGAATATGGAAGAAGAGGGAAATGAACATTGCTCCTTACATCATCTACAGAAAGGCAAATCTTCCTGTAGGAACTAGCAGGTGTACAACGTTGATTGGGGCCCACACATATCTGATCACACCTTGGTGTCCTGGAGTGGTGGCATGTATACTGGCAGTAGCGTTATTCAATAGTATTTCACCTGATGCCCATACAGCTGCATTGATGGGTTAAGAGGTTCCTTGTCCTCTTCCTCCCCTCCCCACCAGTGGGCACACTTCTGTACGTACATATAGCCTTTGCTGTCTTCACCATATAGAGATTGAAATCGTATCTTCTTAACATCATCTTTGCAAGCTATCTTCATAAGACACATTAAAATAAAAAATATCTTCATGAGACACATTATTTAGGATCGATGTTATAAGTTCGTTCAAAGTGTATTGGGCTAAAACCATCCTTCATGCAATTCCAGTGAAGTCAACAGAATAGTATTAATAATTGCCTTTTGTTGCTAATAACAGAGTGGTAGCTAATCTCTTGGTGTACAGAGAGCAATAATGTCTAAAGCTGTTCATTGTATTCTGTTCAGGGAAATCTGAGTTTCACTTTTACTTTTGAGTTTCTTCAAATCTGAAAATGAAATTCAGCCAAACCATCAAATTTGGCAAAACCATTAGGATATGTCTACACAGCAGGCCTGAACTCAAAATAAACTACTCAACTTGAGCTACACTAATTGTGTAGCTTAAGTCGAAATAACTTATTTTGAATTTGGGCGCGTCTACACAGCATTTATGTCAAGATAGCGCACTTTTCCTCTGACTTCCCTTAATCCTCGTAAAATGAGAGTTACAAGAGTCGGAGTAAGAACTCTTCTGTCTGGACATTATTTCGACATTATGTCAAAATAACTGCTTGTGTGTAGATGCACATATGTTATTCCAAAATAACAATGCTGTGTAGAGACACCCTTAGTTTCATGTCCCTGATTTCGTCAGACCTCAGACCTGTTTCACTCAAACCTCAAACCCACATTTGTTCAGAAAGAAACCCAGCATATTTGGAAGTTAAAGCAGTTTCACTGAAATGTTCCCTTACCTGTTGACAAGCTTGGTTCTAACTTTTAAATTGCATTATATATTTTTTGTACAACCCTGTTCTTGGTCATTAGAAAAACACCAAAGCCCAAAAACATGAGATGCTGTTCTTTCAGATGATGATAGAACTACGAATTGTCTCTGAAAGCCCTGGGGGAAGAAATATAAATTAAATAATAAAAAATTGTGCTCATCATGTTATATTCCAGTTGAATACTACATTTCCATGCAGCCCAGCTAACAAGAATGTGTGATGATAACTGTGAAGAGTTATGAACCTATAAAATATTTCATCATGATAGACAACAAATTCATATAAGCATTTTCAGAGGGAGTCCATTTGTATAGATAGTCTCTGATTAGCTCAAATAATAAGATCTGGACGTCTTTGCTGTTTTTAAGCACAAGTAAATCCTGTGCTCAAATTGGGTAGCTGCGTGTAAATTTTTTCTCACTTTGAAAGTATTGAATTTAAAAGGAGGTTTCAAACTTGCTAGAATTATTTTTAAACGTCAGTTGTATCTACTGGTAAACTGCAAGTGGCATTCAGACTTGTTGTCTGTGCAACAGTTTGTAAAGAGTGCAATCTTTCTTGTCATTATATATCTGTTTCATGTCCTGATACGATGCTTGGAAGCATGTTACAAACCAATTTCAACTAATTTTTGCTGTATTCAGTTATCAATTGCTACAGGCCATTCAGCCATAAATGCTACAGTTAATGTGCTTCAGAAATCATTGTTAAACTAAGCATCATCTTTGATTGACCTTCCTAAAAATCAAAATATGCCCCAAAGGATTATCTTCTTTAAAGTCCCATTTCTTTCTCATTTGGTAATAAGAGACAACATATAAATATTTCTGTTTTCCTCAGGCTTGCAGCAATAACACAGAAATCTCATTTGTTCTTTCTTAGCTTCAGCGTCTTCCACCATTCCATCTCTGTGTTTTATATAATGTTATAGAGATACTTTCCACGGGTACTGATAGCTCAGTCAACTGATCCTTCATGAAGACAATGTTTTCTTTTTCATTGCTTGGATATGAAATTTTACACTTTTAATTTGTTTAGATTTACATTTTGATAATTACTTTTCTTTCCAAAATTACAAGGAGGGCAGATGGACCATCTTGGGCAGGGGTGCTGCTCCCAATGGCCTGGACCTCCGGTTAATGGGTTACTAGGCAAACATGCCAGTAAGGCTAATGCTTACCGACTAACAGTTTAACCATTTAACCTTTTGCATTCCTAATTTATACCACCAGAAAACTACCACCAGAAAACTTGTCTCATGGTTTGTAGGTGACACCCTAAAATCTTGAGTTCAAAGTATTATGAAGAGACAAATGGAAATATTTCCCTTCTAATTTTCTATAAATACTAAGGGTCAGTAACAAGGGAAATTAAGTAAGATAAAATTATAGTACAGCAAGGAGGATTAAGGTTAAGCAGTGTTATCAATCCCACCTCAGCAGTAGCTGACATTTTTTATTAAGCAATTCATTAAAGCTAGTAAAAGGTTTTCTTTCTTTTTCTTTTACCAAGGCTTTTTGCCAAAATATATCCAGCTACTGGGAAGTTGCTTTCATAAAGAAAGAAATGAAAATCCAAGTTGTGATAAGTACCTGCTGCAGGAGAACTATTATATTTGCTACTACAGCAATCAAAAGTACAGTCACAGAACAGTATACATTGATTTTTCTGAATTGATTTTAGCCAGAGAGCTCTAGGAGGAAATGCTTTGATGAGTCAAAAATATTGTCCGAATGTCATACCGTTAGTAAAAATAAAATTAATTCCTAAATTTTAAGAAACATTTTACCACCCACATGGAAATAAAAAATAAATAAATTGGAGTTAGAAGTCAGCTATGGTATAAGAATAATAAAACAGCATACATTTTCTGAAGTACAGTACATTGAAATTTCTGAAGCATAGAATCATAGAACACTAGAACTGGAAGGGACCTCGAGAGGTCATTGAGTCCAGTCCCCTGCCCTCAGGGCAGGACCCAATACCATCTAGATCATCCCTGATAGACATTTATCTAACCTGCTATTAAATATCTCCAGAGATGGAGATTCTACAACCTCCCTAGGCAACTTATTTTAGTGTTTAACCACCCTGACAGGAAGTTTTTCCTAATGTCCAACCTAAATCTCCCTTGCTGCAGTTTAAGCCCATTGCTTCTTGTCCTATCCTCAGAGGCCAAGGAGAACAATTTTTCTCCCTCTTCCTTGTGACACACTTTTAGCTACCTGAAAACTGCTATCATGTCCCCTCTTAGTTTTCTCCTTTCCAAACTAAATAATCCCAATTCTTTCAGTCTTCCTTCAGAGGTCATGTTCTCTAGACTTTTAATCATTCTTGTTGCTCTTCCCTGGACCTTCCCCAATTTCTCCACATCTTTCTTGAAATGTGGTGTCCAGAACTGGACACCATACTCCAACTGAGGCCTAATCAGCACAGAGTAGAGCGGAAGAATGACTTCTCGTGTCTTGTTCACAACACTCCTATTAATGCATCCCAGAATCATGTTTGCTTTTTTTTTGCAACCGTGTCATACTATTGACTCATATTTATCTTGTGGTCCACTATGACCCCTAGATCTCTTTCTGCAGTACTCCTTCCTAGACAGTCACTTCCCATTCTGTATGTGTGAAATGGATTGTTCCTTCCTAAGTGGAGTACTTTGCATTTGTTCTTATTAAACTTCATTCTATTTACTTCAGACCATTTCTCCATTTTGTCCAGATCATTTTGAATTATGACCCTCCCTCCAAAGCATCCATATTGCTTTATATCCTTAATAATAAAACAGTCATCCCTTTAGATACTTTCTGTAAAAAAATCTACTTAATTGGTATGTTATATTGGAAAACCCCTAAAAAGGCATCTTTCTGCTTGCTTTTTGACTTGTCCTGACATTCATACTTCAGTGTTTTATACTTTTTAAAAATTCTTAGTACTTCCAGAGTTTGCTGCTTAAATGTATAGGTAAGTGTAGGCCACATGGAAAAAACAAAAGCACAACCACCTCTTTTGAGTTTCCCACAATGATAAGAGTTCCTCCTTGCAGCTCATCTGTTCTGTTAACTTGAATGGAAATACCACACAAATAGAAAAATATCCCATTTACTGTTCTGTGTTTTGCACTTCCATCCACAGATCTCCAAATGTGTTAATGAAGAGGTCATGTAGGTCAGTTATAAACAAAGACACTGAGACCCAAAGAAATTAATCTATGATTTGTCCAAGATCACATAGCAAGTCTACAGCAGAGCTGGGAACATAGGGTCTGAGCCAACTTCCATTAAAGCCAGTGGAAATAAGCCCACTGAATTCAGTGGTTTTGAACCAAGGGAGACAGGTCCCTCTAGACCATGCTTTGTCTTTTCTACCTAAGAGTTCTACAATGTGGCCAGTTGTTCCTATAATCGAATTGCACTGTGGAGGTCTGATTCTGCAAACATGCTGAACTTTGCTCATGTGAACAGTTCCATTGACTTCCATGGGACTACTCATGTGTGTAAAATTAAATTCATGCATTGGTGCTTGCAGGATTGAGACCTAGCAAGTGTTATTGGCCATATACTGAACAGTCTACACAGTTTTTACTTACTTCTGGTTGAGATTTATTTGAATAATGACTGAGGAAGTATTTCAAATTTGGTGCATAGCACAGAAACTTTTTTGTTAGACTTTTTGTTAGACTTTTTACTGACTTTTTTGTTATAAGTCAGTAGTAGGAATAATTAGCTATAAGCAACCAATCAGTCGATATGAATTATAACAATTGATACTGGCATATTAGTTGGTTATTATAGTTATTCTTTTAGAAAAAGAAAGAGATAAGCATCAGAGATACACATCAGATAGAAAACTTGAAATGCTCACCAGCTCTCTATTATCTTAGTATCTCATTTGTGACAAGTAAATGTATATTTTAAGTGCCTAGAGGAGGCAGGTATTTTTATGAATAAAAATGATGCTGATTATATTGCAAACATCACTTAATATTGTGTATTTGCAAATGTATTTTTTAGCATATTCAGTACTTTTTACATTAACCTTATAAAACTTAGCTGAATTTCATTTCTAATTATTCTCTTTCTTATTCTATATGGTAACTTAGGACCAAAATCTTCTCTCATTTACACTGAGGTGCCTCTGTCAGTCCCAAAATCAGCTCATGTGTCCTCAAGATGGGCTGATCCTACATGGGATCACAAATGAAAATTCGTGTTTATAAAAATGCAATAGGTTCACTTGGCACATTTTAATATTTAACACAACATATGTTCTCCTGTTTACTTTAAAACAAGAATAGCTTGAGACTTGACTGAGCAATGGCTCCCATAAGAACCCTTGACTGATTCATGAAACATACAGATTGACTAAAGAATGTACTTAGTTTTTCTCTAGAGTGCAGCTGTCCATTTAGCATTGGTTGTATTGTTATCAGTTCAACTTTTTTATAGAATTCACATTTCTGGAAGACAGAAGCTGGTTTTGTGGAGAACAATAAAGGCTAAAATAGGTAAAAGAAGGATGGAAAACATAGCTAGGTCTTACCAGTTCTTGATTCCACAGTTCGATTTAATGTAAAATTAATAGACTAGAAGAGAAATGCCATATCCTAATTGTGTCCTTTAAATCTCATGAGGTCCAGCCAATTCCAGACCATGCTTTATTGCAGAGATTTTTATATCAGAGTTGGGTAATCTTGTGTCTTTAAATTCTTGTGGAATAGCTCTGCTACCTTAAAACAAGAGTGGGAATGAATGCTCATGTACACCGTGCACCACTAATATTTTTAAACAGACAAGATTTACGGTAATTGGAAAGAGGTTTTGGTAAGGCTATTCTATTTTGGCTACAGTTGGAAATATAAACAGCTTCTTTCTCCTTATGGGTCGACGGAGCCATGTAAAGTAGTTTACTCAACATAGTCAATGAAGTAGGGTTTTAAATAATCCCCGCTTCATTAAAATAAAAATGGCAGTCGCGCTGTGCCGACAATCAGCTGATTCGGCACAGCGCGGCACTCTAGATGCGGCGCGGTCAACAAGGGAAGCCTTTGTCGACCGCTCCCTAATGCCTCGTGAACGAGGTTTACAGGAGCGGTCGACAAAGGCTTCCTGTCGATCGCGCCGCCATCTGACTGCGCTGTGCGGATAAGCTGATTGTTGGCACGGCGCGGCGGCCATTTTTATTTTAATGAAGCGGGGATTATTTAAATCCCCGCTTCATTGACTATGTCAAGTAAACTACTTTACATGACTCCGTCGACGGAGCCATGTAGTCTAGATGCACTCTAAGTGATACAGTAGTCATTATGTCCCTCAGCCTTTAAATATCATTTTACCCTTTGTGCCACAGCTGAAAGATGTAAGCCCTGACCTGAGTCCTGCTGACATCTATGGAAAGACTCTGGTGGGTTTCCAGATTTGGAATAGGCCCATAAATAGCCTCAGTAATCAACTTCTGAGAACTACATGCTTAAAGAATTCTTCAAGGCCTAGACAAAACTAAAATTAGGAGAAACCGATATTATTTGGAAATCAGGGTTCTGCAATGTTATTGGAAGCACTTCTTGAGAGATTGACTGCCCAGTTCTGCAGCCAGTTAGTACCCAAGCTCTTCACCCACTGAGTGCCACAGGCTAACATTCAAGAATCTTCAAGCCAAATTTAATTTTCTGAACAGACATTTTTAGATACATTAAAATTATTAACTGGTTTCTCACTAAATCTTACTGTTCTCCCAGGATTGGAGGAACCCAAATTTAAACCAAAATCTCAGATTGATCATGTAAATGTCTCAGACATTGTCAAGCATAGACAGATAATTTATGCTGGCCCATTGTGCCTATAAAGCAGGAGTGGGAAACCTTTTTTGGGTTGGGGGCCAATGACCCACAGATAAATCGGTCGGGGGCCGCACACAAGTGAGAAGCAAAGTGAGAAGCCCCTGACTGAGAAGGAGAAAGACACTTCCCACAATCCCCTCACACACCAGAGTCTATGCGGGCCCAGGCTAGTAGATTTTGTGTGCTCCAGCTCTGTAGGTGGATAGTTGGAGTGCCAGCACGGGCTCCCTAATGCTGAGCCTCAGGGGGCTGGATCCAGGCAAGCCAGGGGCCGTATCTGCCCCCAGGCCTGAGATTCTCCACCCTTGCTATAAAGGTATAGAAGACCATTTTCCCCCTGGGATTGTGCAGCTTTGTGCCATGCTGTATATATAAATATTTACACATTTATAGAGTACCAGTCACAGCAGTGCCTAAGATTTCAAGTAAAGCTCACGTAATGCCAACAGACCCAGTCATCATCAGGTGAGATCAAACCTGGGACTTCGGAAGCTTATTGTATGAGCCGGGAATGTAGTGTGTGAGCTCTTAGCTAAGGCTGTAGCAAACTCTATCAATCTCTAACTGGGTCAGGTGCTACCCCAAGCAGGCCTGGGTTACCCTTATTTCAGCATAAGTAACAACATGTTCTTCATCTTCTCTGCTGATGAGACTAATAGAGTAGAAAGGTGTTTGCAGGAGAGTTAAATATTCACAAACATCTCCCCACAGATGCAATTTGGATGACCATGTTAAACTCAAAACTATGCAGCCATTAAGTATGGGCTAGAAAGTAAATCGGTAACCTGCCAATATCTGGGAGGAGGGGGAAGAGGTTATTTGCCTAAGCACTATAATACGTTCAGTTTTCCTGTGTCCTTTTGGTCTGCAGCAAATAGACCCTGAATCCATTATTCCTGTAAAAGCCAAAACAACCAGCACTGACTGAGTACTGATTAGTCATACTGACCTGCTGAAGTGTGAGCATGTTGTTTGATGTTTATTGTGAAATGCAGAAAAAGATCATTTCAATTCACGCTAAAACAACGGAGTTGAATGATTTACGTCCTGGAAATTTGTTGACTGATTTTATACCTCCCAAATGACTTGAGCTGCAAATATATACAGTAGACTTCCAATAATCCGGAACCTATGGGACTTAGGTGGTGCCGAATTATCAGATATGCCGGACTATCAGGAGGTACTATAAGATGGTTATATATATACTGTATACATTATATACTATATATAAAGTGTTCTTAACCCTTTTTATTGTACATACTGTATACAGTATACTGTAATGTTTTAGTTTTTAAGCCTTTTTACCCTTTTGCTCAGTTCAGCTGCTGCGCTGTTACCTTGTGACTCATTTTTTGCCGAAGCTCACTCACTAGGCTCTTGCCATTTTGATGCCGGACTATCAGGAGTGCCGGACTATTGGATGCCGGACTATTGGAGTTTTATTGTATATAAAAACAAATAGCTAGCTTTTTTTTTTAAGGTTTCAGCAAGTGAAATTCAAGTCTAATGGCTGATGAGTGTACTGGGTACCATATATACACACCATGGTATTTGAAAAAAAATCTGTTGAACGTCAACAATGTTATCTTTTCCAAAACACGTGTTTTCAGTGTAGATGACTTTCTTTAGTTCACTATTAACAGAAACAATAAAGAACGTTTTGGGGAGAGAGAATTTCACAGGAGACACATCATTCTGTAACATACTTCATCTTGAATTCCCCCAAACCTCTGATCCCTACCAGAGAAAAGTCTCTTACATTTGACACCAAGAAAACAGAATCCCAGTTATGTACACCACATAGCTGAGACACACACTCAGTACTGGGCACATAGGTTGTACCTATGAGAGTTGTCAGTCATCTGGCGAACGTACAAAACTTGTCTCTGCATGGCTAAACCACAGCAATGTCTAGAGGAGGGAGCATGGTTCCCGGAGTCAGGAACTCCTGACTCTGAATCCTGAGTATGCCATATTGGGTCTGTCTCTGCCCTCTGCCTAAACTTTCACATTTGCAAAATAAGGCTCATAATACTAATCACACTTCCCACAGTAGTGTGTTATGGGAATTTATTAGTTACTTTCTATGCAGTACTTTAGGCACATAAAACAGATTTCCCTGCTCTGTTAAGGCTGCTTTGTACTGCTCCATTTAGCTGAAGTAGCAAGTGGAGGATTTCACTTGCCTGGGGGACTCTTCCATTGGTGCAGGCCTATCATAGAAGTTTATCCAATTGTCATTCCCCATTTAGGTGATGAACATAGGACAACTTGATCCAGGCTGAATGCCCCTATTAAGACCTTGTAAGGCAACGCAAGATAGATTTGTGTTCAGATTGAGCTAACTGTAGGGACCATGCACCAGTACTGGAAGCATGTAAAGGTGTCTTTGATGGTATCACCCTCATCTCTCAGAAATGGTCAGCCTGTCTGTAAAATGTGAACCAGTGTCTGTATTCCCACTCCGTCACATCTATTGCTTTTGCATCTCATGTTGTGTCAACCAAGATTGACAGTTGAAAATAAAATTTTCCATGGGAAATAACATCAATCAGGAATAGTATCTGATGAAGTGTAGTTGCAATATAACTTCTTTTGTCTCTCTTGTTTGGCAGATCATAAGAAGCATGTAAAATCATCAAAGTTCTCTTGGATTTCTCTGAAATTCTTATTAAAATCTTACAGTGAGGGATCTTGTTGTTTAGCATGAAGAAACCTGGATTAGCGTTTGATAGAACTGCCTGCAGACAAAAATGTAATTGTAAAGTAAAGTAAATTGCTACTACTTGAAATGCACTAGGTAAGAGTTATGCCTTGAAAGATACAGAACTCTGTTCAAAGTAGCCCAAAAGGTATTGATCATGCTTGATAGAAATCTGATTTGTATGGAGTACAGGGGAGCAGTCTCTTTTCTTTTCTTCTTAAATGAGCTGAGCATTCTTATCATCCCCAATAAACAAAGTGTTGCCTTCAATGAGGATTTTGCTAATGAAATGCTCATTCAAGCAGATACTACAGGTAGCTTGTGTAGAGAGATTTGGTCCCATGAAATTTAGGCTATGGTAAATTTCTCTAATTTATTTGTTGTCTCTTAGCTCTGGGTATTACAGAATATAAATATTGGATTATTCCAGTCTGTATCAGATGTAATAGTTAATGAATATATAGTTGTTTTGGCACAGATTTGCATATATTATCGCCTATTAGATTTAATGACAGTTATGTGTATAAATTGAGAGAAAATAATCATGCATGACATTTGAATTCTCTTTTAAAGTAGGTGTCATTGCACATATTTGGAAGTTCCCTAACATACCAAATACAGCTGGTGCCTACAGCGATGAGTAAACCCTCTTGTAATAAGTCCATAATGTCTAATATTTCTAATGCAGCATCCATTATGTCGATGCCTAAAATGCTGCAGTAGCCCCTGTAGTATTTCAGTGTAGACACTACCTAGGACTACTTCCATCAGTTTAGATAATCCAGCTCCCTGAGAGGCAGTAGCTAGATCAATGGAAGAATTCTTCCATTAGTCTGACATCATCTACACCAGGGGTTAGGTCTGTATAGCTACGTCCCTTCATATTTTTCACATCCCTCAGAGGCGTATCAATACCAAAGTAAATTTCTAGGGAAACCAGGATGCAAAATAAGAAATAAAAGGCTTGATTTTGCAATCCTCACATAAATAGTGACATTAATTTCAGTGGAAATACTTTTGAGTTAAATTCTGTTACCTCAACCTGTTCTATTCAGTGAGACTGTTTGGAGAATAAGGTAGTATTCTGTGTAAGTGAGGGTGGCAGAACCTGTAACGATGTGTATAAAGATCACTTGTGTCTATAGGGGATCAAACCCAAGTGCATTACCATAATAATATGAATAAGTTATTATTCATACCATTTGTTTTGCTCTCAGAACTTTAAAATACTACCTGCTCAGGGGTCCAGGCCCATATCTGTCCTCAAGTCATGATGTAGAGTAGTGGTGCGCAACTTTTTTTCAGCTGCAACCCCCATATACTCGTGTTGCAACCCCCAAGATAATTTGAACAGTGTGGCACGGCACGGCACGGCGCTTAGATCCGGGCAGCCGGGGGCTGGGCCCGGTCTTTGCTAGCCCCGCAGTGCAGCACTTAGACCCAGCCAGCCGGGGAGGTGGCCCCCCAGGAAGACATCCACAACCCCCTTGGGGGTTGTGACCCACAGGTTGCGCACCACTGATGCAGAGGGCACTAACAGCAGTGCTGGGGGGTTACTCTCCCATGCTCCCTTGCATGGCTATATTAGTTTAAATCACAATCTGACACTTGGAAAATAATCCAAGTATTAAAAAAGAATCTATAGTATCCCATCATTTTTAAGTAAAACATTCCTTTGAAATCAGTGGCAGAGTCTAGCCCAATGCTGTTTCATGTAAGTAGAACAGCATTGTTTTAGAACGTCATGTGTAATCCATTATCTAAGTTGTGAGAGGAGTCTAGGGATTCTGGATGAAAAGTGCTAAATGTGATTATTATACTTTGTGGCATGTAACAGTAATGTCAGTGAAGTGCTGTCTTTTCTGTCTATGGAGTGGCATTGCTGGCTGTGCAATTTTTTACATTTTGCTCACGTATGTGTCATGCTGCAGTGCTGAAACTTTCACTGCAATTCCCAGCTGTTGAAATGGATCAGATAGTTATAGGAGCCTGAGGGCACTTCTATGCCAGTATATGAATTTATGAATCTCTAATATGCTGGAAATTAAAGGGAATCTTATCTAGGGGGAGAGTAGGAGAGGTCTGCAACTGGTGTGGGACTTGCCATATGGTGGTGTAGGGAGGTTTGGCAGATGGAAGTTTGGGAATGGGAAAGGTTTCCAGATTAAAGTCTTACAAAAGGAGATTGGGCTGGTAGACTGGGGTTGGTAAGGGTGGGACCAGTCAGTTAGGCCTGATCCAAAGGCCATGGACATCTATGGTAGCCTTAATTCTGGTCACTTTTATTATAGGCAAGTTTACCAGTGAGAACATAAGAATGGCCGTACTGGGTCAGACCAAAGGTCCATCTAGCCCAGTAGCCTGTCTGCTGAAAGTGGCCAGCACCAGGTGCCCAAGAGGGGGTGGACTGAAGACAATGATCAAGCTATTTGTCTCCTGCCATCCTTCTCCAGCCTCTGACAAACAGAGGCCAGGGACACCATTTGTATCCCCTGGCTAATAGCCTTCTATGGACCTAACCTCCATGAAATTATCTAACTTCTCTTTAAACTCTGTTCTAGTCCTAGCCTTCACAGCCTCCTCTGGCAAGGAGTTCCACAGGTTGACTACATGCTGTGTGAAGAAGAACTTTCTTTTTTTAGTTTTAAACCTGCTACCCATTAACTTCATTTGGTGTCCTCTAGTTCTTCTATTATGGGAACTAATAAATAACTTTTCTTTATTCACCCTCTCCACACCACTCATGATTTTATATACCTCTATCATGGTATACCTCTATCATGTGACCCCCTTAGTCTCCTCTTTTCTAAACTGAAAAGTCCCAGTTGCTTTAACCTCTCTTCATATGGGACCCGTTCCAAACCCCTAATCATTTTAGTTGCCCTTTTCTGAAACCTTTAAGGCCAAAATATCTTTTTTGAGGTGAGGAGACCACATCTGTACACAGTATTCAAGATGTGGGTGTACCATAGTTTTATACAGGGGCAGTAAGATATTCTGTGTCTTATTTTCTATCCCTTTCTTAATAATTCCTAACATCCTATTTGCCTTTTTGACTGCCGCTGCACACTGTGTAGAAGTTTTCAGAGAACTATCCACGATAACTCCAAGATCTCTTTCCTTATTTGTCGTAGCCAAATTAGCCCCCATCATACTGTAAGTATAGTTGGGGTTATTTTTTCCAGCGTGCATTACTTTACACTTATCCACATTAAATTTCATTTGCCATTTTGTTGCCCAATCACTCAGTTTGGTGAGATCTTTTTTGAAGTTCTTTACAGTCTGCTTCTGTCTTGACTATCTTAAACAGTTTAGTATCATCCGCAAACTTTACCACTTCGCTGTTTACCCCTTTCTCCAGATCATTTATGAATAAGTGAGTGGGGAGGGGAAGTGATTGGGTATTTGGGAAGTACAGTTGTAAGAGCAGACTTTGCTGTTTTGTGGTAATAAAGATAAAGGTGTTGTAATAACTTCCAAAATAAATTCCTCCAAAGAGTTAAATTTTCACCACTCTTCACCCTCCCCCCCTTCTTGCTTAAACAAATCACGAATCGCTTCTGAGAAACTTGCCTAAAATACTGTGGGGTTTCAAACATTTTGCTATCATGTTTGTATTGCAGCATAACCTTATATTAATGGATGAGATCCAGAAGGGGAATCTGAATAGAAAGACTAACCAACTGTTAGTTTCACTGCCCTAAATTTCAGTCCTTAGCCAATTCCTCTAGTGGAAATAATTGTCTGCCTGAATCTATTATTTATTATTTGTATAACAAAGCATGTAGGAGCCCTAGTTATGGACCAAGACCTTATTGTGTTAGGTGCTGTACAAACACAGAACAAAATTTTGGCTCCTTCCCAAAGGAGCTTATATTTTCTGGGAACCATTGTGGAAGTTAGGCCCGTAACTGACTATAATGCAGAGAATAAACAAGCACGAATGGCAAAAAAGAAATTAAGTCCCTTTTAATATGTTTGAATTCTTTCTGTGATTTTAAGTATTAAAAGATGAAACAAAACTAAATGAAAAAGAACTATGAATACATAAATATAAAACAAATCTGTTGATATTCTAATCTATTGATCTATGAATATTATATCCTTACATCTCCACCACAATAGATCTGATAAGAATAAAGTTAACAAGATTTTTCATCACAATGATGTTGGTTTTGTAGTGATTATGATTTCCAACTTTTGAAACTCATTTCTATTTTATTCTAATTATGCATTGACTGGCTTTTCTACTTCCCAAGATTTTATTTTCTATGAAAACTATGCTCTTCTAGCTGCTGCTCTGTACGTGATGTTTCTTATACAAAATAATATCAAAGAGTGGACAACATAATCATAAGGAACTTATTAGATTATAAATACTAGTAAGTAAATTCCCCTGGATATGGTATAAATGAGATTTAGGTTCATATTTATACTGCAGCTATAATACAGTACCTAGGATACAAACTAGCATAGTTTGTATTTTTATTCTGGTAAATCCTTATTTAGCCGTTTCTCCTTTTTTGGTCTGGATAAGCCTCTGGTATATTATGAACAGATTGCAACATGCTGTACATTCAAGGGAAAATGAGTTAATTAAACTGTAAAACAGCGGTCTCCATTCAGGCGTCCATTTCAGAGCTAGTAATTAATCCTCATGGAAGATTTGTGTGAACTATTCAACATGCTATTCATCATGTTTTCGTTAATCTGGACACGTGTATTCTTGGATACAAATAGGGTTTAATTAAGCAACTGAATGATCTAGATCATGCACTTAGATTTGGATTTTTTTAAAGATTAAATACACAGGGGTGGAGATACCTCTCCAGTAAGACTCAAGACACCATTATCGCCCCCTGCACCAGACTGGGCCAAGGATGAGGATCTGGATCATAATATGTAAGATTTTTATATGTGGCCAGGATCCATACTAGTAGATAAAAGATCATTCCCGATATTGCAGATATTGTATTTATTACAACTTGCATGTTCCTTATCATGGTTACTTCTTTGCACTTCTAAATACTGCAATTTTGAAGATATTAAAGAATCCATGACACTATAATTCACAAACCTACCTGCAACATGATTCCAGTGTTGATTCATGTTAGCCTTCATGTAAGAAAGCATAAAACACTAATTCTGTAATTCTGGATTTGCTCTGCTAGGGTAGAGTTTTTTCCCATTAGCTTGGAACAAACATGTGCTGAAGACACTGGCAGCTAAAGAAGAAGGCAATCTCTTGGTTTAACGATAATAGGAAGTGAGTGCTATGAATGGCTAAGGGACTCTACTTTCCTCAGCTACCTTTGATCTGCCACAAGAAGAGAAACCCAACTCTTTCTTCCCACAGCCCTGCTCTCAGAATGAGAGCATTGTCACACACATTGGGAAAGTGAGGTTAAAGGAAGATCTTCCACAATGGAAGATCAAAGAACTGCTAAGGAGTGTAGAAACCTCCCAGCAGCTGCCACAGTGTCTGCTGGGGCATTGGCAGGATCTCAGGACATGCACGGTTTCATTATCTTCATGCCATTTCGCCTGCCTGACGATTTCTCCTACTCTCCAGGCTCTGCAATGAGCAATTCCTCCTACAATGCACCCACTTCCTCTCCAAGTGGGCTGCTTGTGTCGCAGCCGCTCCACCTTCCATCAGCTTTCCATTTATCTGAGGGGCTTGTTATGTGCTGTCCTACTACTCCCTGCCTTGGAGAGGAGGTAGGAAGAGCAGAGATGTTCTTCTCTCCCTACCCATCCATCTTTTGGGGCTGGCATTCTGTAATACTACAACAGCCAGTTGTGTCTACACAAGTTCTGCTGCTAGCCCCAGCCTCATCCAGTGAGGTACAAAGCTACCAGAGGGCACAGAGTTTGCAGATGAAAGAGAGGGGAAATTATTCAGCCCCAAAAGAGCTGAATTATCATTTGTAGATATTCCCTATGACCTTTTCCCTTCCTGCTACCCCACATATGCAAAGCAGAAGGATACGATTTAGTCTTAACTGAAATTTCCTCTTCACAGAAATGATTACAGCCCTAGGACTGAAATAACTCCAGAGTGCTCTGTCAATAGCACACAAATAATTGGTGACTGATTTTAGGATTGGGAAGCCCGGAGCTGCTACACTGTGTCAATGATTGCTAGTCAACAGGGTCAGAGATGCAATGATTGGGACAACCCTAAACCTGAGGATCTGTCCCAGGCCAATGTGTTGTTAGAGGAAGCTTTTGAACAAATTGATCATTTAAACTCTGAGTCATCAGCACCAAATGGCATTCATCCAAGAGTTTTGAAGGAACCCAAGTATGAAGCTGCAGAACTACTAATGGTGGTATGTAATCTATTGTATAAATCAGCTTCTGCACCAGTTGGCTGGACCATAGCTAATGTGATACCAATCTTTAAAAGAAGGTACTTGAGGCAATCCTGGCAATCATAGACTGGGAAGATTAACTTCAGTAGTGGGCAAACTGCTTGAAACTATAGTAAAGAACAGAATAATCAGACACACAGATGAACATGATATGTTGGGGAAGAGTCAACACAACCTTTGTAAAGAAAATTGGTGTTTCACCAAATTTCTTAGAATTCTTTGAAGGGGGGTCAATAAACATATGGACAAAGGTGATCCAATGGATACACTGTACTTGGGTTTTCAGAAGGCCTTTGACAACCTTTCCAAAGGCTCTTAAGCAAAGTAAGCAGGAAGGGGAGAAGGGGAGAAGCCTTCTAATGGATCAGCGACTGATTAAAAGAGAGGAAACTAAGGGTAGGAATACATTATCAGTTTTCAGGAAGAAAGAGGTAAATAGTGGTATCCGCCAAGGATCTGTACTGGGATCAGTGCTGCTCAAGATCTGAAAAAAGGGTCAGCAGTGAGCTGGCAAAACCCCCAAAACTACTCAAAATAGCTAAGACCAAAGCAGACCTCAAAGCACGGCAAAGGGTGCTCACAAAGCTGGGTGATTGGGCAACAAAGCGTCATTGTGGATTGTTCTCTGAAAACATCTGCTCAGTGTGCAGCATTAGTCAAGAAAGCTAACAAAACCACTAGGAAAGAGAGAGAGAATGAGATGGAAAATACCATAATAGATGATATAAGCAAATATCACAAGTATGCAGGGCCAAGATTAGAAAGGCAAAGGCACAAAATGAGTTCAATCTAGCTAGAGACATAAAGGGTAACAAGAAAATGTTCTACAAATATATTAAGAGGAAGAGGAAGACCAGGGACAGGATAGGCCCATTGCTCAGTGAAGAGGGAGAAACAATAACAGGAAATATGGAAATGGCAGAGGTGCTTAATGACTTCTTTGTCTTGGTTTTCATTAAGAAGATTGATGGTGACAGGATGCCTAAACTACTGAATGCTAGTGAAAATGGGGTAAGTTTAGAAGTTAAAATAAAAAAAGAACAAGTTAAAAATTACTTAGAAAAGATAGATATCTTCAAATCATCAGGGCCTGATGAAATGCATCCGAGAATACTCAAGGAGCTGATAGAGGAGGTATCTGAGCCTTTAGCTCTCATCTTTGAAAAATCATGGAAATCGGGAGAGATTCCAGAAGACTGGAAAAGGGCAAATACAATGCCCATCTATACAAATGGAAATAAGAACAACTCAGGAAACTACAGACCAGTCTGTTTAACTTCTGTGCCAGGGAAGATAATGGAGCAAGTAATTAAGGAATTCATCTGCAAACATCTGGAAGATAGTAAGGTGATAGATAACAGCCAGCATGGGTTTGTAAAGAACAAATCATGTCAAACCAATCTGATAGCTTTCTCTGTTAGGATAACAAGTCTTGTGGATAAGGGAGAAGCAGTGGACATGGTTTACCTAAACTTTAGTAAACCATTTGATACAGCTTTACATGACCTTCTTATCAATAAACTAGGGAAATACGTTGTTATCTTTGTTGAAACTTACAAAGACCCTGATGCAATCATCAGCAGAGAGACAGCCTCAGGGATCCGAGTGAAGAGAATTTTGTAAGGCTGAGCCATTTGTGTAGTTAGAGTTTATTATTCCTGTTGGCCATGGCAAAGAGGGCATGCTTAAATGTAAGGAAATTACTTTGATGAACAGTGAGGAATATCTTTATATCTGGCAATCACCCCTCCTGTTGGCCATGGCAAAGAGGGCATGCTTAAATGTAAGGAAATTACTTTGATGAACAGTGAGGAATATCTTTATATCTGGCAATCACCCCTCTTCATGTGCTCCCCATAAAATGTAATAAGGTGTGGAATCTCAACTTATAGGAAGCCTTCTACTATTCTTGTTTGGAAGGCACTGGTTACTGCAACATCATGATGAGCCCGCGTGTTTTACCTCAAGCACGGCTCAAGCATCAAGTAAAACACGTGCTTATAGTTGTATCTTTTGGCCTGGGAAAACTCCTCTTCACTTGAAAAAGATATGTTCTGGCACAACTTTCTGTGAGAATTTTGCAAGTACTACATTTTTGCTGTGCTCAATTGCATGATAATACCTTGAATCCTTTCCCACTTCTCACTTATGTTGTAATAGTACTGGTATTTGGCTATTAGGAATAAGACAAAAATAATTTCATTTAAGTCAGAGAGTGAATTCCACCTACGACACATCATGGAAATAATCCGGACAACATTTTTTCAATAGGATCTTCATTTGTTCTTTTTAATGAATAGAACCAAAATTTCATTTGGCTTCAAAATGATGTGCTTGCCAGTAGTATGTAATCTGTGCACAGAAAACTCTGGATGGCAGGTGTTCAGAGGAATTTCTCTGTCTATCAAATCTATAATGCCACAGACAAAGGGCTAGGCAGATTCTCAGTTAGGTTCTATAGTAGGATCACTTGCCCCTTAAGGGCTAGGGGCCTGATGCTGGACAATCCTAATAGCTAAAGATGCACTCCTGAATGGGGATCACCTGGTTTCCTTATGAAGAGTAGCAGGAAGCCTCAGATGCTGCTGGTAGTGAGTAGATCCCAGCAGAGAAACTCAAGATTTGTGAGTGGCAGGACAGCCAGAAAAAAGCGAAAGGTACAGGTAAAGATAAATCTGATAACTTTTATTTTGAAGATTTGTTATCTTAATAAAGCCAGAACCCAGAAAGGGTTATAACTGGACAACAGTGTGTTTCTGTCCTTGAGGAAGCCTCTTGAAGGGGAAACTGAGGTGGGGGCAACTCTGAGGCTGTTAGGGGATGCCCTATAAGTAGTGGGCTATTGAGAGGCTCATATTAGCTTGATTATGAAACAATGGCGTGTGCAAATAACAAAATGTATGGTGTTTTTTGACAACAGTCAACAATTGGACTGTGAAAGGATTGATTTATCAACTTTTTTAGCTTAGGGCATGAGCCTTTACCCATTAGGTAAAAGGCATCTGGCTCATAGCTAAGGCTGTAGAGCAGACTTATTATGCTCTCTGTAAGTGGTCTCAATGCCAAAAGGTGGGACAGTACATCATACCTAGAAGGTGGTGTGGGTTACATATATCCCCTAGCTAAGGAAGCCTGCCCTGAAGCTTCAGGGGCATCCCAGTTAAAATCCCAGACAAGCCCTCACTTGGAATGTCAACAGGCAAAATTGAACCTAGGACCTCAGTGCACGAGACTCTACCACATGGGCTAAGAGCCAGCTGGTGTATGGGTTACACTTTCAGATTCACATCTGAAGTATAGAACAAGGAATGATTTGTCTATTACTGGAAAAGTATTAGTGATTTGGGTTAGAATTCATTAAATAAAAATTAAGTCTCGGTTGTACTTGAATGAAATGTGCTTAAACCCAGCTATTCGTTTAATAGTATCTATTGGATTTAAGGAAAACAAAATTGGCCTTCCATGTCTGTCACTTGGTCTCTGCTTGTTTAATCAAGAATGTCTAATCCGTATCTGTTTTCCAGATGACTGGTGTACAAAAGGGTGGTAGGTTTTTCCTCCCAGCTGTCTTCCAGGTATATTTGTCAGTAAAAAATATGACATGTAAAGACTTCGGAATATTTTTTTAGGAATAAATACAATCCAGATTTTAAAAGTTTCGTATATCAAATTTCCATAGAGATGCACATGTAGGGTCAGATAGGTGATAACAGATACTTGATTACATTTTAACATACTCAAGACTCATTTTAGCTTCCTTAAAAACACTCCCAGCATCCTATCCCATGTTTTCTCATTCTAAGATGATGTCCCTGTATTGAATACACAGGCAGCATTTCTGCAGCACTCCCCAGGACTCAGCAAGAGATCAGAAAAATACTGCTGTTTTGCACTTAGAGAAACTTGCTACCCACATATCATCTCCTGGCCTATGCCTCGCTTGCTTTTTGAGACAGCATACCTATTTCATTATGCAGGGAGCCTCTGGGAAGGTGGTCATCCTAAAAACTACACACATAATAGATGACTTTCTTACAGTATAAGGCAACTGATTTGTACCATAAATCTCTCTCCTCTTCTTTCTGCTTAATGACTAAGTGCATGTCTATACTTACAGGAAGATCGACATTCTGAAGGTCAGTCTTCTAGCATTCAATTTAGCAGATTTAGTATAGACCAGTAAATCTAACGCTGAGGGCAGCTCCCACCAGTGTCTGGTATTCCTCCTTTTGTGAGGAGTAAGGGAAGCCAATGCGAGCATTTGGTCCTGTCGGCCTCCTGCAATGTGGACACTGCCTTGGCTTGGCTTAAGGTAAGCCGACTCCAGATACTCTAAAGCTAGGCTTAGACCTGGCCTTAGAGTGATAAAGGGAATACTGGCCCACTTTGTGAGAAAAGCAAACTGGGTGCTGTGAGAAACCTTTCACAGTGCAGACCAGTCTGTAACTTAGGATATGCCTACACTACAAGCTCTACAGCTTCACTACTGCAGCTCTGTAGCACCAGTGCTGTAGTTAGACATTTGTTATGGGGAGATTTTCCATCACTCTAGTAAATCCACTGGTATCAAAGGACAACAGAAGGAAAAGTTCTTCTACTGACCTAGAGGTGTCTACACTGGGGCTTACAAGGATCAATTGCATCTCTCAGGGGTGTGACCATTTTAAAGTTTTAGGTGTAGCCAGCACCAGACTTTCCTCTCATGTTAAAGCTCCTTCAAAGTCTCATCTCTGCCAGTCAGTGTATCCCGAAATACCTATCCCATGTCTTCACAGCAAGCTCATTATTTTGGGCTCTCTGTTTTGACATCTCTGTAAACCTCATTCTACAAGGAGTAAGGGATATTTTGGAATAGTGTTTTATTTCGAAATCTGGTGCTGCGGAGACAGCGCCAAATGACGAAATAAGCTATTTCAAAATAGCATCGAAATAAGCTATGCGTTTTGCGTTGCTCAAATTGTGTATCTTATTTCAGGTTACGGTGCAGTCTGGATGCACCCTTAGAGACTGTTCTGTATGCTGGAAGAGGGAATTTAATTCACGTCAACCTTTATGGCTGTGCATTTAGACCTTGGAAACAGTAGACCCAAAGCACTCTCCTCTTATTCTTCCATGTGACAAATGGCATTAACCACTTCACTATGGTGATTATCCAGGACATATATTGGCAGGGACCTTGGCCTTGCTTTCAGCTTCTTCATGAATATTAAGAAGGTAACATCTGTTAGGCGCAAATGGCATAGCACTGCCATACACAGTCATTTCCTGAGTCTGCAAAGGGATGGGCATTACTAGGCTACAGTCTCTCCTTCATTCTTCTGTTTCCTTAAAAAGTTGTATGAAGTGGAACTTTCCACTTATGAAATGGAATGTTGGGATGAACACGATTTGAGTTCTCATAGTATAATAATCTTATATAATCAAATTGGAGATAGTGAGATACTCTGTACATAATATGTATAGAAAGAGAAACTGTGTTTTAATGTTAGGGTACGTCTACACAGCAACATTATTTCGAAATAACTAGCGTTATTTTGAAATAACTTAGTCCACATCTACACAGCAGGCAGCTATTTCAAAATAATGTCGAAATACTGTCAAGCTGGAGGACTTCTTATTCTGACTCCATTGTATGAGGAGTAAGGGAAGTAGGAGGAATAGTGCTCTATTTCGAAATAAGTGCTGTGTAGCTGCTCCCAAATTTTGAAATAAGCTATTTCAAAATAAGCTATGCAATTGACATAGATCAATTTGCATCGCTTATTTCAAGTTAAGCCCTGCTGTGTAGACACATTCCTAAAGAGTAACATTGCTGTAGATAGAGATGCTATATAAAAGACACACTATCTTCAGGATACAGTATGTTTGGGGCCCACAGATTTTCTTTCTGAGGAAAATATTTCTGAAGGTAATTGTATGTTACTTTGTTCACGTAATTCCATTCCATAGCAAACATTTTTCTGTGAAAGTTTTAGATTGCATCTATATAGTGCTGATTGCTATCGCTTTATTCCTCAGGAGCTGATACACAAAAGCACTTAGGTTAGGGTGGCTACTCACACATCCCCAGAATACTGGCCATTCTGGTACTGCAGGAATGCCCCCCATTGATGTGCAAGATCACAATGAGGATGGCAGGGTGCCACACTTCTCAAAAGGGCATCCCCAGTCTGATACCACACACAACCACATCAGGTTTTGTCTCAGTACCGGATGGGAGATAAACCTTAGAAAAGTAGGGCTGTCCATCTTAAAATTGGACAAATGGTCTAATTTAGGTGCCTAAGGGCCACTCCCCCCCCCCATCTTGGGGACCAATATCCGGGTGAAGGTACCTGAGGTCCCAGTTTTAAACTGCACTGCAATCCACTATACTTCTGCCAAACTTTATTGAAGCCTAAAGTCACTTGAGGGCTACATTATGAGGTAAAAGCTTCCTTGGTGCCTTCATATCTGCCTCTGATGTGTGTACCTCACTCTTGCTGTCTGGATGCCATCTCCTGCCCAATCCCAGAGTCATCCACAAGGGAATATAGGCATTCGCCTGCCTAACTTGCATGTGGGGCTGACCCAGGAGGAGTGCTCATAGGCCACCTACCAGACTCAGCCCCACCCAAAATATGGCTTTCGCTGGTGGTGCAGCAGCAGTCACCTTGTAACTGGGAGTTTCAGATTCACTTCCCTTACTTTCCCAGAAAGGCAGTGAAAGGATTCAAACAAGAGTATACCACTCCTCAGGCAAATGCTCTAACCACTATGGAATCTACTGATTTCTGGCTCTCTGTCTCCCTTGTGAAAGCTCTTCCATTGTGAATAAATCCAGATTGATTGGAGCAGGCAGACCGGACCTTGGGTCTTCCACCTTCAAGGTGGGAGCTCTAATCTCCAAAATACAGGGTCCATTCTTACTGTCTGGCCCATTGAGTTTTTAAGGAGCTAGACACACATGCCTCCTATCGTCTCATCTCCCACTGGCTAGCTTACATGGTGTCCTGCCTATCAGACTGACATCTGTGAATTACATCCTAATTCGTTCATCTCCTGTCACGGACTGAATAGGGAGCATAGGCACCTATCTCAGGGTTTGTGAGCCACAGTGTTGCTCCTGTGGGATTTAGGAGCTTGAAAGCTAGGCATATGATACTGAGTGTTGTAACAATTGAATTCCTTTGTGAATCTAGCCCGATTTTATTATTAATAATAGAAAAATCAAAGCAATTTGCTATGCGTGAGCAAAACAGATCTCTGCCTGGCTACTACGTTCTGTGGTGTGATGCAAGATGATTTAAGTGCTATTGGGAATAACTTAAATTAAAGTATGGAGAGTTTTCACCCCTCATCTCAAATACAGGAATAACCTTCCTGTCCTCATTTGTATGGTAATGCAAGAATTTTGTTTGACGTCAGTCAGTTCTAGCATTAATACTTGAGTCATACTCTATATTTGACTTTAGAAAGTAATTACATAGGATCCATAAATTTAGCTTATACTGATACTGGATTCTTAACATTATTTATGATGGAACTGATGCAGTAGGAAATTAAATCAGTTTCCATAATACTGTTTCATACCTACATCAGATATTATTTTTAAAAGGTTTTTTTCTTCTGACATGTCTCAAAATAAGGTGTGACATTTTGTTTGTCAGAGGGCTAAAATGAAAGAAATTCTTAAATTGCAGCCAGAAAATCAGAAGCAGCTGCCTATCTTTGTGATACAGAGTTAGGGAATCATATCTGCTCTTCTTAATATTATACTATCATAAGCCACAGTCCACAGGGATTTTACATCATATCTTCTCGCAGTACAAATATTTGCCATCTCTGATACCAAACTCTGGAGAGCTGCCAGCTAGCAATGTATGAGATTGCCCTTACTTAAAATTTGATTCTAGAAGCCAAAGACAGCATTCACCCAGAGATCAGGAGATTCTGTGTTGGAAACTCATCACATCAGTATAACTTCAGGAATTTAACAAAAAGTGGGAAATAAACTATTTTGGCTTTGGGGCCTCTGTTCGGTTTTCCCAGAGACTCAGTATGAACTACTCCTTTTATCAAAGAACGGTAGATGGACTTTTCAACTATATGGAGTCATCACAGTGATTAAAAGATTTTTTTTTAAGCTGTTGCATTAAATGTGTCTAGATAGCATTCCCAGCATTGCCATTACTAAATGCAGTTCAGTTGGAGAGAGGCATTTGAGTGAAGCTTCCATCCTCTTTTGACATTTTCAGTTTGTTTGCACTGGAAAAAAAAAAAAAGAACTATCATAGCAAGTCTTGGAGCCCAAGTCAACTGACATGAGCTTGCACTAGGAAGCTAGAAATAGCAGGTTAGACATCTGGGCTTGGGCTCTGAGACCCACCTTCTTTGCCTGGGTTTCAGAATCTGGGCTCCAGGCTGAGCTGAAAAGAAACTGCTGTTTCTTTCTCTGTAGCCTGAGCCTAAGACAACTGACCTGGGTTCCAAGATTTGCTGCTCCGAGTCCAGTAAGCAGTGGAAAGGCTGGAAATGCTGCTAGACACTGCCTCTGCCAAATTCTCTGGTTCAGCAACAGTCAGATCCCGAGAGTGCTCATCTAGACAGGTCCAAAAACCTAAGATATTTTAACAAAAAACTAAAAACTAAACTAAAATGAAACTAAAGTCATTCCCATTATGATTTAATCCATTTTTGGTGTTTTTAAAATTAAATGCAATCACTGATCCCTTCTCATATATCCATTTGGAAGTAAAAAGAAAAAAAATTTCCCTCAGGAAACTGGATGCATGTTGCACACCTTTGTCATGAACTAGAGTAATAAGAAACCTTGCATGCTTCAATGCAAGTGAACTGAGATCAGCCTAAGGAAGAATGTCAGATTAACAATCAAGTTGCCTAACAGTCGGTCTTGTGAAAGACCATTATTCTTTTAGGTAAAATGTCATATTATACATTGGTTTATTTAATAAAAAGCTGCTTGAAATGTGAACGTCTATCCTGACATAGGAACCCAGTTTAAATTCCTTTGTGGATTAATCTGATTTCTTTCAACTGCAATTTTTTTCTTTTATTCACTAGTTGAAAAGCAAATATAGCAGTGATTTAGATATCATATAACAAGGTGTTTTTGTGTAATTTCAGAGTTATATAGTATTATTTATCCTACAGTGCTCAAGCATAGTTTTGTACAGGTAGAAAGACATGGTTACTTCTCCCAAAGACCTTGTAAGCTTGGTTGCAAATGGTAAGATTTTTACCAATTATTTGTAATCACCTCTTTAAGTGTCTTCAGAGTCGTTGACTAATCATCCTAAAATATCCCTTTCAAATCCACTTTGCAGTACTGTGCTATTTTATTGATATATGGGAGCAGGTGAATGAGGTTTTCTTTTTGTTTCTTTTTACTGGTGGCCCCAACTGTTTTTTCTGGAGACCAATGGCTGCCTTCATTCCTTTCTGAGGCAACCATGCAGTCCTACCACTAATAGACTACTTCTCTTAGGGCATGTCTACACTAGGACATTATTTCGAAATAACTTATTTTGAAATAATAACTCCCAAAATAACTATTTTGAAATAGTGTGACCACACTACAGGGACGCCTCGGAATTAGTCTGAGGCAGGCTCCCTTAATGTGGACGTGCTATCTTGATTTAGAGTCCCAGGAAGCACTGGGGAGTAATTACTTTGAATGACTCTGGGGAGTAGTTATTTAGAAATAGCAGTAGTGGAGCATCCAGGCTACTGATATTTCGAATTAACTATTTTGAAATAAACATTATTCCTCCTGGAAAGCAGGAGTTATTATTTTGAAATAACTAGCCTCTTATTTCTAAATAACGGGCTTAATAGTGTGGACGCTCTACTTGTTATTTAAAAATAAGGGGAATTGTTTTGAAATAATTCCCTAGTGTAGGCCAGGCTCATATGCAGCACCATCTTTCCTCCTCGCTCATTTACCAGCTGTGGTAATATGACAGGACCAACAGGGTTTTTCACCTGTCAGCCCTTTTTATATCAGACCCATGACCAGTAGCTGAATAAAGTGACCCTGAAACAGCTTCTTTAAAACAAAGTGTTATTTGTTCCACCCAAAGTACAGTAGACTTCCGATAATCCGGCACCTTTGGGACCCAGGTGGTGCCGGATTATTGGATATGCCGGACTAAAGGGAGGTACTCTGGCGGGGGAGGGAGGGAGGGCTGTGACAGGTCTGCTGGGACCTGCACTGCCTCTGGTGGGAGCAGGAGGGGCGGGGGGCGGCGGGGAACGGCACGGCGAGGGCCGAACCCTCCGCCATTTTGCAGGGAGGCAAAGCCTGCAAGCGGCGGCAGCAGAGAGAGGCGAGAGGCAGGCAGCTGCTACAAGAAGTTGTTAGTCAATTACACTACCACTGGCTGGATCCACAGGCGACAGGCTCGCAATTTATCTTTCCTCTACTGCCTCTGGCGGGGTTGGGGGGCAGTGGGGAATGGTGCGGTGAGGGCTCCCTGCCCCGCCCCCCGCCCCTGCCCCCACCAGAGGCAGTAGAGGAAAGGTAAATTGCAAGCCTGTCGCCTGCGGATCCAGCCGGCGGTAGTGTAATTGACTAACAACTTCTTGAAGCAGCTGCCTGCCTCTCGCCCCCTCTCTGCCTCCGCCGCTTGCAGGCTTTGCCTCCCTGCAAAACGGTGGAGGGTTCGGCCCTTGCCACGCCGTTCCCCAGCGACCCCCGCCAGCCCCTGGTCCCCGCCCTCCTGGCCCTGCCCCAGCCAGAGGCAGTGGAGGAAAGATAAATTGCAAGCCTGTCGCCTGCGGATCCAGCTGGCGGTAGTGTAATTGACTAACAACTTCTTGAAGCAGCTGCCGGAGCACTTCCAGGTTCCAGTTGGTGCCGGACTATCGGGAGTGCCGGACCACTGGATGCCAGACAATTGGAGTTTTACTGTACATAGAAATCAGAGACAAGAAGTAAAACAATAAGGGCTGGATTCACGAAAGGTGCCCAACTACCACTTTGAGTGCCAAAGACCCAGAATTGGACCCCATTGGGATTAACAAAACCCCTTCTCACCTACTGCTGAGCCTTGTAGGTGCCTCAACTTACTTGAAATCAAGTTCCGTAGGCACCAAAGTTTCTGCCTTTGTGCATGTACACGGCAGCCTCACTCTAGGGCTGTGTCTACATTGGCACCCCTTTCCGGAAAAGGGATGCTAATGAGACACCTCGGAATTGCAAATCCGGGGATTTAAATATCCCCGCGGCATTTGCATTACATAACTGCCGCTTTTTCCGGCTCGGGTTTTTGCCGGAGAAAAGCCAGTCTGACGCGATTTTCCGGAAAAGGGTTTATTTTCCGGAAAATCGCGTCTAGACTGGCGCTTTCTCCGCAAAACCCCGAGCCGAAAAAGCGACAGTTATGTAATAAATGCCGCGGGGATATTTAAATCCCGCCTGATTTGCAATTCAAGTGTCTCATTAGCATCCCTTTTCGAAAAAAGCCAAATGCAGACACACAGCCTAATATGTCTACACTGGCAGCTTCTTGAGCAAGAACTGTTTTGCAGAAGAGTTCTTGCAAAAGTCTTCCACAAGAGCGTGTCTACACTGGCATGTGCTTTTGCATGAGATGTGCTTTTAATGGCAGTGTGGACGCTCTCATGCAAGAAAGCTCTGATGGCCATTTTAGCCATAGGGGTTTCTTGTGCAAGAAATTCATGTTGCTTGTCTACACTGCCCTCTTGTGGAAGAGCTCTTGCGCAAGAGGGCTTATTCCTCATGAGGAGAGGAATAACTCTTCTGGAAGAAGCCCTGTTTTCCAACGCTATACTGTAAATTTACTTGCACAAGAACGTGCGTGCAGTGTAGACACCCAGCAAGTTTTTGCGCAAGAACAGGGGTTCTTGCGCAAGAAGCCGCCAGTGTAGATGTAGCCTAGGTGTCTTCATGGTAAGCCCCAGTGTAATGCATAGACCAGAGGAAGATAGGTGTTCCTCCACCCAACTAACTTGTGGGGCCTGTTCTGGTAGGTGTGCTCTGAGTGCACACAAAATGGGGGAGGACTTCCCTCATAACTTTTACCCTATTGATATAGATTGGGTCCTGGATTTCTCACATGAATTTTCTAATCACCAGGGTACAGAGTCATTCTCCTGCTTGTTTGCTCTCTCTCATGTCCTGTGGGAAATGAACATGTTGCAATTTGTTGTTTTTTGGGGGGCCAGAATCTATGTGCAAATGTTGGAATCTAGAAACCTAGGACAAGTGCAGAAAAGAAACAATCTTCACATAGTATAGAATTCATCATTGTTTTGTTTTTATTCCTTGCTATTTGTTGACCCATATTGGAACAGTCTGTTTTTAATATTTTAATAGAAACTAGCGGAACATAAGTGTGGGTTTCTAGCTGCTGCTAAGCTGAAATTCTACTATGTGTTTTTTTTATATAGTTTCAGAATCAATACAGTAATGAGTTTACATTTTACATTTCTGCTGTTTAGGTGCCTAGTTAAATATAATACATTTAAATCACAACTACTCTGAAACATTTTATTGTCACAACACTTTTATTTTAGAGTACTTTCAGTGACAGCTTTGAATCCTTTTTCTTCATTAGAAATTCAGAGAATTGTTTTAGCAGGTATTCCAGAAAAAGAAAAAGAATCAGCCGCTTGGCTTATGATAATTATTGTTGCTCACAATAATAATTGTATCTTGCATATATTAAGATCTGTTTAGTTAGATGTAAATCTATCCCTTGCAAACAAACTTACACAGACTGACACTAAAACATCAGTGAGATTTGTAACATCTATGGTATTTCTCAACTCTGTCATATTTGAAATCATGCTCTTGAATTTGATTCAAAAGTCTCTGCCTCATCCCTTTTCACCAATTTTTTTCCTCTAGAAACATTAGCAATGTTTGCATATCAATTGTGTGATCTTGTTTGTATTTTAGTTATACTGTAGAATGAAGAGCCCCTTATAGATAAAGGGGCAAATCCCATTTATTTTTCCCAAATGAGAAGCTCCATTGGATCATATTCAGGTGAAATCCTGGCCCAAATAAGTCAATGAGAGTTCCTCCAGACAATGAAATCATGTGGCTTCCCAGGACGCAGATCTTTTTGTGACTTTTTCTTGAGCTGGAGGGCAATGAAATATTTGGCCTTGACGTATTTAGCAAAGTACAATGTAACTGTGCTGTCCCAGCTTATTTTACACTGGCTTTCACATCCGATGGAACATCTGTTGTCCTCCTCCCCCCACCAGCTTTGATCTCTTTCATGTACACTTGACCATGGCTGACAAAGGTCAAGTCACTAAGGTCTCTGTGGTATTGTCAGATCTGCACTGTTGATTTCTGAAATTTGGAGTTATTTGTCCAGGCCCAGGACTTGCAACAACCAGAGCACCAAAATTTAGCTCCTCTTACGTGGGCTATACTGGAAAAAGAACAGCTATGCAGCTCCATCCCTTGGGTAGATTTATATTGGTAGAGCTGAGCCAGAATGAGGTGTGGTCTAATAAAAAATAAGATGGCTCAAAAGAATGAAACATCGAATCCTAGTCAGTAGGAAAAGGCAGGATGTGTATTATTTCATTAGTTATGATGTGGCACTATTTAATTAATATGAAAATGAATTATGCAAAAGACCACTTTTGGGAAGGGGTGGAGACAGGTTAGGATTGTGGTATGATGAAGCTGGTGTCTCTGTTAAGTTATTGCACTGCTCATCATTTTATCATAACAATTTAATTGTTTTTATTGTTCACAATGAAATCTTAACATCCCAGCAAGGGGAAGGGGCTGTTTACACTTCCCTTTGAAATACTTTTTGAGGCTGTCTGCAGATTCAGAAAGGCATTACTGGCTCTGTTTGCATTCCAGTTACACTTGGAAGATTTTCTTTAGAATCATAATGGCTAGAAACACTTTTTATATAAAATGAAAACTTACATTCTGGGCATAATTCTATAGAAGAGGTGGATTCTCCAGAGAATTCAGCAGCCATGGAATCACAGAGTAATACACTGACTTCCCTTGCCATGACTTCTACACGCTCACATCTATTGCACACATGCATGCCCATCAACCCTGAATTAGTACATGCAAATAGATATCTCTGCATATGAATATGGCTTCTTCAACTGATTCCACACAGATTTTTACAGTTGCAGTCTCAGTAGCTCATTCTGAAATGCTGTACCTATCAACTGGCTTATTAAACCAAGTCTCCTGGACCAAAAATGGATAGTCTCTCTCAAAAATGGATAGTCTCTCTGTTCTAAAGTCTAGGCCAGGGGTGGACAATAATTTTTGACCGAGGGCCACTCCAAGAATTTGGAAAGTGGTCGAGGGTCTCACTCTTCCATGATATTAATGGAGGAGGTGCAGGGTCTGGGATGGAGGCTGGGTGCAGAAGGGAGCTTGGGGTAAGGGAGGTAGTTTGGGGGAAGAAAGCAGTTGTGACCTGGGGCACCGGATTGGGATGCAGGGGGTTGGATTGTGACCTAGGGCAGGGAATTAGGGTACAGGAAGGGAGTGCAGGGATTTAGGTTGTGAGCTAGGGCAGGAGGGGACTGTGATCTGGGGCAGGGGATTGGGGTGCCGATCTGGGAGGGGATATGGTACAGGAAGGGGGCAGAGGATTTGGGTATATGGAGTAGGGGGCAGGAATGGGGGGAGAAGGTTGGGGAAGGGAGGGGCTGGGGTGCCAGAGGCAGGATCTGGCCAGGAGACTTATCAGCCAGCAGCCATTCCTGAATCAGCCTCCCTGCCCCTGCACAAGCTGCAGCCAGGTGCTCTGGAGCCTTTTGTGCTTCGTGGCTGCCTGCTATTGAAACAGCCAGCTCCCAATGGCCAGTTTCTAGCCAGAAACTGGCCAATGGGATTGTGCTGGGGACAGGAGCAGCAACTAAAGCTTTCCCCCTTCCCCTCTGGACTCAGTTTTTAAAGAAAAACCACCGTGCAGCTGGGTTTCTGAGCAGCATGCGCATGGGCGAGACAAGCGGGGAGCCTGCCTGGGGCTCCCCGCAGCATCTGCAGGCTAGATCCACCGGATCCAACCCGCGGGCTGTATTTTGCCCAGGCCTGGTCTAGGCATAGTGGCTTTACTAGAACAGAACCGTGTAAGCCATAACGGGGTTTAATATCTCACAGTTGCTTACACTAGCATCCTGCTAAAACTAATGTGTCTGAAATGTCTGCAGTACATCTAGCTTCACCAAGATGGTCGGGTGACTGTCTAGCACAGCAGTCTCCAACCTTTGTAGGCACAAAATCGCTTTTTTTAATGTAAGTGCAATCCAAGATCTACCTCAAATATAAATACCCTGGCCCCGCCCTCCATCTGGCCCCTTCTCTGAGACCCCACCCCTGCTCATTCCATCCTCCCTCTCTTGCTCATCCTCACTCACTTTCATCAGGCTGGGGCAGAGGGTTGGGGTGCAGCAGGCTCTGGTCTTGGGTTTAAGGGATCTGGACTGTGAGAGGGGCTCTGAGCTGCTCTTGGGGCAGGCAGTTGGGATGTAGGAGGGGGTTCTAGGTGCAGGCTCTGGGAGGGTGTTTGGTTGCAGGGGTGCTCGGGGCTGTGGCAGGGGCTTGGGGTGTTGGAGGAGGTTCATGACTGGGGAAGGGTTTCAGGATGTAGGCTCCAGCTGGGCCCTGCTTACCTCAGGTGGCTCCTGGGTGGTGGTGCAGTGGGGCTAAGGCAGGCTCACCCCTGCCCTGGCCCTGCACCACTCCCAAAAGCAGCCAGCAAACTCCATCCCAAGTCTTGTTGTGCCCCCTGTCTACTCTGTGGAGATAGGATACAAGGTGGGAGGGGGGCACCCTGACATCAGCGCCCCTCTTATTCCTCCCCTGCCCTGCACAGAAAGCAGGAGGCTCCCCAGGGGGAGGGGCAGCTCCAAGGCAAAGGGCAGGAGATGAGCCACAGTAGGGGAAGGGCAGCTGAAGTGCTGGCATGTGATAGACTCTTGGCCAAACCACTCAGGATCACTTGTCAGAGGCTCCAAGGTCTACCAGTAGACCGATCTACTGGTTGGTGACCACTGGTCTAGCAGGTTCTAATTAGATACTTTCCATCTCACAACTCTCAAGCCTGATTACCCTTCCATTCTGCCATACTGGAACTGGAAATCTAGTCCAGACAATGCTGACTATTTACTTCTAAGCAGTAACATTGAGAAGGCTTTCCCTATGTAACATACCAGTTTTGTGTGTGGATATTATAGACCATGATCCTGCAAAGAGTTCTGTGTGGGCAGATCCCAACTGTGAACTGCCTACATGCAGGGATCACTCTGGCATGGCTGTCAGATATGGGCAAAAGGACGCTGTCAATTTGAAATGCAATTTAAGTGACTCACAAGTAGTTTACTTTCAGTGTGAAACCTATCTCCTAATTCTCCTGCCAATTTGTGGCTTTATAATCACGTTATCTTATTTCTCCTTTGTAGTTTTACACCCACGCAAAGAGAGGAAGTTATTACACAGAAGAAACAGTGATACTGACTGTGCACAAACGGATGTCAAATGCATCAAGCAAACAAACCGAAAAAAGAGAAATTCTTTATTCTCAATCTTTCTGTCAAATCAATCCACATTATTTGTTATAATTGTAAGAAACAATTTCAGCAATTGTGTGATTAAGTTGACAGGATTTACAAAATATGTTTATATTCAGTATATTAATTGTGAAGACAAAATTGTACAGTTGCTCTGAAATGTCTCAACCAGAAAGTTAGATTACAATTAATTAAATTATTTTGACATTGGATGTATCCCAATTGATCTGCAGAGGAAGATCAAAGACCCTACCAGGAAGAATGATGGGAAAGCCACAGGGAAAGGCGACGCATATGAGCAATTACTACCATCAACCTTGTGGATCATCAAAAAGCTAAACAAACCCTGGAGGAGAAGGGAAAATTGGGGGGAGGTTCTGCCTGAAGCCACATGTCTTTCTGAGTATAGTGGAGCCAATTCCCGCAGAGCTTGAGATCCTACTATTTTCAACCAAGTTCATTAAATTCATCAGAATAATTTCCTTGAGATTTTTCACTAAGGCCCCAGTCCTGCAGAAGTGTGCGCATGTGCTTGAGATCAACAGAACAGACAACTTGTATGCTTAGAATCAAAAGGGATGGTTCTGTGTCACATTATTGGATTTTAATAGGAAAATGCAGATTATTGTTTCACCCACTGTTGTGTGTTTGCGCCAAATTCTGTGCTAAGTGGACGATGTGAGGTGTCTAATGAAAGCTTATGCTATGCTGAATCTGACTGTGCTACTCATACTTGTATGATTTTGGTATGTAAAGTTATGAATATAGCCTCTGTATGTCTAGACTGCAGGCTTTTTTTGGAAGAAGCTTTTCCGGAAGAGATCTTCCGAAAAAACTTCTTCTGAAAGAACACGTCCACACTGCAAAAGCGCATCAAAAAAGCAATCTGCTTTTTCGAAAGATAGCGTCCACACTGAATGGACGCTATCTTGCATTTAAGCCGTGATTGCTATGGATGGAGTAGCCTTCTGGGCACCTGTGCTTTTTCCTCTTTCCTCTTCTTCCGAAAAAACTCCCTCTTCCCCGTCCACACACGCCATTTTCCAAAAGAGCTCTTTTGGAAAAAGGCTTCTTCCTCGTAGAAAGAGGATTACCAATGTCGGAAAAACCCCTCTGTTCTTTCAATTTTCTTGAAGAAGAACGCGATTGCAGTGTGGCTATAAGTGAAGTTTTTTCAGAAAAACATCAGTTTTTCTGAAAAAACTCTGTACTATAGACATAGCCAGGGAGACAGAAGCAGGCGTCACTCACTTATTGTGAGGGGTAGTGGCCCAGTGAACGCTGCATAGATAATGACTCTTAAGTGTTGCCAATTGACAGGAGTATACTACCCTTTGGTATATATGGTCATGCCAATTTTCTTCCACAATTTGATCTGAGGAAGTGGGTCTGGCCCACGAAAGCTCATCACCTAATAAACCATCTTGTTAGTCTTTAAAGTGCTGCATAGTCCTGACTTTTGTTTCAGCAAGGCCAGACTAACACGGCTACATCTCTATTGCAAGATTATAAAAGTATCCTTGGGGTGCCTCCATCTTTGTCTTCACTCTTGCTTTCCGCTACAGAAGCAACTGTGCTAAATAAAGACAGAAAGGCAGGAAGGAGCGTTGACCCATCCTAACATAGGATGTACTTCAGAGACTTCTAAGCCAGCAGTTTGTTACATCTCTGCTAAGAGCCTGAATCAAGAACTTGGTGACTAATGTATGTAATGTGCTTTCTTTAACAAATAATAATAATAAACCTTTAGATTTTAGATTCTAAAGGATTGGAACAGCGTGCTCTTTTGGGTAAGATCTAAAGTATAAATTGACCTGGGACTGTGGTTGGTCCTTGGGGTCTGGGAGAACCTGTTCGGAGTTGGTGAGATTAGTTTGATAACCTCTCACCTGTGTAAGGCATGGTGCTGCTTGTGGCACAGGTAAAGCTGGGATGTCGAGGGGGATTGCTTATGAAACATCTTGCTGGCCAGAGTGACAGCTGGAGTGTTCATTGTGGCTGGTTTGGTGCCTTATAGAGGAGGACCCCACTCTGGGGCTGTAAATAGCCCTGATTTGACCCACTCAGTGGTCTACCAAGACCACCTGTTATATTACAGGCTGTTGAGTAAAGAGCATTGCATTTCCAAAGCGTTTGAGAGCTTCCTTTGAATGCCGGTGCTCATCTCAATGGGATTCTCTCACATCGTCTATTTGCCTCACAAACTATTTTTCATTTCAAGGTGCTTTTATCTGGAATGTATGCAGAAGTATTGTATTATTTTTCCATGTGAAACTTTTGATCCTGTATGAATATTTTAAGTGATTAACGCTGTGGTTACAGCACTTTTGTCTTGTTCATGGTAGAATAAAACCTAAGTTTGGTAACCTGTGACATAACGGGACAAGTCCTAATGTCTAGTAACACACACCATCTAAGTTTTGTTTTGAAAGGCTTACAGACATACTGCTAGCCTGAAAGCAATTCCTTCTTTCTGACTTTTCTTATCTAAGTCCCAGACTGTCCCTTTCCTTTGCAGAAGGGCCTGTGGGGAAGGGAACAAGAAGCCTTTACCTCATATGTATCTCTCACAGGAACACAGACCAGGCAGTACCCGGATGTCAGATTAGGAAGGGCTGTGGAAATTGCTTCATCAATTTTGGTCAGCAGAGCAGCCCCTTGGTGACTATTGTCCCAAAAGCAAAACTAGCAGTCTCCTTTGGCTTGACTAAAACTTGTATCCCTTACCAACAGTTTCATAAGAAGTCTTGGCCAGTCCATACAAGTGGCTTTCAGAAAGCCTTTGATAAGGCATCAGACTTATGCAAATGAAGCAGTCATCAGTCACTGGTTAAAAGGGAACAAAGGATAAGAATAAAATATCAGTTTTCACGGTGGAGAGAATAGCAGATTTGCCCCCAGGGTTCTGTACTGAGTCCAGTGCCATTCAACATATCCATCAAGGAGGTAAATAGTGAGATGGCAAAGTCTGCAGATGATACAAAGATAGTTAGGTCCAAAGCTAACTATGAAGAGTTGGGCAGCCTGGGGCAGCTACTATACATGGAAAGATTCCTGTGAATACTTTGGGGGTTGTACTGACTCCTGGACCATCGCAGGTTCATGAAGGTGAAAAGGATACTATCCAGGGAATATGCTGCTCCTCTCCAGAGTATGTCCGCTGTCCATGGTTAGTGATGGCTGCACCATGCTGGGTCTCTGCTGTCCCTCAGTGCTTTGGATAGGACAGGATTAGGTCCTAGTAATGGATTGTGATGTGTCTTACATCTGGACCAGGCTTGCTCTTGCTATGCCAGCACTTTCCCTGAGGGAATTCTCCCTGAAACCTTCACATGGAGCCCAGGGAAGGTAATTTGGAGCCGGGTCTGTTGTTAAAGGGTTTTGTTATTATTATTATTTCAAATCTCTTCAACAAAACAAGATCAAAGCTTCCCCAAATCTGTCCCTCCCCCCATAAGTTCCTCTACCCAAACATTCCTGACTCTTACCCTTGTGACATTAGGACTGTTCACCATCTCCCTTCAATTCTTTCCAGTTCTAGCTCCAGCCTCTAGCAGGCATTGCAGCTCACTCTCTCTCCATTTCTCGCTCCTTTTTTGTATGAGGATCAGCCCAACAAGCTGCAGGTCTTTTCCCAGGTGCCATGTGTGGGACTAATCAGCCAGTCAGCTGTTGTGCTGTGCTAAGGAATGGTACCCTTTATACCTTCACAGACCTATATTACGTATTTCAACACTAACCTAGTATTCTTTTGTGTATCAATAGTAATAAGGTTAAAATAACAGAGAAAACAAATAGAACAAAACTTAATGTTAACAAATCTCTGGGACCGGATGGCATTCATCCAAGGGTTCTAAAAGAACTCAAATGGGAAATTGCTGAACTATTATCTGTGGTTTGTAACCTATCCCTTAAATCGGCTTCCGTACCTAATGACTGGAAGGTAGCCAACGTGACACCAATATTTAAAAAGGGCTCTAGAGGCGATCCGGGCAATTACAGACCGGTAAGTCTAACTTCGTACCTGGCAAATTAGTCAAAACAATAGTAAAGAATAAAATTGTGAAGCATGTAGAAGAACATAATTTGTTGGACAAAAGTCAACACGGTTTCTGTAAAGGGAAATCCTGTCTTACTAATCTATTAGAGTTCTTTGAAGGTTAACAAACATGCGGACAAGGGGATCCAGTAGATATAGTATACTTAGATTTCCAGAAAGCCTTTGACAAGGTCCTCACCAAAGGCTCTTGTGTAAATTACATGGCCATGGGATAAGAGGGAAGGTCCTTTCTTGGATTGAGAACTGGTTAAAAGACAGGAAACAAAGGGTAGGAATAAATGGTAAATTTTCAGAATGGAGAGGGGTAACTAGTGGTGTCCCACATGGGTCAGTCCTAGGACCAATCCTGTTCAATTTATTCATAAATGATCTGGAGAAAGGGGTAAGCAGTGAGGTGGTAAAGTTTATGGATGATACCAAACTGTTTAGGATAGTCAAGACAGAAGCAGACTGTAAGGGACTCCAAGAAGATCTCACCAAACTGAGTGATTGGGCAACAAAATGGCAAATGAAATTTAATGTGGATAAGTGTAAAGTAATGCACATCGGGAAAAATAACCCCAACTATACGTACAGTATGATGGGGCTAATTTGGCTACGACAAATCAGGAAAGAGATCTTGGAGTTATTGTGGACAGTTCTCTGAAAACTTCCACACAGTGTGCAGCCGGTCAAAAAGGCAAATAGGATGCTAGGTATTATTAAGAAAGGGATAGAAAATAAGACCCAGAATATATTACTGCCCCTGTATAAAACTATGGTACGCCCACATCTTGAATACTGTGTACAGACGTGGTCTCTCACCTCAAAAAGATATTTTGGCCTTGGAAAGGGTTCAGAAAAGGGCAACTAAAATGATTAGGGGTTTGGAACGGGTCCCATATGAGGAGAGGTTAAAGCGACTGGGACTTTTCAGTTTAGAAAAGAGGAGACTGAGGGGGATATGATAGAGGTCTATAAAATCATGAGTGGTGTGGAGAGGCGGATAAAGAAAAGTTATTTATTAGTTCCTAAATAGAAGAACTAGAGGACACCAAATGAAATTAATGGGTAGCAGGTTTAAAACTAATAAAAGAAAGTTCTTCTTCACACAGCGTGTAGTCAGCATGTGGAATTCCTTGCCAGAGGAGGCTGTGAAGGCTAGGAATATAACAGAGTTTAAAGAGAAGCTAGATAATTTCATGGAGGTTAGGTCCATAAAAGGCTATTAGCCAGGGGATAAAATGGTGTCCTTGGCCTCTGTTTGACAGAGGCTGGAGAGGGATGGCAGGAGACAAATCGCTTGATCATTGTCTTCGGTCCACCCCCTCTGGGGCACCTGGTGCTGGCCACTGTCGGCAGACAGGATACTGGGCTAGATGGACCTTTGGTCTGACCCGCTACGGCCGTTCTTATGTTCTAAAATTGAGCTAATTGGAATTGCATCATAATACAAAAAGGAATAGCAACAAAGCCAAGAGAGGCAGTACATGATATTTTAATACATTGAGCAGTAACTGAAAATATACCATTGCCAGTGTTGGTGGCAGTAAATCCCTTCCCAGTCCCAAGTTCTGTTTCCCCTTCAGGAGTGTAATTAGCTGCCCAGTGCTCCCTCCAAAGTCTACTTAATGGGTGCGTCTAGACTGGGAAGATTTTGTGCAAAAACTTGTCAGCTGTCTACACTGGCCGCTTGAATTTGCGCAAGAGCACTGACTTTGTAATGTACAAAATCAGTGCTTCTTGCGCAAATACTTTCACACTCCTGCTCAGGAAGAAGCCCTCTTGCGCAAGAATACTTGCGCAAGAGGGCCAGTGTAGACAGGGAAGGATTGTTAAAAAAAGCCCGATGGCGAAAATTGCCACCGGAGCTTTCTTGCGCAGAATCTCGTCTAGACTGGCCATGGATGCTTTTGCGCAAAAGCACTTTTTGCGCAATAGCATCCGTGCCAATCTAGACGCGCTTTTGCAGAAATACTTTTAACAGAAAAACTTTTCCGTTAAAAGTATTTCCGCAAAATCATGCCAGTCTAGACGCAGCCAATGTGTATAATCAGCAAAAGGAAAATCACGGAGGAGTAGTAAACAGCCAGCACTAAGGACCCGATCCTGCACCATCTTGTGCATCCTTAGCTCCTGTTGAAGGCTATGGGAAATGAGAACCAGCAGTAAGAGATTTGCCCCAAGTAAAATATGGCTGGAGGAAAAATATGTTAGTCTGAAAGCTGAGAACTTTTTTTCCATTGTAACCTCAAACTCTCATTCAAATATGAGAATGTTCGTTTATATTGGTTTGGAATATTTCCTGCTTAGTTACCATGCACATTAAATCTTTAAATCTAAATGTTAGTCAAGCGCACTTCCATAGTGGTTTTTAATTAAAGCATCATTTTGGTGCTTTCATAATTAAAAAATGCACAGCAATAATACGTCATATGTAAGCTTCCTATTCAGGGATTGTAATCAAAATTTAATGGAATATTTAGCAATGTGCAGATTTTGTCCTAATTGAAACTGGGAATTGAAACTGTCACATTCAATTTAAGTGCTTAAAATAATAAAATCTAAATTGTTGGTGGCAGAGAGAACACAGGAAGCAAGAACTACAATTGGATGTATTTCTCCAGATATAGTTAATTAATCTGATAGACTCCAGAGAGAGGCTTGTTTAATCATCTGGCCCATATTTCTTTAATTCTGCTTAATGTCAATACTCTACACAGACAGCATTACAAAATCAGTTTTTAAACTATGTAGAAAAATTGAACAGCAGCTCCAAATTACTTCTTTTCTGCTTATCTTTAATTTATTTCAGTATAGGTGTGTTAACAGATGTTGTAAGCCTTTCATATTAGAGCATCTTCCTCTGCACATTTTTACAGTCAACTATAAACAGTATTGCATTTCCTATTAATGAGATTTGTGTATAAATTAGAAGTACCCTTTGGGAACACAAATACTACTATTTAATCACAACGTTCCTTCTTCAGGATTTGAATGAAACAACCACAGATGCAGCTGGTTATTCCATTGTCAAATGGGGAAAAAGTTATTTAAAAATGTGTCTGGGTATTTAGTTTATAATCTAATTTAATAATTTTCACGCTTCATATGATTATATAAAAATTGGAGACAAATGGAAAGTATACAATCTTTCTTCTCTCCCAATATTTAATTGCTTTTAATAACAACCTATAAGATACAGGCTGATTGTCCAAAATCTGGGATCCTCTGGTCCAGCCATGTCCGTGGTCCTGCAGAACTGGGGAGCTCTGTGCCCGGGGAGCCCTGGCTGTGTGGGGCAGTAGCGGGACAAGCTAGCTCCATTCCTGGCAGGGATCCCTGGTCAGGCAGGAGAGAAGCAGGGCCATGGAGGTGGGGGAGCTCTGTCCCTTGGGAGTCTCAGCTGGGTGGGGGCATCGGCGGGAATGGTGAGCCCCATCCCCAGTGAGGATCCCTGGTCGGGTGGGGGAGAAATGGGGCAGTGGAGGCTGGTGAGCTCCATCCCCGGGGAACCCCAGCCAGTGGGACAGCAGTGTGATAGGTGAGCCTTGTCCCAGGCGGACATCCCTGGTTGGGCAGGGGAGAAATGGGGCCATGGAGGCTGGGGAGCTCCAGCAGGCCAAGCCCAAGTCCAAGCCCTTCAGGCTGGAGCCCAGGGGCAGTGGGGCTGGAGTGGCCTGCAGGGAGTGGGAGCATCCTGGGCGGCCAGTGGCAGGAGACCTCCCCATATCTAGCAAATTCCCTCATTTGGGATGGCTCAGGTCCCAAGGGTGCTGGACAAGGGAGGACCAACCTGTAACATTTAAAAACAAAGAGTCAACAGGAGTTTCCCCGAGTAAAAACAGTAGAAACAAAACATGGATTTCAGGATTTATCTGCAAATAAATGTCATGTAATCATTTTTCCTTTCAATATTTAATCCTTTGAAAACTGGAAGCATCTAAAACACACCATTCAAACATTACTTAGTATTATTTAACAAGACATGAATCAAAGAACGTGTGTACATTGCTCAAAGAGAGCACAATGTAATGAGTAATGTTACATTCAAGTCTGATTAAACAAAGATTCTGTTAGAGTGATACAGAAAGATTTTGGCAGCTGGAAGAAGTTAGTTCAAACACCATCCCTTGGCTTTCATTGCCTTCCTTAACCTCTTTGCTCTTGGTAGGGGGGCCGACAGACTTGATGATCCCCTGGGCAAGATGGGGGGGTGGCTCTGTGCTCTCAGAAGAGAAAGGGCCTCAGGTGGAAGGGGCAGGACTAGGTCAGCCAGATTTCAATGCTGCCCAGAGTGCACTGCGCTGGCCCCCCCAACTCCCGAGCCAGCCCTGAGAGTCATCCAGAGCATGCTGAATGGGGCTCCCACAGTGATTTAAAGGTCCTGGGGTTCTGGACGCTACAACTTCTGTCGTAACAGCCCTGGCCAGGAGCCCCAGGCACTTTTGAATAGCCAGGTCCAGAGCAACTGCCCTCCCCTTGCTCCTCCCTGTTGGGAGGCCTGATTCTCGGTCCTTTAGTGCATCAATAAAATGTTAGAATGTCTCCAATATATTGAGTAGCATGGAATGTTCTCTACACTCAACCTGTGACAGATCAAAAGCAGTAAAAAGAAAGTTGCAAAAGCAGCATGAAAGTCACATTCTGTACGAGCTGTTGGAATCAATGATGCTTTTATATAAAATTAACCTACTGGAGTATCAATTTTCTTTGCTAGCAATATATTCTATATGGATCTTTCCTGATGAATTATCCATAGCTGAACTAAGTCTAGTTCATCATCCTCCTGACCCAATTTTTATTTAAGAGTATATTTTTCCTGTGTCAAAAGATTAAGCTGCCCCAAAAAACTTTGGTTTTGGTCTTCAAAAATCTCTTTATTTTAGTTATTACTCATGCTCATCATGAAAATGTACACCCTTCACAGTTTGATCACACATTTTAATCACAGCCATTCAGGATGCAAGATATTGTGGAGGGTAAAAAATACCTTCAAAATGCATGGGAGACAGGTTGTAGCTCCAAAACCCAGCATTCTCTGGTCCAGCAACATCCATCCACAGATGTTTCTGGACCAGAGAGCCTGGGAACCTAAAGGCAGGAGGACCAGCCAGGGCCAGGGCAACAAGTTCAGCAACCTGGCTGGGGACAGCATGAGACCAGGGCTGGAGCTCCATGGCAGCATCCAGCAGCCCCCAGGAACTCAGAGCTGAGGTTGCAGCCCTGAGGCAGCGTGGGGCCGGAGTCTCCTGACCCCCCCTCTCCTCCCAGGGAGCATGGGGTCAGGGCATGCGGCAGCTCCCAGGAGCATGGGGCTGGAGTTGAGTCCTCTGGCAGAGCAGGGCCAGAGCCCTACAGCAGCCTGCTTGAGCGCAGGCCAGGGCCAGAGCCAGAGCCCCACAACTGTCCCCTGGAGTGTGCGGCTGGGCCCAGAGCCCCGCAGCAGCCCCCTGGAGTGCGGGGCCAGGGCCAGAGCCCTGTGACTGACCCCTGGGCAAGCAGTCCAGCCAGATTTGGGGTAGGAGAGGGCAAGGCAGCAGACAATGGAGGTTTAGGGGCCGGTGTCAGGAAACCTCCCCTGGTCCAGCAAATTCTCTCATTCAGGACTGGACAGGCCCAATGGTGCCAGACCACAGTGGTCCAACCTGTATTGAATTCCTTAAGCATTTCTTTGCACGTTTCCACCAGTTGTGGTAAGGGAGCTCCATGGTTCATGGAAAAACAGTCTTCTCCTTTGTTATTCTTCTTAAAGAAAAACAAGGCACCAAAACATTTCTTCTGCCATATAAGTTCTATGAATTTACAAAGAAACCTTTCTTAATTATTTGAGATATGTTCATCTGATTTGGACTGCAGCTGCTTTTCTGTCAAGTAGCTGCCTTTCTGTCTTCTCTAAGGGTGCATCTACAGTGTACCCAGAGCTCGAAATAAGCTATGCAATTTGAGCTACTCACATTACATCGCTTATTTCGAGTTAGTTTTGAAATAGCTTATTTTGAAATTTGGCGCTGTCTACACAGCACTTATTTCAAAATAAACTGCTATTCCAAAATGTCCCTTACTCCTCGTGAAATGAGGTTTACAGGGACATCAGAATAGTGAGCCTGTTATATTTCAAAATAATGGACACGCTCAAAAGATGTGGAATAGCCTTTTCGGGATACCTCTGGTATCCCGAAATAACACTGCAGTGTAGTCGTAGCCTAACAGAAAGCTAACATAGCATCATAGATAGAATTCCCTGGCTGAGTCTTGTTCAGACAAAAACACTGAGACTGTACAATATGTGTTAATTTTCCTGATCATTACTAACTTGAAAGAGAGAAGTGCTTCCCATGAATGCAATTTATTTAAAGAGCCCTAGGAAAGATTCTATTACACCTGCAAGTGTAGAGTTTCTTGCAACTTTGGCTTTCACGAGGCATAAGGGGAGCAGTCAACAAAGGTGTTCCCTGTCGACCAATCCGCGTCTTGACTGCCGCGCTGTGCCAACGATCAGCTGAGCCGGCACAGCGCGGCGGCCATTTTTATTTTAATGAAGCGGGGGATATTTAAATCCCCCGCTTCATTGACTATGTCGGGTAGTCTAATTTACATGCCTCTGTTGTCAGAGGCATGTAGTCTAGACATACCCAGTATTATCTGGCAGAATAAATGAATGATCAAAATACTATTATAGTCACCTCTTCCCTCCAAAATCATGTCCTTCTCATATCTTCATCTCTCAATAAACTCTTGTTCCCTTCTCTTTTCCTGAAACCTCTCCCATTCTTATCAGTCCTTTTTTGACTGAATAGAGCATTCCTTTCATGTGGAGAGAGTACTTGGTGGACATGCCATACCAAATGGCTAGTGCAGCACTTTCCGACAGTGAACATACAGTTTGGTCCAGTATTGCAGCTGTAGAAAACAACATACAGATCAAAGACAAAAACACATTGATTTTTCATGAGTAATTATAGCCAATAGAGTATAAAAAGAATTTTATAATAGAAAATACTGTGCTTTGAGAGCGTCCTGTTGGTTAATGACTAATAATGAACTTTGCCAACTATATATTCATGAACTGTTGCAGATGACATCAGAATCTGAACTTCATTTTAGAAAGAATGTAAGTTTGAAGCCATCCTGGTTGCACACAGAGCTTGAAAACAGGACACAAGTGCAATCATAATGTCAGACATGCAATCATTTCTGAATCTGCAGGCAGCCTGGTTTGTGTCAGAGCGGTATGGGCTGACCTACCAATCATCTCAAAGGAGCGTTTACTCCTAGACTTAGTGTTGTAAGAGGATGTAACAACACTACCCAAGTAGAGGCCTTTGTCTGAGGCAGGAAGTGAAGAATGCAACAAGCCCCGATTACACTGGAAAACCGGTGTCCACCATCCAACAACATTGCTATGTGCAATAGCTGGCATTTATTTATTACTTAGATTTCCAGAAAGCCTTTGACAAGGTCCCTCACCAAAGGGTCGTAAGTAAAGCAAGTTGTCATGGGATAAGAAGGAAGGTCCTTTCATGAATTGATAACTGGTTAAAAAAGACAGGAAACAAAGAGATGGAATATATGGTAAGTTTTCAAAATGGAGAGAGGTAACTAGTGGTGACCCCCAAAGGTCTTTCCTGAGACCAATCCTATTCAACTTGAATATGATCTGGAGAAAGGGGTAAACAGGGACGTGGAAAAATTTGCAGATGATACTAAACTGCTACTAAACTAAAAGCAGATTATGAAGATCTTCAAAAAGATCTCACCAAGCTAAGTGATTGGGCATCAAAATGGCAAATGAAATTTAATGTTGATAAATGTAAAGTAATGCACATAGGAAAAAATAATCTCAACTATACACACAATATAATGGGGACTAATTTAGCTACAACTACTGAAGAGAGAAAAAATAATGGGAAGTCCTATGATACCTTGTAGACTAACAGATTTATTGGAGCATAAGCTTTTGTGGGCAAAGACCCACTTCGTCAGATGCATGTCACATCTTACTGTGTATCACATCAGAAGAACAGAAAAGAATGGAGAATTACAAGCAAGACTTGTTTATATATGAATATAACTATGCATCCTTTTATTTTCTAATCCCGCATAAAGCAAGTGTATTTCACCTACAAACCTGTTTTTTTTTTCTCCCTGATTGATGCAATTTTGAGCAAACACATGCTATGGAGAAGCTATAAGGGAAAAATGTTGAGCGTTTAACCTCTGATCTAACTACCCTATTGTTTGCTTTCGGTTGTTTGGCATTCCTGATCAACCACAAATATGAGGGCAACATACTGTGATTGCAGACTATTTCTGTGGTTATCACCCAACATGTCGCCTCTTAAGCACAGCAATGCAAACCAGCCTGTCCCTGCTGTGAGATAAAAAGGGAAGATTTTCAAGGTGATAAACACCAAGTCATTTTATTTCAAAAACTACTATGATTTATAGTGTAGAGAAACAATAAGTGGGAGGCCAAACCCTAATTGTCTCTCTTTGGGCATGTCTACACTAGAAAATTATTTCAAAATAACTAAATTTGAGTTAATAACTCCTGATTTTACAAATCGAAATAGCGTGTCCCCACTACGGGGAAGGCTCTAAATTAGTCCAAGGAAGGCTCCGTTAACATGGACACACTACCTTTACTCAGAGCCGCAGGAAACCCTGGGGAGTAATTAGTTCAAATTACTCTGGGGAGTAGTTATTTCGAAATAGCAGCATCAGAGCGTCCACACTACAGCTATTCAGAAATAACTATTTTGAAATTAGCATTATTCCCCAAGGAGCAGGAGTACAGATTTTGAAATAAGCAGCCCATTATTTCAAAATAACGGGCTTTCAGTAGTGTGGATGCTCAGCTTATAAATTCAACCTATCGGGAAGGGGGGGTTATTTCGAAATAATGCCCTAGTGTTTTCAGTTCAGGAATGTAGTGTCTGTTAATGCATGTGCAATAGACAGGGCTCAACAAACCATGGCGAAATCCACTCGCCAGCCCTGCACTGCGCATGCGCCAGACCCGCATTGTGCATGCGCGTGCCGCCGGTGAACGGGGCGACCAGCTGAAATTTACTCGCCATGGGCAAGTAGATACACTGATTTGTCGAGCCCTGGCAATAGAGTTGTAATTTTTCCTCAACTTGCTTGTTATCCTGCCTTTGTATTTCTGGTGGGAACAGCTGAGAACATTTTTAAAGGTAGGGTTTTAACTTTTACTTTTACTCAGCCCATTTTTTGATGTCCCTTTAGCTTCCTCAGGGTTTAGTATGAGCTGAAATAATTCTTCATGTAGGTCCAAGAATTCTTATGTCAGCAATAAAAAATTTCAGTTCTGAAAGCAGTATTTTTAAATCTCTTAAATTGTAAAGGGTATTTAAATAGCCACTTGAGATGGCATTGTCTTATCTTCACCATCTCAAGAGAGGAGGTTCTTGCATTCCTGAGTTTGGTAAGGACGTTCTTTAAGCTGTGGTTCTGCATTCTTGGATAAAGCTCTTTATGCTCTTTTCACCAAAATGGGCTTTGGATTTACCACCTGTCATCTGGAGTATATTTACTACTTTGAACTAAAGACACCTTACTATATGTTCTATACAAATAGTATAACCAAATATATTATTTATAGATATCTATATAGATATATAATAACCAGGAAGAAGTTATAAAAACTACATTATAGACCTCGTATAAACCCACAAGTGTTCTATGTCTGAGCATGTTATTTGACTCTTTAGGAGCCTCTCACTAGTTGACAGAAAGGGTATGTCTACACTGCAGAGTTTTTCCAGAAAAACTACACTTACGTCCACACTGCTATTGTGTTCTTTCAACAGAGAGTCAAAAGAACAGAGGGGCTTTTCCGACAGCGGTAAACCTCTTTCTATGAGAAGAAGCCTTTTTCCAAAAAACCTTTTTTGGAAAAAGGTGTGTGTGGGCGCGGAAGAGAGGTTTTTTTCGAAAGAAGAGGTATCCAGGAAAAAGCACAGATGCCCTGGTGGCCACTCCATTCACAATAATCCCAACTGAAATGCAGGACTCTATCTTTCGAAAAAGCAGATCGCTTTTTCATTGCGCTTTTGCTGTGTAGATGCTATCTTTCGAAAAAAGGTTTTCCGGAAGATCTCTTCCAGAAAAGCTTCTTCCGAAAAAAGCTTGCGGTCTAGACGTAGCCAAAGTGGAAGCCAACTGGAACTGCTTTAAATTGCCTGACAGTTCATAAGAGAGCTGTGTAATTATGCTGTCCAAACATGATGGTTATAAAATAATTATAGATATCTCTTGAAATTCAGTAAAGGGACAGACAAGTTGTACTTACCTAACTCTATAAAATAAATTACAATAATTTTATTGATAACCATTTTTGCATCAATTATGAGGTTTCCCCCTCTATACTACTCAGGTTCATACAGGGACTACATCTCATCAGATGCATATCTGCTATCTTTGGGCCTCATTTTCCATTGCTTTTTACCTTGTGTAATCATTCACATCTGAGCAAAGTGTAGGGATAAAATACTCCCAAAGCACATCTACACAGCAGGGCTAAAGCCAAAATAAGCTACACAACTTCAGCTACTTCAATTGCATAGCTTAAGTTGAAATAGCTTTAAAAAGCTTATTTTGGCTTTTGGCGCTGTCTACGCAGCAGGAAGTTCAAGGAAGAGCACTCTTCCTACAGCTTCCCTTACTCCTCATAAAATGAGGGTTACAGGAGTCAGAGTAAGAAGTCCTCCAGTTTGACATTATTTCGATATTATGTCAAAATAATTGCTTGTAGTGCAGACGTGGACTATGTTAGTTCGGAATAACGTCAGTATTCCCTCTAAAGTATGCTAGCACAGCTTCACAGGTGATTAATCAGCCCTGCCCAGTCAGTCAGCTCTGTGCAATGGGCCCTGAGCCTCTGACTGGGTGGGGCTGATTAATCACCTGTGAAGCTGTGCTGCCATGTAGCTTAGAGGGAACACTGAACAACATCAGTTATTCTGAAATAACACTGCTAGACATACCCCATTTTATTTTGGTAGCAATTTGTGCCCACTTTCCATTTACTTGGCATAGATCAGGCGTTCTCAAACTTCATTGCACCACGACCTCCTACATGACCCCGGGGGGAGGGGAGGAGGGAGAAAGGACAGAAGCCTGACCCTGCTCAAGCCCAAAACCCCCATGTGCTAACCTGAGCATGGCACCTAGAACTGAAGCCCTCAAGCTTCAGCTTTGGCCCCAGGTACTGGGGCTTGGGCTTTGGCCCTGAGCGCCAGGAAGTCTTACACCATCCCTGACAAGCCCATTTAAATGGGGTTGTGATCTACTTTGGGGTCCCGACCCACAATTTGAGAACACGTGGCATAGTTGTAAATCACAACATAAGAGGCAAGGCAGGGAAGATTCAGGCCATTTGTGTTTGAAAAACTTTTTAAACCATCTGTGTCATTATATTAACGTCTCTGATTGCTACACAAGGGCAATATAGGTGGCAGTTACCCGCTGCAACCTGCTAATAAACCTGTGCCCCTTCTTCCTTAGATTAGAAATTATCCATTTGTGTTCCTTCACCCTTTAAGACCATGACATCCAGCCAGTTCTGAAGCAGTAGCCACAATAGTGGCTACTGCTATAGCAAACTAGCCACACTCAACTGGCCAAATAGCCACATGGTGCTAGTGGCTAGCGAGTTGGATAATATATTTCACGCCGAAGTGCTTGGAAATGAATGGCTTAGTTACAATGCTGATGCCCTGTTGCATGTGAGTGGTTGTATGAGCTCACTAGCTGTAAAATCAATAACGGGCCAAATTCTGTATGCCTTTTGCCCTCAGAACTATGTTGTTGACTATGGAATTTCCACGTGTGGAACTTGGCAGGAACATGTTCAGAGACTTCAGCTGAGCAAATCTTAGTCTTTAATTCTAAGGTATCAGAACAATACAGGCATGATTGCCTGGTCATGTTCCAATAATGTCTGAAGGTTATCTATCGTACTGCATATATACTGTATATATAAAGTTTCCAGCAGCATTTGAAAGAAACTTTTTATTGAACAATGGTGTTGTGAAGGCGCTCAAAGGTGTTGTGAAGGCGCTCAATGTCTACACTGCATTCCTCTTTCATGAGAGGAATGCAAATGCAGCCGAGTGAAATTGCAAATGAAGCGCAGATTTGAATTTCCCATGCTTCATTTGCATAATGGCGTCTGGGTGCCATTCTTTCGAAATAACCCTTAAACCTCATTTTTTAAGGAGTAATGGTTATTTCAAAAGAAGGGTTTTTTTCTCAAAATAACCCCATCTAGACAGAGTTTTTTCTTTCAAAATAGGGTATTTTGAAAAAGCGCCCAGACTCCATTATGTAAATGAAGCACGGGAAATTCAAATCCGTGCTTCATTTGCAATTTCGGATGTTCTGACATTGACTCAATGTTTTCCTCCAAATTGTAACGTACATTTAATCACAGAATTTCATAAAAACTAAGGTTTTAAAAATGCAAAGGATAAAAAAGAAATTCTTCCAGATGGAAATGAAATGTTCAGAGAGACAAAAATGAAAACACACAGTTCTTCTTAGTATATTCAGTACAACCATAAACACACACGTGCAAAAATTGTAAAAACAGAAAACACTTTTTTAACAGGATACCACATTGAGGGAGAATTGTTACAACTGGCCATAGATAAATAAAGTCTAATATATTTGTTGTTGTTGTTTAATTCCCAGAAGGGTCAGCAGAAACGTATCACCTAAGAAAGAATCCACAATGGAAAACTCAACTCACAGTTGTTTCTTACTGATGATTCTTCTAATTGTAAGTAAAAGAAAATGAACTACTTATGACATTGAAATGTTCTGAAATCTAATACAAGTCTATACTATTACAGTTGTGCACAAAGGACAAGGAATATATATCCTGTTGATAAAATCTTAACATAAGATTAATAAAACTACTGAAAGAGGAGATCTCTTAGAAATATAGTATGCCTTAAGATCAGTGGTTTTTGCTGATACAGAGAGGAAAGGGTAAGGAGAGGATAGTACCTGTGCCTTTTCATGTCCATATTTTACTATCCGTAAAATACCTATGAGACAGAAAACTTACAATTTTGGAACAATACAATAACCTTTGAATCAGCAGTTTTAAATATGGACAAAATATAAAAATCTGTATTTTAACTTTTAAAAGCTACTTCACCTTATTTAAGCTGCAGTTAGAAATCAATTGAGTCTGAAATTATATATCTTTTAAATTATATATATTTCCAGATTATTTTCTGTTGAGAGAGTTTTTCCATTTTTGCTGGTACTGTATAGTTCTTAAAGTCTAAAGCAATTTGTACTATTAATTAACTTTATTGAAAAAAGACAAAAGATTCCACACTTGATTTTAATCCTTGCTTTAAAATATAGAGGAATCCGTTGAACATATTCTGTATACTGAGTATAACTTTGCTGATTCCTCAGAAAAGTATAAGACAGAATTCTACTACTGGCCAACATATTCAGAAGAAAATGGATCTCACTGGGCTGCCTCATATATTACATGTGAAAGCTTCTCGTAATAAATGCAATAAGGGATGAATCATCGCTTTAAATCTCTTTGCTACTTACTTTTTCCCCTAAGACCTATTCTGAATGAGCAGGATCTGATTATCTGTGCTATTGCCTTTGAAAAAAATAGCTTTAAAGTGAATATTCCACCTTGCTGCTACATTTTGCCAGCCAGTTATAAGCAACTTGAATGTATAAGCCTCACTCATACAAGTATCCCTCTTCAAGGCAAATAAATGGTTTATAGTTCAGATTTGGTGAGAGTGTTTCTGAACATGCTTATTTTCTAACTGTAGTACAAACAAAATATTACGTATTAAACAAAAGTCTGCCTATACCCAAAAAGGTACTGTCTCAAATTAAGGGATGCTCCAGAATTTTGGCTCAGTCTCTGCTTTTAAAATTTATAAATTAAAATAATCACATTGTGCAGTTGATTGGTCTAAAGAAGCTCATTGTGACAAAAAGCCAAATATAGTCTTCCTGAAAGCCCATGGCTTCCATTGGACTATTCATGTAAGGATTCCCCATATGAGTAAGGCTTGTGGGACTGACTTACACAAGTAGTACATATAATGAATATTAATGAAAAGTAAAAATGCTTTTCACTAAAATTCTGGTGTCTCTACATGGCTAGAGTTGATCTCTTGCTTGTTTAAAGACCTGCCAACATTAGCGATCATAGGATCGCAGTATAAAAACTAGCTTCTATACTGCTTTAATTCTAGCTAAATAAAGATTTGAATGTTCAGTGTACAAATGTGGAGAACTCACATGAAATGTTTTAAACATCTTCCATTCATGTTAAAAAAACATTCAAAAACAGAATAATACTTATTATAAAGTTCTATAACATTGAGAGTACAATGCATTAATTGCCTTCCTAAAGCATGTTCAATGGATTCTGTCTCTACCCTGCCATTAATAGTCATGAAGAAATGTGGGCTCAGATTCAAGGTTCGGTCTGTGCAATCCATGTTGAGTTGAGCTGAGTTCCCACTGAGTTCCCACTCATGAAAGATTGGATGTAGCAAAGGATAGGAATTTGGTGATCCATACACCGGTGACTGTATATAGCGATTTAAATAAGAACTTAAAGGGTATTTTTCATCTACCAGAAATAATAAATTATTGACTTGGCCAGAATCCATAATATATTTTTCTAGGTTCAATATTACAGTTTGCCAGTTTACTGTACTTTGTTTAGAAAAAAAGACAGATGGAAAGAAAGAAATTCAGTATATCCTGAATGGTCCTAAATATCACATTGATATTTACTATAACTTACGCAGCATTTTTTATGTTTTTCTCATTACTAATGATGAAACAGGAGTCTTTTTGGAAACGTGTTCATTCATGAAGCATTTTCTGAAACAATGATATTTTATGTTTCCTCTATCTGGAATCTGTGTTGGAAAATCTTGCATTGACAAGACAGATGGATTTACCTGTAGAATATTTAAGAATTCACTGTAGAATTGGACAAATAATTCATGCAAATTGCTTTCATCTGGAGTGCATTATCAATTCTAAGTATAAAGAGATCATCAATATTCCCAGCACTCTACTCATAATGATAATTCATCTTCTTAGTCCTTTATTGCGTGGTGGCTTGGTGGTCGTATGCATGACGTCATTTACTTGGACTTTTAGGAGTGACATCATATGTACGGCTGCTAAACTGCTGCATGAGACATCACATAAGCAGTTTTCTTCAGAAGAAATAATGCCGATTACTTACATGATATACCGAATGTTTTGATTATGAAGCTGTGAATTATTTATTTTTCTTTAATAAAAAACTATTTGTAATGCACAAGGTATTCTACTTTACTGTACATATCAATACCATTTGTACTTCCATCTCAAATAATTGATGGATGGGAAGTTTTTTCAATACATAGTAGTGCATTTCTGGAAAATATAAATTTACACAGTATTGCAGATATTTACTGAATAAAAGATAATTTAGTCTTGTTAAATATCTTTTATGACATAACCAAAGTTAGGGGGAAAAGTATCCTAAGGTTAATTCCAAAGTACCCAGTTACAACCCTCCAAATGTAAATTTCCAAATTTAGATTATATCAAAATTTCTTGATAATTTCTCAAAGGAGCTAATGGTCTGATCCAATGCCCACTAAAGTTAATCGAAGGATAGGATAGGAGCCAATTTTACCTATATGTGGAGCCTATTTGTATATCTGAGCCTATATCTGTGGAAGAGTGGAAAATAGGGTGTTATGAATAAAGTCATTTCCCCTGCTTGTCCTCCTCTAAGAGACTTTGAAGTTTTTTTATATGCCAGGGTTGAGAAACCTCCAGCTTATGGGCTGGACACAGTTCGTCAAGGTTAGCCACTGGCAGGCTACCAGAAGCTTTGTTTACCTGAGTGTCCACAGACACAACTTCTCACAGTTCCCAATGTCCTTAGTTCACCATTCCCTACCAATGGGAGCTGCGGGATACAACAGTGGCTGGGCCACCATTTCCCACAGCTCCCATTGGCCAGGAAAGACAAACCACAACCCTTTGGAGGGGGAAGTAGCTATGCCTGTGGACACTCAAGTAAACAAAATGTCTGGCAGCCCACCAGTGGCTAGCCCTGATGAACCACCTATGGCTGATGTACCCACACCTCTGTTGTGTACAAAGAAGGGGAAAAGATACATAACACTTTTTTTTTTGCAGCCTGTCATACTTACATAAGTAACCTCATAAAGCAAAAATTGAAGATGCAATGATAATGTTACATTATTTTATATCTAGAATGAATTATTAAATGTATTAATATTTAAGCCACAGCCTATAGGATCTGTTTATAAACCCATTGAAGTCAGTGGAAAGACCTTCATGATTTCACTGGGTTTTCGATCAAGCTATTTAATACCAGAGTGGTGGGTGCAGTATAAGCTCCTTGAAGAGGCTCATTTTCCCCCCTCCCCATGAGGCCTAGCGGGAGGCCATGCCTCCTGGCTTCTGCATTTCTGGAAAAATGAGTATAAAGAGGAATTAGCAGCCTCTGGGGCCCTGGATCTCTAGGCAGAGCCAGGCAACAGAGAGTCAGGCCTCAGGCCGGATAGAGGACTAAACGCCTTTTGCCTTTTGTCCTAACTCAGGCAGATGCAGACAAGCATAGGCCTCTCGGCCTAAGGACAGTAGGCAGCCACCTCAGGGGTGAGGTTGGCAACAATGCTTAGAGGGACCCAGGATCACCCTGCTCCACTGGGTTCCAGCCAGCCCTTAACAGTGGTGGAGTGCTCCACCGCTGGGATGGCAGGAATCCCAGCATTACACATTAACCAGCACTCTGGCACTACAACTGGACTATTGTCTAGTGTTCCTGGGCTATTTCCAATGAACCCCTTGTTGGGCACCTTCACTTTATGTATATCCTTTGTCTCCTCAGAGTACACAGGTAGCAGCAGTCCAAACAGCTCATTAGCACCCCTCTCAGCCAGCAGCTCTGGCAGTTCTTTACAGTATGGAAGACTCAAAGGGTCCCTATTGGGCTCAAGCCCAGCAGTAGTGTCTATCTCCTTCAACGGCTCCAGCCCAACTGAGCTGTAGCGACCAATTTTGTACTTCCCATTCCACTCCTCTGTTTCTGGAGGGGCAGGTGTGGCTGGCATGGCTCTGGTTGGGGGTTCTTTCCTGTGAGGCCCAGAAGGAAGCTTTGTTCCTCGATGCACTCCTATATACAGTAGATGAGACTAATTTTCCAAATATGTATAGTTCGCAGTTCATCCTCAGATTATGTTGCCTGAATTTTAACCTGATTTAAAGAGAGAGAGAGAGAGAATACTGTTCATACTTACAAAAATTAGTGAGATTTTCCAATGTATGCATGCACAAATAAATTGTGCAGACCTACCTGATGTGTGCAAATGCTCACTGTGCACTAAAAGAACAAAACTGAGCTTATGTCAGTGACTGACATAAGATGTGGAGAAATTGGAGAAAGTGCAGAGAAGAGCAACAAGAATGATTAAAGGTCTAGAAAACATGACCTATGAAGGAAGACTGAAAGAATTGGGCTTGTTTAGTTTGGAAAAGAGAAGATTGAGGGGGGACATGATAGCAGTTTTCAGGTATCTAAAAGGGTGTCACAAGGAGGAGGAAGAAAACTTGTTCTTCCTGGCCTCTGAGGATAGAACAAGAAGCAATGGGCTTAAACTGCAGCAAGGGAGGTTTAGGTTGGACATTAGGAAAAAGTTCCTAACTGTCAGGGTGGTTAAACACTGGAATAAATTGCCTAGGGGAGGTTGTGGAATCTCCATCTCTGGAGATATTTAAGAGTAGGTTAGATAAATGTCTATCAGGGGAGGGTCTAGAGAGTACTGGGTCCTGCCATGAGGGCAGGGGACTGGACTCGATGACCTCTCGAGGTCCCTTCCAGTCCTAGTATTCTATGATTCTATGATTCTATGACTGTGGGCCAGATTCTCAAAGGTAATTATGCTCCCAACTTCCACTGAAATCAATAGAATTTTGGAGCATAAATACAGTTGAGAATCTGGGCCTATTGTATCAAAATGATGATATTCTGTTTGTTATCCAAATACAGGTAAGATTTACTATATCCCATAAATCAGTTTATATTTAGAAGAATGCCATGAAAAAGTCATCTCTGTGGTTTTAATTTTTCTGGATGAAATCAAGGGCCCATTGAAGTCAGTGAGAATTTTGCCATTGACGTCAATGGGGGCCATGACTTCATCCTTTACATTTTCTAATAATTACAGGATAGAGTCCCATGTGTTACATGACAGCTTAATTTAAACAATACTGTATAGATTACTTAGGTAAAGCTAAAGTGCACAGTGCTAAATAAAAAAATTAACAAAGCTGGGTGTGAGTTCTTACCTCATTTACCTTCCTTCTCCCCACACACAACCGACAACCTCTGAGTGAGGTGTTCTCCCTTAACTATATGCCCAAGGAGAGTTTTGCCATTAGCTTCTTTGGGAATAGGATTAGTCCCTTTCTGTGTGGCCATATGTAAAATTGCTCTTTGAGAATAAGATATCTTCTCTCTTAGAAATATCCTAGACACAAATAGACTATCATCCCCTATAAAAATGGCTTTACAATAGTAAATCATTATGTCCTTACCTGCTACAAGATACCTTTAGTGCATTTCCTTTCTGCTGGCATTTCTTGCTTTTAATTTCAAGGTATATTATGTTTCAGTCCTATGTAGCCTTTGTCAATGCACAGTCCTCTTATATATTTAAAAAGATCATTTTGAAAAGATTAGAAAAAGATAGCAATCTAACATATAGATTTGTATTTTCCCTTTTATCCCATATTTGAATTGTTCTTTAGGTTATAAAGAAAAATCTAGTGGAACAATATGTATAATTTGGGATCACACTCTTCTGGCATTGCTAATCTTTGAATTGGGTTTGTTTGTGTTTGACCAAAAAGGATTCAGAGTCAGACTTTCCCTTCTCCAGGGAAAACCAGTTTAAGGGAAAGGAAACTGTCCCTTCACTCTTTCATCCCATCTCTCTGTAGCCTTCCTCACTCATTGAATGTTTTGTTAATCCCTCCCTGGAATTAAATTAAATTAAATTAAATTAAATTAAATCAGAGTCATCCCCTTTTTCCAACACTAAGGTTGGCTGAAACGGAAATTAATGGTTATCTGGAATAACATTTAGAAAAAAACAAGGAGAGGCTTGCTGTATCAGTTGGACATTTTAATAGTAGCTCTTTGAAGCATTACATTAAATGGTGTTGCACTAGTGTAAAATTGATGTAAGTGTCTAATTCTTTGGGGCATTTCGATCATTACTGTCTTACGTGCCTCTGCATCTTGTCACATCAGTACACCATTGATCTCAATTGGAACCATCCTAATGACTGATGCTTGTTTTCTGGTTGTTGCTGATACAGGTTTAGAAGGTCTTTTGTAGGTCTCGCTTCTTTTTTCACCAATTTGGGGTATATTTACATGTTTGTTCTTTCTATACAACTTAATTCCTTTTATCCAAGTATTCAAAGAAAACCATCCAGACATATTTCACTCACTGAGTGGAAGGTATAGTATAAGTACCTACATTTAAAAGAACAGAGTAGAACCTATCTCCCTTCTTCCTATTTTCATCTTTTTTGTTTCAAACAATTATTTCAGTACAATGATATAAAGTGCACTCTTCATCCCCCTTACACTCCAAATGGTGGTTGTTTGCTGCTGAAAATTAAAATGTTGGTAGCAGATGAGATTGTAAATTCAGTTAGATATGCGGGCATAAAGGGCTAAAATGAAATAACTTCAAACAGAAGAATTGCAATAAAATACAATCTTTGCATTCTGTATTATAAACACACTATCCATGTTGTACGCAACATAAAAGTGATCTAGTAGTATTAAATGAAACATTTGAATGCACTAGTTTGTTGAATTACTTGAGTAATAGGAATAAGTATTATATTGAAGGAGTAGGATAGTATTAAAATAGCTTTGAAAATTATCATGTCTTCCATATGTACAACTACAAATGCCTGTTTAAATAGTAAATGCTGGTATAAATCACTCAGGTTTTCAGTGAGTGACCTATAAATGGAGTAGATATCATCTGAAATATACTTGCAGGATCCTTTGTGGGAATGCCAAACACACATTTGGGTTTTGGGAAAAACAGTGCAGCCTAAAGAAATCTTGTATTAAATCCAACAGATTTGCATGCCTAGTCTCTAAGGAAAACTAGGTTTGGAATAGTAAATGTTGGGCACTTAATTTTTCACACCTGAGTGCTTAGCTGCATTCCAAACTAAAATGTTTGAACCTATATAAATGAAGTTTGATTTTCAAAAGTCCCAAGCACCCCCAAATTCCTATGAGCCAGATTTTGAAGGCTGTTGTGCAGAAGTAGAGAATCAGACAAGGAAAGGGAGCATAGGAACTGCTCAGTCTATTTGCCTCCCATCAGGAACACATTACAAATCAGGAATGGAATAGGATGGAGAGGAGCAAAAGCCCCATATTATCTCATTTTAGACTGGCCCAACGAGCTGGTCTGGTGCAATAGAGTGAACAATCATAACTTAATAGATGGAGCAAGGTGTGCACTCCCATTAGCCCTGACCAATCACAGAAGAGATTTTGCCTGGCTTGGACAGTATTTCCATGATTCTGGTTGAGTAATGTGACTCTGTCCTGTCCTGTCCTTACACAGGGCTGCGGAGTAAATACCACAACAGAGCTCATTGTATTGGAAAGGGATACAGGAACTCAGCACTTTTGAAAATCTGGTACATTTTACTTATATGCCCAACTAAAGATTTAAAGGCGTGGCATTAGGCATTTAGGTTTGGGATCTTTGACACAAGCCCTTATGTGCTTCAACACTTCTGGGAATTTCCAGGATGGCATTGGCTTGATGGAACATTCAGCTGATTTATAAAGATGTGATACTAGGATACACAATGCTGGGTGCAGTGGGGAAAAAATACATTGGCTAGAGAAGATAGCTGGGTGCAGCAAACTTGTGGAAGAGCAGAATTTTAAAAGTGCTTGTAGGCCAATAAAATACATGAACCATTTCTAAGACTTTTGATTCTTTATTTTACCTTGTCTAAGGAAAAGAATGTGGTTAAAATGCTGAGTTTATAGAGAAGGAAAACTACTAATTTTACCATTTGGTTTGCCAAAGATAAAAGTTCCAGAAAAATACTAAGCATATGTGCAGCTAAAAGGCCTTTGAAGTAAAGAATAATAGAGATTTCTGAACCTCATGTTTTTGATTTTCTCCTCCTGGTTTTACTCACTTATATTAACAGATTTTCCTTTCTGCAGAGAATGGCTGCAAGTCTTACTTCTACTGTAAATTATACTGATCCTCCATTAGAGCATGTAGTAACTGAACACTCACCAGTACGACAGAAAATAATAGATTCACAGTTCAAATGCTATGAGAGAATGAACAGAGATCCACCATATAGGAAAAAAGGTAAAAAAAAAAAAAAAAAAAGGGAGGGGGGCAAGGATAAGGGGAGAAAAAATGTAATTGCACATTGATATGTTTTCTGTATAGCTTTGTCGGAACATTTCCTTCTGTGTACTAGTATTATTATGCATATTCTTATTGTCTGCATTAATAAAATCATACCAGTTTTATCACCCATCTTATCACTCTGAGGCTATGTCTAGACTGCAGGCTTCTTTTGGAAGAAGGTTTTCCGGAAGAGATCTTCCAGAAAAATTTCTTCTGAAAGAGAGCGTCCACCCAGCAAAAGTGCAATGAAAAAGCGATGTGCTTTTTTGAAAGATAGCATTCACATTGATTGGATGCTATCTTGCATTTAAGTTGTGATTACTATGGATGGAGTGGCCACCAGGGCACCTGTGCTTTTTTCCTGGAGGCCTCTTCTTTTGGAAAAAAAACCCTCTTCCCCATCTACACATGCCTTTTTCCGAAAGAGCTCATTCGGAAAAAGGCTTCTTCCTCACAGAAAGAGGTATATCGCTGTTGGAAAAACCCCTGCATTCTTTCGACTTTCTGTCGAAAGAATGCAGTTGCAATGTGGAAGTAAGTGTAGTTTTTCTGGAAAAACAGCTGCAGTGTAGACATACCCTTATGGAGAATAGCCCTACAAATGATCATGGAGAATGAACTGTCTTCTCACCCTTAGAGATCATTCTTCCCTGGCACAGTTGAAGTACACTGAATTGACAATATGGTGAAGCTTGAATTACTGCTTTTCATGCTTTGGGAATATCAGTCTTTAGGGCTGTCAGTCCAGCATCTTCACAAATCTCAAAGCTTCACCGATACTTTAAAGAGAGAAAATAGCAATGCAAATAGCAGTGAACAGCAGTCTCTTCAATATAGAAATCATTCTGTTTGCTTCAACCAGCTAATTCATTTTTCACAATTCATTTCCTGGCCTGATCTAGTTTCTAAATGAACATAGCTATTCTAAATGTTGTGTGTTCTAAGTTAAATGTAACCTTCTGGTCATAGGTATTATCATGAACAGCTCAATGAAACCTCTGCTAAAATCTCTGACAAGCTGACCGGGCCAGCCCTGTTGGTGGGTAATCTGGGCAGTCTCCCTGACTGCCAGCTTTCAGGATCACCAAATCATGGGCAAAGTAGGGAGGAGTTTTTGGGTTTTTTTTAATTTGGTTTTATTCTGGGGGCTTTTGGAGGCAGGTTGGGCACATTTTCCATTCTGGGCCACAAAACACCTAGGGCTGGTCCTGTGGAGTAGTGATCAAAAGAACAAACAAAATATTGGGATGTATAAGCAATGGAATAGAAAATAATACCGGTCACATAATGGTGTCATGAGGTAAACAAGGGGCATCCTCACCAGGAATACCCTGTTCAGTTTTGATCACTCTTATCTCAAAAAGGATATAGCAGAAATAAAAATAAGTTAGAGAAGGATGACAAAATGATTGCAGGCGTTAGGAGATTTTATGTGAGGAAAAAATTAAACATATGGGACTGTACAGAGTGAAGACAAAGACGACATTAGGTTTTTGAAATAACAAATGGTATAGAGAAGGGAAATCGGATATTGTTATTGTCATAATATAAGAACAAAAATAAATTTGATGAAACTGAAACCTGCCAAATTTATGACATCTGTTATGGATTAAAGAAGCTATTTGTACACCAGAGGTGTGCACCCAGTGCTTTTTTTGTAAGAAAGAAGGTGCTGGTACTCTGGGGCAAACTTGTTGGGGAAAAAAAAAGGAAAACTTGTTAAGCCAAATAAAAAAACCCAAAATTCGGTTGAATGGCGCTGGGAACCGGAAGAAAAAACAGCTGCGCGTCCCGAGCAGGCTTCTGTCAGGAGCCAAGCTGCCCCAGGAAAACAGGTGCCAGTATGCGTGGGGGAAATCCCATTCCCTTTCTGTGGGCTGGGAAAATAGTTGTCGGTACGCTGTTCCAGGCCATACCGTCACAAAAAAAGCACTAGTGTAACCTATGGGACTTATTGCCACAAAATGTTATTACACCCACAGAATATTACTGAGCGCTGTGAGATTCAAAAAATGATTTTAGACATGTAGATGTTTGAAGTCTGATTTTAAGTGTTTTGAAGTAATTGGATAGGCTCCCATCAACTTCAATGGGCATATGGTTCATGTCAATAACATGGACATCCATAGCTATTTTCGATAGAATAAAACCAGTCATTTAAGATATAAGATATAAGGAATATAAGCCCCTATGTGTCAGGGTATAAGCAGACCTCTAATTGCTGGGTGTTAGGGGAAAACAGCCTCTATGAGCAGCTTATTCTGTTAGGCCCTGGGTCTACAAGCCTGTGTAGATTCACCCATGTAAAAAGTACCATTGGCTTCAGTGGCACTTGTGTGAGTAGGTGGAAGTACACACATGCTTAAGGGTTTGCAGGATCAGAGACTAATTTCCACTGCAGGATTTATTGCAATTTCTTCTGCCGCAGCTCCACTACAGACAGGGTAAAATAGATGGATGCTGGTCTAGAGCAGTGTGGCAATTCCTGTATTCTGCTGACTGACAAACTAGACTGAAGTTGTCATTTCAACATAGCTGGGTTTGATATAGGATATGTCTTTTTTTAGTTCTCATCAAGATGGTGAGAATAAACTGAGATGATATCATAAATGAACTGATTTTTTCAGCTTGATTCTACAAAGAAAAAGGGGGTATGAAGCACCATAAAGTGGCTCTAAATATCTAGGCAGCAGATTGCCCTGGTGCAGGAGTTGCAGAAGTCAGCTATGAGGCTCTCTCCTTTGGTTTAGCGGATGTGTCAGGGGCAGAGCTTTGGCATGCAAATCTGTGGCAATTCCATACACTACCGCAGCCTATGGGGCAACCCAGAGGGAGGGCCATGACTTAGACCCCCAAGGCTGTTTATTTCAGCCCTTGAAGAAGCACAGGGCTGGAGGGCATGCAAGTGACTTCAAGCCACCATAGTCTGCCTTCAAATTGCAGCACAGTATCTCAATCTAAGTAATTTTGAGAGAAGATTTTTCTCCCCTTCATCTTCAAACTTGTATTATTCCTGGGCCAGTTATAATTGATTATTCTCTTCAAGTTGTCACTTTTCTGTGTTATCACTTAGATGTGCATATCCGATATGTCCAGTGGAGAAAAATCATCTTGTTATTTTCCTTGAAGGAAAGGCTGTATGGTATATTGAAAAACAATTTTTTTCCATATCAAGGCATGGCAAATGTTTTAAAAATTAAAATCAAAGCTTCCTATACAGCCTAGACAGCAATGTCTTTCAGAAATGCTTTGCTTCTGCTATTTTTCTCTGCTTTTGATTTTACCAACTAATTCCTTAAACTCATGAAAATATATCTCAGAGCCCTGGAAAAGGGCAGTCGAAACATAACTATTGGAGGGTATGCAATTCTATTCCACACAGAAGTAATATCATGGTTTGTTAATAACCTGAACAAGTAGTTTAGCACATCTGTATTGATAATGGAAAAAAAATAAACACACATGGATTCTTATATAATGAGAAATCAAGTGGTCCTAAAAAGAAAAATTTCACAGTAAATTTTAGCTGAGAAATTAAATTTGAAACATCCATTTTTAGACAACAGATCTACTGACTTAAATATCTACTATGGGTAAAAAAAATTGTGTGTGTGGGGGGGGGGAGCGTGGTTCACAACTATGCTGCTATGAATAATCTCTCTTTTTTGTTCCTAGTGTGCTTTAAAGTTATTTTGTTTCAAATAGCACTGTGGTACAGTGCACTGGGGAATCTTTAGTGTGTACCTGCAGGGTCTACATGGACCAATTCATGCACCACACATTAATGTGCTATAGAAATCACACCATGGTAGTCCACATTGAGCCCCATGTAGACAAGCCTTTAAATACCATTTCTGGTGGGGAGGGGTATTTATTTGTTAAGTACCAATTTCATTTACTGTTTGTTTTTTTGGATTAGAGTTCGTAATGACATTTATTGGGTAAAACCTGAAATCATGGGCTATTATTGGGTAAAGCCCTAATCATAGACTGTGACTTAAAAGCCACAGTTTAGCCATTAATGTTTAATACAGAAACCTGCGTATTCAAAAGTGGACTTTAGCTGGGCATGCCTCTAAATGTTTATGTTTCAAATTTTACATAACCAGGGCTTGATTTTTTCAAAGGTGCTAACAAACTGAAGGTATACTACCCATGGGACTAAATCCCCAAATCAGCCAAGCATTTTAGCATGTGCTTAAGTGCTTTGCTGAATATGAATGGACTGCTAAATTGGGACTTTAAGTTTTTCAGGATCAGATCCTATATTGAAAATTCTTTTCAACTGGTGTAAAAACCATCATTTTTCAGCAAGGAGGATACCACCAGCAACAGGTCAGCAAAACCAGTCAGAGATTAAACTTGCATCTGAATGCACTTTAAAGTGTAGCTGCAATTTTATTTTGCCACATGAAGAACTCTGTACTGTGCAACAAGTGGACAGCCTTTTAACTGGGGGGAGTAGAACAGAGTGGGATCTTACTTTTTTTAATTAATTGTCATTCTTCCTAAATGGCTAGGTCTGTTCTGTAACCGAACTTGGGATGGATGGTTGTGCTGGGATGACACACCTGCTGGAAGAGTGACTGCTCAGAATTGTCCAGACTATTTTCCAGACTTTGATCCAACTGGTATAGTATTTCCGTTTGTATCTCTCATAAGGAAGCCTTGGGAGTCTTCATGTTGTTGAAAAGATACATGTTTCTAATAGTTTTTACAGCATTGTGAAATCTCAGAGATTCTTAAATGAAAATGTACCCAGTTGTGTAGTCAACTCAGGATGTTAACTTACTCTTAAATTATAGCATACATTCATTTCACGTATGGAACATGTTCATTTGACAGCTCTGAAATCATCTGCTGGATAATTTTAATATCTGCTTGCAGTTATAGTTAACCCATTTTAGACTCTCTGAGCTGAGCAGCAGATGTTAAGTCTAGTGCTGTTGTGTTCATAAAATAAATGCTTCTAGGTATTCCTTTCCATCATTTTCTACTGGCAACAACAGTTTTACAAAGCCCATGGAAGAACAGAATCAGAAATGACTTTTATTATACCACAGAGTCTCTGTGCAGATTGTTTGATGAATTATTCATAGAAATAATTTGGAACCAAAGAGATAGAGGGAATGTATGGCTCCAAAACATTTTGGAGAGGTTTAAGTAGTAAACAGAAACCTTGTTAAAAATACATGTGGGGGTGGGAGGTATGTGATCTAAGTAATGAATGTGTAACTAGGACTTTCCTGCCTTGGGGGTAGGGGACTGGACTCGATGACCTCTCGAGGTCCCTTCCAGTCCTAGTATTCTATGTTTCTATAAGTATTTTACTCCGCTAATTTTGGCATTATTTGAAGGAAGTCACAATTTTGTTCTAAAATTGAATGATATTTAACAAGGAGAATTACTTTATGCTTCATAGTACTGAGGAACTTTGGATAACCCTCAGGCAAAGTGTGCCATTTTTAGCTAAAAATAATGTGAACAAACGTTTTATTGGTTATATAATTCTAAACATTAACAGTCATGTATAATGAGGCTTTAGCAATATTTACATTCACTTGAGGCAGAATTAGTTCTTTATTATGTTCAGTGAATTAGTTGCACATTTAGAAACATAAGAAATGTCATCCTGGATCAGATTCAAGATCCACTGATTATTATTTATTTGTTTATTTGTATTATCATGTTGCTTACGAGACCCAGTCAGGGATGTAGGCCCAACTGTGTTAGTCACTTTACAAACACAGAGAGTTTACAAGTCTAGTATACTGTCTTTGACAGAGGCCAGCAGCAGATGCTCACAGGAGGAGGGAAGAATCTTGTCCAGATAGATCTGCCACCATTTCCCCTTCCCCCAAACACACATTAGGTCTTACCTAGGTCTCTAATTATTAAAGATTAAGTTAAGCCCTAAAGCTCAAGGTTTAATAACGCTTGGAAAATTATTGCAGTTCATTATGATATCTAGATATTCTTGATAACTATCAAATCCCTTTTTTATTCTAGTTCAGTTTTAAGTTTCAAAGACTTCCCGGGACAATGAATTCCACAGTTTAATCACACATTGTGTGGAAAAATATTTGCTTGTGGTGGTTTTGAATTTCCCATTTTTTAATTTCAGTGAAGGTCCTCTTGTTATCAAATAAGCATAAGAGAAATTCTAATCTAGCTTCTATAGACAATTCATTATTTTATATATCTTTTATCATGTCCCCTCTTATTCATCACCATTCTAAGCTAAACACTCTAATTTGCTCAATCTCATTTTTAGGGAATGGGATGAAAGATAATATTTTCCTGTTGAAGAAAAAAATCAGTATTTTGGCACAGTTGCCTTGAGAAGAATGTATTCAGAGATTCAAATATTCCAGCCAGAATAGGTGAATGACTTCTGCCTAAGTTTGAACTCTGTTGGACCTCATTGTTTAACCATTCAGTATAGGTAAGCTCATTTCCAGCTGGGCTACAACTGACTCATTTGGAACTCCATCAGACACAGAAATCCAGGGCTTAAAAGCATAGTTGCAGAATATAAAAGTATCTCACATCGGTATTTACACAGCACTCTTCTCTTGTAATTTTAATTATAAATTGAATCTTGTGGGAGGTCTATATTTCTGTTGATGGTGCTTGTCAGAAAGAGCAGTTGTCACTTGTTCTTCATTTACATTGTGATATTGCGTCTGTACATAGCATTTTAATTTTGAAGTGTAGCTACTACAGCAATATTTCCACTGTAATCATCCTCAGGGCAGTACAAAGAAAACTCTTCCCATCGCCCCACCTCCTGTTACTACATGGTCAGCAGCTGCAATTTCAATTCCTTTCCTTTTTGTTGTTAGCACATTTTCTTAAAAGAAGAACTGTCAGGCATCATGAATCCCTTTCATCATGAAGATTCATTTTAGTACTACAACCATTAGATTTTCTTTTGACGCTTTCCACTCCTAAGTACACGTTCCAGTTACTAAAAGTCTGCTGCTGCCGCTGCTTCCATGGTTTTTATGGTAAACCAATGAAAAGCAATCCTGTTTCATCTCTATTCCATATGCTCTTGGGCTGATAACAAAAACCAGATCTTGGACAGTACAGAATTCACCCTCATAGACATCATCAGCCTCATCACGCTGTGTTTGGATGGTTATAGAGTAATGCTTTTTCCAGTTCTCAAGCCATCTGTTGCTAGTTTTAACATCATGCTTTCCCACCTGGTTTGCCGTCTCCAATGTCTTGTTTTGTACTTATGGTCCCTGTTACAATAACATTATTCAATCTAACAGTTTAAACCACTCATATAGAGAAGGCTACATTGGATTACAAAGAGTAGTACCTTCCTCCACAATTTGTCCCTTTAATTTCAGTGGAGCACCTTGTGGAATAAGTAAAAGTGGCAGAATTTAACCAACACTGCTTCAGTGCTCTGAAAAAGGACGTTGAATAAATTGCACAGAACTCAAAGAAAAGCTACATGAATGATTAAAGGATTAGAAGACACACTGTACAGTCACAAACTCAAAGAGCTCAATCTATTTAGCTTATCAAAAAGAAGGTTAAGGGATGACTTGATTACAATCTATAAGCATCTTAATGGGGAACAAATATTTAATAATAGACTCTGCAGTCTAGCAGAGGTATAACACAATCCAATGGCTGAATGCTGAACCTAGACATATTGAGACTGGAAATAGGGAGTATATTTGTAAAGGTGAAAGTAGTTCACCATTGGAGAAATTTACCAAGGGGTGTTGGTAGATTCATCACTGACAGTTTTTAAATCAAGATGGGATGGGGGGGAGGGTCTAAAAAATGTGCTCTCAAAATTATTCTGGTGAGTTTTATGGTCTGTTTTATACAGGATGTCACACCAAGTTAGATGATCACAATGATCGCTTCTGGCCTAAGAATCTTTGAATTATAATAATTTCAGCATCCGTTAATGCAGTGAACACTTTCTAATTTATGGGATCTGTTTACAACTACGGTGGGGCGGGGGGAATCTTTTTTTTTTTTTTCCTACTTGTCTTACTGCTCTAAAGTTCATGATGACACTTACTGTGTTTCACACTCCACACTTCATTTAGCATCTTTCTGTGCTCCTTTGTTAGCTCATTAATCTGCATCTTCATCAGTTGGCACCATTTCCCTGACACAGTGACCAGCTCATAAAGTGACATAAAGCAGGGTTGGGGAACCCTGCAGTCCACACATGTTCTGTCATGGTTAGCCACTGGCGGGCTGCCAGTTGGTTTGTTTATTGGAGCATCCTCAGGCATGGAGCTCCACGGCTCCCGTTGGCTGCAAATTGCTGTTCTCAGCCAATGGGAGCTATAGGAAGCAGTGGCCTGGCCCACGCCACTTCCCACAGCTCCCATTGGCTAAGAACAGCAAACTGTGGCCAATGGGAGCTGCGGAGCTCTATGCTTGCAGATCCTCAAGTAAACAAACCATCTGGCAGCCTGCCAGCAACTAACTGATAAACTATGTGTGGCCCACAGGCCAAAGATTCCCCTCCTCCCCCCGCTCTATGTCACTTTATTAGGGACCACAGCATGATTTATAGGTGCTACACATGCCAACATGTATTCAGAAGTTTGTTTTACAAGTAGCTGCTCATGACATTATAAGTTACAAAAGTATGAGGGAGACAGGGAATCTTGTGGTGACTAGAATCTTGCTATTGTGAAAGGAGGGAACTATTACTTGGAGGGGACAAAAGCTCAGGTTGAACTGTGCAGAGAAATTGTGTTTGGGTTTGGATTTCAAGAATTTACTTTCAATGAGCACTTGTTTCCAGTCAACACGTTGCAGTAAATTTTCAGATTTAGTTGAGGAAAAAAGAAGTCTTCCTAGTGAATAAGAGTTTTATTGGCAAATCATTTAAGCATGTGCTTCCCTTTAAGCAAGTGTTTTCCCATTGACCTTTAAAAGCATTTTTAGTGTTTTGCTTGTTTGGGGCTCCAGGAAGGTTTGCAGTGCATCATATACAATATCACTGACTGCTAAGGTACCCCAGCTTCCGTAATTTTCTTATTGGATAATATCCATGTGTAGCTTTGAATACTAGGAAAACCAACCAAAGAATAAAATATGTTGTGCAGCATTCTTTTTGGTCTTTGCTACTTTCTGCATTCATAACTTGAAAAATGAAATCGAGTCTGGTGGTAATAGATAGTCTAAGCATATGCATTTTAGTTATCCACTTCTGTGCACATTGGATTTGAGTAGCTCAGAAATATAATCTCACACTTACACTTAACTAGGCTTGGAAGGATTAGATTTTTATCAATAAATGTCGATAAATGTCAATTGCACCACACACATACACACACAATGACAAAAATATATTTCCATCAATATTAATAGAAATTTATAGATTGGCAAAGTAGGAAAAATGCTGTTTGAGAACTTTTTAGAGTTTGAATTAAGGCAAAAATGTTGACGTGTGATGTTGGCACTTTGTGTTTTAACATTTATAAAGTTTTAACTTTTTTAATCTCAATACCTATGGTCAGGGCTCAACAAACTATACAATCTACTCGCCCATGGCAAGTAGATTTCAGCCGCGTGCCCCGTTCATTCGCGGCACGTGCATGCGCAATGTGGCTCTTGCGCATGCGCAGTACGGGGCTGGCGAGCGATTTTCGCCGCTGTTTATCGAACCCTGTCTATTGTTATTAGATTATTATTGTCTGACAATCACATTGTCTGACCTTCCATAATTTCCTGCAAATGTGAAAATTTAAATCAATAATAATCCAAAAAATGCTTAAATCCATAATTTTGCACAACAGTGAAAAATTAAAATAGCTTAAAAATAAACATTGATATTTTCTGATGAAAATATAAAAATAATTGTTCCAAGCCTACACTTGATCTTGACAACTAAAGGAAACAGTTATAGCATGAAAAAACAAATAAGATGGGACCATATTCTTGAGAGAATGGCCTAGGAATACAAAGAAAAACACCAATTTGCCTTCCGTTGATTTGTCTGCCACAGTTACAGCTGGTGTAAATGGATATAGTTGGATTTGTTTCAGTAAAGCTATGCCAGTTTATAGCAGCTGAGAATGTGCCTCATAGATTTTAAATCCATAAGATACCATGATGATAAGTTATTCTGACCAATCACCTACAGATTTCTGTATGTCCTTCCTCATGACTCTACTCATTTCCTTTGCTCTTTACTAGACGTATTTTTTTAAAAAAATATTCAAGCATCTACAAGCTCTTTCAATTCTGTCCTGCTCAATACAAAATTACTTCTTAGCATTGCAATCCCTTTTTCACATGGAACATTTTGTGCAAAATAATAATCCTTGAATACTGCATGTAGTTCTGGTCACCGTGTCTCAAAAAGATTTATTAGAATTGGAAAGGGCAACCAAAATTATTAGGGTTACAGAATAGCTCCTATACAAGGAGAGAATAAAAAGACTGGGACTATTCAGATTAAAGAAAAGAAACAACTACGAGGGGATATGATAGAGGTCTTTAAATGCAGAAAGTGAATAAAGAGATGTTATTTACCTTTTTACATAATGTAAGAGCCAGAGGTCACCCAATGAAATTAATAGGCAGTAGGTTAAAAACAAACATAAGGAAGTACTTCTTCACACAGTGCACACTCAACCTGTGGGACATGTTGCCATGGGATTTTTGTGAAGGCCAAAAGTGTAACAGGGCCCAAAAAAAGAATTAGGTGAGTTCATGGAGGATAGGTCTGGTAATGGCTATTACCAAGATATCAGGAGTTCAACCCCATGCTCTTTGTGTCCTTCAGTCTCTGACTGGATCACTGGATAACTGTACTCCTCTATGCATTCCCCCTGAAGCATCTCGCACTGACCACTGTTGGAAGACAGGATACTGGGCTAGGTCAACCATTGGTCTGACAAAGCAGTTGGACAAATTGTCCACAGCTTCAACTTCACTCACTTCAGTAGGTGGATTGGCTCATCCTCTATATCTTGGAGTAGCGCTTTCTACAGTCCTTTGTCTTCAGTTTATATTTTTATGTTTAAAGTTTACTTTCATCATCAATCATCATCATCATCATCAACAACCATGACTCAACGACCATTGGTGTCTGATGCCTCCCTCGCTATTTCCTTCCATCTTTCCCTGTCCAGTGCAGAGTGGCTTAGTTTCTGTAGACTAGCTCCACACCAATCTACTATATCATCTACCATTCTCTGTGGGGTCTGCCTCTCCTATTCGGACCATCCATTATGCCGAACACCAGGGTCTTAACTTTTCACTCATCGTTCATTCTGTAGATATGCCCGAATAGCTCTAACTTCCATTGTATAACCTTCTGCAGTAGGTTCTCTTTCAGCTGTATCTTCCTATATAATTCCTTGTTGGTAACCTTCTGAATCCATCCTATTCTTAGGATCTTTCTATAACAACTCCTCTCGAACGCCAATATCTTTCTCTTCGAATCTTTCGTTGGGCTCAATTAATCCTTTGCGTAATCCTTTTCGAATCTGGAGTCCAAACAGGAATGAGTGTGATGTGTCATGTGGATTTGTACTATTGGAAACAGAGGTGCTAAGAAGGTAATAGGCCAAATATATCACTAGGGTAATGACACTGAGTTCAGTGGGCTTACCCCAGGGAGGAATTTGGCCCAATTTTATCATATTAGTAATACTAGACCCTACCCATGTCAAGTACACTATGACATCCGTCATGTGTAACATGTTGCAAAATTAGTTTTGTGTATTTGAAAATGTCTTTGTTCTGGATAAGCAGAATAATATCTCCCCACTCATATATAGCAAGAGCACTTCTTTATCCTTTTTAGCTTGTCTGAATTGTACAGAATAGTGCATAAGTTGTGTATTCATGAAATTCATCAGCTTAATGTGGTCTGGATATTTGCAGGCTGCTTCCCTGTTTAAAAAAGTTTAAAATATCATGTTAAAAATTAAAGTGCTTAGGGAGTCTGTCCGATTGAAGCAGGCAAGCATATTCCAGAATCTAGTGTGCTTGCTTATCTTTACAAGCCTGTGTAGAAATAAGGTACTATTTGATCATGCATTTTGATGGTTTTGTTTCAGTCTTTGATTTCATTTAATAAATCAATCACTTTTAACTCTTATAGTAAACGTTAAGATGGCAACAATATATCACAATTACCCATAAGCAGTGAACTTATTAGGAAACTACATTCCTTTACATCAGACCTCCATTTAGCTTAATGAGTAAAGTTTAAATGCCTATCTATGTTACCATAGTCTAAACCCAGAAGTACAGCCTCAGTTTATATACATTTTGAGGTGACATCATTTTGTTCAGGGTTAAATTTAAAAAAAAAATTGTTTCAGCTTAATTATCTGTCTGCTTGTCCTCACCACCTTCTACATCTTTTTCCCCTCCCCTCTCTCCTGGGCACTTCTATTCCTCTTTTCATCCTGGCTGATATATTTTTCAAATAATTATTTATTTCCCCAGGGTACATAATGATATATATATATATATATATTGGCTCAGTTTCTCATTGATTTTTCTGATATGCTTTTATTACGATAATGACATTGGAGTTGAAGCTTTATATGGGCTCCCAGGTGGAGGAGGAGGACTGAACTCCCTGGGGACACGGTGGGTGAAACCCAGCCCCACTCTGCAAAGCGAGGTCGGCGTGTGGGGAACGGGCCAGGGCTCCTGCATGACATCCAGCTGCTGCTCCATGGTGGGCAAGGCCCAGGCGCATGGTCCCTGGGCTCCCTCTCCCCCCACCCTCCCCGTACACATAAGGGGAGCATGATGGCACTCACATGTGGAGCCCTCCTCAGCCTCGGACGACACAGCCGATGTGCTCTGTGGGGTGCCTCAGGGGTCCTGGGTCCTGGGCAGGCTCCCTGCAGGCTCCTGGCTCTTGGCGTCCTCCTCCTCCTCCTCGGTCAGGGACGGGTCCCTCTGCCCATGGAGTCGATCACCACCAGGGGGGCATGGACAGTGTGAGCCCCCAGGATGCGGTCCAGGGCCTCAAAGTGGGGGCAGGCCTCCAGGTTGGCCCCTGGCTGGGAGGCCCTGGAGTAGGACTGCCGCAGGTCCTTGACCTTGCAGCGGACCTGCTCCCGGATCTGCATGTGGCCTCTGGTGGCCAGGCTGGCAGCCATGCGGCTGTAGACGGCCACGTTCCTGTGGCTAGTGCGGAGAGCGTGGATGTTGGATGCTTCCCCCCAAAACTCGATGAGGTCCACGATCTCCGCACTAGACCAGGCGGGTGCCCGCCTCTTGCGGCCCCGGGCAGGCTTCTGTGAGCCGCCAGTCTGGTCCTGGGAAGAGGGGGAGGGCTGGGTGGCAGCGGGTGGCTGGCTCATCCCGTGCCAGGTGCAGGGTCTGCTGGCTGGGTGCTGGCAGGCTTGCAACTGGCACAAGCAGTGTAGCCAGACCGTGGCCCTTTAAGGGTTCCAGGGCCAGGAGGGGGGCAGAAGAGTTTTCCTGGTTTGGCCCAGAGTGGCCACCAGGGCAAGCTGGGAAGGGCTAGCCTCCAACTAGTTCGAAATAAGTGGCTACACAGCCCTTAATTCGAACTACTTAATTCGAACTAGGCGTTAATCCTCGTAGAATGAGGTTTACCTAGTTCGAATTAAGCGCTCTGCTAGTTCGAATTAAGTTCGAACTAGCGGTTTGTATGTATAGACGCTATGAAAGTTAATTCGAACTAATGGCTGTTAGTTCGAATTAACTTTGTAGTGTAGACATACCCTAAGTGACTTATTGGAAGAAGGAAGACACACTGATCAGTAGACTAACTTCACACACTGCACTTTCTGATGAGGGAGAAAGAATGAGAGAAAGCAGAGTGCAGTAAGGGGATAAAGGAAAAAGCAACCAAAGCAGGATAAACTATGTTTTTTCTGGGCTAAATGAAAAGTACTAGACACATTATTTCCCTCTGACCTGCAGAACACACCCAGACATCAGTGTACAGAGATGGATGTTAGGAATGTTATGCTCCATAGCATATCAGCAAAGCTTTATACATTGTGCGGTACCATAGGATAGTCAGTAAAACTCTGTACATTGTGTTCTATAGTATAGTAACTGTTAATCTCTATTTATGACTGCAAACTCATTCCAGCTTTAGATAATATCTGGCAATGAGTATAATGGGAAAGATGCTATGAATGCAGTCTAAGATTATCTCAAAGTTAAATTGATGGAAGGCTGAGATAATGTGTACTTTTTTTCTCTGTATTGCCTGTGCACGTACTGATTTTAAAGAGTAGGTCCCCAGAGCTGCAGATGTGAAACTCGCAGCTATTTCAAGACTGTTCTTTTTTAAAGCATGTAAAATGTACTATTTCCAAGTCTTCTATTTCTATATAATGCATGTGTCTAGTCATAGGATAACACGCTCTGTATAAATCTGTGTTTTGTCAGTGTATTCGCTTGCTTTTTCCATTAGTGTGTGAGGGAAATGAATCACACAATATCAGAAATCAAAAAGAAAATAAACACAGAGTGTATATGTGCAAATAATACTAACTGTTCTGTAACGCTGTGCTGATTTGAAATGTTGACAGTGTGTCTATTGATCTCGTAAAACTACAGAGCTAGATTAGATTAACTTTAAAACAACTTTCTAAAAACATGAACGTTAAAATACCCTATTTTTCATAAAAGAAGAGTTCCCCACTGACCCAGAAAACAACAGCCATTCAGAGCTATTGCCCAAATCTGCAGTCCTTGCTCACTCAGGCTTTCCATTGAGTCCCAGGTGAGTAAGGATTGAATAGGGACAGCAGGATTTGGCCCAGATGCTGATATGTAATTGCATAATGTAATTGTACAGCACGATGCTGGACGGGGGGTTGGAACAAATTTATAATGGGGGTATTGAGAGCCATTGAATCAAACTGTAAGCCAGGTATGTAATGGAAATCCCTTCAAGCCAGAGAGTGTGGCAGCACCCTGCATCTTTAGTTCCAACGTGCATAATGGTGGAGAATCAAGCTGGAGTGCTCAACACTGAATGGTTGGGGCTATGTACACATGCGGACAGGATGCCTACACACATAAATTAACTAAACAGACTTAACAGACAGGGTACGTCTATACTTGCTCCCTAGTTCGAACTAGGGCTGCAAATGTAGATGACCGAAATTGCTAATGAAGCGGGGATTTAAATATCCTACGCTTCATTAGCATGATCTTGCTGGCACGTTACTCCTCTCAACAGCTGTTTCGAACATGAAAGTGCGCGCCGGGACGCGTTAGTTCGAACCAAACCCCATTTGTTTGAACTAACATTACTCGTCATTTTTTGAGGAGTAACATTAGTTCAAACCAAGGGGTTTGGTTTGAACTAACGCGTCCCGGCGCGCAGTTTCATGTTCGAAACAGCTGCTGAGTGGAGTAACGCGCCAGCGCGATCATGCTAATGAAGCATAGGATATTTAAATCCCCGCTTCATTAGCAATTTCGGTCGCCTACATTTGCATCCCTAGTTCAAGCTAGGGAGCAAGTGTAGACGTACCCACACAGCTAGTCGCCATTTCAAATGAAATTGGACAAATGAACTGTTTGCTATCACATTTGTCCACACTAGGTTTTTATAAATCATCAGGGTACTTACTGAAGTTTTCACTAGTGGTACAACAAATCTCGAACTCTCATTTGTAGGCAAAACTCTTATTCACTTGACTGAGTTTGGGGCTTAGATAGTACAGATTTCTCTCTCTCATGCACACATGTGCGCATGCACATATACAAATCACTGCCAGCACAGTGACAGCATTGCCGCTACTCTAGCTCATGGGCTGCATTAGAAGACATTGCTTGCTTTGCTCCCACTCCCAGTTACTTGCTTTGCCCGTGTTGCTTGCTTTAGTCACATAGTTTATCAAACCTACCGGTACTTGTCTAATCTCTGGCCCCACTGCTCTGTCTTGGAGAAAGCAACTGCAAAGTATAACTGCAAGAGGTAAAGATTCCCATTTATGGCCTCTCCATAGTTAGATGCCCTTCCCTCCCATATCTTGAAGTTCTGCTAATAAGTTCACTCCTTTTGTGCCTGTGTAGTGGGGGCAGGATCTTCCCCTAAAGGTCAGGGTTTCAAAAATCACTCGCACCATCAAACTACATAAAGCCCAGTTGGGTATGAAAACTGAGACTGGGTCAACATATCGAGATGTGCAAAGACAAGGGTATGTGTGTTTTTGAATTAGCCTCCTGGTGTCCAGGCATATGTACTTTTTGCTGCCACTGTTCAATTTGCATGTTTGGCATTGTTCTCACACAATGAATATAAAGAAGCAGCTGAAAATTGCTTTTCATTACATAACATATTGCAACTAAATTAAGCGTGGATTTTTGTAATTGTCATGCACTAAAACAGTGGCTATTGCATTTTGTTGACAGAAAGGGCTTCAAAATACTGTGATGAAACAGGAAATTGGTTCCGACATCCAGAGAGCAATCGGACTTGGTCCAACTATACACTGTGTAATTCCTTCACCTCTGAAAAATTGAAGGTAGGTCCTGATTAACATTTCAGCTTTTCCTGAGACTTTTGTTGAGCTAGGCCAACAGCAAGTTATCTGTGATAAATGTATATGATCTAAAATTTAGCCAGATTTAGTGCAGATTAGCTGAAGTTTTGACAATGTAAGAGATGATCCAATTGCTTATTTTTTGCATACTTCCACCAAGGTATGTTTTTATCAAGTATTTTAAATTATATATTGGCAAGCATATGAATTCGATGGCTTTTAAAGGGAAGCATCATCTTCAAGTATTATTATATTTTAGTGGACTATAGCAATCTTAGACCTTAATACTGCATATTCTTGAGTTTAAGGTGGCTTTCACATGAGCACATTCATTTGTGTTGGTCTTTGCTAAAAGAGCAACCCCCCTGAAAGCCATGAAACAATACATTGCATTTGCTCTCTCTAAGAGATCATAGACACACAGCAGATTCATTGTGCTTTTACTTTATATTGTGCCATGCCAGTTAGGACCTGTTTCTGAGAGGTGCAGAACAACCACAATGCCAATTCATTTCATTATGAGTTGTGTGTGCTCTGCAGTAGTCAATAGTCATTGTTGAATGGACTAGCTATACATTTTCTGGAAGCATTTAGACCTTGATCTTGTAAAGACATGCAAATGTCTCTATGTGCACTGTGTGTAGCTCCACTGAAGTCAGTGAGGCTCCGCACTCTATGTAATCTTAAGTATATGCATAAATCTGTGAGACTAGTGCATTATTTTGGATCATATACTCACTATGAATTTGCCAACAGAGGTGGAAATCAAAATGGATATAGAGCATGGAAAAAGTGAATCTAGAAAATGGTAAAATGATAAGTTCTCTAAAACCTTAAATATATTTTAATGCATAACACATTGAAACTAGAATGTTGTGATGTCTAGCAAATCTATGGGTCGAAATAAATTGTTAATGTATGTCAGTACATCAATGACTTCTGATTTCTTTTTTTTTTTTTTTCTGACACTTTTTTTCTTGACTTCAGATATCTTCATTTATGATGGGCCAATATGTATTTTATGGATTAACTTCAATTGCTTTTCTATCCTTCCCATCAATGGGATCATTTGTTGATTTTTTTCATTAAAAAAGCAGTTGGAAAACTAAATTACACAAATAATTTCTAATATGATATAAAACCTTCCACCTACACGATACAGAACTGGTTCCAATTTACAAAGGATGATAGGAACTAAACATTTTTACCATCTGAGTGTAGTCATCTCATTCTATTGTACAATGATCAGATAGCAATGTTATGGCATCCACCGTCTCCATAACTGACACACAGATTGTCAGATATGAAAAATATCCTTTGAAATAGTGGCATAACTAAGCCAGGGAAAGGATTAGAGCTGACTGAACATATGAATGACCATCATACATGTGCAACCAGCACAGTATCCTGTCTTCTGACAGTGGCCAATGCCAGGTACTTCAGAAGGAATGAACAGAACAGGTAATCATCAAGTGAATCATCCTATGTCACCCATTCCCAGCATCTAACAAACAGAGGCGAGGGACACCAGCCTTGCCCATCCTGGCAAATAGCCATTGATGGACCTGTCTCATTCTTTACTGAACCCTGTTTAAGTCTTGTAATAAGCCTTCAAATATTTATAAATATAATATTTGTACCCCTATGTGATTGTATTTTTAAAATTCTATATCCATCCCTAGAGCTGGGCGCTATAACTGGATGAAGAATTTGTGACCAATTAATATAACTAATTTTGCAATAATAATTTTTTCAGTGACTATTATTTTTACTTATTTACACAATGGTAAGGAGATACAGTTTAATATTTCATTTAAAGTTATTGTGACAAGCAACTCCACAGTTGATGTATTTCTCCTGGGCTAGATTTTAGCATTTAAAAAAAACAACAACAGTGAAACAACTCTGGCGCCCCCAGCTTTCACAAGTAAAACTCATTGCCCTGCATTCCAGCCCTTTGAAAATAAGTTAATATAAAGAGACTGTTCAGCCAGAAATTCCTACAAACCTGAATGCACTTAACTTTAACATGTAACTATTCCATTGAAATCAATGGGGACTACTTGAGTGAGTGAAGTTGAGTATGTGCATAAATTGTTTGCATCATTAGGATGTTAACCTTGAGGAAAGAATTAAGAATATTGAACCAGAGGTGACAGACAAAGAGACAAGGGCCAAAAAATGTGAGGAGAAGCTTTAAGAAAATATAAATTTAGAGGAGCTTATGAAAATAAACACATTTCTGAAATCTGAGTGGAGCTCCAGGAAAATTTGATCACAGTACATAATTTATGATTCCTTGGGATTCTGGAAGGAAAAGAACCATAACCTCATTTGTTTTTGTTTTTTAAACAGCTACCTAAATGTCTGTGGTTATACTTAGCAATGGTCCAATACAGTGTATTGGAAAGATTTATTGGACTGATCTGAGATGATTTTTTTTTTACCATAAAGAGCCATTGGTATAAAATGTGCTAACCTATGTGTGACAGAGTAACATAACAACTATTATAGTAATAGTAATAACTTGAGAGCCCAAAGCCATTGAATAAAAAGACTGTAAAAATGTCGTTTTTCTAGATATTGGCACAATGCTGAGACAAAAATGTAACTCTGTTACTCATTAAGCATGCCTTCCAGATGACGTATTTTAAATATAATTCAGCCAATGTGCAGATAAAATACAAAGGAAAATTGTTCATGTTAGATTCTTTCTGCCTTTTCCAATTTTTTTTCTAGAGCAGGACTCCATCTCTACAGTTATGCCAAATTGTATGCTTATCTTTAATCCATGTGTTCCTAAACCCAGAATATGACTAATTTATAGACTTCTGTCCAGTCTATACTGATAATCTCATTAGCTTTGGAGCAAGAAGTGTTATTTTCTAAGATTTTCATTAGCAAACTGTTCCTTCATATTAAAAAGTGTTGAAAAAAGTGACCATAAAAATATTTCATACCAAAGACAAAAAGCTATATACGAAGCTTTATAAATCCTAAACGGAAGATGAGGTAGTACAAAATGGTATTTTTAGAAATACAGAGTTAGAACGGTTTAACATTTGAGCTGGTTTAATAGGTGATACCAGATATTCTGTATTTGTAAGATACAACAGTCCATCAATCTACACTGCAGAGACTATCACAGTTGTGCAAATACACCATAAGTTGTATTATTTGGCAGTCCAATATATTCAGATTTGCCTTCATTTTTTTATTTTTAGAAATATGCATTGAACAACTTCACAGTTTGTTTTATGTTTTTTTCACAATGTTGTTGGTAACTTTGTGGTAATATGTTTAAAATTTCATAAGCCCTAAATAGACCGTTTGAATGGGTGTCAGTCTTTCAGGACAAACACACACACAAACACACTTGGTACTTTCATTTGTATGTTAATAATCATAGTGCTTTTTAGTTGGAAAACCTAACACAGCAGACCACAGATTATCCATAAAATTCTTGAACTGCATGGGAGACAATTTTTTATTTCAGAAGGTTGAGAAAGCTACTGGGGAAAGCTGTTCTAGATTTGATTTTAACAAGTAGGGAGGAATTGGTTGAAAATTTAAAGTGGAAGGCAGCTTGGGTGAAAGTGATCATGAAACCATAGAGTTCATGATTCTAAGGAATGGTAGAAGAGAGAACAGCAAAATAGAGACAATGGATTTCAGGGAGGCAGATTTTAGTGAACTCATAGAGCGGTTAGGTAAGGTCCCATGAGAAGCAAGACTAAAAGGAAAAACAACTGAAGAGAGTTAGCAGCTTTTTAAAGGGGCATTATTAAGGACCCAAAAGCAAATTACTCCACTGCATAGGAAAGATAGAAAGTATGGCAGGAGACCATCTTGGCTTAACCAGGAGATCTTATATGAACTAAAAATCAAAAAGGAGTCCTATAAAAAGCAGAAACTAGGTCAAATTACAAAGGATGAATATAGGCAAATAACGCAAGTATGCAGAGGCAAGATTAGAAAGGCAAAAGCACAAAATGAGCTCAGTCCAGCTAAAGACATAAAGGGTAACAAGAAGACATTTTACAAATATATTAGAAGCAAGAGGAAGACCAAGGACAGAGTAGGCCCATTGTTCTGTGAAGAGGGAGAAACAACAACAGGAAACCTAGAAATGGCAGAGGTGGTTAATGACTTCTTTGTTTCGGTTTTTGTCCTGGTGGTGACAGGATGCCTAAAATAGAGAGTGGTAGTGTAAATGGGATAAGTTTAGAGTTAAAATTTAAAAAAGTAAAAAATTACTTTAAAAAGTTAGATGTCTGCAAGACACCAGGACCTGAGGAAATGCATCCCAGGATACTCAAGGAGTTGATAGAGGAGGTATCTGAGCCTTTAGCTATCATCTTTGAAAAATCAGAAGTCAGGAGAGATTCCAGAAGACAGGAAAAGGGCAAATACAGTGCCCATCTATAAAAAGGGAAATAAGAACAACCAAGGAAACTACAGACCAGTCAGTTTAACTTCTGTACTAGGAAAGATAATGGAGTAATTAATTAAGAAATTCAACTGCAAACATCTGGAAGATAAGAAGGTGATATCTAACAGCCAGCGCATGGATTTGTAAAAAACAATCATGTCAAACCAAACTGATAGCTTTCTTTGATAGTATAAGTCTTGTAGATAAGGGAGGAGCAGTGGATGTGGTATACTACCTAAACTTCAGTAAAGCATTTGATACGGTCTCGCATGACATTCTTATCAATGAACTAGGGAAATAGAACCTAAATGGGGCTACTATAAGGTGGGTGCATAACTGGCTGGATAACTGTTCTCAGAGAGTAGTTATTAATGATTTGCAGTCATGCTGAAAGGGCATAACAAATGGGGTTCCGCAGGGGTCTGGTTTGGGACTGGTTCTGTTCAATATATTCATCAATGATTTAGATACTGGCATAGAGAATACACTATTTAAGTTTGCAGATCATACCAAGCTGGGAGGGGTTGGTTGCAACTGCTTTGGAGGATAGGGTCATAATTCAAAATGATCTGGACAAAATGGAGAAATGATCTGAGCTAAATGGGATGAAGTTTAATAAGGACACACGCAAAGTGCTCTACTTAGGAAGGAGCAATCAGTTTCACACATACAGAATGGGATGCGGCTGTCTAGGAAGGAGTACTGCAGAAATGGATCTAGGGGTCATAGTAAACCACAAGTTAAATTTGAGTCAACATTGTGACACAATTGCAAAAAAAGCAAATGTGATTCTGGGATGCGTTAACAGGAGTGTTGTGAGCAAGACACGAGAAGTCATTCTTCCGCTCTACTCTGCGCTGATGAGGCCTCAATTGGAGTATTATGTCCAGTTCTGGGCACCACATTTCCAAAAAGAAGTGGAGAAATTGGGGAAGGTCCAGAGAAGAGCAACAAGAATGATTAAAGACCTAGAAAACATGAGCTATGAGGAAAGACTGAAAGAATTGGGTTTGTTTAGTTTAGAAAAGAGAAGACTGAGAGGGGACATGACAGCGGTTTTCTAAAAGGGTGTTACATGGAGGAGGGAGAAAAATTGTTCTCTTTGGCTTCTAAGGATAGGACAAGAAGCAATGGGCTTAAATTGCAGCAAAGGAGGTTTAGATTGGACATTAGGAAAAATTTCCTGTCAGGGTGGCTAAACACTGGAATACATTGCCTAGGCAGGTTGTGGAATCTCCATCACCGGAGATTTTCAAGAGCAGGTTAGACAGACATCTATCAGGCATAATATAGGTCCTGCTGTGAGGGCAGGGGACTGGACTCAATGACCTCTTGAGGTCCCTTCCAGTTCTAGTATTCTATGATTGTATGATTCCTTTTTTTAGCTGGCTTATAGCAGTTTTGGCGTGTAAGAATGGCAACAAATCAAAACGTTTAGGGATGGTTTCTGTGTTAACTAAGTTCTGGCTATGAAGATGTGCTAACTAAGAAATACCTAAAAGCAACAGCATAACTTCAGCAAACAGTCAAGAAATGACAAGGAACATACATGACAAAATTATATTTTAATCAGATAGTCAAGAAAGTTGTCTTGTCCTCACCATATCCTCCCCTCATCTGGAGTTTCTCTCATCACCAGGGCTGCTAGCCTCGCATTGCCATATTGTGGCTGGCCACTGTGTAGGAACATAAAGACGAGGAAGGCTCCTTGTACTTTTGCCACTGTATGTAGAAGCAATCAAACTCTGAGTCTATAAGGCCAAATGGGCTGATTCTTATTTACACTGTGCCCACTATACAGTACTCTGGTACCAATAATCTGGCTAATAATCTGCTCCTATGGGCAGAATTGCTGAAAGTGACTGTGGTGTAAACAAAGATAAAAAGAAGAAAGAGAATCCTAGGCCTGCTCCCATTTAATCAAATGGCAGCAGGACTTGAAACCATAACTGTAAAATGGCAAGAACATCAAGCTGTTTAAAAAATAAACCTGCACCAAGAACTAATTTTTCAAGATTTTTCTTTAAATTAAACTGCAAAATTTGTGTTCATAACTCCCACAAATTCAGAATCACGTGAAGCACGACTAAAGAAAGTTGGATAATTAGAAGCAAGCTAGATGCTAATGGAAGATGAGTTGTTGGATTGTTGTTGAAACAGTTCTTCCCACGTTGCCAGAATCATGGCAGGAAAAGGGAGGGTGGAGAAGCAGTGGTGAATATGAAAACAATGCTTAATATGCTGGTACAGTACTTAAGCATTTTGTGGGGGAGGACATTCCTTTTTAAAAGAATTCATTTCATTATTTAAAATGAAAAATTAAAAAGGGAAACTTCTTGTGTGCAACAAAAGAACTAATGAAGCATCTGCAAAAAGAAAGTAAACCTAGTAGAGCAGCTAATCCATGATTTTTTCAAAGTATGCTACTAATGTATCAATTCATCCATTAAAGAAGGTACTAGTGGGGCCTTCCCAGGTGCTAGTTTCCATAAATCATTTTATAACTTAAGGACACTCAAGAGGGTTTGGCCAAGAACAAATGTGACATTTGAATAGTGCATTCTATAGATGAATAAGATAAATTGATAGCAAATGAAACACAAATAAGCCTATTTTATATTTTGATGATATTGGCCAGGTGTCTGTTTCTCCTGCCACCACACTTTTATATAAATAGCTTTTGATTGGTGTAACTCCTGTTGACCAGCCAGTTACATTGGATTTACACTAGTCTGAGAGTAAAATTTCTCCCAGGCACTTACTCCTTCATACTGGTGTAAGTGAGAGGAGACTCTGGCATGGGAAGTTTAATCAACACAATTTTTTTTCCAAAGGATTTTGAAGAATTTTTGTTTGTTTGTTTGTTTTAAGTGTTATTTACATTATGGATCTATTTAAAAAAAAAAAAACACTTGATCTCATCTCTTTACTTTTGGTCATGCCTTTCAATGTATTGTGAATGTTTCAGGAGTATCTCAAATGACCTTCTGATTAAAAAGAAATCAAAATTGGTTGGTTAGTTTTGCAAATTCTTGCTCACAGTAAGAACTAAATTGCTCCTGCTAGTGTGTCATGTTTTCTATTTTTTATTCCAGATGGCATATATACTTTATTATATGGCTATAGTAGGCCATGCTTTGTCTATAACTTCGCTGTTGATTTCCCTAGGGATTTTCTTCTATTTCAAGTAAGTGTTTCTTTTAGCTTCTGCTTTTTTTTCTTCTCTGACATATTACCAAATGTTAGACGTGTTTGTGGGAATATAGAGGGACTTGACAGTTATGTTCACTTCTCCTTATTATTATTCCTGATAACACAGGAAGAAATTTATTGACCCAAATCTTGTGCTAACTAACCTTGAAGAATCTGACTCCAGGAGGATCTCTCCAATATACAGATTTCTTTCAGTAAACATAGTCTGGATCCTTCATTACTACCCTCTCTCTGATTCTGACTGATTCACCAGTTGTCTCTTGCCCCTTAGAGTATGCTGTTAATTATTGTAATACCAAAGGATCCAACTGGGTTATAATGTGGGATCCACCACTCTCTGACCTCAATTTTATCATACTCCTCATCAATTGCTAATCTAAACCAGTGATTTCAAGGGGTGCTCACAGAGCAGAAATCCAGAGAACATGAAAAAAATTACATAGGGTGTAGACATCCTCTGAATTTCACTGGAGTTTAAAAAGTGAAATCCTGTGGCAGGAGTTTGAACGAGTCTGGATCACTTGATGTTCATAAAAATATTTGTAACTTCTTTATAGCGGCTTAATTGGGAGAATCAATGTTTTCACTGCTTTTGGAGTAAAAACACTACTGGGGGGTATTTAAACTGTTAAAAATGATGTTTTATAGGTGGGGTGATGACTGTTTCTCTTGACTGAAAACAGCAGACTTGAGTCTGTCCTCAAACAGCCCTATACAATTCCCACTGAAATTGATGAAAATTGTGACTGTATGTCAGCTTCACAGAGCAAGTCTGGAATACAGTTTTGTTATGGAGTATTTCTGTTGAAGTAGCAGGGGGCTCTCCCAGGTTCAATTCTTCCTTTCAATATATATTCACACTTTCTATCAACTTCAGTGGGAGTCATCTAGGACAATTTATGGACCGAATTGAGCCTGCTGTTTTTAGTAAAGAGAAATGGTTGTCACCTTTACTATAAAACAGCATTTTTAACAGTTTAAGTATCCCTTCCCCCCGTACTGTTTTTACTCTAAACACAATGAAAACTGAAGTATCCCAGATACCAATGTATGGTAACTCTTGGTCAATGATGATGCATATGTGTGGGGGGAGGGAGGTGGTGAGAGAGAAAGACAATGTATGTTTGCAGGCAAATGCAAATAATGAGGAAAATGTTCAAATCTACGGATGAATCATTGGGTAAGATCCTCAAATGGGGTAAATCTGCATTCACTTCACTGGAGTTATGCTGATTTACACCAGACACAGTTTTCTTAAGCATGTTGCTTTCATCATACTATATAATAAACTAAACCTAGAGCACTGATAGTGCTCCGTTGATCGCACTATAAGTTCTGCACTAGCCTGTAATTTGATAAAACAGAAGGAATGACACACATACGTTTTTCAAAGCATCTGGGGTTAGGTACCAGGTCCACAGCTGGTTTTATACCAGTCAACAGCAGGTGAGGATCCATTCTCAGAACTCTAACTCACAAATTGGGAAAAATGCACCATCAATTCAACACAATCAAGACTAATTGAAAGAAAATTGCAAATTTGTAAGATTATTTATTTTTTTCCAAATCTGCATGATAAAAAGTGACTCAAAAAACACTTTCTTCACTTCATGCCACAACAAAAGGATAGCAATTTTAAAAATATGTCTGCATCAGAATAAATAATATGCAAAATTGTATCCTATGGAATTTCACTTCCAGAATAAGTTTCCATCTTTCAAGAGCTGAACAAAAAGAAAGCAACATCAAAACCAATTAAACTAATTGCAAAACATAGACTGAGAAGACTTCAAGAGTATGAAGAACAGAAAATATGCCCATCTTTCTGTTTTAAAAGGTTCTTGTACAATGCAATTACTGCAAAGAATAATTGCACACAATGACAATCAGTAGTAATTAAAAATCTGCCAGCTTTTTATTATAAATCTGTATTTATTTGGAGATGATAATTTAGCCTTAAAAATTCACCTCAGGCTAAACAAGCCATCTGTTAAAAGTCTCAGAGGGGTAGCTGTATTAGTCTGTAACTTTCAAAAAACAAAAACAAAAGAACTAGTAGTCCTGTAGCACCTTAGAGACTAACTAACAAATAAATAAATAAATATTTATACTTCCTCTGCTTATCTGAGGAAGTGGGGTTTGCCCATGAAAGCTCATGATAATATATATATAACTATATATATAGTTGTTAGTCTCTAAGGTGCTATAGGACTACTCATTTTAAAAGCCATCTGTTATTTATGCTGTTGCACAAACAAGGGTGATTTGGTGTGACAAGATGCAAAATGAGTTTCAAATTTTTAGTACTGGAAAGTGATTGAAAGCCAATTTGGAGGCATTCAAAGAGGTTGTGTTAGGAGAGTAGGCCAAAAAAATGGGGAGGGGAAATTTTGCCCTCTGAATCTCTGCCGAAGAAAATCAGGCTAAAGAAGAGATGGCAGTTAACGGTGTGGAAGTTTTTTTGGATGAGTTCTAGAAAGATACAGCAGTTTTATTTGTCGGAGAGAGAGAGACACCAGGGGTATGTCTACATTCGAAATAAGCTGTTCCGGAATAGTTATTCTGAACTATCTTATTTTGAAATAGCACGTCTACGCTGCAGGGAAGCCTCAAAATTAGTCCGAGGCAGGCTTCCCTAATGTAGACGTGCTATCTCGATAGCACTGGGGAGGAATAACTTAGAATGGCCCTGGTGAGGGGCTATTTCGAAATTGCAGCAATGGAGCATCTACACACGCCTTATTTCGAAATAGTTTATGTTCTTATGTTCTTATAAAATAGCTATTTCAGAATAGGTTTTATGCCTCGTAGAATGAGGTTTACAGATTTTGGAATAAGCTGTCCATTATTTCAAAATTATTTCAAAATAACGGAATGGCTGTGTAGACGCTTGCATAGTTATTTCGAAATAACACTGCAGTATCGATGCACCCCAAGAGGCCCACCCCAGAGATTGATGGCAGGGATTTGAAACACCTGGTTAGGGCAGCAATAATTTAACACAGTTAAATATCTAATCTATGTCCCTTAACTTTGTTTATGGATTCCGGACAGTTTGATTAAGGATACACACATTATAAGGATAGATGCTAGAGGTGTACAAGAGAAAAAACTTTGTTTCTTTTAGATAAAATTATGTCCAATTTGATAATTTTGCTTGCATTTCTTTGGTCCAAATTTCATCTGCATATTATTGGCAATATCCAAAGGGTACAGGCCAGCTCCTCAACTATTGTAAATCAACTTATCATCTTTGACATCTTTGGATCTATGCCACTAGCTAAGAATATGGCCCTGTGTCTAATAGACATATTAATAGAATTATACAGATGTATAAGGGGGGAAAAAAACATTTTGTTTGAATTTGAGAATTTTTAGCAAAAAACTCCAAAGTGTAACTTTGAATTTGTTTATAACATTCATAGAAAGGAATTAAAGGAAATTGGAGAATGGACATAGGTATGAAAACTGTATTTACAATGAGAAAAATTGCTCAGTGTTTTGTACACTTTATTGGCATCTTAGTGATAGGGCAAGATTCCTCTCTCTCTCCCTCTCACACAGTTTTGAACAATGGCTCATTAGAAGGTCAGGACTATATTTGCCTGTTCTTTAAATTTCTAATGCAGCTTCACAAAATTCTGTTCTCCCATCACCTTGGAAGACCAGTTTTTTTAATGCCTCAGTCTGATTCTGTGAACATAGGAGTCCCCTGCTGTGTCAGACAACCCCATGCTGTGCTTTGTTCAACTTGACTATCTTTAGTTTAGTTTATTTCAAAGGGGCTATTCCCAGTAGTAAAGTTAAGTGTGCACGCACACCCTATTTGCGGGATCAAGGCCTTAATGAACAACTGAAATAGAATTAGTCTTTCCAATACCATTATCCTCAGATGAGGTGGGTGATATGATTTTGTGCCCGGTAAATTTTTGACAGTTTTGCGAGGCTGCACTAACCTATACGTGAGTTGTAGGAGTGGGACATTTAGTATGTTTTGTTTTAAATTGATTTGCCAGCAAAATGACTCAACACTGAACAGAGACTCCTCACTCACCACGCCGCTAGGACTGCAAATTGCTTTCATTGTTTGCTCCTTTTCTTTTCTGCCTTAACGACAACTGTAATTATCCTGCCATATGCAGGAGTGAACTTCCGTGTTCCAACCCCCACAAGTGCATGTTCATTTATATAACATACCAACTAAAATCAAATACCAATATTATATGATGAGGCCTTTTCATTTTAGACTCCAGGATGCACCATTTCATATAGAAATCCACAAATCCTATCTTTACCCATGGAACTAGGTCCACTGAAGTTCTTACTCATGCAAGTAAGATATACACAGGATTTGACTTCCAATAGAAAACATCCAACAATGTCAAATTATTTAATTATCTCAGTGAGAGGAAAATGACATGATTTACATACACTGCTCTCAATTTCTCTGTAATTTTTATATATCCTAGTATTTCTAACTAAAAATGAAATCCATAATCTGCCCATTGGAGAATCAAATCTAACTTGAATCACCAACTTGATTTTGCCAGGTCTTCTTAACCATAGTAATAAATCTGTGATCTTCAAAGACTCTTTCCTTCTGCCCACCATGATATGTTATGCATGATCTCGTCCTTCATTTCTTATGTGCCTTGTCTTCAACAAGAGTTTACCGTCCTATATGAAGGAATGGTTGATGAGACCCCAGTTCTCATCAGTGTTTCTATTTCCCAAGATAGTGGTTATCTGAACTAAAATTCCAGTTTTGAAAACACAAAATTCCGTTGATTTCTTTATCTCACTCCACTAATTTAAAGCAAAGCATATTTCAGTAGACTAGTTCAATTATTTCATTCTGTGAGCCAGGAGGATGAGAAATCATAGAAAATCATACAGGGTTTTGTTTTCATGCCTGGATATTTGGATGTTAAAATCTTCTAGGATTCTTGTGCTGCTCTGTAAATAAACCACATGTGCTTTTATTCTTTTTGTCAAAAGTTCACTAGCTAAAAGAGACCTAAAAGTTCTTGGACCAAAAAATGGGCCAATTTTGAGCCTGTTCTATTGTGCTTGGGGGAAGACTTACACATTCATCCATTTTTATTTTTAAAGCCATAGCCACGGTATCAGTGAACCCTGCAGATTCTCCATACACAATTTTTCTCAGGTCTGCATGAACAGCAGTAACTCATGTACAAACACCGTGGCCCAGAACCACAACTTTGTCAGAGCTTTCTTAAGCCACCTTCATGTTCTCCTGCTTATGGATATTAAATTTCGATTAATCAGTAATCAAGTAGTCAATGGAATTTCCATCAACTACTCGATTAGTCGATAGGGGGGCACTTGCTATCCCGCTGTGCCTCTGCCTTAATTCAAAGGAAGATGTGCAGCAAGGAACCCAAAGTAGCTCTTGTACATTTCAAAGGGAGAGGTGTGGCAGTTGGGATCCTGTGCAAGTTCGGTCCCCGCTCACACCATTTCCCCCGCTGTGCCTATGCCTCCCCTGCCGTCCCTCCATCCCCACGAAGACAATGCTGAGGAGAAATGGCTTCTAAGCTGGCTCCCCCAGCACCGGCTCCTGCTCCCCACTTCCTACCTCTGATACAGAGGGAAGGAACTAGTCGGGTAGTGACTCGACTACCCAATAAGCCTAGGCTTATCAGGTGGTCAACTAGTTAACTAGTCTCTTACATCCCTACTCCTGCTCCCCAGCACTGCTGGGGCTAGTCTGGGAACTTTTATAAGACTTAGGACTAGTTTAAATTATGCAGAGTTGCCACAGGCCTAAAGAGGCCACTCCACAGCTGGCTCTAGGGAAAAAGAAGTGTGCTCTGACCACAGCACCTCACCCTCTGAGACTTCCCCTATAGCAGAGCCAGTAGAGTGAGATGTCTAAAGCCAGCTGTGTCACCTGGGGATTCTCACACATCAGGGAAATCCCTAGCTGATATAAATCAGCTTTTCGGCCTGTTTGTGCCATTGGAGCAATGCAAAGGTGCTGAAGCCCGTTCCAGATAGGGCCATGTGTCCTTCATTCTGTGCTGACATCAGCTGATGCAAAATCAAAGCTGATTTGTGTGCCAGGACACTATATAAATATAAATTACTAGAAGATTTTCCTGGTATTGCTTGGGTCCTTTACTGAAATAGTTTTTGTTTTTCTTGATTTAAATAATTGCTCTGGGATGCGGCTGGGGATGAGGGGTTCACTATTTGTCCACTGGCTGCGGGACAGACAGACATACACACAGACAGACAGACAAACTCTCTCAAACCCCAATAGGGTTATAGCTGTCCTGGTCCCTACCTCTAGCCCCTAGTTACGCCCCATGATCTTTATACAGCATAACTGTGCCTGCTATCAGACTCCCCCTTTTCCTATTTATGAGGAACAATCATATTCCAGGCACATCCCATTGTCCTGGCACAACCAAATCCTGACCTTGCTTTAAGTTATGATAAGAAGAAGATGCATACCAAATTTGGTGGTCCTAGCTCTTACCATTTAGGAGGAATTCTTGAACAAACAGACTCACAGACAGACAAATGAACAGACAGGTAGATGCACCAACTCTCTCAAATATATAGTAGATTGTTAGTCATATGCTCATTCCTCCATTTTCTTCTTTTCAAAAATATGGTGGAAAATCACTGTTTATATAAAAAGCAAAATTATCAGGAAAGAAGAAAATGTGTACAAACAATGGAGAGTAAAACAATACAAAAGAAAACTATAAACATAGTTTAATAAGGTCTTTTAAGTACACTCAGCACTGTCCCTGAGCAAAGCATCATTCTCTTCAATGGAGCATTATCTTAATGTGCCCCCTGAAATTACCCAGGGACAAGTAATCTTTCCTTTTTTTACATTAAATATTTAGCGCACTTCAGGAATGTAATGCTACATCTAATTGTTAATGTTGTGCTTCTCCACTACTACCCCCGGAGTTATTAGTCACCATTAAAGACCACATTTGGTAACAGTTACCTTACAGTGATATTCACCATTGCCTTAGTTTTATCCTTCACTTAGGATTTCTCTACACTTACTAGTAGACTAGCACGGCTACAATCAATGTTGTGGGTGTTGATTTAGTTGGTCTATGGAAGACCTCTCAATCGATGACTGAGCTCTCTCTGGTCAATTCCAGTAATCCACCACTGCAAGAAGAGTAAGGGAAGTCAACGGGAGAGCATTTCCTGTAGACGAAGTACAGTATAAACACTGCTGTAAGTCAGTCTAAGCTACATCAATTCCAGACACATTATTCATGTAGCTGGAGTAGCGTAACTTAGTGGTATAGATAGTAGTATAGATACGGCCTTAGAAAAGATGACATTTCTAGTACTTGGGTAGTTTCAGTGGGCACAGGTTGACATCTGTGTAGTTTCTACTGCAGTTGTGTTTGATTAACTGTTTTTTGTTTTGGGGTGCTTTTTGTGATGATGTGTGCATTGGTAAAATAGTACCAAAATCATCAAATCCATCGAGATATGGATAGAAGAAGCAGCATTTCTAACGCCTAGGGCAGGGGACATGGAATCAGGACTCCTTGTTTCCAATTATAGTTCGAGTGACCTAGTTTTCAGACCTTGCATATTCACCTGACTTCTTCATGCTGGTATAGTCATCTCTCAAATGTGTATTTAACTAGCTCACAGAAGTGTCTTGAGCCTCAATTAATTAGTGTTTGTGAAGTGATTCAAGATCCTTGGATGAAGTGCACTACAGGGTAAGTGCAAAGCATTAATGCCATCTGGAATCTCCGTAAGTTACTTCGCCACTGAGAACCAGTTTTAAGTCACAGATATGTTCATTAAAATTATCATAATTAGAAAACAGAAAGGGGCATCTCACAAATTCTTCAGAACTAGTCAAAATACAACTAGTACAGCAGGCAGCTGCCAGCCTATTGTGTAAAAAAGAGTCTCCTGAAAACTTTACTGGTTATATATCCTTTTTTCCACTGAAGGCCTTTGGGTGCATGGAAAAGAGAATAAAATTATTTTTGTTCCGAAATGCTACCTTTAATCATGTTTTGGTGCTTAGACACACATGATAGATGGTTTGAACTATGCTAGAGAAAAGGACAGGAAGACAATAAGAGAGTCACACCAGAAATTTGGATTGAAGTACTAGAGCCCTTGGCTTTAGGCACTGCAGCAGAACAGCTTGCAAGTTTGGCTATTAAGTGAAGATGAGCTCAAATACCCTTACACATCCACAGTCCCTCAGTGCCAGAGACCTTTTTTCCTGACTTTGGGTCTTAAGGTACATAACTATATGGTGTCTTGGATGGTGCAATGATTGCACTGCATGAAAAGGTGTAGTGTCATAGTGACAGGTACCATATTTACCATTTTGAGGTGAGCCTGGGAGCCAGCAAGGAGAGTTTTCTAACCCTGGGCCAAATGACAGATGTGGCACTCTTTGCACACACTTGTGAGCACCCTGTGCAACCCACATTCATTCCAATGAGCTTACACCCCTGAGAAGCCCCTGAGGCCTGGCTTTGTGAGGGTGCTTGTGTAACCCAGGCACCTACGGGGTGTGGCTCACTGTCCTATGTAGTGGCACTTAGACCACTTACAGAGAGAAAGAATGAGTGTGGACTCCAGCTTTAGCTGAGAGGCAGCTGGCTTTTAGCTCAAGCTGTAGAGGCTCATGCATTAAGCTCCAGGGATCCCACATTTGGTTCTGCCTGTCAGTGTTACACTTGCAAGCCATTGAAGGAAATGACATCACACTCTTTCCCACACACTAGCACAGAGGAGTGCACAGCAGCAGAGTTCATATTTCAGTGCACTCGCTCCCCATCTCAACATCATGCGACTCACTGCTCCTTTTTATTGATTGTGTCATCTAGCCCCGGTTCACACTTGGAGCCACTGCTCCTGACAATGGCACCCCAGGAATCACTAATAGTAATCTGGAGTTAGATCTATTAGAGTCTGTTTGCCTCTTCTTTTTAGCCAGAGCATTCTGGATGCACACACCTATAGCATGTGTGTATGTGCATACATCTCCCCATTCACACACACACAAACATGTATGCAGACAGACAGATGCAGCAGTGAATTTTAAAGGGAAGTTTGCCATCTGTTCAGATGGCTCCTTGTAGCATGCAGAGTAAGTGTTCTCTGTGCTACTGTTAGCCATTTACTTGATTCACTTGTATTGTTCATTTACCTGGCAGTTTTGCCTGCTCACTTTCAGTTATCATACGTCCCACCGAGGTTAGTTCTTCATAGTAAAGACAAGCTGAGAAAGTGGTGTTTGGGTTCAGAGGTGAATTAGTTTTTGGCTTAGAGACGTAATTACATAGTCAATTAACTGATTAACTGATAAGCAAAAGCTTACTGGTTAAAAGTATAGACTACATGCATTCCTCCCCCCCCACCCCACCCCCGCCAGTAAATATTTTAGCTGCAGCTCTGCATTTAAAGTGTATTAGGTTAGTTCTGGTTCATGCCGGGGGTGGGAGCTCAGCCCTCCCCCCAGACAGGGGCTGCTGCCCCCCTGTCTGTATCAGAGGCAGCAGCACGGGACAACATGCAGCCAGTCCATGAGGGGAGCTGTTTTTAAAACTGGCTCCCCTCGCAGACCAGCTCCCACCAGGCACCTTTGATACAGAAGCAGCAGCATGGAGTGGCAGGGGCTTCCCTCAGGAGTGGGGCCAGAGAGCACTGGCTCCTGGCCCCACCGTAGGGACTACAGAATAGTCAAGTAACCAATAAGAATTCATGAGGTTAATCGACTATTCAATTAACCGATATTTTACATCCCTGTTTTGGCTAAAGATCAGGTCTGATGCCAAATCAATGCAATGGTAGCAATTTGCTGGTACAGAAATACTATGAGCTGTTCTTGTGAGTTTTTTACTCTAAATGGTAGAAATCCTTAAAAAAAGCAGCAAATTATATATAAGCTTTCAGCCACATCTGAACAAGAAAATAGGTCTATTCTGGTGTGTGATATGAGCTGGCATTAAAAATGTGCAGGATGCAAACCCAAATCTCCCTGAAATTGAAGAAGATTCCAGTCCAAGGTTCCCACCCTGACTCATTACTAATTCCTAAAGTATCAACTAATTTGTATCTGAATGTTTGAGATATTCTGTTTCCAGAAAGCAGTTCCTTCTAAAACAGTATTCCTTCTGTTCTGAATTTGCATTCATGCACATCTGCAATAATTATTAGGGTTCTGCTTCATCACTTAACATTTCTGATGCTGTGAAAAAAAACAGCCTCTAGGGTACTAAATCCACGCTGATAGCTCCTCACAGCATGGTGTGGAAAGCATGTTATGTTAAACAGGTGTACAAATTGTAAAAAACAAAACAACTTTGCTGTGTCCTGTGGCTGCAATGTTAGGCATGTGTTTTCTGACTGTCTGTTGCCAAAGGGCATTCTTGAGAAACAGTTGCCAGTATGTGCTTGTTAAAGTGACATCAGAATAAAAGCACTGATTTACAACTTGTGTTACATAATTTTCAGGAGCCTCAGCTGTCAAAGGATAACATTGCATAAGAATTTGTTTTTCTCCTACGTTCTTAACTCTGTGTTTACCATCGCCCACCTCATCGCAGTAGTGCCTAATCCAGGACTGGTAAAAAGGGATCCTGTAAGTATTTATTTCCTTCTTTACAGCACATAGCTAAACAAATCCACTGTAAACGATAGCCTTTCAGTGCACTAGGTGACAAATACAGGGCCAAATTCAGAGAAGCCTTCTGCAAGCAAATCTCCCATTGAGAGAATCTTCCTCAATAGGAATCTCAGAATGTATCGTGAGGCGCATAAGGCTTTGACAGTAAAATAATCCTGTTAGCAGCATGGACATGCTGGAATGTTGAGAGAGCATTTGTACAACCTGTTGAGCTAGAGATCCAGGTCTTCATTGGTACAGTTCAGCAGGCAGCTCAAAGCTAAATCACTTTTATGTCTCTCTGATCCTGGTGTGCAGCCCCATTTCCAGCACTGAGTGGCTCTACTTTACATTGGCTAACAATGGATCCCAAAGGACAGAATATCCTTGCCTATGCCCTCTTTCTCCTAGACATGCATTCTATTGGAGTGGGAATGGGGTGGGGGGGTAAAGTGGCCATATGGCACTATACTCTTTGTGGACTTCCCCAGGCAGGGGAACTCTCAGGAAACCATTCTAGTGAGATTCTGGGAACTTTGCACTGTTGAAGCAGAGCAAAGACCAGGATCTGGTTCATTTTTCACTGTTTAATACCAATAAGACTGCTAACCACACTCTTCCCAGTAGCCAATAAAGCAAAGTACAAGCTCGGTTCATTTTCAGTGTCATTACTCCTTTTCAGGCCCATTGACAGGTGGGAAAGAAGCAAAAAGGGCAGTTGCCCTGGAGTCCAGCGATTCAAAAGGGCCCAGAGCTCCCAGCTGCCGCTACTATTGTAGGAGCCCTGTGTCCTTTAAACCATTAAATTGCCAGTGGAGCGCCACACAGTGTGCTCCAGGCAGCTCTGAGGGGGCGGAGTGGGGGAAGTGCAGCATGCTCTGGGCAACGCTGAGGGCTGGCTGCCCAAGCTCCACCTTTTCCGCCCAAGGCCCCACCCCTTTCAGGAGTGCAGAGCTGGACCACTCTTCAGCTAGATGAAGGAGCTCTGCATATTGTTGGACTCTGCCAGTCTATCAGCTGATGAATATTTCAGAAATTTGTGGTAAAACACGTATGTCCTGAGCCTGTCCTTACTCACATTAGTAATTTACCTCAATCCAGTGAAGCTGCACTAGCATACACCGGTATGGAAAGAGTGTCAGGCCTGTGATTTCTAAAGTTGTGTCATAACATTTATCAGTGTGTCTTCTATTAGGATATTTAAATTATGGCTTAATCATTTCTCTAGTGCAAAGTTTCAAAAAGCTATTAAATGCTATCACGCTATTACCTATCTTGGAAGCATCTTTCAGCATGTGCTACCAGTTAATCAAGATAATTAAAGTAGTATGTGAACAGACTACTGGAAAAATATGATCAATTCCAGGGCCATCTGGAGATTAAAAAATAGAACAGAAAAAAAATCAAACAGATTTCATTCTACCTTATTGTCCTATGTTTTCATTTTACGTAAAGGGTATGATAAAAATACTCTTGATATTTGAAGATGAAGAGCTAGTACATGATAAGCAAAACATTAACATCAAGCTGCTGTAATGTAAGTAGGAATAATTACCTCAAGCTCGGGTTAAAAATGATACTTCCTGACAGAAGAGGTAAATTATCTAAATCAGAGTGCTTTTAAATAAATGTTGAGGTCACAGCTAGAAGGGTTGTGAGTTGAGAGTGCAGTGATTGGTAAAGGAGGCATAAGGCAAATATATACATATATATAGATATATAGAGATATGTTTAGAACAGAGCCTCATTTGGAATGAAATCTTGGCCCAAAATTCAATGGCAAAGCTTTCATTTACTAGAACAAACTAGTTTCTTGGTGTAAAGTTGCATTGCAATATTAAAGTCAATTGAGATGCCTCAGTTTACACTGGCAATCTGTTCCTTAGGGTGTGTCTAGACAGCACCCTAAACTCAAAATAAGATATGCAATTTGCGCTACACAAATCGCGTATCTTATTTCGATTGTATTTCAAAATGGCTTATTTCAAAATTTGGCACGTCTACACAATGCCAAATTTCAAAATAACACTATTTCAACACATCCATTAACCCTTGTGGAACGAGGGTTACAGGAATGCTGAAGTAGAGCTCCCGTTATTTCGAAAAATGTTTCAACATAACGGGCGCATTTAAAAGACGCAGGGTAGCTATTTAGGAATATCTCCAGTATCCTGAAATAGCCCCACTGTCCAGATGTACCCTTAGTTTCTAAGGTGATGAGTGCTATAGGAATAGCATAGATGGACACTGATGATTTCTTTGGGACTCCATATAGGTACAAAGTTCTGTCCATGCAGAGCACTCTGCAAGACTGGGGTATTAATTAGTATTGTAAGTTAGTAGAAATTCTTTAGATTCAATCATACTCGATAAGGAAGCAAATATACAAAAAAATTTACCCAGCCACTATATTTCTGGGTTTCCACTGTTATTGAAGATATTCATATGACTGGGCCCCAAATCAGCAAAATATGTGAGCACATGGTTAATTGCTTTGATGAATCAGGGCATTATTCTGTGCCTTTTCCATTACTATCAACTCTTCTTCTGCCTCATCCGGCAGTGAACTGCTTCCTAACAGGTAAGACATAAAACTTAGAGCTGGAAGACCTCAGTTCTTTTATGGACTAATTGGGTGATGTTGTGAGAGTCACATAACCCCTGAGTGTCTCAATTGCCATTTTTAAAAAAGAAGGAAACAGATTTGCAAAACACTTTGAAATCTATGGTTAAAGAGCCCCTTCTCCCCCAATACTTTATTGTTAGTATTAGTGTACTCTTCTGATACCATATATCTGGGAAGAGAAAATGAACCAATAGGGAGCATGTTCCCAAAAAATAATGAAAATCTTTTGACAATTTAATGAATTTATGTGTAAATTACACCAGAAATATTCCAGTTAACTTTTCACTTTGTAGTAATGTAACAAAGCAAATTTAGGTTTTACATATTGCTTTGGTTTATATTTATGTCTGCCATTTTTTAAAAGTCCACTTAAGAAGCTTGCTTCTGACTTTTTGTTGTTTGCAAGGGTTGTCCTCATTTCTCCTGTGGATCTTTCCAGCTTGACAGACACATGGGTTTGTGTATCTCACTCATCACAAATACACGGACATACCTGTCATTGCGTGAAGGAGGAATTGCTATACTAATGGGAATTTCAAACAGTCATAGATATCCATTATTCAATGGCCAGATATAGATGTGACGCAAGTAGCACTTATTTATTCTGCACCATGGAAAATTACTTTAACCATAAATGTTATTCCACCTCATTTCTTGTGCATTTTTCCCTTCTGGAAGCATCAGAGTAGATTTTAAATACTAGGTAGCAAGGAAAAAGCTGTCCTAGTGAACATACTTGTGAAGATGTCCTTTACACCGATGGAAGACAACACGAAGAAGGAAGTCTGTCTTATTTAATGGCTGCTGAGGGGACAAGACCAGGAAACAAGCCTAATTTCCCTAACACGAAAGCCCTATTCTCTTCCCACAGGGCCTTTTACTGTCAAGAGGCCAGGTTCCAATGTATACACCTGGATCTTGATAGAATCTATTACACCTTTTTCATTAGATAAGTTCCTTAGCACTGATTTAAATCCATGTTACTTATGACAATTCCATCAAAGTAAAATGGTAAGTGAAACTGTTTTTAAATGTATTTATTATTATTATTTTTTCTCTCTCCTTTTTTGTTTGTTCTTTCTTATTATATGATTCTGTTTTTATTCTTAAATTTATGTGGACATGAACTAATGGAAGAGAAAAAAGATACAAAGGATACAGACTTTGGCTTCCGAGGATGAGGGGAAGAAGGGAAGAGTCTAAGGACAATCATATATTGAGAAACAGCAGTGTAGATGTGTGTGTATATGTATGAATAATACTATGAAACTAAATTCCTTTTTTTTTTTACATTGTAACTAACATAACAGTTGTCAATTATCCTTGTAGCAGAAACAACCAGGAGTTTCTTTGCCACTGAGGCAAAAAATGACCAATAAAACCGTGTAAAATAACCTTTCTAGTATTTTCTGTGTGTTAGTGACAAACGTAAAACTGGAATATTTGCATATTGTCTGGAACAGTAAAGCCTCCCCTCATCAAGCCATTGAAGATCCTAAACACTTCCCCTTAGCTGATGTGCCAGGAATCAGTGAAAAGAAATTTGAAGTTAATGTGATTTTACTTCTCAGGTTGCCCCCAAAGGTTGCGCTAGCAAGGGGCACAGTCACAGTATTTTCATCCAATGTCTGATGATTACAGGGTTGGTGGATGACTAAAGAGTGACTAATCACCATCCGTTTCTTTACCCACTGGGCATCTTACCATTATCGTAGTGTATGATCCCACCAGGGCCAGTGATGCAGCTGTGGACTTTTTTTTTACCAGTAACCACAATCACTCTTTAATGAAACTCCGAGAAAAAATATCATCATAACCCTGTGTGAATTTAATGTACATGTAGAAAAAGAAAATTACATCAGGACACGTACACTCAGGAAGTTTTGTATTGGGCAGAAGAACAGGAATGTGCAGCAAGCGCTGAAATTTACATCTGCCAACAGCATGGTGATCTGTGACTAGCTCTTCCTTCAGCCAGAGATTCACATGCAGACCTGATACAGCCCAAATGGCTTCACTAGGACTGTTATTAATCATGTCCTTAACAACCACTGGTGATTCACGTTGGATCAAGTTCACAGAGGTTCTGAACTTGACACTGACCATTAGCTTCTGCTGACAAAAGTGCACCTCTGACTTCAAGGACAGTTAACAAGCTGAAAATAGTCTGATTCAACCAAAAGCTCTTGCTGTAGCCAAGCTATCAGACAGCTTTCTGTTCTGAGACGCAAACATCTATCAAAGCATAATGGAGTGAAGTCTTACTCCCCCATCAATGGGGTTGTTTCATGACATCAGTCCTGACCTCTGCCAGCTTAGTGATGGACATCTATGTCAAACCACATCTGTGGATCAGCGAGGAAATGCTCAGAGCTGTTGGAGCTAAGTAAGAAGCCAGGCTACAGTTTGAGTCTTCAAAGACACATTGGTGGAGAGTGAAAGCAAAGGCTGAGTGGATTCAATTTTGGAATTAAGTTTACTTCTGGCTGTCACCAGGCACATCTCTGCACCCCCTATTCAACTTTGCGGTGTTTGCAAGTGAATGTGGCACCAGCTTCTCGCATAAAGAATCGGGCTGACCACATCATCCAGAGTCTCCAGAGTCAGTTGCATTGATAGGAAGATCGTGTCATGATGCTCCTCAATTGTCCCTCTTTCACTCAAAGAGGGGAAGGAAGTTACAGTAGAGCCACCTTCCTTCAACCAAGAAGGGATCTAGATCACAGTCCATAAGCTGAAGGCTGGGAAGTCACCAGGGGGTTGTAACATTACCCCTGAGATACTGAAGATAGATGACAATATTATTGTACCACCACTTTGTCTTGGGATCTGGAATATGTGAACTGCATTGTCTTATTGGCTCAGTTTGGTGAATCATGCTAATGATGGCCAACCAGGTCAGACAAGAAACAGCATGCATTGGACTGGTTATTAATCAAGATAAAACTAAGTCCCTGGCCTTTCCTATCAGCCTACAGCTCCCATTACAGCCAGGTCATGTCAACTTGTCCACATGGGACCTCAAGCATGTAACAGAATTCAAATATTTGGGATGTTGTAGACAGTGCTGGAAGATGCTGAAAAAGATGAAGATGCTCATATAACGACTGCTGTTGCTGCTGCTGCCGCCGCCATGTTTTATACCTGCTCTAGGCCCGACAGCCTTAATGGATATGTTGTAACATCAAGATTTCTGTGAAGTTGTGGATTTATAGAACCACATTCATACCATCTCTGTTATATGGAAGTGAAATGCAGGCTTTGAGGAAGGCCAAAGACCACAGGACTGATATCTTCAATTCTCATCATCTCCATCAGCTTTTCCATTTCAAGTGGCAGGACAGCCTTGGAAATGAGGATATTCTAATCTGACCCCAGCAACCACCTCCATTACCACTCCATTGGTTTTGGTTGCTTTCTTGGAATAGTCCTGTAATAGGAATGGAAGATCAACAAATTCCGAAGAGTGTTTTTAAAGTAACGGTACTACAGGGCCAGTGAGCCTGTGGGTATCAAAAGCTTTGGTGGTGGGACAAGATTGACAATGATGGACATAAGTGTCTCTAGCCAAATGACAGGGTGAGAATGTGCATTGCCAATCTGCCCTGTGTAAGGAGTGGTGTGGAGGCACATCATGCCCAGTGCATTGCATGAAAAGAGTTATGCTTCCAAGAGAAACCACATACCACTTCCCCACTCTAGTCCAGCATTAACATTGCCAACAGTGAATAAAAGGAAAATGAAAGAACAGCACTAAAGCAAATATGAAAGCAAAAGGTGCAAAGTTTACCAGCAAAATTGTGGTTTAAATAATATACCAGAAAATCATGACCAGCCGGATGCCATAAATAGTCTCCCCATTCACTTATTGAAAGTAGAGCCAGCATCACTCAACTCAGATGAGATTTTCCTGTATCTACAAACACATGGGGAGATACATATAAACAGAAAGCAATGAGCAGTGTATCCTGATAAACTGTGGAGAGGAACACTTATATCACTTATGGGACTAAAGTGCAATTGGCCTTGTTCTGCCCTTTTTCAGCTTTAAATTTTGTGGTTTCTGTGCCTCTCTGTGCCTCTTGCTCCATTCATCTGAAAAAATTGTCTGTGCCCACAAAAGCTCATGATACTATATATATCTTTTTGTTAGCCTCTAAGGTGCTACAGGACTGCTCATTGTTTTTTAAGTTTTTTTAAGTTACAGATTAACACGGCTACCCCTCTGAGACTGTTATCTTTTTGTTAGCACTGCAGCAGGCACCCTGTGCTTTTTGTTATATATGATTCTTTCTGAGATAGCCAGACAGAGTCCCAAAGAATTTTAAAAATGTAATTGTTTCAATAACTTAGCCAAAAATTATCTCATTGAAGAAATATAGCAAACTTCCTACTAACTTCAGTACCACTGTTAGCCTCAAATGTCTGCTTTGCCCAGTCTTTGTGGGACACAACAATGATTGGGGAGTGCAGCTCCATGTACTGGGAGTTGTTCCATGTATTATGTGCTGGATAATAACATGAAATGACTCAATTCTTATTATACTAAACTTGCTTTTTATTAAAGCAATTATGTGCAAAGCTGTTATATCTGCACTTTAGAATTCCTAGCTATGACTTCCTGGTGCCTCTCCATCCTAAAATCTCTGCTCCTCTTTCTAAGATCCATGCAGGTTGCTTACAGGGGCAGCCAGAGACATTAAAGATCATGGAAAGGTTTAAATCTAATTGAGAGCTCTTCTAAAATACAAACTCATTCCAACAGCCCCCAAGGGGGAATCTGCCCACTGAAGATTGCTGAAATTCAGTATCCTAATACCATACCTCTTCCTGATTCTAGCACACCCTCTACGCTAGGGGCTGAGAGGTGCCTGTAGGAAGGCTATGCTGTCAACATGCCATTTAGGGAATCTCCTACTATACCAGAGAATTCCACAGCTTACCAACTGTGTGGTTTCTTTGCACTGCCAAAGGTATGAAAATAGGTCATAGCGGGGCTTGGGACTGAGCCCAATGTTTATAATTATAGCAGTTAATTGACTTCCATGGGACTAATTGTATGAATAAGATAACCACAAGTGGTCTTTAGATGCCCTAAGCAAAATATTCACTACGTTTTGTGCATATCAGTGTGGGTCAAATTCTGGCTTCACTTTCCCCTCATGCAAACCCTGACTGAAGTTAGTGGGTTTACACAGGGTGAGAACCTGGGTAGATTGTAGCTTTTAAAATAACACTGTCTTCTGAAATTTAGCTCAAAATGTAAAGGCTGTAAAGCAAAATAGAAATGTTTCTAATTTTGAAAAAGCAACCAATCTAATAAGAACATTTGTTTTAAAACAAAGAAGCATTCCCCTGCAATGAGTGAAACCTCAGTAGGGCATACCTAAGATCAGGAACATGAACCCAACTACGTCCAAAGAGGAAACTGATTTCACTGATTTTCATTGGCCAAGCTGAAGCATAAACACAAAAGGAACAAAAGGCCAGATTTCGGGCATCTACAGATGTACATAAGACTAGCAAAATCAAAAGGTTGTCTAATTCACAAAGGCACTTTTGAAAATCTCAGTAAGCATCTCTCTGCATTATTCCATGCCTAAATATCTCTGTCAACCTGCACTACCAGTCCCACGTTTGCAATTCTCGCAGAGACATTCACTCAGTCGTATATCAAAGGGCTGGTCACCCTTCAACTGTTGTGACTTGTTCTGTCTGCAGTGATGCGAAAAAGGAAAAAAAAAGATCAAGCCAAGAATTGGGGTTCAGACTGAAAAGCTCACTGGCGAATTCCACTCTGTATATGTTCCTGCATATAACACCACTGTCCTGCACAGACTGCATGCTGGCTTGGCTTATTCAGTCAGAGTTGCTTTGTTTTACACAGCTTCATACTCACACCAGATTTCACAGTCTCACTCCTACCAATCTTATTTATAGGATCAGTGGCTGGGACTCCCTTTAGAGCCTATCAACACTTAAATTGAAGGGAGGAGGATTTGCTGCAGAGAAATATAAAGCCTGTCCCGAAGAGGCCAAATGTGCTGATTTCACAGCACCCCAACCATGCTAACAAAAGGAGCAAAGTGTTGCTCCTAGGAATTCCAGCCGAGACTATAGCATGGCAGGGCAGAGCAGTGGGCTATTCTTTTATATGCTTTCTCATTTTGAAACCAAAATGAGAGCGCTGTGCTGTAAATTTGCGGTTGCCCTAAAATAATTGCTAATAAAATGTAGAAATAAGATGTTCAAATCCAATTAGTTTCCTTCTCCCAAGCTAGTTTACCAAGACAAACCTACAAGCGGAGTTTGATGAGTCAGGACTCGTAGGCTGCTGTCACTCCCATATCTCAGCGACAGCAAGCCTGCTTTTAATTAGCCTTTGTAGGTGCAGAAGAGCAGCATATATCTCAATGGTACCTGTTTCTTTTCTGATGCAACAAATGCTGTGAAATGAATGGGATAGCGGAACCATCTTTCAGTATGGGAGCTAGTGTCGTGAACCTCCTTGTAAAAATTATTTGCACAAAGCTGATTTCCATTCCTAAACTAAGCAGGAAAATAAACCTGCATAAAATAATGTTGCAGGTTCAGAATAAACCAGCCCAGGTAGAGATTTTAAGTTCAGGCTGTCACAGTGTCCTTATCTATCTGAGCTCTGCCCTGTGCTTCCTTGGCCCAGATTTGGGAGTGGTACCTGTGCCATGATACCATCCAGGAGGAAGCATCCCATATGCTTGTGTGGCTGTACATGGACTATTCCTAGCAGAACGTCTAAGACAAGAGCAGGGTCCGCAAATCAGGGCTGACACACCAAGGGGAGCAATCTATTCCACCCCTCCCCATTGGATGGAACATTCAGCATTCTCCTTGTGTACAAAGAATAGCACCAAAGAGATCATGCTGCCCTAGGATCTGTGGCCTAAAAACCATAATCTAGCTGTGTAAAAGCTAAGGCCCTTCTACACTGGAATCTCAGACCACTGGAGAATCTTTCATGCCTGGGACCACACCCTGGTCCCATGTGCAAAGTGTGAGTTAATGTGTTATGTGAAGGGCACTTCCATAGGAGTTGAGGCAAGAGAATCCTTCCCTACCCCCATGAGATCAGCAGAGCCACAACTACATTCCTGTAACAGCAGCAGCAACAGGCCCAAATTCCCCCTGTATGGATTGTTCTGCACAGTCCCCACTTTCCAGACAGCCACAGAGGCAGGTGCTGCAAAGCAGAACTCTGTGGCATGCAGGTAGCCTGGAATACCAGGCTCTGTTCAGCTTCTCCCTCCGAGCACAGCCAACGTACAGCAGCTAGACTACATTAAACACCTACTGTGCCATGGAGAGAAAGCATGATTTGGCTTCAACTGCGTTGTGACCCATCCTTCCCACAGCAGCCTCACTTATGGGCTGTGTCTAGACTGGCAAGTTTTTCCGCAAAAGCAGCCGCTTTTGCGGAAAAACTTGCCAGCTGTCTACACTGGCCGCTTGAATTTGTGCAAGAGCACTGACTTTGTAATGTACAAAATCAGTGCTTCTTGCGCAAATACAATGACGCTCCCATTCGGGCAAAAGCCCTCTTGCGCAAATGCTTTTGCGCAAGAGGCCAGTGTAGACAACCCAGAATTGTTTTCAAAAAGCCCTGATGGCTAAAATGGGGATCAGGGCTTTCTTGCAAAGCGCTCTAGATTAGCACGGGCTTTTCCGCAAAAAGTGCTTTTGCGCAAAAGCGTCCATGCCAATCTAGACGCTCTTTTCCTCAAATGCTTTTAACGGAAAAACTTTTCCATTAAAAGCATTTGAGGAAAATCATGCCAGTCTAGACATAGCCATGGAGTATGTGGCAGCCGACATGAAGAATTTCTTCAAGAGCTATTAGTTTGTCTCTGTTCCTTAACATTAATGGAGGGTCATTTGCAAAGGAAATGTCTGCCAACAGTAAACTCAGGGCCTAAATCAACACTGCATTGCTCCAGTTTTACTCGAGTGTGACTGTCAGATTCATTGAAACTACCCTGCCATAAAACTGGAGTAACTCAGTGGTGAGTCATTCTCATCAGCTTTTCATAGTTTATCCTAGGAATGAATAATTATCCCTGTTACCTACAGCTTAACACAATTAGCACTGATGAAGATGCGGCATGAATACTGAATTGACATATTGAAAACAAAAAGAATGTATTTTCTCCCTCAGTTATGAATGCACTATTAAACATGAATGCACTGTTTCCCTGGGTGGAATAATATTTTCATTCATTTTTAAGACAAATTTTAAATGACTAAACAGCATAAAAACAAAATAGTAATTCTTGTTTATCCCCAATATTTCATATTCTTGTTAATTTCTTCATCAATTAACAAAGAAAGCAAATTTAGAGTTACATTTCACACCAAGAGTATCAAATTCCCTGTTCAGGCAGCAATTCCATGCCAGCTATGAGATAAGAAGATGTGCCACCTGTAGGATCCAAATGTTAATAATAAAAGGCCATTTGCAGCATATTTAGATGGCACATCAGTAAAGAGCATTAATCTTCAGTGTCACACGGACAACAGTTCAATTCAGCTTGAAAACATATCATGCAGATCCCCTTTGTGAGAAAGATTCGGACTTTCTCAAGACAATTATTAGACAGTACCAAATTAAGTAGCTTATAGCATCGGAGAAAAGAAGAAAATAATTGGGAGGTTAAGATAAAGTCTGTTATTTTTGGGGCCTGGATTCTAACTGCTGTGCTACTTCAGGCCTTACTTTGAGTATTCTTATTGAATTCTCCTCTAAATCACAGTCTCTTAGGTCAGTCATCTTGAAAGATCTCAACTATCATAGTACCACAAAGTGGGAGATTCTCTCACATAAATCGCATGACCTGTGTTAAATTCAGTGGTCTGAATTATAGCAGAGGTCAGACTAGATTATTGCTATGCATCTATAAATATCTATGGTCTGTGAATCTATTAATGTCTTTCTGGTAGCTGAGTCCCAAATCATTTTTTGTCAAAACATTTGATATTCTACCTATGTCTAATGAGAATCCTGCATGGCTCCCATAGCATTGTAGGAACATTTTCCTGAGATGTCACATCCTAATCATGTAACTCTGAATGACCTTATGTTGTAGCCTCACATAAAGTGCATTGAGGTGTACAATTGTAAAGTGGTAAAGGCATGGAGAACTCTAGGAAGTTCTGTCTTGCTAGGTCTAGGTAAAACTAGCAGTCCTGACCGCAGCCACTATGGTGCTCACATGATGCCCAAATTGCAAATTCGAGCAACAAACAAAGGGAACAACCCCTCAGTCAACAATATTGATTTAATCTACCATTTTACCTGATTGTTTATCCAAACCTCTAAGCATGACCACAGTCTTCCCTGAATTGTTCCTAAACCAGCTAATTCTCATCCATCAGCATTTGCGTTCTAATAGGAGCTCTGCCAATCAGCATAAATTACTAGACCAGGATAACCTGGCTTTTAGTATCAGCTGCCTACCCCATGTCACCAGTCTAGTCATTCTGACATATGTCTCCCATCTATGAAAGACAACTGTTTCTTCAAATTCCCCATTGCTATCTCTGTGTCTCTTTCCTCACTTTCTCTATTTTAAACAGGTCCATTACACTCATATGACCAGAACTTTGGCAGTGATGTGAAGTCTGTTTTCTACCTCATCAATCCTGGCACTTTCATTGAACACTAGAGAGACTTTTCTTTTAACCTATGTATGGACTGAGGAGTATGTCCCTGCAAGGCTGCAACTATTAAGTGGAGTGGAGTGATTGTTGAAAGGACTCTGACACTAATTGAGTACTCTGTGCTTTATTGAGATGCTCACTCACCTGCTCCTTGCTTTTTGATTAATCTCAAGAGGTCTGAGCAAGTTCTGTCCCTCTCCCCAAGGCTAAGAGGCTTGTAAGAAGCATGTATCCTATTTCAGATCTGTGCACAAGTGACAGGAATATCTAATTATTGTTATTACAGGAGGTGACCTTGGACTTCTTTTAATTCTACAGCCTAGTTGCTATTCTGAAGAGCAGAATAGCAAGTAGATTGTGTATCGTTTCCACGTAACAGCACATACATGACAAAAATCAGAGTTGTCCATTGCATCATGCTTCAGTGTTAGATTAAGTAGCACAAATACTAACAGTTGACCTGGAAGAGAAGGCTGTGCTGAGTGCATTTTATGGGTTAAATTACCTTTCATAAATGCTCTATCTGCTCTTTCAAAGCAAAGCCTTTAAAGGGAGAGGGTTTTTTCCTGACTCTGAACTATTCTATTATTCTGCAAATGCAAAAACAATACACTTAAAATTTTATTGTTATGGCATAAATGTCAAGAAGCAGATAATTGACAATAAACTTGATGGCCCTTGATGAGCTATTTAAGCTAAAGGACAATGTCGGCACAAGATCAAAAGGTTCTAAACTGGCCAACAATAAATTTAAACTGGAAATTAGAAGGTTTGTAACCATCAGAGGAATGAAGTTCTGGAACAGCCTTTCAATAGGAAGAGTGGGGCTAGTTTTAATATGGAGCTTGATACATTTACTAAGGTATTATATGAACAGTGTTGTTAGCAATAGCAGGGGACTGGATTCAGTGATCCAGGATGCCCATTATAGTCCTATGTTCCTTTCCAAGATTTCTGTCAGTGTGTTTTTGTGATGGGATAGACTAGGGTCACAGGTCCCCTACAAGAGGCCTCAGGGTCCTACCGCAACCATCCGAGGAAAGAAGAAATGGAGCTAAGTACTCCGAGCAGCCTAGAGAGGCTGCAAAGGGCTAGCCAATCAGAGAGGCTACAGGGACCAACCATAAAGAGCCCAGGAGGACCATATAAAAGGAGCTGCGGAGATAGACACAGTCAGTTCTTGCCAGAGCCAGAGGTGTACAGTGATGCTCCTGATGGCCCAGAGGGAATTGCAATACCATGGAGAGCTCAGTGTTGGCTTGGATCACAGGAGTGAGGATGAGCTTATGGCTGGTTGCTGGGCTTGAACATAAAAGAGCCCTGAGATAAAGGTGAAGAATTGGTGAAGGGCTGAGTCCCCGGAGAAGTGGCCCAAGGAACTGAAGGTGATTTTGTTAGAGAAACATAGGAAGGTCTAACTGCTGTTTCTCAGGTCCCTGGGCTGGGATCTGGAGTAGTGGGCTGGCCCACATTCCCACCCTATAGGCCACTGTGGAAGTGGCCTACAGCCATCAGCAATAAACCCCCAGAAGGGTATCTGAACTACTTAGTAGCCGACCTGGAGATCTGGAGCCCAAACAGACCAAAAGGATGAAACCATTTCCTTTAAGAAGGGCTATCTGGTGGGGCTACGTCTAGACTGCAAGCCTCTTTTGAAAGAGGCTTTTTCGGGAAAGATACTTTCAAAAAAGCCTCTTTCGAAAAAGAGTGTCTGGACTACAACCAGTACTTACGAAAAAGCAAGCCGCTTTTTTGAAAGAGAGCACCTAGGCAGTCTGGATGCTCTCTTTCGAAAAAGCATAGTTTGCATTACATAGCACCTTTTTTCCGAAAGAGCACTTTCGAAAAAAGGCATTATTCCTCATAAAATGAGATTTTCCGCAGTCGAAAAAACTGCTGTGTTCTTTCTATTTACTTTCAAAAGAACGCGGCAGCAGTCTAGATGCAGGGGAAGTTTTTTCGAAAAAAGGCCACTTTTTTTGAAAAAACCTTGTAGTCTAGACACACCCTGGGGTTATGGCCTGATATCAGAGCTGGGGCACTTTAAAGAACACAGACCGTCCTACTTGACCAGAAGAGGGTGCTCGCAAGATGTAGGGTGGGCCCCACAGTTACAGTGTCTCATAAACATGATTTAAGTAAAGAGGATAAATCTCTTATCAGTGGACAAAACTTCTCCACCTCATCTCATCCCTTTGTAGTCTCATGCACATTCATTCCTTGCCTTCAGTGAGTGCAGAACATACAACACATGGTCTGATATTCAGCTCCTAGCTTATACTTGTGCAGGCAGAGCTTTGCAAATCTGTGCATGGACTTCTTTATACCAACACATGCATGAACTTGACAGGTTCTACTGCGTATCCACATTAACAATGGAAAAACTGAATGGGCTTGTCCGTGAATGGGGGGTAAGTGTCAGAATGTAACTGCCTACGCACAGTGTACGAAGCGAGTGTACAAAATTGTACATGAGTATGTTGGAAGCCAGACTACAACCCCACTGAAAATTAATCTGTCACTCAGGAGGATTGTGCATAGTCCATTAATATTAATTGGTCTATCTTGTTTATGGACAAGAATAGGGAATTTCCATTTAGATTGAGCAGGAGGACAGAATCTTCTCTTAGCATGCAAAGCATCAGTGCGTTTCCCCAGCAATTTTTGTCAATGGATCCACAAAGTCCCACTTGACTGGCTACATCCTCAAACCTAATGCCCCCTCATTGCCATTTTGGAAAGAGTCAGCATGGTGCACTGCTCTGACAGACAAAGAGTATGGAGTTTTCTTTTTCATGGCCACGTGCAGTTTGTTCCACCATACCACCCACGTGCAATGGAAATGGTAAAGTTCAGCATCTTTTAGGGCTTGCTCATGGTGTAGGTCAGGGTATTGTTTCAAGCATTTAAAAAAAGGGGTTCATTTTCTAATCCTTTTTTTCCCATCACTTCACACATTGGCTTTGATCCTGCAATCCTTGCAAAGCATATGACAGGAAGAATAGACAGTTGTCAATTACCAGCATGTAAATAAGGAGCTTTATCGTCAACTAACATGAATCAGCATAGCTCCATTGAAGTCAATGGTGCTATGCCAAATTACCCAGGCTGAGGATCCACCCTAAGGTGCTTAGCTCCATATTCTGCTCATTAGACCTCCTCCTTCTAATTGCTAGTCGCCAGTCAGTGCACTCATTAATGCCAGTTTGAGCTCTCCTGCATTCCTTATCCTCATTTATTTATGGTAAGATCCTCCAAAAAAGGACCAGAACTGGCTTGCTTAAAGAGCTTTGTCTTTTAGTAACTTCCATTCTATTGCATTAAAAATCTTTAGCTAAAAATTTTCAAAAATGCTCTATTTTCAAAAGTGACTCAGACACCTAGGATTAGAGGGGTTTTTTAAAGTTCTTGAGGCACTTGGGGCTAGGTCTACAAAGGGGACAAAGAGGACATCTACACAGCAGTTCTAAAGCCAAAATAAGCTACGCAACTTGAGCTACATCAATTGCGTAGCTTAAGTTGAAATAGCTTATTTCAGCTTTTGGCGCTGTCTATACAGCAGGAAGTCGATATAGAGCACTCTTCCTCCAACTTCCCTTACTCCTCATAAAATGAGTTACAGAAGTTGGAGAAGAAGTCCTCCAGCTCAACATTATTGTGACATTATGTCGAAATAACTGCTAGCTGTGTAGACACGGACTATTATTTCGGAAATAACACTGCTGTGTTGACCTACCCATAGACTCAGCATTTCAAAGCCTAATTAGGTATCCTGTGCCATGTTATATATATAATTAAGCACCGGTCAAGAGAGAAAGAGTGGGAATATAGCCTTGGGATGAAGGCTACCACCCAGAATGTGAGAGATGCAAGTTCCTGTCCCAATGACTATTTAAGAATTGTATACAGTGTGGAACAGCTTCAGTAGGAGAACCTCACCCCAAAATGCTCCATAGCCCAGTTGTTGAGGCACTTACCTAGCTGATGGAAGAGGGGGAATAAGAACCTTGCTCTCACCTGGGTTTCTCACTTTCTGGAAACTGATTTATGAACCAGACTTTCATTGGGCCTTATAGCTTGTTTATGATCCAGACTTCCCTATGATGCTTGGGGAGTAATGCTAAGCCTGCTTTAAAAAAATCAGCACAAGAAAAGCTAAGCAAGGGATATTATTTTTAGCAATGACTTAACATGCCAGAACAGATGCTTAAGTTAGCAAAACTGATGGACTTACCAAAAAGATCTAAGTAAATAACAGATGTCTGAAATGTATCAGAAAATGCGCTAAAAATAGAATATATTTGTCTGAGTACATAACGAAATAATGGTACCAAATTATAAGGAGGGGACTAGAGGAATATTAATTTGTTTGCCATTTTCAGAACCAAATCTGGAATCATCTTGTCATCATGGTGGGGGGGTTGGTTCTCCAGAGTTTGGTAACTCTGCTGCCTGTATCTGTTACATGCTGTTCTAGTCTCTTAGGTATGTCTACACTACAGCGTTATTTCGAAATATCTAATTTCGAAATAGTTATCTCAAAATATCTTATTTCGAAATAATGCATCTACACACAAAATGCATTTCGAAATAGCTTTTTGCTATTTCGAAATAGCACATCTACACTAATTGGACACTGAATCGCATGTAAGGCCAGCCAGAACTGGTTCCAGCAGGGCATCAGGTCAGAAGTTACCTTGTGGCCAGGGTGGCCAGCAAGGCACCCTGGGAAGGGCTGGAAGCCCCCTATTTCAAAATAAGCATCTACACAGCGCTTATTTTGAAATAGCAATTTTGAAATGGGCGCTATTCCTCGTGGAATGAGGCTTACTAATTTCAAAATAAGCCCTCCGCTAATTTGAATTAAGTTTGAAATAGCAGTTGGCTTGTGTAGACAGTAGGAAAGTTATTTCGGAATAGTGGCTGTTATTTCGAAATAACTTTGCTGTGTAGACATACCCTAACATTCTAATACATTAAATCACTTTGACTTATCCATGTTCTCTCTAACTGTTCTATAATTTCAAACCAAATTAAATGTTGGTTATTGATCAATTACTGATAATCAGTTATTGATTATTGGACCCCTGAGTGGGGTGAGTGCTCTAACCACTGGGCTTTAAGGTTGGGGTAGCCCCATCATTGTTTTGTGAAAACACTGTTAGCTTCTGAGTGCAGCCGTGGGACTGAGTTCGATAGGTGAGAAGTGGGGAAGGGGAAATGCCTACTATGAGAATCCCACTGGGAATTAGGCATGAGCTAAGCACCTAGGCATCAGACGTAAGGTGGCTTTGTGCATACACACTGACAGATATTTTAGGTGCCGTGGAGACTTTAATGCAGAAATCTGTGTGCCTAGGAATTTCAGGCCCCTACAAGGTTAGGTAAGAGCTGAGCAGTGGTTTTGAGACCTAAATTTTGGATTTAGGTGCCTGACATGGCAGTTAGACACTTAACTCCCTTTATGGAGCTAGCTCCATTGGGATGTTCAAAAGTATTTAGACACCTATGGGAGTTAGGCATGTAGGTGCCTTTTGAAAATCCTACTATGCACCTTCCTGCACCATTAAGGGCCTAAATACCTTTACACATGTCCCTTAGAAAATTAATTCCTATTCTACTTTAAATAAGATATAGCATGTTAAGTGCCTATATCATTTTTGAAAATCAGACTTAGTCTCCTACATCAGGTAGGCACTTGTGGTATCCTTTTAAAATTGTACATACTATGTCACTGAGCTACACAGAATGTACCTCTGAGCAGCTGTATCCATTGTGCTTTTAAATTTAAATTTGAAAAAAAATTATAACATCAATCTTAGTATGAGAGTCTGTGTGTCATATTTCTGACTAGAACATGTTTTAATGGGTGAGTCATAAACTTCTGAAAATAGATACTAACAGATGAGTGGCTATGATATGTTCCTATAGCCAGTTTTTTAGAGTCACAATGCTTAGCATAACATTACTTTGGGAAAGTCCTTTATTGCTTATTTGTCCAAAACATGGACAGTTGGAATTAAAGGATATTTTCCTAGAATAATAATCTAATAACCCAGAAAATCTGTGATGGAGCTCACAAGTTGAAACCCAACACACTCCCTTTTAATGCTAAATAATATCTGTGAAAATATTTTACTACCTTCAAACTGAATACAGATAATAATTCACATATAGCCACTGCAGCAGTCAATATCACTGGGCAATGGGATAGAGTGTCAGCTGGAATATACCAGGAAAGCTCTACTGAAGTCAGTGGAACTGCACTGATCGACCCTGAGTGAGGCTTTAACATGTTTATTGCTCTTTAAAACAAATTGAGGCAAATTTGGCAGCTTTTGACTTAATCTGACAGATATAAATGGTTTAATCTAAAATAATAACTTCGTCTGGCTCATTGTCACAGAGGTATTTCTCTGAAATTGTTTAAACATAAATTATGTGCACACCCATGGTGATCACAAATAAAGAGTGAGGGAATTAGAAGCGAGAGATTTTATTCTCTGCAGTTGGCCCTTGCTCTAATATTCTTAGAACTAGATTACTCAAAGCTGGACAGGGAAAGTATGGAAAAAGCTAGCCTGAACCACTGAACACTGTAAGGAAAGACTACGAGGGAGGATAGGCAGAACACCAAGAAGACTTTCTTCAGCTATTTAAGGACTAAATTTGGTCCCACTCATCCAAACTAAGGAGAAGGTATGAAAATCTGTCTAGTATCAAACAGGCAGGATCAGAGCTGTCATCCTCAAGAGCTTCACAAAATCCAGCCTCTGGCTTGTCTTGCTAAACTCTGATTGTACAGATATATGTAAAAGAAAACATATGACTTGGACATGTAGGGATGTTCCATCCAGTTTCTGTATCCCCTCCATTATTTCTAATGTGTATTGTAGCTGGAAATGTCTCAGGGAAATATGTGTGTTTTAGATAGCAGATGATTATTACTAGCATTACCCATCCGCTTGTGGCAGTAAATGTACACTCAGGTTGGCCTGGCGCAGGGGGCAAAAGCAGGTCCAGCTGCCATCTTGCCTGTGAAGGACACACTGCAGCCATGGCCATGTCCCCACTGCTCTGCCCCCACCTTGCGCTGCCCACGCACGCTGTGCCTCACACCTGCCTGAGAGCACCGTGGGACCGCTGGAGTCCATCATCTAGGTGCTGGCAGGCTGGATCCTGGCCAGCCTGCCTGGACCTGTTAGCTGGACTCTCCACACTCCTCACAAGGTGCAGCCTCCATTCCACACTCAGTCCATGGGCCACTAACTTAGCTGAACCAGCCTGAGCGGGGAGAAGGGCGGATTTCTGGGTCATAGCTAGGGGGAGGCATTTCAGGGCCGGGTTTGCAAGCATGGGGTGTGAGGCAGTACCCTGGAACTTTCCCTTGCAACAAACCCCATTGCCAGCTTTGTCCACATATTTACTCTGCTGACACCATCATTGGACCTAACCATGTCAGTTACAAGATCAAGAACACATATTCCTGTTCATCCAGAAATATAATTTATGCCATCATGTGCCAAAAGTGTCCGTCTGCTATGTATATTGGACAAACTTCTCAGACACTTCGCCAAAGAATCAATGCCCACAAAACAGACATCAGACAGTTTCACAAAGAAAAAACAGTTTCTTGCCATTTCAGCCAGACTGGGCATTGTCTCAATGACCTTACTACATGCATCCTGCTTCAAAGAGACTTTAACACCAGACTACAAAGGGAAGCCTCAGAACTGTCATTCATGCTTAAATTTGACACTTTACGAATGGGCCTTAACAAAGATGCTAATTATCTTACCCATTACAAAGATAGCTTCCCCAATTATCACCCCTAATATCATTATCTCATAGACAGTAACCTCCTCCCTCACCCCCGCCCGTTCTAAAATCTGATTTGTCAATTTTATATGTGTTCACTTTTTTTGATTATATCCCTTTGGTATATATGGTCATGCCAATTTTCTTCCACAATTTGATCTGAGGAAGTGGGTCTGGCCCAAGAAAGCCCATCACCTAATAAACCATCTTGTTAGTCTTTAAAGTGCTGCATAGTCCTGTCTTTTGTCTCCCCACAAAAGCATCCTGTAAGGGCAGGTCTATGTTTATAAGAAGCACAGCTGCACCAGTGAAGCTGCACCACTGTAGTGCTTCAATGAAGATGTTACTATGAGAAGGCTCCTCCCATCAGTGTAATGAATCCACATCCATGAGAGACAGCATCTGTGCCAACAGGAGAAAAATCTCCCATTGACATGATACTGCCTACATCAGGGATGAGGTCAGTATAACTGAGTTGTTCGGTGTTGTATATTTTTCGTACCCTGAGCGATAGTGATACTGATGTTGGTTTGTAGTGTAGATCTGCCCTAAGTAAGTTGAGCATAACATGTGACAAAGCCACATTAAATTACTTTTTTAATTAATTATACAGGTCAGTGGTATCAGACATGTAAATGATGGAGAAGTTTTTCCTTTTAACTTTTTGTACTTTCCATACATGTGTTACAACAACAAAAATATTTTTCAGAGACCTAGACCACGTCTCCACTTGCCAGAGGATTGACACTCTGGCGATGTATCCTCTGGGGTTCGATTTAATGGGTCTAGTAAAGACCCGCTAAATCAAATCATGAGGTAATGATTGGTGATGATATTCCTCACAGTCTGAAGAGTAAGGGAAGTTGATGGGAGCGTTTCTCTTGGCAATCTTCCATGGTGGGCCACCCCAGAAAATTGGTGCAAGGTATGCCAACTCCAGCTACACAGCTGGAGTTGCATATCTTACACTGATTTTCTCTGCCAGCATAGACCTGGCACTAGTTTGGGGCAGGATTGTTTTTTCATAGCTCAAACAAAACTGTGCTGATACAGTGCTTTTATATTTGTCAGCATTTTTAGCAACATGGCAAATGTCTTTGTACATTCCAATATAAATTCTTCAGTGTTCGGGTTTTTCTTATACATTAACAGTACTAATAAGGACAGAAAAACCACTGTTTATTACTGTAGCTGTTACACACAAATTCTATGACACCTTTGTATACAAATGAAAGATGCTGTACTATTTTGTTTATCATGAACAAAACCTGATTTGGTCCATATTTTGAATATTGTTCATTAAACATAGTGTGTTGATGGATTGCCAGGTTTAAACCATTCAAACAAATATTTTTGAATTTATTCTCAAATTAATGAGATGTGACCCAGTGTAATCAAACTCATCCCTCATGCCTAGCCTGGTTGTTTTCTTAACCCTATTGCATATCTAGTGACTGAGTGCCTCAGAGAAGCCATAAATTGATAATGGGTGTGTGGGAATTAGCTTGTCAGGTAGGGACAGAATTTAATTTAAAAAGCTACAAACTTTAATTGTGTACGACTAGAGAAATAAATATAAAGAAAAAGAGGCTTAGGAAGTATAGCACCATGGGAAATAAATACAGTTAGTGTCCATGAAACTTGCCCTGTGGTTATGGATGAGTTAGATCTTACATATGAAGAGAAAACTATGACAATAACTGATCTGAGTCAAGTTATCTTACAAGTATGGACATATATCTGGTAAAAAATTCAACAGCAGCAGCAATGAACTCCAGATTCATTTCAGATAGGAAATACAAAATTGTTGATATTCAGTGGCTGGCCAGAATCAGGCAGCATGTACCAAATATTTCTTCCTCTCCCAAACCCCAGCCATTGCCAATTGACTCTACTGCACCATTTTCAGCGCCAGCAGTACCAAGTGGAATGGCCTTATGCAATTTGGTGTTCAACGTGGGACAGGGCACTCTGCGTATGACCATTCTGTATTCCCACGGCAGACACCGTGCTCTCTTCAACAATTGCCATGGTTTGCAATAGCTGTTAGATGGAATATGTGCCTCAAGTGCCAAGCGGGTGCCCTGCCACATTTGAGGGAGTGCTTGTCTGTTGCTGGCCAGATGTAAGACATGCTCATCTTGATGCACTCAGCCTGCAAGAGAGTGATGAGCTCACCACAGAAGTTCACTGACATTTTAGACCTTGGCGTAGTTACTTTATGTCAGGTAGAATGCCAACACACTTTACAAAGCTTTGTGTGCCTGTCAGCCAAGGCAGCGTTTAAGAGGAAGAGCAATCAATAGGAAATGGATGGAGAAAGGTTGGCCCCCAGTGGACTGGCTATATTCAGCACATGCTAAGAGCAGAGGCATGGCAGATATAGACCCAAACTTGTGAGAAACAATATAAGACACAATTAAACACCCTAATGAGCACGTGCCGATATAAACATTAGGATTTTAATTGTTAACACAAAACATTTGTGTTATACCCTAGTCCTCTGTCTGTGCGCTTTGTCAAAGCTACTCAGCCAAGGAAAATGATGAACTGCCTAGTCTGAATGTGTAGGGAGTGGAAAAAGCAATGATAAAAATGAAGTCAGCCCTGCAAGTTAATTCTGTCAGCTCTGCGTTTTCCTCCACCTTGAAATTCACATCCAAATAAAGTAACCGGGTGTGCACTTTTATAGCAAGCAAAGACAGTTTCAAGGGATGATAAAGCAAGACTTTTTAGCAAGGAGGAGCAGGCTGAGAGAGGGATAATATGCACAGTACTCTTCTTGTGTGGCAGAAAAAATGTCTCCTTAGATCTGACAGGAGCAAATAAAGTCTAAACCCGCCTCACAACTCAGGTCATCAGACTGTGCCCTGGAGAGCTCAGCAAAAGTCAACAGGAATGAATCTTGGCAGCTGTCACTCCACAGTCACTGCTGCAGCCTTGGTGTTCTCCGGCTCCTGTGCTTTCCTGCCACAAGCCAGATTCAGGCAGACACCCCAGCAAGAGCCTAGCCCATCACACCCTCAAAATCTCTTTGCCCGTTGGGATGCAAGGGCCCCTCTGTATACAAACAGCAGTCTCCTCATATCCAGTGGCAATAAGGTTTGATTTGTGGAGAACTGGAAATCCGCAACTGGAAAGGCAACTGGTCTTGTCCTACTCAATCCTCTGAGTGTGACTGTGTGTTAGTCACATTAACGCATTTACGGGGAGATACAGAGTTGGAGCTTTGGCAAGTAGGCCGAAGATGGCAGACTTGTCAGGCTTCCCACCACAACCTGCTAGCCAATGCAAGGCCATGGTCCCATTTCAGCTCTCTAGTAGCAATGGCCTTTTGTAGTGCTTGCTCTCAAGCAAGTGCATGGATTGCAGTTGTACTTAACCTCTCCTAGAGATTGCTGAGGTGAGATGATCCTTCCTTTTGAAAAAGTGGCACAGTTGTTGGGCACAGTCTGGCTCTTTGAAGTGCCTGTGCTGTAAGAGCAGTGCAGTGTACAGTAATCCTATATATACCTTTACGGGCCTTTAGCTGTATTCCTGGGACATTAACCATAAGAAGCTCCTACTGCAGTGTTTCTTAAACTTTTTAAGACCGAGGAACACCAAACAATATTTTTTTTTATGAGGAACACCAAGGATTTTTGGTTGGAAAAAAAAAATGGTCGGGGGAAAGTTAAAAAAAAAGTCGCCTGCCCCTTTAAGGGCAGTCATTTTGAATTCTGCCACGGAGCACAGTTTAAGAAACACTGTCCTACTGACTCCAGTAGCAGTTCCTCCTCAGGAACTCAGTAGGCAGTGAGAAGGAGGTCTAGGTGGAGTCAGTTAACTACATCTGTGAAGGGTGTGTAAAATCCCCAGACCTGAACAGTGTTGTTAAGCCAACCTGCATCCACATGTAGATAGCACTAGGTTGATGAAAGAATTCTTCTGTCATCCTAGATACTGCCTGCGAGGGAGGTGGAAAATCTATGCTGATAAGAAAACTCTCTCTGTCAGAGAAAGTAGTCTAAATGGAAGCCACTATAGCGTTCTAAATGAAGACACACCTATAAATATAGCCCATCCCTTGTATACATCTTTGGGGATTATTAGATACAAAATCAAACAGGAGAACTGTTTATAGCTTGTAATGGTTTGAATACATGTAAAGGAAAACAGCTGAATTAGACATTTTGGTGAACTCAGTTGTTTCTCTCTCCTACACAGAATTTGTCTGGGCGTTATCTTATAGCCCTGTCTATTTGCTGAAGAAATCAAGCAAATGCTAGGAAGGTTCTCAGTTTAGAAAAGAGGAGACTGAGGGGGGATATGATAGAGGTGTATAAAATCATGAGTGGTGTGGAGAGGGCCGATAAAGAAAAGTTATTTATTAGTTCCTAAATAGAAGAACTAGAGGACACCAAATGAAATTAATGGGTAGCAGGTTTAAAACTAATAAAAGAAAGTTCTTCTTCACACAGCGTGTAGTCAGCATGTGGAACTCCTTGCCAGAGGAGGCTGTGAAGGCTAGGAATATAACAGAGTTTAAAGAGAAGCTAGATAATTTCATGGAGGTTAGGTCCATAAAGGCTATTAGCCAGGGGATAAAATGGTGTCCTTGGCCTCTGTTTGACAGAGGCTGGAGAGGGATGGCAGGAGACAAATCGTTTGATCATTGTCTTCGGTCCACCCCCTCTGGGGCATCTGGTGCTGGCCACTGTCGGCAGACAGGATACTGGGCTAGATGGACCTTTGGTCTGACCCGTTACGGCTGTTCTTATGTTCTTATGTTGTCTTGAAGATTAGAACTGATATTTTTTTCCTGCTTAGATACAGTTTGTAAACCAGATCTACAGTTTAATACTCTCCAATTTGTCTGACAGGTAAGCTGCAAAGTGCTGCAATTTTTTCACCAGTACATGCTGGGTTGTAACTACTTCTGGATGCTATGCGAAGGCATATATCTTCACACTCTAATCGTGGTGGCAGTATTTGCTGAAGAGCAGCGTTTGCACTGGTATTACCTCTTAGGCTGGGGTACGTATTTCACAATTCATATCTTCTCAGTCACTTCTTTCCAATGTTTATGGCACTGGCATACACTGAGGTCCTGGTCCTGCTACCATTGGCACATATGCCTAGATTTATTCATGGGTGTATATTAGGACCTTAGCTTGATCTCTTGGGATCCTAGATTTGTAGCTGGATTTCATTTATTGGGACCGGACAATGTGTGCACTAGTAATTAATACAGTGGGAAAGGTGAAAGAGTCATTTTGCCTACCTATATAAACCTGGCTCTGCTCTGAGGTCTGAGGGTCTGGGTGTCTAATGAGATTTGTAACCAACGTTTTAGTAATCATATTACATGATATATCTAAATAGGGTATGTCCACACTGCACACTTATTTCAAAATAAGCTCTTCTGGAATATTTATTCCAAAATAGCTTATTTTGAAATAGCACATCTATACTGCAGGGAAGCTCAAAATTAGTCCGAGGCAGTTGGAATAGGCGTTATTCCTTGTAGAATGAGGTTTACAGATTTCAGAATAAGCTGTCTGTTATTTCAAAATTATTTCAAAATAACAGAATGGCTTTGTAGACGCTCGCATTGTTATTTTAAAAATAATGCTAGTTATCTTGAAATAACGGTGCGGTGTAGACACACCCTAAGTGTCTCAGAGTGGTATACTGATAAGTAAACATCCTCAACACCCTGTGACAGAAATTAAGAATCCATGCTCTGCAGAGCACAGATACAATGACAATGTAAATTACATGCACAGAACAAAGGGATCTGTATCTAGAACTCTGCTTCTTCATCTCCAAATATACAGGCGCCTGTGTATACAAGGTGTCCCTTGGCTAGGAATAATAGCAGTAGTCCTCATCCTTCTCTATTGTTTGGCCACTAAAAGACAACACATGCACATACACACAGCCAATCCCTTAAAGTGCGATGTGGACTCTTTCACTTTAAAATCACTTGCTGTAAATCCAGCCCTAGTCAGTGGTGACAGAAAGTCCTGACCATTGATACTTCCTTTAGTTGGCTACAGATGATGAATTTCTGATCTCGCTCCAGTCCCTGGTGAACAAGTGCCCAGCCCATTTCATAATACCCACTAAAACATCAAGGAAGCAGCTCAGAGATCTTTGTCCTGCTCTTTATTTATACCCATGTCAGTGTTATTTGCCCATGTCTATCCATTTCAAAGCCACGCTGCAGTCGACAGAATTTACCCTGTGCTGTCCAGCACCCCACTGTGAGTTTCTTGTCAGAGTAAGCTTCTTTTAATTTATGATAGGAAGAAACCAAGCCTCACCAGGGGAAAAAAACATTGTGGGCTTAGGTATAAACTAGATTGGACAACAAGACCTGACTTGATCCTGCACTTGCTGCTCAGTTCTTCCCCAGACACTTCCCAGGCCCCTGTGAAAGTGACCGCAGAATATAGTGCTTCTCCCCTTTCATTGGGAGCGGCCTCTTCTTCAGAGTGGGCAACCTCCTTGCTTCCTTAGCAACGGGGGACTCAGTGCTCCATGAAACATCACTGATCAGACTTTAAAAATTAAACAGAACTTAAGAGCTTCTCCAATTTTAAGCCCCAGGAGAACATCTCCCTCTCATAAATCCCAGAGTAGATAAAAATTGTCTCTCCCTTTCTTGTGAGATTGGCAACATTCATGAGAAGAGAGGGGTTTCCATAGTCTGGGGGTAAAAATGCATGGAGCATTAGGCACCCTAACCAGGGAGAAGTCTTTTCTTCCAACTATATACAACTTCATAATTGGGGGAAGAGTAGAGTCTAGCATCTCTGTCAGTTGAATCGCTTGGCCTATGCCAGAACAAGCACTTTGACCCCACAGTTCAGCAGGTTCCAGTGTATTATGGCAGATCAGTTCCAGGCAGGAGAACAATTTATTTTGGGTCACATTTAAATATTTCCTTCCTACACAGCAAAAGAGAGTGGCCAGTTAGAAAGTCTAAAATGTGGCTGGCCATTCTAGGGCATGGCTGGCTGCACTTTAAGACATGCCACCATGGCATTGGCCCTTAGTTTACAGAATAAAATGTGTAAATTCCTGTTTTGAGGCTAGAAAATGTGAATGATCTGTTTCTGAAAACCCTCTCTATACACAACACTGTATAAATACAATAATTTGATTTAATCACTGTCAGTTTCAGCACTAGGAGAGCAGGCTTTATTTACCAGACCCACTAAACAATGGTTTAAAAAAGATTTTTAAATAAAGAAAATAGCTGAGAAAGTTTCCCATTCTTCCCCCTGCTGAGGTAATTAAAATTCTGTAATGTGCTGACCCTGGAGGCAACTGTGTGTTTCTAGCATGATTTGTTCTAGCAACATTCTCTTCTAAGGTCTTTTTCTTTACCCAGTATTATTTCAGTGTTTTAATAAATTATCCCTAAATTACTGGTCAGGAGAAATAGTTACAAATGCACTCGGTTATGACTCTGTTTTGCTGTTTCAAACAGCCTGAACTGCATTTAATTCAATGGGGGACCATTGGTTACGGCAATGCTGAAACAGACTCTTTCACAATATAACTGGAAGTGCACTCAAGCCTAACTCCATTTTGTGCCGTAGCAGGAACAGGCCTCACTTCTAGGGATTTGTCATATTTATCACCGGGCCTGGCTCCTTTCAGATGCTTCCTAGAGGCTACAATTTTTCACACAGCCCAATATAGGGACAGCACATAGCTGCACCACTCTGAGGAATGACCAAGAGTTATGTGCCAGGTGCCTAAAGATCTATGGTGCACAGTCTCCAACTAGGCTTCTATACTAGAAGGGCTTCTATGCTAGACCTGGAAGGTTGGCTTAAAGTACACATCTCCAGCTATGTAAATAACCTAGCTGAGGTTGGGTTACCTTAAACTGAGCTTGGCACTGTCACCACAGTGGTAGGCTGACAAAAGCAAATGTTCCTGTTGGCTTCCCTTACTCCTCACGAAGAATAGGAGTACCGAGGCACCCTCCGTGTTTGATTTAGCGGGTCCTTACTAGACCCGCTAAATCAAATGCCAGAAGATCAATCTCTGGCAAGTGGAGATGTAGCCTTAGTCAACCTAAGGAGTGTATGCTCTGCATCTGTAAGATGGGACAGATTGCTCCTTCTCTTTCTGGTGCACCAGCCCAGCTCCATGCCTGGGTCTGGGGAAAAAGAGTTGACCTGTTGTCTCATCTTCTCCTGATCCTTTTGATTTGCTCCCTGGAAGAAGGAAAGACCAAGCAGGCATAGTTTTCTGTTTCTGCTTCTGAGTCACCCCTCCAAACTTTGTGGAGCTGCATGACAGCAGATCACAGTTTCACCTACATTTGGAGAATAATAATTAAAGCTAGATAAATATAAATGTGCTGAATTGTAATTTACTAATGAAAAGTTGCCATTGTGACTGTAGGAGGTGCGTTTGAATGTGTATAGACAAAATCTCCGTCCATGTGCATTGAACAGAATAATAAAACACCTCTCCCTCCCTCCATGTGTAGCACTGCATCTGCAAAACCAGGGGGTTATCTGAAAATGTAAATTTTGCTGTTACTAAGTGGCTCCATAAAAATGGGATCTGAACTACGTTCTTCCTGCTTCTTCTTGTGTGTCATTGTCATTAAAAACATTCTGCAACGGGGACATCACTAATAACAACTAATAATGTTGCTAGTGATGCATGAAGCAGAAGAAAACCCCAGTTTGCTCTTCAGTAGCAGTCCTAACAGTAGTGAAAAATTATTTTGGCAGCTGAGTAAGTGAATATTTCTTGACAATCCATAGAGATCAGATACAGTGACCAAAATGACATCATATTTACATAGTCACCTTTCTGGCCAAGAGCACTCTTTGAAGGGGAGCTGAACAAAGCTTTGCTTGCCAAGTTCAAGTGTCTGTGGCTCTCCAATCCCTGCCACTTTCTCACAAGTACCAGCAGTCACCCCTGACCTATCCAATTCCTGGTGATTTCTCCATCCATCCAGCTTCCCTGCTTTTCCTAGCTTGACATGCCACTGGTGTTTTTCCAAGAGTCAGGATACAGCCTGGGTCAGGGCCTTCCATTGTGTTTCTGGGCCCCCTCCACAAACATGTTCAAGCAAAGGGGTTGTGCAATGGTGCGGAGGTTGTTGGGTTAAGGTAGTTTCCTGCTGAGAAGGTCCATCACAAATTACAGTGTTGAATAAATTAATGCTGTCATTTTAACACAAACTCCCTTTGAATGGCTCTTAGCCTGTTGGAATTGGAAGCAATATGCAAGCAGAGGGAAAAGCTTGGTTACTGACTCACCATGCTGTTAATGGTGGGAAACTACTATGGGATGGATGTTCCGAGATTCACGGGTTTGGGGGCAGGATTTTACACAAACACACACACACACCAATGATTGGAAGACATAAAACCTGCTCCTTCTGTGTAGGGAGGGTGTGGACCATGGCAGGATTCCACACCTTCAGCCCAGTACAATTGTTCCTTTGAACAGGATTGGAATAAAAAGAAAACCGGGCCCTCTATAGCAGACTGTAAGGGTATGTCTAAACTACATGCCTCTGTCAGCAGAGGCATGTAAAATAGGCTACCTGACATAGTCAATGAAGCGGGGATTTAAATATCCCTGGCTTCATTAAAATAAAAATGGCCTCTGTGCTGTGCCGGATCAGCTGATTGTCGGCACAGCACAGCAGTCAAGATGCGGATCAGTCGACAGGTGAAGCCTTTGTCGACTGCTCCCTTATGCCTCGTGAAACGAGGTTTACAGGAGCGGTCGACAAAGGCTTCACCTGTTGACTGATCCGTGTCTTGACTGCTGCGCTGTGCCGACAATCAGCTGATCTGGAACAGCGTGGTGGCCATTTTTATTTTAACGAAGCCGGGGATATTTAAATCCCCGCTTCATTGACTATGTCGGGTAGCCTATTTTACATGCCTCTGCCGACAGAGGCATGTAGTCTAGACATACCCTAAGTGTGGGAACGTCCCCTTTAATTTCAAAAGAACATTTACCTGAGCTGATATGAGGATAGGAAGAGCCAGGATTCATCAAATTCTCCCTGATGGAGATAGATGTGTGGAGTTGGCCCATCTGAATAGACAGTGGCTGGGAATCTGCAGGATTAGCAGAGCAAACACTCCAAGATCTCATCCACTTGTAAAAGTCCTGGCTCCACTCCATACGTTTTCTATGACCGGGACCTCAGCCTCAGTAAAAGCAGCTTGATTGCTGTACTGTTATTTCTTGCCCCAGCACCTGGCATTCAGAATACTTTACTGCTGCTCTGCTCCATGGGAATTTACATATCAAGGAACCCTGCTTTCCAAAGGGAATACTTCACACAGAACTGCATGCGTTCTCTCTCTTTCTCCCCACTTGCCAGCATGGCTGGCCATTCCCCCTTTCCCTGCATGTATCTCAGCATGGCTGACAGCAGCTTTGAGCTGAGATGGTAGCATGACACCTTTCCATGGCCCCTTTTGACAGAAGTATCACAATTACTCCCCCCTCAGTTCACAAGAAAGCCATATAACCTGAAGTCAGTTGGCATTATAATTTTTTTGTCAAAGCTTTGAATTTCCCTTTAAATGTGTGTTTAAAAAGAAGACATGTTATTTTTAGTGTCACATGAAATGCATGGCAAAAAATAAGAAGGCTGATATATACCTTTAATCATTTTAGGGTTTCCTTTAGTGCCAGCATCTATTCACGCTGTTGCAAGAGCCAAATACTTCAATGACAAGTGAGTATTATATCTATTTATAAAGGTACTTAGCACATTTTATAGCTATGTCTAAAAATGTATTTGAGTTAATGATGTATTTTTCCTCCAGCTGCTGGATGAGTGTTGACACTCACTTGCTCTATATTGTTCATGGACCTGTTATGGCGGCTTTATTGGTAAGAATATTATTTGTTATCATGTTAACAGTTTAGTTACTCTTCCCAGAAATGATGCAAAACTGCACTGAATAGAAGATTCTGTATCTTAAATGGACTGGCCAAGGTTTGCAAAAGTAGCAAGTGATTTTGGATGCCCTGCCTGAGACCCCTTAAAGAAGGGGTGGGGAACCTTTCTTCCGTCAGGGATGCTGACCCACAGAAAAATTAGTTGGGGGCCACATACAAATGGGAAGCAACCCCCCCCCCAAGTCCCTAACTGAGGTGGCCCCCCAACTGAGAAGGAGAAAGACATTCCCATGCAAACCATAGCCTGGGGGAGGGGGCCAGGCTAGCAGATTTTATGAGCTTCCGCTCAGCAGGGGGATGACCAGGGAGACTAGAGCATTAGTGTGGACTCCCCAATGCTAGGGGACAAAGCCTCAAGCCTCAGGGACTAGATCAAGACAAATCAGGGGCCACAACCAGGCTCCGGGCCTTAGGTTCTCTACCCTGCCTTAAAGGGACTTGATTTTCAGAGGTTGGGTACGCAGCACTTTCTGAAAACCAGACCCCTTGAAGGTATCTCAAGTTAGGCAATCTAACAACAGAGGCATCCAAAATTACTAATGCCTTTTAAAAATCATAGCTACTTAAACTACAGAATCTTCAATTCAATGCAGTTAATCTTTGTTAAAATTGTGTTAACTGTGCTGCAGGATACACGGCATAAATGAATTAACTATGTTTCAGACTAGCCTTACCAGGGTGATCTGAGACCAAGTCAATAATTCAGAATTGGTTTTCACAGATTCTGAGGCAGAAGGGAACATTGTGGTCATCTCATCTGACCTCCTGCATAACACACACCACAGAACTTCCCTCAAAATGATTCCTGTTTGAACTAGAGTGTAGCTTTTAGAAAAATATCCAATCTTTATTTTAAAATTACTTTTCTCTAGAAACATGATAGATCATTACCAGTAACGGAGAATCACTGCTACCCTAGGTAAAGTGTTCCAGTGATTAATTACCCTTTTTGGTTGGACTCTGTGGTAAAAGGGAAGAGAGGTCAAAGAGAGGTTGTGAGCTAAATTGGGATGAAGCTGGAGGTGATAAGTACCAGAATAGAATGCTTGAGAAGGGGCAACACACAGCATGAGATGGCAAAGCAAGGAAATTGCAGCAAGGAATCCCAAGGTTGGGGTTTTTTTTTCCACACTCACCGACTTCCTCTCAAGCCAGGGCATGGGGGAGCTCAATGCCCATCACTCTACTCCAGGCCCCATCCTCAGCCTACCCCTTCGCCAAGTCCTGCCCCTACCAGAAGAGTGCGCTCAGCAGCACCGCCAACAACTTGCTGGGCACCAGCCAGTGCAGGCGCAGCAGCATCCAAATGTCAGTCAGACTGCATCTACACGGTCGTGACTTGTGCATGCTTGGGTCCCATTGACTTTTCTGCCCTCGGGCCCAGAATTGCCATCAGCAGGCGTGTATGGATCAGGGAACCCATTAGCTCCAGTCTCCTATCACTATCAGATGCCCAAACTGGTACATCAGACCTGAACACTGACATTTTGGAAAAGTTTTTATTCAAACCAAACATTAGCCCCTAACTCCATTTGTCACCCAGATGCTCTGTGTCAGCACCGGAGAGCCAGATTTTGTTGGCTTGGGGCGTGACATCCGCTTGTAAACATCCACACTATCTGAGAGATCAAATGCGGTGGTGATAAGCATTGTGGAAATGCTTATACACGAACACGGATCTGTTCCAGAGTAGTCAAAAATCTCTCCGATCTCTTTCTACCCCTCCTTTAAGAACTGTTAGAGGATTTTAGCAATGCCAAGATGCAGTATGCCTCCTAAAAATTGTTTAGAAAAAAACTTACCATCTCCATTCTACGCTTAATTCTTTTAATTACGTATGGGAAATGGAAAACTGCACAACAGTATTCTGTGAAAATAAGTCACCCTGCTTGGTGTGGTAACAAATGTTCCTGCCTGGAATGAGAATACTCAGGGAGCTCCTCCTCTTTACAATAGCTCCCAGCACTGGATTTATTAAAGCAGACAAATTTTTTTCTGCTCTTGTAGTGCCAAGGTGTGACAGAGGGCAGGCAAGCCTTTTCAGATGTTTAATGCTCTCTCCACTGTTTTATATGTCAGCCACCCTAAGAAAAAGATTGATCATGTCTCTAGGGAAAAGTTCATCTTTCTTTAAAATTGAGCTAGTCCAGGCATGAGAAGGTGCTTAAACTGGAGTGGCCGAGTTTAAATCCCCTCTCTCAAGTGTGCATAAATCTAGTGGTTTATGGGAACCCCATCATCCTCCCTGACACTATCCCAACACACGAGAGATGGTGATTTTTAATGGAGCTATTCCCTTTTTTTTCTTTACCTGTCCAGACAAACACCCCTCCCACTCCCACCTTTGAGATTGCAGGGGCTGTGTTATTAATTGCTGGTTTGAAACTATGCTATGTAAATGCAGCTGTGTCTTGGAAACTCAGTTCTTACGGAATACACCAGATATCCGCTCTTTGCCCAGCAGACACAGGGCGGGCAGGTTCAACGGAGCCATGTCTTTTTACCACGGCAGAGGTTTTTTAATCATTTGCCTGAAAGAATTCTGAACATGAAGGTTAGGTGATTTGATTCCACAAAGCCCGGGGAAGCCTGGAGAATAAACAAGCGAGTAGAGACAAAGAAATCATTTATTATTCCTTGTTAAGCAGAGCACAAAAGTAAAACATAAGAACATAAGAACGGCCATACTGGGTCATAACAAAGGTCCATCCAGCCCAATATTCTGTCTGCTGACAGTGGCCAATACCAGATGCCCCAGAGGGAGGGAACACAACAGGTAATTCTCCATGATCCCTCCCCTGTCACCCATTTCCAGACAAACAGAGGCTAGGGACTCCATTCCTACCCATCCTGGCTAATAGCCATTGATGGACCTAACCTCCACAAATCTAACTAGCTCTTTTTTGAACCCTGTTAAAGTCCTAGCCTTCACCACATCCTCTGGCAAGGAGTTCCAGAGGTTGACTGTGCGCTGAGTGAAGAAAAACTTCCTTTTGTTTGTTTTAAACCTGCTGCCTATCACTTTCATTTGGTGACCCCTAGTTCTTATATCATGGGAATAAGTAAATAACTTTTCCTTATTCACTTTTTCCACAGCAGTCATGATTTTATAGACCTCTATCATATCCCCCCTTAGTCTCCTCTTTTCTAAAATGAAAAGTCCAGGTCTTTTTAATCTCTCTTCATATGGGACCCGTTCCAAACCCCTAATCATTTTTGTTTCCCTTTTCTGAATCTTTTCCAGTGCCAATATATCTTTTTTGAGATGAGGCAACCACATCTGTGGTAATAATAATAATTTGTATATTATATTATTTGTATTTGTAATAATAACAAAACATTTGAGATATTTCTCAGTAGGTACAATACTGACACTTACCTGAGCATGGCTTTTCACACTGGAAGGACCAGATATGCTCACTCATCTATTTATGGAGTTACAACTATTTTAATATAACTCTGAGTAATACAGCAAAATCATTTCCCTTTTTAAAGAATCTGGCAACAGCCTATTACAATGCAGAAGCTCTGTCACTGGAATGTGCATGATATCATGACAGCAGTGTGGAAGTACATGAGCTAGATGAACTAGCAAGATGGAAAGTCCACATTCTGCTTCTTCTCTGGCTGTATTGTTTCCATAGGGACCAAATGGCCTGATTTCCAAAGGTGATCAGCATGGACAGCTCCCCTCGACTTCAGCATGAGTTCGTTTGAATATCTGTCCACCAATGTGAGAGCTGAGCCCTTCTGAAAATTCTGTCTGTCATGCCCCAAACTAGCAATGTACTTAAGCCTATGCTTAACTTTAAGCACATGAGTAGCACCACTGAGTTCAGTGAAAGCTACTCATGGGCATAATTTTACACTTTGTTGGATTGGAGCCAGAGAACTCAGTGCCTTTCAGGATCAAGTCCTTACTACCCAAAAAGAGATTTAGGGGCATATCCTCCACTCGTGTAAATTTGTCAGTAGGGGTTTGTCTAGACTGTACCCCTCTGCCAGCAGAGGGATGCAGATTAGGCTGGGCAAAATTGCTAATGAAGCAGGGATTTAAATATGGCCGCCGCTTTTTTCCGGCACGGAGCTTTGTCAGAGGAAAGCAGCACCCTAGAGGCTGATCTATCGCTAATGAAAGTCTTTTCCGATAGATCCTGTATACCTCGTTTTACGAGGCTTAAGAGATCTATCGGAAAAGGCTCTCTTTAGCGATAGATCAGCCTCTAGAGTGCCGCTTTCCTCCGACAAAGCTCCGTGCCGGAAAAAAGCAGCGGCCATTTTTATGCTAATGAAGCGTGGGATATTTAAATCCCCGCTTCATTAGCAATTTCGCCCAGCCTAATCTGCATCCCTCTGCCAGCAGAGGGGTGCAGTCTAGACATACCCTAGGTGTTTTAAGGTACCCAAAGTTACATACTTTGACCCCTATGTCAGTCCCAATCAGTTGTTGTTATAAGCTATGACTGGAGCCATGAAGCAGTGTCTTGTTATCATTGCTGAGTTTTGTACTTCATTTGGAGTGATTTACCAATAAAGACTCTGTTTTTTTAGGTCAATTTTTTCTTTTTGCTTAACATTGTCCGGGTTCTGGTGACAAAGCTAAGAGATACTCATCGGGCTGAATCCAACATGTACATGAAAGCTGTCAGAGCCACACTAATCCTGGTGCCCTTACTGGGAATTCAGTTTGTCATTATTCCCTGGAGACCAGAAAACAGACTTGCTGGAGAAATATATGATTACATCATGCATATATTAATGCATTACCAGGTACGGAAAATAATAACGAGTTAGGTTTACATGATATATTTGCCCTTAGGTTTAATTTTAGCAGAGGATTCTTTTGCCAAATGCTTTGTCTCTAAAAGTAATCACAACTGCTTGGGGTTTTTTCCTCCAACATTTTTCACATCATATTTTACTTTCCTCTGTGTCCCTATTATTAGTGTGCAAACGGTCACCAATAGCTGAGGAAATGGGAAAAATCCTTCAAAATTACAGAATAGAGATGTTTCTGAATTCAGTACAGAAAATTGAGATCACAGAGGGCTTTAAATGTTGTTCAAAGCCCTGCTAATGCAAATGTGCTCAGAAAGCCTTTCGAAAAGCACTGCAGTGTGAATGATATTAAAATTAACTGTATGTGGAAATTGCTGTGCCGAAGAAAAGGTGTTTATAGTCAGTGCAATAAAGGATCAAAATGATTAAAGTCCAGTTAATTGTTAATTGACTATTTTAAGCTGTTTAAATTAAAATATTACACTAATATTTTTATTTTATAAGCATTTTGAAACAACAGCATCACCATTTCAAAAAGGCTGCCTTCTAGAGTCGTCGTCTTTTTGTACAGTAATACGTAATTTTCAATTGTTTGGCTATCTACCCTGGCTTCAATTCATCCTGCCTCATGTCTACCAAGGGCGACAGGCTTCATGTGTCTAATAGTCATATCACATGTGCAAATGTTTGAAGTCTGCATTCATGAAATAACTTACGTTGTTACGTGTCGCTATGTAGTATGGTATGACCATACACCACTGCTATTGAAAATGTTGATAATTACAAGCAACTCGTATTCCCAAAGCTCTGTATCAACCAACTTTAAGCTTTCTGGCCAAGTGATGCTAGTGTAACTCACACTCCTACAGGGTGTGGTTCACTGTCCCATGCAATGGCGCTTAGACCACTTTTAGAGAGAAAGAATGAGTGAGCTCTACAGCCTTAAATGAGAGCCAGCTGCCTTTATAGCTCAAGCTGCAGAGAGACTCAATCACTAAGCTTTGATTCTTCCTGTTGGCATTACACTAGCTAAATCAACATGTAACAACATAAGTTATTTCATGATTGCCCTGTAATTATCTCATTATGTGATCCCTAGCTGGATATCAAAATGCAGATTTTTTTTTTGTAGTTTTATCATGAGTTCGTTTTGGGTCATTTCCGGAGCATTTCTTTATAGCAATCCGCTATTCAGAATAGTCACATATGTGATCTCTACTCTGCTCATTTTCTTCTAGCACTGCTGATGTAATTAGCAGTTATTTCTATGTATGGTTTCACTGTAACTTTTATGGTTAGCTCTGAATTGTTTAAATATTTGTTTTCCAGGCATCTTCTCATAGATAGTATGACAGATTTGGTCTTTGTTTTTCAATAAGCCATTGCAACGGTATGTGACAGTTGTAATTTGGCATACTGAACAAACCTTCCACTTGCAACAAGTACAGTACAGACTGCAATGCTGCAGTCTATTGTAAAAATAGGATGACTGAAGAGTATGAATGACAGAGTATTTGTTCCCAGAAGAAACTGAACTTTTTCACAGAGTTATTATTCCCAGCTGGAAAACAATACAATGAGATATTCCCTGCTAGATTTCCCACACTGAAGGTCAATTTAAATAATAGGAGCCATTCTTGCTCTAAACTGTTCTTTCTTTATTATGAGATTATCCTCTACACTCATGATTTTGTAGCAGAAGTGGTTTATTTCCCTGAACATTCTGCTTCACTGAAAACTTATGCTATTCATTATGTCTGCATCTAGACAGCAGCTCTATTTTGGGATACTTCCAGTATCCCAAAATCATGTTTTCTGCATCTTGACAGCGTGCCCATTATTTCAAAATAGCTTTCAAAATAACAGGCACGCTATTCTGATGTCCCAGTAAATCTCGTACCACGAGGATTAAGGGACGTTTCAGAATAGTGCTCTATTTTGAAATACGCTTGAAATAAGCTACGCAATTTGCATAGCTCAAATTGCATAGCTCATTTTGAGCTATGGATGCAGTGTAGACACACTCTATCTAGCCTATGATAGGCTATTTGTTCATTTCTCAGGTGTAGGGATTATCACATTTGTTACTGCACATAGGCTATAATCCTCCTAGCAGATCTGTGGAATTGATCTGTAAGTTACAAAAGGGAAAACTTTTTTTTCCCCAATGGTAGCACTAAAAAAATGTTGTAGGCTGGTGGACTCAAATCACCATCCTGGAAAAAATAATCAGCCATGCCCAGTTCAGTTCATGGCCTTTTCCTCAGTGATCTGGAGCAGCAAAAAAATGTAATAGCCCTGTTCTTAATTTTGATTGTGGGGCTTCCTGGATTCTCACACCTTACTGGACAAAACACCCACTCCAGTAGGAAGTAGTCCATGGAACCTGTACAGCAGCCAGAAAAGAATATATTCCTGGCCTTCTCCTGGTCACAAACTCTCTTAGGAAGTTGGGACCTTTATTTATAACCCCAACTGATAATTAGAAACAATCACCTGATTTTGTCAAGCTCATTGTAGTACTTTTCTGCTGGTCTCTCTGGAACAGGGCTGGCTGCTCCTCCAAACCCTTTGACCCTAAAATCATGTTATTTACAAATAAATTCTCTGCTCCAGATATGAATATTTGCTCTTTCTGCACCACAGCCACCATGGTTCCAAAGGATCTCTCAAATGGAGCTATATAGCTCCCCTCATCATCACTGAGACAAGTTGTGCAGTCTCAAATTATGTGGAACTGATGATGACATCAAACAAAAAGATACTGCAGCCCTTAAGGAGTATTTAATGCATAGCAGCTATCTCAGAAGCAGAAGCTCTAGTTAGAAGGATGGACACATCCATCCAACTGAACAGAGACATCCACTAATGTAAGGCTACGTCTAAACTGCATTGCTTTTTCAGGATACCAGAGATATCCCAAAAAAGAAACACCATATTCAAGGAACGCGTCCACTTTTTCGAAAGAACAGGCATAATGGATGGCTCAAAAGAGCACTTTTTTCTGAAATTTGGCGCCATGTAGACGCACCAAATTTTGAAAAAGCCTCTTTCAAAAGTAAATCAGAAAAAGATATGCAATTTGCATACTGCAAATTGTGTATCTTTTTTCGATTTAAAATTGCAATCTAGACGTAGCCTAAGTGTCACAAAGCAAAAATTTGAAGTCCAGATCATCGAGTTAATTATGGATTTTCCTTAGGCAGCATGTACAATCCTATTGAAGGCAATAAAGTTGCCCAACTGTAACTGAGGGCAGATTTTGGAGACAGTGGAGATGCACCCAGCACCAAGTTCATAATGATGCCAGTGGCACCAGGCCCACATGCAAAAGGGGACCTGGCCACCAGACTGTGTCCCCATATTCTGCCCCAAGGCCCCACCCACTCTTGGCCTCTTCTCCCCAAGGCCATAACCACTGCTCACGCCTCTGTACCCCTTCATCGTCTCCTCACTCCTCTTTACTCCCTCACCCCATGCAAGCAGTGGGTAGACTCTACCAGCAGAACACACGCAGGGCCTCAGAAGGAAGAACATAAGAACATAAGAATGGCCATACTGGATCAGAACAAAGGTCCATCTAGCCCAGTATCCTGTCTGCCGACCGTGGCCAGTGCCAGGTACCCCAGAGGGGGTGGACCGAAGAAAATGATCAAGCAATTTGTCTCCTGCCATCCTTCTCCAGCCTTTGACAAACAGAGGCCAGGGACACCATTCCTTACCCCCTGGCTAATAGCCTTTTATGGACCTAACCTCCATGAATTTATCTAGCTCTTTTTTAAACTCTGTTATAGTCCTAGCCTTCACAGCCTCCTCTGGCAAGGCGTTCCACAGGTTGACTGTGCGCTGTGTGAAGAAGAACTTTCTTGTATTAGTTTTAAACCTGCTACCCATTAGTTTCATTTGGTGTCCTCTAATGCTTATATTATGGGAACAAGTAAATAACTATTCTTTATTCACCCTCTCCACACCACTTATGATTTTATATACCTCTATCATATCCCCCCTCAGCCTCCTCTTTTCTAAACTCAAAAGTCCCAGTCTCTTTAGCCTCTCCTCATATGGGACCCGTTCCAAACCCCTAATCATTTTAGTTGCTCTTTTCTGAACCTTTTCTAATGTCAAAATATCTTTTTTGAGGTGAGGACACCACATCTGTACTCAGTATTCAAGATGTGGGCGTACTATAGTTTTATATAGGGGCAGTAAGATATTCTTTGTCTTATTTTCTATCCCTTTTTTAATAATTCCTAACATCCTATTTGCTTTTTTGACTGCCGCTGCACACTGCATGGACGTTTTCAGAGAACTATCCACGATAACTCCATGATCTCTTTCCTGATTAGTTGTAGCTAAATTAGCCCCCATCATATTGTACGTATAGTTGGGGTTATTTTTTCCAATGTGCATTACTTTACACTTATCCACATTAAATTTCATTTGCCATTTTGTTGCCCAATCACTCAGTTTGGTGAGATCTCAAGCATGGGTGAGGAGCAGGGCCACGGTCTGGGCTGAAGGACCAACAAAAGATTAATCCAGCTCTAGGTGCACAGCTATAACTGAGGGTAACATCAAACCTGCAAATCTTTATTGCTGGTGAAGAGGCACAATCCAGAAAGCAGGCAATCTGGCTGCAAAAACTCCAGCTGAGCAGTTAGCAAGCACCTCTTTATGGGTAAAATGGGGAACTGTAATAGGGAGTCATTGAGAGACAATCCCAGTGAAACCCCATGGAGCTATTTTTATAAGCCCCCTCTCAGAATGCAACTCCACTTTAAGACACTGTAGTCAAGTGAAAACTAAACCAAATAATTGTCAAGCAAAGAATGTCTTAGACCAACATTGGCTTCCAAACATGGGAAAAATCTAGCCATCAATTCAAAAAGACATACACATGTCCCAAGGCTGGTAAATTTGAAGATACGCCGGGGCAAGGTTCAACAGCAGTCTGTGATTCAAGTGGTCTTCATAAAATTATCAGTAGTTAAAAAAAAAAGAATTTCACCATAACTAATGGTGTTGATCCCAAAATAACATCAGTACTGACATATGCTTTCCAGACCCAAATCAATTTTATCACGTATCTCAGACAACGTATAGCAGTGGGTAGAGGAGGTGGAGAGAAAGCTGTTTGTTTGGAGCATGAGTGACCTCTGCTTCAACAAAGATTGCAGCAGCTGAAACAGAAACTAATGGCATCAGGAAAGAGCAGAGGAGATACAGAAAAGAAATTTAAGGAGTAATCTGCACATTATGCTCCTCAAGGAAGGAATCAATGGCCCCCCACCAAAGACATTCTTAGAAATGCAGCTCCCTGGTATTTAAAGCTAGAGTACAGTATAAACACAGCAATCTTAAAATCAATTGTGCCCTAAATCCCCTGGCTCAGAAAAGGCAAGGCTAATACCTAATAATGCTCTGGCTCTGCAGTTACACAGTTAAGGGGAAAGTACTTGCAGAGCTGTGAACACTGATGGAGCAAAAATAAAAATGGAAAAGATTTTTCATGTACCTTGCAGGCATCAGTACAAAAGGAAAGCTTGGCATCTGTTTAGGTAAAGACATCCCAGAGTGGGGGAGTCTGTCTGCATAGGTCACAGGAGCAAACTCGAAGTGGGAGCTAGAAGGCTCCCACTTGCATTCTGATAATAGCTGTGTAGATAGTACTTCCAAGCTCTGGCTTGGGTTGGAGCTCTGAAGCACGCCTCTGTCCTCTGGCTTCCAACAGATGGTATCTGAGGCCATAATGTTGAAGAACAAGTGAGTCACTCTCTAGCATTTTCTGTCATTACAACCATTATTGGTTCTTTTTGGCTTAATGTTGGAAACCTACATCGTGGGAGCGTTCTTGACTTAATCCCTCCTCCTCTCCATCGTTATATGTATTGGAAAGGCTAAAATACATCATCTGCAATACCACTTCCCTCCTCGTAGAACTCTCCTGTGCCAGGATGCCTATGAAAAACACAGAAATGATTAGGCCGCTGGTGTGATGTTACCACTGCTGACCATGCCTACCAGGAGGGTGTCACTGGTTCCTTGTATTGTGTATTGTACCGATTTTCTGGTTGTATCCCCTTGTTATCTCTTATTTCATATATACACTGTATGCTCTCAGGGCAGGCACTATTTTTTTGTTTATACAGCACTTATCGCAATGGGGTTCTGATCCCTGCCTAAGGCCCCTAGATGCTATTGGAATGCAGACCAGTAAATAGTCACACTCTCAATGAAGATTGCAGTAAATAGTCACACTCTCAATGAAGATTGGCAACTGGCCCAAATCCATGTAGCTAACTAGAATTGTTTTAATAGGAGAAGGAGCAACAAGTGCTTCAGTGATATTTTAAAAAACATGAACAAATGAGTAAACGTTAATACTTGCATACTAGGGCCTTCAGGCTAGGATCATGAGAGGATTTGGGGTAGCTTTGTGCAGGGGGCTAGAACAGTGTGTAGTGGGGGCACTGGGAGCCACTGAACGTAAGTGTAAATCCTGTATGTAACAGAAACCATGTCGAGCCAGTGAGAGGGGTGGGGATGTGAGAGCAATTCTAGTTACAGCACAGATGGGTTTGTGAGGGGGATGTGTCTTTTGGCACATGCCCCAATCATAAACAATCCTTCATACCTTTTCCCTGCTCTGCTCTTGTATCTTATCCTACTCCCACCTGAAGCCAAGAGCAGAGGAAGAGGGTAGGGATGTAATAAAGGATTTGGCCACTTGATTACAGTACCTGTCATGCTACTAGGCCATCCTACCTTGCAAGCACAGGTTGCACTGGGTATGTCCACACAGCACTGGGGAGTGAGTGGGCGGGAGCCTTCCAACCCCTAAAGCTTGGACTAACAAGACTCAGACTAGCCTCTGAAGATTGCTGGATAGACAGCACTTTGAAGTTGTGGGTCTTGCCACCTTCTCCACCCTTGGACTTCAGAGCCTGTGCTCCAGCCCAAATCACAACGTCAAACCACTGTCTGTACCGCAGTTTTTAGATCATTATTAACCAAATTCTGTCACTGAACAGGGAGGATCTCTTCAAAATTCTGTGTAAACGTACTCACAGGCTGTTCAGTAGCAATACTGGCTTATTCCACACCCAGCAAGCTGGCAGTGAACTTGAAGCAACTCTACAGCCCTTATCAGTAGCCCAGGTGGCCGTAGGCCTGGCCCCAATACCCATGAACTGGTCTGAAGTCTCTCCAGAAATCAACCAACCTCTAGTTACATTTTTTTCAAGATGCTGAACACCAGTTCTTAGTGGCTATGAGGGGACTGTGAATAACCAGTGATTTTTTTTGTTTTCATTATGGCCACACAGATTGTAATGCTTCATACTATGAATTCTGTTACTGAAACTTTCACTCTGGGTTGTTTCACCTTTTCTGTTATTTATGGTGTTCATTAGGCATGTCTCATTTTGGAATCAGTCATCTATCTCCATTTCCACATTCTCCTTTTTTTTCCTTGAAGAAAAGAGAAAACAGCTGCCAATTTGAGAACAGCGATGCTTTTTTGAAGTGGGTTTTTTTTTTTACTCCAAAACTGAAGATGAACAGCTTCCTGAACATTCTTTATCCCTTCAAAGACATGGCCCTCAAAGTTGTGTCTGATATCTGCAAAGCTTGTTTCTGATTTCACTGTTGGAAGATCTGAAGTAAAAAAAAAACCAAAACCCCAGTGAATAGAATAGATACCACATGTGCGTTCAGTATCTTACTCTATAAAGGGTGCCATGAGAATTAAGCCTTAACACATCCTTATTACAGTATTAGCATAGTTTAATTATTGTTACACCATGCATACTGTGCTGCTCAGATATTGAATGCTATCAGTTCATGCCATCACAAGAGCAGAGTAATTTAAAGAGCACTTTGACAAAGTATATTAAAGCTCATGTAAATGGAGAGAGAGTCTGATTCTCTCTTCTGAAACATCTTGGGAAGGAAAAAATTGACAGTGTTGTAAATAGAAACATGAAGACAATGTATATAGAAATGTTTTTTTCTGTAGACTAAGAAATACATCTCTGAAAAATCTAAAACTTAAAGCAGGATTAAGCTTTGCTGAGAATTATGCACATGCATCTACAACTGAGTTTTTCAAAACCTTGGGTAACTTCTGTTTCTTTAAACCACAGTAGTTTTTTATTCGTATGTATTGTATTTGCTGAAGAGGTATCTAGTGTGCTTCTGTCATTGAGGAGAACATGTAATGGAGGGTTTTAATGGAATGTGTGATACAGGCATAAGGGTCAAATCCTACAGCACAAAAGGAACCTGAAAGCTGGCTTTACTGTTGGTATTGTGGTTTCCCAGCAACTAGTGGTGTGGCTGGAGACAAGGGCATGAGGCAAAGCATAAAAATAACTCACCAGTTCCCAGCTGCTGGAACTATCCCTTTGGGCCAGAGATAGTTGGCCAAAAATGGCCACAATTTAGAGCAGCTCTGAAAGGCAGATCAACTCTCAGCCTCAGCATGCTCCAAGATCGAGGAAGGGGCATAAAGTCTCCTTCGCCTTCTCCCCTCTTTGCCTGGCACTCTTTGCTGAACTGGAGAACCTGGGCTGAAGTTTAGGACAATTACTACATTTCATTATAAAAAAAAGTGAGTAGAAATCATAGTTTTCCAATCTGCATCCCTCCTTCCTCCTACATTGTGTGCTGGGTTGTTGGGTTTTTTTGTTGTTTTTTTGCTCCTACTGGTTCCATATTCTTTTCTTTATTACTCTGACCATGGCAGGTTTGTACTTGTCAGTCATATTGGGCTTGCCGTCACTAGAGGCTTCTTCTTATCCTGAGTTTACTGATCACCATTTGCTCAAGGCAGCTAACAGCTTTGTAATACTAGTCTGGATAATCCTCAAATGCCTGATTCCTTTAGGGTTGGAGCCCTGACCATATATTTGTCCAAAGTATACAAACGTGTTAACTACCTCCAATTCACTAGCAGTCAATTGACTTGAGGTGTAAAGACAAAGGTACAAAACTTCTAAACCATCTCTCTCTTCTTCCTCACCCCGCCCCCACACAGCATCCCTTGACAACGTTAGTAGCCACTGTGTTGCAATTTGCCCCTGAAATTCATTGCTACATTTATTTTATTACTGTTTAAGGAACATTTTAAGTGCTTTAAAATGAGTGCACTTGCTTTAAATGTGGCTTTGTGATGCTATTAATAAGATATAGTAGATCTTTTAGAACACTTTTAAGAAAAATTCTTCTCTGCTTAAGTGAACATAACATAAGAACATAAGAACGGCCGTACTGGGTCAGACCAAAGGTCCATCCAGCCCAGTATCCTGTCTGCCGACAGTGGCCAGCACCAGGTGCCCCAGAGAGGGTGGACCGAAGACAATGATCAAGCGATTTGTCTCCTGCCATCCCTCTCCAGCCTCTGACAAACAGAGGCCAAGGACACCATTTTATCCCCTGGCTAATAGCCTTTTATGGACCTAACCTCCATGAAATTATCTAGCTTCTCTTTAAACTCTATTAAAGTCCTAGCCTCCTCTGGCAAGGAGTTCCACAGGCTGACTACACGCTGTGTGAAGAAGAACTTTCTCTTATTAGTTTTAAACATGCTACCCATTAATTTCATTTGGTGTCCTCTAGTTCTTCTATTTAGGGAACTAATAAATAACTTTTCTTTATCGGCCCTCTCCACACCACTCATGATTTTATATACCTCTATCATATCCCCTCAGTCTCCTCTTTTCTAAACTGAAAAGTCCCAGTCGCTTAACCTCTCCTCATATGGGACCCGTTCCAAATCCCTAATCATTTTAGTTGCCTTTCCTGAACCCTTTCCAAGGCCAAAATATCTTTTTGAGGTGAGAGACCACATCTGTACACAGTATTCAAGATGTGGGCGTACCATAGTTTTATACAGGGGCAGTAAGATATTCTGGGTCTTATTTTCTATCCTTTCTTAATAATTCCTAGCATCCTATTTGCCTTTTGACCGCCACTGCACACTGTGTGGAAGTTTTCAGAGAACTGTCCACGATAACTCCAAGATCTCTTTCCTGATTTGTCATAGCCAAATTAGCCCCCATCATACTGTGCATAGTTGGGGTTATTTTTCCGATGTGCATTACTTTACACTTATCCACATTAAATTTCATTTGCCATTTTGTTGCCCAATCACTCAGTTTGGTGAGATCTTTTTGGAGTCCCTCACAGTCTGCTTCTGTCTTGACTATCCTAAACAGTTTGGATAGTCTGTGGCTCTGTGTTGCAGCACCTAAGCATGAGAAATTGCCTTATTCATGTTATGCTTCCTCATCACATCTTCCTGATCTGGTCTTGTTTCATTTTGCCACTGCAGTAATGAAGTATCCCTCTGACCTCCTGTTGTGTTACATTAATTTTAAATAGTGAGAACAATTTAGGACCAAATGTTCTTTTTGTATTTGCTCCCACCCCTCTTACTCGCCCTATTTGCTCTCTTCCTTCCTTCCCATATTCTGATGTTTCCATCCAACCAAATAGGCCAGGTCCACTACTCCAAACACACACTCCAGTTAAGAGCTCCTGGGCATTCCATTCCTGATGAAAAAGCATCCATGACACCTGGTCGATACAGCTCCCCTTGCATCCCTGCTCCAGAGGAAGAGTAGTAGCATCTAGGTCACTCAACTGCCATCTTTTCTTTCTCAAGAACCTGTACCAATGAGCTGCTCTGCTCCCAGTTCCTGCCCTCCTTACGTTGGGCTAGGATCTATCCTTTTAAGCTCCCTTTTCTAGCACTTTCTGACAGGAAGCCACTGTAATGCTTAAAAGCAAAAATATGTGAAAGAACTGCAATGGCTGGTAATGGCAGCAGACCATGACTACACAGGCTAGTAAAACATGATGGAAAGACAAAAATCAATGGGATACTGTAATATTTGACTATAGACTGTACAAAATGGTCATCTGAGGTTGTAGAGGTGGGAGAGTAGCATAGTGCCTTCATCTCGTGACTCTAAGCCTTAAATTAGCAAATTGTGCACAAACACTGAAATATTCTAACCTATTTTCTTTTTGTCCTCCTTAGGGCTTACTTGTTGCAACTATATTCTGTTTCTTCAATGGAGAGGTAAGCATGTGAAAATTAATCCACTGTACTGAACACAACTCAGCCTCTTAAAGTAGTTGGACTGTTGTTCACAATTAGCATAAATGGAGCACCATATATCTATATTTTATATGCAGGTATGATGCAGCGCTTTACATTTTCATTGCACTGTAGAAATGCTAATTTTTCCTTGCAGCATTGCAAGGACAATTATATTTACAGAGCAGATGGTGGAAAATGAGATACAGAGGATAAGGTCCTCATTCTGTAGCCTCTCAATTTCATTTAAGTCAGAGGAAAGAAAAAAAGAGGTCACCCTCTACATCAGCTTCCTTCATATACCCCAATTCTGCCTCTAAGCCAGAATAGCTGGATGATTGGCTAAAATAATCAGCTGTGAAATAGTCAATGGTGCTAATCTGAGAATTTTGAGCATTAGGCGCCATTGTCAACACCCTGAAATGAATGGAAGTCATGCATATTTCTCAGAGCTTTTATTTCTATCTATAATCATAAGCCCTAAAAACTATTTTAAATCATAGCTTTTATCCTGCACAATGTGTTTGGGTTCCCAGAGAAAGGCTGATGTGGAGGATGACAGTATACTGCCTCAGCCCAGCCCCTGACCTTAAACGTTAACTTGCGTGTCTAATTAAACTGAGCAATACAAACTCTTAGCATCATATATTCAGAGCATCAGTTCTGTGTCATTCTGAAGTGCCATTTCATTCATTCACTGGAAGATCAGCATTGGCCTCTGTTAAGGTTTATGGTTTGTAAGTAGTAATTGATAAATAAAAACCCTTGAGTGAAAGTTCTCTCCCACTCTCATACAGCAGGATCAATATGTTGTATATCCACTACTGCTTCTAGGGCTACTCCACTGTAATAATGGCATTAAATACAAATAGCTTGGTAAGACACTTCAAAAGCTGCTTTAATATCTACATCAAGCCATTTTCTGAAAGGCAGCGTAGCAGAAAAATACTTTTGAAACATGCTGGGAACACTACTAGGAGACTCTGCTGAAATTAAAACAAGCTATTTTTTATAAAAATGGGGTGCACTTGAAAAGGCCAGTTTTCAGCATTGTGCAAAGGGAGATGGGTACATAACTTCCTTCAGCAAAAATCAAGACTCAGTATGTTACCCTGTAAAGCTAAACACATCTGTACATAGATGATGACTAATCTGACTGATGTAATAACATTGATCATAATTAGGTGGATAATCAATGGAAACAATTACACAAAAACTGCCATGTGTTTAACCAGGCCTCCAACTGCAGGTGCAAGTAACTGTGGGAATACATTTGTGTCTGAATTTAGCACTGTCTGAAGAATAGAAATGTAGGCCTCAACAGAACCTCAAGAGGTCAATTAGTCCAGATCATTTTGACATTGAGGCAGGATAACGTATACTAGATTATCCCTCATATAAATGCTGGATGGAGTCCCAAAATCAAAACATAGTATCTAAGGGCTAAATCCACCAAAGGATCGATGCTGAGATTCTCAAACTCCCTGCTCAGGCACCACTTAACCCAGAAGGCATCCAACATCACTAGGAATGTGATCCACAAAGGTGCTTTGATGTCTAAATCTTGGTTTTAGGTACCACTGTGACGCACAAAACTCCCACTTGCCTGCTCCCTAAGCCTGTGGACACCTGAATTCACTCAGTGTGCATAAGATTTGCAGTAAAAATTCCCTAAGCACCTATGTTTCTGCCCCTGAGCATGAACACTGCTCCCTCACTCTAATTGCCTAAGCCCCAGTGTGATTCACAAACCAGGGAAGATAGCTGTTAGTCCAGCCAACTCACATGCAGAGAAACCAAGCCACTGGGCATACTCAGAGCCTGCCTCCCAGATAGGGTCCCTTAGGCAAGTTCACAGAAAACAACTGGGGGTGGAGCAAGGAGGAGGACTTCTCTTATAACCTTTAGACTATCAGGTAATGTGGTATCAGTGCTCCTTCCTCCCAGGGGTCGGGGAGAGGGAAGCAGGAGTTTGATCAGGGATTGGCTATTATCTCAAGTAAGTTCCCAGATCACTGTGCTACCTAGTCCTTCTAACTCTTCACTGGCCTAATTAACATTTAATTACACAATTATTTAAATAAATAAAGTGAAACCACTTCAGTAGTAGAGATGAGGGAGACCCACAGCAGATCTGTAGTTAGGCTACTCAACTGAGAATTGGCTGATCCCTGTTCATATCCCTTCTTCTGTGGGTGGGGATTTCCACCCCTTCGCAAGTACCCTGTTTGCTAGGTTAATGATTACAAAGAAGGTTCTCCACACACCCAGCTGCTTTGGGCTTTGCATGCAACACAGGTGACTAAACACCTGCCTTCGTCCCATTTGTAGATCACTGGCAGAGATGGGTGCCTCCTCAGAGCCCAGACTTAGGCACCTAGCACTGTAAGTAGGGCAGTGCTTAGCACTCACCCCACTGGTCAGCATCTCCAGAGGCTAGCTTAGTTGGCTTCCCACCTCACATGCTGGCTTTGTAGAGCACAATTTAAGGCACCCTTCTCTCTCCATTGGTGCTTAAGCGTTAGGTGCTGTGATGCACTTCAACACCTTCATCCCTTTGTGGCTCTCATCCTAGGTGTCTAAATTTCAATGGTAAAATACCCTAGGTGCCTACATTTCTGGCAGTGAGCATGTACACAACTGCCTGAGGTGAGGTGCAGGGATGCCTCTCTCACACTGAAGACCTAGCAGGATAGGTCAAAGTAGGTGTTCCCTTGCCTATATTGCTTGCTGGGCCCACCCAATAGGGGCACCAGACTCAGCACACAGCAGACAAAGGTGTTGGTGCCTGACCCCACCCTGGCCTTTTAGCACACTAATTTGAACACTCACCATATATGTGGGACACCCAGGTTGAGCTCCCCCCTGTAGAGTTCCTTCCACCCCTCAGGAAAGTGCCTGAACTGCCTGGATCATGTTTGTGCTCTGGAGCAGAGTTCTCTACATTTCTCCTATTGAAGCTTTTCTACTGTTTATAAATAATTTAGTCACTGGAGCAGATGACTGTAACCTGCTTTTGCTCCTTTCTAGCTGAATGCCCTGACCAGTGGGCTCTTCTCTGTCTGAGCCAATTCCAATTTTTATGATTTCTACGCAGTAGAACTCTGGTGTTCGTCCAGTTCCTGGTTTGCAAGTAGAACATAAGAACATAAGAATGGCCGTACTGGGTCAGAACAAAGGTCCATCCAGCCCAGTATCCTGTCTGCCGACAGTGGCCAGCACCAGGTGCCCCAGAGAGGGTGGACCGAAGATAATGATCAAGCGATTTGTCTCCTGCCATCCCTCTCCAGCCTCTGACAAACAGAGGCCAAGGACACCATTTTATCCCCTGGCTAATAGCCTTTTATGGACCTAACCTCCATGAAACTATCTAGCTTCTCTTTAAACTCTGTTATAGTCCTAGCCTTCACAGCCTCCTCTGGCAAGGAGTTCCACAGGCTGACTACACACTGTGGAAGTCATAACAATGAAGTTGTGTCCTGTGTGTCCTTGTAAAAAATTACAGCATGGTCATAGCTAATGTAATGTAAAGTGTCACTCATAAATTAGATAAGAGATTAGCTGATGGAGAATGAATTACTTTATGGTTTACTAATTTAGCCATAATGTGGTGTTAAGCAGAAAAATCAAAGGCCAAGTTTCAGGAACATTACTAAGTATGAAGTATTCATCACAATTTTTATTTTCATACAATATTTACATAAAATTAGGAATCCAGATTAATACACTCATATTAAGTAATTAAAAAACCATATTCATTTCACGACTCAAAATTCTTAATGCTTTCTCAGGTCATTCAGTTTCTCCTGCCCATTTATAATTTAGTATTTGCAATAGGCGATTAGTAATGTAGACTCTATTAACTTCTACCAGAGTTCCATTGCAATTCAGGTCCAGTAAAATTAACACATTATTTAAAATAAAGTGTCTTGATAAAAGCTAAACATCCAGAACACTTACATTCTAGGGAAATGTTAAAGTTTCCCATTGGCTTCATGGTTGCTAATTTAAGACAAGTCAATTACTGTGCCAAAATCTTCATCAGATCCAAATTCAAGTCACTACAGTGTTCATTGGGTGTTTGGATTTGGCATTCTGTGTTGGCTCACTCAACCCTTTTTTTTTTTCCTGATAGTGGCTATTTGTAAAATCTGGGTTCAAATTTCTGTCACTGGCGAAGAGTAATGCTTCATACATTCTTCCAGCACCCAGCTAAACTTCTGGTGATAGAAGATCTCCATAGCAGTTAGTGATTTCCCCAAAGGATGTCCAAACCTGACATCTCTAGCTTCATAATGCAGTGTTAGTTAAGAGTTACTTCCTCAGTCTTCAGACCTTTTAAGACTCTTCCCCCTCTGACTAATTGTCACTTGGCCAGAAGATCCAAACTATGGCTGGGGCATCTGAACAGTCAGAACACACACTCCCTGGATCTCTTGTTACTATACCCCTTATTGACATATATCATGGTCAGCAGAAGAGTAGTCACATAGGGTGCATCTACATTGCACCCAGAGCTCAAAATAAGCTACGCAATTTGAACTATGCAAATTGCATAGCTTATTTCAAGTTAATTTTGAAGGAGCTTATTTCTAAATTTGGCACTGTCTAATTTTGAAATAACCAAATTTCAAAATAGAGCACTATTCCAAAACGTCCCTTACTCCTTGAGGAACAAGGTTTACAGGGATATTGGAATAGCAAGCCTGTTATATTTTGAAATAATGGGCTTGCTCAAAAAACATGGAATAGCTATTTCGGGATACTTCTGGAATCCCAAAATAGCTCCGAAGTGTAGACGTAGCCATACTGCCTTCTAGTGAGTGAGTAGCCACTTTTACCAACTTGGAGTGAAACAGGAGGCTGCTTCATGGCTATAGCGTATCTAGCAAACCTGGACATCACAGAGGTATATTGGTACTGAATAATTAAGCCTAAAATTCTATAAGATATAGGGCCTACTGTTGAAAAGTGGCTCCCAATTTTACATCTACAGTGTTGCTCCCCTAAATAATGACATGTGCATTCTGTCACTTGGGTGTCTAAATACATGATTGTGTGTGTAGATATGATGATGGCCTAATGAATCCATGATTAAACAGATCATATATATCAGCAATGAGAGATGTGCTTAGAAATCTTCTCATTTGCACTTACCTTTGCAAGCAGCCAATCAGTGACACTTTCAAAAGCCACAGGTTAATATTTAGTAATGTCACATAGTGTGTGCCTACGGCTGTTGTAAAATTCATGAGCCCAAGTTGTCGGTAATTTGAAAATAATTATGGGCATATTTTATAGCCTATAGACCCAAGGCTATTAGCTAGTACATGCAAATCAGGAAGTTGTTGATAGATATCCAAGTAGCATAAAATGTGCTCACAGTTGTATAGTCCATGTAACTGGGCTAATGTGCACGAAGTGTGGCCAAAAGAGGATTCTGGAAAGGTGAAATCCATCCCCAGGGGTCAAAGCTACAATGCAGCCCCCACAAAGAGTCTTTCTGCCCAAATTGGATTTAATCCAGCATCGGTAGTTTTGGATCTATAAATATAGACAACACCTATAAAAGAATGTCAGAATAGGGGCACCTAATATAAGAGTGTGTTGATTTTATGCTCATCCAGTCTAACTTCACAGCCAGCCTTCAGTGATCTCATAGACTGAGCTCCAGGCTAAGAGCCAGGAACTACAGCGCTCTCACCCCAGCTCTGCTAAGAAATCCCTGTGCATTTGGCAAGTCACCTCCTCTCTCTACTTCAGTTTCATCTGTGAAACTGGGATAACAGCAATTAGTTCCCTGCCTCACTGTGAGGATTAGGAGCTCTGTACATGGCTGTCAAAGCACTCAGTAAACTTACTAAAGCAGCAGTTCATGAAGATGATTTTCTACGAACTAGACAAAAGACAAACTCTGTAGTAGTGACAGGTAGTGTGACAGGTTTAACACCTGGAAGGGAGATGCTATCTCCACAGAGGCCAGGGCTGCAGTCCTTGCTCTGCCAAAGCTCTTACTGATTTCAGTGGGGAGTTTTGCCTGAGTACAGACCGCTGTGTTGGGCCCGCTGTGTTCTATGTAAATTCAGTTAGGGGACATCTTTTCTCCTTTGGACAAGGTGGTATCTACACCTTGCCTCCTTTTTGTTTTCGCTCCCCTTTCTTCCCAGTTCCAGGTATTAAGGTGCACAAGGGACGAGAGGGGTTTAAGGACCATCGTCTTGGTAAAGAGCAGAGATGCTTTCCATTGTGAGCCATGGCAGGCATTCAACAAAAGGAGTTAGAAGAGACAGCCTGAGATCCCCCTGCATTGGTCCCTGGAGTTGGCTTGGCATTCCAAGGAGCATCTGCTATCCTCTCCCAGGGCATGTTTCCTTCTGGAGTTCTGAAGACTTCTGGCTGAGTCAACCAGAATTCCTCCTGGGGCTCATGCTGCTGCTTGGATTGAATGCAAGACATAAATTAAAGCTACAGTCGGCTCTTCCATCTTGGTGAGAGACCATTGTGTATTGAGCTACTGCCATGTCACTAGAGCATGGAGTGATAGTTCATAGGCAAACATACTATGACAGAGGAAGGGACATAGTACTACTGGGTCATTTCACTTTAAGGCAGAACTGGATGACGTTTATCTGGAACCAATGCTCTCAAAACTGAGTCATCCTACACAGTGTTTCACATCGCAGTTTGCAGCAAGCCACACACCTATTTCTTCCCTGCAAATTATTTCTTTTAGTTCCATAAAAGCCGAACCTACAGCATTGTCCACCAATACACTGAATGAGGAGCCATCAAATAGTATTGATGTCCTACCTAACAGGACAAGAAGAAAGTGAATGTGTAAATTCTGGGGATGATTTTTCTCAGCAGTTCCCTAAGCTGAGAGCTGACCCCATCCATCACTGCAGAACCTTATTCTTGGAAAGTGACGATATCAAGCTGCACTGCAGTACCGCTTGCCATCAACAGCACTCTACAGATAGCATAAACTTTCTACGTTAGCCTGCTCAGTAGACCATTCTTCCAGGTCTGAGGTTACTTCTAGATTGGAAGGTTGGCCAAGAGAATGGAAAGTCTATTTGAAAAAAAATAGCTGTGTAACTTTCTTGACAAAGAGGTGTGAATGGCTGGCAGAGAACGGAAAACATTTTAAAGAGCTGAAGAACAAAGCAAAACCCAGTTTTCCTCTTTACTTTAGATGTTGTCTTATTTCATGCACTATTGTGTTGTGAAACGTGGTTGGTACCCAGCTGATAATCTCTTTGGGCATGTCTAAACTACATTCCCCTGTCGAAAGAGGAATGTAAATGAAGCAAATTGAAAGTGCAAATGAAGCACGGATTTAAATATCCCGCACTTCATTTGCATATTCGCATCAAAGCGTTTTTTCGACAAAGGGTTTTTCGAAAGTGAAAGCGCAGTCTAGACGGGGTTCTTTGGAAAAAAAAAACCCTCCTCATTTTTTCAGGCTGCAAGGCTTATTTAATAATCATAAAAAGACCTTTAGTATTTAATAATTACAGAGGAATGTCATTTAGAACATAAGAACATAAGAATGGCCATACTGGGTCAGACGAAAGGTCCATCCAACCCAGTATCCTGTCTGCTGACAGTGGCCAATGCCAGGTGTCCCAGAGGGAGTGAATCGAACACGTAATGATCAAGTGATCTTTCTCCTGCAATCCATCTCCACCCTCTGACAAACAGAGGCTAGGGACACCATTCTTACCCATACTGGCTAATAGCCATTTATGGACTTAACCTCCATGAATTTATCTAGTTCTCTTTTAAACCCTGTTATAGACCTAGCTTTCACAACCTCCTCAGGCAAGGAGTTCCACAGATTGATTATGCATTGTGTGAAGAAGAACTTCCTTTTATTTGTTTTAAACCTGCTGCCCATTAGTTTCATTTGGTGGCCCCTCGTTCTTATATTATGGGAACAAGTAAATAACTTTACCTTATTCACTTTCTCCACACCACTCATGATTTTATAGACCTCTATCATATCCTCCCTTAGTCTCCTCTTTTCCAAGATGAAAATTCCCAGTCTCTTTAATCTCTCCTCATATGGGACCCATTCGAATCCCCTAATCATTTTAGTTTCCCTTTTTGGAACCTTTTCTAATGCCAGTATATCTTTTTTGAGATGAGGAGACCACATCTGTACGCAGTATTCAAGATTTGGGCATACCATGGATTTATATTAGGGCAATAAGATATTCTTTGTCTTATTCTCTATCCCTTTTTTAATGATTCCTAACATCCTATTTGCTTTTTTGACTGCCACTGCACACTGTGTGAACGTCTTCAGAGAACTATCCACGATGACTCCAAGATCTCTTTCCTGATTAGTTGTAGCTAAATTAGCCCCCATCATATTATATGTATAGTTGGGGTTATTTTTTCCAATGTGCATTACTTTACATTTATACACATTAAATTTCATTTGCCATTTTGTTGCCCGGTCACTTAGTTTGGTGAGATCTTTTTTGAAGTTCTTCACAGTCTGCTTTGGTCTTATCTACCTTGAGCAGTATATTATCATCTGCAAACTTTGCCACCTCACTGTTTACCCCTTTCTCCAGATCATTTATGAATAAGTTGAATCGGATTGGTCCTAGGACTGACCCTTGGGGAACACCACTAGTTACCCCTCTCCATTCTGAAAATGTACCATTTATTCCTACCCTTTGTTTCCTGTCTTTTAACCAGTTCTCAGTCCATGAAAGGATCTTCCTCTTATCCCTTGACAACTCAGTTTACATAAGAGCCTTTGGTGAGGGACCTTGTCAAAGGCTTTCTGGAAATCTAAGTACACTATATCTACTGGATCCCCCTTGTCCACATGTTTGTTGACCCCTTCAAAGAACTCTAATAGATTAGTAATTAGATGTGCCCTTTGATTATTAACATATTACTGTCATGCACATGATTTTCAAAAGCATAGTCCTGTGGCTCACACATTTCAAATCTTTATAAGACTAGTTTTATTTTGCAGAGGATATGATCATTTGAGATCAGTTCCCTATTCCTTGGAGTTAGCACAGAAATACAATTTAATTCAATTAGTAAACTCTGCAGAATCTCATAAACCAAAGGTTCAGTGAAGAATTAAACACATGTACTTTAAACTCATGCATTTGCTACTACCTGGAACATATTCATTTTAGTTCATGGCACTTTTAATCTCGGGTTGAACAGGGAGAGAAATGCCTGCAGTCTTCCAAGCTGCCCACAACCAAAGCTTTATCCCCAGTGATTCCAAAGCGAGCTGCTACTCACAGTAGATTGTGCAGCTCTTCATACTACGATAAGGGTTCTCTTCTTTAAGCCATGTTTGTCCCTAACCTGCGCTTGTCCTGGTGCAACCTCGTGCCACAGCACAAGAGCAGCTTGAGGGTACATCAGGGGCTCACTCACTCTCTACAGCAGCCTTCCCTCTCACCCTGGACCCACAGGGGCCTTTCTACTGGTCCTGGGATCCTCCCAGAGAATGTTGGGGGAAGACATAGGTAGGCCAGGAGCAAGACTAGAGGACACATCCTCCCTTCCTCTTTCCAAGTGCAAGGATCTTACTCAGAAAGGGTAAACTCCAAATCCTCTTTTCTGCAGAGCACCAACTCACACTCCAGTAGCCTCCAGGGCAGCAATGGCCAGGGGAAGTCCCTGCTCAAAGGGCAGCCCCAAGGGAGTTGTGTTCCAGCGTAGGTAAGGGGGAAAGGGAGCTGCTGGTGGCTAGAGCCAGTGCAGAGAAACAAGGTTTCTGCGCAGGTTGCAGTGGCCCTCTTCTTATCCCATAGTGTTCAATGACTGTCCTCCAGGCACTTTTCAGTGGGTGGGTGGGGGGGAAACTCTATCTCCTCCTCTCCCACAGATTGATGTGGAGAAATTTTCTGGATGAATCCTGGCAAAGGTTACTTACCCGGGCCCTTCCTGTGGAATTCACTGATGCGAGCCACTGCATTTACACCCGTTATGAACTACGATAAGGGTGAAAGCTGCTCATTAAGTAACTGCAATCCATACAGGACTTACCTGGGGTATTAAAACCAACCATTCTGTTACAAAGCTTTGCCCCTGGATTAGTAATGCCTTGTCACATTCAATCATGCCAGAGCTCCTTGTCACTAATCACATTTCTGCAGTGGCAGGACATGAAAATCTCATTAATGCAGCTCGTTCTCCTCAGCATTACCATAATAAACATTGGTCATGCCCCTTACAAGTCAGGACGCAAAGTGGTTTCCTGTACAACCCGGTGCTTTTTCTGTGCTTGGCTGCTAGCAAAAATGCATTCAGCCGTTCTTGAGTTATGGGCAAGAATATAAAAGCAATAATTGTCTGGCTGAAAATAATGGTAACCACATTGTCTTGAATTCGACTACAGCAAAAAAGGAGATGCCTACTGGTCAGTCCAGGAACTAGCTCTTCTTCAGCCCCAGAGCACCCTCTCCTGGACGGTGTCTCACCTGCTGTTACTCGCCTTTTCCTAGTTTTCCCCCAGATCACATCAGGCCCCACATTCATCCCATGCTGTGCTGCCCCTTCTCCTGAATACTGTCCTGAGGCCATGCCCAAACTCTGGGGTCCTTCCTTCCCAAGCATCCCAATCACCTGTAAGCCACCATTTGCCTCAGTGAACCACTGCCATTTGTCTTCTGGCCCTTTCCCTCAGAAGCAAACTGCAGTCTGAATTGGCCATTTTGTCATTGGCATGGGGGTTTGGTCCTGCTGCCTATTTCTGTCTCGGTTGCCTCCCTTCAGACCTAGTAGCTCCCTGGCCCCTGTGGCTGGGCCTCAGACTGGGGTTTGTTCAGGTCCAAGTTCCCCTGGTTCACCCTGCCTTTCCCTGGCATTTCTCTGTCCAAGGTACCCAGAGCTGGTGTGAGAGTGAGCTCCTCCTGCCCTGGAGTCTTTCTTATAGGGCCCAGCTAGGCCCTGATTGGCTGTTGCAATCCCACGTGTGATTGGCTTCCAGCCCCAGCCCTCTCCCAGTGCTTTTTTAACTCCTTAGATACCAGTGCAGGACAACCACCCCATTACATGAGGTTATCGTTTTTGTTAAGTGTTAAGGACCTACGCCTGCAAATCCTTGCTTACTCACAGGGCCTAGTCCTGTTGAAGTCAGTGCAACTACTTGCACAAGAACTGATTTTTAGGATCAGTCAGCATGGCCCTTGGTTTAAAAAGACAAAAGTTGCAAGCAACTGAGGTATCCTTTTCTAGCATAGTGACATAATCCACTGTACGCTCCAAAAGCATCTCTGAGTTTTAGCAATGCCTAATGAAGCCTCACCGTTATGTGACATGGAAGTAGCTTCCCTCCATCTCACCAGAATGGCCCAGAGACTGCAGCTGCTGTTTGTGTGTGGATGAGACTTTACGGTCTATGAATTAATAAAATGCATTAGAATTCGGGCATTGCCAGAGATATCAACAATACCTAAATGTTGCTACCTAAAGTCAAATGTACAGTCCTGCTTGGGGCTAGCCTGTGTCTTTAGATACATCCTGAAGAAAGGGGGTTATGTAAGCTGTACCATCCTGGAGCACTGTGACTCAGGGGCACATCTGTATGTCTCAGTTTCTCCTTGCTCTCCAGGTAGTTATTTACATCTCATTGTTGCAGTTAATTACTAGCCACCCCAACCCTCTGGCGTTGTCTGTTCTCCTCTTATTTTCCACACACCAGCTTTGGGAAGAGAGCAAACAGGCAAGTCCTTCATTCACTCCTACACGCCTGCACCCAAGGCCTGGAAATGGCCAGTAAGGATGTTAAGGAGGATTCATATTCTAGTGCATATTCCACTGCATGACTATGTAGCCTGAGTCACAACTGAGTCTCCAGATCTGAAATAGGTTTTACTTCAGATGTCTGTTTCCTCTCCCCTCCTCCCATGATGGTGTATGTATGAAGGATGAAAATCACTGCCGAGCAGAGGGCCAGCACCATGGCCTGTGCATTACTTCAGTTTCACCATTCACAGCTAGTTTAGCCAGGGTGAAATGTTCTCAGTGTACACCACTTACACTTTACTGATGAAATAGTACTTAAGTGTTGTATGCTGGCTCTCCGCATTGAGAACATTTCACCCTGAATAAAACTCTTCTTGAATATTTTTCAACCAGTTCTAACTTCAAAGCGTGGCTGAGACGAAGAGCTTAAAATAAACATCCAGTGAAAATAAACATGCGGTTAAAAGCCATGGCACTGTGTTAATATTGCAACACAGAATTTCCAGGGAAGGAGGCCAGCTTGTGCCTTGCTATGCCAGTCAAATCCCAGCTAGCACCATTGACTAATAACAGTGGTAAAACAATTGCTTGGTTTCCATTTGCAGGTCCAGGGTGCTCTAAAAAGACAGTGGATGCAGTATAAGACCCAGTGGGGGCAAAGACGACGAGAGCACTGCTCTACGCGATCTACCTCCTATACAGCAACATCTATCACTGAGGTCCCAGTTTATCTGTATCATCATTCCACCAACGAACAGCTAAATGGGAAATACATAGATGACTCCGAACTTGTGGCATTAAAATCTGGAGAGACGTCTGCCTAGCTCAGAGAAAAACGAGACAAACAGGTCATTTCGCACTCTGTTCATGAGAGGGTGGGGTGAAGGGAAGAAGTGCTACTGTGAGAGAATGCTAACCCAGATGACAGGACACATCGTATGCAAACGGCAGAAGCATCAGCTTCAGCCAGTGGTGGCCCAGCGAGAGTCTGCCTGACAGAGGTGGCTATAGCATTTGATAGTACTACAGCATGCTGCTTTTAGAAACAGAACTGAGAATGGAACTAGTGAAACATTTGGATTTACCACAGTTCCTGCTACTGGCCATATGACCCACGGATTCAACAGTCATTACAATGTAAGGTATCCCATGGCAGATATAAAATGGATTGGTTCATTGAAAGGGGTATTCAGTTTCCAGACTGAACAAACTACATGACAGATTGGAATTGTTCAGGATTTGTTGCTTTACATGCCTTTCTTTCACCCTAGACTTTAAACAATCATCTTTCATTAGGTGTAAGAGGCTTGGAATTGGTTGTTGTTTTCATTTTAATCAGCTCTGCTGCTTTCCTTGAAATATTTGCACATGGGCAGGGAGAGGTGGGGAGGGGAGAAAGCCATCATTCCAAGGTATTCAGATCCTTCACTCAAGAGGATATCATACAGTATTACCCTCCTGACACCAGGTACATAACAGAAACGAAGGTAAACTATTTATTGTATTAAAAACCTTTAATATTAGTAGGCATAAACATCAGTATAGAAACAAAACACTTTTGGGAGCCTCATGAACGTCCTGGAGAGATCTCGAACATATTTTTTGTTCAAGCTGTGCTAGTTCTTTGATTCATTAATAGGAAGACTGTAGCCATAATACTCCACCCAGCAATCTGACAAGTAAGGAACAATTTTGCACTCCGAATAAACTGTGAAATGTATTGGGAAATGAACATTTTTGTTAATTGCTGTTGACACTCTGAGCCTCCTGCAGATGAGCATTTGCCTGTTTAATGTAGTTGTGTGCTGGCAGTAAAGAAGGCCATTGAGGCTATGTCTAGACTACAGAGTTTTTCCGGGATATTCCACCACGTCCAGGGAATGCATCTGCTCTTCCGACATTTTTTGTGGAAGAGCAGACACGCTCTTTCGAAAGCCCTGTCGGAAAAAAACTAGTTTAGATGTAGCCTGAAAGACAGAAGGAACTAGTTTACACCAGCCTCACAGCAGAATAAATAGTCAATATTGTATGTAATTATTGAATACTAAAGGTCTTTTTATGATCATTAAATAAGCCTTGCAGCCAAGGATTAACTTGTTTATGGCTGTAAGGCTCCTCTATTGTCAGTGTCATATGACAGTTACACACCACTGGTCGGAGTAAAATAGGTACAGTTTCTTTGCAAAGGTGAATGTAAAAGTCCTTGCAAATGGATAGGACCAATACCTGGCAGCCCTGAGTAGAAATTGGCAAAAAAAATGACAAACTCTTATGCCAAACTTCTATTTTATATTTGGCAAAAAATGCAGATTCAATTACACCAAAACACTCCATGAATTAGTGTCATTTTCTCTGAATTATTTCAGTTTAAAAAAAACCCTTACAATATTTTAAAATCTGTGTTTCATTTTGACATTTTCTAAATGAAACATTTCTATTTTTAGATTAAAAAAGACTGTGTGTGGAAATTTCCTTTCATTTTATTTAAAATCTTTTAAAAATGCTTAGTTGAAGTAAAAACAATAGAATGTTTTAAAAACCTGAAAGGTTTTTTCTTTTTAACTGTCTGATTCTGTGAAAATTTAAAAAGAAATCTCCAGAATTGCAAGAGATCCAAAAATCCTATTGATCACTGCATTTTAGGTGCTTGTAAGACCTAGGATTTTTTGCCTATGGAATTTATCTTGTATATAAAGTTCCCAACTATCTTTGAATAGTGAAATGTACCACTATTTCTCCTCTAGCTTTCATGTTGGGTAATTTTAAAGCCAACTATCAGTAGGTATACAATGAGGTCCTGACTTTTTAATTAAGTTAATTAGTGATCTGTTACCTTTAAAAAGAGGCCAGAAAGAAGCCATCCATGTATGTTTGCATCCACTTCTACCTAATGTGTGATCCACATATATCTGACAGCACAGTTCTACCAGGCATGACACATGTAATGGAGGACAGATGGGAGACAGTTGCATGATGCACTTCTGATACCACGGCCTCTCCTACTCCTGTCTTCAGCCATGAGTTTTTTGAAAGTTGACTTTCATCACATTCCCATCTGTGGGATTCAAGGAGAAATAAGGAGAGAGACAAGGGAGAACCAAGGTATTAGGGATGGAAAGGAGAAGGAAGAAGAGGAGGAGGAAATGCTATCTCTGATGTTACAATCCCACTAACCAGTGTCTTTCGCAGAGTCATATATTTTAAACTCCCTTTCTTCTTTATGTATTTGCTGAGATTCCTTCCAAGATTTGGTTCCCCCTACAAGACTTGGTTAAGGCATAACCATAATTGTACTCTACTCTTAGCACTGCACTGAGTGCCTAAAGCGTAAGTAGTCCTAACTTCAGATCTTGTCAGATAAGTAAAAGAAGGAAAAATGTTTCGAATTCAGCACTTTGCTTTAAAATGTCAATGCATTTATACTCTCATGTCTACAAGTAGAGGGACTAATCCTGCAGGAAGAATTCTGAAGAGAAAGAACTGCAGGGTCAAGTTCATATTCTGTGAGGGTGAAATTCGTTTATTAAGCTCACATGAGGTCTGTGTGTGTAAAGCTGATGGACTCAGGTCATTGGTAGATGGGATTGAACATGGGACCTTAGGAGCTACAGCCATGTATGTGACTCTACTGTATGAGCTAAAAGCCAGCTGTCCCTAAGCTAAGGTTGTAAAGCAGCCATCAGTCACCTTTCTGGGTGCCTCCGGTTACATATACAACACTTGAGCACTGGGGGAGGTCTGATCCACAGCTATTGAAATCAATGAAGAGACTCTGATTTAAATGGGCTTTGAACAAGACCCTAGAATATTTGAATGGTACTTAAGTAGTGCACTGACTTTGTGTGGGCCCTCTGCACAGATATGAATTTCATGCTCACTGATATGAGAGGTTTTAAACATGGTGAGTAGGATTAAGCCCCAAAGCTTTTCTATTCACCTGTAAGATTGACATGGAGGGCTATTGTTCGTACCTAACTGTGCTAACTTCTACATTCCCACATTCCTGACAAGTGATCTTTTAAGAAAGAGTTCACTGAGAGTGGAATTCAGAGTTTATTTGATCCAGTGATATATCTGGGAAAAAATACAGTCCTGTCCATTCACTCAGTGAAAAACCTAGGGTGGAGACCACTGAACATATCTGCTTTACTGGCTGTACAAAAGAAGGTATTTTTTTCAGACAAAGGTGTTTTGTGTATTGTTGTTTCTACTTTTGCTAGTGAGCTATTATGGGCGATGGAGGATTTAATAGTCAAAGAAAAAACAAGGCAGCTTAACTCTGAATTTTATATTTCTGAACATTTTTGATGCATATTGTACTTTCCAGTTGGGCTCTAGCAGGTGTACTTAATTTCTAACTACAGGAAATAGACGATTGTAATAGAAATGTACATAAATACGTGCGGTCTGATAAATGCTTGTATAACTTATATGTACAAATTGTTTTTCAGAGTCTGTTATATTCATGTAAAGTACAATATTGACATATTTTTCTAAGGGAACATCATGTTCTGGCTTCTTCATTCATTGATTCATTCCACTTCAGGGACTCAGTTCAGGATCTTGGTTTTCTAGTCATGTGATGAAAACCTCGCATTCTGGTATGAACCAAAGTAGCTTGAGTGATGTCAGTGAATTTACAACAGTTTTCATCAGCTGAGACTCTGGCTTGCAGATCTATTTAATTCAATCTTAGCTTCCATTGGGGCTATGCAGAAAAGACTGAAGGCTAGAGCCAGTCAGACAGTTATCATCAAAACAATGGGAACAGTCATGTTCATCAAAATGTAAATGGTTTGAAAAATATATGGTTTGATGAAATTCCATCCAAACAACAAAAGCAAATGGAAGCATTTTGATAAGGTTGAAACATCCCATTTAGACACTGGCAGGATGGAAGGTTTTGACTTTTTTTTTTAATTTCAAAATGACTTTTTTCACAACCAAATTAATTGCAGGTTTTTTAATCTAAAAATTAAAAAGTTTAAAGGTCAACATTAGAACCAAATGTTTCCACTTCAGTTGGCCTGAAACAAACAAACAAAAATTTTTAAAAAAAGAGTTTTGTTCTGTAGGAAACTTAGTTTAGTTTTTATATTCCATTTTGGAATTGAAAAAGATACTGAAATAGTGGAATTTGCTGTGAATCAGAAAAGCCAGCACCCATCCAGGTCTACTTCATGTGCATATTGTCTCCAGAAGTGTCTTCACACTCCACAGATGCCACAGACATTATCACCTTGGTAGCATCACCAAGGCCTGCATAGAAAGCAGCAATGGGTTCAAGCCAGAGTCTTATGTACAAAGATCCTCCAGTGGCCCCAGCTTACCTTGCAAATGGTATAGAAGGGCCGCAGTTGATAATTGACCCACTAGGCTAGAATAGTTGCAGCAGAGTTAGAGGGGGCTAGGTTTTATGTGGAGGTTTGAGGGGGGAAATTTCACCTCCTCAGTGGCCCTTCCTTCACCTTCATATAGTCTGATTAGTGAGACATTAAACACAGGTGCAATGAATTTCATTTCTGTTTTATACATAGCATTAAACTCTCCATGACAATGATGGTGAGAAGTTTCTGTGACCAGAGCAATAGCAATTTCTTGGCATAGAGCAATCCAGCCTTTAGAAATGTTTATTATTCCAACACATTTCACAAAAACAGCTCTTTTTCCTCCTCCAGGGACCTGCGTAATATGCATACCAGAGTGTCAAAAACCTGGATGGGAGAACTGGGTTTATGGGTTTAAAAAGTAGTTTCAAGGAAGACAAAATCTACATCAAGAACTTTAGTAGGCCTTTGTCCTCTGAAACCCCAACCCCTTGTATAACTAACTCATTTCACTTGATGTTGGCCCTGGCAGAAATAGTTGTACAGCTGGTTTGTTTGAAAAACTAAATCAAGCAGAAAGGTTCTTGTTGTTCTTCTTTATTAGGTACAGAAGCTAAACACAAAGTCAAAAAACCATGGCATGGAATGCTGAGACTGTTTTTTCATTTGGTCCATTTAAATGCCTAAGAAATATGTTTCAGTTAAAAAAATGTAGCACAATTGTGGGAATTTGGCTTGCTCCACCTTATTACAGTTAGCAGCAGCATTGCCTTAATTAAAGATTTGCCAGAATTTCCATTGCAAACCCCACATTTTTATGTGTTTATAACTTGGCAATAAAACTTTGCTCTGGGATGGAACTTCATTCTGGGATGCACAAATCTCAGCTAATTCCTATTTTTACTTTTCCCCTCTTACAAATTTTAACAAAAACCAATGTTTGGCTCTTTTCAATTATATACATTCTAAAAACTAATGCAATAAAGATGTCCTAGTTCTGAGTGCTTTGCATTTTTCTAACTCAAATATGTCTTCAAGATACAGGCAAGCCTATAGGGATGGCTGTCACTGATTCATATAGAAATCTGTATGCATATGGAACAGCAATTGACTCCAACCCAACTATAGTTTAGGGACACATTTTCATGGGAAGGAGCCCAGAAGGTTCCCACCCTTCTAGTGGATTGTATAGATGCAGCCTGTTTGCTGCTCTTTGGGTCCAATCCTAACCCACATTGAAATCAATGGCAGTTTTGCTACTAACTACAATTGCAGCAGCACCTGGGACTTTTGCATCATGGTGCGGGAGAGCCACAGTAATAGCCACAGCAGCCCATTCACAAACAGGGTGAAGAAGCAGAGGCAAAGCCTCTAAAGAAATTGACGGTCTGAGGCAAGCACAAAGGGAAGCTCACATTGCACCTACCAAAAGAAAAAAAAAGAAAAGAAAAGAAAAGAAAAAAAACATGCAGCCACATTCTTATGTCTCTATCCAGACAAAAAAAAAAAAAAATTATCTTAACAGTCCTGAGTTCATATCCACTGCCACATATACAGTGCTGTCCTCTGAGGCTACATCTATACTATGAGTTTTCTCGGCAAAAAATATGCTAATGAGGGACTCATTTGTGTAAGTCACAATCTCATTTGCATATTTTCTGCCGATCCGTTTTTGTGCTGGGGTTTTTGCGGATGTAGATTAGGGACTGAAGTTTGCCCAAAACATGAATGTTCTCTCTCATTAAGAGTTGAAAGGGGTAAAAAGATGCTCTCTGTAACAAGGCACAGATATATTATACTTTGATGGATGGCTGCATTTGGTTACACTGGGCAACCTCAGTGGTGTCAGAGGGTATAAGCCGAGTGTTACAGACACCACTGGTCATGCTTACAGAAAAGGGAGGTGAGGTAATAGCTTTTATTGGACTGACTTTTGCTGGTGGAAGGTACGGGTTTTGAGCTGCACAAAACTCTTCTTCAGCTCTGGGGGAAGAAGCAAAGTGTCCAAGTTAACTCTAGACTACAAAGTTCTATTGGATAAAGACGCAATTTGCGTCTCTTTTTCCGTTTTTCTTCCAAAAGAGGCTTTTCCGACAATTGGCCCATCTACACTGGGCCAAATGTCGGAAAAAAAGCCTCTTTCTGAATATCCCTTCTTCCTCATAGAATGAGGTTTAGAGGGATACCGAAAAAACTGCATCTGCTTTTCTGAAATTTTTTTCAGAAAAGCAGATACGTTCCTTGGACATGGCAGAGCTTTTCTGGGATACCTCCAGTATCCCGGAAAAACTCTGCAGTCTGGATGTACCCTTAGTGGAAGTTGGGGTAGAAAAGTGATAAAAGATAAAAACACTTTTCACAAAGCAATCACTCCATTTATGATCCTTCATACTTCTCAAGGGAAGCCGGTATCACACCTTTAAAGGGCTTGCCTGGGAACTTACATTCATAACTCTGTTGGACACCAAAAGCCATGAACTTAACAGAGATGCTGGTTTTATGGCCTATAGCACTTTATAACAGAGTACACTGCCTGCTTCCTTTAACTGCCTACTTTCCCCCTGTAGGCCTAACAATCTAATCCTCAATTGCCCACTTCATTTCAAGTGGCCACCTCAAGCTGGCCCAAGGTGTATTTATCTCACACAATGGCTATGCTAGAAAGCTCCAGCAGCAGAGCTGCACTGATGCACCAGTGCCACTGTAAGCTCTCTGTGTAGTCATTCTAAGCCAATGGGAGAGAGCTCTCATGTCAGCTTCACTATTCCAGCCACCATAAGCAGAGGTAGTTATGTCGGCAGGAGAAACTATCCACACCAGCGCTATCTCCCACTAGCCACACCAGCGCTTAAATGGGCATGTTACATTGCTCAAAGGGAGAGTGGCTAATTCACACCCCTGAATGATATAAATTATGTTAATTATGAGGGCTAGGTCAGTGGTTTGAGCATTAGCCTGCTAAATCCAGGGTTGTGAGCTCAGTCCTTGAGGGGGGCCATTTAGGTGTCTGGGGCAAATCTGTCAGTGACAGTACTTGGTCCTGCTATGAGGGCAGGGGATTGGGCTTGATGATCTCTCAAGGTCCCTTCCAGTTCTATGAGATAGGTATATCTCCCTTTAAGTTAATTTAAGCTATAGTCTAGATGGAGCTTCAGATACTCTTCTTCAGACTTGAAAAAGATCTCTGTATAGCTCTTCCAACAACAGAAGTTGGTCCAATAAAAGATATTACCTCACCTATTTTGTCTCTCTCATATCCTGCAAGCATATGCTTTTTGTGAACTGCTCTGCATATTTCTGCTCCTTGTCTTCTTTTCATCTGTGCTCTTTCATCTGTGCATCAGCCAGAAATCATACATCTTTTCATGGGGATCATTTCTTCTCAACAGCCAGAATTTCCACATTTTATTGCCTAATGCTAATTCCACTTGTGCGCTCCTGTCTGATGTATTTCAAGAGTATAAATTCTTTGGAGATTTATTTTAACCCTACCAGATAATATTGTCCAAACAAGGTTTTCACACTAATATTTTAACAAATTACATTACATAGAACCTCAGAATATTGAAAACCAGAGTTACAAACTGAACAGTCCAACAAGCAATTTGGAGCTGGAATTACTCAATGAGGCAACAGCTGAAACAAAAACAAACAGCAAGTTCAGTTCTGTGTTAAGTGTAAACTATTTTAAAAAGGGAAAGTATTTTAAAAAAGATTTGGCAAGGTAAGAAAACTATTTTTGTGCTTGTTTTGTTTAAATTAAAATGGTTAAAAGCAGCATTCTTCTTCACAGTAAAGTTTCAAAACTATATGAAGTCAAAGTTCAGTTGTTAACTTTTGAAAGAACAACCATAAGAGTTGTTCAGAGTTACAAACATTTCAGCATTGCGAACTACCTCCATTCCCGAAGGTTCTACTGTATATAAAATAGAGATGCACATAGTCAACAAACATAGGGAAAAAGTATTGAGCAAATAGTCCAAAACCTTTTAGAAATAAAATAAATGATGGCTTCTATCTCCTTGTAACTGACTTTTTTAAAAATAAACCAGCATCCAAATGTGCCTAGGAATTTGGAAGTAATTTACATTACAGGGTACAAGCCACAAATATCCTATAAAAACTCTAGCTAGTATATACATATGTATGTACTCTTAATTATATAATGCATAGCCAAGAGGACAGCCAACATAAACACAGCACAAGTTGGAAGTGGGGGAGAGACCAGGATGTGCTGATGGTGTAAAATTTACCTTTGCACAACTCCAACGCTGGGCCTTGGGTGCACAGCTGAACCCCTGTTAGAACACCCAGCCGGCATGCTGGTGTCCTCTCCTCGGCAGGAGCTATGCTAATGTTTCCCAGTCCCTTAGTGGTCACTTGGCTATATTCACTCCTTCTCAGGGGATCATGCTGCAGAGATCAGCCAGTCTACCAGTCTCACTACTTCCCCCTACCCTGTAACCTTGAAGAAATCACAGCAAACCAGGCTAGAGAGCTTTGTAAGCAGAAGGTGCCCTGTTTATAGATGAAGAACCTGCAGGATTCCTGAGACATTTCCACACAAGAGGCACTCTTCACCCTTCCAACTCCTACCACCAAGAAAAAGGCCCCCTAAGGTAATGCTGCAAGGGGCTAAAAGGTTGGTGACGCTATAAAGTAGTCTCTCAATGCTATGGCTGTCCCATGCTAGAACTGCTTACTGCCACCATCACATAAGGCTGCATTTTTATGGGAAAGGCTGCTTTAGGATCAAATTGGGGTTCCATGTGAAAAAACGGTGGGTTCAATACTTTCTGAGTTACACAGAGGTCATTCCCATTGGCTTCAGTGGCAGACTTTGGCTCTGCCTGTTTTAAATATTCTGAAATTAGCACCTAAATAACTGGCACATAGTCCAGATATCTGATTAACATAGTCATGCCTTCATATTTCAAACAGGACTAAAATATAGTGATAATGTGATATGCATGTAAAATGCTTGCAGCAACAAGATTATTTTTATACTTCTCGCTCCTTTACTTTATTACACTGTAGTAATATCTTGCCTGCCACCAGAATATCCATATCAGTGATGCCTTTATATATAAAGGGACCAACATTTGTTTTATCTTGAACATTTTGCAGAATAACAACTTCTTTTTACAACCTCAAAACCCCTAACGAAGGCCCAGACCATGCCATGATCTCTGAGCACATGGACCCGACCTCCCATGTAGAACCCCATAAATTATACTTCCTGGTACTTGTATTATCCCTCTTTACCTGTCAGATTACACCTGTGCATGTAAGATAAAATGTATACCTTTATAGACAGTGGAACAAGGCTGATGCCCAATTAAGTTCCACATATGCCCTATTTTGTGGGTGAAAGTGGCATTTAAGTGGATCCATAGGCCTTTCTGGTGATCATCTGCACAGGGATGAACTTCACCCGTGGTGGGTGTTTGGGTTTTTTTTAACTAATGGTCACTTCACGGGCAAATAACGTACGATTCATGGTTCCGCCACAAAGTCAGAAAAGCAAGGGTTTGTTGGAGTTTTGAAAGAGGGACAGTTTAATTCCAGTGAATGTAAGAAATATTATGAAATTGTGACTATTCTGGATTAGAGAAGCAACTGTCAATCCAGACCGCCTCAGGGGGAAAAAAGACAGGGAACAATCTGTCATGAGTTTAGCAGTATAAAATGGAAGACCGCCCAGCTTTGGGTGTTGCATGGGAAGATTTAGCTGGCTAATGCCAGTAATATACACAAAGTCATCAAAGAAAACTTTCTACTTATTAAATTCTATTATTAAAAGGGCTTTGTAATAATATGAGCTCATATATTCTGTTAGAGTATACAGGAAGCTTTCAGACACGGGTTTCTACCTATGTATTTATGGTAGTTCTCAGGATTAACTAGCCATCAAGTCGTGTGAGGAGTTGTTCTGGAATATTCTGTGGTTACAGACTGACTACAGGACTTAACATTTACATGCCTGATATAAATTAGTATGCCCAACACATTCATACATATATATTATATGGCCCATACGCTAGCGTTCACTTCCACAATTGGGGAGGAGGGACACAGTTTATTCCTCCATTTTAATATTCCTCCCTGATGGAGCCCTTCTGTGTGAGTTCCATGGATGTCCAGGATTTACGATGGTGGAGGAAGGTAAGTAATGCCTGCAGAGCTGCCATAAACCCAATTGGCCCATCCTCTCCATCCCCAGATGGAGGAAGATGCAAGAAATCCTGACAACGTAACCACACTCTGTTGCCTATCCCCCTGCAAAAGTAGCCCACCAAAGGGACAAAGTTGGACCAAATTTTCTTTATAAAGAACTATTTTAAACAGAGGGCTCTGGCGTTCAGCCATAATATTTGTTTAAATGGCAATATTTACAACTCAGAAACTTTCAGGGCAAAAACTAGATTGGCACTTGAGTTACTAACAATGATGTAAAGCAGAACGCAGCATTTACATTTTTTAAAAAGTTTCATCCCATATGTATTTTGTGATTATTACACAGAACCTTTGTCAGATGAGTACCTCAATGTAACTTATTGTCATGGCAAATTAGCAATAGACATTCAAAAGTCAAGAACATGATCAAATATGGTTTTCACAAAAAGTGGGTGTTCAGATACCCTAACTAGGTTTTCTGAATAGATTTTTGAACTTCCGGTTTGCTAAATTTTAAGAGGCTCATAAAGGAAACTATTACATAACTGAGTTTTATCGCAATATGGCCAAAGTACATCATTTGTACAATGAAATAGCTTGAAAGAGTGACACAAATGTCTTTAATGGTAAAGCCGATGGTCAATACGTTATAAAAGCATTATTTATGTCTAACATTAATGCAGATACATTTCTAATGAAATTGTATTTGATTTATTGTAAAACAGGAAATCCATTGCTCTGTTTTCATTTATTAGTTGCTGGGTTTTTATACCATAAAAAACAATGATGATTTTCTATATTAGGAAATGTGTATTTCTGAATGTCATTGTGTTGTTCCGTTGTGTTGTGCAGTGTATATAAATAAGTAAATTTAGTTGAAGCTTGGTGTAAATAATTCACCAATAGGTTACTATGTAGAATCTCTCATTCCAAAGACATCTTTTTCTAAAGATTTTGAGGGACATCCTGACCACACTGAAGTAATCAAAAGTCCTATGGTCTTCAGTGGAGCCAAGATTTCACTCCTTACACCATACTGTTCTATAAATATTAGCTACTAAAGATGGTTCAAACAGGGGATTCTCCCCACTTACCACACCCAAACGTCCAGCTCACTCCCAGGCACTGTTAACCAGTGGGTGCTGCTATTCTCTTGTATGATGTCCCCAAAAGTTCTGCTTTCAGAGGGCACTTTGTGAGGAAATGATGCAGTAGCCTTGCTTGGATGGTGTTATTTATAGGGTGTTCAGGAAGGTTACATGCATGACAATCAAGACAATAACACCTACCAATTCAGAGTCAGGTTCAATGTCCTGATGCTCCAGTCTTCAGATCACCCTGGTGTTGGAAGGGGCCCATTCCAAGCTGAATGCATTCCACCTGTGTCACTCAGCTGCCCTAACGTTTCCGTCCTCGTTTTATTTCAGATGTTGCACAAGAGTGTTTTACATGTCCTTTGTTCGGTGTTGAATTCAGTACTCAGAATATTTTGGCTTTGTGAGAGGCTTCTATTTTTGCAATAAAACCAAATATGATTCATTTTCAAATTGTTGAACTGGGTTTTTCTTCAAGCCCCCAGCAATGCTAATGGTTTCTGGAAACCCAAGTAACACAGGCTCGTCAGAGTTCTCATGCATTGGGGCTTGTCCTTATGTATTGTTAGTGCGCAGCAAGCCAGGGTGTGACTCTCCAGCATACTAGCCTGCTGCACACTAACTAGCCTTGCGGATCCTACACCTGGGCACTGAAAGTTCCATTGTGCAATTTGACAAAATGCACTTTGACCTTCAGCAGTTACAAGAGTAAGTCAAAGTGCACTGCAAAATTTTAAGTGAGGGAAAGCAGGGTCCACACAGCCAGGGACAGTGCAGCAAATTAGGGTACTGTAGATTCACACCTTGACTTGTTATGCACTCAGGGTATGTCTACACTAGCCCCCCTAGTTCAAGCTAGGGAGGCTAATGAGGGCGACCGTGTAGCCTCATTAAATATCCCGCGCTTCATTAGCATGTTCCCAGCTGGTCGCCATTTTAGAAATTGACTAGCCTGAAGTAACTGCCCGCGTCTACACACGGCAGTGAAACGGGATTCCGATTTAAAGCCCTAAAGCAAATTAGCTGGTAAACCTCATTGCAGGAGGAATACCAGCTAATTCGATTTAGGGCTTTAATTCGGAATCCCGTTTCACTGCCACGTGTAGACGCAGGCAGTTACTTTGGGCTAGTCAATTTCTAAAATGGCGACCGGCCGGGAACATGCTGTTCTTTGGGGGGCAGAATTTGTTTCTGGTGATGGAGAATTCTGAGTGCTGATCATCTAGCTAGTCTTTGTCCGTGCATATAAATCCCAGTAATTTTCCTGATGGCCCTGATCTGAAATACAGCTCAATTCAATGTTAACATGACACAGGCTGTGATTTGAAGGCACACATGTTAAGGGTAACCTAACTTTCTCCATTTTGCAAACTGTTGAAATCCAAATTTTGCACAAGCATTTGCAGGGTTTTCCATTGTTCCCCTAACCTCCTCATGACTACTCATTCAGTCTCAGTCTTCCTGTCAAGCTCTCATCTGGGTATAAACAGTTGCAGACACATGGCTCTTTAGAGCAGCAGTATTAAACATATATATAACATATTTATATATATATATAAATGCCCAAGAGCTATCAAGCTACCAGGAGAGTTGCATTCTGGGACTGATTAGCTGAGAAGTTTGTACCTGTTGTACATAATACAACAGGTACTAATTAAGAATCTAGTTCTGTCCCACATGCTTACATAATATGGTATCTTACTCTGTAAGTAAAGCCGTTGAACTCAATAGCCAAACTCTGAAGATTTTATTCATAGTAAGCAGTACCTTGCATTGAGAGTAGCCCCACTAATTGCAATAGGGCTGCTCCTGGAATAAGATGCCATATGGCATGAATAAGGATACCAAAATTTGTCCTAATGTGACTATCCATGGAGTAAGGTGGCTTGCAGTAAACGTGGCAGCAGTGGATCCATAATAAGCCCCTCTCTTTTATGACTACAGCCTCATACCCTAGTAGCTCCAAACATCTGTTTTAGTTCTCTTCACAGCTGGAGCTGCTCCATAAAGAGACAATCTTGAAAAATCCCCACCATTCATTGTGGGAAACACCATTCTTTGACCTGTAGCTTTCTAATGTAATTTGTGACACTTTACCTCTGCTCTGCAAGAAGGGTTACATTCTCTTTTTTTGCCAAAAAAAAAAAAGGATAGGAAAAGCACTGGCTAACATATCTGAGCCACCACCCTCCTCTTTGGAGCCTGTGACAGAGTGCTGAGGGCTAGGTCAGCACTCTGATCAAAGTGGCCTCAGTTCCCCCAGCAATGGCTGATTGAGGAAATAGAGAAAAATAGCTAATCAGACAGCGAGGCTGGGTGAATTAAGGAACTAATTGACCCATTAGCTGGCTAGCTTGGTAAAAGGCAGGAAACAAGTGAAGGCAGGGGGAGGGCTAGCTGGGCCTAGACTGAAAATATCCCAAGAAAAGGAGATCTCTTTTCCTTCCAGGGCTCTGATGATCAGGGGTTGAAGGTAATAGGTCATTGGTATTAGAACTGTGGTGTTGAACTGTACAGCTGTGGGTCGAGGGGACTTGAATAAATGATCTGGACAGGATTCTAAAACAAGAACAGCCGAGCTGTTTCCGGTGGGATCAAGGATGATGGAGAGAGGGTCGTAGAGCTTAAGTCCAACCCAGCTATATTTGCCATTGGCTGAGCGATGCAGTAGAGACAAGGACCAAGTCCACAGTAAAGAGCTATTTGTTTGCATAGTCCTATGTTTCCCAAACTGACCCACATTTGATCTAGCACCTGGGAAAATATGTCTAAAATCCTGAACAGTTAGTTGTTCTATTGATCTGTACTTTCAAAAACGCTTAGTGGATTCCTTGGGAAAAAATGCATCTGGTTTGGTAAATCATAAGCCAAGTTTCAAAGAGAGATAATTAGGAACAGCTGAAATATTAAAGCCTGGTTCTGAGACCGGATAATGGAAACATTCACTGCAGTACATGAAAGGCAACAAACACCAGGACTGGACTAGAATATAGAGCTGGGCAGGTTACGGAATGCCAGATTCCAGGAGCAAAGCATGTCTGCCACTAGACGTGCCCTTTTTAACTGATAAAGGGAAAGATTTTCTCTGCCTGAGACCATAAGGATATGTCTACACAGCATTTCCGTGAGCCGGAGCAAGCCTCCCAGAGTGGGCTGATAGACTCAGGTTAGCAGGGGATCCCCTCTAAAATTAGTTGTACAGACAATACTTTGAAGTTGCAGCCCAGGCAGGAGCTCTGGCTCTGACGCCTGGCTGGGATAGACAGGGCGGGGAGAAAAGGCGCCAATCTGAACTGCAACTTCAAAGCACTGTCTATAGCTCTATTTTTAGGGAGCTAGCGTGAGCGTCGCTAGCCCAAGTCTGCTGAGCTGGGCTGGGAGGCTCACTCCTCGTCATTCCAAAATGCTGTACAGCCCATACCCTAAGATGTTACGGCAACAGTAACATGGCATTAATCACATAAGGTATTTTGTTAACATTTAATAAATCATCAGAGAGTGGATCAAGAATTCATGGCCAGGCAATAACTCCAATGGAAGTGACTCTGCTCTTTCCCTCAGATCACCTTCTATTTCCAAATTATTCATCTCGGTTTGTAGGATTGTGAGAAGGGAGCACAGCTTCTCAGGTGCAAATGTCAGGGCCTTAACCAATGTAGGATTTGTGGGGGAAGTAGGAGATATGGCCCATGTGAGGGCACAGCCAGCTTTCCTTCCTCCAGAAAATTGTGTTGTGCCCCTACCCCAAGGATATTTAGATTGCATTATGTGTTTCTCTATCTTCACTAAAAGATCTGAGGCATCTCTCAGAACAGTTTCACACAGAGAGCCTATATTTAGCCTTTGTTTATTCCAGCATAATATTACAGATGCTTTCCTCCTTTTCATACGTTTTATTTACGCCTGTGGGAAATGCATGGTGTCACAGCTGAGTAATAAGGAAAGGTTTGAGCCGTGATTTATTTCCATGCTAGTAGAGAAATGTATCAATACAAAGACACAATCTGCTGTGGGTGATGGGGCATACAAGCTTATGGCATATGAGCACGGCTCCCCTCTAATGGTTGGCCTCCAGCAACTATAACTGCCTGCAGCTCACATGCAGGTAAAAGATTTCTCCATTAATTCAAATGGCCTCTAATTGTGAGGCTGAAGGTCCCAGCTTTGACACTGCTGATGATCTCACTAGGCTACTGTGGCTAGTTTCCAGCCACAGTTCATGACACTGCACTTTTTACACTCACTTTCCTCTCCCCCGGGCTTGGCTGGACCAGTGGCTGAATCTTGCCCATCCAAACTTATTCTGGCTGCTCTTATTCTGGCTGAAGACTGTTCTACTGAGGGGCAGATTTTGTCTGGCTCCACCCCCTCCTGCCCTTTCCCTACCATCAAAACACCCCCTGGATCAGGTGGGAATAGGTGGTTCAGTCACCTATATGGGTTGTATGACAAATGGGAATTCTCCTGACATCAGGGAGAAGGAGATGAAATTGAAAGATGAATCTTGGTGATTGTTTGCTAATTACTGCCATCTGTCTCCTTTTCCTGACTATTTTAACCTCATTTGAAAGAGTCTAATTATTTACACTGTTCAACATGATTTACATCATCAAAAGAATAGACTTCATTTTCTCAATAGCACTTGTCCATAGATAACTCCTCTGTGTTACAGGACCAATCCGGCAAGATGCTGAGAACCCAATCTAGTGAAGTAATTTGGCACATACTTAACTTTAAGCATGTGAGTACTTCCCTTAAAGTGAATACAACTCACATGATTTAGAAGTTACAGAGGGGTAGCCAAGTTAGTGTGTAACAGGAAAAACGTAAAAAACAACAAATAATCTGGTAGCAGTTCATGATACCATCCACATGATTTAGGTTAGGCCCATGCATAATTACTTAGCTGAATAGGCCCAGAACATTCATCACCTTACAGAACTGAGCCTCTGAATCTATTTCCAAGTATGGCAGATGGGAGAAATAATTCTTTTGTTTGTTTTTACCAATACTTCAGATGCCACGGTGATGGGATGTCATAAAAATGTCTAAAACGGATTCTCTCACAGTTAAATAGATTTTTTTTATATCACTGTCAGTTCATTTATTTTCCTCCTCAGATAGCTGAATCATGATGTAAGGTTTATTTTTTTATCATGAAGAATTGGCATTTCAAATTTAAGACCATTTTATTTCTCCATCAGATTTATTTTTATGACTCCCAAAACATGCATATTTCTGTGCCCAGAGCGTTTAAACTAAATCATCTGTTCAAACACCATTTCACTCACAAGTGGTCTGAGCATTTCGGTACCTTGGTTTGTATATTGACATATAAATATCCGGACATCATTTAAAAGTCCTTCTTTGTGGTGAGACAGTTCAGACTTGCTGATTTATGATGCATTCAAGGGCCTGATCCAGCTTGGCCTTAGCCTTCACAAATACTTTTGACAAGAGCTTGAGTTATTTCCCTCCATTGTCTCTTTACCACAACTCAGCTATTATGCATTACTTATACTATCATAATGCATAGGCTCCCAGTCCACTGTGCTAGTGCTCTACAAACAATGAAAAAGTAGGTCTCTGCCTCAAGCAATTTACAAGCAAGCTGCTAACTGCATCAGCCGGGGCTGTGTAATTGTGGCTTTTATTTCTTTAATCAAGGCTTGATTCTGAACATCTTGAAGCTCAAAGAAGCTCAGAGATTGCCACTCAGCATCTGCATATAATCACTGTAGCCCACTGCTAAATCCAATTATAACAAATGGATAGAAACAAGAAGAAACTGGCTGCTTTCAGATCATAACAATCAAAATCTATGCAATGAAACTGTAGGAAGCAGTTACAGGGAATACAAATGCATGCAAACTATGCAAAATAGCTAATATTCATGCAGACTAGCTACCCTGCATCTACAGAAGCCACCCATTATTTCAAAATATTTTTCAAAATAACGGGCGTTCTATGTCACCATCCTGGTAAACCTTGTTGCACGAGAATTAAGGGATGGCTTAAAATAGCGCATTACTTTGAAATTTAGTACTGTGTAGATGCACCAAACTTCAAAATAAGCTATTTCGAGATAGATTCAAAATAAGATATGGAAATTTGCGTAGATCAAATTCTGTATCTTATTTTGAGTTTAGGGTGCTGTGTAGACACATCCTTAACTAATAACTAGTGTTATTTCAAAATAACAATGCGGCGTCTACACAGCCATTCCATTATTTCAAAATAATTTTGAAATAATGGACAGCTTATTCTGAAATCTGTAAACATCATTCTATGGGGAATAACACTTATTCCAAAATAGCTATTTCAAAATAAGGTGTGTATGGATGCTCTACTGCTGCCATTTTCAAATAGCCCCTCACCAGGGCCATTCTGTTATTCCTCCCCAGTGCCTCCTGGGACTCTAAATCGAGATAGCATGGTCTATATTAGGGAAGCCTGCCTCAGACTAATTTTGAGGTTTCTCTGCAATGTAGACACGCTATTTCAAAATAAGCTATTTCGGAATAACTATTCCGGAATCGTTTATTTCAAAATAAGCGTGCAGTGTAGACATGCCCTTAGTTAGATATCAAATTATAGCTACTATGCAGTTCTAACTGCCCCAACCCAGAAAATCAGTTACAAAATTATCTAGTGTCGATTCAGCCACATAGTTTCCTTTTCAATGCAAATTATTTAGGGCTGCCCATTACTGTAGTCACCAGGCAATGCAATTCATGTTCTCATTACTTTCATTCTTCCCAATGCTGAAAAAAGCAGGTGTTGGTGAGGCAGAAATTGCCTTTTGCTGTTGCTGGCTCTGAGTTAATTTTCCAACAGCCCACAAAATCATCTTATCTGATTTCCAATCCAGCAATTGTTCTGGTATAATTTGGTTCTTGGAACAAATGAGAGACTAAGACAAAACAGCTATCTCACAGTCAAAAAAACCAACAAAAAACCGAAACAACCTATTTAGAGTTGATTTTGGAATCCAAAAACACAGCTGGAGTCAAATGTCAAATTATTGTAAGCTGTATATAATTTTTATTGTCATTGGTCAACAGTGTATATTTCTGAGACTGATGGGAGCACATGCGCTTCTCTCCAGAAAAATTGTAAAAACTGCGGAGAAACTTTCTGCTATGAGCATCAGTCCCATAACATCTACATTATGGGGTATTATCTGTACATCATTGTCCCCATGCAGTGGGACTGGACCTAAAGGCGCTGGGGATGCAGCAACATCCCTTGGCTTGAATAATAATAGTTACTGGAAGTATGGCTTCCAACATACACAAGATATAGACATTTGTTCAGTGACTTTCAGCAATTCCCCTATAATATTTGTTCCAGTCCCCCTGTTTATGTGCATGGAAATGCATTTTTTGTTCAGAGCCTTATGTAAGAACAAAAGGCTCCAAAACATGAGCCTTCATGACTACCTGTTCTGTTTGTTCTCTCTGAAGCATCTGGCATTGGCCACTGCCAGAAGAGAATAGTGGATTAGATGGACCACTGGTTTAACCCAGTATGGATGTTCTTATGTTCTTAATTGTAAGGGACACTCTTCAATACAGGCCATTTTTGAAACACTATCACCACAATACATGGCGTGACAAGGGTGTAGATGTCATTTTCCATGCCCCAGCCCCCTGCCCAGTGAGGAATGAGGAATACACCAATGAGGAAGCCCTGCTGAGCCAGTCAGTCAGTAGGTGGTTGGGATTAATTCCAATCAGAGGTTCCAGACTGAGTTTTCTGACACTGTTCTTGGAGCTGAGTGTAACCTCAGGGAAGCCGTGGACTGCCCACGTGCACCTGTGTTGATGCACATCTGAATTTATTTAGGATCAAAGTTTTAAAGGGAGCTAGGCTCCAGAGAGATGAAAGTTTCCTGTTGAGAAACCAGGCTCTAGAGCTCTGGAAGCACAAGAACTGTGCTGTTTATATGACCTGGTGTTGAAAGACTTTTCAGTTGCATTAAGGGTCTTTAGCAGAGATTCTCTCAATCTGCTTTTATTTTGCTTGATTTAGGTATGCCCACAAATAATCCAGAAATCTCCTCCCTCCCTTCCACTGGTTTTAATCAATTACTGCTGCTGAGATTCTTCTCAATGACACCAACCCTGGCCCTTCTACAGATGCACGTCTCCAACCAGGAAGTTTTGAAATATGTTGGATTTCAGAAAAGTGAGAGGCAAAGAGCCCTCCCAAAATAATATCTTAGTCCATTATCATTCAAAGCTTACTTATCGTCTGAGAAATAGTAGTATTAGTATTGGGGCACCACATACAACCCGCCTCCCATTGGGCAAAGCACTGTATGCACACATGACACACAGATCGGCCATGCCCCCAAAAGTATGCTTAGAGAATATGCATGTTTGCTGTGTTAGAAGGCAATACTGAAATGGCAAATTCTACCTGCACTTTTAGAACTTAGGCATTAAAAGATATAAACAGAACAGCTCCAACATGGGATGGCAGGAGGTGCTTGTCATATGAGAATCTGAGCACCGTAAGATTCACTATAAGTAAATTCAAAGCTTGTGTTAACACAAAGTTAACTGATGGCTTATTTTTGGCCAAGGAGAAGTTATAATGGTGGTAGCACTGGCACAAACTTAATCCCATTGTTTCATCCATTAGCATTAATCACCATGCAGAGGGCCATTCCTAAATTCTTTTCTATGGCTGTTCAGTTTCAGCCTCTGTGTTGAGACTCCCAAGAGCCACCAATTGTAATCATTGCCTTGGTGATGTGCCCAGCTCTTCAGGAGGTTGTGGACTGAAACCACCATCCCATTTCATTTCAGCACCATGAGCAGCTGGCAGATGGTAACAATCCTTGTTCATGACATGGACATGAAAGCTCCTGTATCATTGGCAATCCCCTGAGTAATGATCTGATCTGCAGACTCTCTCTTTGTTCCTTGCTGGAATGTCTCAGGTCGTTGAACTTACTAATGTTGTCTTTCTACTGGTCATTTTGAAGCTCTGTGCAAGAAGAAAGAAGTACCAATGATGTGGTTGGGTTGTATTTGCCTTCAGCTTTCCTTCATCAGGGCAAAATGAAACATTTTGGAGTCTCTAAACCTCTAAACACCAAAAAGATCCAAAAAATCAAACGCACGGCTCCCAGAAATTAGCTGCCCTGTCTCCCCTCTGGGCTCCTGCTTGTACGGGCAACCAATGAGCTCTGCACACTGCCCCCTTCCCCAAGCACCACCCTTGCAGCTCCCATTGGCCAGGAACTGCAGCCAATAGACACTGTGGAGGTGGCACCAGTGGACGGGGAAGCTCGCAGAGCATAGGATCCAAATGGGAGACATGCCACTACTTCTGGGAGTGGCTTGAGGTAAGCTGTCCCTGGAGGTCACACCCTTGACCCCTTCCTGAGCCCAAACCCTACATTAGCCTCAGCCCTGATTCCCCTCCCACCCTGTTAACTCCTGGATTCCAGCCTGAAGCACTCTCCTACACCCACATCCTCTCATCCCTAGCCCCACCCCAGAGTCTGCACCCCCAGCCAGGGCCCTCATACCCCCCCTCAGCACCCGAACCCCTGCTCCAGGTCAGAGCCTCTCCTGCACTTCAAACCCCTCAGCTCAAGTCCAGAGACCCCTCTTGAACCCCAAACACCTCATCCCTGCCCCACCCCAGATCCTGCACCCCCAGACAGAGCCCTCTCCTCCTCCCCCGCACACCTCAGCCCCCTAAGCCAGCCCAGTGAAAATTCACCTTTCTAAAGATCTGAAATATGCACTTTGGGTTCTGACTCACATTCTTTCTTTTTTCTGACTGATTTCACTCTCATACACTCCAAGAGATTCTCCACCTAAGAACTATTATGAATGCTGGCAGCTTTGATCAGAATTCTTCCATTGATCTAGTTAGTACCCCAGTAGGGAATGGATTAACAGCAACAGAAAAACCCCTTGCATTGCCGTAGCAACTGAGTAGATTATGGCAATATAGCAGAATTGCTGCCATTGTATCTATAGCTCTGTAACCTCTGTTGGGTAGAGGAGCCCCTGAGGCATCTGCTGAAAGGAAATAGTATCTCGCTTTTATTTTCTCTGTGGTAGTATTTACCTGCTAAGTGGATTACATAATCAAATGTCATAGAAATAGTTGCAGCACATTCCCTGGATTTCAGAGACATCTGTCTATCTGCATTTTTAATGCACAATGTCCTTAGTAATGGGATCCAGAAACTGCTATCCATGTTTAAAGGATAACGCAGCTGGGAAACCCCTGCCATTGTTCTAAGATGGCTTAGGGAGAAAAGTGAATCCTGTGTCATAACAATTGCTAGTTAGTGAATAGTGTCTATAGCATTCAAGTTGGATGTCAGGTCACAGGAGGTGAATGAAGTTAAAGAACATATTCTTCATGTGACAAGTTCCCAGACCAGGGGCAGATGACCATTTTGCGGGGCTCAGGGCAGCACAATTTTGTGGGGCCCCCCTTTGCCATGGCGCATGCACAGTGGCACCACGCGCATGCGCGGGCCTTTTTGAAGCTCGGGGCCCAGGAGGCCGCCCTGCTCGCCCTGCCCTATATCCGCCCCTGTCCCAGACAACTGCAACATCTTGGCTCTGGTGTTTACACACTGCCAGACCTCCTCTCCGCCTTCCTTTCTCAGACGTCCTCCTTTGTGGGCAGGTCCATAATTTCCTGAATGGAAATTAATGGATACCGGGGTAATGGAGTTTCCCATACTCTTCAGTTTCTCTGAGTCTCACTAGTGTCTCAGCTTGCTCCTCCAGTCCAAGAACCTTTTCCTTCAGCTACCAGCTTTCACCTTATGCATAAGATGTCCCTTCTAGCTTCAGACAGGAAAGAGAACATGACACATCTATTGTGGGTCTCCACCACTGTTCCATCACTGGCCACCTTAATAACACATGCTGTGCTGAACCTGGAAAGTAGGCCTCTCACACTCCCTCAAAAACAATTCTGTTATCTGCCTCTATTTGTGGCTCTGAAGTTCACCTAGCAAGGAACTTCACATGTAAGGGGACTGTTGTCCCCTTACTAAAATTCAGTGAGGAGGGCAGAAGAGGGGAGGTTGGCTGGCTAGTTCCCAGTACTAAGAGGAAAAGTCAAAAAGAAATCAGGATCCTGAGACTGACAGTCTCCAGGATCAATGGGAAGAGGCCAACACTCCAGATCAGCCTGATTGACAAGGTGGACAGTCAGGAGGCTGGAAGGAAGGGGGCCCCATCCTCCCTATGAGCTGGATTTGCCTGGGTCAGACAGAGTAGGGTTGATCTAAGGAGACAGTGGGGACCGAGTTGAGCTGGGGAGCAGAGCTATACCAACCAGAGCCAGAGACACAGCACAGAAAGCTGATCTATGCCAGGAGGAGAGCTGAAGCCATGAAGCCAGTGGGACCAGGAAAACAGTCCTGGAGCTGGAAGCAGAGCAGTAGAGAGTGGAGCTGGGGCTGGAGCAGTCTGGAGATGGGTACAGCGAGCAACTGGAGAGAGCCAGGAAGGACTCTGGGCAGTGGCCAGCATGGGCAGATGCCATCTCCAATTTCCTCCAGCCAAGAGGCCTTCCAGGCCATACTTGGAGGTAGTTCATAACCCCAATGGGGAGGTGACACTGGGGGTAAGGGTCTGTTAAGGGTCAGGCTCCCCCTCAGGCTTACAGCCCTGTCATCATCGGGGTCGCCCTCACCCTCGTGCCCTTCCACCCGCCCTCACCTCATGGTTTCGACCGGTCTTAGTCCCCAGGTCTTTCAGTCCCCCGATCCCAATAAGCACAGCCCCTAGGGAGCGGGGCCCGCCTGGCCCGCAGTGCTGCGGAGAAGGAGGGGGACTCGGGCCCGCCCCCGCTCCGGGTCCCGGCCCAGGACCCTAAAGACAGCGAAGCGGGTACGCTGTCTGGTTGGTGGGAGATTCCCCTTAACTCACCAACCCCCGGGGTGTGGAGCGACTCCTCCTCCTGTCCCCGTCCTGGGCCACTTCCTCTTTCTCGTGGCGGTCATCCGCCCGGTGTTCGGTCGTTGCCTGGTCCTGCTCGTTTCTCTCCACCGGCGTTCTCTCTCGGCTCCTTGCCCCTGGGCCCCGGGCTCTCCCCCGGCTTTCTGTCCAGGCTCTCTCCCAGCTCGCCTTCCCCGCTCTCCGGGCTCTCCCCCGGCTTTTCTTCCCAATTCTCTGGGCTCTCCCACCGGCTTTTCTTCCCAACTCTCCGGGCTCTCCCCCGGCTTTCCGGCCCAGCTCTCTGGGCTCTCCTCCAGCTCTCCTTTCCCCTTATCCGGGCTCTCCGGGGCCCAGTGCCTTTTGAATGGCCCGCCGGACTCGGCCCGGCCCCGCCCTTCCAGGCGCGGGCTGATGACGTTGGCTGATGTCCCCTTTCGTCCGGCCTCCGTCTGGCCCCGGACTGCTCCCGAACAGGCCAGGCAGGAGCGCTGGGGGGTTACACGGGTGCCTGGGTGCGCAGCACTCCCCGGGCTTTCTGCCTCCCCGCGCGGGCTCCCGGCGGCCCACTCGCCACCCAGCGCATCCACGGGCGGCCGGGGAGCATGGGGCGCCGTGGACTCGGCTTGCCCTGAGCCCGGTGCCCCGTCATACACCCCCCTTTTTAGATTACTCACAGCTTTGCTGACCGTATCTCCCTCTTCTTCCATTACCCTTGAAAAGAAGTCGGCATTTTTGTGTTTGGCCCTGGGGCGATGTTGTACCTCAAACTTGTATGGCTGTAGGGCTAAGTACCATCTCATCACCCAGGGATTCGACTCTTTCATTGCGTGGATCCAACGCAACGGTGTGTGATCGGTCACTAATTTGAACGGGTTCCCGAGCAAATAGTACCTCAGAGTCTCGATCACCCACTTGGCCGCCAGGGCTTCTTTCTCGATCGTAGCATAGCGTTGTTCGCGAGGGAATAGCTTGTGGCTCAGGTAGGCTATGGGGTGCTCCTGCCCTTCGACGTTTTGCACCAACACGGCTCCCAGCCCCACCGTGGACGCGTCCGTCTTTAAGATAAATTCCTTTGAGAAATCTTGTTGTCCCAAAACAGGGGCCTGTGTTAAAATTGTCCTTAATCGTCAGAAGGTGTGCGTGCACCACTCTGTCCACACCACCTGCTTTGGACTGCTCCTTTTTGTCAGGTCGGTTAAAGGTGCGGCCACCGACGCGAAGTCCGGAATAAATCGTCTATAATACCCCACCAGGCCCAGGAACTGCCAAACCTGCTTTTTTGTCTTGGGGGGCCGATAGTCTGCCAGGGCCTGCACCTTACTCGCCAGGGCCTCCCCTGCCCCCTTCCCACCATGAACCCCAGATAGGTCACCTCGCGCTGCCCGAGGTGGCATTTCTCGGGGTTCGCGGTCAGCCCTGCCCCGCACAAGGCTTCCAGAATCGCATGTAAATGTTGGAGGTGGTCGGCCCAGGTTTTACTGTACACGACTATGTCGTCAATGTAGGCTGCGGCGTACTGTTGGTGTCCCCGCAGCGCTCGGTCCATGAGCCTCTGAAACGTCACAGCCGCCCCATGGAGTCCGAACGGCATGGTCTTAAACTGATAGAGCCCAAAGGGGGTGGAAAACGCCGTCCTCTCCTTAGAGGCAGGGGTTAGGGGGATTTGCCAATACCCCTTCGTAAGGTCTAAGGTAGAAATGTATTGGGACTGTCCTAACCATCCCAAGAGCTCATCCACCCGAGGCATGGGGTAGGCATCGAACCGGGAGATTGTGTTGACCTTCCGGAAATCTATGCAGAACCGTACTGACCCATCCTGTTTCGGGACCAGGACAATGGAGCTGCGCCAGTCGCTATGCGACTCTTCTATCACCCCCAGCGGCAGCATTTTCTGGACCTCAGTCCGCACCGTATCCCACATTTTCCTTGGGAGGGGGCGTACCAGCTCGTGGACCCTGCATTCAGGCTTGGTGGCCACGTGGTGGCTAATCCACCCGGTGCACCCGGGCTCCGTCTTCACCACCGAACTGAACTCCTGGAGTAGTTCTTGTATCCCCTGCCTTTGGGCCTGTGTCAGGTCTGCTCCTAAATCTAGAGCCTGGGCAGTCTCTAGGTCCCCGGCCCATGGTCCCATATCAGCGGCTGCGGGTCCAAGAATAGACTTTCCCTCGGATTCCATTAAAATACCCCCGGGCGCCCGGCGCATGCGTGGCCCCACCCCGGGAGCCTGGCGCATGTGCGGCCCGCCCCTCGCCTGGTCCAGCAGCCCCACGTGGTACCCCCTACAATGGGGCACTCCGGGCAGTAGCCCAGTCAGCCCGTAGCTTGGGCTGGCTCTGATAGGCCCCAGGGCAAGGAGGGGAGGAGGATGGCTTTGTGTCTCTGGAAGGCGTTGGGCCTCAGGCAGAAGGGGCAGAGCTGTGGGGAAGCCAGCCCTCAGCGCTGCCTGGACTGTGGCACCGGCTCCCCCCTCCAAATCCTTAGAGCAGGGAAGAGGAACCTTTTTAGGGTTGGGAGCCGTTGACCCACAGAAAAATCAGTTAGGGGCCGCACACAAGTGAGAAGAAAAAAATCCCAAACCATCACTGATGTGGGCCCCGACTGAGAAGGAGAAAGACACACACACCCCAACCCACATTCCTCTCACACACCAGAGCCTAAGGGGCCTAGACTAGTAGAGTTTCTGTGCTCTTCCCCTGTAGGGGTGCGCCAGAGGCTGGAGCACCAGCATGGGCTCTCCAATGCTGGGGGGAGCCCTTAACTTCAGAGGGGGCTGGATCCAGGCAAGCTGGGGGGCTACATCTGGCCCCCAGGCCTTAGGTTCCCCACCCCTGCCTTAGAATACCTCTAGGTTAGCTGGAAAGGCCAAAAACAATACATCACCAAACTGATGAAACAAAGAGACAGATCCTCTGCTGCATCCTGCACACACTGGGTTCATAGAGAGAAGTTTGTTGTCAGAGAAGGTTAGAGCTTCCTGCAGCTGGGTCCTGACCAGAGCACAGTGTAGAGCCACCTGCCTGTGGGGGTGCTGCTCTCATTATGCCAGAGGTACCTTAGCTGGAGGAGTCTGGAATGCAAAGTACGCCAGCCACTGTCCCTCTCAGCCCTTAACACTCCCTTTCCGGCTCCGAACACACCCTGTGCTGCAGGCCATTGTAAGTGTAAGAGTCAGGCCAAATGGACATTGGCACTTTACAATGCTGTAACTTTCTGGCTCTGGGGTGCGAAAAAAACATACCCACACCTCGAGCACAGCAAGTTACAGGCTGCCCCCGACTTGCGACATGATCGGTTCCGGGTAGAGCGTCGCAAGTCAGGGGCGTCGTAACTCGAGTCCGCATTTACGACAGGTGTCGTATGCCATCATAAATGCGGGTGTGAGGACATAAGTCGGGGAATTTTTTTTGGCCCCTTCCACACTTACGGAAAAGTTCGTAAGTGGGGGGGGGGTCATAAATTGGGCCATCGTAAAGCGAGTGCCTCCTGTACAGTGTTGTAAAGCGCCCGTGTGAACCAGGCTATATGGTGCTGGGAGCCATGCTTCCAGTGCTGTTAGCTACTGCCCTCACAGAGAAGGCTTACATAGGGTGTGTCTAGATTACACTGTTTTTGCGAAAAAAGTTGGCTTTTTCCAAAAAAACTTCACCCACAGCTACCATACCGCCGCGTTCTTTTGACAGTACATCGAAAGAACAGCAGTTTTGTCGACAGCGGTAAACCTAATTTAATGAGGAATAACGCCTTTTTCGACAGTGTTCTGTCAAAAAAAGGGGTGTGTGGGCGTGGGATGAGGGGGGCTCGAAAAAAACAGACCTCCAGGGAAAACCCTTGGTGGACAGTCCATCTGCAGGGAAAACCTCTATTGTTCCTGTCTGTAGCCATATTTTAAAGGCACAGACACCCTGGGCAGCCATTCTGACAGGAAGCCAGCCACAGAGCAAGCCTGTCAGCACACGGCGCTCCCTGCCTCCCTGCCACATGGTCATGGCACAAGCACAAGACCCCCGAAGCCCCCAAGGATCTGCCAAGGAGCCATCCCAGCTGCCCTCCAGGGGCAAGAAGAGAGCTCCAGCCTGGTCAGGGCCAGAGGTCATGACCCTGCTTGAACTGTGGGGAGAGGAGGAAGCGCTCCAGGCTCCGCAAACCCGGCGCAGAAATGCTGAGATCTATGGCCGCATGGCTGAGGGGCTGGCTAAAATAGGGCACCACCCCTAGACTTTACATCAAGTGAGGGCTAAGGTGAAGGAACTCAGGCAGGGCTACACCAAGGCTTGCGAGCGCAGCTCCACCTCAGGGGCAGCACCTCACCACTGTGCCTATTATCAGGAACTGGATCGCATCCTGGGTGGTGGGGAACCCCAGTCTGCCCCGGTTCTCATGTAGACGGGGTTGCAGACACCTGTGCAGCATTGCCAGGAGGGCACAGAGGAGCAGCTGCCAGAAGAAGAGGAGGAGGACCCCAACTGAACCGAGGTAACCCTGACCCTCGAGCCAGTTCCCGATACCCAGGAGGCCTCGCAGGCCTCCTCTGATGCTTGCGAAGGAACATCAGGTGAGTGCAGCCAGGGTCGCACACACAGAAGGGAGGAGGGGGGAGCACAGAGGATGCAGAGCAATCTGCACATGTCATGCTCTTCCTGGACAGCTTGAATCTCTCTGTGCATGTGAAAGCAGGCGGGCAGGCGGTGGGTATGTGGGTGGGGGCCCTGGGAGACCCAAGCTGCTCCAGGCCCCTGTCCTACGGCTTGTGACCCACTGTGGCTGCACACTTCCCTGGCCTGTATGGCCATTATGGAGGGGAGCTGTTGGGGCCGGGGCCACCTCGGGGCCCCCTGTGAGGCCGGGGAAGCTGGCAGGGCCAGACGTGGGCTTGCCGTGACAACATTCCCATCCCTTGTTGTAAGGACTTATTCACTGAGCACAAGCAGGGACGGTATGTGAATTACTAACACTGATCACTTCTCTCTCTTCTCCTCCACAGCCGGACCTGCTGCTGCAGACCACCGTGCACCACCCGTACCACCACCCACCTGGTCCCATGGAACCCGCAGGCATTGGCGGGTGTATAATGAGCTCCTGGGGAGGCACGTGGAAGCCCTGGAGAGGATCAACAAGACCGTGGACAAAAGGACAAGGAAGGAGGCTCGCTGGCACAATAGGTTGCTGGAGGATTTCCTCCCCCCCAGTGGACTGGAATGTGTGCAAGCGTGCGAGAGGCCTTGGCTGTGCCAGGTCCTGTCCCCATTGCCACTCCTCCCACTCAACCTGCTCCAGCCCCCTCTGCCCCACCTTCCTCTCCCTCATCCCCTGCCATCCCTTCCTCTCCCTTAGCCCCTGCTACCCCTCCACCCCTCCCACCTCCCTCCCCCCGATAGGGCAGAGCCAGCTGCAGCCCCTGCCCCCCACCATCCCATGTCGCACTTGCCCCCGAGGATGGTTAGGTGCACGGACCTGAGGTGGCAGAATTTTGCGGCCCAGGCAAGACCCTCATCATCCCTAAACTGCCCGCTTGCCCTCCCTCCCGCCCTCCTCCAGGTTGACATCCCCCCTCCCTCCCCAGTTTTAAAAACAGTTTGATAGTTTCACAAGACAGTTTATTTTTGAATGCATTTCGCACACAGTTTTAGTTTTTTACAAACAGTTATATATTTGCACATACATTGTTAATAAACATTATGTTTTTTTATATTTAACCTGGTCTGTTTTGTGTTCACTGTCCAGAGACTGGTGCAGGGATGGGTTGTGGGAGGACAGGTTTTGGCCCTATTGAGGAAACCCTGGGGAAAGTCATTGGGCTGCATCTGAGAAGCACTCACGCAGAGCCTCCCGGATGCGGACCCCCACCTGATGGGCTTGGCGAACGGCAGCTGTCCGGGGCTGCGCAAACCACCTCCCCTCCACTTCAGCCCTTGCCCCCCACCCTGGGAGGAAGGCCTCCCCTTTGCTCTCCATCAGGTTGTGGAAGACGCAACATGTAGCCACCACCTCTCGGATATTGTGTTCTCCAATGTCGAGGCGAGTGAGCAGGCATCTAAACCTGCCCTTCAGCCGGCCACAGGCGCATTCCACCTGCAAATGCACCCATGTCAGGTGCACGTTAAAGAGTTACCTGCTCGGGTTCAGATGCCCAGTGTACAGCTTCATGAGCCGGGGCATGAGGGGGTACGCCGCATCAGCCACAATGCAGACTGGCATCTCGACGTCCCCAACAGCAAAGTTTCGCTGGGGGAAGAAGGTTCCAGCCTGCAGCCTTTGGTAAAGGTATGAATTTCAGAAGATCCGAGCATCATGTGCCCGGCCCGACCATACCACACAAATGTCAGTGAATAGTCCTCGGTTGTCAACCAGGGCCTGTAGTACCATGGAGAAGTACCCTTTTCTGTTGATATACCAGGCTGCTCGATGGGGCGGTGCACAGATGGGAATGTGAGTTCCATCGAGCGCTCCTCCACAATTTGGGAATCCCAGCCCAGCAAAACCAGCCATTATGGTGTATAGGTCTCCAAGGCGAACAATCCTGTTCAGCAGCTCCAAGTTGATGGCCCTCACCACCTGCAGAAATAGACACATTCAAACACGCAGAATAGGAAGTTAGAAGGGTTGCCCAACAGCTTGGGAGGTTACCCCTCCCCTCCCCGACTCCCCAAGACCCCAGGACTCCCCTCCCCCCGGCGGCCGCTCCCAGCAGTAGGGCGGAGTGAGGCCAGGAGCCCTCCACCACCTCCCCTCCATTGCCCCCACCCTTTCCTGTTACAGTCCCCCTACCACTCATGGACTGCCCCCCCCACTCCCAAGAAGGACTTACCTCCATCAACATGGCACCAACAGTAGATCTCCCCACACCAAACTGGAGTCCCACCAAGTGGTAGCTGTCAGGGGTGGCCAGCTTCCACAGGGCAATAGCCACCCTCTTCTCCAGGGGGATGGCAGGGCACAGGTGGGTGTCCTGTCATGGCAGGGTGGGAGCGAGCCATGTACAGAGCTCCTGGAAGGTGGACTTCCACATCCTGAAGGTTCGGAGCCAAGCCTGGTCGTCCCACTGTTCCATTATGAGCCGGTCCCACCAGTCTGAACTTGTCTCCAGCCTCCAAAAATCACCTCTCATGGAAGAAGTTGGGTGTTAAGAACAGTGTTGCTGCATCCCGAACGAGGGTCTCAAGGCTGGGTTCAGAATCCAGACCTGGCATGAACACCACGAAGGTCTCATGGAGTTGCAGCAGCACTGGAAGCACTACAATGTGGAGCCATTGCCTGCCCAGGGGCAGCTCCAGCTCCATGGCAAAAAACAAGTCAAACCACAAAACAGAAGCAGGAAAAAAAAATGCTGTGGTGTCCCACAAAGCAGGGCACTCAAAGCAAGCACTGCAGAAACTTTGCTGTCCCTCTAGGAGGTAGGCAAGCCAGCTGCAGGAGCAGAGCAATGGCTGTTCAGGAGGATCCCTTAAAGCACACGTCTCTGCAAAGAGCATGCAGCAGGACCCGGAAGTAAAGGCTGCCCCCACGCCCTGGCAGAAGTGCTTCCAGGTGCCCTTTTTCGAAAAAAGCGGATTGATTTTTCGATCCACTTTGTGCAATCTAGACATTCTTTTTCGAAAGAGGCTTTTTCGAAAATATCTTTCAAAAAAGCCTCTGTCGAAAAAGGCGTGTAGTCTAGCCGTACCCATAGAGTGCTGGGAGAGCCCTCTCCCAGACTTCCAGTTTAAAGCGCTGCTGTGGCTGTGCTTTAAACTGTTAAGTGTAGACAAAGCCGCAACTCCATTCCTGCTGGGTTCGACTCTGCTCCTCCGTAGTGGGGAAGTTCCCAGCTCAGGAATTATGAGAGGCTTCCAATTGCTTACTGCCACCTGAGCAAAAATGCTGAGTGAATCAGAGACTATTTCCCAAGGTCAGAAGAAATAAGAATGAGAAGGTAACAAATTTCCTCTATCATCTAGAGAGAGTTATACATAAATTCTCATTCCTGCTCATGCAGTACACTGCAGCTTTACACCACATGAAATATATTTTAACAGGTTGCCAGACAAAAAGGCAGAAACAGAATAAATAACTGTGAGCTACAATAGCCATGTAGGATGTACTTACATTTCCACAGATCTCTTGGCTACATCTAAGGTGAATATTCCCTCATAAACTTGACAGATTGTTTTTAAAACCAGTTACAAAGGCATCTATGGTCATAATAGTCTGAATAGAATAATTGAGAGATGTAAGATATGATCAGTTTGTAGGAATCACACATGTAACAGAAATATCTGTATCCACATGTTCCACTGAAGAATGCTTTTTATTTTCAACATATTGCTTTTATGTACATTAACATAATTTTTGATCCAAGTGAAATATCATCTCCGCATCAGGGCTCTGTTGGCACTCTGAGCCTTCATTTCTTTGAATTACTCTTTGAAAATGCAGAGAATTTTCTGTCCCCCTTTCTGATCTTAAGAAAAGCAAGCGTGACCTCCCTGATAGCCAGAATGGAGACTTTCCCAATAAATTAGAATAGGCAAAGAAACAAAACATTTAGTATCTGCTAAGTAATTATTCACCAAGAGGCTGGAAGAGTTTAGGAATGAGGCTATGTCTAGACTGCAGGCTTCTTTCGGAAGAAGCTTTTCCGGAAGAGATCAGCCGAAAAAACTTCTTCCAAAAGAGAGTGTCCACACTGCCAAAGTGCATTGAAAAAGCAATCTGCTTTTTCAAAAGATAGCATCCACACTGAATGGACGCTCTCTCGCCTATAACTGTGATTACTATAGGTGGAATGGCCACCGGGGCACCTGTGCTTTTTCCTCGTTCCTCTTCTTCAGAAAGAACTCCCTCGTCTATGTCCACACACACCTTTTTCCGAAAGAGCTCTTTCAGAAAAAGTCTTCTTCCTCGTAGAAAGAGGTTTACCAATGTCGGAAAACCCCCTCTGTTCTTCTGATTTTCTTTTGAAAGAATGCTATTGCAGTGTGGATGTAATTGAAGTTTTTGGGGGGAAAAAAAAATGCTGTTTTTTCCTAAAACACTCTATAGTGTAGACATACCCTAAGTCAGTTGCATGTTTCTTAGGAGAAATTATTTCCAGTACAGCCATCTCACAGAAATCATGCGTTAACCCCAAAAAATCATGACATTTTTTTAAATTGTTAAATGTGGGGTTCTTTGTATTTCCTTTCTGGTTTTGAGACTCAGATGCACTCCAGTCATGTTTTGGAGCTTAATTCCAAGCCAAGAGGGCTAGACATTTGCTTTTTTTAAATTAAATAAAAGCTCAGATTCTTATGTAACTACTTGACTCTGGGAGCTGGGACATTAAGTAAAACACCAAATAGTGTGAGATTTGTGACAACCCCATAAGCGGTGGTAAAACTGATTCTCCTGTGGCAACTGCTTGCAGGCCCTGCTACTGCTCTACCTCCTGCCACCCACAGGAGTGTGGAAGCATCACTCCAGGCCACGCAATGAGCTTTTTGGAAAGGTGAAGTGGCGTTCTCCTGGGACGGAGCTCTGTGTGGGACTGGGTGACCCGGCATTCTGTTTTTAAAGGGAAGTCATTTCCAGCATTTCCTGCCTTGAACCTGCAGGCTCCAAAGCAGTCCCACCCCCACCTCTAGGCTAAGCACCCTTTTCACCACCTCTCACCATAGGCCCAGCTCTCAGGGAGTGTGGAGTAGCTCTCTGTCCCCTAGGTACCCTCCTCTGCTGAGCCACTCTCTGGCCAGATTCACGGAAGCCCCTGCAGTCAGGGGCGCTGGGCCCTGGAGCACAGTGCAGCCTTAGGGCTTAACCATTTCCTCCCCATGCTGGAAACAGGAGGCAGGTGGGTTATGTCAGTGGCTTGCAGCAGCCTAGAGGAATTAGCTTCTTTCAACACTCTCCTGTGGGCAGGAAGGTACAGCTGCTTCCAGCCACAGGGGAGTGGGCAGAAGGGGTCAGGGTGGGGGAGGTGAAGAGATGAGCTCTGCCAAGACTCCTCTCTTCCTCCTTCTTCTCCCCTTCTCCCCCTCTCCTGCAGCTGGAAGCAGCTCTGGTCCCTGTGCTCCTGCACAGTGCTGAAAGGCTGGTGTGAATCCTGGCATCAATCCAGGGAGGGGGAGCATCTGACCCCATGTGCCCCCTCCATGTGTTGCCACAGGAAGATGTGGCACCAGGTGTCAGGAGAAGTGAGCCTATCCTGGGAGCCCAGCCAAGCATGGAGGGCAGAGAATGCAAGGCAAAGAGGTTCAGTTTGGTTGGTCACCACCAACCCTCCCCCCCCACCACCCCGAGAGAGGCATACAGAAGTTTGTCACCTCTCCCTTTGTGAACCACAAAGCCTCAAAGATAAGAAGGTAAATAAAATGAATTCAGCGACACAGTATTTCTTTTCAATAGAGGCTCAGTCAACTTGAGGTTAATGTGAACATTTGTACTGCACAGTTCTGATTGATTGCCATTGAACTCCCTTGAATACGAGTAATTTTACCAGGTGTCTTGTATTCAGCATAGGAAAATATGGTCACTCTACGTAAGGAGGAAGGCAGCTACAAAGGATTGTGGGATAGGGTAGGCTGCAGCGTGGGCAGTGGGTAAGATTCCCCTCAGGGAGGCTTGATCCCTTCCCCACCTCTTCTGCCCACAGCCACCCCCCCCACACACACACACACACCAACCCAGGCCCTGCCTCCTCTCCCATTCACCTCCTCTCCTGCATGCATCCCTCTCGTTCCCTTCTCCTCCCCAATTGGCCTCGCACTGCCACTCCCTACTTGCCATCCCTCCACCCCCACCTCCACTTGCCAGTCTCTCCTCCCTGCTTCCCCACTTGGCCCCCTGCTACTGCGCCTCACGTGCATCCTGTTCCTCCTCTCCAGGAGAGGGGGAGCTGGTGAGCAGCGGTGGAGGAGACAAGTAGGGAGGTGCAGGATAAGGGACTGGCAAGCAGCTATGGGAGAGGGCCATGTGGGAAGGGACAGAGCAGGAAGGAGAGGAGGAACCAGTGTGTGGTGTGAGGTAGCTCCTGGGGGAAGGGGGTGGAAAGAGAGGAGCAGCCAGGCAACAGCAGAAACAGGGGAACAGAAAACACTGCCACTGAGCTTTTATATGCACAATATAGGTTCTTGGGTGGCTGAGGAGGTCTCAAGGACCCAAGGATCTCTTGGATCCAAGGAGATTACTAAGGAACCCAGGAAGCTGAGAAGCAGATGCTGCCACTTCAACCACCTCAGAACCTGCAGGATGTATCATAAATAAACAAAAACTTCCCAGCAGAGTCTCTCTCTCAGTAAGGAGAGGAAGAGGTGGGGCCACCACAGCCCAAGTGTGAACCTAATTCCCGTACTCAGATTCTTTTGAAAGGAGAATGTCAGCATCTGGATGATCACCCAGCAATAACATTCATTGTGGGTAATTTCTCCCAGTATGCGTCAATCTCTCACCTATTTCTGGTGACATGAATTTACCTCAGATCTCACTTGACTCTGGCTTTCATACTTATCTTTATTGTTTACTTGCTTTTCACCAGAGACCCGTTTTAGGAGGGGAAAGCCTCCAACCTTCACCGTGATGGTTGGAAGTCAAGAGTGCTCAGGCACTTTGCAGGAGTTCATGTGGGTCACAAACAGGGTTCTAACAATTTCGTGGTCCATTTTGGTCAATTTCATGGTCCTGGGATTTGAAAAACTGTAAATTTCATGAGTTCGGTGATTTAAATCTGAAATGTCACTGTGTTGTAATTGTAGGGATCATGACCCAAAAAGGAGGTGTGAAGGAGTCGCAAGGTTATTGTAGGAAGGAATGCAGCACTGCTACCCTTACTTCAGTGCTGCTGCCACTGGTGGTGCTGCCTTCAGAGCTGGGAAGCTGGAGAGCAGTGGCTGCTGGCTAGCTCTGAAGGCAGAGTCACTGCTAGCAACAGTGCAGAAGTTGGGTGATATGATATAGTATTACTACCCTTTACTTCTGTGCTACTGATGGCATGACTGCCTTCAGAGCTGGGTGCCCAACTAACAATTGCTTCTCTCCAGCTTCCCAGCTCTGAAGGTGGCACAGAAGTAAGGGTGGCAATACTGCAACTCTCCTAAAATAACCTTGTGACACCCCCGCAACTCCCTTTATGGTCAAAACCCCCAGTTAGAGAATCACTGGTCTCCTCCAAGAAATCTATGTAGTATAAAGTGAAAGCACACAAAAGACCAGATTTCAAGGGGGTGGGAGACCAAATTTCAAGGGGGGAGATCAGACTTCATGGTCTGTGATACATTTTCAATGGCCATGAATTTGGTAGGGCCTAGTCATAAAGTCTGATGGTGTTTATTTCTGTGAGTTATAACAGTGGTAACAGATAATGGGGGAAGTTCTTCCCTCACTTATTCCTCTCCAATCCCACTAATTTTAGTGGGGGTTCAACTGAGGTCAACATTTAGCTCTAAGCAAATAAATCATATTTTGGTTTTGATCAGACACTAATAAATCTGCCAGACTACTTTACTTTAGATATTTGAATGTTTGCCTCCTTACAATTGTTATTTCTGTTTCTTCAGCTTCATACTGTATCTCCAGTTTTAGCCCTATTTCCCTAGAACTGTGTCATAGGATACCACAACTACTGGTGCATACAATGTCAGTGAAGTGTACACTGGACTGGCATAAACATTGTTAAATGTTCCTTCACCGGTTGGAACAGAATAAGTGAAAACTGAAGGAGGCTACTTCAGGACAAGTTATGGATGCCTTTGAAACTTTTAAACTTTGTTCTATGTTCTGAGCATGGAGAAAGTTTGCTATCTTTGGCTCATTTATAAACATATTTGATGACAAGGTGTCGGAGAATTGTTTCAGCTGGCTGCTGTCATATTCAGCCCAGTGGAGAGGCGATTAGAATTTAAACATGCTGGAACCATAGGACAGCATCACCTTTTGATTTAATATGTCCTCAGGCCATATCCATTATAAGGTTTCTCAGCAGACAACAAATCTGTTTTTCTACTGCCTTCAGAGAACATATTGACAGAGAGAATTTAGGCATTTTAATTAAATAAGGCAAAACAAGCTGTCGATTTTGACTCCAGGACATCTTCCCACATATTGCTCACCCGCTAAAGAGGATTGTTTCAGACAGAGATGCAAATGCAAAAGCCCGTATTCACTGGCTCTGATCGAGATGGATGGCTGCAGCAACAAACAGCACAACAGGGCACGTTCTAGTCTCCCTAGCTGTTTAAACAGATGAAAATGCCACAAGCTCATAAATACCTGACAAAGACTGGGGATGACTTTTAACACTGCTTTCGTTTTGACATCTACATTCAACAACATCCCGAGGACATGATCAGAGAGGAATACATGGCAGAGACCGTTACTTGATATTTCCCTCACACTGTGGGAAAATGCTTCATGTAACTTCACATTACAAACCCTCAGAGGGTGCTAAGTCTCTTCGGCTTGTGTTTGAGGCACTCTGGGCCACAGTCACAAAAGTACTTACGCACTCAAAACCCATAATTAGGCACTTAAATCTGAGTTTAGGTACCTAAATCACAGGTATGGCTTTAGTGCGATCTGCAAAATTCCATCTGAACCCTGTAGGCAACTCAACTCACTCACCATCTTCATTTTCAGGGTGAAAGTTCCCTACCTGCCTAAGTTTCTGCCTGAGAGCATGCACACTATTCATGGATGGTGGGTGAATGTAAGGTTGGGGGAGGCAACCCCCCGAGCCCCACCCCTTCTGCCTGAGGTCTCGTCCCTCACAGGAGCCGAGCTTCCCACCACCACAGGGACAATGCACGGGAGCTGCCTTGGCCCCAGAGCACCATGGGGAGGGCTCGAGCCTCCCCGGGGCATGGGGAGGGCTGACAGAGCACAGCCTGAGCCTCCCTGGCTCTGAAGTACAAAAACTTTCCAGGAATATAATGGGGGTAAGGGCAGAGTCAACACCGAGTATAAAGACTTCAGGAGTGATCTGAGGAACTTCATGTGAAATGTGCTACTAAGTTTCTAGGCAGTGTGTTAAAAATGTGCTCCCCTATTTCAAAATCTTTCAAATAGCAAATTTATTCCTGTACAGTAAACTTTTTCCATCATCTTATTGTCAAAAGCTATTCAGTGAAATGAATGTGAAGCAAACGTTTGTGCACCTGGTATTTGGGGAAGCAGAAATTCTATATAACAATCAAGAAGAATAAACATGCAACAATAGTCCAAACCTGCTTACTCTAGCAAATATTTTTTCCTCATAAAAATAAATATCTCAAGATTGAAATTGGATAGGAGAGGCAATCTTTGCTAATTTCATTTTTGTGTCATATTTTGAAGGGCGTAGGAACTACTAATTCATTTACAGTTCAGGGGGAAATGAGACTAAGGTGGCTTTATTCCATTGTGCCAAACCTTGCAGTACTTTCACCGTCTCAGTGCCAACTACTAATGCATTTTTTAAGATTTTGTAGTCTTCCTTTCCTACATAAGCTTTCCATAGCTGAAAATGGGGGAGTCATGCAGAATACTCACATGTCATTCTTGTTTCATGAAGGTGGCAATATTATCTGAGCTGCTTTCCAGATCTTTCTTCTCTGAGAGAGAGACAGCTACATCTCTATCCTAGCATATGGACACAGGGGAGATATAAGCTCCCATCCCCCAGACTCTGCTGGTTGCACATCTGCTGCAATGGCCTGTGAGGCTTTGCAAGGGTGTAAAAATGCCCTGAACATGTCCCTTCCTGCCCAACCATGCTTTACCGCTGGCTGGATTGGAATGCTCCTTATAATTAGAGCAGTTGTGGCAGTGACTCTGAGCCTGGAAGCTGCAGCCTGGTACATGATAGGATCCCCCAGTCAGGGCACCAAGCCCTGCCCCTTTCCAGCTCCTGGCCTAGCACTTGGGGGTTCAAGGGGCCTTGGGTTGACTGTGCGAAGGGGTTGGGGGATTTACCATAGTCCTCCTGACCACAGTGTCCTGGGTGGTTGCCCTCTCATAAGGCTAGCTTTGCCCCCTGAAAGTGACAGTCCCTCCATACCATGCCACTTTCATTGCTGCCTGATGCTGGTGGTGGTGCTGCCTTCAAAGCTGGGAATCTGCCACGAAGCTGCTGCTCTCTGCATATCCACCTCTGAAGGCAGCACAGAAGGAAGGGTGGCAATATGGCAACCTTCCTACAATAGCCAGATTTCAGGAGAGAGACCTGATTTCATGGCTCGTGACATGCTTTTCATGGCTGTGAAGTTGGTAGGGCCCTACTGAATAGGGTGAGGGTTATAATTATTTGTGTAGATTACCATTGTGCCTAAGATATGGTTTCCTTTAATGGAGTCATAATCAAATACCTGTATTAACACTGAATAGTGCCCTGTTCAACTACCAGCCCCATTTTGTGGAGATACATGTGGTATAGGGTGCTGCTCATTGGGATGGTGGCTCATATCCGGCATTCCTTACACAGACCAGATGCCTTCTTCTTTACAGCTTGTCAGGCACCACACAGTCCATGCCTAATATCCTACTGCAGGGATGAGGAACCTTTTTTGAGTCAGGGGCCGCTGACCCCAGAAAAATCGGTTGGCGGCCACACACAAGTGAGAAGCAAAGTGAGACGCCCCTGACTGAGCAGGAGAAAGACACTCCCCCACATTCCCCTTGCACACCAGAGCTAGTAGATTTTATGTACTCCAGCCCATAAAATGGGCTGAGTGGGTGTCAGGGGGTTGGAATACCAGCTCAGACTCCCCAATGCTGAGCCTCGGAGGCTGTATCCAGGCAAGTCAGGGGCTGCATCCAGCCCCCAGGCCTGAGTTTCCCCACCCCTGTTATACTGCCTCAACTTTTGGTACTAAGCATATTCTGGGGCCCCTATCAATAAGCTGAGCATGTAACAATATAACACTAGAGAAAATTAAAGATACTTCTTTGTCATACAAAAGTGATGACAACCGCTGGTCAACATCTCTGCACACAAAGTCAGTCATGGTTATCCCGCAAGAATGAGCCCCTTCCTCCCAATCACCACATGCACATTCAGGGCTGTTGGGGTTTTTTTATTATTACTTTAACACACATGTAATAGAAAGCTTTAAAACATCCCTAGTTTTGCCCAGTGTGAAATAGAGAAAAAGCTTTAATAAAAGAAGGATGCACAGCTTTGTGTCAGCATGCTGGCCCTCCCGCATCCTGTAATACATACAGCTAGAGTGGCAGGGGGACAATGGGAGTCCATGACTTGTAGCTCTTCTTGTCACTTTGTACTCTGCGGCTTCCAAATGAGGTTGAGGCTCACTTCACCACTCTTGAATTTACTACGACAGCCAATGTGCTGCAGACAGAGTGCAGATAGCAGCAAGTCACAAACAAGTTGTTACTGAGGTAATTTTTCAAGGTAAAAGTTTTGCTGTCCATTGAACCCTTTTACTTTCTGTAAAGATTCATTTCCCTGTGTGTTGAACACAGCCTGCTCATTTCACATCATTGTACATTCTCTATTAACATTTGCCTAATGGAAATCCAATGAAGCGTATAATACAGAATGGGGAGTGCCCAGTGCTGCAGGATTTAGGGGTTTTTTTTCTTTGAAACCCAGCAATGAAACTTGAAAAATGTTCTGCAGAAAACAAGACAAATTATTCAAAGTAATGGCCATACATTAATGGTCACTTTATGACAGCCATAATTAGAGTTCATCAGGTTTGCTAGAAGCCTGATCCTGCACTAGTGAAGTGCCTGAAAGTTCCAGAAGCAGAAGATCATTAGGTTTTTTAAAGAAAAAATTGTATTAGATCGTTATAGGTACATGCGTAATTAGGCTGGGATTTTCAAATGTAACATGAGTTCAGTACTTCTCTTCCCTTTGTTCCATTCTTAAAGAGAATTTTCAATTCTCCCCCATTGGGCACCTCTGGCAAATTTGCAGTTGCTTGACTAATCCTTGAATAAGACCTTGTAGGATTAGGCCCAATGATTATAAACTCATTTGTCTTTAGTCACTAATTTGCATTTGGTTTAATTTTTGTTAACAGCCAACTTTATTGTTATCCTGTTTGACCTGAGCTGTTAGTCAACATGTGGGGTCTTGTCAGTTGTGCCATTAGGTGAAAAATCTCAGAGTCAGGTATTTCTTTGTTTATGTACTATGTATAAAGTCCTGCTACTCTGAACACAGTTGGACTCAGCAGCAAGAGAGAGTTATTTTTTCACAGCTATAAGCCCCTTTCAGCCGGCACTCTCCCAAAAGCTCTCTCTCTCTATGCTTTATCTTTTCAGGCTATGTCTACACTACAGAGTTTTTTCAGAAAAATGGCTGTTTTTCAAAAAAACTTCACTTACATCCACACTGCAATTGCGTTCTTTCGGAAAAAAATTGAAAGAACAGAGGGGCTTTTCCGACATTGGTAAACCTCTTTCTACGAGGAAGAAGCCTTTTTTCGAAAGAGCTCTTTCTGAAAAAGGCGTGTGTGGATGGGGAAGAGGGAGTTCTTTCGGAAGAAGAGGAAAGAGGAAACAGCACAGGTGCCCTGGTGGCCATTCCATCCATAGTCATCACAGCTTAAATGCGAAATAGCGTCCATTCACTGTGGATGCTCTCTTTCGAAAAAGCAGATCGCTTTTTAAATGCGCTTTGGCAGTGTGGACACTCTCTTTTGGAAGAAGTTTTTTCCAAAGATCTCTTCCGGAAAAGCTTCTTCCGAAAGAAGCCTGCATTCTAGACGTAGCCCCAGCTATCACCTGTGCTTGTTCTCTCTCACACACACCCCCCACAGCTGCAAACAAATCAGTTCCCCATGCTGGTGTTTGCTATCAGACCCTCGGCAAACCCCTACAACTACACAGCTCACCCACTGCCCAGGCTTCCAGGCATGAGCACCTGGTATTATAGGCAGGGGGGGCAACCTACTGTGGCCCCATTGCCAGGCCAGTGCGCCTCCCTCAGAGACTCAGGAGCACCCGGGTGGCTGGTGCTGAGTCGTACTGCCTGCCTGATGCTCTGGGGCTGGCTGCCCAAACACCAGAATTGGGGGAGCAGCAACTGCACTGCCTGGCAGTCCACAGCACTGGGGATGGGGCTAAGGATGCAGCTCACTGCCCCCCTTCCAGCCTCAGCCGCCCGGCACTGGGGTCAAGGGATGGGCTGTGCATGCTCTGGGCTCCTGTGGGGGAAGGGAGGTAGAAGATGAGGAAGTGGAGGAACAGAAGGAGAGTGGCAGAGTCTTGGGCACAAAGAGAGGGTGCTGGTGTTAGAAGCCAGATCACTGTCTCCCCAGGCTTGCAGTGATTTTCCATTCCTTCAGCCATTACTAAACACAGGGGGATTTCATGGTTCTTTCATGTAGTCTGAATTGAAGGCAGTATCCCAGCCAACAGTTTCAACAAAGGGGCCAGATCCCCACCCACTAGTATAACAAACAGCATGTTAAAAAAAAAATTCAGAACAAACTTGAAAGCTCTAGATTGAGTTGAAAAGATCGTGTCATCTATGTGTCACTTGCATTTGCATTGCACAGATTTTTTTTTTTAAACTATGCTTACAGAACACCCTAAGGAGGTTACTCTGACATTATTTCCACAGACTCACTTCTCAACAGAAACTCATATTCTTTAGGGGACAACTGCATAAAAACAGTAAATCCCGAAGACTGTTTTTTATGTCATGGACATAAAGAATGCATTCCAATATAAATGCATGCATAGGGCCTGAAAAAGATGATGGGCCATGGTACAAACATAGGAGTCTAGATGCTGCCCTTTATCCCATTGTCCACACAAAAAAGGAACCTAGGGAATGTAATATTCTTTCCTCAGGGCAGATGCAGAAAGTTGTTGCTAGATCAGGAGCATTGATGATAGAATAGACTTCCAAGATTAACAGCCTCCAATAGGGGTAATTAACTTCTATAATTCGTTATACTGAGCTGCCTCCTTGGATCCACCCTTCCTAAAAATGTTCTCATTAAAAGAAAGCTTGAAGAGCTAAGGAATATTTTGCTACCTTTTTAAAACATATTTAATGCCCATGCAAAATGCTCTAACCATCTTTTCATGCAATGAGACTTACAATGGTAAATCATGACCACTCAGCTGTAAAAAAGAATAATTTCCAAATAGTGAATTAACTCGGCCAGTCAATAAATCAAAGCAGCAAAAGAAAATTATCAGCATTCCCAGAATGTATTTCCAGCTTCCTCAACTAACCATGCTTCATAGATGGCTTTTGCCATTTCCATTATCCACATACTCACATTACAATACTCCCTATCTTATGCAGGCTGGGTACTGAGCGTCATTTCCTCACTTTTAAAGGTGCTCAGTACCTCACAGGATCAGACCAAATCGAGGTAAATGTTTGCAATGATACAGGAGGTAAGGCAAAGAGTTATCTTCTAGTAAGTTAACAGACAAAACCCCTGATAAAGAAAGCTAATAGATTTTTTTATTTCAGTTCATTCACATTGGAAAGAGTTAAGAAGCTGGAACATTTGTCTTTCAGTTACATTGATGAACATGCTGTACAGGTCGCTTATCAGTGATCTTTTTTGGACTTGTTCTTACGCTGTGGAAGACAAATACATTCTTGTTCACAGAGAGGCTGTGCTGCAGTCCAATAGGGGAAAAGTCAATACTACTTTTTTATTTCCTACTAGGGAAGGAGAGGCAGTCATGATAGATTTGTACAACATCCAGCCAAAGGCAGCGCTGACGTGCATATTTCAAGACCACACATGTGTTGAAGTGTGTTATTATTCTACTAGCTGGATGTACAAAGTTTTAAAATACATATTATTAAATATTGCAGAGATAGCAACACTACATGATGCACAAAGCCTATGTAAAGTAGTAGATGTACTAGATTTGGGCATTGTGCCAAATATGATTTTGGTGGCCCCATGGCTAGAGCGGTTACCATTGACACCACTGCTGAAATTACAATGACTTTTCAGTCATTCATGGTAAGAAAAAGGGAAGCTTTAACCCCATGCTATCTCCGCAGTTAATATTCCAGGCCAGCCTTGTTACACACATTCAACATGCAAATCTTTGTTGATAGGCTGCAAATACTTATCACCTGTTCCATCCCACGTAGTTGAGACCATCAGTTGAATACCTTGAACATGAAATCAACAACACAGGTTTACGAAATCATTAGAGAAAGAAGGCACTATTTCAATCACCACCACCAAAGAACATGACACAGTTACGTTCATTCTTAGGATTACTTAACACCCACAACTATGGAGTAAAATATGTACCTAAAAAACATGTAAAATGCACAGGACCAGTACCATACATTATAAAACAATTAGTACTTCATGGAAATGACATATGCACCAGTTGCAGCCTCTAGTTTATAAATATCAGATTCTGGGATTGTTCCAGGAAGATCTTCCAGCTGAACATCCTTCTTTTACAACTTCTAATTTCAGCAAGCTGCTGAAACAGGCTTTGGTGCCAAATAATCCTTTTCAATTTGAAAGCTTGTTCACTGCAACTTTTGTTTCGGTTATATAGTGTTCTACGTTAGCTGTGTACGTGATAATGTAGACATACTTGGGACGTATTTTAAACTAGGGTGAAGGAATGTGGTGTCCTACCCCTTTAAATATTTGGGCACTCTGTATTCAGAGCAAAGTCACACTTCTGTTTGTTCCTGTTGGTGCCAGAATAATAAAATCATCACAGCAGACATCTGTGTTTAAATCAACTCCCCCTATGGCTGTCTCTTCACTGCTGCGTCCACATATAAAACATGCCTTCTTCATCGTTTCTATTGTGTTTTATAGCCCACCTGACGTTTGACAACTTTCTGTGGAGGAACATTTGTCACAGCTGTCGCGAGGGTAATACATTCTATTACTTCATGGTTTCTGTTAAACGTCCATGGGTATGATCCAACCTAAGCAGATCATAGTGTGAGGCTTCAGAGGCAGAAAGTCCACACACACAAGTTTCATCCTACTGGCAAAGGACTTACACACACTGAAGGGAGGTGATGGCGAGGAAATAGTCATGGCCAGGTTGATGAGGAGATGTGCAAATCCATTCCAGCAACAGCCTTAACTGATAAAAATCATAGGAAGGCCCTGGCAGAAATTCAAATTGCTTTAAGCAGCAGAGCTGCCCAAAGTAGGGCAGCCAACAGAAACCTCACTAGGTTCTCATGGAGGTGAATCCTCCTGGAGTACTGGAATACTCACTGATGCATGTCAACAGGGATGAATTTGTTCTGTGACTTTTGATATCTGGGAATTTGGAGGGCAGGGAGTAAATAGATGAGTGCTTGGCATTGTAAACAGCTACACCAACTTCACTGGGATTGTTTTAATAGAAAAACCCATGGGTAATCAGTGTCAGCTTAGCAGGCACACAGAAGACCTTGCTGGTGTCTATGTATGTCCACCTATCTAACACAACCAGATAAATAAAGTCAATGATTTTAAGGCCACCAGGAACTGGTGTGATTTTCTAGTGTGACCTTCTAAATAACATAGGCCACAGAATTTCATCCAGTGCTACCGGCATCAAGCCCAGAACTTCTAGTTGCAGTACATAGCATTGTTTTTAGAAAGACTTCCAATCTTGATTTAAAGCTTTAAGTAATGAAAATCCATCACATCCTTTTTAATTCTGACAGCTCATGGACTCAGAGGACTTGTACTCATCTGTCAACAAATAGGAGCATAAATTACACTAGGCAAGAGGGAAAGGGAAAATTGTAAGGGCTAAAAGAGATTTTGCAGAGCAAAATAGCTAAAGGTATTTTTTTTTAAATCAAGAAATGTTTTAAGTGTATCAGACACAGAGAAGGGTGGGTCTGTGGAAAAAAAGGTAGTAGGTCTGCATGGTCACCTACAGTCATCGGAAACAATTTAAGGAAGATAATTACTGAGGAACTATGTGATTTCTTTTCATCAGTCTCCTTGCAGAGAGAAAACACCCATTCAGAACAGCTCATTTCTGGTAATAAAGATGTGTATCAGAAGTCTAGGGGGCAGAGGAAAAGGTGCTGGAACAAATTGATAATTTAAAAATAATAAATTACCAGGCCTAATGGCTATTTATTATTCTAAACATTCTAAAGAAGCTTAAGGCCTGGCCTACACCAGGAGTTTAGATTGAACTTAACCACATTAGGTCAATTTTCTAAACAATGAATCCACACCACCAAGCCCATTCCGCCAGCGTTAAGGGTTGTTAAAGTTGTTTTTCATGAGGAGGAGCAAAAAATTTGATCTTGTATGGTTGACTTTAGGGTAGTGCAGACACCGCTCTGTGAAAGTTGACAATCTTGACCTCCAGGGGTTGTCCCACAGTGCCCCACTGTGACCGTTCTGTCCAGGACTTTCAGCTCCGCTGCTCTCCGGGTGCACAGGAAAAGGGCTGGGAAAATTTGAATGACATTTTCTGTGTGTCCAATGTGGTGAGCAGAGCTCAGAGCAGGCACACACCTCCGCAGCACATGTGACCATGGAGTCCCAGGGTCGCAAATGAACTCCAGCATGGAGCGTGCAGGAGAGTCTGGACCTGATTGATGTATGAGGAGAGGAATCTGTTCAGGCAGAGCTAAGAGGCAGCAAAAGAAATACAGCTATCTATGCCAAGATCGCACAAGGCCTGGGGGACGAAGGTTACGTCATGGGTGCCCCAGAGCGATGCACGGATGCACGAAAAAGGAGCTCAGGCAGGCATACCAGAAAACAGTCTTGAATAGCAGCGTGGAGGATAGTGTGGATGAGGAAGAAGGGAAGGAGAATGGTCAATGGGCAAGCGGAGCATCTGATCTCACCTACAGCCAGGACCTTTTTATAACTTGGAGACAATCCCCTCCTCCCAGGTCAGCTCGCTGCCAGACCCTGATGGTGGGGAGGGCACTGCTGATGAGGTCACATTTTTAAACATGCTACAAGTGGGTTAAGGCAACTGGGTGTGATCTGTGGTGGCCACTCCGCCTACACAGTGGGGACTCTACAGAACAACTTGCTAATGTGTCTGGAGATGGAGCAGGAATCCTCCCTGCCCAGCTCCATAAAGTTCTCACTGAGGTAATCTGTCATCCTTCTCCACAAGGTTTCTGGGGATGCCTGTCTTATTCCATCCTCCACGGTCGGACTCCTTTCCATGCCAAGCCAGCAGTAAGTGGTCTGGCATCACTGCAGCACAAAGCACTGCACATTAAGGTCCAAATTTCTGGCCACTTCCATTCTGTGTGATTCAGAGAAAACGAATATCACACATGGTAACCTGGATGAAGTAAAGGAAGCTATTGTAGCTGATCCCACTGTGCCCTTCTACCACATTCCGACCCTTCCCCCCTCCTGCCCGCCGGCTCCTGTAGGAAGGGAAAGTTGCACACTCGCAGCAAAAGGGGGGTGCCAGACACACAGCCACCATGTAAGCCCCTGCTCTGCTGCCATGCCACTGTGGCCCTCCTTTGCAAATGTAAGTGCTTTCTTAGCAGCAGGAACTGCTATTTGCAAGCACTGTGCCACACATACTTTCAGAGCAGACGCAAAAGAGCGAGTCATGAGTTGCCCCTTACCATGTCTGCCACCAAACCAAGTCCAGCTGCTCCCAGATCTCTGTGATGTACCTCCTGCATAGTGGGTGCTTAAAAGCATAACTTTGGCCTTTTACATAACACATGCCAATTGTCTTGGACAGATGCCCCTTTATGCTGAAGAGATTCTGTTCTAAGCGCCACAATATAAAGTCTGCTCTTCACCTTTTGTACAATGCATGCAAGTCTGCTGTAGGGCCGGCCTGAGCCACTCGTGTGCCCCGTGCCCCAGGAGCCCGGCGCCGCCCCCAGGAGTGCGGCGCATGCATGGCCCTGCCCCCGCCCGGTCCGGCAGCACCGAGCGACACCCCCTACAATGGGGCGCCCCGGGCGGTAGCCCGGTCAGCCCGTAGCTTGGGCCGGCTCTGGTCTGCTGCACATTCCCATGGGTCTGGCTCCTCCAGCTATCATAGACCCAAAGGCAAAAACATTGCAGGGGTGACATGTTCAGGGAGCAAATGCAATGTGCCCACTTGCACAGGGAGTAATTAAGTGAGTGGAGATGAATGCGGCTGCAGGAAAGGTGAGCGGAGCGTGAGGACAGGAAAGCAAGCAGGGAACACAAAGTGAAGACTCAGGAGAAAGTCTTGATGGCCATGGCAGAGCTGATGACATGCATGGCAAACTCACATGACAGCCAGAATTAAAGGCGCCCCCTCTGCCCCATGATGACCCACGGTACCTCTTCACCAAGTTCCATAGCCTCCTCTCCCAGAGGCCCTAGAAGTAAAAAGTTTCAACAGTGCCTCTGCGTGAGAAACTCGAGATGACAATGACCTCTAACCTCAAAGGGCTAGGCTGCCATGAGTATGCATTACATGGGTTAGAAATGGCCCTGTTTTACAGAAACAGGCTCTCTTATTTCCAGCTAAATTGATAGAAGGTTACATCTCGGAATATGAAAAGTGACCTTGGCAAATTGCTATCAAAAGGCTATCTGCTGGTACATTCCCTGTGCTAAACACTTTAATGAGAACTACCCATTAATGGATATTCAAAACACTGAGAGCTTGATTCTGAGCTCATTTGCTCTCATTTTACACTGGCTTAAAGTCCTCTGCCTTCACTGGAGCTAGGTCTGATTTACACCTGTGAGAGAACATGGTCAGGCACTTCCTCTGTCCGTTATTGCATTCCATTCTTCCTCCTCAAATTAGGACTCTCCCTTATAATTGTTTTATTCTCACAGGAAAACATTAATAGCCTCAACTACACTATCAATATACAGATGGTTGTAACCTTGCAAATGCCAGCAGGGGATTGTTCTGCTGCCCTTTGGCAGATAATGTGTTCTAACTGAACACAGCCCCTATTCTGTTGCATTCTGATTTGCATATTTACTCAGATGTGTCAGCATTACCTTCCTGGGTGGCACTAGGTTGTCCAAATTTGTGTGGAATATAGTTGGGTTTCTTAAATTACTGGTGTGTATTTACAGTGAAGAAGAATATCTGGAATTCATCAATCAGATAACATTTTCCTAACTAAACAATACTGATTCAATGAGGTTCTTAAACCCATGCTTAAAATTAGGATAGTAATCCCATTCCCATTCAGCAAAGCAGTTATATACATGACATTAATAAGATTTAATCATGTACTGAAGTGTTTTGCTGAATCAGAGGCCTCATCCCTAAAGTACAGGTAAACTGCAGAGTATTTCTGTGGTTAGTGTGAATATTGCAAATGCTTTTTAATCTAGGTATTATTGTTTTGTAAAATAGAAACAAAGGAAAAGGAGAGTGTCTGCATGCATACAATGGTGCCTTCTAATGAAGAGGAAAACATAAACTGGTACCCACAATTATTTTACAAACGTATCTGTCTGAAGGGATTTCATATAATACAGTAACTCCTGGCTTAATGCTGTAGTTATATTCCTGAAAAAAATGCTACTTTAAGTGAAGCATTGTTAACTAACATAAGAACATAAGAACATAAGAACTGCCGTACTGGGTCAGACCAAAGGTCCATCTAGCCCAGTATCCTGTCTGCCGACAGTGGCCAGCACCAGGTGCCCCAGAGAGGGTGGACCGAAGGCAGTGATCAAGCGATTTGTCTCCTGCCATCCCTCTCCAGCCTCTGACAAACAGAGGCCAAGGACACCATTTTATCCCCTGGCTAATAGCCTTTTATGGACCTAACCTCCATGAAATTATCTAGTTTCTCTTTAAACTCTGTTATAGTCCTAGCCTTCACAGCCTCCTCTGGCAAGGAGTTCCACAGGTTGACTACACACTGTGTGAAGAAGAACTTTCTTTTATTAGTTTTAAACCTGCTACCCATTAATTTCATTTGGTGTCCTCTAGTTCTTCTATTTAGGGAACTAATAAATACCTTTTCTTTATCTGCCCTCTCCACACCACTCATGATTTTATATACCTCTATCATATCCCCTCAGTCTCCTCTTTTCTAAACTGAAAAGTCCCAGTCGCTTAACCTCTCCTCATATGGGACCCGTTCCAAACCCCTAATCATTTTAGTTGCCCTTTTCTGAACCCTTTCCAAGGCCAAAATATCTTTTTTGAGGTGAGGAGACCACATCTGTACACAGTATTCAAGATGTGGGCGTAACATAGTTTTATACAGGGGCAGTAAGATATTCTGGGTCTTATTTTCTATCCCTTTCTTAATAATTCCTAGCATCCTATTTGCCTTTTTGACTGCCGCTGCACACTGTGTGGAAGTTTTCAGAGAACTGTCCACGATAACTCCAAGATCTCTTTCCTGATTTGTCATAGCCAAATTAGCCCCCATCATACTGTACATATAGTTGGGGTTATTTTTCCCGATGTGCATTACTTTACACTTATCCACATTAAATTTCATTTGCCATTTTGTTGCCCAATCACTCAGTTTGGTGAGATCTTCTTGGAGTCCCTCACAGTCTGCTTCTGTCTTGACTATCCTAAACAGTTTGGTATCATCTGCAAACTTTACCACCTCACTGCTTACCCCTTCCTCAAATCCAATTACCCCATAAGAATTAATGTAAATGAGGGGGAAATGTTAGGTTTCAGGGACTTTTTTTCAGCAGAAAAAAGGCAGTATAGCCATACACAGTATACGTTTTTCACTATTTAAAACCATTTAATACTGTACTCAGCAATGATGATTGTGAAGCTTGATTGAGGTGGAGGATGGAATATTTCAGGGAATGTCTTGCCACTAAATGATGAACTAGGACTCAGCTGAGCCCTCAAGAGTTAACATGTTGTTAACCTAGCATCACACTCTAGAGACAGCATGGACTGAGACAGGATGGGGGAACACAATAGACTCACATTACTGGTTCCAAATGCTTCCCTGCAGCAATGGAACATGATGATAAACCCACACTATCCCAATGGAGCACACCACTCTCTCTTCCAGATGGTGCACACACAGCTGCACAATGCCAACAGCTGTGTGTGAGAGAGAGACAGACAGAGATGCACACACAGTGTGTGTGTGAGAGAGGGACAGAGACAGAGATGTACACACAGTGTGTATGTCTGAGATAGAGAGAGAGACGCACACACAATGAGAGAGAGACAGACAGAGACAGAGATGCATACACAGTGTGTGTGTGAGAGAGGGGCAGACAGAGATGTGCATTGTCCCTTGAAGCACGTTGCCCCCACATTGTCCTTTTAAGCAGACCAGGAAGTCCAGACTCAAGAACCTGTAGCTGTGATATCCTGCTTTGTGGAGATGGGGTACAGAGTGGGGAGCTCGATGGGGGGGGGGGACACCTTGACATCAACACTCCTCTCCACCCTCCAACTCCTGCATAGCAAGGAGGAGGCTCTCAGAATCAGCTCCAAGTCAGAGAGCAGGAGCAGCATAGCAAGGGGAAGGGGCAGTTGAACTGCAGCTGTCCAGCTGCATACCTTACAGGGAACATAGCGGAGCAGATGCAGGGGGCGCAGGGGAGAGCTGCCAGCCCACCTTGGTTCCATCTCCCAAGGAAAAGCTGCTTTTCCAGAATATCCTGCAAGTAGAGGAAAAAGCAGGCAGCCAAACTTTATAAGGGAGCACTGTCCAACATTAAACAAGCATGTGCTCTAATAGATAAGCAACAAAACAACATTCAGGACAACATTTAGTGAGGAGGTACTGTATAGCAAAACTATACTGGACTATACTCTCTCTCTGGTGTTCATTGACCCCAAGAATTATTGTTTTCACATGAAAAAAAAGCAGTCTGATTATGCTGCCATGCAAGGTCATTTTCACAGATGTGGGGGAGTTACTGGGAACATGGATTTTTACCATCATAAAAACTCTACTGCTTTATATTTTCTGTTTGATCTCTTGATCAAATTCTAGCCATCAGAATTAACATTTCACTGCCTGGCTTCCTGGTTCCATTCCAAAATCCAACAAGGACTGCACCCATCACAGAAATGTGAAACGCCACATTCTTTAATGGTAAATTGATTTAATCAGGAAGAATACATTCCAAACACAGGAACCAAGCATGCAAGAATTTAAATGGATTGGATATATGTCCCTTTCAATACAGGAAGCTGTGTGATATGTTCCACAAGAGGGATGTAGCGAGTGGAAAGGGAAAAAAAGAATCAAATATCCCTGAATGCAGTTTTCACATCTATCCCAGCCTGGATGATTCCTAAGTCACACTGGTGAGCCTCCGGTAACTTCACTGAGTTACTAGAAAGAGCCAGTCTTTAAGGCCCTGATCCAAAGTGCATTGAAAGTAGTAAGAAGACTGTCATTGACATCAATGGGTTTTCGAAATCAACGGGCCCTTCATTTGCAAGGGGCTGGGGGGGTCAAAGGGGCAACTGCCCCAGGGCCCAGCAACTCCAAAATGGTCTGGGGCTCCAAGCCACCATCCCCACTAATGGGCCCTTTAAATCACTGCTGGAGCATCATACGGTGCTCTCCGGGCAGCTCTAAGGGCTGGGGATTGTCAAAGTTCAAGCTGTTCTGAGAATTAGTTTAGAGGAGGTAGGATGACGTGGATCACTGCCTGAAAGAGAAGAAACTTTGTATTGAAATAGCATATATTACAAACGCTCTCCTCTTCTCCTCTCCCTATTTGTATACATCTTCTCCTATTTTAGGAGTTACACACACACCCCCTTTAATATGTTATGTCTATGTAGTGTTGTATAGTGTTGCACCTTTGACAAATTGTAAAATTGCATAATTTCACAATGCTGTTGGAGGCCCCTGAAGCATGCAATGTTTGGAAACATACACGAGCCATAAGTCATTTATCCTTTTGCACTTGCCATTGCCTGTTCCTTTGTGAGACCCAACAAAATATTCATCACAAAAAATGGAATAGGATTAAGCGTGTTCTATTATCAGCAACTCTTTAACATGAACAATGTGCTGTCATCTTTTATATTTATTTGTTAATATACAAGGGGTACTTATGTGAAATACCGCACAGAGAAATTCCTGTCTACCCATTTAGAAAAACATAAAATAATAATAAAAAACCCTGAGCAACAACATGTAAGCTTCCAAATCAAGTGGTGGCTCTAGTATAGATGTTGTTTGAAGATATTATACATTCATTTAGGACCCATCTTGCATTTCTGGGGCACCTACAACCCTCATTGGACTCTATCAGCTGCTCTTGGGCAGTATCTTGAGAGCTCCCAGATTTTCCCAAGTGGTTCCCCTCTATTCATCTTCAATTAGCCCACTCCATCAGCTTGACCTACAATGCGTCAATCATCCCTTACACTCTAGGTTTTGTTGTCTTCCTTTGTCTCCCTTTTACTTTCTTAGAGGCAGCCTGGTGTGGTGTTCTTGTCCCTCTGCTCTCCCAGGCCTTTCTGCCTCCCCTTCCCTCTCTGTTCTCCTTCCTTTATACTTTGGGCTAGTTTTGCTTATTGATCCGTGCTGGGAGTGCATGCTCCTGGATTAGCTGTTCTGGCAACTGTGTCAGGGTGTCCTCAGCCTGCTTGTCTGTAAGCAGGAATGACTCTCTTGCCCCTTCTACCTATGCTCATTAAACCTATTGAAAGTATTGTAATGCACATGGATTGCAGAATTGAGCTATGTAGCTCTTATCTTCATGAGGACATGGGACACTGCTTGAAGTTAAACTTGATTCAAACAGAGCTATGTTGACTTACATCAGCTGATGAACTTTTTTTTTATAGTCACCGGTAGTGACTCTCCTTTGGTCTGCTTGGATGTTATTTTAATGCTGTAATCCAAAAATCCTGCATGGCTCAGTTTTGGAGTCCTCTTGAATCAAGAGAACAATCATTTCACAGTAAAGAAAGATCTCTTTTCTTCCACTGGAGAGAATTCTTCCTTGCACAAAATAATAAATAGTATGTGCCAAGGGAAATCTGTAATCCCAATGAATTCAATGGAGTTATACCAGTGTACATCTGAGGAGAATCAGACCCATCCATAATCTATATGTCTCCCCTGGAAGAATATCATTATTCCAGACAATCAAATATGCTTTACTTTTTGTATGTCACCTTGGCTATGTCTAGACTGCAAGCCTCTTTCAAAAAAGGCTTTTTCAAAAGATACTTTCAAAAAAGAGCATCTAGACTACAACCAGTACTTTTGAAAAAGCAAGCAGCTTTTTTGAAAGAGAGCACCTGGGCAGTCTGGATGCTCTCTTTCAGAAAAGCACAGTTTGCATTACATAGTGCCTTTTTTTGAAAGAGTGCTTTCGAAAAAAGGTGTTCTTCCTCATAAAACGAGGTTCTCCATGGTCGAAAATACTGCCGCGTTCTTTTGATTTACTTTCAAAAGAACGCAGCAGCAGTCTAGATGCAGGGGAAGTTTTTTGGAAAAAAGTGGCCTTTTTTCGAAAAAACCCTATAGTCTAGACACACCCCTTATGTCCCACTTTGGTTCTTGTCAGTAGAATGTGGTATGGGCAGATGACTACAACAATACCAGATCTGCAAAAGTCAGAGAAAGAACCACACATGCAAATTTAAGAAGTGTACATATCCTTGGTTTTGGTTCAGGCCACAATAATGAAGTCACAATAGATTAATTGGAAAGCTTGAATCAACAACTAACTTCCCTGATACAAGCCAGAATTTCAGTTCAGAGCCATCTCTAGCCATTAATTATTGTGTTTGAAAGTTCAGCTGTTTGATTTAAAAATCTCCCCAAAGTGTATATGTTGGGAGTATTGCTGTTATGTTTTTAAAAATAAATACAAATCTGTCTTATATGTACATCTTCATAACATCTGAGCATCAAAGTTCTAACATCCTAATTTCCTCTCTGATTTCACCACCTGAGGTTTTCAATAGTGGAGGACAACAGTTAAAAATGGCGAAGTCTCAAAGAGCAATGTGTCAGACATCAAAGAATCACATACTTAGGTACGCCTAGACTACAAGCCTCTTTCGAAAGAGCCCCTTTTGAAAGCGATCGTCTAGACAGCCACAACACTTTTGAAAAATTGATCCACTTTTTCGAAAGAGAGAACCCAGGCAATCTGGATGCTCTCTTTCGAAAAAGCCCTGTTTGCGTTCAAGAAAGCCTTTTTTCTAAAGCGCTCTTTCAAAAAAAGGCATTCTTCCTCGTAAAATTAGGTTTACCGCTGTCAAAAAACCCGCAAAAGAATGCAATGGCAGTCTAGATGCAGGTGAAGTTTTTTTGAAAAAAGGCCACTTTTTTTTTTAAAAAACTCTGTAGTCTAGACATAGCCTTAGTTTCATACAGAGAGGAAGAGGGAGACCATGAGGCAGAACAGGACCTGGAGAAGACAGCCTGCATGTACATAGTGCATCACAGCTATTTACAAAAGTGCAATCCCACCTCGTCAATGACCATTTTTGTAGTTCATAAACTTTCACTTTAGTCGAGATAAGGCTTAGGAGATGGGTCACTGTCACACTAGCCGGAGGTTTTCTCTTATATCACAACACTTGTTCTCTTTCAACTGCAATAATTTCAGAAATTCTCTTGCTCCTTTTGAATGTCTGGCTACTTGAGGAGGTGGGGGAAAGAAACAGAAGTGAGAGGAGACGCTGCTAGAAGCAGTGAGGAGAAATTAGAACAAGGTGACACTGGACAAAGAGGGAGAAGTAGCACCAGGTGGGAGTCAGGATCTGGTCTGGCGGCTCTGGGGAGACAAAAAAATTGCTGTAGGAAGCCATAGAGAATGAGGAGATAGCCTCATTTTCTGCTGCCCCATCACCACTTCTCCTTCCCCCCACTCTCTTGCTTGGTGGGGTGGGAGAGAAGGTTTAGCAAAAACAATGGACACAAACTGGTGTTTGCACAGGGAGGAATCAGCCCTATTCTCTAAAATGACAGATTCACACTGCAGGTAGAATGATGAAAAATAGACAAAAGAGCATGTCAGCAGGCGCCTCAAGAGGAGATTGTGGTTGCATCAATAGCTACTGGAGTCACATGACAGATATATTAACCTTTGTTAACCCTGATCCATGGCAGATCACAAGAGTCAAGAAGTAAATGTCGATCTTTCTGAGCAGTTCTTCTCTGTCCCACATTTATTACATTGATGAATTCTATGCATCCGAGAGACACAGGATACCTCAAACTGGGAGTGATCAAACGCAAAGCAGACGTAGCAGAAAGGAATCATGAGAGAAACAGTGACTGCCGATTAGTGAGTTGCAATACATTTCTCAGTTACACTAAAAACATTGTGTCCATTTATTGTAAATGGAACCCCAGATGCAGATGATAAATAGAAAAAGCAGGCTAATTTATACCTAACCTATCTCCTGCAGTGCTTCACTGTTGTCTTTCAAAAACTCACTAACCATGCCTGGTTTGCCACAAAGCACTATTGATTCACTTTGTTGACTGTTCAAATATTTGATCACGTTTACTCCCGAGCTATCTAGAAATAATCAGGTTGGGCCTCCTCTCACATTGATTAACAGAATAGGATATAATCAACTTGATAACTTATACTCATGTTGCATGCAGATAAAATTGCAGAGTAGCTGTCACCCGAGCCAGAGGGATATCTTGCTCTGTGCTCTCACCTGACTTTCAGCAGTCCGAGGATGACCCTCAAGGGCCCTACATTCCACCAAACAAATCAGAAGTCTCTCCAGGTGCATCTACACTGCACCCTTAGCTCGAAATAAGCTACACAATTTGAGCTACGCAAATTGCGTAGCTTATTTCGAGTGTATTTCAAAATAGCTTATTTTGTAATTTGGCACTGTCTACACGGTGCAAAATTTCAAAATAAATTGCTACTCTGAATTGTCCCTTAATCCTCATGGAACGAGGTTTACAGGGATGTCGGAATAGTGCACCCATTATTTCAAAAGCTATTTCAAAATAACAGCCACGCTGTCAAGATGCGGAATAGCTATTTTGGGAAATATCCTGAAATAGCACTGGAGTGGAGACATACCCTCATTGACCTAAATACAAAAGGGCAGTCAGAATTAGGCCCTGACTAGGACTGGCATTTTGAGTTAAAGCATAGGGAGGATCCTTCCTCCCCTCTCCTGGCTTCACCCCAAACTGCCATTTGATAGAAAGTCAGCCATTTTTTTAAATGGCCTGCTGATTTGCCACCGTGTGCTTACCAGCTCTTCTATCTACTCCTGAAGGACCAAGTCTTTCTGGTTTCAACAGCTGCTGATCCTGGCAAAACTTTCTGGGCAAACTCTGGTGGACCAAACTTGCCGACCTTCCCTTCTTAAAGGACAACTTCTGAGGCCAGAATGCATCAAGGCAGTGTGGCAGGGGACAGAACATACCAGTACACCCTAGTACTACTGAAAACCCCAATATCACCGTGACTCTCACCTTTTTTTTGTTATTAGATTGTAACTCTTTGGGCCAGGGGTCTTGTCCTTTTAAATAATTATAAAACAAAATAATAAATAATAAAATAATAATTTAATCACAATAAACTCTTTCATAGTCCTTTTCATCCAGTGCCCTCAAAATCCTTTGCAAAGGAAGGCTCGTATTATTATTCTCATTTTAGAAATGGGGAAATTAAAGCACAGGGAGTTTAAAATGACATGCTCCATCTGAAATTATTAGTTTTATTGGAGTAGCACCCAGAAGATTTACTCAGGGACCAGCACCCTATTGTGCTAGGTGCTGTACAACGTCCCTGCCCCAAAGAGCATATAATTGATTGCTGGAATAGTGCTGCAAATAATAAAGAACTGTCTCCTCTCTCTTTTTACAGAAGAAAAATTGAAACTGACCTAATATTGGGCCAAACTGTGGTGAGCATTAGAAATCCATGGAAGTTTTGAATGTTTCTCTGGCTCTGGAACTTTAAAATGAGTGTTTTCTTCATGTCTAGCCCAGAGGCCGGATGATAGGTGCCTAAGGGCTCATTCCTGAGAGGTGTTGTGCCGTGACTCCTTCCTCTGCCAGGCTACATCTACACTACAAGATTTTTGCACAAAAACAGACATTTTTGCACAAAAACCCATGGAGCATCCACACCTCAAGCATGTTTTTGCACAAGAAAATGTACAGTAGAACGGCAGAACAGAGGGCTTTTTGCAGTGTAGGTAAACCTCTTTCTACGAGGCATAACTCTTTTTTGCACAAGAGTTCTTGCACAAAAAGATGTGTGCGGATGCTCAATAGGGGTTTCTTGTGCAAAAAGAGCCTATCAGAAATAGCACAGGTGCTCTGATGGCCATTCTGTGCATGGCCAGCAGAGCTTTCTTGCGCAAGAGCGTCCATGCTTTTGTAGTGTGGACACGCTTTTGCACAAGAAGGTTTTGTAGCAGATCTCTTCCGCAAAAAGCTTCTTGTGCAAAAAGTCTGCAGTGTAGTCTCAGATTCTGGAGACATAATCCAGGAAAGTGCCTAACTCGAGAACAAATCACGTGGGCCACACAGCAGGGATCAGCTGGACGAGGAAGGAAAGACACCAGCAGATAAGCAGAGCCAGCCCAAGCTACGGGCTAACCGGGCTACCACCCGGGGCACCCATTGTAAGAAGTGCCATGCAGGGCTGCTGCGCATGCGCCGGGCACCTGGGGGCAGGGCCGCGTATGTGCTGGGTGCTCGGGGCGGGGCCGCGCATGCGCCAAGCGTCCGGGGATGGGGCCGCGCATGTGCCAGGCGCCCGAGGTCCGGGGGCTCGCATGCGCCGCACTCCCAAGGGCGGTGCCACGCTCCTGAGGCCTGGGGCGCACGAATGGCTCAGGCCAGCCCTGCAGATAAGGCTCTGTGCTGGCAGTCAGGAAAGTGGGCTTCTACTCTCCACTGTGCCTGTGACCCCCAGGAAAGTCGCTTTGGCTCTCTGCTGCCTTATAGCCCTGTGTCTGTTTATACTACAAACTCTTTGCGGCAGGGAGTCTGCACAAGAACAACAGTTGTGGCCTCCAGAAACTATAATAATGGATCTGAGTGCAGGGAGGGGTTAACAAGACTCATTTAAGTTGATTAAATAATGTACCTATTTGACCCTCGAGGAAGAAGTGCATTGTCTATGTATATTTGCTATCGATTGTCTCAGTTTCCTCTCGGTATCTTACTTCAATCTAAAAACCCGCCTGGCAATAATAGTGTGTCAGATATTTTCTGTAGCTCTCACACGTTTGTTTGTTTGTTTGTTTGTTTTTGCCACGCCATTCCTCAATATAATGAGCAGCACATGTCCTGCAGCATGAGCCATTTTCCCCTGTCCTGGGTCACTGAATTCAAAGACACGGTAAGTGATGCTGAAATTTTCTGCTCGCCTTCAGGTGGGTTTGTGAGTGCCACTTCTGACACTTTTCTCCCTGCATGAATCCATGTAACTGTTTCCTCTGCCACTCAGCCCCCTTATCAAATTCTCTAGCTTGAAATCAACTCGCTTCTGCTTAGTGCTAGCGGTGCACCTGGTGACCCGACAGCTCAATCTCACTGAAATGCCCTCTTGCACGATGAGGGATTTGCAGCTCTTTCTCTCTAACATAGCTCAATTATTCTCATTCAACAAGTGTTTTCTGATGGAAGGGTTCATGACAATTGTGGAGAGGGGACAGATTTCACTGTCAGTTGCACCAGTTTAAATCTGCAGTAACTTCATTGGCATGATTCCAGATTTGCACCAGCATAAAGAGAAAAAAGGCTGGATGATTCCCTGTGGTTCATAATGCATCATCCTGTTTAATTTTAAATATCCACAGAAACTGGAATTACCACTATCATTAGGCCACTCTTCCTCCACTCAGTCATTTACGTAATTGAGGCCTGGTCCAAAGCCGACAGAAGTCAATCAATAGAAAGATTCCCTTTGGAACTGAAATGACCTCATACTTGTCAAAGGCTATTTGTACCCCATCGGGGCTGTGAATAGCAGTGCACCCCAACAGGCTGTGCTGTAACTCATTCATGTGTATGCTACGGGCACAACTGAAGGGCTCCTAGGAAACTACATGATCATAACTAGGAGCTTTTCAGTTTGCACCCATGGTGTCCACACGGGAGAGAGAGAATCATAGAATCAGAATACTAGAACTGGAAGGAACCTTGAGAGATCATCAAGTCCAGTTCCCTGCACTCACAGCAGGAACAAGCACCATCTATATCATCCCTGATAGATGTCTGTCTAACCTGCTCTTGAATATCTCCAGTGATGGAGATTCCACAACCTGCCTAGGAAATTTATTCCAGTGTTTCACCACCCTGACAGGCAGGAAATTTTTCTTAATGTCCAACCTAAACCTCCCTTGCTGCAGTTTAAGCCCATTGATTCTTGTCCTATCCTCAGAGGTCAAGGAGAATGGTTTTTCTCCCTCCTCCTTGTAACACCCTTTTAAGTACTTGAAAACTGCTATCATGTCCCCTCTCAGTCTTCTCTTTTCCAAACTATACAAACTTAGTTCTTTCAGCCTTGCCTGATAACTCGTTTTCTAGATCTTTAATCATTTTTGTTGCTCTTCTCTGGACCTTCTCTAATTTCTCCACATCTTTCCTGAAATGTGATGCCCAGAACTGGACACAATGCTCCAACTGAAGCCTAATCAGTGCAGAATAGTGCGGAAGAATGACTTCTCGTGTCTTGCTCACAACACTCCTGTTAATGCAGCCGAGAACCGTGTTTACTTTTTTTGCAAATGTTTCACCCTGTTGACTCATATTTAGGTTGTGGTCTACTATGATCCCTTGATTCCTTTCCACAGTACTCCTTCCTAAACAGTCATTTCCCATTCTGTATGTGCAAAACGGATTGTGCCTTCCTAAATGGAGTACTTTGTATTTGTCCTTATTAAACTTCATCCTATTTACCTCAGACCATTTCACCAGTTTGTCCAGATCATTTTGAATTAAGACCCTATTCTCCAAAGCACTTGCAACCCCTCCCAGCTTGGTATCATCTGCACACTTAATAAGCATACTCTCTATGCCATCATCTAAATCGTCAATGAAGATATTGAACGGAATCAGTTCCAAAACAGACCCCTGTGGAACCTCACTTATTATGTCTTACCAGCATAACTGCAAACCATTAATAACTACTCACGAGAATGGTTATCCAGCCAGTTATGCACCCACCTTATAGTAGCCCCATCTAGATTGTATTTCCCTAGTTTATTGATATAAATGTCATGCGAGACCGTATCAAATGCTTTACTAAAGTCTAGGTATTTCACGTCCACCACTTATACACAAGGCTTGATATCCTATCAGAGAAAGCTGTCATGTTGGTTTGACATGATTTGTCCTTTACAAATACATGCTGGCTGTTACCTATCACCCTATTATCTTCCAGACATTTGCAGATGAATTCCTTAATTACTTGCTCCATTATCTTCCCTGACAAAGAAGTTAATCTGACTGGTATGTAGTTTCCTGGGTTGTTCTTATTTCCCTTTTATAGATGGACACTATTTTTGCCCTTTTCCAGTCTTCTGGAATCTCTCCCGAATTCCATGACTTTTCAAAGATGGGTTCAGATACCTCCTCTATCAGCTCTTTGAGTATTCTAGGATGCATTTCACAAGGCCCTGGTGCCTTCAAGACATCCAACTTTTCTAAGTAATTTTTAACTTTTTTTTAAATTTTAACTTCTAAATCTACCCCATTTCCACCAGCATTCACTATGTTAGGCATCCCATCATCCTCAATCTTCTTGGTGAAAACTGAAACAAAGAAGTCATTAAGCACCTACGCCATTTCCAAGTCACCTGTTATTGTTTCTCCCTCTTCTCTGAGCAATGGACCTATCCTGTCCCTGGTCTTCCTTTTGGTTCTAATATATTTGTTGAATGTCTTTTTGTTACCTTTTATGTCTCTAGTTAGATTGTGCTTATTTTGTGTCTTTGCCTTTCTAATCCTGCTTCTGCATACTTGTGTTGTTTGCCTATATTCATCCTTTGTAATTTGACCTAGTTTCCACTTTTTATAGGACTCCTTTTTGATTATCAGATCATTCAAGATCTCCTAGTTAAGCCAAGGTGATCTATTGTCATATTTTCTATCTTTCCTATGTAGTGGAATAGTTTGCTTTTGGGCACTTAATAATATCCCTTTGAAAAATTGCCAACTCTCTTCAGTTGTTTTTCCTCTTAGTCTTGCTTCCCATGGGACCTTAGCTACCAGCTCTCTGAATTTACTGAAATCTGCCTTACTGAAATCCATAGTCTCTATTTTGCTGTTCTCCCCTTTACTATTCCTCAGAATCATCATCACTTTCACCCAAGCTGCCTCCCACTGTCCAATTTCAACCAGCTCCTCCCTATTTGTTAATATCAAATCTAGAACAGCTTCCCCCCAGTAGCTTTCTCAAGCTTCTGAAATAACAAATTGTCTCCAATGCTGTCCAAGAATTTATTGGATTATCTGTGTGTGACAGTCCACCCCCCATGCTTTATGAAATGGACTTATGGACATAAATGTGCATAACTCAAAGGTGCTTTGAGCAAATTATTTCGTGTAACTTATCAATCTTCATGTCTTAATCCGCTGGGTCTGTATATCTTATTTTGGTGTATGTATGATTCTTGTGTGTAAAATTAGACATAGGGAGTAGGGAATACTTTATGGGTTTTAAATGTATGAATGAAAGTCATCAAGGGAGGCCTCGCCTTCTGGGCAATCATATGCAAATAGCCTTTTGTCCTTAAGTGTTAGCAGTGGTTGGTCTGGGGACATCACATGCCTACCCCAACTAGCCAGGTGACTCCCCATGCAAAAAAGGGAATCTTTAAAAACAATAGGAAAGTAGGAGTCTTTTGTTTTTGGCTGGTACACATGGGTTCCCAAACTGGGGGGGGCATGAAGAAATTCTGGGGGGGGGCGCGAGAAGACCCAGCCTCCCCCCCCCAATCAAGTTTTGCTGCCCTGTTCAGTGCCTTTTTTTTTTTTGCTCAACAAGTTTTGCTGCTCATTTGGGGGGGGGGTGTGAGGGTTTTTCAAAAATCAAAAATTGGGGCGTGATGCCAAAAAGTTTGGAGTTTGTAATGAGTTTGTAATGAGTTTGTGTACTGAGGTTTCACTGTTAGAGTTAGCTAAAGCGATTTCTCTTATTTTGAGTTTGTAATCTACTTTGCTCTGCCTGTTTTCACCTATTATCACTTAAATCCTACTGCTTGTACTTAATAAAATCACTTTTCTTTTCTATCAAGCCCAGTGTAAATTATTGCCTAGGGAGCAACCAGTGCTTACCCAAATAATTCATTGGGGCTTTTGATCTCATTTGGGGAGCGGTATCCTAGGAATCTGGGACCAAAACTGCACTCTCCTTGGACTTGAAGAGGTTCGGTGTCTGTGCTGCTTCTTGGAGGGGAGGAGGGAGCAGTGATCTCAGCCTGATGCCTTGGCTGGGGGAGACCAGCAGAGCTGCCCAGCAGGACTGAGTGGTGAGAAACCCCCAGAGAGTGGGAAGGTGAGTGGCAGTGGCTGTGTCAGCACTCCAGGAAGCCCCTCCAAGGGGCCGTCTGTGACCTCACCCCATCACACTGTGCTCTGCTGTGTTAGTTTCCCAACATAGGTCTGGATAGTTGAAGTCCCCCATCTCCACCAAATCCTGCGCTTCGGATGATTTTGTTAATTGTTTCAAAAAAGCCACATCCACCCCTTTTTTTGTTCAAACCAGTGGACATTTCTTTGCTTTCATTTTGTAGTTGTCGGATTTTTTTAATATACATTTTTCAATGCCTATGGATCAAATTGTGTGGTAGAAATGATGGGTTGAAGAAACAGAATTATCCCTTTCCAAACAAGAATTAGCTTTGTCTGGGCGGATGTATTCCTTTTTAAAACATATTTTGCTGCTTTTGTCTTATGGCTCCATTGTATTCCAGCTGCTCAGTGATGGTCGTGTTTAATATTTACTCTATTACTTTTAAAAGGCAGATTTGTGTGACTCTGTTATCCGTAATTTTCCAAAAAACACTTGTCAGTGGTGTATTAACGAACTATTTTTTGTAATTGCCTTTGTACCTGAGGGGACACTCCTCCAGGCACCTTCTGTCCTCCATAGAATCAACTTCTTCGTTTGCTCAAAAGCCCTGTGCTGTCCAAAGTGCTGTCTTCAGGCAGGACATAGTTCCATGGCTCAGACCAGTGGTGGTTATGAAAGCTCCAATGGCACACGCTGCATTTTGCAAGAGGCAAATGTTTAACCTGATACACCGGCCAAGCTATTTGCAAAGACTGAGAATTGAACATATTTCATACTGAATTATCTTTTCAGTGTACGGTAAGCTCTTAAAAATGAAAGCTAGAGAAGTGAATTCTCTAAGAAAATACAGTAAAAATGATTCTTCTTTTTGCTGGTGAGATACTGTAGGTGTTCATGGAATAAATTACAGGAGATTTGCCAAATTAAATACCTCTCTCATTCTCAGGTTACCCTGCTCCTTGGAGAATGTAATGGCAGGACTGAAAATTAAACCGTTATTTCTGAGCAAATTCCTTCTTTTTCTAACCCTTCAGGACAAGACCAGATTTCTTTTCCATTACACATAATAATTTGGGCTAGTATCATTTTCAGAAAAATAGAGCTATGGAAAAATAGACAATCCACATATCCCATTCGGCAAATGATCTTTAACTGATAGCCCTGTAGGCAGATAGAAGAGCTAACTGATTTAAAGCTGTAGTGCAGAAATAAAATTAGCAACTACATTTTTTTCTTCAAAATGAAAGGACATCCTGACAGTTTAGAACAACAACAATTCTTCTGTACCTTCCAGAAGCATGGTGCTCACTGGATTCCTGGTTCTCACTTACAGACTTGGCTGTGAGCGTTGATTCCATGAGCATGAGTGTTGATTCCATCTCTGCTCCCATGACAAAGAGAATAAAGAGTAGGGATGCTTTCATAACCTCTTGCCCAGTCACTCTGTGGGCCAGATTCACAGTCCCCCTCTGAGGCCTGGTGTCCACAAGGAGTTTAAGTTGAATTTAGCTGCATTAGGTTGATTTTCTAAACAATGTATCGATGCCCCCAAGCCCATTCCTCCAACTTCAAGGGACGGTACATTCGATTTTGGTTCTCCTGCTATTTCACAATGAATAGCAGTGAATTCAACCTTGCATGGTTGAAATTCGGGTAGTGCAGACGTAGCGCTGTGAAAGTCGACATTCTTGGTCTCTGAGAGGTGTCCCACAATGCCCCAGTGTGACTGCTCTGGCTAGGACTTTCAATTCTGCTGCTCTCCAGGTAGACAGGAAAAGCCCCAGGAAAATTTGAATTTCATTTCCTGTGTGGCCAGCATGGCAAGCAGCACACGTGACCACAGGACACACCTAGATTTAAAATGCAAGTTTATACTGCAGATTTGAAGCAGGTTCTTATTAACTTGCACATGTATTCATATTCTCCTTCCTTCACCTGCTGCCAACAAAGGGAGATTGACATTTCAAACTAATAGCCTATTTTAGTGCTGATAATTACCAGTGGCATAGCACTGAACTGGTTGTGTTTCTGTGAACCACAACTTTATATGTAGAGTTTTTCTGTTAGTTTGTGGCTCTAGTACGATAACACCTGAGTTTCCTACACAGCATCTACTGCTGTTCATTGACTACAGAGGCAGTTTCTTCTGGAAAATAAAGCAAAACAAAGGTGGGAAATAATTTGCAAACATGATCCTTTCTATTCAGCTGCCCCTGACTCTCAGGATGGTTTTTGCAATAATTTGCCTTCAAAGTCAATAGCTGGTGAAATCAAGAAACAAGATCAGGCTGCATCCCTGGTGCTTTCTCTTAACTGCTGAATCCAAACATTACTCACGTGTGTAAAGTGATTCAGCGAGACATGGACGTCATCAGCTGATAAGACCTTTTATTCTTAGGACACTGAGTGTCAGGCAAAGTTTTCTCCTTTTTCCACTGATGAGCAAACAATGATGCTGCTGTCAGCATGGAAGGAGGAGACAGTGGTAATGAAGCTAATGCCACAACCATGCTACATCTTAGATGGAAAGGACAAGGATCTCAAACACACCCACTGGCAGCTACAGAAATACATTCACTTTCTGTGACTTGTAGTGTAACAGATCCCTTAGTTCCTTTCTTCTTAAGGCAAGGATGGCTTTCCTGTGAGGTTGTCATTGGAGGTGAGAGTAAAGCTGATCTCTCATTCATTCAACATGCTATTAGAAAGGCATGAATGGCATGGTCCAGATAGCATGGATGTATGGCTGTGACCGAGTTCACATACTATGACTACATGCATTGAATTCACTTCTTCCTCAGTTGCACCAGTGCATCACCATTGACTTCAGTGCCAACAAATATTGTCTTACTCACCCATGTCTGTCTATTTGTGTCCTCTGGCCTTGTGGCTTAAACTCTGGGGATGGCTATGCTACAAACACAGCAAGTGATAGCTAGCTGTAATGTATCCACATTGGGGACCAATAGCAGTGAGGCTGCAGCAGCATGCACAAGCTCCCGAACTATGGGAATTACCTGAGCAGTGAGCCTGTGCCAAAGTCCATGCTGCTGCAGCTTCACTGCTATATGTGTCCGTGAGGTAGTGGGGGTGCTGTCTGCTCTGTAACCCGCGGTTCCCCTACGCTGTGATGTGTGATTCCCACTGACTCACCCACATGTGTATTGGCCCAGACACCTAGTCCCAGCCTGAGCAGATAACAAGGCTCTTCCCAGGGGGGAGAGACAAAGGAAGGGAGGTGGAGATGGCCACCTGGCTGGGGGGCAGAGCCTGGGAGCTGGGCAGTCTTGGCTGGGGAAAACATGAAGAGAAGAAACTAAGCTGAGTACTGAGGGTTCAGGAGCCTGTGGATCCCTACCCCAAGGGGTCTAGGGCTGCCTGGCCCTGACTCCTGTAACCACATCACGCCTATGCTGTGCTGTATCCTGGAGAAGCAATACACCCTCTCTGTTCTACTGGCTGGCAGAGTCTCATCTTGCTGCAGACGGGGTGCAGGATCGGGGGGTACCCACCACGCCGCCACAGTGTCCAAGCTCATTAGAGTTAACTCAGGTATAGCCACACAGACTGCAGTTAAAATCCCCGCCTACAGGGGAGCCATACCCACAGGTTGTAAGCTCTTTGAGGTAAGGACCGTCACTTTGTTCTTTGTACAACACCTAGCACAATGGAGTGTTGGTCCATGACTGCAGCTTCCAGGCACTACTGGACACATTAAAATCACAGTGGGGATGCACACTATGGAGTTCACTTTGACTCACTACTGATGAGTTTCTTGTGTGCTACACTTTGGGCTAGTAGAGCAAGAGAAAGGTCCCAGAAAATAAACTCACTACAATATCTTCACAAAGGGAATGCTCTGAGAGTGGCGGCTTCCGGTCTCGCTTACAAATTCCTTTCCATCGACATGCTGAAAACAGTTAGGAAATATTGAACTGCATCTCTCAGTACTCCAGCTAGTTGTTTTTTTTTTTAGTTTGTTAGCTGAAAAATAAATGTTTCAGAGCTAATAAATCCAATTCCCAGATACCGTTATAATTCTTCAATGTAGTCTACCCAAAGAAAAGAGTTTCCCCTGATAATCTTTCAATAACTTGGTGAAAGTAATTACAATGGGAATGTTCACAACAAATAATAAGTACCTCCAGGCAGAACTCACTGATGCCTTTCCGGTACTTGATATAGAAATGTATTGATCTTCAGCAGCTTTTTGTTTATTTAAGTTCTATAGATTTTTGTCTCATTCGTGTCACTAGATCAGCAGACTCAAGTCAGTTCTAGTGTGCACAGCACTCAGATTTGAAAACTTGATTCAGTTTCTAGTCATAGCAGCTATTCATTAGTGCTTGGGAAATGGCTTTTAATAATTAATACAAACAAGTCACGTCTTTAAAATGCAGCTAAGATAAAAATTAGCCTAAATTTCAGCAATATGAAATGAGTACTCTTAAATGGTACCCAGCAGGTTAGTAGTTGAGTGCCTATGAAGCTCATTGAGTCAAATCAAATAATTAAGTGCATACTCCAGTCATAAATTGCTAGGTTAGGATTACATATGATATAATGTAATCGTATGTAATCCTTTTGATATGTTAACCCATGACTACCATTATAACGTCCCTTGCCATTCCTCTAAAGCATCCAGTACTGGCTACTATTGGTGAGTTGATACTGGACTTGAAGGACCATCATTCTGATCCAATCTGGTGACACCTATTTTCTTCACTAGTATGACAACTCAACTAATTATGGAGATATAAAAAAAGTTGCCAATGCATCCTCATTTCTTCTCCTACCTCCTCTCTAAAATTCATTTCCGTTTAGTAATAATGTAAATAATGAAATCATAATAAATGTGAGTCCTTTTGTGTAAATTTCCTGCCTCATTAAGCCCCCGTGTTTCTTTGAGATACTCTATCATTCTACCACCAAACTGACCATCTGTCTGTCTGTGTCTACGTAGTGTTCTCCTGGGTATCTAAGCAATTCCATGACTCACCAACCATGCATGGATATATTATTGACATAGTATGGAAGAAGTCACAGCCATAAACGTATGTGTGTGTGTATTTTTAATATCCCTGAATCCTTTAATTAAAAAAAGGATAAATCACTTGTGTATCACTCATATCCTTATTTGCTTATCTTGCATTCAAGGATCTCATATTATTATTCCTGGGAGTAGAACTAAGACATAGCATGCTGCTACTTCTACGAATAATATCAGTCATTTTAGCAATGCTTGCAGCTACGTGACTATGTGCCTGGTTGTTCAAAAAGATTCTCACTATCTGATGCAGCTCTGATTTTAGTATAGGTTCATTAGAAAGCATGCAGAAGGCTGTTTCCTATAGTCTTAACACACAGGTATCTTCATCTACAAAATTCAGGAAACAAAGGAAAGGCAATTTCTTCTTTATGTACATTTTTCTCTGATGTGTAAGCTGCCCTTACGTTTTGGGCACTTTGATGCCTGAAAATCTACTGGAATAAATTATTAAACTACGAGTTGGAAACCTCTGTCGTGCCAGCCGCACATAGCTCATCAGGATTAATGCCAGTTGGTTTGTTTACCTAAACGTCTGCAGGTGAGGCCACTCACAAAGCTCCAGTTGGCTGCGGTTCACCATTCCCAACCAATGGAGCTGCAGGAAGCAGTGTGGGCCGGGTCATCACATCCAACAGCTCTGGAAATGACGACCCACATCCGCCGGGAGCTGCAGGGTTCCATATCAGTGGATGCTCAGGTAAACAAACTGTCTGCCAGCCTGCCAGCAGCTAACCTTGACAAACTGTGTGCAGCCTGTGGGCCAAACGTTCACCACCCCTGAATTAAACCCTCAATTTGTAAGCACCTGGAGGATAATAGAGTCATAAGGAACAGCCAGTATAAATTTGTCAAAGCTAATTATGCCAAACCAACTAATTTATTTCTTCCAAGTGGGTGACTAACTTATCCAGTAGGGGAGAAGCAGTAGATGTGATATATATTGATGTTTAGTAAAAGGCTTTTGAGACAGTCCCACATGACAGTCTCAGAAGCAAACCAGGGAAATGTGCTTCAGATTAAATTACCAAAAGGTGGGTGCAAAATTGGTTCAAAGACCATTTTTAAAGAGTAGTTATCAACGGTTCACTATTGAATTAGGAGGATGTATCTAATGGGTCCCCAAGGGGACAGTGTTAGGTCTGGCTCTACTCAATATTTTATTAATTACTTGGATAATGGAGATGAGAGTGTGTTTATAAAATGTCATATGACATCTGGCAGGGAGAGCTTGCTCGGACTTGAGAGGATAGGACTAGAATTAAATATTACACTGACATATTGGAGATTTGGTCTGAAAATCAATAAGCTACAATTCAATAAAGACAAGTGCAAAATACCAGATTTAAGAAGGCTAAATCAAATGCAAAAATATGGCATAGGGAATAACTAGCGCCCCACCTTCAAAAGGAGGTTGTGGCATCCCCATCATTGACGGTTTTTAAAACCAGGTAGGACAAACCTATCAGGAATGGTCTAGGTTTACTGGGTCCTGCCTTAGCGCAGGGGACTAGACTTGATGGCCACTCAAGGTCCTTTTAGTCCCACATTTCTATGATTTTGAAAGCCTTGCTTGGAACATTAGTTGCTGACTGCCACTAGAAAGGGTAGCATGAATATCCCTGCAGCTATTTGAAATATATATATATATATAATGGAACAACAACTGAAGATTCCAGAGCACTTTACAGAAGATGGCAAATATCACTACTCAGTTTATAGATGGACAACCTAAAACCCAGAGAAACAAGGATGAATTTCCCAACATCAGGCTGCAAGTTAGTGCCAGAAACTAAACACCATTCATGACTGGCCAGTGCCCTCTCCAATGTGACATGTAGCTCCTGTAAGTATTATGGAATGTCACTCAGCTATGGGCTTGTTCCTCGAAAGCCAGACACAGCCATTATCAATTCTCTTAAGAGCTAGTTGGCAAAATATGTACATTTCACTTAGCTTAGCATAACTGCTCGGGATATTTCCATCTGTGACTAGCAACAGCAGCAATAATCATCTCACTAAAAACAACAACAACATCATTTCTATTTCCCAGAATAAAAGTTGTGTCAATAAATGGAAACAAACAGACACTACAGAAGTACCAAGAAGTCACCATTTAAAAAGGAAGGCAGAAGAGCTAAGAGATATTGCAATTCATGACCACCCAAGAACAGTCAGCCACTTGGAGCATTTGGCTGCTTAAATCTTCTAACTGTTCATAAGGAGCCAGAAGTTGGCAGCTGGAAGTTGTGAAACAGCTTGTGGTCAGACTCACTTAAATAGGCTTTTTAACTAGAGCCATCAGGCAATGCCAGTTCTACCATTTAGAGAGGTTTCACTCTGCATCCAGGTACCAATTTGTTCAGAGTGTGATCAGAAGATTATACTGACATGTTCAGTTTTGTTCTGCCTTTCCTCTAACCCATAGCTTCCCATCATATTTTAGAGGAGGTATTTTTCTAAGCAGCAAGAAGTCTGTGTTTGTGTGTGTGTGTATATTCATTAGCTAACCCTTTGAGCATGTGACGGATATCATGCTTCATCACCAGCATAATAATTGGACCTTTATTATATGCAGTGCAATGACAGAATATCTGTGGACTAGCACACTGCACTTGTACTTAGAAAGTCATATCATGCATGTGCAAGACATACAGATACCATAAATGGGGGCAGTAGAAGAAAAGAGGTATATCATTATTAATATCAGAAGTATGTGCTTTATAAGGGTTAGCTTGTGACCTATCATATGGGTGAGCAATTACTTGGAAGAGTATACCTGAGTCGAGGTGCACCCTAGTTTGGTGTAATAAGAAGGGCTGGATTGCTCATGAGAACTATAAGCAAGAGACAACCCAAAGGCACTGTAGTCTAGAGAGAACTCTGAAGAGAAGAGCTAGGTTGAGAGCTTCAGGAAAAGGATACCTCTGCAGAAGGGAGCAGGTCAGAGTTCCCTGGTTAAGCAGTGGAACCAGGTCAGAAAAGGCAGGAGGACCCTTTGGGTGTCACCTACAGATTTCCCCAGGCTAGAGAGAGCTGCAGATTGAGAGCAGAAGAGGACAATGTCTGCTACTTCTTAGAGCTGGAAAGCTGAAGCCAGAGAAGGGTGAGGAACAATGGAGGGATGACAGCTCCAGGCAAGAGCTAGAGCCAGACCTTAGAATGAAGCAGGGTGGAGAAGCTTCCCAGCTAGTGGAGCTGGGGTGAACTATGGTGTGAGGCATAGTGAGAGATGCAGGAGCCATACCTGCGAGCTGAGGAAGATTGCTGAGAGATGCCAGAGCTGTACTTGGTGCTGATGGATTTCCAGAATTTGAAAGTGTGAATGTATTGTTTGCACTGTGCTGGAGGAATTCTGGTTTGTGACTGCAATGAATTAACCCCACAAAGGGCTACTTATACTCTGAAAGCCATGTGGAGTGGTTTAGAAGACAGGGAAGACTGAGGCTGGCACAATGGTCAGGCCACCGTCTGTCACTGAAGGGTACCCAAGGTGGGGCTGCCCTGTCACAAGCCCCACTGAAGCCATAAAGAGGTATTTCACTTTGCAATCAATGCCAAATAAATCGATAATTAATTATGGTTAAACACCGCAGCAGCATTGCAATACATTGTACATAAGTAAGGCATCATGCATGGATTTCAATGTGTAGAATTTAGAATGTACTATTTCAGACTATTGAAGCTTTCTGAAAAAGCAAACAGGGTCATCCTGCTACTGTCCAATGTCATTTTTAAACAAAGGTCCATTTTGGGGTTTGTGTTGGATTTGGCCTTCAAGTGAAGTGGCATTCAATACACATACATTTTTATAACATTTTTCTTTAGTCACTGTCACCACTATTAAACACTTCTCATTACACAAGTTGAACGTTTACATTGGAAAGTGTTCATTTTCGATCTACTGTCTGACAGGGGTGCTATATCATCAGAAGTGATCTGATACAACTGACTAGACATTAAACATGTACTTAATGAAGACTCTCCAGCCATTTCTCTTAAAAATTTCAATTGGCTATGCAGAGTCTGCAGCATGATCCCACACGTCTTATTTTGTAAATATTAAGACATAGATATTATATGCCTGGTTGCAAATATCAAAATCTGCATATGGAAAGCAGGGGAGCCAACAGCCTTGCTGGGCCCCAGGGCAAAGTGTGTGTGGGAAGGTGGCTCTGCACTTCCTGGGGACGGGGCCTCAGGTGGAAGGGGTAGGGCTGGGGCAGCTATCCCTGAGCATCACCCAGAGTGCCCCAAACCACCCCACGCCAACCCTCAGTGTTGTCTGGGGTGCAGTGTGTGGGACTCTGGGGCATGACACATGGTGCTCCAGCAGCAATTTAAAGGGCTCTGGGCTCCTCTACCACTGTGGTAGAGGCATCCAGGAGCCCCAGGCCCCTTTGAATCACCAGGCCCCAGGGCAGTTGCCCCCACGTCGGTGAGCCTGATTGAAATCCATGTGTAACCCACATACCTCCAGGGTGTGGTGTTGTGTCCTAGCTAGTGGTATCCAGACTACTTAGAGCGAGATCAGTGAGTCTGCTCTACAGCCTAAGCTACAGGCCATGTGACTTCTAGCTCATGCAATAGACGCTCCTCTACAAAGCTTCAGAGGTGCCAAATTCATTCTTGCCCAAAACCCACCAGACTCTGTCAGTGTTACACATGCATGTACCTGATAAAACACTACATTAATGTACTATTTGATGGAATATTCTATATACACACATCATTTGGTATTTCTGCCTCAGGCTACACCTCTTTTGGGAGCCTCGAGCAGGGCCCCATCCCACCTTTCCGAGGGCCTGCTGAGACTGTCGGTTCCCCTGTATAACTTCCTCATCTACCCAGAGTGTGGCAATAAAAACTTTGCATTGTTATGCATATCCTTTGCATATCTTACCAGAAAACCTATTTAACTTTTTTACCATATAATAAAATCAGTGTGGTCAATAGACCTCACTGGATTAAAAAATGTGGTTACTCATTGTGCTTTGGGGTCGTTAGGAAGTTTAATCCTTTCCTTGTATGTCTGTAAGGAGTGAGCCATAAGACATGGAAATGAATAGCTTTTAGCACTACAAGGACAGTATACATGTATATATCCTTAAATAGTTAGGACGCATGAAAACACTGCTCTTTGTGTATGCTGATATTTCTGTGCTTGCACCATTATCACAATCATTTTTCAGTTTGTGGCTCATGTAATGTTTAGTTTTCATGCTATTCTTTTTCAGACTGTGACTATAAATAAAACAGATATCAACCACACATTGTAAATCTAAGTTTTGCTGGCAGAGCCTTTTTGAATGACTTGTAATATAACAGGTGTCTACAATCAGCCCTTGGGAGATTTTTTTGTGAGAAACTGCAAAATTAACCAATTTTGTCAGATATTTTGTAACGCTGACTTTATTCAGGAGGTGAGTTAGCAAAGTACAGCTTTGCAGCGCAAGGACTTCATAGATATTAACAACTAGCAATGCCTCAGAATCATTTACAGCAGCAAAGACCCAAGTTTAACACCATCATAAGCTAAAAAACAATTGGTTTGCTTATGATTTTGTGTAACTCTAAAGCAGCAGGGTGAGTCGCGGCTGAAATTCCTTCCACAGCATATATGAACACATTACATCAGATCGTTTCTGATGCCTGGTACCAAAGAACTCCTGTCCTTTTGGGTTTGTGTAATTCAATATAGGATGGGCAATGTTCAAAGCATTTTTACACTTACTTTTGAGTGAACCACAAACTTAGCATGGGAGGACCATTAACTACCAGAGGTGAAGAGTCTCTCAGAAGCAGTGAGACAAAATGTTTTCCCACTCGCCTTATCACAGAGAGACAGCTCAGATCCTGGTCCACATCTCCCTTGTTGAGAGCTGTATAGGGTAACTTGCTGCCCAGTTTGACACCTTCCTCCATGATGTGCATTGGTAGTCCCCCCTCTACCTTGTTGCTACTGCAAAGGACAACTGCTGAGCTACCAGGCTGTGGAGGGCCTTGAGCGTGCTCTCTCAGAGGATGAATTTCACACCCTAAGTATTACAATCCCTCCTGAATAGCGCTACATTTTACAGACACTCTCTACTAGCTACATTGCATAAATGACTGGAAATATTTAAAATGACTGTCCTCACTTAATTCTTCCTGTAACTTCACTGGCTGCAATGGCTTTCCACCAGGTGCATCTGACCCATTATGCTTAAAGGGAAGCAGTTGAAAATGTAGTCATCATCTGCAATAATTTGGGGAAGTTTAATTATTCTTGGCATTGGTTTGTATTGCACATTGTGACAGCTGACACTATAAGTAGCTTTAAGGTGCTTATCAGGTACAGTTCATTTTCCTTTGGATCCATCCCAAGAGACAAAATGGGGAATAGTTCTTACTGGCCTATATTGATAGGAAAGTTTAGTATAACTATTTGAAAGTTTTAATTGCCTGATTGTGAAGAGTTCTCTGAACAAAGTTTCATCTGTTATCATACTGTAGGCATTTTCTTGAGAATATGTTTCTTTTGGGAAAAAAGACATGAAAAAAGGAGCTAGTTATTATTTCATCCCTTTTGACCTGAGTAGTTAGCCAAATGGTGGTGTCTAGCAGGTTGTTTTGGTTAGGAGGAGAAACAGATGATGCTGAAATCAGATATTTCTTGGATGAAATCCTGTTTATTTAAAAGAACATACAATGTCTTGATTCCAGCTCCTTTGCTCTCTGCTCCAAATCCCTTTTCAGCCAGCACTTAGCCCAAATCTCAGTCTCCAAACTTTTTTTTTTTTTAAGGTCATGTTCACAGTGTCTCTTTTTTTTTGGCTGTAATTTTGGCTTTCTGCTACTTCTGCTTCTCTGGTGGTTTTCTGGCTTCTCTCTCTCACACAGACAACTGCTCCAACCCAACCAATCTTGTCCCCAGGGTTTATCAGATCACAGTGGACCTTGATCAGGACACATGGCTCAGCTTCTACTTGAGCCTCACCTGTGGCCTTGCTTTGCCCAGAGTCCCCCGCTGTTTCAGCTTTCTGGTTCTACAAGAGAGCTGCTTTGTGTTTACATCTAGCCTGAATGGCCGGGGAGGGGAGAGCAGCTCTTAAACCCACCAGCATAACTGGGGGTTAACCCAATTCACAATATATTGTGCTACAATAAGCTTATCTGCTCTCTTACTCGAACACATTTTAATAACCTATCTGTTCAGAGTGTGACTAGTCCACTCCAATTCATCTGAGGAAGTGGGTTTTGCTCATGAAAGCTCATGATTCTATATATTTTGGTACATCTTTAAAGTGCTACAGGAAGACTTGTTTTTAAAGTTATAGACTAACACAACTACCTCTCTGAAATTTTGTGATCTCCCTAGTATTTAATTAACCTGGATTCCGGTTTGGTGCACTATCAAGTTCTGCTTGACAGTTGCAGCCTCTTCACATTGCCTTCCCTTGCCCTTCACATCAAACATAATCTTCTTGCAGCGTTTTCAAAGCCAAAGGCCACCTTAAACCCTCACCTTTTGTCCACAGTCATCTTGTTTCACTCTACCTGCACTTTATCTTTTACAGCTTTTGTCTACCCTCATTTCCCATCCAACCTCAATTCCTCATTTTTGAATGATTCTCTTCACATCCTCAATGTTCATAAGATTGTTATTTTGGGTTTTAAGGTTGCTCAGTGCTTCCCATTATAAGAGCCTATCTTCAGCCATTTGTAATTTTGCCAAAATTTAACCACGCAGGCAGAACACTTCCATGCTTGCTGTCTGCTTTAGGCTGAATTTTCCTGGAAAGTTTAATCTAAAACAGTTGAGCTTTTTCTTAGAATGAAGTTAGAGGATAATAGATTTTTCCCACATTAAAAATATTCTTACAATTGTTCTATTGAAAAGCTGCAGTTCCCCCAATGCTTTGTCAGGAGGTGGCCTTCTACCAGGCCTGTGACATTCTTACCGAGTCTAGCCACATTAGGTCTTTGAAAAAGAGCTCAGCTTGCAGGTGCCTAAGGAGCTGATGGAAGGAATAGCAAGGGGAGGTGTGACCACAGCGTTAGTGCCTATTCCTGCCGGAGCCTGCTGAGGTGGGGTGGGGGGACTCTCACCCTTTATTCTGGTGGCCTGAGCAGGCATCAGTGGTAGTGGTTTTGTGGCAGTGGAATCAATGCCTGTGCTTTCTACCACCACCTTTGCTGGCAGAAAGTGATGGCATTGGCAGAAATGTTGGTGGTAGCCATGAGAATAGATACGAGAGAAAACTAGGGAGCGGGGCAACAATTGCTGGAGAGCCCCCTGCCTCTCAAGGACAAAATCACTAGAGCAGAAACCTCACTTGTGCCCGAGTGGGGGTTAGCTCTTAAGGGCAAGTGACAGGACCAGTCAGCAAGGTGCTGGGGGGAGAGGGAGTGATAAAAGCCTATGGCTAGGGTAGGAATGGAGGCTAATTGCTTACACTAGGCAGTGCAGGGGGGAGTAAATATGAACTGGGACCTGAAACATAAATGAAGGAGAGAAGGGGGATTACAGTAAGGGGGGCAACTGGCTTCTCTGACTGGACTGGGAGTGAGGGGGGTCTGTGTGGGGGCACAGGGAAGCAGGGCTGGGGGAGGCAGGCAAGCTGCAGCAAGGGAGAGAGGGCATACAAACTTGGAAGGCAGCACATTACAAGGAGAAACAATAGATAAGGTCAGGCAACAGCAAACCACAAAAGGAAGTGAACATGCAGTGGAGGGAATGAACCACAAGGAGAAGCTGCAAGGGAGGGGGCAGGCACCGGGAAGGAAAGGAGGCAGAAGACCAATGCAAGATGAGGGGAGAAGGAGGCACATCCCAGTGGGCCTGTAAACAAGGAATATGCCAATGAAGCTGCTGCAGCCCTAAGGCAGGCAGGCAGGCAAACAGCATGAGAGTTGAGGGGGTGGAGGAAGGGCTCTCTGCTGCTTCCCCCAAGTCACCAGTCACAGCAGCCGAACTGTAGGACAGCTACCCCTGAAGCTGTAGGACAGCGACAGCAGCAAAAAGTAATAGAGAGGTAGCAAAAAGGTCAAACTGAGGTTGCACAGATGTGACTGCAACTTTAATGTTCTTAGCATGGTTCACGTGCGTGTTCTAATTAGTTGATGCACAGATTATTTGCCATAAAAAAAAGTCCATCAGTTTGGTGTATGGCCCTACGTCCCACCCCCGTCTTATAGATTTGGCTGGTTAACAGCAGCAAACTAAACTAAGCCAAAAAGACTTAATTTATACAAAATTAAGCTTGTATACAAAAACAAAGTACAAATATTCAAGCTCCTTATTTTAACCATGCGGATGAAATTTAAATAGCTTTTCAACGATCCTTTCTGAACCAATTCTATTTACTCTGAGAATGCCTTGCTTTATGGATGATTCACTGTCACAGGAGACCGTGCTTTCAAAATGAACTGAACTGCAATGGTTTTTTGAGGAGGGTAAAAAATGGTTTAATCTAAGCTGAAGTTTCACATTCTCATGCTGCTGTGGAAGTTTCGAATGGAATGTTGGGTGCAGTATAATGAATACTGTACAGGCTCAGCTTCAGGTGTCAATCCTATTTCTTTTGTGCTATGGAAGAGGAGAGAGGAGTCAAGAGTTATTCAGTCAGTGTGAAATATTAAAGTTCCAAAATTCTATTTAGACTATCAAATTCATACTTCTACTGAATTCCTACACGCTTACTCAAGCCCTTCTCTTTCCAAAGCAAGGTTAACAATAAAAGTGACCATCAGCTCAGACACGTTCTGTCAGAGGAGTCTGACTCCTATGGTGCTTTCAGATCTACTGACATTCTTGTGTCATAAATTAAGGAGTTAACATGAAGCACAAGCTGGAGGCAGAAACTCTGACCATACCACATGAACGAATGTGCATTAAAATAGAATTCTGCCAAATATAAAGTTAATACATGAGTAAAATATGTATTGATCTGGGAAAGTGCTCACTAAATCTCACTATTCAGACAAAGTTTTATTCTACTCAATTTAGTCTTTATCGTGATTTTTGTAGGATCCATCCCTATAGTATCCAAGCAACTTCTGAGTACCTAAGGATTTAGTCAGACAACACCTGTGAGACGGGAGAATTGTCATTTTACAGCTATGGAAACAGAATCACCAGACCCTCAGGTGGTATAAACTTAATTGCTGTCCATGGTGCTATGACAATTTACAGAAGTGCAGGATCTGCCCCAAAGAGAGACTCTGACTTGCCGAAGATCGCCAGGAAGCCTCTGAAAATAGGAAGTAGAACCCAACTGATCTGAGTCGCAGGCCAGTGTCTTAGCTAGCACATCATTCCCATTATTACCTGGGAGTGAGGAGGAGGGGAAAAGTATTATGAGAGAACTGTAATAATTTGTTGTAAACTACATAGTATGTTTTACAAACTAGCAAAGGAATTCTCACAAAACAGTTCATATTAGTGTATAGCATTTATTACCTTCCCATCATTTCTGGTCAATTTATTGATATGACAGTTTTGAAATAAACATACATTTAAAATCTATATGAAGACTATGGTCTTAATATTACAATATTGATTTGATGGTTTGCTCTCTTAATCCACATGCAAGGTTCATCATTAGAATATACTGTACATTTTCCCTCCCCTTTACATGTGTTCATAATAAAGCACAAGTTCCTAAGGTGGAAGGCAATAAGAAGAACTACCACATTTTAAGTGGTTCTTTGACCAAAAATACACCAACTATATATTAAGCCAATGTGTCTCCTTGTAATTTTGATTTACTTACAGTATACAGTGTCGCAAAATATACAGCAGAACTGGCACAACAATAGTGTCCTTTTAGTACAGGAAAATAACCAAAGAAACAGAAAAGACTACAAGTTATAAAAGTTGTATTTGAGAATTACACACTGATTCAAAGTGTTTCCAACACAAATAATACAGGCCATGCACAGTATTTTTGTTAACAGAATCTCCTCAATAGTCCACGAGAGATTTGTTTGCATGCAGCATATTAACAGAAGGTTCACATCACAAGAAAATGAACTTTCTCCAATTATCTTTTAGGTCTGTCTATGTCATCAATTGCTGCTAGCAGTTTCTGTCTTGCTTTTTTGTTGATATGGGATCCCAGACACACATTCACCAGATTGATCAACTGCTTGGTGGAATATTCCTGGCCAAATAAAGCAGATCATTTTATATCAAACTGAATATAAATAACCAGACAAAATATGCAATTAAATAAAAAAACTGATCGACTTTTCAATGTATAAAAACTCTTGGTACACATACACACAAATTTAAAGCTGCTAGCTTAGCCAGATCTGGATAATATTCATGTAGTAGTAAACAAAACAGTGTTTTGCTACATGGCAGATTATAATGGAAAATGCTTATAGTTTAAGAGTGTGTGGGACAGAAAATAATTTTTTGAATACTTAAACATCTTAACCCACTTAAAATATATTTTCCATGCTTTTTAAAATAAATGCAAACTGGATAAACCTTTAATACAATTGCAAAAAAATTCTAAAGAAACAGTGACTAACAAATTAATGACCTGTTTCTTTTGACTTCTTACTTCCACTTGGCTTTTATTTAATATTTTAGCAATAAGACATTCAACATTAGTTTTACTAGATGATGAACAAATTTTAAAAATACTGTAAACATTTTAACAGAACTCTTAATACCTGTAAAACAGATTTGCCAGAATTCCCCTTTATTTTGTTTTAAAACAGATTGACTCCAAAATGTAAGCACCAGCAGATACAAATGAGAATTATTCAATGTAAGTCAACAAACGACAGCTTTCTAATTCTCATTGCTCAAGTTAGATGAAAGCAATGCATTTGCCTAAGTAAAACAAACTTCTAGATAGACTTAAGTAATCCTGAAATACAGATTCAATGTATCATTTCAAAAGACTTCTCATCCTAACAGTGTGTGGCCCCCCCCAAACAGTCCTGTTATTGATTGTTTAGACTGCAGGAGTACCCAGTGTGCACTAGACACTATCAAAACAGAGACAAAGAAATAGCTAAGATAGTACTTTGGATTCTGGCCCAGCATTTCAGAAGAAGGAAAAAACTCTGTTTTCCCTCCTTTTTTTTTTTTTTTGCTTTATTACTTACGTTTTAAAATCCATTTGCAGAGACGGAGAAACTAAAATTTATAGCCTAATTATAAACATTCATTTTTGGATGATTAATTGATGCACTTTATGTTCCATGAAACTTCTCAGATGTCTTAAACTTTATTAAGGGATGGAGACTAATAATGGGACAGAGCTTTCCACAAAACTGGCTAATCTGCTTCCATTTGTTTCCAGAGTTCCAACAGCAGCACATAATGGACTTCTTTGCATATCACTACCCATTCTGCTCCTCTAGCCCACAGCTATTTAAAATCTGTTCTGCTGTGTGAACGATAGGAATTCACTCAAAAAGTCCCATTTGTCAAATTCTTTGCTAGGTACCTCATGATCCAAGATTGTGGAAGATTTTCCTAATTTTTTAGTCAACATATGGTAATTTTTCTTGATCATAATACTGTACCAGGTTCACTTCCTCAGAAAAAGCTGCTGTCTCTACTAACGAGGCTGGAATGAGCAGGCAGTGTTTGACTGAAACACCCCCAACAACCACTGATGATCATGCTGGGAGAGGATTCTGTTCACTCACTGATGAATTTGGCTCGTTAACTCACTTGGACAGGAGAATGGCTCTTTGAAGGGATGCCATTTGTAAAGTACTTCAGACAGAGCGCCAACAGGCTTAGAGGCGTGTATGGTTATATAACTGGCTTGAGAAAAACGTACATTCAAAAGTTGTCATGTACCGTATGAGATGGAGGAATTCTGAAGAAATGTTGGGCTCGCATAGTGTGTCAAGAATTAGCAACTGAAAAGTCCTAACAGATCATTCCATCTATCCCCCACTCTCACTAGTGCTGGTTTGTCCTTCAGCATACTTCTGTTAGTGTATTGCCCAGTCTGGTTATAAATGAAGGAGTTCTCAGCCCTTCCCATGGAAGTATACAACTTTTAGATTTGTCAGGAAGATTACCCTGATATTCAGCCAAAGTTTTCCCTTTCTTATTTGTATCCCCTTTCTTCTGCATATACACCCTTAGCCCTTTCTAAGCATTTCCTCTACTTCCTGTTCTGACCCTTGAAATGTTTTAGACTTATGCAGTCACTATTTAGTCCACCAATCATATTTCATTGTTTCAATGCTTCTTAAAGAACCACACCCTCTTCTTCCATCAGCTGTCTTTGCTACTTTGACAGCAGCATTCTGTGACCAGTTGTAACAGACTCAAAAGGAAAAGGAAAGAGTTGATACTGACTGGCTGTTACATCCCTGCCAAGTGAACACAGAGTGCTGTATAGGATGACCATGCACATCTGCTCTCAGTCATCTTGTGTGAGAGTACCCAACGTGTTTTATTTTGTTGTCCATCGTAGTTGGTTAGGGGCGCTTCAAATTACAACCATCAAGATGATCCCACATCCTTTCAGTTGGGGAAAGGCTGGCACTGGGCCAGCATGGTGGAGACGGTCAATGTCTCCTTAAGGTCGACAGAGAACCATTACGTTGTAAAAGGCTGCGTGAGACCTTTCTCCAGGAATCCAACTTTTAATGTTGACCAGTTTACTAACTAGTGACAGGCCTATTTCTAACTCCACATATATGTAATGGTTACTGAGCAGGTGGTGGTGAGACAACAACAGTTTGTGGCATCCTCAGATGTCCTCGACACTGGCAATAAGGCTTTATAATTGGGAGTGAAGTAGGAGAACCACACTGGCAGTATTATCTGGCCTTCACTGCCTAATAATGGATACAGGGAAAATGTCTGTACATATTCAAACATAACTGCCACCTAGGACATCATTAATTTGAAGGGTATTTTAATGCATCTGTGAACTGCGTGGCTTGAGTAGCACTTACCTCTTTGCAGGATTGTAGGGAGCCAGTGTGGGCTCCCTCTGAGCCAGAGGTTGAGGAGGCACTCTCTATGCCTGCGTGGGCAGAGGCAGACCAAGCTTACTCCACCCCTAGGAAGTGGAGGAATGGAGCAGGAAGTATAAAAGCAGGGCCTCCATTGGGGAAGGAGTCAGACACAGGCTGCTCCCTCCAGACTCTGCTGTTAAACGCAGGGAAGGAGAGACATGTGCCCTGCTCATTGCCACACGCTGACCCTGCTGTCGAACCAGGTGTCACCCTGGACTTTTAGAGGCCCGAGGCTGAGGAAGAGCTGGAGGGACTACCAGCGGCTAAGTACCCAGACAAACCTGAGGAGCCTGATCAGGAGCTCGGGTAGGAAATAGTCCAGGGGGGTTAGTCTGACAGTTTTGTGGCTTAACAGACGGTCAATGTGTTGTGGGAGGATCCCCACTGACATGGTGGTGAGACACCGCACCACTGTTAGCGCGCTGGGCTGCCAACCCCTACCTGATATTCCCCTACTCCTACAAACCCACACCTGATATTCCCCTATCCTTGCCAACCCACACCTGATATTTGTTTAGTACTCATCATTATGAAATGTGGACAGCTCTCCATATTGTCTATCTGTGAGTATGTGTTTCTATGTATTAAAGAATTCTAATAGAAAATTATGACACTTGGATACAAAAAATGACTGAAGCATATCTGATGATCCATGTGTGCAATGTAAAATCAGTACACACACTAGCCATGAGCATATTACACAGAATATAGTATAATTAATGTGATACCACCGACCATGAAAAAAAATCCTCATGATAAAAAATATACCAAAATTCAAGTCTTACCCTATGCTCCTTGATCCAGCGCTCCATGTCATTTTCAGTCAGATAGTAAGCTTTAATGTAGGTCTCCACAAATTCCTTATCCGGAATGGGCCTAATGTCCGTTAGTTTTTCTAGCTTCATTAAAAACTGTTGGAAGTCCAACTGCATCAGGGCACGCCCTTCATTGCTACACTTCTTGACATTGGCATAACTAAAATGGGTAACAAGTGAAGAGAAATGACTAAAAGGTAGTGAACAATATCTGGGATTCATTAGTATCTTTGTCCTTAACAGCATAAATGTGGACACAATTATGGTTCTGACTTGAGGGCAAAGAGTTCTCTCCCTCGGTCTTCCTGATGCAAAATTAGTTTCACTGTTTATTGTTTTATTACTGTGGCACCTAGAAGTCCCACTCATAGATCACTGAGCTTTTCAAACAGGACAGACAAACAGTTCCTGCACCAAAGAGTTTATAGTGTAAAGATTAGACAAGAGACAATAGGCGGGTACAGACAGAGAAAGGGGAACACCAGGAAAGAATGAACAGTATTAGCCAGTGGTCTCAGCACATGAACAGCTTAACCACTGTTAAAGGTTGTTTTGTCTGGGGTGGTGTGTGTGTGTGGGGGGGGGGAGTTGTTTGGGTTTTTTTGGTAGGCATCATGGGAAAAGCAAACTATACGGCAAAATCTGGAGGAGGATAATGTGGTAGCTTCAGAGATATTTACAAGAGAGCTCCTCCAAGTGTAGAGGGCAGCATGGGAGACACCACAAAGGTGCCAAGAGGGTGATGGAGGGTGGCACAGTGGGCCAGTCAGACGCAAGAGTCAAGCTGTTTATGTTGCGTGAGAGATGAGAGGTAGGGTAGCGATAGGTGACGAAAATGAAAACAAACAACTTATGTTTGATGTAACAGCGAAGCAGCAACCAGTGGAAGGATTCAAAGAGAAGGTAACATGGTCAAAGTGACAGTCTGGGAAAATGGTCTTTACAGCAGCAATATGATGAATTCAAGACAGGCGAGACTAAAGCATGGTTTTAATCTGAATGGAAGAGACAGAAGAGACTAAGAAGTTAAGGAGAAGATTAAGGATGAGATGAGAGTGGGTGTTAAAGGAGATCAGGAGATGGGTTGTAAGTTGGTGTCACTGGGGCAAGTAGAGGGTATTAAAGGAGAACAGACAAGAAACTTTATATGAAATGGGGAAAAGGAGGCAAGTGTTCCAGGAGGGGAAGGTCATGTCATATTTTGTCAATTTTCTCTTAAAAGAAATCAGTGGGATCCTTTGCAGAAAGAGAAATGGAGGCAGGAGGAGGGGCTAATTTGAAGGGATAATGAAAGGCAGCAAGAAGGCAGCTGGGATTGCAGGTGTGGGATTCAATTAATTGAAAGAAGTAAAGTTGTTTAGCAAGGAAGATAACAGAACTGAAAGACGAGAGAATGAATCTGCAGTGTAAAAAATTAGCCTGGTCATAGGATTTCTGCAAGAGATACCCTGCAACATAAAAGGAGGGGGATGATCCAGGGCTGGGGTTTAGCTGGGAAGACTTGTGATGGGAAGAAGAGTTATGGCTGGAGGACAGGAAAGAATGGAGAAAAACAAGTCATACTGACAAAGCAAAGGGAAAGAAGGGCAGGAAGGAGAGGGCTGAGAGCAAATGAGACATCAGTGCTGTAAACTGGAGTCAGGGAAAGGCTGATTGAGACAGTATGAGGGTGAGGTTGATGGACAATGCTGAAAGAGGCCGTGTAATAGAGAGGGGATGACCAAATCAAGTGAATGGCTTTTTGGTGAATGGGAGAATTAAATCAGGGCAGCAGGCCAAATGAGGTGGTGAGAGTGAGGAGAGGTGGAACTATGGGATCAGATAGGTCATTAACGGCAAGCCCCGCTCACCAGCCGCACGGTTCTGCGCTCTGCGCAGATCATTCTGAGCGTGCGCAGATCGCTCTGCGCTGGCTCTTCTGGGGTGTAATCTACTTGCCCCGGGCGAGTAGATTAAACTATTTGTCGAGCCCTGGTCATTAACATGGAAGATGAAGTTACAGAGGATCAGATGGGAAATTGCAAGGTGAAGAAGAGAGCATCAGGTGCTGAAATCAGAAAGGAAGACTGATAGGGAGGAGCTGAGTGGGCACTGACAGCAACTTGGAGGGATCAAGGAGAGATGAGTTAGATGCAGTGGTGTTCAAAAGAAGAGGGTTGGGGGAGGAGGAAGGGAGAGATTGGAAGCAGAAGGAATGGGAATGGTGAAGGCCAATATTCCCACCACAGTCTCATTGGGGTAAGGATTGGACTCTCTAAGCAATAACACCTGAAGAAGCAATGTCAAATGCTTGAAATAAGCTATTCCGAAAGAAATACTCCGAAATAGCTTATTTTGAAATAGCGTGTCTACAGTACAGGGACACCTCAAAACTAGTTCAAGGCAGGCTTCCCTAATGCGGATGTGCTACCTCGATTTAGAGCCCCAGGAGGCACTGGGGAGTAACTACTTTGAATGGCCTGGGGAGGAGCTATTTCAAAATACCAGCAGTGGAGTGTCTACACTTCTGCTATTCCAAAATAGCTATTTCAGAATAGGTGTTATTCCTCATGGAATGAGGTTTACAGAAGTCGGAATAAGCCGCCCGTTATTTCTAATTTCATTTCGAAATAACGGACTTGCTGTGTAGATGCTCGCATTATTTCAAAATAATGGCCGTTATTTTGAAATAACACTGCTGTGTAGACGCACCCTCAAAGCCAAGAGATGGAGGTTTGTGGATGACTGTGGTCCTCTTAGAGGTGGAGTGGATGTTCCAGGGGTAGCTAGAAAATGAGAGGATATAGAAGGATTGGCATCAGGGTAGGACAACTGGTATGAGAAGAGCTGTCGTGGCAGTGGCAGTAATGGGCATGGAAAATGGAGAGGACTGGTAGGGAGATAAGCCCTGAGCTGAAGAAAAAGTCACCAGAGGTGAAGATAGGAAGATGCAGATGTGAGACCTAGGTTTGTGCTGGAAAAAGATCAAGTTGAAAAAAAGGAGTGGATGGTGCTGGTGAGAACTATAAACAGGTAAGAGTACCGAGGAAGAGAAAATACAGCTAGCAAGAAGGAACAGAGGAAGGCAGATATCATGATGCAGAACAGAGGTATGTTGAAAGCCATGGGGGAGTGGACAAGAACTCAAACAAATCAAAACGTCAGAAGACATGCTCTTGGCCCCATTGCCAAATACAAGCTAGCTGCCCCCAGTACAAGCACAGCCCTTCAATCACAGTCTCTGTTGCGAGTGGGGGGAATGCCTGAGACACTCACTTGTCTTCCTATCTCTTCCTACCAGAAACAATAGTGGATGAATGGGTTGGAAGCTTCTTGCTCCCATCACATCTTAGTGGCACCACTAGATTGGTCTTCAGGATGGAACTCTGTCAGCAAGTGCCCATTCCTTTCTTCTTCCTTGCTTGGGCATCACCAGACGGAAGCACAGCAATCTGGCTACCATTACAGTACATATTTCTATGAGATACTATTCTGTGTTGATCTTTTCTCCTCACTATTTTGCTGAAGTATGGTCCACTCAAACTATTTGAGAAAAGGATGTGTCTTATTTTATGTCCACTGTTTTGGACACTGGACAATGTCAATTGTCAGTAACAGCCACAGGTTTGTACATCCTCAAACCTGATAGGATATTTTAAGGACCAATCCTATAATGAACTCCATGAAGGCAAGTTCCTGTGCCTATAAAGAGCTTTGCTGCCATCAATGAAGCTATCACATGCAGGTGCAGGAGTTCAGAGTGGAGTTCATTATTTTATCAAAACTAAGGCAAACATTGCCATTAACAAAGTATTTACTGAAGACTAATGTTACAGATTACTAATGCTTTAATGGACCACTTACCCTTCCACAATAGTTCTATTGGCTAGTCGTATACAATGCTCCCAAAGAATATTTGACACTGGCAATGGAATACGAACTCTTTTAGACACCTCATTCAACCTTCTGTTAAACTGTTCAAATTCCTGGTCAAATAAAAGAATATATTGTTCTATGAGCATAAAAGAAGGATTACATAGTGCATTTATCTAGCAAGGGGGGAAAGATGAAGAGAGATGAACCAGACAAGGTGTAAGAGAGAACATAAGGAAGCAAGACAAAAGAAAACAAGAGGCGCTTAATGTAAAAAGGTTACACTGATAAATATAATAATAACATCGAGAGCATGCAACTTTCTTTTCATCTACTGGTAAATCATTTACAGAACTTCTTAAACTTCTAAGTGTGGATTTAGCAGCTTCATTTTAGACTCTGAAATGTAAAAGTTCTGTTCCTAATATTATGAAACCCAATCTAAAACCAGCACAAAAAATCCAATGACGATATCTTAATTCCTAATCAACTACCAACTAATCAACTGTGTCACCTAACTCTGAAAGAGTAGAAAGGAAATGTCATAGCATTTTTCATTTGCAGTGAACATTTGACACCAGATAATTCCAAATTACTTTAAAAGTTTTACCCATCCATGACTCTTCATTCACCACTGAAGTCAAACCAACTCTGGGGCAGCACACAGCTACACTATGCAACACTGTAGGTTGATAAGTACAGAGTTACTAATATGCACCATCAATGGCTATCTGGTGACTTTGGTGAAATGAGCTGTAGGTCTCATGGTGGTTCTCAGGAAATAAGTGGCTCAATTTTTTTTTAAATCTGCTAATATTTGCACCAAGTGTCAGGTTCATAAGCATTAAAGGAGCACTGACTGTGAACTATCCCACAATCCCAGAGTTAGTTTTTTCATGATCAGCCCTGATGTGGTAGGGTGGGGAAAAGCTTGACAGCAGCTGCTCATACTATTCTTAATCTATGGTTAAATAAGGGCTTTGTTCCAGGGCTGTTAATTAACGCTTCTTACAAATGCAAACAAATTAAGAAATAAAACTACAGAGGGAATTTTAGTAGAGAGACTGAAATACACACAACTGGTATTTGGCTAGGACAAATGAGCTAAAATCATTTCCACAAGAGCAACTGAGGCACCAAAACATTTTCCCCTTAAATGGCAAACTATCTACACTCACAAATGAAGAAATGAGTATTACTCCATACTGGTGAAACACCTGGGAAGAAAACAATTAATTTATCTACTCTCCTTAGAAGTATACCTACACAGTGAATAACTGGGTAGAGACATCTGCAAAATCTGTTGGCTTCATATCAGGTCAGGGGTGGGCAATAATTTTTGGTGGGAGGCCACTCCAAGATTTTGGAAAGTGGTGAAGGGTTGCACTTTTCTGTGAAGGAGATGCGGGATCTAGGGTGGAGGTTGGGTGCAGAAGGGTGCACAGGGTAAGGGACTGGGGTGCAGGAGACAGTGTGAGGTCTGAGAGGGAGTTTGGATGAAGGAGAGGGTTGTGACCTGGGTCAGGGGATTTGGGTGTAGGGTATGGCTGCAGGAGAGGATTCTGGCCTGGGGAAGGGGCTCCAGGAGGAGAAGCAAAGTCTGGGAGGGAAATGTGATGTGGGAGAAGGGGAAAAGGAGCTGCAGACTGCAGAGGGTTTGGGTGGTGACTGGGGCAGGAGACTGGGGTGCAGGGTCTGGGAGGGTGTTTGGGTGCAGGAGGATTGTGGCCTGGGAGAGGAGTGTAAGAGGGGGTACAGGGTCTGGGAGGGAGCTATGACCTGGGGCACAGGGGTGCAGAGGGTTTGGATGGTGACCTGGGGGAGGGAGTTGGGATGCATGAAGGACAAGGGTGCCGGAGGCAGGCTCTGACTGGGAGGCGCTTACCTAAGCCAGCAGCCCTGCAGCACCCCTCCAAGGCAGGCTGGGATCCCTGCCTACTGCAGCCCCAGATCACTTAAAACTGCAGGCTTGTTCCCTCCACGTGGCTCTCAGCTCCTGGAAGGGAAAGAGGCTTATGCTGCCCCCATCCTCCAGGACATCCCCCTGGTTGTTTCCAGCCTATAGGAGCTGAAGACTGGTCTAGGGGCCAAGAGATCACACAAAGCCTCCCCCTCCCTGCAGAGCAGAGAGCCACATGGACTATGCTTTAAACCACAGCAGCTGCGTGCCCTGAGAGTCCCAGCAGGGTGGTCCACAGGATGGATCCGGTGACTTGGTGGGCCAGATCCAGCCCCCGGGCCATATTTTGCCCAGCCCTGTATAAGATTCTCAATATCAGTGCTTGTAAGATGACAACCAGTAGAGGGAGAAAAGAGTTCTCTCAACAATTAAATAATCACCCAAAAGCTACACTATGCAAACTATTTTTAGTTCCATAATGCAGAGGCCGAAAATGAATAATATTGCCTTTATTTTTGTCCTGAGGCTCAAATACAGCAGCAATTCTGTGGTTTATGGAAGCTATTCCACTTCTGAAACATAAGCAGAAAAATTCCCTTAAAAGGACCCAGTTAAAAATAAACAGGACAACAAAGGCAAATTGCAAAGATTTATACTCATCTTACACTGCTATATTCTCACTTTTTTCCAGTTAATGGAGAAAAGTGTAGAGGTGTCTGTTACAACGTGTAGACGCTACATTTTTATAAAATATACACCAGATTTCACAATTCACCAGATACAAAGTCTTCCAAATTTTCTTTAACAAGCTGAGAAATGCTTCTGACATTAACACTCTAATTACTATCTAAAGACTCATATAATTTAAAAAACTGTTACTGTGAATATATATTTAAAGCAAAGTATAAATTATGCTGTGCTGTACGTGGAAGGAACTCCTTCTGAGCACTAACACTAGATTATATGTAATAAAGAGCCTTTGGCCATTAAGACACCCATTTCTCATCAGCATTTAGAGGAAGTTGGATGCTTAATTTACTTATGTTCCTTTTAAAATCCAGCCTGTATCTTTACATTAATATCGGATATATACATATTCTTGCCCTGTCTCTAAGGGACCAAGCAGGTCATCTTATTTTTTTTACGGTTACTTGCAGGACTGGTTTGCCCTACAGGATCTATGGTAAATGTCTGATGATATAAGCCCTCAAAAGAATAATCTAATACTCTAGATGTTTCCAGGAAAATATTCACCTTTAAAAGAGCATCAACATATATATTGTGTTGTGACATGATCTCCTTCACATCCCATTTCACATTAGCCATGAGGAGTAGCATCTGTTCATAATCAATAGCTTTAGCAGCTACAATCCAATATATTGGTTTTCGTAGTTCATTGGCAGTTGACACAGTCTGAAAGAAAAGATAAACAGAATTAGGTGTAACAGAACTTATTGCTAAGACAAAGTAATGTGTGACAATATCGTGCAAACACCCCCACAATATAGCACAAATTAGGAAATTTCAGTTTAAAAATGAATAGTGAATGGCAGAAATCTGACCTGAGAGTAGAATTGCTGGAGAAAGGGTTTCTTGGCGGCAGGCATCACAGCATCAAGATGAGACTGAAGGAACTCAAACTGCTCAGCCAAAAATACCCTAAGGAAGCATATAAAATTAATTGTAATCTGAGTACAATATTTAAGAGGCATCTACTTTTCAATTCTTTGCAGCAAATGCTCTTGCAAGTAGTCCAGACATAAAAGCTTATTTGAAAGCTTTTAGCTTTAAAAATATCCCCCTTCCCCCCCAATTTTTATGTCATAGTATGTTAGGAACTCCTAACTCAGCATTTTATACTTTTGCTCCTTTTCATTCCCAGGTGTTCATGGTAGTTCACACATAAATCCTAATCCAAAGCCAAATGAAGTCAACGGAAAGATTTTCAAGAACTTCAGTGCTTTGGATAAGGCCAAAATCCTTGCTACTTATTTTAGAATTGAAAGAAATCCCCTCCTTTTCCCAACCAAGCAAAAAAAATAAGTCTATATTACAAAAATGCAAGCACACATTCGTTTTGGTTGTATCTGTAGTAAATTAACTAACTCCAACTTCTCTTTCACACATTCTGCAAAAGGCTAAAAGCACTATACATTGTCACTGACATAGTCAAAACAGTCATGTTTCCAAAAGTGTTTTCAAAATTCTGTTGGAAAACTGTTGAGTCATAGACCTTAATTTTCAATGCTAAATGAAGTCAAGAAAAAAACCCTCAAAGAAGAAATGCTTTTTCTCTTTGGAAAATATTTGTATTTTAAGCATATTTCCCCCTTAAGAAATATTAATGCAAAGAAAAATTCCTACTGGAACACTTTTCTGGCTTTTCCTTGCTATTTTTCAAAAGAACTATTCACATTATGAGTTAGTCGTTAAACTACATAAAGACCATAAAAATTAAATTAAATTAAAATTGTTTTCAGAATAAAAAAATAACATTTCATCACTGCACATAAACTGATAGATGTGGGTTATTAATCTAGAACAACAACATGATTTTAGTCATTATACACACACACACACACAAACTTTCAAGGATTGTCTCCTTTTTCACTGAAAATAACACTATTGTTGTTGTTGTTATTATTATTAAAATATTTGCCAGGATCCTGAAATAATTTTATATCGCATATTTAGTAGTGAACCACATTTATATCTTTAAAGGTACATTATCAGGTCAAAATCTTCCAAGGACATTGCTTTTACAGAAAAAGAAGTTTCTTTTCCACTCTTTTCCCTCTTATTTCCACTGCAAATATTTTTAATTAAACAAAAACAAACAAAAACCTTCTCACTGTTTGCAATCTAAACATTACAGCATTTTGCTAATGCATTAGAAAATGGAACTGATTAAGGGCGAACCAAAAAGCCCCTGACTTCACTGATAAGGCTGAGATTAATGCAAAAAATAAACAAAACCACTAAAAATAATGAAAAGATAATTTGTTTTTAAATTTTGTTTACTAAATAAAGTACAGGAATCAATTTTTTCATATTTCTCACCTCACTCTCTAAAATTCTCATCACTTCAACTATAAATAAATCACTTCACTGAAGTATGTGATTATCTTTTTATAATTAATACAATTCTTCCATATACTATATGAAACATCCCATACTTAAGTGAGCATCCCATTTTACTACAATGCAGAAAACTTTAATTTTAGATTTTATTTGAATATTACGGATGATTCAATCATCCTATTATTTTTAAAATCAAGACTGAACATTCTTCTAAGTATACTAGGAGGCTGTGTCTCCTGCTTGCTACGCTCGCCAACCCCTCCTCTTACGGGGGGGGTGGGGGGGGGCAGACAACCCCAGCTCTCACCCTAGCTACCCGGGGAGAGCCATGCTGCAGCTGTCCCAGCCCAGGCCCCTTCTTCACTCCTCACCCAGGCCTCTGTGCCAGCCGGGGATCCTTCCCCCAGATTCCCAGCTGTGCTAGCCCGAGCCCTTTCTCCCCACCCCCACTGAGCCAGGCCCAGTCTTGCTCCCAGTATCTGGGCAAGGCTGGGCTGCAGTTGCGCCATGCCAGGCCCAGACCATCTCCTGGTGTCTGGGGGAAGTGGCATGCCAGTCCCGGCCTGGCCCTGCTCCCAGCATCTGGGGAAGGCCAGGCCATGGTCATGACGCACCAGGCCAGCCCTGCCCCCGGTGACCAGGGAAGGCCAGGCTGTTGCATGCCAGCCCAGCTCTCCATGTGGCTGCCAGAAAGAGCCGGGCTTGCAGTGGGTAGAGATTGGATCCTAGGGCTTTGCCCACCCGTGCCTACCCCCTAGCCTCTGGATGCTGTGATGTGATGGCGTCACTTTGTCATCCCACAGGAAAAACTTTATATATATATATATAGAGAGAGAGAGAGAGAGAGAGAGAGATATTCCCTAGTTCAACCACAAATTATCTGATTAGCAAAAAACTGACTGAACTTCTACATAACACAAATTGAGGAATTTCAGACTAGGTGAACATATTGGTTCCATCAGGTGTAAACATGTATCAATTAATTTACTTATAATTTATTTGAAAAAGAGCAACCTCTGTATCATCTTTATGACTTTAAGATGACCCTCTCAAAAAGACAGGCAGTGACCATAATTATTTAAACTCTTCATGGACTTACTTGCAGTAACTTTTAAAAAGGTGGTTTATAGTAAGTAACTTACAAAGATTCCGTAGCTACCACTCTCTCTGCCAAACCATACAAAGTATTGCCAGATGTTAAAACTACCAGATGACTGAGATGTGGGCTCGGCACTTTCTCTTTTCTTTCTTCAACAGCTGTGAGGGTACCAGTGGTATCAGCACAGACCTCCTAAAATGAAAATTTAAAAGATTAGTATTCCAATCAATTGTAAAATATGAAATGTCAGCATCAAACGAGAGTTGAACTAAATTTGAAAACTAATTGTCTCAGGGTATGTGTGTTAAGCTATAAAGCCTCTGAATACTAGGTTGCAAATGAAATCCAGTCCAGATCAATAGTGACCATAGTTGTTACCATTAAAATCTGAAGAAGTGGGTTGTGTCCATGAAAGCTCATGATACCATCTATATGTTTTGTTAGTCTCTAAGGTGCTGCAAGACTATTAGTTGTTTTTTTTAAGTTTTGCCATTAGAATGTTATTTAGTATCCCAGACGAAATGACTCTTGTCTCAGTCCCATTCCTAGTGGACCAATACTCAGGCCACAGAAACAAATACATTTTGCACTAAATGCTGCAGTTTTATCCATACACACTTTGACTTAACTGACTAGAGAGTGAACCAGCTTCTCACCCCTAGAGACCATCCGACTTTAGACATGAGAAGGAAAAGTGTTGGGAAGCTGACACTCCTGCCGCCTGAGCTGTCTGTTCCTGTTTGGTGGATAAATGAGGGAGTTCACTCTTAAGGTTGTGATTTTCACCTGTTACAAAATTTACGGTCTTTTGAAATAACTTGACCTTATTCTGTAGGAATTCCCATCCTGCAGAAATCTCATCTTCATATTACTTAAGGGGGGAAAGCAGAAGAAAAATACTTTGCTCATATAAGAGTGTAAGTAGTATTCACCAAATTTCTCACTACGCAGCACGATGCTCAGCTGGTACCTGACTCAAGACAGGAAAATAGTTACACAGGTATCTAATTGCAAAACTCAGGGCCTGCCTAAACTGGGACACTCAAGAAAACTAATCCAAATCATCTTTCAAAGTGGATTTGTAACCTTAATTGATTTTTATCTAATTCACAATGTGAACTAAACTAGATTTAATTAAGACCACTTTAATTCTGAATCAGAGTGTCCAGACAGGGGGTTAAAGTAACATAGCAAGTTAGGGATAATGTAGGCAAAAAGCTGCAATTTTATCAAACACAAAAATGTAAACAAATAAAAGGAAGGAAATGAATATAGTCTTTGTAGTACAGGGCAGCTATGGCTGACTGGACCAACCATGAGCCACACTTTATTCTAACAGAATGCCCAAGGTGAAGATGGCTATGCAAACAGAGATATCTCTCAGCCCACGGAGGCCTAGACATATGCAGCTTGGACTACAGTCTACACTTGCCCTGCTACTGGGGTGTATGTGTTAGAACTACTAGGGAGACTGAAGAGAGTCTCTGCCAGTGAGTGTTCTGGTCACAGGTACACACTGAAAACCCATACTTCTGTAAGATTCCCTCCCTACCATGCAAGGCCTTAATGTTGAGTAAATTATCTATCCTACAACATTTACATATATCTACAAGTTATATACTCCCATAAATGTACTATAAACAGGTAGAAATCTGAGTGTGATTGTGGCTGAACTCAAACCAGACATATAATGCCAACTAATTAACCTGTGTGTGCATTTATTGCAATAAGAATAAGGCACACAACCACTCAAATTCCCATCCAGACTTTAGGGCCATAGAGAAAATGGTAAAGTAACCCTACTAGTAACCACTGTGTTCACCATTATCCCCCAAAACTAATTATTTTTCTCCAATAAAGAGTACAAATGTAAGAGAGGCACTGTTATTGGTTCCTGGAGAAGCTATGGTCATCCTGTTCTGTGAATTACATACAGTCCCTGGCCCATAATGAAACAAACAAAATGCAGTAATATCTCCCAAAGATATTGCAGGAAATTGCCCCGTCATAATTAGTATTTCAGTTTATCAGTTACATGAGTAATCAATGCTGATACGATAATATTGACTATTAAATATATTATGGTAGCACCCAAAAGCTACAGAGAGATACAGTCCCCACCCAAAGCCTCCAGCAGACACAAAGAGTTAGAGATAGTCACACAACACACAAGCTGTGACATATTATATGGAATACCTTTGAGGATATTCTATCAATTTTATAAATGTTATATGCAGTGTTTCCTCCAAGCTTTGAAGAATCAATTAATCAGCACCGCCCAGTCAGAGGCTCAGGGCTGACTGATCACCTGTGAAGCTGTGCTACCACGCAGCTTAGAGGGAACACTGTGTATTGGTTCGTGTTTTATTTTAGCTGTCTGGTAATTTCCAATAGTGATAGAAATGTAGCCGTGTTAGTCTGGTGTAGCTGAAACAAAAAACAGGACTATGCAGCACTTTAAAGACTAACAAGATGGTTTATTAGGTGATGAGCTTTCGTGGGCCAGACCCACTTCCTCAGATCAAATAGTGGAAGAAAATTGGCACAACCATATATACCAAAGGATACAATCAAAAAATGAACACATATGAAAAGAACAAATCAAATTTCAGAACAGAAGGGGATGGGGTAAATGTCTGTGAGCTAATGATATTAGAGGTGATAATTGGGGAAGCTATCTTTGTAATGGGTAAGATAATTAATGTCTTTGTTTAGACCGAGGCATAAAGTGTTGAATTTAAGCATGAATGACAGTTCAGAGGATTCTCTTTCAAGTCTGGTGTTAAAAGGTCTTTGAAGCAGGATGCAGGTAATCAAGTCGTTGAGACAATGCCCTTTCTGGTTGAAATGGCAAGAAACTGTTTTTTCTTTATGATCCGGTCTAATATCTGTTTTGTGGGCATTGATTCTTTGGCGAAGTGTCTGAGACCTTTGTCCAATGTACATAGCAGATGGACACTTTTGGCACATGATAGCATAAATTATATTTCTGGATGAGCAGGAATATGTGTTCTTGATCTTATAACTCAATTGGTTAGGTCCAATAATGGTATCAGCAGAGTGAATATGTGGACAAAGCTGGCAATGGGGTTTGTTGCAAGGGAAGGTTCCAGGGTTGGTATTAGTGTGGTATGTCCTGTGGTTGTTGGTAAGAATCATCTTGAGGTTAGGTGGTTGTCTATAGGAGACTATGGGTCTGTTTCTCAGAGCCTCTCGGAGTTTAGTATCCTGTTCCAGTATAGGTTGTAGTTTATTGATAATGTGTTGGACAGGTTTAAGTTGGAGTTTCCAGTGAAAATTAAAAATCTCCTAGGGAGTAATTAATATAATTACTCTAAACCTCATCTCCACAGGGGAAATTATCTATTCTGATTTGGTTAAAGAGGGCTATCAAAGAACTGAGAACTCTTTGAAGACACCACCCTGGTCATTGTGACCAAGAGAGATAGGCCCTGTGGAAAGTACTGTGCTCCTATCAGACTAGTCATGTAAGGGTATTAGAAGTTAGTAAGATGAGTAGAGTGCAGGGCTAAGTAGTGAAGGGCCTTGAGATCCAAAGTGACAGAAAGGTAAAGGGGAAGCAAACCAGGTGGAATATTTTAGCAACCGCTCCGTATGTGGACTTCTTCGGGCAACCTTGCAGTAGTCAAGGCCAGGGAAGAAAAAAGTCAAATGTTTAAGAGAATTTTGATGACGTGAGCAGAGCAGAAAGACTTGGTTTTAGAGACCTTGTGTAGGAGGAAGCTGCAAGATTCAGTTATGAGATGAACTGCAAGAATGGCACCATTGTAGCACTTCAGTGAAGACTCTACCTACTTCCATGGGAGGGGTTCTGCTATCAGCGTAAATAATCTAGGTCAATGGGAGGATTCTCCCAGCAGCCTAGTGCTGGCTACATCAAGGGTTAGGTCAGTTAAACTGTCACGTGGGGCGTGGCTTCTTCAGATCCCTGAGTGATGCAGTTATACTGACCTAATTTCCTATTGCAGATCATGCCCCAGATTATGCACCCAAGTGACTGAGAGGATGGTGCTAATATCAAAGGTGATAGCAGCGATTTGAAGGACAGGACAGAGATCAAGAGCTTCATTTTGGCAAGGCTGAATATAAGTTGAAGCCTCAACATCTATGAGATGTCAAAAACACAAAAAGAGCTGCAGATTGTAACAGAAGGAGCCATGTGTAGAGTAGAGAAATAGACCTATAAATAATAAGCGTAAAGATGATAGCTGATCACCTGATGATAGGATGCAAAGGGAGAAAGAAGGAGCCAGGTGAGATGATTACTGAATGTTGGAGATGTGTACCAGGCCACCAAAAAAAAAAAAAAAAAAAAAAAAGTATAAAGCTACAGTGAGTGATACGAGAAATAGTAAAAGCTGAGTGTATAAGATTTTTAAAGGAAGGAGCATGGTCAATACTATTAGAGTCAAGAAGAATGAAAATGTCTTACAAAAATTAACTGCATCAGCACATTATTTGAAAATGTAGCTAACCCTTTGATTTACACTCAGCCTTCTGAACACAAACACCTTGCAACTAAAAAGGCTAGAAAGTAAAATAAAACAACTCAACAAACACTTCATTTTGTGGAATATAAATTTGTCATGAAGGTTAGATAAATACCATATCCAGTGAGGAATTTTGGCACTACTTTTGAAAACTCTTTGAGGCAAGGATCTTGATTATCTGTTCCTGTATCTGTCCCTAGCATCTCTTTGGAGGCTGTACAAAAAATGTTCATCTAATCCTCTAGGCGCAAACAAGGCAATTCTTTAAAAATACACTTTGACCCAATGTTAACATTATAATACAGAGAAACATCAATATCAAATCCCTCTGCCTTCCTCCTTCCCAATTCAGACCACCTTTCAGAGACTGCAAGGATATTATATGTATATATTGAAGCAATGTTTCCTGACAGTCAAGAATATCTGTCCTACCCTCAGAAGTACTATCAATGTCTAACTAAAAAAACAGCTCTAAAGATTTAAAGAAACTCTACTTCTCTGAAATATTAGCCAAAAAACACAAGGAGCTCCTTCATACTATCAAATATTTACACAAAGATAACTAAAAAGAACAGAGAAAGCCTACAATCATGCACCAGGTATTTTTTGCTCCTTTCAAATACCCAAGGTCATAAAATGTGAGGACAAATGTAATAAAGATTGAGTGTCCTATCTTGGGTAATACTAAGCCGCCTATACCTTGGCATGCAAGTATAATGTAAAATAAAGTAGCATGGAGCATCAGAGTGTATTCAAAATAACTCTGCTGTCTCCTCCTTTCTCTGTGATTAGTGTGTGAATGTCAGAGCATAGAAGATGTTAAGTGATACAGGTGCCACTTGTGTGAGAACATAACCTCAAAAAAATGCATCAGATATTTGGACCTGACAAAGTCAAATTTGAGTTCAGCAGTAAAACTCTGTGCTGTATTGCACATGATGATCAACATGGATTAGTATAGAACAGACATTCCCTTTGAGCACCTTTGAAGCCTTCCTAGATATAATTTTCTGGGGCAGATTCATGAACAACATACTTAACCTAGCAGTACAGCTTATTTTTAAATACTTGCAATATGCTCCCCATCACCTATCACTTTTCATACTGAACACTAACTCGGGTCCATGGCATTAGAGTAGAACCCCAGAGTTGCAAACATCTTGGGAAGGGAAATTTGTTTGTAACTCTGAAGAAAATGTTATGATTGATCTTTCAAAGTTAATAACTGAACACTGACTTAATACAGCTTCTAAACTCTACTATGCAAAAAAATGCTGCTTTCCCTTTATATTTTTAGTTATATTTAACACAGTACTGTTATTTGCCTTTTTAGAGGGGGAGGTCTGTGCTGCTGCCTGTTTGTGTACTTTCAGGTTGATTGTAACTCTGAAGTTCTATTGTACATGTTGTGACTTCAACTAATAGTTTATACAAATATGAGATAGACAAAATAAAATCACGTTACTCTTGTCAGATTCCAATTTTCAGATCACTGGACTAAACCAAGTTATCTTGTTACTTTCTTGCACAGAATAATGATTAGTTACTATAATTATTCTAAATGCATATCTGTTTATGCCATGTTTGCTAATAGAAGCATATACACACAAAAAGCCACTTTATTAATTTAATCTGAGAAAATGAGTGACTCAAGCAAATGATGGAGGTGTAGGGATAGAATTAAATTATATTGCAACGATGTGAAAAGCTAATTTGGCTACTATTTAATCTGAAACAAGTGCCACAGTGATAATTAGGAATATATTATTTAAACAGCCAAAATAAAGACTTTTCCTAATTGACTATTTTTATTTTATAACTGGGACATCGTCCCAAATGTCGTCTCTTCCTGTTTGTGTCAATTGTTTTACTTGAATTTTTCATTAGGTTATTAAGTGCCATTCTCATGTGGTTGTGTTATTAATTACTCTACACTACCTAAAAGTTTGCTAGGTGCTTCCCCATGCAGATACTCTCTTCAGGGTACGGACTGTGAAATTAATACATAGGATTATAAACTCTTCAGGGGCAGGGATAATATTTTAGTTCTTTGTTATTGTACAATGCTTGCACAATAGGATCCTGGTCAAAAATTATTATTTATTATTTATACTCCCATAGTGTGCTTAGGAACAATGGGAATACAAATAATAAATAATAATTTCAGACATTAGGTTATAAGAGGAATAATTTGAACTGCTTTGCCAAGAAACAACAGCTCTGATCTGTTCCTAGCTAACCACTCCCTAATCACCCTGGACCTTTTCCTATAAATTAAATATACTCAATCTCTCCTCAGTCCTAGATTTACACCAAACACAAGGGGAAATCCCAAAATGCCAGCAAACCAAAGAGATCACCCAACAAGCATTTATGCACATTTAATGTTTGGTATGAGTCTCTTCCCACAATGGAATGACTTACATGCCTAAAGTTAAGCATGTGATCAAGTGTCTACAGGATTTAGGCTACTGATATTCATAGGTTATAATAGGAATGAAAAGCAAGTTCCAGTTGTCAGAAAATGCCAGAAGGTACCTAGAGAAAAATACAAAGATGATAGTTTTCTTTCTTACACCAGTGAACATTAGAAATCTGGTTTTGGATCTCTCTCCTCCCCACCCTTTTTAAAAACAAGCCAAAATGTTCAGAAATTGACATTAGGCATGTACTGTGCCTTGATGTCTCCTTATTTAACAATCTTTAGCTGTGGGAGTTTCTAATGTAGATATAAGCTTTAACACAGTAGTTAGAAAAACAAAGTGTTTTAATAGTCATTTTATATATCTAACGGTTTTGCAAAAAAAACTCGTTTCAAGTACTGTGTTTTATTTGATCTTTTTTTAATGAGATGCAACTCTGTCATGCCCTCAAATGCATTTAATCCAGGATCCCTACATGTCCACGGATATTTAGCTTGCTTATTTAATATCCTCCATGCAATTATGCACCATTAATTATGTTGAAATTTTTATTTCAAAGTATCACTTCTCTCTGAAGTACATAGGTTGATGCATAAATCTCCAAGCTTCAAAGCAAGATGAGGGATAAAAAAAGGACAGTTGAATGTTGTTGAGTTGAGGCAGAGTTGTAATATAAAACTAATTCCAAGGATGAGATTTTAGAAGCTCCCTACAGATTTGGACACCAGAGTTCCATTAAAAGTAACGGGAATCAGACCTCCACATCTCAGATATGAATCTGCCACTTAGTGTCTGATTCCGCTGTGCATGCTCAGGAAGAATGTTAACATTCAGTCCAATAAGGAAATGACAGCTGATTGGCAGCAGGCCAATTATGAATTTCTCCCCATCTAATGGAGTAAAATATTAAATAGAAACAATAATAAAAGCATGTTTCCTAGTTTGAATAGTGAAAAACTTTCACTGGCAGGTCTACAATTTTTAGCCTCTCCACAGCCTCCCAAAATATATGGCAAGCTATCAAACAGGGGCATGTATCATATGGTTGCATGTTTGTGTGAATGATCTAAACATATACTAGGTGTATGGATAGCAATCAACAGGAACTCCCACTTCCTGAAGAATGGTTTTTTTTAAAGAAAAAAACAGTAAATCCAGATCAAATTCTTTCCATGACTAGAGAGTACACTTGTAGTGTCATAATTTAGCCAAGTGCAGTGGTCTCCTGCAGGAGACTGAACAGATTTCCTACCGCACAGGAAGAAGCGAATATTTGGTAAATATGTAAAGTACTAGTCTACACTGAAAACTGTGGAAGTGACTCCTTACTCAGCGGGCACAGAGCACTCACTCACCTCAGTACAGTCTGGCCACAGTATAGCACAGGCACAAAATCTTCTAAGCTGCCCTTTGCCACAATGGGTGAAGATAATTAAACCTTTAAAAAAATACTTCCCCTGGTCAAGAACAATGTTGAAAGGCTGCATTAGCACACACACTAACTTTCTATTACCTTTGAACAAGACATTAGCTTTAAAATTCCTTTCACATTTAACACACAGTTTTCCTTCAGGAATTCTTAATACATTCAACCACCTTAGCTTTAGTTCCACATTAGAAAGTAGCAATAAGCTTAAACCTCAACGAAGAAATCCTGACTGAAAAGAAATAATTGAAGTTTTAAAGGTAGGCCAAAACAGAACTACACACGGAAAAAAAAAAAAAGACAAAAAACAAACAAAAAGCCCTCTTGCGTCTAAAAAGTCTATTCCTACACTGCATGGTTCTGAAGTATTGGTATCATTAACTACAGTTTGATGTGCACTGATGCAGGAGTAGAAACAGATGCCAGATATTTAATTCCAGAATTGGAAGTGGCGCTTGAGGATTAAATCCATCACCTCTTTTTTTTTGAATGTTTAGCTATAGCTGACAGCTTTTATACTGTACATGAAATAATATGAAAATAAACGCTATTCAAAACGTAATACCCTTCCCATTGCAATGTCTGAAGATTAGCTCCAAGGTTCTAACTCCAAATGACCATTAAAAATAAAGTACAAGATCTACAATAGCTAACAAACAGAAACAAAATCTATTTCCCATTTATTTTTAAGCGTACATATAAACAGCAGTAATGCCTGAGACTGAGAAAATATAGTGCTTTTTAGAAACAACATTTAACCCTATGAATACAAAAGGATGCTATCCTAGTTAATATTGTACAGCACATTATTTCTTTTTAAATTATAAATATGATACAAAAATGTTTTCAAAATGGTGAATTTTCAAAAGATATTACATTTTTAAGATAAAAGCTAAGTATTTGTTAATGTATTGAAAAGTCTGAGGCTTATTAGAGCATGCTTCTAACAAGAATTTAAATTTAACAATTTAAATAAATCACCATCACTAGCTTAAATTTAAATATTTCAGTTTATACTTTAAACAGCACTAATTGCAGATAATCTTTTTCGCTGGACAGCATGCTATTAATATATCTATTACCTATTTATCTTTGATAATAACTTGAAACATAACTGTGCTCGTATGGATGGGTCATATCTATTAACTCTGGACTCATAGTATTTACTATATTGTTACACCACACACACACACACACACACACACACACACACACACACACACACACACACACACACACACACACACACACACACACACACACACACACACACACACACACACACACACACAGTTTTTAGAAACATGTTACTAGCAATTTATACATTCATTCACTTGGCATAAAGTGAAAGATCTGGGTAAAGTGTTCATAAATATCTCAGCAAATGAGGGGTTCCATATAAAAAATTAAGCACAAAAGGCAGAGATGAGAAGCCTTTTTTGGGTCAGGAACCACTGGCCCACAGAAAAAAAAATCTGTCGGGGGCCACACACCAAAAACCCTCACTGACGTGGCACCCGACTGAGAAGGAGAAAGACATTTCTCACATTGCCCTTACACCCGGGAGAGGGGAGAAGGGGGACACCAGCTTAGTATATTTTGTGTGTTCCAGCCTCATGGCTGGGCAGCAGGGGGGCTGGAGAACTAGCACAGGCTCCCCAATGCAGGGGTGGGGTGGGGCGTAAGCCTTGGGGACCAGATCCAGACAAGTTGGGGACCACATTTGGCCCCCCAGTCCCAAGGTTCCCCCCCTCCCCCGATCTAAGGTCTCTTTGAAAAACAAGCATATGCATATTACTACAAAGTGCATGGCAGGCAAACAACACTCTGCACATGTAATTAACTACTTTGCTTCGCAGACCTGTGCTTTATTCATGCATACCTTTCTGCTGCTGTTTTGGCACAAAGAGACTGATTTTCAGTGGGGCTACTATTCGATTTCCACTTGTTCATGTGCATCTTCGTGAGCACAGACATCTGCACTTTCCAAATAGGAACGCCCCGCTGAGAATTTTTGTGCCTGGTGACTAGAGTCTAAAATTCAAGTGTTGCGCTTTTTAATCATTTAGAGCCCAAACTGAGACAATCAAGTGACAACCGATGAGTTTATTCAAAATAAGTCAGAGTGGAAAGTACCCCCCATAACACCTTCAGGTACCCCTCCAACACTCCGCCCAACTACTCACTCCCAGTAAACACACCCTTACACTAGTCCCCAAATACCCATTTTCAATACACATACCTCTCCAGCACCCTTGGTACCACCCGCAACACTCTCAAATACCCCCCCAATACACAGTCACACCTACAGCACCCCCCACCAATGGTATTCCCCTTCCAGCTCCCCCTCTCTCAGCAATGTCCTCTTTCAGGGGAACTGGAAACCTGGTAACCATACACAAGGTTCACTTCCTCTGACAAGCCATTCACTCCATGTAGCACTTTAAAGACTAACAAGATGGTTTATTAGGTGATGAGCTTTCGTGGACCAGACCCACTTCCTCAGATCAAATAGTGGAAGAAAATTGGCACAACCATATATACCAAAGGATACAATCAAAAAAATGAACACACATGAAAAGGACAAATCAAATTTCAGAACAGAAGGGGGGATGAGGGCGGGAGGTAAATGTCTTTGAGCTAATGATGTTAGAGGTGATAATTGGAAAAGCTATCTTTGTAATGGGTAAGATAATTAATGTCTTTGTTTAGACCGAGGCGTAAAGTGTCGAATTTAAGCATGAATGACAGTTCAGAGGATTCTCTCTTTCAAGTCTGGTGTTAAAAGGTCTTTGAAGCAGGATGCAGGTAATCAAGTCGTTGAGACAATGCCTTTTCTGGTTGAAATGGCAAGAAACTGTTTTTTCTTTGTGATCCTGTCTAATATCTGTTTTGTGGGCATTGATTCTTTGGCGAAGTGTCTGAGACCTTTGTCCAATGTACATAGCAGACGGACACTTTCGGCACATGATGGCATAAATTATATTTCTGGATGAGCAGGAATATGTGTTCTTGATCTTATAACTCAATTGGTTAGGTCCAATAATGGTATCAGCAGAGTGAATATGTGGACAAAGCTGGGAACGCTACATCGATGACATCTTTATGATCTGGACGCATGGCCAAGAAACACTGGATACATTCCACAGAGATTTTAACAACCTACACCCCACCATCAATCTCAGCCTGGACCATTCTACACAAGAGATCCATTTCCTGGACACCACAGTACAAATCACCAATGGAAAATTAGACACCACTCTCTACAGAAAACCCACTGACTCATACAGTTACCTACATGCCTCCAGCTCCCATCCAGAACACACCATACGATCCATCGTCTATAGCCAAGCCCTTCGATACAACCGCATCTGCTCTAATCCCACTGACAGAGACCAGAAACTTCAGGATCTCTACCAAGCATTTATAAACCTCAACTACACACCCGGAGAAATAAAAAAACAAATTGAAAGAGCCAGACGAATACCTAGAAACCATCTACTTCAAGACAGACCCAAGAAAACCAACAACAGAACACCACTTGTCATCACCTACAGCCCCCAACTTAAACCTGTCCAACACATTATCAATAAACTACAACCTATACTGGAACAGGATACTAAACTCCGAGAGGCTCTGGGAGACAGACCCATAGTCTCCTATAGACAACCACCTAACCTCAAGATGATTCTTACCAACAACCACAGGACATACCACACTAATACCAACCCTGGAACCTTCCCTTGCAACAAACCCCATTGCCAGCTTTGTCCACATATTCACTCTGCCTACTTGGTTGCCCTCACTCGGGACACCACAGCACTCAGCACCATGGAGCCAGAGCCGCCCCGGGCACTCTGGTGCTTCTTTTGGATCTTTTGCTGCAAGCCTGGTAGCAAGTGCTGGAGACTGCCTGGCATAATCTGCGGCAGGCCAACCCCCAGGTCCTCTTCCAGACTCCCCTGGGGGCCGTGGAGGAGCAGCGCCTGGACGCCAGCATGCCCCGCCGCATCTGGCACCTGGACACCAGTACCGACTGGTGGGACCACATCATCCTGGAGTGCTGGGGAGACCAACAGTGGACCCAGAACTTCAGGATGAAGGACACCTTCCTCGAGCTCTGTGAGTGGCTCGCCCCCCTGCTCTGCGGCGACAGGACACGCACATGAGGCCCGCCATTCCCCTCTACAAGCGTGTGGCCATTGCCCTATGGAAGCTCTCCACGCTGGATAGCTACCAATCCGTCGGCAACCAGTTCGGCATGGAGAAATCCACCATCGGAGCAGTGCTCATGCAGGTATGGCAGTCTCCGGCCATTGTGCCAGGGGAAGGGGAGGGGGGGAGCAAGGAGTGGATGGGCTGCCCCAGGGAAAAGGGGGGGAGGGGGTGCAAGTTCCCTCCATAGGAGGGTTTGTTCTGTCCCAGCAGCACTTCAGACTGCCCACGGTGGATTGTGGGGGGAGTGGGGGCATGGGGCAGTGGTGGGGAAGGAGCACTCTCACAGCCACCCTGGAACCCCAGTAACTCTCGGTGGTTTTCTGTGTCCCTCTGCAGGCGGTCAAGGCCATCAATAGAGTGCTGCTCTGCAGAGTCATCCGCCTCACCGATGTGGACGCGGTCATCGAGGGGTTTGGCGCCCTGGGCTTCCCCAACTGCGGGGGGACAATCGACAGAATGCACATTCCCATCCGTGCCCCGGAACACCAGGCCTCCCCCTACATAAACCGGAAGGGATACTTCTCAGTCATCCTGCAGGATGTGTTTGACCACCGGGGACAGTTCATGGACATTAATGTGGGCTGGTCTGGCAAAGCACACGATGCACAGGTTTACCGCAACTCCTCCGTGTGCCAGAGGCTGCACGCTGGGACCTTCTTCCCCGACCGCCACATCAGGGTCGGGGACGTGGACATGCCTGTCTGCCTGATGGGGATGCGGCCTTCCCCCTACAACCCTGGCTCATGAAGCCATACATGGGACACCTCAACCCCTCCCAACAGGCCTTTCATGCCAGGCTCAGCAGGGCCCGCATCGTGGTGGAAGGTGCCTTCAGCCAGCTGAAGGCCCGTTTTAGATGCCTCCTCACCCGCCTCGACCTCTCCGAGTAGAATATTCCACAAGTGGTGGCAGCGTGCTGTGTGCTGCACAACTTATGTGATCGGAAGGGGGAAGCTTTCCTGCCAGCCTGGATGACAGAGGCCAACCACTTGGCTGGCCTGTACACATAGCCCTCCATGGCTGCCAGCCGGGAGGCCCATCGGGGGGCTGTCGGGATACGGGAGGCTTTGCGGGAGAGCTTCCACCCTGAGGAGCACTAAGAACCTCCCTGGTCTGCCCCAGTGGAGGCTTGTGCCTCATTCCACCCTCACGACCTTCCACTAACCGCTCCCTCCCCCCACCCAATGTAAAATAAAAAACATGTTTTTTCTTAAACAAACTGTCTTTATTTAACAAAACTGGGGCCGGGGGGGGGGGGATGAAGCTCTGGGGAAAGGAGGTGGGAGAGGGGAGGGGGAAACCTGGGAGGAGGGAGCTGGAAGGGGGAAGCTCGGGTAAGGAGGGGGAGGGGAAGCTCAGGGGTGGCGGTCTCACTGGGCCAACTTTCTCCCACCACTGCGGATGCAGGGGCCTCAGCGTCCCCAGGGGGATGGGGAGGAAGCCGTGGAGGGTGAGGTGGGGGGTGTGGAGATTGAGGAGGAGGGTATGGAGGTTGAGGAGGAAAAAGCGGGAGGGGGAGAAGGAGTGGGAGGAGGAACGGGAGCTGGGGAGGCAGCAGGTGCTGGAGCGGCACGAGGCAGCACGCTCTGCACCAGGGTCTGCAGATGGGCACAGATGGCATGACCCTAGGCAAGCAGCTCCCACCGGAACTCCAAATCTAGTTCCACCCAGCAGTTGAGGGTGCGGTGCAGGGCTCGCAGTGCCCTCAGGTCTGCTCTCGGTACCCCTGCAGTGTTTGGCTGGTTCTCCTGCGGAGCCCTCGTGTGCGGGAGCATGTCCCAGGCGGGGTGGTGCGCCCTGCACGTGCAGCTGGTGCGGCTATGGAGAAAGAAAAGAAGTGGTCAGTTCTCCCTGGGGACACAGTGGATGAAGCCCAGCCCCCATCTGCAAGGTGAGGATGACCGTTCCCTGCACCATCAGAGCCGATGTGCTTGCACAGAGGCCATAGTCAGATTGTCCGGCTATCCCCAGGAGTAGGAGCTGCCCCGAGACCGCACCCATGCCCCTGTGCTGTGTATAGTGTGGCTGAGGTGGGGAGGAGATGTCCCCCACCTCTGTGTAGAGGGGGATTGTGAAGGGAGGGCATCCTGCTGTGTCCCGCCCCAGGGTGGGGGGTGTGGAGACCCGCCCCAGGATCAGGAGCATGTCATGTCTCTTCACACACATGTGTGGCTAACAGGCCAAAGCCCCTGTGTGGCAGCCAGCTGGAGCCACCTGCCCAGGGGTGGCATAGCACGTGCTTGCACGTGCACAGGTTGCTACGTGATCCGTGGTAAGCAAGCCCCATGCGCACGGTCCCTGGTCTCCCTCCCTGCCTCTCCCCCCGCTCCCCTCCCATAAGGGGACAGTGATGGCACTCACATGTTGTGGCCTCCCCGGATGACCCTGGTGAGTCGGCTGCTGGGACGGCCCGGAGGTCCTGGCGGCGTGGCATGCTCCATGAAGGCTCCTCCTCCATGCCCTCGTCAGGGCCCTCTGCTCCCGGCTCGCTGCCCTCTGGGCTGGCACAGACCATCCCGCCCCCCAGGATGCAGTCCAGGGCCTCAAAATAGGGGCAGGTGTGTGCCCCTGCTAGGGAGCTGCCCCTTGTGGCCCTGGCATATCCCTGCCGCAATTCTTTAATTTTCATGCGCACCTGTTCTTGGGTGCGCATGTGGCCTTTTGTGGCTATGGTGGCAGCTATGCGGCTGTAGACGGCCACGTTCCTCCGTCTAGTGCGGAGATCGTGGACGGTGGAGGCCTCCCCCCAAACCTCAATGAGATCCATGATCTCCGCACTAGTCCAGGAAGGCGTCCGCCTTCTCCGGCCCGTGGCTGGCTCCTGGGAGCTGGAGGACTGGGCGGTGGAGGGCTGGCTGGATCTGGCTGCCCAGCGCATATTGGGGCCACTGGGTCAGGGTCAGTGACTGCTGGCTCTGTGCTGGCAGGCCTGTAGCTGGCACATGCAGTGTGGCCAGAGTCTACCCCTTTAAGGGCTCCGGAGCTGGGGGTGAGGAGAGGAGTTTTCCTGGTTTGGCCCAGAGTGGACACCAAGGCTCCCTGGGAAGGGCTGGAGGCCCCCTATTTCGAAATAAGCGTCTACACAGCGCTTATTTTGCATTAGCTATTTCAAATTTGGCGTTATTCCTCGTAGAATGAAGTTTAACTAATTCGAATTAAACGCCCCGCTATTTCAAATTTATTTTGAAATAGCGGTTTGCCTGTGTAGCCGCTATTAAAGTTAATTTGAAAAAATGGCCGTTATTTCGAATTAACTTTGATGTGTAGACATACCCTGAGAGATTCTCTTTGGATGGAGCATAATACCACTTTGTAGGGATTGTGAAGTTTGCAAAGATGTAAAAACATCTACACAATGTGACTAGCAGCCACCACCCTAAAGAGGGGCTTAGCTCCACAAATTAAATGAAACTGTTAAATAGAAGTCTTGACTGAAAACAGTCAACTGCGATTAAACTGGGTTTTGTGCAGATCAAAAGAAGCTGTTTGGGTACTTCCTGAGATAGGGTACTGAAAGGTTTCTCTCTAGATTATCAGCGATGATGTTGGGCATTACATGAGATGACTTGATGGCATCACTGGACTGATATTCTTCTCTCTACTACTACGAAATTACACCCTTGTTGTGAACTGAGCTGTGCGGTCTGAGGAGTGACTGTATATGAAGACAATGCTATACATCTGTTCCCCAAGTATTCCACACCTGTGGGTGTGGGAACCAATATATGATAGGATATGATGAAGTTCTCACGCAGCCAGTGAAGGGCATCTGTTTCGTGGAGATTGCCAAACCAGTGCCGTTGAGAAGCTGCTAAACTGCTTTAAAACTCAGGACTTATTCTTTTCCTTCCAAGCTCTCTTTAAGCACTACATCTGTGCCAATCTTTTCTGCTAATATGAAGAAATGCAATCCATACAACACTACTTCCAAAGGGTCAAATTTATTATTAATGTTATTAATCTACACATGTTTCAAGATTAGATATAAATGCTTGAAGGATAAGAGGGGAGACTCTGGGGAAAATACTAATACATGTTTTCCCCAAGGTATAGAATTTGCCCTAAACAAATTTGCAGGAGTAAAAGTATCAGCATATCAATGTTAACTTGAATGTCCTGGTTCTTCAGTTTCAAGGCTTAAGAAAAATTGCTGATACCATACTCTTACAGTCTTGACAGATACGTCTAAAGTAACAAACCTATTCTGCAGTAATATTCTATTATAATTAACTGATTCTCCCCGCATTAGTCAGAGTTTTATTTTTGTTCACTGAGTTTTGTATAGCATTCCCAATTCTAAGCACCCCCATTATGTTCCAAAAGCCAAGATTAGTGAGAAATGAAGTAACCGCTAACTAAAATTTGGAGAAAATTAATTTAAAATATAAAATACAAGAGTAATCCAATTCCAAGCCTATAACACTGATGTAAAGTTTGATATATGACTGTAACTTGAACATGGTTTAGCGGTAGCATACAGCGTTCTTAGTTTGGAAGTCTGCCAGTCCAGAAGATTTAGTACTTGGTGCCTGAAAATAGTATAATCAGCAGAAGGCAGCTGATCGTCACAACAGTAGAAATACGAGACTGTGGTAAACATTCTAAATATTTTCCCGAGGAATGCAGTAGTAGATTACTTCTGAACATTGTTGTAGGCAGCAAGAGACCATTTCTTTATAATGGTTGATTCAATTAAAATCTGAAATAAAAACTTAACATATAGTACTTCTGTCAGTACTACATTTATCTCTTTACCAAATGCTACAATACATGCTTCTTGATGCACTGCACTATAAGTAGAGCGCTGCAAATCCACAGTATGGACACTATATCTGCATCTGCAGATGCGGCTGTCCCTCATTCATTTTTATGGATATGGAGTGGATACAGGTACTAAAAAGATTGAGACGCTCCCAGCAAGAAGCATGGCCAGGCTACAGGTGCTTGTTCTGCTCTGCTCCACCCAGAGCTCCTTACCTCAGACCTTGCCTCACTCTGCCCATAGCTTACCAGGGAGCAGGGTTGGGGCATGGGTGCTTACCCCACTCTGCCCAACAAAGCACTTCTAATGGGGAACTTCTCCCACTCTGCCCCACTTCCTGGCACTGACTGAGGAGCATGGCCAGGGTGGAAGTGCTTGTCCTGCTCTCCATTAGGGGCACCCGGCAGTGCAGAGCATGACAATTACCTGCTCCCCAGCCACACTCCTTGCCAGGAGCACTCCAGTAAGTGATGGGGAGAGGGGCAGAGTGGGAGAAGCTGCCAGTTAGGAGCACTTGGTAGGGCAGAGTGGGACAAGCTTTGCAGCAGGAACACCCAACACCACTCCCCGGTAAGTCCCCGAGAGCAGGGCAGAGCAGGACAAGCTCTGTGGTAGGAGCACATGGCGGTGCAGAGCGAGACAAGCACCTGCGCCCCAAGCCTGCTCCCTGGTAATCGCCGGGCAGGGCAAAGCAGGACAAGCACCCTGCCCCAGCCACGCTCCTCCACAGGAGCACCCCGACGTACACACAGACAGTCCTCCTCAGAGCAAGCACTATGAGACGGCTTGCTGTTGCCGAGGTGCTGCAAATGTGGATATACATAAAAAGGAGGAGCCAGGTTGCAGAGCAGTTACATGTTGTTTCTAGTGGATGTGGATCAGGTGCGGATCCACATTTTCATAATTAGAGCATGTGTAGATATATGTCACATTAGTTATTTTAGACTTAATTTTATAGTGATCCTATAAGAAGCCTGGTTTTATTTCACTGGTTTACTCCAAGTAATAACATCATCAGAAATACTGACTCTTGAAAATGAAGTTTTAGAAAACTTCAACACATACAAAATATTAATGCTACGTCTTTTTAAGAATCTTCCTCTATCATTTTTACTACTTATTTGAGCCTGCGTCATGCACACCTGATGCATGGAAAGTTGAGCAATCTGATTATTTCTCACAATAGATATAAATTAACCCAAGCTCTGAAGCAAGAATGTAATTGATGAATGTAAAGGATTACTGTTCCTCACCACACTGCATAACAGAGATACATACTGAAGTTATCCTTTAGGGTAGAGGAGGCCTTTGTAGGTTTAGTAGGTCATATTAAGTATGAGAGAGTCCAAAGACTCCAGAGACAGACAAAGTCTAGCAAAATATGGAGAAAGTAATGCTATTTTATTCTTCAGAATGTGATTGCATTCTAAGCCACTTTAAAACATATATTTCAATTGACTGCTTCTGTTAGTCTCCAAATGTTTTCTTAAGACAAAGACAGCAAGTAGGTTAGACACACAAAATTTATTACCCTAGCAACTTCTTCCACATTAGCTTCTGGAAATGCAGTGCATACAAATAGTGTTGCTAAGCTGTAGGTCATGCTGGAATTTTACCAAACCTAAGTATATCATTTAAATATCAAAACAACATTTTCATTTTGGATCATGCTATACTAATATTTCTGCGTTTAGAAAGCAGCAGCCCTTTTTGGAAAAACACACCAGGAATATATTTTATTACAGCCACTCCCTGACTTACGACCATGCGTACTTACGACCAACTTCCCATTAACCCCATTATAATATTTTTGAGTTGAGAACCATGTATGTCAAGTTTTTCGAACTGCACGGACAGCGCATTTAAGGGTATTTCCGACTTACGACCAAGCTGAGTTACGACCAGGTGTTCGGAACGTAACCCGTTCGTAAGTCGGGGACTGCCTGTACTGTGTGATAGTTTGGGGCCCCTGGGATGCCAACTGAGCTGCTTAACATACCACTAAATCAGGGGTCTGCAACCTATGGTTCAGTATGGAACCAAATATGGCTCTTTTGTCATTCCCAAAATACATGCAACTTTTTAAATTAAAATGAAAAATTCAAAATTTTAAAAACACATAATTGCTTATGTAGCTTGAATGAGTGCATGAACCTGAATTTAACTTGATATGACGTAAACATCAAAGAAATGTGCGAAAAGCTGCAGCAGCAGTCCCATTAAATAAAGTCTGCAAGTACATTTCATTCATTCTATTATTAACTATCATGTCAATTATCAATAATATTAAGTTGTATATTTTCAGTCATGCAAATGGGCATTCTTATACTAGCTCTTTGTTGACCACTTGTTCTGGATTTTGATGTAGTTTGGCTTTTTGGTTTGAAAAGGTTGCCGACCCCTGAAGTAAACCCACCATCTGTGTCAATCTGGGCCCACTTTTGCTGAGCCCTGCTCTTAAGCCTCCTCCAGCAAAGCACATAGGCAGGGACACAAAGTAGCTGCAGACACAGACACTGAGATCAGCTCTGGAAGGACGCAGCTTAAGGGAATTGCTACAGCACCCAGAAGGCTACCCCCTTGGGGTACAAACCGAAAGTTATATGAAGTTTGCCTCCTTCCTCAATGTGAAGGAAAGTATGCACAGCCTCTCCCTTCCCCTTTAATTAGAAATGACACAAACTGGATTATTTTATAAAATAGAAATAAGTTTATTAACTATGAAAAGATGCATTTTAAGTGGTCAAAGGTGTGGCTGACAGAACAAAGCTGATTACTAAGAAAATAATACAAAGCATGCAAACTAAGCTAGATTCAGTAAAGGCACTGGATGCAAATAATAACTTCTCACCCATGATATTATTCAGATAGAGTTCTTCACAGGCCAGGTAACTCTTAGTCTGGATCTATCCATTCTTCTCCCTCTGTTACGATCCCTGTTTCCAAGCATTTTTTGAGGTGGGGTGGCAGAGGTAAAGCAAGCTGAAGACCATCACTGTTTTCCTCTCCTGCCTTGTATAGAATTCCTACAAGGCAGGAACTCTTTGTTTCCCTCCAGCCCCCGGGGAACAGTTCAGCAGTCCAAGATGAAGGTTAATATCAGGTGTAGGGATGTGAGCGAGTAGTCAACTATCCGATAAGCAAATGCTTATCGGGTAGTCGAACAGCAACTCGAGTAGTCGCTTCCCCCCTTGCTGCCTCTATCGGGGAGGAGGAGCAGGAACCGGTGCTGGGGGGGAACCAGCTTAAGCCAGTACCCCCCAGCACTGTCTCTACTGGGGGCAGGGGAGGCAGAGGCACAGTGGGGAAATGGCACAAGAGGGAACTGCTTCAGTCCCTGCTCATATCGGTTCCCACTGCAGGCTTCTGCTTTTGAAATGTACAAGGGGGGAGGGGAGGAACAGGAGTCGGTACTGGGGGGAGCCTGTATCAGAAGCTGCATGGGGTCGATAGGGGATGCTGCGAAGCTGGGACCCCCACATGGACAGGGGTTGTTGCCGCCAAGCAACCCTGTTTGTGGCATCCATGGCTGGCCTGCAGGCAGGAGCTGCTCTGGCACCAGACTGTTCACAGCAACCAGGACTGTCCACCGCGAACAGGGGCTGCTGGACCCAGCGCGAGCCGGGACTGAGCAGTCCCGGCTCGTGCTGATCACTGCACCTCTGCATGTTAAATGTATAAGAGCAGTCCTGGCTCGAATCGGCTCCTGGAGCTACCCCCTCTTTGGCCAATCAGAGCGACACTTAATTAATCGTATAGTCAATACAAATCGTATAGTATTGTCAATACAAATCGTATAGTCAATACAAATTGCATTGACTACAAATCTGGCTATACGATGAGCCAGATAATTGCATTTTAACATCCTTAATCAGGTGACCAGGTCACCTTGCTCTATAGCATCCCTGAGTCAGTGGCAGTGTGGAGTATCCCTAGAAAGGCCAAGCATATTCACTGTCCATTGTACTAGCTGAAGGGCCATTAGCCTTGTCTGGCTTTTCCTTCACACTTAGCACTAAATGAAACATTTTGTTTTCTACATCAAAGTGTGCCCAATTTGTTTTACAATGAAACAGTGACACTTCGATCTAGAAAATGAGATAAATGCGCAGAGGAGTAGCTGTTTTCAAGATACTAGAAACATCCAAATAAACAAAGAGACCACCTTCCTTCAACAAGCGACATAGGGAAGTTATTTACAAGTAACTGGGATATATAAATTGCCTCTGAAGCTTTACACTATGGAATTTGGCTGACAAACTGCTCCAAAGCCATATGATTTGCCAGTGGATAGGCATATACTGACCAAAGATATAACAGTCCCAGTTCAATTCCCTGCTCTGTCTCAGTTCTCCAGTTGAGAAACAGTAACAGTACTTCACATGTCACAGGGATGATGTGACAATGAACATATTAAAAGGTTGAGAGTTGCTCAGATGCTACCGTAATAGGAGCCATATAAATGGACAGTTCCAAAAAGATGATATAAGACAGACCACTTCCTAACTGCTCTTAAGTTTCTCTTCACATCAACTAATGTCATATTTCTTGCTCCTTATCTATGACAATAACATCTTTCTCAATGATTTTCTTATGTATGCTGTTCTCCTTTCAAGCCTTCTACCAAGAAATATCCAATCAAGGGGTTGTCTAGGAATAGGTTTTTTTACATCTGTACAACAGGTCTCAATCACTCCAACTTCTTTACTCCAATCATTATCTCTCTTCAGTCTGCTGGCCAGTCATTTTTAACACACCTGCATCGGTTACCTTAGTGCGCCAGCAGACACTAAGTATCCTTTGCAAGCATCTCAGGTTGAATGCCTTGAGTGTACTGGTAAGTTTCTAGCATTTACCAACTTTCAGAAGCATATAACAATGTGGATTTAACTGAGGTTGAACCTCTCTCGTCGGGCACCTGCGGACCAGTCCAGTGCTGAACCAGAGGTTCAGTCCAGTGCTGAACCATGGGAGGTCAATATTGTCTAGTAGGATTACCAACACTTCCACTGCTTACTGGACTCTTAGAAGACATATAGGGGTAAATTAGAGCTAAATAACAGCACAGATTACTGACAGCCAGGACTGGTAGATGTAAATAAACTATGGGACCATGGGAAACTTGGCTACACCCATGGTAAGTGGACATCCAGTTAACTAAAATCATGCCAGACCACGGATGTTGCCGGACTAGAGAGGTTCAACCTGTAGTGTCATTGTGTAACTTTATCTAGCTGTTGTGTAAATCTCCTTATTTCTCCAGATATTTGCCTGTCTCAAGAGGTTCTACTTGCCTCCTCCTTTTCATGGTGTTGGCAAATCAGCACTATTTGTGCTTCAAAAATATATAACTCATTAACTATGTGTATTCTTCACTGTCAATCACATATATATCACCACTGCTAACATCCTTTTAAGTGATCGTGATTCCTTTTCTTTTGGAAAGCAGTGTCATTCCTTGCCAATGGTTGCACATCTGGGTTTTTTGGGGGGGTGGGGATAATTTACAGATCACAGTTTTCTTCTACTTCTTCGGGTAAAGTTCTTTCTTGAAAACTACATTACAAAGTTTATATATTTCACTAACATTTTCCATTTTAAACATTTCTACAGTGATCTTATCTTGTTTTTTTTTAGCTGCCTAATTGTTTTTTCTATTTCTGCTTCTGAAATTTCTACCAATGAGATCTTTAATTCTTCACTTTCTTTGTACCTATTAATTAGAACTGTTGGTTCTGGTTGGACGAGTACTTCATTAAAATTTCACCATTGTTCCTTCTGTTCTGCTTCCATTGCTAACAATCTTCCATGTTTTAACTTAATAATACCATTGTGATTCTGGAACCACAATGATAATTACTTACACATCCTACAACTGCCTTTCACTGATGCTTTTTCTTTTTTGGTCAAGCAATTATTTCTTATCTTTCTGACAAAACTTTATTTTTTTCCTACATATTCCCATTGCAGCATCATTAACCTATGCTTGCCTCTTTTTTAAGGCTCTTCTCTCTTGAATCAACTTCCACATGTTTGGCAGTATTCTCTCTACTTTCTTTAATCTTCATGGTCCAAGTAAAGTTGTGGCAGCTTCCCAGTAGACATATTAACATGGCCCTTTGTTATTCTATATAATCATTCATTACCAATAGCTCTTGGAAATCTCTTTGAGAGCTGGATTTTAAAATCCTCTTTCATTTCCATTCCTTGGTCAAACAGTGTCTTCATATCAAATACAATTTCTCCTTTCTTATACGTTTTTTTTAAAAGCTTTATCCTAACTGTCCTGACATGAAAGTAGTCACTTTCTGTATCAGTAATTGTAGGAAACTATTCGGTACTGATTTTCTCCACCATCTGCTGATGAAAATGAGACAATTGTTTCTCAATGATTTCCATCATTTGATCGCTCTGTTAGTTTTTTTCCTCTGAGGGAAAAAAAATGTTTTCCTCCTACATACATAGGTTGCTAAGTTAGTTTCTTTCCGCCAAGGGATAAAAGTGTTTCCCCCCTGCATGCATAGGTTATACATATTACACAATTTAGTAACTCTTTTACCAAATCTGCTCACACCTGACTCTGCATTTAACCAAGAAATGCTCTTAGTCAGATTCATGTTTATGATATCAGTCTGTCTCTGGCTGTTATGAATATATAAGTTCATACTGACAACTTTGGCTGAGTGCTCTTTGCAGCAGTTCATGACCATGAGTGCCACCCTCAGGGCAGAAACCCCAAACTGACAGTATGCCCTATAATCACGTTTCACCTACCTAGTAACAAATGTGAACTTCTGCATCACTGTAATATTCTGAGTCACAGACAGTCATTTATGCACTCAGGCAATAGAGACTCAGCAATAAATGGTCACACATACAAAATATTCAGGCTGCTCCTCCCAGTCCCAAGAGACCACTGTAGCTACTTACTCCAGATCAATCTGTACCTTAAATCTCACACCAAAGGCATTGCAGGTTGCTAATCCCATAATTTAAGGATTTATAAATTAGCAAAAAAAAAGTTCTTTACAGGTTTAAGCAAGCAACATATAAGCACAAGAGAGTTACTGTGTATGGTTCCAAAAGGTGACTGATGTACTAATCTGTCTAATGAACGTCTTTTAGGGGAACTCAATTTTTGTTTCTCAGCTCCAGCTCTTGTAAAAGTCCAAAAAAAAGATAACTATTTCTTCTTGTGAGCCTCTTTATGTGCCCTTCCGCCAGAGTTTATACTGACAGAACAAGTGCTCCTGCACCTACACTCTTTTTAGGTACATAGGGCCATCAACTGAGTTTTTGTCCAATAATAGCCTATTTGGTTTTGACAGTCCTTCTTGATGGACAGGAGAAAGAATAGTCACTTACCTTTTGTAACAGTTGTTCTTCAAGATGTATTGCTCATGTCCATTCCAACGTGTGTGAGCACGAATGTTGCATACACAATCAGAGGATTTTTCCCTAGCTGTACCCAATGGGCCGGCTGTGGTGCCCCCCTGTGGTGATGCCTTGCAGTGGCATAAATACATCACTGCCAACTTGACTCCTGTTTCAGTTCCTTCTTGCTGGAACAGTCCAACAGAGGGGAGGTGGGAGGGTCTGGAATGGACATGAGCAACACATCTCGAAGAACAGTTACAAAAGGTAAGTAACCATTTTTTCTTTGAGTGATTGCTCATATCCATTCCAACATGTGACTCAACATTAATTTGTATGGAGCAGCAGTTAGACCTCAACTTGTTGCTAAGTGCAGTACAGCTTTGCAAAATACCGCATCATCCCATGACTGCTGGGTGATAGCATAATGAGTTGTGAAGACACTCATGGAGGACCACGTAGCCACTCTGCGGTTGTCCTGAATTGGGACTTGTGTTAGAAAGGCTGCCCCCAAGGCTTACGCCAGAGTTGAATGTGGTTTGATAGGCCGAGCCAGCACCTTGGCCAAGTCATAGCACAGTTTGATCCAGGATGACAGGTGCTGTGACATAATCGGGAGGCCCTTCATGCACTCCGCAAGAGAGACAAAAAGCTGTGTCAACCAGTGGAACTGTTTAGTGCACTCAGTATAAACAGTGAGGGCACACCCCATGTCCAGGGAGTGTAGTGCCCTCTCCCTGCCTGTGGCATGGGGCTTTGGAAGAAAACAAGGAGAAAAATATCATGATTGACGTGAAAAGGTGATGTAATCTTTGGCAGATAGGCGGGATGAAGGCACAGCTGCACTTTATCATTATAATAATTAGTATATGGAGGCTTGGAGATAAGGGCTTGCAGCTCTGGCACTCATCTGGCAGAAGTAATAGCTGCCAGGAAGGCCACTTTGTATGACAGGTAGAAGAGAGAGCAGCTAGCTAGGGACAGAAATGGAAGGGCCATGAGCTGAGAGAGCACCAAGTTTAAGTCCCACAGTGGCAATGGCTGCCTCCCCTGAGGGAGAGCTGATCCAGACCCTTAAGAAAACGACCCACCACCAGTTCCTGAAGAGCGTCTTCACTCCCAAATGTGAGTGAAAAGTTGAGATAGCCACCAGGTGTACCTGAATGGATCAGACAGCCAGACCCTGGTGCCTGAGATGCAGAAGGTAGTCCAGAAGCAGGGGGAACCATGGCCTGTACCCTTACTGAGGGGAGAGCCTCTTCCATTTTGTGATCTAAGTAGCCTTAGTACAAGGCTTGTGGCTGCCCATTAAGACTTCCCTGACCATGTCCAAGCACTGGAGCTCAAGGTGGTTCAGCCATGGAGCTTCCACACTATGAGGTAGAGTGAGTCCAGGTTCAGGTGGCATAGCCGGCCGAACGCCTGTGTCAAAAAGTCGGGAATCAGAGACAGTATCATGGTCCTGGCCACTGACAGGGACAGCAGTGTGGTGAACCAGTGTTGCTATGCTGGTGTTATGAGTATTACCACCACTCTGTTCTACTGAATTTTGAAGAGGACTCTGGGTATTAATAGTACTGAGTGAAAAGTGTAAAGGGACTGCTCCATCCTTGACAGATAGAAAGCATCTGACTGTAACCACCAACTATGGCCCCAAAAGAAGCCAAAACACAGGCATTTCTTGTTTATGTGGGTCATGAACAGGTCCACCTAGGAATGACCCCACTAATGGAAGCTGAAGAGAGCTGCATCCACCCTGAGGAACTACTTGTGAGATTGAAAAGATTGGCTGAGGCGATCCGTAATGTTGTTTTGCATGCCTGGAAGGTATGAAGCTTGCAGGTGAATGTGAGAAATGCAAAGGTCCTACAGGACAATGACCTCCAGGCACAGAGGAGAGGAGCAAGCACCGCCCTGTCAACTGATATAAAATATTGGTGTAGGGTTGTCCGTCATCACCATGACACACCTGCCCTCTAGGTGGGGCAGGAACTCCTTTCAGGTAAGATGTACTGCCGTGAGCTCCCCAACATTGATTTAAACCATCGGTCCATCTCCTTTTTTGTTTGCAGCTTAAACCCCTGCAAATAGGGGTTTGTTTGCAGCTTAAACCCCTGCACTTAGCCTCTCTGAGACACTTCAGAACCCCTCTGGGCATATGCTTGCCACACTTCGCACACTGCTTGAAACCCTGGGGCCACTGCATGCCCCAGGCGCATGAATAATAGGAGGGGGGAAACCTTCCCTCCCAAACTAAAGTGACTCGAACAAACAACTAATCTATACAACAAAAACAACTAAAGAGTCCCATGCTAGGGACTAACTACTTGCGAAGCAAGAAGTCAGAAATGCCAAGGACCATCACTGGAGGGAAGAAGGAACTAAAATGGGAGTCAGATTGGTAGGGATATATATATGACTCTGTAGGTGCAAAGTGTCACCACAAGGAGTGCCACAGCCAGTCTGACTGGTACTACTAGGGAAAAGTCTTCTGATGATCGTGCACGCAACGTGCACACACATATAGGAATGGACATGAGCAATCACTTGAAGAACCACCACTCTTGCTGTCCAGGTTCATAAGTTCAGACTGGGCATTTTTACAATTATAAAGCAAATCCGTATTACCACCTTATAGCATGGGATATAGACATTATAAGTTAGATTAATGCATGCAGCAACTTACAAGTATTTTATAGAGTCAAAGCACTAAACATACGTTTACAAGTCTAACACCTATCTTGAACAATATTAACATACGGGTGAACTGATATGGCTTCCACCTATGAATTTGTCAGAGCTCTGCAGACACCTATAGCCTTGTCAACAGCTGGCACATGGTTTTCCAGCATCACAAATTCATCCTGCAACCTCTGTAGAATGCATCCTTTACTTGTTAATCATGGTCACTGGCAGGTACATAACACTGCTTGTTAGTTCCATTAGCAAAATTTGTGAGTCAACTGGTTTCCAGTCTTGTACATCTTATGTTGCTTTGTTGCGGAGGAATATTATAATTTCCACTTTAGGAGTATCATCTTGCCTTCCTGAACAGAGTACTCTGATGTTGTGTGAACTGAATCGTTCATCTCATTTAGCTCACTCCAAGAATGCTAATATTGAACTGAGACATTTCTCAAATCACTTTACTCAGTTTCCCTTCATGGCATACAGTTCTCACATTCCAGAACCAAATTCTAGTTTTAGCCTCACCGGTCAGGATCTTATTTCAGGTGTGTGGTTGACTAAGTGATCCTGAAAGGCTAACAGATTCTTACCCATGTTTTCCCATAACTGTGACTTTTTTTACATGGACAGATGACTCTCAATCATAGGTCCATGGCTCTTCATTTAATATATTTGAAACAACCCTTAATTAGTATAGGTTTCTCTCAAACAACACTCATGGGATGAACCTGGTGCCTGAAGAAACAGGAGAGGTTCAGCCTGAATCCATACTGGCACATGGAGAATTCAAATTATTTATAGGTAACCTTACTCTCCCATCATGATATTAGCACTCCAGTTTCCCACTGAAGGAGATTTGCAAGTAGTACACAGCTGAAGGAGAACTCAACTGAATAAAGACTGAAGTACTATCACCCTACATAGGCATCTGACCTACACTGCAAGACAAGGAGGTAATGCTTCATGAAGTATTAACTGAACTACAATAGGCATCTTCTGAATTTCAGAAACTGATGTGCTCCAAAGGAACGTTATTGAAGCAACTCTTACTTTAGTGAATGGGCCCTAAATCCTCCAGATACTCACTCCTCAATCTTGACATAAGTATTTAGTACACAGACTTATTCCAGCCTTGAAGCAAAGATTGGAGAAGTCCAAGGGGGAAACTTAGATCATATTCAGCCTAAATGACTTTGAGAGACTTAGACCTGTTTAAATAAATTAAGGCTCCTCACATCCAGACAATGGAATATGGCTTTATGAAAAAAAAAAATCAGTATTGGGAGGATCTGCTATCATGGGCTGCAATCATGCTCCTGGCAGAAGTGACAACCATTATGAATGTTACTTTGAATGGAAGAGAATGCAAAAGTCAGAATTCCCAATATGTGATAAGCCTACTAAGAACAAGATTTAAACCCTCAGACTCCACAAAAAGACAAATAGGAGGAAATGTAAGCAAGAATATTTTCAGAACATGTTATAATAGACTGTACAGAGAGAACATAGAAAAAAAATCCACACAGCAACCTGGCCAACCCCCCACAGCAGAAAGTCTCAGAGGGGTAGCAGTGTTAGTAACTTTAAAAATGAGTAGCCCTGTGACATCTCAGAGATTAATAAATATATATACAGCAATATATAGATATATCACACACAAATATATAGAGAAAGCAGAAAGTCACTCCCCAGTCTCTAGTTCTTAATGGGCACATACCCTTTTCCAAAAAGCCAGACAATGGCCCCCACTGTTTAATGCACAGGGAAGTTATTTCCATCTTTGAAAAATTGGCTTTATAAAATACAGGTTGGACCTCCCTCGTCTGGCACCTTCAGGATCTGACTGGGCCCAAACAAGAGGATTTGCCGAATGAGAGGCGGTCCCTCCTAACATGGTCCGTGCTACCCCTGGCTAGGGCTCCAGCCAAGCCCTGCTGCTGCCTGCCCAGCCATGGCTTCTCAGGCTGGAGCACCATGGCTGTCAAGGCTACCAGGGCTCTGCAATTTCTGGGGCTGCCAGGGCTCCACATCTTCTGCGACCGCTGGGGATTCTGGGGCTGCCAGGGCTTCTGTGGCTGCTGGGGCTTCTGGAACTCCGCAGCTGCTACGGCTCCCAGGACTGAGGCTCCACAGCTGCTGGGACTCTGTGGCCATTGCTGGCCCCTCACTACCACCTGGCAGCAGGGGCCAGAACTCCCTCAACATGGGGCTCCTGCCTGAGTTGCCACCCTCCCGCTCCTGCCCTGCAGCCCAACCTCCTTATACCTGGACTCTATGGTCCAGGAACATCCACTGGACCAGAGAGTCTCAGTTAAGGGAGGTACAACCTGTAGTAAAACTGAATTTTTGGGTATGTTACCATACAAGCCATTTAAGACACTGAGGTGTTAGGAAATTATTTCAGAGTCATGCCTCAAGTGTTTACATTTCAAAATAAGCAGAAGGAAAGGCATACTAAAACATGATTCTTCTCCTTTTACCCACATTTCTATATGCTATTTGCTCTTCCGTTGCACTGCACAATCCTAACATTTAATCACCTCCATAAAGGCAAAAGTTCTCATATTTACACTCTGTAATACTTTGAGGGAGTTTAATGCAAATATGGTAGCTAGTCTAGTCTAATTCAAATATAGTAGCTAATGCAAATATGATAGATTGCTAGTCTAATGCAAATATGGTATTTATGTACCCCTTTTCATGGAAAAAACAACTGTTAAAATGACTCATGGCATCTATGTTGTAACATGTATGGCAGGAAAAGTGACAATATGTAAGTTGTGAGAAATGAGACAAAAAGGTATTATTTAAAAGTTATACCATGAAAAAAAAATCTGTTAAGATGTACATACTTTTGTCAGGAATTTAAATATGTGAAAATTTGGAAAGCTTGCCATTACTTTATGTAAAGGCCTCTTAGAACAGTAAGTACATTAGAAATAGTGATGAGGATTAAAACTAATCAGTATAGTGTCTAAATTTTAGGCAAGATGAATGACCATTTGAGTTATTTAATAAAGTATTTACTATGCCAATACCATCTCTCAGTCTCCTTTTGTTGTACATAAATTCTGTAACAAACCATAATCTTGCAATTCTTTTTCCTTAGCAATTAACTTTGTAAGTAGGATGGTAGGTAGCAGTTTAAAAACATAAAACAGTCTTCCATTCTCCAATTTCATTAGATATAAAAAATAAGAATTTCAGCTCTAAACATACATTTTAATGGTAACAAATGTTACTGAAGCACAATTAAATTAGGGAAGAATCTGGAAGTTGCATACGTGTGTGTGTGCGTTGCATAACAGTGCATGTGTGTGTATTTTGAACAAAAATACTGCTCACGACTACAGGGAATCTATCACAATAGTCTCATCACAAACACAGAGTATGTGGAAAAGTAAAATGAATGAATCATATTATATACTAATTGCCATATTTTCTACGATGTGCCTCCTTTTATTTCAACAAATGTTAACAAATTTCAGTTTCTTACCAAATCAATCAGGCTTTCCTGTATCCTGTTCAACGTAGTGCGCAGTCTGCTACTACTAAGACCCAGTCCTGTTGATTCAAACTGGGAAAAAAAAAAAAAAAAAAAATCTAAAAAACATAGGAAAGGACAAATTTTGCATTTTAGATTAGTGACTAGATGACTCCAAAACATTCACATTTTGTTCAATATATTTACAGATAGCTTCTGCACATCAAAACCAAAATGAAAAGGAAACATGCAAAAATTGCTGCACTCAACAGTACGCTGATGTAAAGAATGAACTATGCTCAGTTCACAAAGATGACCACATACAATTCATATTGATAAATTATCATTATCCACTTTGTCAGGGGGATAGTTGCCAGAATATTCTCTTGGACTGTTTTAAAATGACTATATGCAATAAAATGGCTCTGCAGGTGAGAAAATAATGACTTTTTGTTCCCATAGACCAGCAAGAGAGAAAACTTATACAATGGCATGCCATACTATACTGGCTGAGAAATTAAAACATCACAATGTAAAATTATATTTATTAACTTTTCACAAACTATATTATCTTCTATAATCTCTTTATTTAATGTCAACTTTCAGTTGTATATTTATTTTCCATCAATCTTTATGAAAGTCACTTTTATTATTGAATATTTATTACAATCAAGCTAGGAAATGTGTCATCTTCATGCTCTGCACAGGGTCCAAAGCCTCTGCTGATGTAAGTAGCTTCACAGACATCAATATAACTACAATATTTGCTCCAGTAGAGGATCTGGCCCAACATGTTTAGATTAACATAGCTACGTATATTCTAATTTTCACTTCGGAAGAAACGCATATTACCAAACAGAACAGCTCAAATCAGATGAAACTAGAATGGAAATGGAAAAACTATGAAACATACAATTATTTCCAGGGTCTACATCATCTAGAAGTACCAAGATATGGTACTGGTATGTGCTTCACACCAGAAAAATAATTTTCTGAACAATGTTCAGACACTGTTGTCCACTGTGTTGGGTTCAAACTATAAAATGTTTCCCACACTGCATCTGGATGGGAATGATCAGCAACAGTCAAGTGGTTTCCACAAATCAAACATTTTACACAGTCTTTACTCATTTACCACTTCCATTGAATTTTAAAGGAGAGCTGTACAGCAAATTAAGAACTTACTGACTGTAGATGATTTTGAAAAGACTAATGACTTATCAGCTGAAATAGTAAGGGCATCAACACATTCAGGTGAAAAACTGGGAGTGCAATTTTAAATTTCTATAACCAAAAATGTTCCAACATTAAAATCTCTGGGTTTTTTCTCTTCAAAAAGACTAATGGGTTTCTATGCAAGGGATGACCAATTGTAAACCAAGGGAAAGTATCCAGAGATCTGCAGTGTGAATAAACATACTTCTATAGGGAACATAAGTAGTCATCAATAATAGGACCACAGTGAATACACTGGGTAGAGCAGGTTATATCAGTATTCAATTGTTTTGCATGTCACCTGCTGCTTCATGGGAATTATTAAAAATGAGATATCTCAGCCACTGGATACATTATTTCCACAAATTACCAATGGCCTACTAATTGATAAGCAATGGAAAGAAGCATAGTGCCAATAGAATTAGTCAAATTTTGCTCATCATTTTCCTAAGCCTACTTGTCTGCGCAAAAATGATTGGTTTCTCCCCCCCTTCTGAGTAATTATTTAATAGCAGATGTTTACTAAGGATCTTACAAAAATTTCACTAGAACAAACACCTAAGTTACTTACTGAAATCAAATTGAGTAAAAGCCAGGCACATAATTTTTATGAAATACACATTACATTTACTGCTATAGTTTACTGTTGTTACATTATCTACATGTCAATTTAAAACCTATTTATAACTAGCAAAATGCATTAACAGTTTATTTTAAGATGTATGCCTGTCTGTGTCTGTTCATTACTTAGTAAAATTCCGTAATTCACAAATCATTACTGAGGTTCTTGTATATCAGGTCCTGCCATGATTTTATGAAAAGGAGGGGAAAAACAAATTTGATGCACAGTCCAAGAAAAAGAAAAGGCGTGAAAAACTGTATTTAAAGTGGTATTCTGCCCCTCTCAGCAGCTAATACCCCATGCTCAGCAGATAACCTTCCCATTATCTATATAATTAGATTCCAAGATTATCATTTTGTCACTGAAGCCTAGAATACATGTTGAGTCAAGTATGACTGAACTCTTTTTTGTTTAGAATATCACCTAGTTCAGTCACCAATGGCATTCTCAGTCTGTTCCCATGCATATCAGTAAATGGAGGCACATGACAATTGCATCCATGACACAGAACAAGCTCTCAGCAAATAGCCCTATACCACTGTAGGAAGGGGAAAACACAAAGAAAAAAAAATCTGATTTATGAAAAACACAACTGACTGAACAAAATGTATCTTGAATCAGCTCACTGTTCTGATGAGAGTTTAAACACCAGTTTCTCTTTTTTTGCCTGTGTATTTTGCCTTCCAAATCATTCTGATACGTGTTCTAACTGAAAGGTGTAGTGTAGACTCAAGATTTGCAATGAATTTAGGCAGCACAAAGAGCTTATATGATAAGCATATTTCTAATAAAAACCACAATGGTGTATGTTTTAACAAGAATGACTGTTACTAGTCTAAATCACATACCACTACCCATCTCTACTCCTTAAAGAATTGTAAAAAACCCTACATTACGGTAAGGACATTATGGTAGCATTACAAGAGGGATTTTAAAAATGTATAGACCCTTTGTAAGCAGTATGTTTCCCATGAAAAACAGTTTATCAAAACAACAATGAGGCACACTACAGTAAAAACACAATTTTACCTATATTCTATAACGTTTACCTGCCTAGCACTGTACTGTTCCCTGCTAGATGTGGGAAGTGAAGAACTCTGTACAGGCTTTAAAACACAAAACAGGAGGTACAAAAAAGTACATGTAACACAATAAAAAAAAGAGTATCAAAGCAGTTGATTAAGCCAAAGGAAATAAATTACCTTTAAAAAAAATATTTACCACCCATCCTCCGTACACAAAGAAATCCAAAATATATTTCTCCTACCAAAGAAAGCATCTCAAAACTATTTAGAATCAGCTCTTGAGAATCTGTGACTCCATCAGCGATTTTCCAGGAGATAAGGATTTAGAGTCATGAATTATTGTTTTCGTTTTTAAAAAAATACAGGTTTCATATATGCTCGTCTATGAAAATTCTGTGAAGAGCTGATGTAGTTATTTGCAGACCCTGTGGATGTGTATTTCCATCAAAAACTAACAGACACTTAAATTATATATCAAAACATGAAAAGAAATGGATTTCATTGTCAGACCATCTTAGATAGAGGTGCATGAGATCTGAAAACCATATTTAGATCTGAATTAGACATTTCCACAGCTTGCCTCTCCTCCCGCACCCCCTCCCCATGCTGTCCCTACTCCCTTTTAATCTTTAATGTTCACATTATTTCCTTTTGCCACCCATGATGGCATGCTTTTTTCTGTGCAATCTTCCATATCTGGAACAGTCTCATGCTGAGCACCAAGCATCCTCCCTCTACTCCTCCAGACTCATTTATTTTGGGTAGCTTTCTCTTACTAACCATATATGGTGCATGAGCACAGGTGCACACAAACACATACGTGCAGTATTACTGAGAAGGGGAAATGTGCAAAAGATAATCCCTGTACAAAAAATATAAAATGATCAACACTCCTTTTGATAATGATACTTTTAAGACTATTTCTCTTAGTTGCTCTTAAAGGCCCTTTCTTCTTCATGCATCAAACACTAGTTTATTTCCACTGCCCCTTCTGTAAGATCATTCACTCAGTAGTCTTCTTGAGGCAGAAGTCTTTTCTGTACAGCACAACATATGCCAATGTGCACTGAAAGGAATAATTATTTCTACCTACCGTGTCATTCCGGCCAAAAAACGTATATACTGCATACAGATAGTAATCAAACAGCTGGGACATGAAGTGAATCACGTCAAATGCAATTGGTTTCAGAATGTTCATCATCTGCATGTATTTCCCTTGAAAATAAAACACAAAAAGTTCAGTTTTCCTAGCAGACGAGGTATGCAGACAGTAGAATGCTTGGTTAATTCTAAATTAGCCTTTGCAAATCCACATATTATTTAACCTTGAGTGTTAGACGCATCAACCTTGTGAGATTTCAGGGACAAGGAATTTTAAAAAGACAACTGATCTACACTAAGTTCTGCAGAATTTTTTGAAAACTGGATTTTTTTGTACTTTCGGGTTGTTTGGATAGCATGTAAGCAGTTTACACTGAATATGTCTGATCACACAGTATCACACAAACATTTTTTAATTTCCGAAAACCACTCAAAGTCACAGTTTTCAGGTATACGATGTACAGTTTTTAAAAATGCTCCGGAAATACTATTGACCAATGTGTAGAATACATAAAAACAAAAGTTAATACTCATTCTGCCTTTGTCTCTCACATCAGTCCACACCCCAAGATAGGGCAGCAGAGCAGCCTGAGCTAAACCTCAGAACATCAACAGACAGCCTATTCCCCAAGTACTTTGTGGAAGGCTACCATTATATTTAGGGATGAGGAAGAGATCTGAAGAAATCTGGAGGGGAGGGGTACAGAGAAATGGGGGAAAGAAAATCAAGACAGAAGTGAGAAATGTCTGATGAGGGACCATAAGATGTCCCTTGAAGACACTGGGCTGGCCATGATCTCATTAACCACACCACAGCAGTAGCAGGCCATTAAGTTTCAACTCTCAAAAATAACTATTGCAAGTAGGGGAAGCTTGTAAGAGGTAAAGTAAGCAGGGGTTAGGAAGGATGAAGGGCTCTGGGACCTCGTGGAAGCATCTTCATGGATTCAAAATCATAACTCCTTCCCCCTTACAGTATGCAGAACTGTGGAGATTCTGGACTGTATTGTTCCCCATAAGATAAGGCAACACCAAGGCTGTGTCAGCTGTGCCAGGAGCCTATCCAGTGTCTGGAGCCTAAGATCAGAAAGACTCAAAAATGGTTTAAAGCCATCCTCGCCTCTGCTTCTTTTGGGCTAGGAGTTTTGTGCTTGCACATAATAACACCTATTACCTATCACTGGGACATAAAGGAAGAATTAATATACGAAAGCCTTGCTTCAAATGGTTTACATGCTACTCAAGCATATCTCTTTTATTCCTAGATGTTGGACGCTGTTCTATCCGCATCACACTCTCCATGATGATACCTTTTCAGAAGATCTAGGCAATTCTACTCAGGAGAGAGCTTACTAACTTCCTAGTCTTATTTTTTCTGCCCCACGAATCACCTAATAAACTATCTTGTTAGTCTTTAAAGTGCTACATGACTACTTTTTTTGTTTTACCAAGATCAGACTAATACGGCTACCTCTCTGTTACTTCTCTTACTCTGTGAAGGACAAAATCATAATCCTTATTTTCTTTGTGCCCTGTCAAGGACTAAATAGCGTCTGAGGATTTTAAATTTGATTTGATGTTCAATGGGAAACTAATGTATTGAACATGGATCAATGAGCTCCTATTAACAGGCATTTGTCAGAAGACAGCCTTCTCACCAGTGCAAGTTCTCTTATTATTGGTGGATTCAATCTTACATACTCCATGTGCTTGCAACAAAAGACTGGTGCTCACAATGCCTGGATCACTGTGGCCACATTCTTGTCTGACAGCAAAGGAGGTAGGATACTGGTTAGGTGAAGGTGAAGGTGAAGGTGAAGGTGAAGGTGACGGTGAAGGAGAATTTTTGCTGATGCTCTCATTAGAGCAGGGGTGGGGAACCTGTGGCCCATAGGCCTACATCCAGGTTGCTGCTTCATTTCATTTGGCCCATGGCAAGTCTCTGCATCACAGGCCAGAAGCTCTGAGCATTAGTGCTCCTACAGCGCGGCTGGAGATATGAGCTCTGTGTCCCTGTGGCCCCTAAGCAGAGAGGTGATCAAGGAAGCTCAGCATACTGCCCTTGCCCTGTACCTCTCACTGGCCAGGAGCCACAGTCAATGGGAGCTACAATGGTGGCGCCTACAGTGGTGGGCAGTGTGCACCACACAAAGCTGCTGGCCTCTCTGCTTGACGGACAGATATGGTGGCCACTTCCCATGTTGGGGAGCTAGACGTGTATGCACTCTATGCATAGCTCTTAAAACCGTGTGGAATAGCCATAACTAGAAAGTTAACAACGTAATGCGGAAAAAACATCAAAAGTATTTTGTAGTTTTGTGCTAGAGAGAGAAAACTGAGTCAGTGAATCAACAAAACTAGCTTAATTTTTTCTGATAACATAGTAATTAGTCCAATTCAATGGGAGTCACACACGTGATGAGTATATTAGAGAAATATCATCGTACTGTATCTTTTAATTTTACATTCCTGCTTTCCAAAACTCTAAATAGATTAGTTTGTATTGCTGACTAGTATTCAGCTTAGGCCTGTTCACTAATGTATTACTCTAATTTATTAGTCTACTTGCAAGCAGCTGGAGCAATGTAATAATCTGATTAAACTAGTACATAAATATAAAGAAAGTGATGCATATTTGTGAATCATACTTTTATGAGCTTTTGCCCATCATGAAATCCCGTCCTCCTTTACATTTAGCGTACAGTGTACACTGTATGGTTACTCTTTAGAAACTTTGAACATATCTTAATATTTATTATTTAGAACCTAGTTATTTAATGTTCGATTACTTTTATTTCATCCTGACTTATTTGGCCTAGAATGACAAGTTGTTTAATTACATTTGTGTCAATGAAAACAGCAAACCATGAAACATTACAACATTATGTGACCAGTTTCCAGGTGTGTTTTATAACTTCTTATGCCCAAATGCATAGGGTTGACACCTAATCAAAACAACGGATCATCCTCATATGTCATCTGAAGTGAAGTCTGAATACTCTGTTTCTAAAGCCTGGATTTCTCCATTCATCTTTTGTGCTAAAACATAATGTTTCAAAACCCATATGTAGCCTGTACATGATCTAAAGATGTGTCTTTTCTGGAAAGTTTAGACTGTCAAAATTTCACTATTCTTGGCACAAATATACAAATCAGCAGAAGTATAGGTTTGTACCTAAGAGGTTATGTACTATACAGTGCACTTTCCCCCTAAGTCTTGTCCCTAAAGATTATAAAACCTTTAGATGCCAAGAACATTTCTTTATCACAACATCACTCAGCGTTTTGACACTACAAAATGTTCCAAGAACATTTCTTCCTTGTTCCTTTCCCTAAAATGATGCCAAGTTTGCAAATCTTTTCTATAGAAATACTGTTACCTACATGCCCTAAAGTGAAGTTCAGATATCTGTTAAAAAAGGAGGGGGTATTTAAAAGTGTACTAAAACAGTGTAAGTCACATAATTTCCCTGTATGTTTGAAATATTTGGAGATACAAGACCCTACTTAGATTCTACAGCAATGTGCATTATAGAAACGCTCAGATACTTTATCTAATTTGGACTGATGAAACCTAGTATTTGATGATTTGTTAATACAGCAAGTAAAAAATTCACTTTGCTTCCCTCAACTACAATATACAAAAGACATTTATTGCACCAGCCTCTACCAAATGTGCACATCACCATAAACAAAATTTAAATACATTAGATGCTAAAAAAAAATTGAGTTTTTATATAGCTGTGGTTATCATAAAATCATTTCCTTAGTACCCAAGAATTCCAAACATCTCACTTTCTCTCAAACTCTTTGACAAACAGTAGATGCCAACATGAAAATAAGGAGGTCAGAGGGAAACACAGAAAAAACCCTTATCTATATAATCACTTAATTGCTCCAACTGCACATTTTCTGCTGCTGAGGTTCAGCACAGATGATGTAGCATCATTCCTGTTACTTCTAACAATGCTTTTATTTGCCTTTACTATATTAAAGACATCTGATAATGATTTCTTAGAGCTGTTTTCTAAAGGAGGCAAAATAAAGTTATTACCTCCCAAAAAAGCTTTGTTTCAAAGCCCAGGAAGCCCAAAAGAAGAAACAGTTTCGATTTTTGGGTTGATGTTTCCAAAGTCCAAATTGGATAGTAACAAGGGTGGAATAGTCAAAAATAAGGATTACTACAACTAATACTATAGATTAGTCTCTAAGTAGGTCTCTGGGACACACAGTCAGGCTCACAAGATATCTTGAGAAAAGAACACATTATTGTCTATAGTTTAGTAAGGAATTTGTAGGATTTTTAACATATGTCAACATTCCAAATTCGACTCATAGTTGTAGTCAGACTCTGTGTGTGTGCGCAAGTACATATTTGCAATTAATTTATGCTCCGAGATTCACATTCTTCTGAATATTAAAAACCATATGCAGTTAATGACTGGGCCAAAGATTAATCTGGGAACGTCAAATTTTACAGTGATTGGTTTTAATTTCTCTATGAGAAGTAAATCAACCAATTAATCTGAGGGAAAAACCAAATGATTTGAGCAGTTGGTTTAAAATCTACCATGAAATGGATTATTATACCAGAAACTACTTTAATTCTATATATAAATACATTCATACAGTTTCTGTACACAATATAGCCTCCACCACAATATATTATATACAAAAAATAAACGTGACATGAAAAGTGTTAGTAACATTAATTCACATTCAGTAGTATTTCTAGTAGGGATGTTAGATATCGGATAACTGAATAATTGTGTAACCGCATGAAATCTCAGCTTGGACCCCCTGTGGACAGGGGCTGCTTCTCAGCAGCCTTCCCTGCCGCCTCTCAGAGTTGGGGAATGCAGTACCGCTGAGCCAGTGCTGGGGGGAATTGGCTCCTGTTCTCCATTCTCCCCACCATTGCTGATACAGTGGCAGCAAAGGGGGGAAATGCACGTAGTCAAAGAGATTAACCAATAAATTTAGGATTATTGGTTAATTGCAGAGTCGACTATACGTTGACATCCCTAATTTCTAGCTCCATAAGGGCCCTTCAAAAAAGTTGGCTGACCAACTCACTATTTGGGAAATTCACCTCCTGATTCCTAGCTCACATTTATCCCTGTTTCCCACAATGATCTTCAAGAACTCGTGGAGGATAGGTGAGGTCCAAGAGGATAGAGAAAACATTCTGCGTTTGGGAGAGAAAGGACACCATTTATTTCAATGGTTTTAAGTGGCTACATATTTCATAGAAAATTCTACATGAATTTGGTTCTCTTCATAGCCTGGTTAGAAGAAAATCACCTAGTTTATGACATCCTTATCAATATGAACTATTTATGTTTGAGAATTCTGCAAAACTTCTTATTCTTTCTAATACCTTCTTCGTTTATGGGTAATAAGCAGGAAGAACTGGAAGTGCTAATAAATAAACACAGCTATGACATTGTTGGTATTTCAGAGACTTGGGATAGTACACTTGGGATAGTACACATGATTGGAATATTAGTATAGAAGGGTACAGCTTACTCAGGAAGGATAGGCGGGGCTAAAAGGGAGGAGGTGTTGCCTTATATATTAAAAATGTACACACTTGGATGGAGGTAGAGATGGACATAGGAAACAGATGTGTTGAGAGTCTCTCGGTGAGGTTAAAAGGAGTAAAAATCAAGAGTGATGTCATGCTAGGGGTCTACTACAGACTATCTACCCAAGTAAAAGAGGTAGATGAGGCTTTTTTTAAACAACTAACAAAATCATCCAAAGCGCAGGATTTAGTGGTCATGGGGGACATCAACTATCCAGGAACTAATACAGCAGGGGCACAGACTATCCAATAAGTTCTTGGACTGTACTGGAGACAACTTTATATTTCAGAAGGTTGAAAAAGCTTCTGGGGGGGACCTGTTCTAGATTTGATCTTAAATAGGGAGGAGCTGGTTGAGAATTTGAAAGTGAAAGGTAGCTTGGGTGAAAGTGATCATGAAATCATAGAGTTCAAGATTCTAAGGAACGGTAGAAGGAAGAACAGCAAAATAGAGACAATGGATTTCAGGAAGGAAGATTTTGGTAAGCTCAGAGAGCTGGTAGGTAAGGTCCCATGGGAAGAAAGACTAACGGGAAAAACCATTGAAGAGAGTTGGCAGTTTTTCAAAAGGGACATTATTAAGGGCCCAAAAGCAAGCTATTCTGGTGCGTAGGAAAAATAGAAAGTAAGGCAAAAGACTGCCTTGGCTTAACCAGGAGATCTTGCTCTAAAAATCAAAAAGGAGTCATATAAAAAGTGGAAACTAGCACAAATTACAAAGGATGAATATAAGCAAACAATACAAGTATGCAGTGGCAAGATTAGAAAGGCAAAGGCACAAAACGAGCTCAAACTAGCTACAGACATAAAAGGTAACAAGAAGACTTTCTATAAATATATTAGAAGCAAGAGGAAGACCAAGGACTGGGTAGGCCCACTGCTCCGTGAGGAGGGAGAAACAGTAACAGGAAATTTGGAAATGGCAGAGATTCTTAATGACTTCTTTGTTTCAGTCTTCACCGAGAAGTCTGATGAAGGAATGCCTAACATAGTGAATATTAGTGGGAATGTGGAAGGTTTAGAAAAAATAAAATAAAACAAGAACAAGTTAAAAATCACTTAGAAAAGATAGATGACTGCAAGTCACCAGGGCCTGATTAAACGCATCCGAGAATACTCAAGGAGCTGATAGAGGAGGTACCCAAGCCTTTAGCTATCATCTTTGAAAAATCATAGAAGACGGGATTGATTCCAGAAGACTGGAATAGGGCAAATATAGTGCCCATCAATAAAAAGGGAACTAAGAACAACCCAGGAAACTACACACCAGTCAGTTTAACTTCTGTGCCAGGAAAGATAATGGAGCAAGTAATTAAGGAATTAATTAACAAACACTTGGAAGATAATAGGGTGATAGGTAACAGCCAGCATGGATTTGTAAAGAACAAATCATGTCAAACCAAACTGATAGCTTTCTTTGATGGGATAACGAGTATTGTGGATAAGGGAGAAGCAGTGGACGTGGTATGCCTAGGCTTTAGTAAGGAATTTGATACAGTCTCGCATGATCTTCTTATCAATAAACTAGGCAAATACAAATTAGATGGGGCTACTATAAGGTGGGTGCATAATTGGCTGGATAACTGTTCTCAGAGAGTAGTTATTAATGGTTCACAATCCTGCTGGAAGGGCTTAACAAGTGGGGTTCCACAGGGGTCTCTTTTGGGACCGGTTCTATTCAAAATCTTCATCAACTATTTAGATATTGACATAGAGAGTACACTATTTAAGTTTGCAGATCATGCCAAGCTGGGAGAAGTTGCAACTGCTTTGGAGGATAGGGTTATAATTCAAAATTATCTGGACAAACTGGCAAAATGGTCTGAGATAAACAGGATGAAGTTTAATAAGGACAAATGCAAAGTACTCCACTTACAAAGGAACAATCCATTTCACACACACAGAATGGAAAGCGACTTTCTAGGAAGGAATACTGCAGAAAAGGATCTAGAAGTCATAGTGGCCCACAAGTTAAATATGAGTCAACAGTGTGACGCTGTTGCAAAAAAAGCAAACATGATTCTGGGATGCATTGACAGGAGTGTTGTGAGCAAGACACAAGAAGTCATTCTTCCACTCTACTCTGCGCTGATCAGGCCTCAATTGGAGTATTGTGTCCAGTTCTGGGTACCACATTTCAAGAAAGATGTAGAGAAATTGGAGAAGGTCCAGAGAAGAGCAACAAGAATGATTAAAGGTCTAGAAAACATGACCTATGAAGGAAGACTGAAAGAACTGGGCTTGTTTAAGTTTGGAAAGGAGAAGACAGAGTGGACATGATAGCAGTTTTCAGGTATCTAAAAGGGTGTCACAAGGAGGAGGGGGAGAAAAATGTTCTCCTTGGTCTATGAGGATAGGACAAGAAGCAATGGGCTTAAACTGCAGCAAGTGAGATTTAGGCTGGACATTAGGAAAAACTTCCTGCCTGTCAGGGTGGTTAAACACTGGACTCAAATTACCTAAGGAGGTTATGGAATCTCAATCTCTGGAGATATTTAAGAGCAGGTTAGATATCTATCAGGGATGGTCTAGGTCCGTGGTCACCAACAGGTTGATCGCGATCGACTGGTCGATCGCGAGGCGTCCTGTCCGCCCCGTCCCCATTCCCCTCCCACCACCGAGAAGCCCCACTACCTACCTCAAGTGAAAATGGAGGTAGTGTCGGCTTACCGGGGATGGACAAAAGTCCCGCAGCTTAGCGCCACTTCCGGTGATTCCGGAAGTGCGCTAGCTGCTCTGCCGGGTGTACTGCAGGAGGGAGCATCGGCTCCCTGCACCGCACAGGAGGGGTGAGTCAGCCCCGGGGGAGGTGCGCGCACCGGGGGAGGGAGAGGGGGCGGCCCCAGGGCAGGCGCGTGCGGGCTTCCTGCGCTGGGGCGGGTGGTTGGCGCCGGGGCAAGCACACACGGGGCTTCCCTGCGGGGTGGGGGTCGGTCCCGGGGCAGGCGTGCACACGGGGGCTTCCCTGTGCGGGGTGGGTGGGGCGGTCCCGGGGCACACGCTGGTTTCCCTCGGGGGGGGGGGGAATCCTGGGAGGAGGCAGATGCAGGGGACTTTCTGCCTCCACTGGCACCCCACTCCCCAGCCCCCACTCCCCAGCCACAGAACGCTATCCCCACTCCCCTGTCCCCAGCTACAGAACTCTGTCCCCACTCCCTTGTCCCCAGCTACAGAACTCTGTCTCTATTCCCGTCCCCACTCCCTGAACTCTGTCCCTATTCCTGTCCCCACTCCCCGAACTCTGTCCCCACTGGCACCCTGTCCCCAGCTGTAGAAACCTGTCCCCACTGGCACTCTGTCCCCTGCTGCAGAACCCTGTCCTCTGCCCTCCCAGCACCCTGTTCCCTCTCCCCTGCCCCCAGCCGCAGAACTCTGTCCCCACAAAATGTATAATTATAAATGTTTCATTTTAGATTTAAATAGCATGAATAAAAAACAGACCATTTATTTCATAACTATAAACACGTGATTTTAATTTTATATATCGCATAATTTAAAAAATAAACTGTTTATTAGAGTGTGTAAAGTAAGGGCTAGCAAGTGGGGATAGCAAGTGATGGACAGGAGGAGAATAGAGAGGGTGGGGCTTCAAGGAAGGGGAGGGGCTTCAAGGAAGGGGAGGGGCTTCAAGGAAGAGGTGGGGCGGTAGCTCTTCGCCTGTTCTGAGATTTAAAAAGTGATCTTGGGTGTAAAAAGGTTGGAGACCACTGGTCTAGGTGGTACTGGGTCCTGCTGTGAGGGCAGGGGACTGGACTTGATGACCTCTCGAGGTCCCTTCCAGTTCCAGTGTTCTATGATTCCCTACCCAGTTTCACAGAATGTCACCAATGCATTGCTTTGTTATAGCCATCTTCACTTTTTGAGGTTTCATATTGTGGTCACTATCCACCAAATTCTGATTAAGATTGCCTTCAGAAATAGTAAGACCAAGCCCTTAATTAGCTGGAGAGGCTACTGTTAAAAGATGAGACCCATTTCCTTTCCTGGGTTCTTGGGTAGGGATCAAGAGTCCAGTTGTCTTGAATTAAATCTGGATCTCCTGCACAACAGAGCTGTACATTGACACAGGGCTGCCAAGCTGGGAATTCAATTATTTTGACATCTTTGGAGAGGTGGTTCAGAAAATCAAAAAAGTAAAGAAAGCTGAAGGGTCAAGTCTGATGGACAAATGACTTCTTATCTTAGTAAGCACTCAGATACAAGGAACAACTAACAGGGTCAGACAGGTTCAGCCATTAGTAGCTGCAACAGAATTTGTATAAAACATTGCTTAATGGTTTAAACCACTCAAATCATATATAATTCCAGAAGGGACTCAAACAAAAAACTATGAAAATGAAGTTTTTGTAACTTTAAGGATTTGGCTGGAATCCACAAAAACAACTCAAGACTACACCTCCAACCACTCACAAATGATACAAACAAAAGAAAAAAGAAAACGTAAGGTGCAGTAATTTAAGGTAAAATTTGTAGGGCTAACTCTGAATTTTCTGATAATAAAACAGACACCTGAAGGAAGTAGCAATTTGCCCAGAGACAATGTTCATTGTCCAGAGGCTCATCTACTGAATCAATATGTATTCATGGGTGCTTAGTTTGTATATCAGTTCCCTAAAAGATGAGTCATGAATGTTCACAACATAAATCAAACTGTCAAGCATATTTTCCAACTTTATACTGTAAAAATCCTGATGACATTTTCAGACAGAAAAATGGAAAGCATTTTAAAATGAATTTATACACAAAATAATTCAACTGCATGCCTCCACCATAGCAAAACCCATTTTCCATATTATGGAAAGTTTTCCCTCAAAAATATTTGTAAGAAATAGCAAAAACATTTTCAAAAAACTGTCTTACAAGTAAATCTTTAGTAGTACACATTTTGCTATTCCATATCTCACATAATATGCACATACTCTTAACTGAAGTATGTGGAAATTTGAGTGTAAGTAGCAAATCACTGTAGTATTCTCTCATTATATTAATACTTCACCACTTTTTAAATTAATGCTAAGCTACATTTACTGTAATAAGGAGATTTAATACCCTAAAATTAAGGTTGAATACCTATTTCCATTTATAGCTATATTTTCAGATGTTCTTACACCTTTGAGATTTTTTTGGATTTGCCCAAGAGAAAATAGCTTCTCCAATTTAGCAACACTAATAATTGGCTCATGTTGTGTACATTTTTCTACTAATAAGTTTTACAAGCTTTGTGAACAGGCCTGTTCAATTTAGTGTCAAAAGTTGTTACTTACAATGGACAGTCTGCTCACTGAGGAGAAATATTCTGAGTGTTTATGAAAAACCAATTTAATTCCGAGTGAATTAGGAGACTTTCAAAATCAAATGTAGGAGATTTTCAAAATCAAATTTTCTGCATGCAGAGTAAGATTGATATGATTTATTAGCAGTGTTCAAAGCAAAAGTACACTGCACCACATGGTTAACTTATCTACATCATCAGCCCCTAGTCACCCAGATTTACTCCAAACTTGTCAAAAACAATTTAAATGTTTCTGGGAAATGCCAACTCAGGTTTTCTCCAAAATAATTCTGAGGGCATATCTTTAGAAAAAGCCAGTGTTCCGTGTATTTAACACCTCATTTTTACATCAAAAGCTATGTATGGGACACTTCCAGCCCAGTTAATTAGCCTAGCACCAGTTCTACAATTGACAGGTATCTTCCTTCCCCCCCTTTAGTGTTATAAAATACTGAATTTCTGTTATTCCTCTCCAGGTCATCATCTGATGAAGTGGGTTTTGCTCATGAAAGCTCATGATATGATACATATATATTTGTTAGTCTCCAAAGTGCCACAGGACCAAGGCTCCCTGTAAGCTGCATGCTCTGCGTGCTTGCGCAGCAGTTTTCTGAGCTCTGCTCCGAAGTTCTGAGCTCCCACGCAAGCAGGGAGCTCAGCTGATTGGCAGGGGAAGGGGCGTCTCACTGAGCAAGCAGCTAAATGGAGCTAGCTGCCTGCTCAAACTGAGGAGCTCCCAGAGCTGGTAAAAAGGGAGATAAGGAGACAATTAGTGGCTATGGGGATGGGGAGGGAAGGAGTAAGTAAGAAATTGGCTGATGAGGAGTCAGAGGGAAGGGGAGTTTCCAGCGTTCCTCTGCAGGAGGAAAGAGAGGCAGAAATTCAGCTCTCTGAAGCCTCCTGGGAAGGGGGAGATAAGGGGTCTGACTGCATGGGATAGGTGGGGGAAAGACAGGGGGGGTTGGAGGTGCTGGCATCTATGCAGTGAAGTAGAGGCAGGGGGCAACTTGTTTGGGGTATCTGACTAGCTGCAGTCTTCTCTGTCTGGCTGGGTTGAGGGAGGAGCAGGCTGCAAGGAAAGTGTGTGTGTTAGGACATTTGCATGATTGCATGTTAAACAAAGTTTGCATAAGGTGTTAATGGGTTAAGAAAGAAAAAGATTCTTTTAAACAAACTATTTTGGGAGTGTTGCAGAGATTTAAAACTCTGAACTTAACTATTTTTTGAAAAATTGTGTTACCAATTAATACATGGTATATTGTATTGCATTAAGACCAGATCTTTGCTTTTTTGGTCAAGTTCTGGTTCTTATGAGTCAGACGTAGTAAATACTAGCTTGAGCTGTTAGAAAGATAGTACTCTCCAAGGGCAGTGTTAATTTTCTTATTTGATTCAATTTCATATTAAATATCATATGCTCCTTGTTAAATATCCCTTGTTTTAATGTATTTTCTTCCACACATATGGACTGCTTAAAATTATGTCTGTGTGTTTTATTTGTATTGGTGGTGCACATCCACACACACGCTACCTCAATACTGGTGATGCACATAAGAAATTTCAACCCGCCCAAAAGAAAATTCAACCCGCTCAAAGATAGAAAATGTTAGAGGGAACACTTCACAGGACTACTCGTTTTTTAAATTACAGACTAACAAACTACTCGTTTTTGAAGTTATCCCCAAGAGTTACCCCTCTAAGATTTATAATATTAGAAAGACATTCAATCTTCATTTAAGAATTGTCAACAATAAGAGACTCCATTCACATCACCATTACAAAGTTTTGCCATATTTCCAGTCTGAATTTGTCCATCTTAGCTATTACATCGTGTTAAAGCCTTGTCTGCTGCACAGAAGAGCTCATTCATTATTAAATATTTGTTCCTCATCTAAGTTCTTATAGACTAATCAAATTGCCCCATAACCCTCGCTGTGGAAGCTAAATAAACTGAGCTCCCTGAGTCTCTTTAAGGCATGTTTTCTAATCTTTTAATCCAGTGGTCTCGAATCTTTTTATGCCCCAAGATCACTTTTTTAATTGAAGGGCAAACCAGGATTCATCCCACCTTTGCCCAAGACCCCAATTCTTCCCCAAAGCCCCATCTCATCTATGCCCCCTCTCTTGCTTGCTTTCCCCAACCCCCACTCACTTATATATGCTTAGGCAGGGCACTGGGGTGCAGCAGGAGGTGAGAGGTGCGGGCTCTGGCAGGGAGTCTGTGTGCATGAGAAGACTCTAGGCCGGGGCAGAGGGTCAGAGTGCAGGATCAGGTGAGGAGTGTAGGCTCTAAGAGAGATTTTGGGTGCAAGTTCAGGACTGACACACGGCACAGGGTGTGTAGGCTGGGTTGGAGGCACTTACCACAGGTGGCAGTGCAGCAGGGCTCAGGAAAGCTGTCTCTGCCTGCCTGACCCCATGCTGCTCCTGAAAACGTCTGCCTGAGTCCAGGCATGTCTCTGTGTGCAGCCCTTTGAGGTAGAAGGGGCAGGAGGTCTCCACGTGCTGCACTGCTGCTCATGCCCGCAAGTGCCTGGGCAATTAGAGCTGCTTAGACAGTTCTGGTCGGGGGGAAAGCAGCAGCATAGAGCTGCCTCATCCCTTCCTCCCAGGGGCTGCAGAAACGTACCTGCAACTCAGCCAGCTAGCTGCTTCTGGGAGCAGCATGGAGGCAGGCAGAGGCTTTTGATTAATTGGTAGATTACAATTGATGGATTGGGGATCACTTCTCTTTGAACCCTCTCCAATTTATCAACATCCTTCTTGAGGTAAATGGGATCCTCCCCTCCTTTTGGTGCTGCTCCTTTCTTTAGGAAAAAGGTCCCTTGGCTTAGGAGAACAAAGTCAGGGCTGAGAGCCAGGGGAATCTATTTTGTTCTTCCAACTATTCTCTTCTACTAACACTAAGGAAAGACAGGAAGAATAGCAAGCAGCCAGTGTGGTACCATCTAATGTTGATCATCAAAATAGGGGCTCTATAAAATGTAGAAACATGGAAACATTGCTAAGGAGGGACACAAAAGAATAACAAAGCATGTGGGAACAAAATCAGAAAGGCTAAACCTAGCAAGGGACATTAAAGGCAATAAAAAGAGGGTGTTTAAATAGATTAGGAGCAAGAGAGAGACAAAGGAAAACATAGGTCTTCAGCTTAGTGGGGAAGAAAAGCTAGAAATTGATGACATCAAGAAAGCTGAGGTGTTTATTTCGCTTCATTCTTCACCCCTTATAAAATTGATGGTGACCAGATACTCACCCCAATTAAAATTAACAAAAAGGGGGAAGGAATGCAAGCCAAATTAGAGAAAGAAAATTGAGATAAGTTAGATGTAATCAAGATCTAGATAAGATAAGTTCAAGAATATTGAGATAAGTTAGATGTAATCAAGTCAGCATGGCATAATGAACTTTATCCTAGAGTATTTAAACCAGCTGAAGCAGTCTTGGAACCATAAACAATTATCTTTGGGAACTCCTGGAGTATGGGTGAGATCCCAGTAAACAGAAGAAGGGCAAGCATAGTGCCCATCTTTAGAAATGGGAACAAATAGACACAGAAAATTATAGACCAGTCAGCCCTAACTTCAATATCTGGAAAGATACTGGAACAAATTATTAAAACAATCCATTTGTAACCCTGGAGTCTAAAGGGTTATAGAACAAATCATAGCAAACCAACTTAATTTCCTTCTTTAACAGTTACTAGCCTAGTAGATGGTATAGAAGCAGATGTAATACATCTTGATTTTAGTAAAGGCTTTTGACATTCTCAGAAGCAAAGTCAAGAAATGTACTCTAGATGAGATTACTATAAAAATAGGAGCACAACTAGTTGAAAGTCCATACTTAAAGAGTATTTATCAAGAGTTCACTGTTAACCTGAGGAGACATATCAAGCAGGCTCCCACTGGGGTTTGCCTTTGATCCAATACTATTCAATATTTTCAATAATGACTTACATAAGTTGAGAGTATGCTTATAAAATCTGCAGATCACATCAAGCTGGGAGGAATTGCTGACTTTTTTGGAGGACAGGATTAGAATGCAAAATAATTTTAACAAATTGGAGAACTGATCTGAATTCAACAAGATGAAATTAAAGGAAGACATTACACTTAAAAAGAAAAAATCAAATGCACAGCTACAAAATGGGGAATAACTGCCTACCTGGTAGTACTGCTGAAAAGTATCTGGGGGCTACAGAAGATCACAAATTGAATATGGATCAACAATGTAATGCAATTGCAAAAAGACCAATATTGTAGAATGTCCTAACAGGAGTGTTGTGTGTAACTGTCCCTCTACTTAGCGCTGGTGAGGTCTCAGCTGTGGAACTGTCCAATTATGGATGCCACATTTTAAGAAAGATATGGACAAACTGGAGAGAGTCCAGGGGAGACCAACAAAAATCACAAAGGGTTTAGGAAACCTGACCTGTAAGGAAAGCTTAGAAAAACTGGGCATTTAGTCTTGAGAAAATACAACCAAAGGGAAGCACATTAAGGACTGATATAAAGAGAAGATAGATCAATTGCTCCCTATGTCCACTGAAGGTACGACAAGTAATAATGGGTTTAATCTGCAGTAAAGGTGATTTAAATTACACACCAGGAAAAACTTTCTAACCTGATGGTGCTCAGAACTGGAATACACTTCCAGTGGATGTTTGGCATCTTTATTACCGGAAGTTTAAAAAAAGCATTGGACAAACATCTGTCGGGGTGTCTACTTGGTCTTGCCTTAGTGCAGGTGTCTGGACTTGATGACTTCAAGGTCTTCTCCAGCCCTACATCCTATGATCCTATATGATCAGAATTTATCTTTCAAGAAACAATTCACATCTCTTTTTTAGGTAGAACATGAGGTAAAATACACTGTGTGCGCGCAGTAGGGAGAAAAAAATGAATTAAGCTCTACTTTTGAAATCAGTTTTACTTTTAAATGAAATCAGCTCTACTTTTAAATGAAAAAATCCATCAAAACACCTGTGTAATGAACATGGATTTCTACTGTGCCCTTTTTATACATATTGAACTTATGCACTCAACACTTTGCATAACTAATCCCTTACAAAGGCAACACAAACATATGTAGAGGACTGAAATTAAGCCTATTCAAAATTAATATAATATCCCTTAAGATTAATATTATTTGTCTTACAGCCAAAAGTCAGTTTAAGAATGAATATTTTCAGAATAACTAAGGAAAACAAATGAGTAAGGGTTTCTATTATAAGAATTTTTTAAAATCCAACCAACAATGAGATTCAGGTATATATATTTAACAGCCAGGAACCATTCTACTTACCAACAAGTCTTATTACATTCAGTGTAGTGTTTGTTAGGATGGGTGCATTCCCTTTGTTGAGACTATAATCTGATCGCTTCCTGCTCCTCAGGGTTTCTCGAGAAATGCTTCATTTAAAAAAAAGTAATTACACAGGTATGTCTAACAGTGTACAAATGTAACTGGAAAAAGCGTACGATCTTGTACATATTTAGAAAGAGATGCCTAGTTTAGTTCTCTCAACACAGGACTAGAGACAGGAATTCTTGATTTCTAGAGCTAGCTGATTCTTACAACACTTGTAAAATAGAGAAGATGAGAATTAATCAGTTCAAGTTGAAAAGCACCGTAAGTAAGTGGAAAGAATCGAGTGAACTTGATAAAATTAAAAAGGCAATCAAATTCAAATAGCCACCACTCCCATATGCCATGCCTCAAAATAATGTGTCACTCTTGGAAAATATGTAAGAATTTCACAACCAATATGCATTTAGATGTATATGAAGCTACTTAGTTTGAGTCCCCTTAAATAATTTGTTGCATGTGTTCTGCATACATGCTTAGGTTTCAAGGATGATATGGGAACATCTGTTTTGTAAAGTGCACTAAGAACATTTTAATTGTACCTGGATGACAGAGAATTCTACTTTCCATGAAATCTTATAAAAACGTTTTTATTTTAATGAGTATGAATTAATTTCTGTCTTGGTACAATGCCAGGGGAAGGCAAACAAATTATAATTTTGTTTTCATTTAGATATTATAGAGTTGGCACTTTAAAGCCTGTAAGTAATAGTAAAGTGTTTGAAATTATAAATGGACATATTTGATCCATGGAAGCATTTAACTGAATACATATATAGTAATTCTATAGCACTGAAAAGTTGACTGGTTTGGTTCAGAACTGAAATTTTGCAGTCTGTCTTTGTGCAGCTTCTCCTCTCTTGGAATTCACACCTCCAGATCAGCTACTAGAAGTGGGCCTCATCCTCCCTGATTGGATCCACCTCGTCATCTCCAGCCTGATTCTGGCCTGCATATTATACCTGCCTCTGGAAATTTCCACTACATGCATCTGTGAAGTGGGTCTTTGCCCATGAAAGCTTATGCTCCAACACTTCGGTTAGTCTATAAGGTGCCACAGGACTCCTCGCTGCTTTTGCAGATTCAGACTAACACGGCTACCCCTCTGATACTTGTCTTTGTACAATTACCTTTGTCTAGAAAAAGAAGTTACCTCCATGGAGAGACTATAGGCTCAAGCCTTCAGTTAATGTATAATGCTCTATTAATCAATACTTCTCTTCTTTCCTTATGAGAACCTTTATTTTCTTTCTAAACCAGTCCATTCACTGCTTCTTTCTCAGATAATGCTGAGAGACAAGGTGGATGAGATAATATGTTTTACTGAACCAATTTCCATTTGTGAGACACGAGCTTTTGCGCTACACAGGACTTTTCTTCTAGTCTGGGAAATGTACTCAGAGTGTCACAGCTAAATACACGTTCAAACAGGTTAGCATAAGTAGCTAGCACATCTTGAAAGGAATCATGCAAGCGGAAGTGGCCCATTAACAGCCCTGTAGTTGTTTGACAAAAAGGAGAATTAGTGGGTTATAGACTTCTGCATTTTATTTCTGTAGTGACGTATGTTCTCTTGGAATCCTGGGTACCCAATTCAATGATATAATCTACTTCTTTGATGAAGTGTCCTTGTTTATTGAAGGTAGTTTTAACTGTGCTTAGGTGTATATACTGGACTTTCGCGTCAGAGAATAAATATTCTGTGGTAAATGAGTGCCTGGCTGTAGATAACAGATTTCTTGGTGGTTCTAGGTGGTTAATGCACATATAGCGGTTGTGATTTGTGGGATTCTTGTATATGGTTGTCTGTAGAGTTACAGTGCTGAAGCTGATGGTGTCCAGAAAGTCGAAAGCCCCTCTGACTGCACTATCCTGCAGTGGAACCCTTATGGGGTGTGATCAAACAACTACAACCCATACTAAATGGGGACCTCATCCCAAAAGATAGCTTTCCTGAATCCACTCTTCTGGCCTTCAAACAACCTCTCAGATCTCATAATCAGAAACAAGCTCCCCACAGAGCAAGACACTTCAACTCAGAGAGGCACCAGACCCTGCGAGAACAACAGATGTCTGTAGGTTTTACATCTCTATTGCTACAATGATCAATCACACAATACACCTTTCGAGATCCCTGGGCCTTACACATGCCAATCATAACAGATGGTGTACTTCATCTAATGCACGACATGCCTAACAACTATGTGGGCGAAACCAGACTATCATTATGCTCTCAAGTAAACCCACAGAAAAACGATGGAAGATAAACACTGTATCACCTAAGGGTGAACACTTTTCACAAAACAATCACTCTTTAACCTCTCAGTCCTCATCCTCAAATGAAGCCTGCACAAGACTTTCAAAAGACAAGCCAAGGAGCTTAAATTCATACTTTGCTAGCCACTAAACTCATGGTCTTAATAAAGACACTGGATTTATGGCTTATTACAACAATCTGTAACCCACCAATTCCCCTTTGTTATCCTATTAATTACAGGGTTATAATTACAGGGTTTATTATGAATGGTCTCTTAATATGTGCTAACTACTTATGCTGAACTCTCTGTTCAATCTTGTATTAGCTGTGACAATCTCAGTACCTTTCCCAGACTTGAGAAGGAACTCTGTGTACCTCTAAAGCTTGTCTCTCTTACCAACACAAGCTGATCCAATAAAAGACACTACCTCACCCATCTTGTCTGTCTACTATCCTGGGACCAACATGGCTACAATACTACATACAGTAACAGCTAATGCTGCACAGTTAATAGCTTCTCTTGATTTTTGGAGAGCTATCTTCCATATTCTTCTAACTGTACCTATAATATTATAGATTATTTGACAGTTTGTGTTTGGTTCTATGTAAGTTTTAATAAAAAGGAAAGGCTAAAAAAGGAAAGAGCAAGAGATACAAAATGGCAAATAACTGCACACTTACCTTTTTACAGGGGCATCTCCTGTCTGCTCATCCACATAATCTCTTTTTAGCTCCTCAGGAACATCACTGTCACTGTCATACTCTTGATAGGCACTCTTCTCCTGTTCATCAGATTCATACTATTAAAGAGACAAAATGACAACTTTCACTTGCTTTAGAATATCCCTGAACAACCATTTAAATAAATCAGCAGTGCTTTGTGGCTTCTTTGCTTTTAGTTCTGCCATTTTGCAACAGCATCATTTGTACCTTGACTGAGTTTTCTCTATTCTGTGTATGATTAAAAATTGCCTACCTCGCTCATTAATAATAATACAGGGGAATTTTAAAAATATAACAGATTGACAATGGACAAAAATATACAAGTCTTCTAACTAGATTTTAAAATATGCCTCCATTCCCAGATGTCTTATAACAGTAAATACTTGCTTTTCTCCCAATTACTGTTTTCCTCCTTGTATTACTTATTTTATACAAGCTTAGCCTCCGAAATAAATTCACTGGAAATGTACGTGCAGCTAAATTACCCAAGTGCACATGTCTCAGAATGTCCTGTAGCCATTGTGAAAGGGACTTTATTAATGTGAACTGTAGTTTAAAAAAAATAAAATAAAATAAAAACTTCACTGCAGGGAGTACAGCTATGCTAGAGCACCCGGTCATTTGTTTTTTTATAAATCACATTTTACTATTTTGCAGAAAATCTCTTCCTCTGCTAACAGGTAAATGAAATACTGACACTTCACTGTGTGAAAGATCATTTTGTTTTCCCCAGACCTACAAAATTTCAGCTGAATAAACTGAAAGCTCTGAAAACAAAAGAGCCATTCAGAACAATTACAAAGGGAATATTCCAGCAGCCTTAACTCTGATTGTCACTAGAACATTGACTGTAATGTATTCAAACACCTCAATGTGAGCTCATGAAGTAATGTGTATTTGAGACTATGTGGACAATAAAAAATACAACCAATGTTTATAAATTTAAAAAGCTATTTTGACTTTCCAGGCTATTAGATTAGCAACTGAATTACTTAATTGGTAACTGTATACTACAAGCTGGTGTGTAATCAATTAAGGGGGAAGAAAAATAAGTCATTTCATTTGTGCAAATTTACTAACAAGTTTAGCTATTTTTCTAGCTGTTGTATTTTGAACATTGCTAAATTAAGAAATTAGCTAATAAATTAGAGATTAATTAACTAATTAACTGAAGTCAAATATTGCAGCAGTTGACTCAAATGTAGTTTGTAGGAAAACTACTTTGTAAAGGGAGATATTTTCAGAATGGAAGTTATATATGTTTAATAAATTACTGTCAGTTATTCCAACCTGATATGCTCTAAGGTACTTCTCGGGTAAGAAAAATAGGCTTCTCGCTAGTCTATTGTTTCCCAACAAATAAAAGAAAACAGCAGAAGCTCTAGGGCAAATCCTGAATCCCCTGCAGAGCTACTACACAGGTGCTACTGCAACTCCCACGTGACCCCTTAAACCAATGGTTCTTAAAGTGTGGTCCGTGGACCACTTGCAGGTGCCCTGTGGGCTCAGGGTTTGCCCACCCCCTTGCAGGGAGCCCATGCAGGCGTTCCAGCCTCACATGCTCCCCTTGCAAGGTCGGTTTATTGCTGCAGGGAGGAGGGAGTCCCAAGTCTCACAGGCTGGATCCAGTTCACCGAGGGAGGAAGTGGTTCTGCACACTGCTGCTCCGTTCTCCCCCAGCTGGGGAAATGGCAGTGCAGGAAACTGATCATCTGGAGGCTTTCCCCGCTTCAACCATTGGCTAGAATCCTGGACAGATTCCCACCCCCAGCCTGCTTCTGCATCCTGCCTCCTGGCCAACCCTCCCACCTTCACTCCAGCCTGCACCCATTTTGTCATCACGGGTAGTTGGCTGGTGGTCCTCGGAAAGGTATGCATTGAGCAGAGTGGGCTGTGGACCAAAAAGTTTGAGAACCACTGCTTTAAATGAATCCTCCCTCTTCAGAGTTGAACACACCAACATTTCTAGATTAGCTTTGCCCCAATCCACACTGCCCTCTAGACACTCTTTGCAAAGGCTCACAAAGGCACCTCTTAATGGCGTTGTGCCAATTCCACTGAAGATAAGGGTCTTAACAGCTGATAAGGGATTTTGAAAGATTTGTCCCTATTGAGCAAACACTCTTGACAGAGAAAAATATTCAGACACTTAATGCCTGGATGATTCAGGAGATGCAACAACTAGCATTACACATTTTGCTAACACTCTTATAAAGCATGTGAGTATTTCTTATGTATGTGCCAGTCTGAGGGCTTTTGTGGGAACTAGGGATGTTAAATATCGGTTAATTGAATAGTTGATTAACCTCATGAATTCGTATCGATTAGTCGACTATTCTATAGTCCCTGGGCAGCCCCTATCCAGGGGGGAGGGATCTGAGCTCCCGGACCCAACATGAGCCAGAACTGAGCCAGGCTACCTGCTCGCCTGGCTCCTAATACACTTTAAATGCAGAGCTGCAGCAGGGGTAGGTCCAGGATCCAGTGCAAGCTGGGACAGAGCTGGGCTGCTGGCCAGCCTGCTAAAAAAATTTACTAGCAAAGGGTGCGAGGGAAATGCGTGTAGTCTATAGCATTAACCTATAAGGTTTTACTTATCGGTTAATCGACTATACTATTCATCCCTAGTGAGAACAGTAAATATTATAGAGGGAGGCCTTGGAAATCAGAAGTGGAATTTAAAGTGGAGGGAATCACACAGAAGAGAATGGTGATATGACAGATAATGAACAAACAGCTGTTCTGATGGTTATTTCTAAAAGAGAATTTTGCCACTCCACATTTCCAAATAAATAGAAACCACTATTGTATCAATACAGATTATTTCAGGAAGAAACTGAGTCAAGGTTTGATTACTAGACAATAAAAGGGAGTTTTTGTGCTGGTAAACAATTTAGAAGACTGTTAACACATTGCTGATCATTTGACATAAATCTTCAGACTTGCTATATTCCCAATACATGCTGCTTTTACATTTTAGAAAACAGCAAACAAAACTGTGCAATGAAAGTGCAAAAACTCCCCGAAATAATTACAAACTAAGAGCTAAAATATGTGCCTTAAAAGAGATCAGTGTAGAAACTGCAACACAATATACCTGTAGGATCTTCCACCCCATCCCCACCCCCGGATACATTTCCCCTTTTCCCTAAAGCATTTTCTAAAACTGTATTATACAGTGTAAATCCTTTGGTCCTTTAAAAATATCAGCTCTTTGGAGTACTTGGGAAACGAAGAAGGCTAGCCAAGTTGATATGGTACTAGACTGGATTCAAGAAAAAACTATTACTAAGTTGGAATGTTCTTTAAATGACTGCAAATGTCCATTCTAGTTCAGTTTATTCACATGGTCCTGATGCCCAACTAAGGAGACATGCCTTGGTATCCAGGTGGTAAGCCTTGTGCTGGCTGTAAGAAAGCTGTGCCAATGAGTGACCCTCATCTCCCCTGCGTGAAGTGCCTGAGTGACAGTAATATTCAAGACCACTACCAGATTTGCAGGGACTTCAAAGCCTGGACAAAAAAGGATAGTGATACATTCTCATGGAGGCTCCCCCTACATCCACCGTCTGAATCTTCCAAATCACCATTGGAGAGTAGTGTCCCTCCAGACAATGCTTCTGGACGTTGGCATGGATCCCCTCCTCCAGTACTGACAAAGTAGTACAGAAGAGGAGACCTCCATTCACCAAAGTAGCCTAGCCATGGCTCCACTCAAAAATCAACATCCCTGCTACCAACTACAAGTAAACAATCAGGAGGACAAGGCAGTGTGTCCTCTGGGAAGATAGCAAGCGTGGTTTTTGTAAACGTGTAACTGCCGTTTTCTTCTATCCAAGGCAGCAGTGCGGGAGGCAGGCAGCTCTGGAGGAGCCGGCTTTTAACCCAGCTCCCCCTAAGCACCAGTTCCTGCCTGATGCAGAGGCAGTAGAGGGAGGGCAGGCTGCTCCACGGGAGCCCATACACACAGGGAGACAGGGTACACACAGGAAGCCCACATGTACTGGCTCCCACCTAGGAAGCCCACATGTACTGGCTCCCACCTTCTTCTCTTACCTCCCCTCGCGCTGCTGCTTCTCTTTTAAGCCAGCTCCTCTCACAAGGACCAACTTCTGCCTGCCATCACCTGCGCTGCTGTCTCTGTGGGAGGAGCAAGCAATTCCACAGGTGCCGGCTCCCCACAGGCACTAGCACCTGCCTCCCTCCCCCCTCCACTGCTTCTGATACATGTAATCATTAGGATTAATCAATGAGCCCACGCTTATCGGTTAATCATGTAAACAACTACACGCTATCATGCCTAGAAGAGATGCTCCCCCCTGTACTAATTTCTTCTCACCAAGGGTCATCCACTCCACCAGTGGCGCTTGGGCCATTGAGTCCATTTCCCATTACTATGCTGACTCGTTTGGTGCTACAGCACCATGAAAATCTCGAGGCTGACACTGCTGACAATGTATGTAGCAACACAGGACCTACTCTGCCTCTCGGAGAGCCTCCCCAGGTACCTCTCAGTTCCTTCTCACCAAACAATTTCTGATATGGAAGGGAAGGAGGACAGGTCAAGGAATAGACATGTACAATACATCTTGAAGAACAAAAGTTACAGAATAGGTTACTAACTGTTTTTTCTTGAAGTGAATGCCAAGCTCTATTTCATTCAGCTGATTAACAAACAGTTCAGTCTAGAAGTGGGTTTCAGAGTCCAACTGGAAAAGTATTTGTCCAGCCTTGGCATCATTTCCAAAATGCAGTGATATAGTACAAAGAGTAGAAAAGGTATCTGCTGATGACAATGCTACAGCTCTACAAATGTCTGTTATACTTAACTGAGCCAAAAAAAGTTGCAAAAGCTGTTTGAGATCTAGTAGAGAAAGCACATTGGCAAATGTCATAGCACAGATGTGTGCAGGACAAAATCCAAGATGAAATCCTCTGCATGAGGACTGGAAGGTCTTTCATGCTATCCACAACTACATAAGCATATGGGAAGATAATCTAAAAGACCTGTGCTGTCCAAGTAAAGAAGCCAGCATCCTTCTATCATCTTAAACATGGAGCCTCCTCTCATTCTTGTGAGAAGAGGGCTTAGGAAAGAAGGTCAGTAAATATATTGCTTGATTAAAGCAATATCAGAATTCCAACTCAATCAAGACATAAGAATACCTTCTGCTTATAAAGGAGGAGTAAGACATGTCAGCTGCCAATGCTAGTAACTCTGCCACTTTAAACACAGAGGGGTTAATAATTACCCAATATACTGTTTTACATAGATGCAGTAAAGAGCAAATAGCCATTGGTTCCAAAGGTGGAGTATTTGTTAACACCAGTTTTAAGAGTCCCAGGAAGGAATGTGATCCATGACATGGGGCTATAAGCTGCCCAGACCCCTTAAGAATCTAACTGATGAAAGATCAAAAAATACTGAGTGGCCCACAATTTCTGGAAAGAAGGCAGATATAGCTACCATGAGAACTCCAATGGCACCTACCTATAGGCCTTGTTATTTCAGGTGGAACATCAAGAGTCCACAACATGTTGGACAAAGTCTAGGACTGGCAAAACAACCCTCTCTGCTTTGACCACAAGAAGAATCCCTTTCACTTCTACAGGTTAAGTGTATCTGACAGATGGCTTCCTGCTATTCAGAAGAATGTTCTGCATATTCCCTGAAAGCTCCTCCTCTTGAGGTATAAATCATGGACCATTCAGTTTATAAGCTGAGTAAGACTGGGTTGGGAACAGCACATGACTCGGATCCTGAGAGATCAGGTTAGGATCCATGGGTAAGGAGTTTTGGTAGAGAGACTCCACAGACTGGAGAAACAATGCTAGCAAGACCAAACCAGTGCTGTAAGAATCGTGCTTCCATGATCCAACTTTAGCCTGTACAGTACTTTGGGATGGAGCGGAATGGGAGGGAACACGTACAACACTTAGTCTATGCAAGAGAGTAGAAAAACATCCATCAGCCAACCCGCACTGTGACCCCACCTGAAACAAAAGAGCTGGCACTTTCTGCTGAGACAAGTAGAAAACAGTTCTATGTGAGGGATTCCCCAGGTATGGAAAATAAATCTAATGATATCCAATCTGAGATGCCACTCAATTTCTGCTGAACAACTTGCTTAAATGATCCACTGAGCAGTTCTGAATACCAGGAAGGAAGGAGACTGAGCTAAACTGAACTGATGACACAAATCTCCCAAACATTAATCGTCCTTTGACAGAGACTGTTTGATTTGTCCCCCTCCTCATATCAATCATTATCACAATTCCGTATGGGAGGACTTGTGAAGTATCTCCTTTGATATTAGGGAGAAAAGCTCAACAGGCCAGATGAATAGCAGACAATTCCTGCACATGTATATGAACAGCCTAATCTTGATAAGAACACAGACCTTGGTTTCCAAGGAGAGCTCCCCAACTTAAAAAAAAAAGTCAATAACTAGAGTCCATGTGCACGAGAGAAGGGTGAAGGGAACCCCCAAATACATGTTTGCTGCACCCACCCACCAGACCAAGGAGGATAGTGCTGCTGCAGGCACTCGGATCAGCTTGTCCAATGGATGACAATCCACTGGAATCCATGGGAAATCTACTTATTTTAACCAGCTTTGCAACTCTCTGAGACCAAGTCTGGCATGCCATCCCACATACAGGAAAGAGGCCATGTGGCCTAGTAGTCTGAGGCAATTTCTTACTATTTTAAGTGGCTTTGAACTCTATGGATATATATATAACATTGTCTGAAATTTGAGGTAGGAATGTCCTGGCTACTGTGGAACCCACAATTGATTCTATAAATTCTGCTCACTGAGCTGCAGAGAAGACTAACTTATCTTCATTGGTCAACAGACCCAGAACACTGTTGAGGGATCAGATTCTGTACAAAATGACTTACTTAGACCATGTACTAGCCAGTCATCTAAATTAGGACACACACACCTTCTTTTTTTAGGAATACAGTTACCACTATCGTTCATTTTATAAATACTCACAAGGCAGCAGACAGAACAATGGCCTAAATTTGCAAAGGGTGTTGCTGACCAAAAATCTGAGGAATCTCTTATGGCTTTGATGGACTGTCATGCAGAAATATGCATCCATCCTTCAAGATGATGGCAACATACCAGTCTCCAGGAAGGGAAAAGATGCTGCCTAGAATGACCATTAAAAACCTTGTTTTCTTTACATATTTGTTCAGATTTCACAGGTTTAGGATGGTTCTGAGACCTCCTTTCAACTTTGGAATCAGGAAGTATCAAGAATAGAAACCCTTCCCTAAATGGAGAAGAGATGACACTTCTTGGAGAAGGACATCCTCATGAGAATGGGTCCTGAAGAGGGCCAGACAGGGAACAGGAAGAAATAAACTACACGCTTCAAATAACTGACTTGTTCTCAGTACTTAGGACTCACTGAGCTACAGTAATATGGGGCAAAGCAGTCAGGAAGTGGGATAATATATCGGGAAACAGCAGGGCAGAGAGAAACATTACACCACCACCTAGTATTGTATTCCCAATAAAACTGTCACTTACCAGCACAAATTTCTTGTTGTCAACACAAGGCTTAAAACTCAGAGACCCAGGTATACCCTGCTCACCGCACTGCTGTGGAGTTGGGCTTGTTCCTCCAAGCAAGGCCATCTCAACCCTGCTCCTCAGCAGGAGCTCAGAGTTGGAATGAAGGGTCCAATGGGCTAGATGTGGCCTGTAGGCCGTGGTTTGTCCCTTTCCACTTTATACCACCATCCAGAAGCACAAAATAGGTGAGGGTGCATGTGCCACAATAATGGATATCACTAAGGGAAAAAATCCAGCTGTGGCATACTGAACATGCACACATCTGAAGTGAAATGGACAAGTGCCATCACTCGAAGAAGAACATGGGTTCAATCTGAAACGCCATTACTGATTTCCTACGTGACTTTGGGCATGTCACTTGATCTGCCCTGGGCCCTACGCTCCTATCTGTAAAAAATGGGATAGGACTTCCCTACTCCAGAAGGGTGTTTCAAAGTTAAACTCCATTAACAATTATGAGGCACTTAGCTACTGTAGTGATGAAGATCATGTAAGTGCCTAGACAAATAGACAGGTATAATACACAAAGTATCTGAACATATTGATCTACTTGTTCAGCACAGTTCCTTAGTTTCTCAGAATTTCCTTTTTAATATGGAAGAAATCAGCTAATTCCCAAGTGCTAAGTTTCAATGCTGTATAGAATAACACTTTCGTAGAAAGAACACTCTTGGCAGTATAGCGTTGAGTACAAATATAGAAAGCCACTACCAAAGATCTTTCTGCAAAGGAAAGAAAATAAACTCTCTCACTATGTGACTGTAAACTTTGGTTTGCATAGACACCAATGATAAATTATATTAATCTGAAACACACTAACTCTACAAACTCATCTGAAGTTTCCATAATTAATTCCACATTTTAAGGTTAATGAAACTGTTTATAGTAAGTACAGCCTATGTTTATCACAAGAATAAAAACATATAAATCATGTCCTCAGTATTTCATTCTTTTCACACTGAACATTCTGTCCTGCTAGTGTCAAAGAAAAGCCAAAAATCAATTACAATTCTTCAGCAGGCACAGATTCAGTTTTTATCATTTCATGACATATTTAGGTTTCACTATAATACAGAATACTTCATGTTGGCACACAACTATTACAAATATGACAACTCAGCCAGGCTTGTAAGCGCACAGCAGTGTGTCACCCTACATAACAGAACATCATTCAAGATTAGAATGAGGAAACCACTATAAAGGTTACAGAAAGGCTGTCCTTGCTGCATCTGTAACACTGGAACTGACTGCTAGTACATATGATCAAGAGGCCCTACAGTGACTGATTCCAGCAAATATACAGCCCACTACACTTGAACAGCTAAAGAAGAACTACTTTAATTCAAGAGGCAGAAGTTTGTGCTTTTTGATTCTCAAATTCCTGCAGTTCAATCCCCAGTGAAATTCTGGCTAAGGTGTGTTACATACACAAAGGATGAGATATTTATTTAATGGCGAGGATATGTCAATTATTCTTCATCCAGCATCCACTCTGGATGGAAGTGAACATTATATCTATTTTTGTAGTAGACAATACTGCATGCTAGAAGCAAAAACAGGTAATTTTAATAGGATGGAAATGCAGTGCTCTCCAAAAGCCTAGCGACAGATTGCAAATTAAAAAATGATGAAACAAAAGTAATTCCACACAACCATTTGACTGTAGAACTCATTGCTGCATCATGTCACTGAGGCCAGTTAAACTTCAGAGGGAATGGATGACGATTATATGTTTAACAATACACTCAAGAGTCATGGTTAATGCTAAAATAATTAATTGGGGGGAGGGGGAAAGATATAAAAAACTTCTGCTGCAGGATGTAAGCCAATCTCAAACTACATAAAAAGGTGTGATGAGATTTGAGGGGTTTCCTGATCTTTTCTATCTACCAAGTGGGGTTGGCTACTGTCAGACAGACAGGATGGACCAGGAGTCTGTTCCACCAAGGCAATTCCTATGCAGCTTGCCAGAGATCTGAGAAGAAATGTTTTAGGAAACTCAATCTCTGTATTTTACTGAACACAAAAGTATGTTGTGATACTACTTTTTTCTAATTCAGTCAAATTAGCTCATTCTTACAGTAGGAGTCATTCACTCAAAAAATGTAAATGATTCTCCAGCTTATATTTGATGTACGGGTACACAAAGGGCTAAGAGAATTCAGTGTATGCCACACAAAAATATCATCCTGAGAACGATCACCTTCCATCACTATCCAATTTTTAACCACATGGTAAGAAGACAGAAGGAGAAACTGAGTACAGATGAAGCTGGTTAAATTTGGTAGGCCTGGAAGAAGCAGGACAAAGTAGATTCTGAAGAATGAGAAATCAAAGAAGGAAGAGAAGCAGATCAGCTTATTTTTCATTTGAATTTACAGTTTTCTGACTTCACACAGCATATAGGCTAGAAAGAAAAAAATTACAGCAAAGCTGAGGCCAGACTCTACAGCAGCTTTGACATCCCCACATTTTACACTCAGGAGAAAAGGGATGAAAGAGAGAATAATACAGAGGTTGTAAATAAACAGTATATACATTCACTTGCTCAGATGTTGACACTTGTAATTTGTGGGCAATCCATTTTGTACTAACAGAAGAGATATCAGAATTCATACCCTGGCTTGTATTTTGTTCCACAAAAAATGAGCCTGTTTTGAGATTTCATTTGGTCTTCAAGGGAAAAAAATTAGCATCTTTAAAAACTATTTAATCCCTTCCTAAAATGCTAAAAAAAATACACCTGTAAGAAACTGAAGACGTGCCTAGTTTTACACTATCTTTCATGGCATCAGTCCTTTGCCAATCATGAGGGTTCCATGCCCCAGAATCCAAACCTCAATGTAAAACTGTGATCCACAACAGAAGCTTTCTTTTTAAAACAAATTATACTTCTAACTCTTTTGAGTAGGTCTTCAGTGCACAGTTAATCTGAGTCACTGGCTGAATCCTACCAAATTCACAGACATGAAAAATGCATCAGTCTGTGAAGTCTAGTCTTCCCTGTGAAATTAGGGTTGCCAGATGATTTCAACAAAAATACCGGACACACTTGACATTACATCACATCTTATTTAGAAAATACCAGACATTTATATTTTCTCAATTTGTTTCCCAAACAGAAAGCTCAAATACTGGACTGTCCGGTTCAAAACCGGACACCTGAAAACCCTACGTGAAATCTAGTCTTTTGTATTCTTTTACCTTATATTATAGACAGCATTTCTGAAACCAGGGGTCCCAATTCAAAAGGAGGTTGCAATGCTATTGTAGGGGGAGGTCATAGAATCATAGAATACTAGGACTGGAAGGGACCTCAAAAGGTCATCTAGTCCAGTCCCCTGCCCTCATGGCAGGACCAAGTACTGACTAGACCATCCCGGATAGACATTTATCTAACCTACTCTTAAATATCTCCACAGATGGAGATTCCACAATCTCCCTGGGCAATTTATTCCAGTTAGGAACTTTTTCCTAATGTCCAACCTAAACCTCCCTTGCTGCAGTTTAAGCCCATTGCTTCTTGTTCTATCCTCAGAGGCCAAGATGAACAAGTTTTCTCCCTCCTCCTTATGACACCCTTTTAGATATCTGAAAACTGCTATCATGTCCCCCCTCAATCTTCTCTTTTCTAAACTAAACAAACCCAATTCTTTCAGCCTTCCTTCATAGGTCATGTTCTCTAGACCTTTAATCATTCTTGTTGCTCTTCTTTGGACTCTCTCCAATTTCTCCACATCTTTCTTGAAATGCGGTGCTCAGAACTGGACACAATACTCCAACTGAGGCCTAACCAGCGCAGAGTAGAGCGGAAGAATGACTTCTCGTGTCTTGCTCACAATACACCTGTTAATGCATCCCAGAATCATGTTTGCTTTTTTTGCAACAGCATCACACTGTTGACTCATGTTTAGCTTGTGGTCCACTATAACCCCTAGATCACTTTCTGCCGTACTCCTTCCTAGACAGTCGCTTCCCATTCTGTACGTGTGAAACTGATTGTTCCTTCCTAAGTGGAGCACTTTGCATTTGTCTTTATTAAACTTCATCCTGATTACCTCAGACCATTTCTCCAATTTGTCCAGATCATTTTGAATTATGACCCTATCCTCCAAAGCAGTCGCAACCCCTCCCAGCTTAACTTAATAAGCGTACTTTCTATGCCAATATCTAAATCGTTGATGAAGATATTGAACAGAGCCGGTCCCAAAACAGACCCCTACGGAACCCCACTTGTTATACCTTTCCAGCAGGATTGAGAACCATTAATAACTACTCTCTGAGGACAGTTATCCAGCCAATTATGCACCCACCTTATAGTAGCCCCATCTAAGTTGTATTTGCCTTGTTTATTGATAAGAAGATCATGAGAGACCGTATCAAATGCCTTACTGAAGCCTAGGTATACCACATCCACCGCTTCTCCCTTGTCCACAAGACTCGTTATCCTATCAAAGAAAGCTATCAGATTGGTTTGACATGATTTGTTCTTTACAAATCCATGCTGGCTGTTCCCTATCACCTTACTACCTTCCAAGTGTTTGCAGATGATTTCCTTAATTACTTGCTCCATTATCTTCCCTGGCACAGAAGTTAAACTAACTGGTCTGTAGTTTCCTGGGTTGTTCTTGTTTCCCTTTTTATAGATGGGCATTATATATGCCCTTTTCCAGTCTTCTGGAATCTCTCCGGTCTCCCATGATTTTCCATAGAAGATAGCTAGAGGCTCAGATACCTCCTCTATCAGCTCCTTGAGTATTCTAGCATATGTCCCAAGTCATGGTATAGCCAACCTGACTTCTGTGCTGCTTTCGGAGCTGGGTGCCTGGCACCAGCTGCTCAGCACTGAAGTCAGTGCAGAAGTAAGGGTGGCAATACCACAGTCATTCTACAATAGGCTTGTGACCCCATGTGAGGTCAAGGGCTCGCAGCTTGAGAAACACTGACGTAAGGGCTTCACATGTTTATATTTTACTGTTTTAAAATACATATTCATGCTTAGTTTCAATACTGTGAAATTTAAGATTTAAATATCAAACCATTAAATTCAAGATTTTTAAAAAGCTATAACCATAAATTTCATGAAAATGGACCATAAATTGGGTAGGACCATGGTCACTGGCACCCCAGCCTGAGTATCCATATTAGCTTAGTCCGGATGCAATTGCTGACACAACAAAGCTATCCCCACATTACTGTCCCTTCACTGTTTCTGCATTTGTCCATGTGTTTCTGGGACATATGCTAGAATTCTTTCCCAGTCAACTGCCAGATAACCTGTAGGCTTCTGGGGGAAATACTGGGACAGGCAGTAGAGAACTTTCGTCACTTAAGAAATTTTTGCCTGCACCCCACCGCAAAGTGGACTTTTTTTTTTTTTTTTTTTTTTTTTACAGTGCATATGGAAGAATATGCCCTTTTAAAATAAATGTGTATTCACCCAAAAGATAAAGAAACAATTTTGGTCTCAAGCACCCTAAAAAGATTGTTCTATTTGGAATGTAAAACAGAATTATTATGCAGCAGCCACTCTGGTCTTCTAGATAAATAATTAATAATCTTTCAATTAAAATCTTTCAAAATAAAATATAAATCTATTTTATAAACTCTAAGAAAATTTAAAATAATCTAGGCCTAATATATGACTTCTTTTTAAATGCAATTATAGAATGGTGTGGGAGTTAACAACCATTTAGAAGTCAGAAAAGAACATCCACAGTCCAAGTTTTGGAACACACTTAGCTGACTTCTCTAATGTTCAATGGCTGTGATGGTACATGGAGGAAGAAAAGGAAGAAAGAACCAGGGCCATGTTTGGCCTCTCCTTGCCCTTGTGTCCTCCTCCCAAATCTTGAAGGGTATCTTTTGATCCTAATGGCTAGCTCTACCACCGGGAATTCTTCCTTTCCCTCCCTCTTGCCCATGTAGCTCAGGAAGGACAGAGGCACTTAGGGATCTGGACCCTTTGTTCTATTCTATTCCATAGAGGGAAGCGATAGGAACAGGGGTAGGCAATAATTTTTGATGGGAGGCCACATCAAGATTTTGGAAAGTGGTTGAGGGCTGCACTTTTCCAGGATATTAATGGAGGAATTCCAGGGTGTGGGATGGAGGTTGAGTACAGAATGGAGCTTAGAATAAGGGACTGGGGTGCAGGAGGGAGAATGGAGTCTGGGAGGGAGCTTGGGAGCTAGGACAGGGGACTAGGGTGCAGGGTTTTGGAATGTGACCTGGGATAGGAAGGGATTGTGATCTGGACAGGAGATTGGGGTACCAGATCTGGGAGGGGGTATGAGTGCAGGAGGGGACAGAGGGTCTGAGTATGTGGGGAAGGGGGCAGAGTGTTGGGGAAGGGAGGGGCTGGGGTACCAGAGGCAGGCTCTGTCTGGGAGGCACTTACCAGCAGAAACCTGGGGCAGACTGTCTGCTTCAGGCTGCTTGCTGCTTCATATGGCTCCGCTCCCGGCATGAGAGGGATGGAGAGAGGGGAGGGAGAATGAAGGCTTCCTACACTGCCCCTGCTCCCAGCAAAAATTCTCAGCTCCCATTGGCTGGAAACAGAGAGACTGGACAATAGGAGCTAAGAGATTTTGCTGGAGGGCAGGAATAGCATAAGAAGTCTCCCTCCTCCCTCCCCAGCAATTCAGAGTGGAGAATAGCTGGCTTTTTAAAGTGTGAGCTGTTCCAGTGAGACGGCTACGGGCTAAATCCAGTGGCTTGGTGGGCCAGATCTGGCCTGCAGGCAGCCTCTTGCCCAGCCCTGGGTAGGAAGTGCAACAAATCATGGACAGACAGGTGACCATCAAAAAGACGATGCACCAAGAGAGAATCTAAACAAAGTTCCATTTGCAGATTGGTAATGTGATTATTGGTTAAATCTTACAATATTTGTGAGGTTTGTTAAGGCATTGACAGTGAGTGCAGGTAAGACTGACAGATGGACTTGCTCACATCATAATAAAAGAGGGGGAAATACTATTTGACTTATGAGAAAGTTAGAACAAGGTTTTAATAAGAAATGGAGGTATAAAGTTTCTGCATGCATAACAAACTATAAGTGACAATTATCTTTTAAAAAAAACACTTGATTGTATGATTATGATACAAGTCAACACAAAGATGTTGACTATTATACCAGAAGATCTCAAATCAGCATTCCCATAACATTTATAAAATAAAAACTGCTCAACAAATCACTTTTTCCTTTGGAAAATCATGGTAAGTTTATGTAAACAAGACAAAGAAAAATCTATGAATTGACTGTGGAAATTACTCTAACAAGCCAGAGGGAGCTAATCCTTCTAATATTAAAACAAGACCAAATCTACCACAAACAGGAAAGATAAGTAAATTGCATCCAATTGTCCTGTGATAAATTAGAACAGAAACAGAAAAATGCTAAGTGAAACATGACTTGCTAACCTTCAAAAACAATTGACTTGGATGGAAAAATATTGATTCACTGAAAACAAACAGATCTGGCTTTCCACAGGAAGCAGAGTGACCTATTTTCAGTAGTAAAATGGCTACTTTTGGTGCAACATAGAAAGACAACTAGACTTGTCTTTAATAGTTTGCAATCACTAATTCACAAGATAATTGATCCTGCCTATATACTGCATGTCATATTCATTTAATAAGAATGACAGCTAGCATAGTTTTTATATTTATGAAATGCTCCATACCCCATTAGAAGCAAGTACATCTTCAGTCTCATCATCTTTGCTGTTGACCTGAATTTCAAATGGATTTCCTCCATTACAATATTGTTCAAACAAAGTTATGGTCGTTGAGATTGCCGAAGCAGGCTGCTTACTAGGTGACACAGATGGGGAACGTGACTGCTCCATGAATTTAAACTCCTATTAATAAAAAAATACAGAATAATTGTTATGCCTAGTAATGTAGCTTAAATATTGATTCATAACTTATTTGTCAATTGCTGCTCTGCAACAAGAGTTTACTTCTTATTTAAATATAGCTTTTAGACTGAAGTTAAGCTTGAAGTCTGCAATCTTACATGGTTTGTCTTGCTGCACCGTACAATGCACTTTTTGTATTACGGAAGTGTTCATTTTCTAAAAATAACAGAAAAGCTTTTACCAGACGTTAAAGTATTTCAACAAGAGTTAGAACAGGACCTCAATCTCAAACTATACAAATACAGCATCAAATGTAAAGAACATATGTCCAAAATTAAAGTGACACTATCAGACTAGAAAATATTTTAAAGATAATTCTCTTTACCTTTGTTACAAACCTTTTATTAACTTACTAATATGGAACACATTCTTAAAATATCCCTAACCCAAGTACATTTCAAAATTTTGGGATTGTAACAATGCACGATAATATGTGATTTCAAGAGACTGGGAGAACGGTCAGCCCTTTTGAAAATCAAGCCACTTAATGAATGGCCTATTTCTACATATTTATTTCTGAAAATATAAGCCTATTTTTTTTTTAGTTGAAAACAATTTATTTTCATTATTCTTTCTATCAATAGTAAATGTACATAATCAAAATTTAATGACAGATCAAAATATTCTGGGCTAATGGGACTTAAAATTTAATAATTACTACAAAATAAGATGAATAATTTCTGGAATCTGCAGCTACTAGAGCTTCCATGTGACTGGATGTAGTTTTACAATCACATTTTACTATTAAAAATGCTTTTTCTTCCCTTTCTGTGAAGGATCGCTTTCTCTCTTGCTGCATGAATGTATAGTCAGCTTCCCTGTACAATCAACCTAGAAAACAGTCTTCTTCCTCCTCCCCAGCCATGTTCATTCTTAGCAACCAAGATATTATTTGTAGCAATGACTCCAGCCATGTTGCTGTCAGGCAGCGCTCAATAGGAAGATATTAAAAAAAGAGCCTAAAACAGGAATGGTACTATTTACCAACCTCAGCTTTGTCAGAGGCCCTGATTCAAGAAAGCACTAAAGCAAATGCTTCGCTGGCTTTCAATGGAATTTTACCACATGCTTTAGTACTTTCCTAAATGTTTTTTTGAATCAGGAACACTGGGCTGATTTTGTACAAAATGGGTGCTAAAAGATAATGATTTAATTTAGAGCTCGTAAGTGCTAGCAACTTTTCAGCAATGAACCATTTAATTCAATTAGATATCTATCTATTAACATCTTGGCCTCCATTAGGTTATTCAAAGTCAAATACCTCACATTTTCTGATACAAGAACATTTAGATTTTTTTTCCTTTGACCATACTTCAGGCATTTTAATCACATAATGAAGTGTTAAATGGAACTCTATGGTACTGTAATCCACTAACCCCACACAGGCATATTACCAGTTAGGTGTACTGCAATCTGAGGTTTAGAATAGCATACAAAAATCCTTAAATAAAAATCACTCTGATATTATGGTACTGTCAAAAAACCCAAAACACAAACAATGGTTTGCATGGGCTATCACTATGCAGACAGCTCGTCTATGCAAATAAAACAAACTTATTTCAGAAAGAACTTTTGAATATTGAGTAGAAGTACTTACATGAAGCTGTAAAATACTAAAGCTTGACTTAACAGGACAAAGCTCCCAGGTCTCATTCTCCAAGAACATTCGCAATTCTTCAAGGCGAGTTCTGAAATACAACACTGTAGATTATCAGCAACACACATATAAAAAACCCCACGACAGCCCAACTGGACTGTTTTAACATTAGCATGAAAAAGTACCTTCAACTGAACAAAAAGAAACAACACTTTAAAATACAAATTTGTCCTTATAAGCTTTACTATTAATTTCCTTAAAGAAGTTCAGAGTATCCCCGCCCCAAAGTCCCACTGTTTCCTCAAAAATGAGCCCTTGGGAAATGTCTCTTGTAAATTAACATTGCCTAGGGTTAATTAATAGAAGAGGAATTATTAGTAAGATTTGGAGTGCAAGAAAAAATATAATTTCTAGTAAATGACAGAACTTATTTCTCACATTTTAGCTCCCTGATCAGTCTTCTCTAAGGGTACATCTACACTGCATCCCTAGTTCGGGCTAGGGATGCAAATGGAGACGACTGAAGTAGTTAATGAAGCGGGGATTTAAATATCCCGCGTTTCATTAACATGATCTCGCCGGCGCGCTAGTTCAAATCACAGCTGATTCGAACCAGGAAGTGCGCGCCAGGACCACGCGTTAGTTCTGATAAAGCCCTTAGTCAGACAAGCCATTTTTGCAAGTGGGGACAGCCATTTTTGCAAGTGTTGATTCAAATATTTCCAAAGTCTCTTCTAAACTTCATCAAACATAATGAGATACAATTCAATCCAGGTGATTAATATGAAATTTCTGGAACAGATTTTTCTGGCATGGTGAATTCTTGCCACATCTGGGTTATCTTTTCTGATAAACAGCTTGAAGGCTTCCTTGCAGCAATCAATGCCCTGGCCAGGTAGCTAAGTGAATGAACTGGCTCAATATAAGAACAGCTCTACTAGTTTTGATTTAGTAACTGTGATGGTGGCAAAATACATGTTTGTGGCAGAAGAGTTCTGCAGAAATTTTACACTGATGTGTAACCAATCAGTTCATTTTATCATCCATTTATCATTGTGTTATGTGGTTTTAAGGTCAAGCCATGCTATTTTGTATAGAACCAATGTAGGATTACAGGAGTATAAGACCGATAAATAGTTAGGAATAATTAGTGTATATTAGTATACAAATATTAGTGTATACAGGTATTAGTGTATCTAAGTAAAGCATGGCTAGAATGTAAGGTCTACATTTTTTATCTTAACCAGACTAGGCCATAAGCTTAAGAAGGCTTGACACAAGTAGATGACCTAGGAATAACCCTAGGCCAGTAATGTCACAAGATTACTGAAAAAGATGTGTCAATTGGTAATGTTAGAGAAAACTCCATTGCAATAAACCACATTATCCAAGATTACAAGATACCCAACTGTAGCATTATGGAATGTCCTGGCTTAACGGCAGGTCACAATTTGTACATAGATGCTAATGAGAATAAGAGGAACTAAGAAACAACTTGTAGAAAAAAAGGATACTCCAATATTCATGGAGTATGGAAGTACAGGTAAGAAAAGAGTGTGTTAAAAGCCTCGTGTATATGCATACGGTGCTTGGTATGGTCAGAACAATACAAAAGAGGTTTCCTAGCTGTGCAAATGTGGGAAACTTCCCTCCCACGAGAAATCCTAGCAGTAACCATCTTTCTAGCTAAGATCACCTGTTGAGAGAGCCTCTGACCTTAGACTACCTTTGAGGATGTGAGTCCTAATCACTCCATGGGTTTTTGCAGGACTTACATATGCCTGGGTAACTGTAAAAGACAAGTTACCTTATTTCACAACTGGTATTCGAGGTGTGTTGCTCATGTTCATTCCAAATTAGGTGTCTGAACTCAGACAGTGGGGAAGGAGGGCAGGTCATGGAATGGACGTGAGTAACACACCTTGAAGAACACCAGTTATGGAAAAAGATAACTGTTTTCTTCTTCGAGTGCTTGCTCATGGCCACTCTATATTAAGTGACTCCCAAACAGTACAATCGAAGGTGGGTAGAGCTTCACAAACAGGTAGATTACAACACAGTTCTGACAAACTCAGCATCATCTCAGACCTGCTGAGTGATTGCATAATGCACTGTAAATGTATGAATAAAAGACCATGTGGCAGGTCTACAGATATCCTAGATAGGGATATGCACCAGGAAGGCTGGCAAGAACTCCTGAGCTCTAGTTGAATGGGCTCTGATGTTTGGCGGCGCAACCCCCACCAATGTGTAACAGAACTTTATGCAAGAGGTGACCCAGTTGGAAATCATCTGTGAGAACACCAGAAGGCCTTTCATTCTATCCATTGGAACATTATAGGTAAAAAGCCAACGCTCTTTAGACATCTAGCATGTGAAGATGTCTCTCTCCACTGGCCTTGTGTAGTTTGGGACAAAACACTGGCAGGAGTCTATCCTACTTCATATGGAAGGTAGAGAACACCTTCTGCAGGAAAGCCACGTGGTGCCAAAGCTGAACCCTGTCTTTATAGAAGACCTTGTAAGGCTGTTCCAAGGTCAAGGCTTCAGTTTCAGAAACTCATCTCACTGATGTTACTGCCACCAGGAAAGCAACTTCCATGACAGGCTGGAAAGGGAACAGAGGTCCAGAGGCTTAAAGCATGGACCCTTAGCTTAGAGAGAACCAAATTAATATCCTAATGTGGGAAGGGGTCCATACCTGAAGGAAGAGTCTCTCAAGGCTATTCTGGAATCTGACCATCATGTCATGAGAAAAAAACCCACCATTTGACCCTGAATTGGCTGGTGAAAAGCAAAGACAGCCACAAGACGCACTCCAATGGAAGAATGCACCAAAGCCCTGGTTCCTTAAATGAAGAAGGTAGTCTAAGACAAATGGTATGGAAGAATGCATGGGAGAGATGCCCCCCTCGAATGCCCTGTAGGAAAACCTTTTCCACTTGGCTAAATCAGTCACAGTCTGATTGAAAGCTTCCTACTTCCCAGAAGGACCCGCTTGCCCTCCTTCATGTAGGTCCACTCCTCTTGGTTCAGCCATGCAGCATCCACGGGTAGAAGTAAAAGGATGGAAGGTTGGGGAGTAACAGTCAACTGTGGGTCCTGTGACAGCAAGTCCCGTCACTTGGCAGGGGACAGGAAGGATGGCACGTTCATGAGCACACTGAATCAAGGCTGGCAAGGACACACCAGCGCAGTCATGCTAGTCTGTGCCAGTCACTGTACCTGCAGGTAGACCTGTTTGAGCAAGACAAACAGCTTGGTTGGGGCCTCAGGGACAGATGACATTCAGTGGATCAGCATAGGAAACCCAGCCTCACACTACCCAAAACCAGGACATCAAACAACATTGGGACCTATCACAAGTCAGTTTCCAGGGGGATCTTCTCAAATACGTCAGTCCCGTTTCAGAGACCAATGGCAGAGGGCTGGTGACTGGTGGCATCAGTCCCAGGATCCGTACTAACCCTTTTGCAATGCAAGGGATCTGTCTTGGTGCTCTTTCTGGGGGAAGGGGTGCATGTCTCAATGGAGCTGTGCCAGGCTACGAGTGAGGTATGTCTCAAATTCTGATGTAGGTGCTCCAGATCGGGGGACCAAAGAAGCCTCGGCTAAGTCTGCCTCTCTAGCTCTGAGGCATGATGGTTTCAGACAGGTGAGAAGTGGTAGGACATCCCTTGCAATGGGGAATGGTGCTGCTGAGGCAGGGACGCATGCAGTGGTCCCAGGGCACACTGACCCCAAGATCTGGGAACTGTGGGAGCCGGTGCTGGGGGCACTGGGGCAGTCAGGATCTCATGAGCTGCCTGTAGGGCTTAAGGTGGCAAAAGCACCTGACACTGATGGATGCCTGCATCACTGTCCAGGGTCACAGGCAAGGCATGGGATGAGCTGCACTGTTCGCCTTAAGCTGCAACCTGACCTCCCTAAGGGGGCATTGAGCTGCTCCGCTGGAGTTTTGGCTCATCCCAGCCATCTCCTTTCCCTTCCAGGAAGTAGGAAATCATCCCCTCCCGGTCTTCTTCAGCTTCTTGGCCATAGTGGGATCAGTGTCAGCTGGCACAGCACACTGCACCGACGCTGTGGTGATAAGTGCCAAGTCTGATATGGCGGTACTGCTGGAGTGAGTACCGATGCCACCAGGAGCACTTTAAGTTGGATGTCTAGAATCCTGCAAATCAGGAGCTATCTGCTTTATATTCGCAGGTATCCACATCCACAGATGTGAATGCAGATATCCGCAGCTCATTTTTGCAGATACAGATGTGAATGCAAATACAAATTTTGTATCTAGAACCCTGCAAATTTGAAGCTCTTCGCTTTATATCCACAGGTACCCACATCTGCAGATGTGGATGCAGATATCCGCAGATCATTTTTGTATATGCAGAGGAAGATGTGGATACAAATTTTGTATCCGTGCAGGGCTCTATGGATCTCTCGCTGCTTTTTAGTCCTGGGCTTGAAGGACTTGCAAATACAGCATTTGTTGCTTGTGTGCCATTCGCCCAAGCACCTAAGACCACTACTAAGAGAATCACAGATGGGTAAGGGCCATTTGCAATGATCACAAGGTATAAAATCTGGGAACCAGTGCATGCCCTAAACCAGGCTGAGTTCTGTTTGTGACTAACAAAGACTTTAAAACTACTGCCAATGGTTACTAATTTAACTACTAATTGCATACAACTAAATTACAGGTTTCCAGGCAGCACCGCTTTTACCACGCCAGAGGGTACCATTCCAAGTGGTGCCAGAGTTGGTCTCTTAGGAGATGTCTACACAACAAAATTATTTCAGGATATCAAAGTTAGGGATATATTTCAAAATATAGCGGAAGTGCTATTTCGCCATCCCTATAAACCTCATTCTATGAGGAGCAAGGGTTGGCTCAACATAGCAATTTATTTCTAAATTTGGCGCTGTATAGACTGCGCCAAATGACAAAATAAGCTATTTCAAAATACTCAAAATAAGCTATGCAATTTGCATAGCACAAACTGTGTATCTTATTTTGAGTTTCGAGTGCTGTGTAGACGTACCCTTACAGATACTGCTGAGGGAAAAGCTTCCAGCACCGGTGCATGTGGCGAGCACAAACACCTAATACGGAATGGATGTGAGCAAGTGCTCCAAGAAAAAAAATTATTGCTTTAATAAAACTTGTAGTACAGTTAAGACCTTGTTTTTGTGATTGTGTCTGTGGCCACTATCTTTGGACTTTCTTTCTTCCTGGAGTCTCTAAACTGAGGAAAGCACTACAAGGCTTTAGATGCATGAGGTTGATCCGGTTTGTGCCACTGGCATTCTTCTGATGTAGCTGAATGAGTAATGGTTGGTGCAGAAGGAAAGTGATATATTTAACATGTTTTATTAAATAACCACAAAATTATGTACTGTATATGATACAGCCATGCTTGTACAGTAGATTCATGGAATTTACTCGCTGTAGGTGGCATGAGCAGATATCCTTTAGCAATGTCGATACAAAATGCAGCAACATTTATCTACCAAAGGGTAACATGAACCTACATCTGAACTTATCAAATATTCTATTTAATAAAAAGAACTGGGGGAAAAGCTACAAACAATATGGAAAACTGAAAAGCAACACTCCACAGAATGATGTTTTTCAGACAAAATATTCATTAATCACCAAAGTTACATTTCTTCATATGTTTAACCTTTGTTTTGAGCAGGGAGACAAGCTCATTAATAAATGGCACCATTATGACAATGCAATCAGAAACATTAGTTCACTGTACTTCCTTTGCTTAGTTTTCATCAACACTACAGCCTCTCATTTAGTTACAAGCAAAAACACCTTTAACATTTTCTCAGCTACATATACAGGATTTTTTTTTTTTAAAGGAAGCTGTGAGGTACTCACTAAAGGGAACATCAACAATTTTTTTAAATGATATATATTATATTATATTGTTTTTTCAGAATGTAGCAGTTGGTAAATTATGCACTGGGTTCCTAATCAAGCTGTAAAACATTCATCACATCATTCATTTTCAAACTAATCACTGATACAATGAATGATTTTGGCTCAGTGAAATAATCAACATGTGCTTAACTACTACTGCAGTTAGCTGTGCCTACTTAGATACATTCTGTTCAACAAGAAACAGAATTGGGACCTAATTTTTCCAAGGCAATGAGTACAGAGAGCGCCCACTAATTTCTGTTGAACTCAGGAGCCATGCTTGTGTTGAGGATCTCTGAAAATCTGAGACATTAATTAGAAAAGCTCTGAGCAGTAGGGTAGAGTTGAAGGGAAGTGGTCACTATGGTAAATCTTACTGAAGGCGAAAGGATTAATTGAAAAGATTTTAAATATAGGGCCAGCTTTTTACTTGCTTGCAAATCAGAAGTAACTCATTGGTATAATGAACATCAGTAGTCACTCTTGACTTTCACCACCATACACAAGAGTTCAGAATCTGGCGCAAAAAGAGGGTTGCAAACAAATCTAGCTTTATCCTTTGAAAACCTCTGCCATTCCTATCCAAATAAACCTACACCTGCAAAAAATGAACGAATCTTAGGCAGTTCCCCTGATTGGTGTCTTTCACCATTAAAAACCCATTCTTGTTTTACAAACAGGATAGCTTTTCTCAACAAAATGCTTTGCATGCTCACTATGATCCCAAGTTAAATGGCCAATTCTTCTGGCTGTGCAGTTCAGAAGAACTGGCCAGTTTGACTAACTATTAGTCAAAATATACAAATAGTCTTAAATCCAACTAAATTTTTCTTACTTTACCTAACTGTAAATTTAGGAAATATGGAAATACTTTTTCAGTTTGCATGTATGGTGAAATAAACATTTATTGACATTTACAGATAAAAATCTAATCCCTCCAAGCCTGCCTCTATCTAACACACCAGTAGACCACATACGTCAAACTGCACAATTAAGGGCCTAATGAATCATGCTCCTTGAGCAGTTCCACTCTTGTAGCTTTTACATACTAATGCATCTTTAAAAGGTCTAGCTCTTTTCAATTAAATACGCAGGGGAAGCAAAAACCATATTTGCTTGGTTTGAACATCCAAAACACTTAAAGCTTTATATAAAGCAGGATAAATCAGGTGCTTAGAACTTATACAGTAGTATTGATCTTCAAAGAGCTTTACAAACATTGTCTAATTATTCTTCATAATACAACAGGTAGGTAAACATTAAAAATCATCCTCTGTTCAGTAAGATTTGCAAAAAAACAGTGCTAGAAATAGACATTTCACACAGCCTTGAAAAAGCATCACAAAAATCCTTATTTTCCAAAATGTATAATTCCTAAAGCAATAGAATAAGCAAAAGACAAGTTCTCATCATATACTCTTGGCTCTGTTTTCACCCTGTGCTTTATTCAAATAGAACTGAGAGGGTTCAAAGTTTGTGATTTCATAAGGTACTGTTAAACTTGTCCTTTGCATAGATGCAATATTTTTACAGCCAAATTTCATTTAAGAGTTCCTTTATGTCTACTTAAGTGAGTAAGGAATCACCGACATAAAGGGGAGGAGGGTGCATTAGTTAACTAAACAAGTAACTTTAAATTAGATTGGTAGGATTTTTTGGGTAGACAAAACTTTAAAAAAGGCATCTTAAAATGGCCAAGTGTAAAAGCAAGTTTCAGAAGAACTTCAAAATAGAAGTTTCATGAATGTCTAAAACTCCAAAGTGAGATTCCAAGGCAGAAGAGTAGATTCAGGTTGAGGCTTAAGGCTGGATATTGCTTTAGAGAAACAAGAGCTATAACAACTATACAGTCATAGAACCTTGTACCCTGGAAAGTGCCCTTAAGGCTGAGAATTGACCATATCAGACAACTGGAAGATTTAATTTAATCTTAATTAAAATTGCTGAGAAGATAGTCTAGAGTTGACTTTTGAGAGCCTGAAGAGGATCCAAACCACAGTCTGGGTAACAAGTTACGACACTTTCCCATGCATTCCTGTAAACATTTTAAGATTTTATGGATTTTAGAAAAAATATCAATTAATCCTCAGAACATTCATATGAAGATAAATTCATCTCTTCAGGCTCCCCAGCAGAAGGTTTCAGAATGAGTGGGTTAGGGAGTAGCATGTGCAATAAAATGGCATGAACAACAGGGACGGAATGCCCTGTGAAAGTCTTGGGAAACAAGGGCTTCTGGCAAGAATCACTGTGGCATTTTTTTCTTCTCATATCTTCCTGGCTACTGAAGCAATGAAAGACAAGTGCCAGACCACTGGAATGAAAGAAACTTCTACCTTCCAAGCCTGAACACTGGGGAAATCAAAGCAAAATTAGGGCAGTTTAACTTTCAAATGAAAAGCCAGCAAGTGTTGAAGCTGACCCATATGCTGCCATAAAATCAGATCAGGTTTGCATGTAATGGAGCCAAGGGACACTGGAATGAAATGCAGTTACAGATGATCAAAAAAGGGAAGGCTGAGAATGGGTTCCAGGAGTACAAATCCATAAAATTACAAAATTCCTGACAGAAATAAATTGTATAATTATACATGTTGAAAAACTGTCAGAAATGTAGAGCGCCAGGGATGGATGGGCTCTCTTTTTACACGACAGAAAAATCAAAATAAATACTTTTGCCAGGAAGTCAAGGTATAAAGGGTGTTCAGAAGTCTCTTCAGTGACTTTGGCATGTGTGAGAGGTTATCCCAGTAGCAACAGCTGAGCACTCAGGCCCTTAACCCCCACACATTGGATAGAAACATGCCCAACCAGTCCACCTCCATGCAGGCAGGTCAATCATTGCTTCTGGAAACCCAGGTTTAAATGTAAAAAAGCAAACAAGTAATCTAACCAAACTGTCCCACCATTAGTAATCTTACCTGTGATAATTCTTGAAATAGTTAACACTTTGTTTTCTAATAGATTCTTGCAAAACTTCTGACTTACTTCCACAAAATTCTTCCCCAACTTGCATCAGCCTATGATAACAAAAGACATTTTAGAAGTGTTTATCCATTCAATCAGTTTTAAAAATGCTGGAGAAAACAACTGTTACTTGAATGTTTATGTTTCAGCTGGAATTCCATCTCTCACCTATAAGCACACATGCCATGCTCATCTATCACCACAATAATTGACCATCTAACAAACAAAGATCATCACAACATACTGCCAGGCCTACATATGCTCTAGTTTCCTCTATTGCACATCAGGGCTTTTTGTAAACACTCAGGGCTTGAAAGCCACAAGTATTCCAAGCATCTGGGGATCCTATGGTTTAACACAAGCTTGATAGCCTGTCACCAAATGCCATTTCTCCAGATCATTCTCACTGGTAAAAAAAAAAAAAAAAAAAAGGTACAGAAGCAGGACCAAAAGCGAGATATGCCCAACTCCTCACACATTTGGCTCCTGGCTTGAGGAACACTAAGAAGAATTTTAGAGGGACCACAACTGTAGTCTAGACAGTGCTTGGTCCTGCCGTGAGGGCAGGGGACTGGACTCGATGACCTCTCAAGGTCCCTTCCAGTTCTATAATTCTATAATGTCACCACTGCAGAGAATTGATATGAACAGCCAGGCAGATTCCTAAGCCCAGCCAAGTAGTACTCATACACAATTTAAAGGGTGTATGGGGACAGAAATGTAAATCTAAGCAATATTTACACCCCCAATCTTGAAGCCACTAAGATATCAAAATGGTTCTCAAATGACTTTTTGTCCAAGGCTCATAAGAGTACTACAGCTCCCTTTCCATCACATCCACATCATCTTCAGAGTGGCTCAGAGGAGCATATAGCTAAAAATCAACAACAGTCATGAATTTCCTCAAATCCAGGGAGTCCCTTGGGTGCCCTATTAAGGAATCACACCTACTCTTTGCATCACCCACTGTGAAGTGGATGGAAATTGGGGGCAGGATATAGTCCAATTTGTTACCCCAAAAATATTCTCACTAGAGACCACCCAGGGTTACACTAGTATGGGTTTATTTCCACTAGGTAAAACTAAAGAGGAGAAAGCAGCCACCAAAGGTTTAAACTAAAGAAGATAGAACTCTCTCTCTCTCACACACACACACACACACTCACACACACCTCCATTCATTCACTCATTCACACCCATTCATTCCTGCCCTCAGGCAATCACACGCTTACACAGACATATGGGTTGCAGAAGGAGCCAAGGCATGTGGATCCTGGAGGGTCTGTCTGCTCATCATGGCTGGGGAAGCAGGTCAGGAGGAAAGACACTGGAGGGGAGCTTCTCAGGATCAGTGGAAGGAAAAAGAGAGAGTCTCACATGTGCTCCTTCTCTTTATATAGTGTCTGAATGGCTCCTGTGACTCATTCACCTCGTCATCAGGGAGCATGCTCAGACTTCCCTTTATCCGGCAGGGAGCATGCCCATACTGTGATGACTCATTGCCATGTGATCCATTGTTCCAAGCCTTCTTCAAACACACACACACTCTCTCTCCATTCACTCAGGGGAGAATGCAGCTTAGGGAAAGTTACAAGCAAGGTGGCTGCATGTTACAAAGATTACAAAATTGCAGTTTATGGTAAATTTGAGAGTTACACAGATTACAAAGACTGACAAGGATCACAATAAGTTGCAGTTTAAAACCTTAGACCTTACAGTTTGGTGTAGCTTTAGAAAATCCATGTATATAAATCTAGTGAGCTCAGGCGGAGGCTTTTTTATGCAACACAATTATGTTAATTTATCATGTTATCTTTTGCTAATTCATGCCAGTCATCCAGATGAAGCAAATGGTCTTATGATCCCATCAATATACCTGCTAATGATATCTAGTACAAAGATAAAGTCATCATATTTGAAGTTAGACATGTCTGTTCCGAGCAGATATGTTTTCACTTTCAGCTGCACATCCTATAAAACACAAACATATCAAAGTTAGTATTAAATACTTACTAAATTTGTGTGCATATTGTGAGTTTTCATATAAGTAGCAGTGACTACTCCAGAGTTAAAAATTAATGGCAATAGGTTAAAAGTATGGTTCACTAGCATTTTTGTTGATTTGTTCATATGTCTGTTCCCTCTCAACAGTGGTTTAGGGTAGTCCTCTAGAGAAATAAGGCTTGTTAACAATTTTCTTTAGCATGTGTGATCTTTTATTGGCTTTCACATTATATCTGATTAGTTCACTAATCAAAAATTGTTTCTTTCAACTTTGAATAATGCAGTGTCAATCCAAAACAACTTGAGATGCTAAGATAGTTGCTAGTAGGGACTTTAAAGAATGCTTTGGATCATTGCCATTCTATGGAAATCTCACAAGGTTCAGAGCTTTTCAACCAAAATTTTGGGTGCTTATTAAAAATCTTTGGGCAATAATCAAGTTACAACTGTCATGAAAACAGTCAGGATCACAAGATTTCTTGTTCTCCCCAAAGCTTACTGATGAAAACCCACAGCCTTGTATTTCATTAGTTCCTTTTACAGCTTATACTAAGAAGGGCAAAGCTGCAAAAGTGCTATACTCAACTCGACTATGAACAGCTTTGGATATCTTAAAAATAAATAAAACCGTTCATCTTGTTACTGGTGCACTAAAGATTATTACTCTTTACACAAGCCATACCACTGTAGGGCACTTGTCTTCCACGTGATGATGGGGACTCATAAAAAGTTCTACTCATCTGTTCAAATACATGCCTCCAAAAGCATACACAGATACTCACAAATATAAAGAATATGTGCTTAATATCAAAAGTCTTGGTTTAAAATAAATGCAAAACATTCTGAATTAAAACATACATACTATCCTGAATTCATACCACTGGATCTCAGCACAGCTGGTAGAAAAGATTATCCATTGTTTTAAACCCTCATGAAACTTGGCAGTATGAGTTGAAATACTTTACTTGATCTTCTGATGCCTAACACAGACTTTTAGTCTACTTAGAATGTTCTGTTTTTTGCTTGGGTTTTGTTGTTGTTATTTTGGTTGTCCACGTGTATGTACATTCTCTTCTTTTCATCTGGCCAGTGCTATGGGTGTAAAACTGCAGACTAAAACCGAGCAATCTTAAGTTGCTTTAGCCTATTAGATATTGCTTGATAGTCTCCTACTACAAAAATCAGCAGGATTACTGGTACTCTTGCAGGCATTCCAAACTAAGAACTGGCTAGGTCTGGAGACTGAGGCAGCCTTCTCATCCTACAATTCCTTAAAGTGTTTTAATTTCTATTTAACTACAGTAGTTTCATTTCTAACAAAGATCACCATGTAAGATTTATCCTTTGCATCTGGAAAACAGTATGTTTAGACAACCCAAAACAAACCTGCCATATTCGAGAAAGTCCATGTTCTAATTTCTTTTGTACATAGCCACGGTCAAAATTGGTCTCCTCGGCTCCAATCACATTGCTGCCATCTGAAACTGAAATTGGAAGATACTATGGGTAGTTCCAATAATCTTGAAACATACTTCCATTCTTAATGAACCTACTATCTCTAAGTTGACCAATTGGGTGAATAATAGATAATGGATAGCTTTATTAATCTGCAGTTGAAAAGTCTGCAGGGAAAGCAAAACCTTTTAAAAAATAAATCACACACTAATGCAGATAGTGTCTGACTAAGAAAACATACAATCCCATTCCATAAAATCAAATTAAGATAAAAGCTAACTGACATTCATGTTTCAAATGGGTGGGGGCGTCATAGTCTAAACTACACATCAGCCGTGCTCTACTCCACCCCACACTTAAATTTCTTACAGGTACTCTTGTATAACAACCCCACCCAACTTCCTTCCCTGAGGGTGGTATACAACAGTACCTGCAAGAAATGTAAGAAATTTAAGATATATTCACCCCTGGACTTAACCAAGATGAGCCAGAAAAATAGGATGAACCTGGAAGAGGACTGCTTCTCTTAAAGAAAATAGATAAAACAGAGAAATGTGGAGTAGTGTTCTGTTTTGGCACAGTTAAATCTATGCTTAAGATTTGAAAACTAGATATAAATATTACTGGAAATAAAACTGACTATAACCCTTTTTTGTTAAAAACTAGTGAATGATAAGAGTTTATAGGGATGAAGGGAAAAAAAACACTTGATGGAATTCCTATTTTTTTTAAATTACAAAAAAATTAAATGGAAAAATTTTAACTATCCCTTTAAGAAATCTGAAATAAAAATTACCTTCATAAAAATAGCACTGTATTTTTGAAAAACATAATCATTTTAACAAAGCATGTACGTTTTCCTTTTATTTAAAAGAAAAAGGAAACTTGAGGTAAGGATCCAAGCAATGCCAGGTAAATTTGCTAGTGAAAAAATACATTTTTTCCATTTTGTCCCCCCACTAATCATTCTGCAACTTTTTCTTAAGAAAAAGAAGTGCCTTAAACAATGTCATGATAAAACTATCTCCTTATTCTCTATAGATATATAAGCTAAAGTTTAATACTCATGTCAACCAAATTCATATTGTTCTCATGAAGGCAGCAATTCTGAGTGACAAATGGACCTGCTTGAGATAAGTGATTTACCATGCAAAATTCAGCCAAGATATAAACATGAAGAATGAAGCACTCTGCTAGATACATACTACACTGACGCATTTTTTTTCCTGAATTGTCCGGGCAATGTAAATAGATGCTGCAGTCACTACAGGCTCTTTAGAAGTTACTGTGACCTACTCTGCGGTGACAATTCTACAGAGACAAACCACGCCTGAATTATAGGTCAACTTGTCTTTGATATATTTACAACTATGCCAACAATGCTTGGCTTAGGCGGAAATATTGGTCATTAGTGTTGCCAAACATGAAGGAATGGATGGGTGGGTGAATTGAGAAAGAACAGATATCAAGTACACATAGAGCAGTGTTTCTCAAAGTGGTCCGCAGATCTACTCTGAGAAATCTGCTAACAGATCCCTGTGGTTTTTTTATTTACCAGTTCTGCAGCCACAGATCCTCGCAGATCTCATTGGCTCCAGTTTGCCGTCTACAGCCAATGGGAGACACGGGAAGCATTGACAGAGTAACATTGTTATGCATTTTTTACAATAAGTTTCTAAGGCTCTTGTTTTGAGCTCCAGTAGGCTAGATGAATCTGGCTTTCTGACTTTTATTCAATATTATGGGGACCTATTTTTCACATGCAGCTATATGAACTTGAAATCACCTCCATTTGTGTGTTTAAATGTTATATAAAAAAATTCTAAAAGTAACATAAAAGCATTTTGTTTTATGGGATTTGAAATAGACAGCATGATTTACGGTGAAAGTAAAATTTATGGGTATCTGAGGTAGGGATGGAAGTGATTAGTCGACTACCCGATAAGCCTAGGCTTTCAGGTAGTCAAGTCACTACTCGACTAGTCACCCCGGCCCCCAGCTTGCTGCCTCTGTATCAAGCGCAGGTGGCGCTTACTACATTTAAAAGGCAGAGGCGCAGTGGGGATAAGTGAGCGCCCCACCCCAAACCCATCGACCACTCGATTAGCTAATTAATTGAAATGTAACATCCCTAATCTGGAGATCTATTTTTCTAGATATCTGATTTAGGTATATAAAGTTTCCAGTTCCCCACAAAAATTTCTACTTTGTAAACTAAATAATTTAGTTAAATTTTACTTCCAGTCATGGGACTAAAAAGGAGATTTTTGTTGACTCCTTGCTAGATAGGTATGAGTCAAATCACTTTCATGTAGATTCATACGCTGAAACTTCCTCCACTTTTGCTGGATAACAAACGGATCTTGCACAGTAATCATGTAGGAATTTATACAGTATGTTATATTCCAATGTTTTGACGAGCAGAATGGTATGTGATTTAATTCACATTTTAAGTGACTCACTTTTTGCTTTTCCAATCAATTTATTATGCTTATTAAAGATGTTAACTAAGCTTATCAAATTTGTTTGTAAAAATCAGGAAAATTTAAAACTGAAAACAATAACTTAATATTTCCAAATGGCTAAATCAATGCTTCAAGAAATTTTATGTAATATTTTATGGCAAGCCCAAAAGCTTTTTTCTGATAAAGTTCAAGATTGAATTTTGGAAGCTGTTTTTCAACTCTTTACTGTAATCTTGTTTATTCTTTTCTGTTTACAGATGCGATGCACTGCTTAAAAGCACAAAAAGGAAGCTCAGAAGTTTGTGGATGACACTATGCTGAAGAAGAGGTAAATAAGCTGTCGGATATGGCTAGGGTCCAGAGTGACCTAGACAAATTGGAGAATTGGGCCAAAAGAAATCTAATGAGGTTCAACAAGGACAAGTGCAGAGTCCTACACTTAGGACTGAAGAATCCCATGCACTACTACAGGTTGGGGACTGACAGGCTAAGTGACAGTTCTGCAGAAAAGAACCTGGGGATTATAGTGGATGAGAAGCTGAATATGAGTCAACAGTGTGTCCTTGTTTCCAAAAAGGCCAACGGCATACTGGGCTCCATGAGTATGAGCACTGCCAGGTGATTATTCCCCTCTATTCAGCATGGAGTATGAAGCCACATCTGAAGTATTGTGTACAGTTTTGAGTTCTCCCCTACAAAGAAGGGATGAGGACAAATGATTTATGAGCATTAATGGGGGCTTGGTTATGGGGACTTGGCTTATTTAATCTTCTGAAGATTAAGGAGGGATTAGATAGCAGCCTTCAACTAACTGAAGGGGGATTCTAAAGAGGAAGGAGCTATGCTGTTCTCAATGGTGGCAGATGACAGGACGAGTAGCAATGGTCTCAAGTTTCAGTGTAGGAGGTCTAAGTTTGGATATCAGGAAAAAGTACTTCACTAGGAGAGTGGTGATGCACTGGAATGGGTTGTCTACGGAGGTGGTTGTGAACATAAGAACATAAGAACGGCCGTACCGGGTCAGACCAAAGGTCCATCTAGCCCAGTATCCTGTCTGCCGACAGTGGCCAGCACCAGGTGCCCCAGAGGGGTGGACCAAGACAATGATCAAGCGATTTGTCTCCTGCCATCCCTCTCCAGCCTCTGTCAAACAGAGGCCAAGGACACCATTTTATCCCCTGGCTAATAGCCTTTTATGGACCTAACCTCCATGAAATTATCTAGCTTCTCTTTAAACTCTGTTATATTCCTAGCCTTCACAGCCTCCTCTGGCAAGGAGTTCCACATGCTGACTACACGCTGTGTGAAGAAGAACTTTCTTTTATTAGTTTTAAACCTGCTACCCATTAATTTCATTTGGTGTCCTCTAGTTCTTCTATTTAGGAACTAATAAATAACTTTTCTTTATCCGCCTCTCCACACCACTCATGATTTTATACACCTCTATCATATCCCCTCAGTCTCCTCTTTTCTAAACTGAAAAGTCCCAGTCGCTTAACCTCTCCTCATATGGGACCCGTTCCAAACCCCTAATCATTTTAGTTGCCCTTTTCTGAACCCTTTCCAAGGCCAAAATATCTTTTTTGAGGTGAGGAAACCACATCTGTACACAGTATTCAAGATGTGGGCGTACCATAGTTTTATACAGGGGCAGTAAGATATTCTGGGTCTTATTTTCTTGTGATGGATAGAAGGAGTGCTGGCCAGCTCCCAGTGACCAAGGGGTTAAACTCAGGTAGCTGGCAAGGGCGTTGGCAGGGGCCAGAAGAACCAAGGGGGATATGGTGCTGAAATCTGAATTGTATATAATACCTTCCCTGCTTTCTTTGAGTGGGGAAGTTAAGCCAGGAGTTGAGACACACAGAATGATTTAAACCCAAGCAGGATTACCATGCCTCCAAGGAATTCAGGGCATTGAAGTGGACTGAACAAGGAAGGGATCATAAGTAAATAAAGGAAAATGTGTGTTTAGTCGCTATTAGGGCATTTTTCTTTATTTTGGGTTGTTTGGATAAAACTTTTCTGTGTGAATCCATGCCTTCCCTCTCCCCATGCACCGTTTAAGTTACTGCCCAAAGGACTATGGTTCTTTGTGTTTTGATTTGTTCTTTCCTAGGTGCTCTGTAACATCTAGCAACCCAGTATGCTTTATCAAATATATCTTTTGTTTTGTTAATAAAAGTCACTTTTCTAAGGTGATTTGATTTGTGCGTCCTGGAAAGTAACGGGTCTGTGTGTGTGTTTGCCTCCCTTAGTCTGGGCGGTTAGCATGGCTCTCTCCTTTTTTCAAGCTCTTTAGGGCAAAAGAGCTTGGGGGTACCCCTGTGGGAGGAATTCAAAAGTTCCCCCTGTTTTCTAGGGTAAATCGCTTGTTGGTGGCAGCTTTTGTTTTTTCTCAGAGCCAGGGCATCTGTGATCTGGGAGTTTTTAGAAGTAGAGCCTAGAGGCAAAGGTATTTAAGGTCTTTGCGGGCCACCCCTTTATGCACTTGGAGTGCCAAAGTGGGGATCGGCCCTGACAGTGGTGGAGACTCCATCCTTAGAGGTTTTTAAGGTCCGGCTTGACAAAGCCCAGGCTGGGATGATTTAGCTGGGCTTGGTCTCGCTTTGAGCAAGGGGCTGGACTAGATCACATCCTGAGGTCTCTTCCAACCCTAATCTTCTATGATTGTATGATAGGTTCCAATCCTGCAAAGGCTAATTCACATGATTAACTTCCCATAACAATACATTATGTGAAACATATGTGCAAACTTTACAGGATTGGTGCCTTCCACTGTTGATAGTTTTGTTCCTTCTGAAACAATCTGTTAAAACTTCCACAGTCACAAAAGCTATTGTAGTCAACATCTAATAAAGATCCTAACTATGCAGGTACATTTGAAAGCAGAAATTCACCAAAAGTTTATTAGGTATTTGGTATTGCAAGCTCTCTGCCTGGAGGAGCCAGCATCATATACTATGCTAAAAGTTCTGATCGTTTTAGTTTAAAGATTTTTGTGTCATTTGTAAAAATTGTTTTACAATGTAAGTATGTATCTGATGATAGTTCTAAAAAGCCAATGCAGGATTGTCACTTTATATATTTGTAAAATGCCTAGCACAAATGGGGCCCTGATCGCTGACTGAGACCTGTAGGTACTACCATGATGGAAATAATAACAATAAATTGTGTTAAACAATGTGCAAACAGAGAATCTCTGCCACGGACAGACTGCAATTTAAATATGCTTTTTAAAATAAACAACTATTTTAATTGCCATGACGTAAAAACAAACAAACAAAAAAAAACTTGGTTAAGATTCCACAATCCCTACTCTTCCAACTACATGCTGGAACAACTCCTCCAACAAAACCTTAGAAAAAATAATCAGAAATTCTTTCTGGTCATCTTTGTAAATCATGAAGAAGCTAAAAAAGCACACATGTCTATTTCCCCCTCTTCCCTTATTTGAGAGTCAACTTTAAATGTGTTTATTTTCGAAAATAGTATGAAATATTAAATATCAGACAAAAATAATCATGTCTATTCAATTTGTAGTGTGCAGCAGTATAAAAACATTTTTGTATGATGACCAATCTACACTTTTCTGGGATGAAAATATCTAATTTTGTCAAATTTATGATTTAACATGAATTTATAATCCATGTGAATTTACAGAAACTGACTGGTAATAAAGATACCTTGAATTTTTCACAAATAGAAAGAAATGATTATTCACAATTACATTTCAAAGTTATGCAAGCACAATTCGTTTTCACAAGCTTAAGGATTTATGAGCCACGATGAAGTACATTATGTCTACTATCCACGTAAGAATCCTTTGGACAAGCAGCAGTCTACAGAAATGGAAAGAGCTTTGTAATTACTATCTTCTGAATCCACTGCTTCTCATTCTTACTCTTGGAGTTATATACCATGAGCAAGAGATACTTGATTTATTGGACATACTTTGTGAACACTACTGAAAATAAAAAACACAATAATGGAAGGATCTAGGGACAGCCTTAAGTTCATGCCTCAGTCTGATGAGATCCAGCTATGCATACACAAGTTATAATGCTCATTCAACTGTTTCAGTCTATTGGATTTCACTATTCAGAACACTATAATGTACAAACTATGGTAAACTATCCTACAGCTCCCTCTACTGTGTCCTCCTGCTCTACAAACAGTATGTTCTTGACCTTTACACTTCAGCTATAAAATGTATCACAGCCATTAAATATAGCCTTTAAATAAATTAAGAAAACAGACTCTCTCATGCAGAATTGATAATCACTGTCCATTATCATGAAATTTATTTTCTTTCAAAGATTAGACTATCAATTCCCTTGCTACAGAAGATTTTTTAAAAGCTGATTCGCTATTCTTTCTTAATCATAAGCAGTCCTGTGGCACCTTTGGGTACATCTATACAGCACCATTATTTTGGAATAACTGATGTTATTTTGAAATAACAAAGAGTGCATCTACACACAAGCAGTTATTTTGACATAATATCAAAATAATGTCTAGCTGGAGGACTTCTTACTTCAACTCCTATAACCCTCATTTTACTAGGATTAAGGAAAGTCGATGGAAGAGTGCTCTATTCAAAAGAAGTGCTGTGTAGACGTGCCCAAATTCGAAATAAGCTATTTTGACTTAAGATGCGCAATTAGCGTAGCTCAAGTTGTGTAGTTTATTTCGAGTTTAGCCCTGCTGTGTAGAGACTAACAAATATATCATGGCTTTTGTGGCTAAAACCCACTACAAAGTGGATTTTAGCCACAAAAGCTCATGATATATTTGTTAGTCTGTAACTTTAAAAAACAACAAGCAGTCCTGTGGCACCTTAGAGATTAACATGGCTACCCCTCAGACTTTTTTAAACATGGTTCACTTTTAATTATGCCACACTGTAGTGACTAGCTACAGGAAGTGCCAAACTTACTATTTGTGCACCATAGGATCTAGAGTATTATTAGTGCTGTAAATATATAAACACTTCAACAGTGAATTTAAAATGCAATGACTGAACAGAAAGTTTTAAGTAGCACCAAAACCAACCATACGAATAGGAATGGCCTATTATACAAATGATATAAGGATTATAAAAAAAATGGGCTATCACAACAGTGGTATACACTTGTTTTATGATATCTGAATTATTATATAAGCATAAAGGACAGTGAAATTTTTACAAAAGAATCCACCTCCAAAAGTAGCTTAAAAACAAAATATGATGAAGATGTTTTTAATATTTATAAGTATTGCTGATAATGTAAAATGGAATGGAAAAGGGGATTAATAAAGACTCTTTCCCCTTAAGGTGCACACTAAATGAAATATTTGAATTTTAATTTAGTCATACTGAGAAAACTTTAATTTGGAATAATACTTTTAATAAATTAGCGCACATTAATTTTAAACATACTAAACACTATACTAAAGGCCCTTAGAGGAAAAAATACTTTTATTATGCTTTCAATGCTGAAGTAAGGAGGTAACCACAATAAGTGCAAACATAATTAATTTTAATTCCTAGTACCGTGGGTATATCTGACTTTAAAAATTATATACTCAAAAGCAGTGGTGGATATCAAAGTGAACAGAGAGTGATAAGATTAGTCCATTTTCTCCTGTTTCTCTCCTGCAATTTTATTCTTTCTTCACGGTTCAGTGTAAAGAATAAAAATATTTTTACTTGTTTTACACACATCATACCTTTTATTATCATAGAAGGAGAAATATCTCCAACAGCATTGCCAGAAACACCTGACAGAAATGGAAGCTATTGTTTCTATTGATCTGCAGATGTAAAGACTATGGGTGAAATCCTCTCCTTTTGAAGTTAATGGAATGGATTTCAACCTGTGACTACTGCCACATCCAAGTATCTTGGCTTACAGGAATGTAGACAATGTTTGCCTTTAGATATCCTCATCAATTCAAGTTACATACAGCCCAATGTGTGTCTAGGAGAGCTGCGCCAGACAAACCAAGATTCAAGCACTTGGAATACTTTAAAGGAGAGTACAGGACAACAGAGACTACTCAAGACTACATGACATTGTAGTCATAATGTGCCATGGACCAGGTGGCTTTTAAAACAAAGATTTTTGGAGTTCATGGAATGAAGCATCAGAGGGGTAGCCGTGTTAGTCTGTAACTTCAAAAACAACTTTTAAAAACAACAAGTAGTCCTTGCAGACTAACAAAAATATGCATATAGTATCATGAGCTTTTGTGGGCAAAACACCACTTCTCCAAATGAAGTAGTGTTACATGCAGTAGGGTGACATTTCCAGGCCTACAAATTGGCACAGAAGTGCAAAAGTCAAGACAATTAGGGATGTTTAAATGAGGTTATTTTACTAACTGAGTAGTCGATAAAACTTCTATCGACTACTCAATGAGTCAATAGGGGAAGGCAGCCAGCTCAGTCGTGGCTCATGCTGGGACCACACCCCACTTGTCTCTGCAATTTTTAACGCAGTAAGCGCTATGGGAGGGCGGAGTGGGGGACAGGCTCTCAGGCTCCTACTGCCTTTTAAATTGCATATCTGGAGTGGGGTTTGGTCCCGGCGCAAGCTGGGACTGAGCTGGGCTACCTGCCCAGCCAGCAGCAGCCTCTGCTCCCCACCCCGTGCTGCTGCCTCTGACAGAGGAGGCAGCACGGGGGCTGGGAGGGGCGACATTGCAGAGATGGTGCTGGGGGGAAAAAGCTTTTAAGCCAGCCCCCCTTGCTGCCTCTGATATAGGCTAATCAGCTATTCTTTTACATCACAGTGACAATACTGGATTTACAATGGAGCCAAAAGTTGTGATTGCCTCAGGCTCATGCACACCAGGGAGCTTACCTGTCTAGCTGGCTACCTCCCACTTCTGCTGTAGCCCAGTGGCTGCAGTGCAGGGTCTCCTCTCAGCTCTCTGGCCCCTCACCTTTGCTTCTGGCTGGCTGACTCAGGGCTTCTCCTGTTCTCCTCCCCCCACCCCACTAGTTTTGGTCCTTTCTCAGCTTGCCATGGGCTGAGAGCTCCTCTCTCCATACACCCACACACACACCCCTCATGGGGAGGATCCTGAGGGAGGGTCCATGGTCACTTCATGCTCCCTTGGGGTCAGGAAGCATGAAGCCTTGGCACAGAGCAGCCAGCAGCAGAGAGGACATAGTCCCTGCTGCTGCTCGGTTCTGAGGCTGCAACAGCAGAAGGGGCAGTAGCGGGATGGGGCGTTGGGGCCCTGAGCCACTCACATTTAGCTGGCATCAGCTGCAAGTCAGGGAGGATGCAATAGCACTGATTTTGGGGTCTTCACCCAGGCAATGTGCAAGGAACAGGGAACCCTGTGCTATCTATCTGGGGGCTGGGGACAGTCAGCTGATCCCACAGGTTCCAACTTACCTGGGTTGGAAACTGCGAAATGTGATCAGCTGAGTGTCCCTATCTGAGCAGCACAGCAGTCGCTGCCCGGCCTACTAGCTTCTTTCCTCTATCCTCTGGCTCTCCTCACACCACCTGTTTTCCACCACCACCTCTGCTCTCTTAAGGCTTAACCCTCCCACTTTAAAAAAATGATGGCCCCTTCCCCCCCCCCCAGCCTGTTTCCCTCCATACTAAATTCAAAGAAGCACAAATTAATAATGAATCTAAATGCAAGTGGACAATGTTAAAGAGAGAAGCTAGACTTTTTAAGGAGTGGTATACTCTACTTGAAGTCTGGATGTTTTAAAGAATAGTTTAAGAAAGAATCTTCATATTTATTGCCTCCAATTTAATGTTTTTCTTCTAATGTGTGTGTGTGTCATACACATATGTAAAAATAGTAACTGCATGCAAAACAAGCAACAACATTTAAGATGCTTGAGGGTCAGAGCCACAGAAGTGAAATTTTATTTTCGAACAAAATACAAGAGAATTACTTCAAAAAGTCATATCTTACCAGAAAATGAAGCAGTTCCCTCATCTCCATCATGTTTTTCATGCCATTCCATCATTCGATAGTAACTAAGCATGACTTCCCAAAGTGCTTTGCAGAGGTCAGCAAGACATGGTATATAGCTGTCTGATGTAATATGCTACAGAAAAGAAGTTAGGCCTGTGAGAACAACAATTCAGCTCAATTTTCTGAACAGACAAAATAAAAATCTCTTCTGCCATTTGATACCCAACATTAAACAATAAAAGCATTTGAGATAGTTGCTTTAGGTCTTATATTGGTTGCGCTATTAAAGGTTTATATAGTCATTTCTGTTTTAAAAGGGAATACATCAATCTTTGAGTGTCCACACAATCTTTGGCTCTCTAAAAGGGTTAATTTCTTAAGATGCTGGTTTTGATAGATGGGTTCATTAGAAACTGGACCAAGGCCAAAAATCTCACATGTATTTATCCTAATCTTATCTCTAGCATAGTCAGAATAAAAAGGGAGGCAGTAATGTCTATTGACCAGGGTATAGAACAATCTGGAGATTTAGACTCTACCTCTGGTTTTGCCATTGGTCAAGTGGGTGATTTTGCTGGACAGATTACTTTCTCTGTCATTGATCCACTGGGTGACCTTGCTGAACAGATTACTTTTCTCTGTCAGCCTCTTCTTGTCTTGTCTATTTAGAGTTAGACCCCTCAAGGCAGATTTTGTGTGTCTGCATTTGCACAGTGCCCAGTACAATGTGGCTCCTATCTCAGTTAAAAACTCTTGACTCCTCTGTAAATAAAGTATTCAGATATGTACAGTAGCACCTAGGGGCCGACTTGGTTGGAGCCCAGTTGTGCTAAGTGCTATATATATTTTCTAGCTTAAAGGCTAAGCAATATTTTCCTCCCCCTCCCCACCCCGCCAAGATTGCTATTTGTGTTTTAAGATTTCATTAGAGAATAGACAACCTACCTCATAAAAAGCATTAATTGAATACAATCCTTATGTCTAAACTGGGATTATGCAACAAAAAAATCAAATACATTCATCTCCTCAAATTCAACCCCTATTTGGTAAGGGTAAGCAGGGAGAGCACGGCAATCATGCAATATATATGATGATAAACTCATGTTTAAATGTTCCCAGCTAGGCCTAAAATTAACACTGAAATTATCTGGTGAGTAGTTCATACCTTTCTGCAATTTCTTTGCCCCCAACTAGACTTCTACAAGGTTAGATTATGACAAAAGCTAGCATTATTTTGCAAATAATTACTATGTTGTCACTATACTCCTTCATTAGCTTCTTACAATACCTAAGATTTAATGTTTAATTCTCAGTGAAGTTTGTTCAATGCCTTTACCAGGCTTCAAACATATGGGCTGTGTCTACATTGGCACCCTTTTTGGAAAAAGGGATGCTAATGAGACCAGTCCTGATGCAAATCGCGGGATTTAAATATCCCCGCGGTATTTGCATTACATAACTGCGCTTTTTCCGGCTCGGGGCTTTGCCGGAAAAAAGCGCCAGTCTAGACGGGGATCATGCGGAAAATAAACCCTTTTCCGCAAGATCTCTTATGCCTACTTGCAAATAGGAATAAGAGATCTTGCGGAAAAGGGTTTATTTTCTGCAAGATCCCCGTTTAGACTGGCGCTTTCCAGCAAAGCCCCGAGCCGAAAAAGCAGTTATGTAATGCAAATACCGCTGGGATATTTAAATCCCGATTTGCAATTGCGACTGGTCTCATTAGCATCCCTTTTTCGAAAAAGGGTGCCAATGTAGACACAGCCATACAGATAAACATCATGTAAAAATCAATGTGTCAAAGCCTTGGCCATTCTGTTTCCAACATAAAATAATGGAATCTACACCTATCTAAATGACCATATACCCTTTCCATAGGGTTAAAACTTTAGTACCAGTTTCATTCTAAGGGACTCTCATCTTTTGATTATCTACCCATCTATTATGTGTGGCTTAACACAGAAGTTTGAAGAAAAAGTAGATGCTCATTTGAAAATTAATTGTAGTTTAATAGTGTCAACTCACAGGGCCATGGTCAAACAGGATTATGGATTCGCTTCAAGACAGTCTCGATTAGGGATAGTTGTGCTTATTAATCTCACTACGTCACTACTATTACAGGCTTAATACTGCCGGATGGTTACTCAGCTACTGCAAGTAATACATCAATAAGCATAAGCAGAGCAATGCATAAAAGCGAGCAACAGGCACTTAGAAATGCTTACGCCTCTTCAGTCTGCGGGAAGTGCCGTTCCTGTCACCTCACACCAGGCTGCAATGGATGTGGCACCAGCTGGGGGAATCCAGGGCACCCTCCGAAGTCTAGGTCCCTGGTGAGACTCTCAGGGCACAGGACTCCCTATACTACTTATACTACAGTTGTTTACTGGTGTGTGCATACTGGCTCAACGCCATTCTTATCACTCTTATGCACTGAGACCAAGGTCAAACTTGTTTACTGCTTGGTAGTTTCCCAGCTCAAGGCATGGGTTAAAGCTGACAAAGCACAACTGCTGTTTCCGCTTGCAGGGTCCCAGGCTATGCTAAGATGCGTACAGTAGGGATATAAACGTCCATCCTGGGCCTGCTAAGATGCAGGCCCCTCATATGAATTTTTGTGTGACAAATAGCAAATACTAAACTGGAGAGATATACTAATAAATGCATGTGAAGGTTACTTAAGCCTTTCCCTTTTTTCAGCTTTATCAGAAAGAATTATAATCTGAAATGGAAGCATGCTTTTATTTTCTACTCAGTCATGTTCACTTATCTCTTTCACTTGAGTAATATTCCTGGTTGTAATGCACACAGTGCTCAAGCCATTCATATTCACTTATACCCTGCCAATGATTAAATACTCATGAGAATCATTCTTCAGAGTTAATATATGTCCCTGGTGAAAGTATCCTGAGACCTCACATTAATCATTAAAGTCTTTTCAGCTTTTTTATTATTCATTATAATTCTGGACAGATTTCATATCAAGTCAACAGAATTACAAAAGGTATATAAATCGGGCACCTATTAGGGATGTTAGATGTAATTTATTTTAGTAATCGTGTAGCCGCAACAATTTTTAGTGGTTACACGGTTACTAAAATGCTCCCTCTGGGGGTGGGGCCAGCAGCTGGTGATCTTGCAGCTCCCAGCCCCACTCCATGCTGCTGAAGCAGCGCTGGGTGGCAGGTGGGGCCGGTCTGCGGCAGGAGCCGAGTTTAAGATGGCTCCCACACAGCTGCCTCTGTGGGAGGTAGCAGGGGAGAGCAGATTGCTCTGCAGGGACCAGCACATGTGGGGCGCCAGCTCCTGCCTCTCCCCCCTTAGCTGCCTCTGATATTCTGGTATTATTCAATATTTTCATTAATGACTAGATATCAAAGCTGGGATAATGATTATGAAATCTGCAGATGACTAGAATCCTGTATGGTTTCAAAATTTGTATCCACATCTGTATTCGCAAAAATGAGATGCAGATATCTTCATTGAAATGCACAGATACAGATACCTGCAGATATAAAGTAACTGTTCACAAACTTGCAGGGTTCTAAATATGAAATTTGTATCTGCATCTGCAAAAATGAGCCACGGATATCTATGTCCAGATGCGGATTCCTGTGGATATAAAGCAGCTATCCATGGATTTGTAAGGTTCTACAGATGACACCAATTGGGAGAGGTTACGAACACTTTGGAGTACAAGATAAGAATTCAAAATGACCTTAACAAATTGGAGCTTTGGTCTGAATTCAACCAGATGAAATTTAATGAAGACAAGTCCAACACAGTACACTTAAGAAGAAAAAGAAATAAAATGAACAGCTAAAAATGAGGAAAAACTGGCTAGTGATAATACTGCTGAAAAGGATCTGGAGATTATAGTGGATCACAAAGTTATTATGAGTTAACAATGTGAATCATTTTTTTAAAAAAGGCTAATAATGTGGGATGTACTAACAATGTCTTATATAAGACAAGTAGTACATGTCTCACTATACGTGGCAGCGTGAGGTCCCAGCAGGAAAACTGTGTTCACTTCTGACCATCACACTTCAAGATGTGGACAATTTGGAGAGAGTCCTGAGGAGAACTACAAAACCGATAAAAGGTTTAGAAAATCTGACCCATTAAAAGGTTAAAAAATTGGGCATGTTCAGTCTTGAAAAAAAGATGACCGGAAGGTGGGGGATGGGGAAGGGGAGATGGGATTGAAGTCTTCAGATATGTCTCTCATAAAAAGGACTGCAATAAATTGTTATCTAGATGCACTGAATGGAGGATAAGAAATAGCTTATGCTGCAGCAAGGAATATTTAGGTTAGATATTATGAAAAACTAACTAAAAAGGGTAGTTAAATTCTGAAACAGGCTTCCAAGGGAGGGTATGAAATCCTCTCATTCAAAATTTTTAAGAACAGGTTAAACAAACACCTGTCAGAGATGGTCTACATATACTTGATTCTGCCTCAGTACATGGGGTTGACTAGATGACCTTTCAATGCTCCTTCCATCTCTAAAGTTCTGCCATTTTAGGGTACGTCTACACAGCAGTGTTATTTCAGAATAACTGGTGTTATTCCAAAATAACATAGTGCACGTCTACACTACAAGTCTTTATTTCGAAATAATGTCGTGCTGGAGGACTTCTTACTCTGACTCATGGTAACCCTCATTTCACGAGGAGTAAAGGGAAGTCAAAGGAAGAGTGTTTTTCCTTCGACTACCTGCTACGTAGACAGCGCCAAATGCCAAATTAAGCTATTTCGACTTCAGCTACACAATTAATGTAGCTGAAGTTGTGTTAATTCGACTCTAGCCCTGCTCTGTAGACATACCCTTTATGATTTTGCCTACCCCTGCCATTTTTATTGGGTGTCTTCCTCTATTACCTCCTCTAAAGGTTATGTAAGCTGCTCTGCTTTGTTAAAAACAGCCGTATTTCACATCAAAACTGACTGCATTTCATTTGTGAAGGAATACAGAATAATTTGGACTGATTGGTGCCAAATGAATGTAAGTAATCTTTCAAAACTATTTCTGGATTCAAAACCTATAATGTTACTTCTAACAGTATTCACGTTATTGCATTAGACAGTTTAATGTGCTCCTGACATAATGAATTTTCAAGGTGGTCATGCATTATTAGAAACATAATCCACTTTGATTGAATAAATCCATATAAATAGCACAAAGCATGTGGAGAACCATGCTGGTCCACTCACTGACTAGTAACCATAGTGCTTCTAGCTTATTTGGCAAGAACAAAATAAAAACATACTGACAAACAATGAACTAAGAACAAAAACTTAAGCCTTCCAGATCTTCACATGGAGATGTTTCAACTTCCAGAGAGTGAGCAAGCTTAAAGAGAAGACAGCAGTGTTGATTAGGTCCCAAAATAAATGCATTTTCACAAGGCAGATAAGTAAAAAGAACAGCAGAATTTCTTTGAACTAGACTCAGGGAAACAAAATAAATGTGATGGGAACATCTCTCAAAGCTACACTGCTGCAGAGCTAATCAACAGAAAAGAAGGACGGGTAGCAGTTAAGACAAAACACGTCCCCAGAACAAAAACTTGGCAAGAAAATTAACTGAATGATAGTTAAAAGGACCCTGGCTTGCAATATGCTACACAGGGCGAAGAAAAAGTGAAGAGAAAATAATGCTTTTTTACATTAGTGTGCAATCAAGACCTGACTTCTGAACAAAACAGAGTCAATTACACATATAAAACAGAGGTTCTCAAATTGGGGGTCAGGAGTTGGGACACATCAGGGTGTCACAAAGTTACTACATAAGGGGTTGTGAGTGGTCAATGTCCATCCCAAAACCCACTTTGCCCCCAGCATTTATAATGGTGTAAAATATAAATTAAAAACACTTTTCTATATAAGAGGAGTTGCACTCAGAGTTTTGCTACATGAAAGGATTCACATGTTCAGGAGTCTGAGAACCACTGATTTTAAAAAAGTAGATAATATATATTATAACAGATTCAGTGCAAAACAAACACCTTAGCATTCCATATACAGGCTTCACTGGAGGTTTAATAAATGTGGCTTTCTAATAGGGGGAAAACCCACTCCAGCACAGAACATTAACTCAAGAAATTTTGGAAACAAATTTCTCAAGTATTGATATCCTCATCTGGGACTCCAGCAGTCACTATTCAAGAATGATTTTTAAAATCTGCAAGTGTCATCACAGCATCCTAGAACTATCAATTTGGTATAAGTTTTTGTTATACAAACAAAAGATCCTGGAGAGTTTCTGAATTTAACTGCAGAACACACATCAGAGTCAAATGGGTTTATCAGAAAGGTTTTCAGAATAACACAACAGTAAATCTACTCAAAAATAAGATTGAACATTTAATTTGACTGAAAATGTTTAAATTGACTACACAGCTGGTGGCCGATTAGCTACTTTTATGTTAAAAGCTTTCTGATTTGATATTGTGGTGAATACACAGAGTCCTAGTTCTATTAAATACAGGCACATAAAGCTGATATTTTTGGCCTCAGCCTATCTACTACATGGCAAAATTGACACAATTCAGGAATGTTAAAAGTTGGTTAAAAAGAACCACATAACCTCTGAAACACTCAGCGGCTATATGCTGCGGGCTCTGCGGTATAAAGCTAAGCTTAGCTTTATACTGCAGATGCCACAATAAAGATTCCCTGAGTGCAGGGCCACTAGGCCCTGTTAGCCAAGCTCCCAGGGAGGAGGCTTTCCTAATGCAGAAAAGCCACCTCCCCAGGAATAGAGTGAGCAGCCCTTGCCCATCCCACTCCCGGGAGGAGGCTTCAGTGCCCTGCCATTGCAAAGCTACCTCCCCAGGACCCAGCTGAGTTTAAGTGACACCATTAACTGATAAGCATCAGCTTATCAGTTAAACGGTTAGTCAATTACAAACATCCCTAATACACGTGCTGAATGTGGTGGGTTGCTTTTTATGCAGAGGTGGGAATGCAATAGAATTTGTATTATATTCCAACCTGAAAGTTTTAGTTAGTCTTACTACTCTGAAGGTAATGCAACAAACAATTACATTTAAACCTAATTGGGACTAGCCAAAGAACTGGCTCCACCAATGGGCAATAGGGATGTTAAAGACTAGTCGACTATCCGATAAGCATTAGCTTATCGGATAGTCTTTTGACTAGTCGATATCCCACCCCCCTTGCTGCTTCTATGAGATAGAGGCAGCAAAGGGGGGGGAGAGAGGTACTTCAAAGTGGAAGTCCCTATGACTTCTCTACTCCAAGTCTTCTGGATTAGAGTGGAGGCAGTGAGACTTATTGGATAAGCCCTTCCTCTGCTGTGAAAGGGCTTTGAAAAGCAGTTTCCCAGGACCACATCTCTTAGGGTCTGTACACCTCTTTACTAATATATTTTTGTCCTGAAATCAACATGTTAGTGTCCTATTAAATTTTAAAAAATGAAATGCAGAAGTGTCTACTGGTTGAAACTAAGCAATTCCAGAACATTTCTAAGAAATGAAAGAGCAACACAGCAATCAGCAAAAGAATTTTAATCTTTTTGCTACTACCCTTTGATTTAATAGCATGATGGAAGGAGTAAGTCTGATGTTTGACTTAGCCATTTGGTCTAATGTGAAAACATTTGAATATTTGAGGGCTCAGTCCTGATGCACAAATTACTTTCAGTACCTTCAATCTAGACACACAATTTCAAGTTTCATGTCAAAGTTTGGCTGAACTGGAGTAAGTCTGAGCTCACACATTTTCCACTTCTTCTTCAAAGAGTAATGAAATCGCTCAGAGTTTAATGGCATGATCACAAATGAAACAAGTTTAAAAGTATACTGAAAGCAGAATTTAAAACAATCAGTTTTTCTAGCAAAATATTTTTGAGAAAATTCCCATATAGATGCTATGTATACATTTTTCAATGAAAGGATATTATATATAAAAATAGAATTAAAGAGACCAAAAAGAATTAAAGTAAAGCTACCCCAAAAGGCCACTGGACAACCAAGATGTTAAACAAGCACTCAGGATGACAAAGCCATTGGAGAGGAAATAAATGAATTCTTTGCATTAGTCTTCACAGCTGAGGACATGAGAGAGATTCCCAAACCTGAGCCATTCTTTTCAGATGACAAATCTGAGGAGCTGTCCCAGATCAAGGCATCATTAGAGGTGGTTTCAGAATAAACTTATAAACTAAACAGTAGTAAGTCACAAGGACCAAATGGAATTCACCCGAGTTCTGAAGAGTTCTCAAATGTGAAACTGCAGAATTACTAACGATGGTTTGTAATCTATCCTTTGAATCAGCATCTGTTCCCAATGACTGAAGGATAGCTAACGCAATGACAATTTTTTTAAAGGGCTCTAGAGGTGATCCTGGCAATTACAGGAGAATAAGTCTAACTTCAGTATGGGACTCACTACTTGAAACTGAAGTAAAGAACAGAACTGTAAGACACATGGATGAACATAATTTGTTGGGGAAAGAGTCAATATGTTTTTTGGAAAGAGAAATCATGCCTCACCAATCTACTACAGTTCTTGAAGTCAGTAAGTATGTGAACAAGGGGGATGCAGTGAATATAGTGTACTTAGATTTCCAGAAAGCCTTTGACAAGATCCCTCACCAAAGGCTCTTAAGGAGGGGAGGGGGCAGGTGGCACCGCTGAGACAGTGCTGGAGGGGCCGGGGAAGGGGAGGGAAATGGCTTTTAAGCTGGCTCCCCCCAGCACTGGCTCCTGTTCCCCCCTACCTTGCCTAGGCTTATCAGGTAGTCAACTACTTGCTTACATCCTTAGAAAAAAAAGAAGTGTCTGTCTCTCTCTCTCTCTCTCTCTCTCTCTCTCTCTCTCTCTCTGTGTCTCTCCTCCTCCTTCCCCCCACACCCCCTTCCCAGAGGAAGTTGTAAAGGACAAAACTCAAGAGTTTTAAAAAAGAACTAGATAAATTCATGGAGAATAGGTCCATCAATGACAATTAGCTAGGACTGGCAGGGATGGTATCCGTAGCATCTGTTTGTCAGGACTGCGAATGGGTGAGAGAGGATTGTATAGCTTGATTACCTGTTCTGTTCATTCCCTGTTGAGCACATAGCATCGGTCACTGTTGGAAGATAGGATTCTAAATCATATGGACTTTTGGTCTGACCCAGTATGGCCATTGCTATACTTTAGAAAAATTTCATAATTAGTTTTCTGTTTTGCAAACTTAATAAAATTCTACATCGTATGTTTAAGACATTTTAATTTCTTCCAGTGTGAGAGATGTACAGATACACAGTACCAATACACTTTCATGGGCACAGCACACTTCTTCAGATGACTCGTCATCTGAACTCCGGTCATCTGAAGAAGTGGGCTGTGCCCACGAAAGCTCATGATACCATCTACATGCTTTGTTAGCCTATAAAGTGCTACCAGACCATTTGTTGTTTTTTAAATTTATCCTTTCAATTTCAGTGGGTGCAACATCAAGGTCTGACAGCAGCAGCAGTAGGTCTACAATTTCTATCTCTTTTGTAACACTCATGTAGGTTTGAGTATATGATCACGCTTTGGAATCTCACAGTACCAAGTATCATCTTAATCTAAACCCACAAAGAATATTGATAGACTAGTCTCTCTAACTCCATGCAATTTTATTAAGTGATTGTAATACTAAAAGCTGAAATTAAAATAATTTTAATATCTATAATATACACACACAAACACAGAATCATAAATGAAACACATTAAAGATTACATGCAATGAAAAAAAGTATGCAAGCACTATGTAAGACAACTATGTTACCCACGTACAGTGCAGAGGTCTTTGTACTGTAGCTTCTGAAATTTGGTGTCCGAGTTTCCTGCGCACAACTCTACGTACCCAAGAACCACTTGAAACACTGTGTTGTGAATGGCTTGAGTGAAGTGCATATGTAGTTGGTCCATCGCTGTCTGAAAAAAAAAGGAAAAGCAGAAGAGCATCAGTTTGATTGTTTGAATCTATCTGGCTTTCTACCAGAACTTTACGTCCACTTCACAGTGACTGATTTACAGGATACATTCATCCACCTTGTGTGACCAACATTCTTTGTTCCTAGATTTATAACCTAACATTTGGTGCTGTTAAAAACAGGTGTCATTCAAATGAGCCCACGCTGCCATGTAGTCTCCATGGGTCTTTATAATTTTAAATCCCTATCATTATGTGTTACTTTAGTTTGAATTTCCAATTTTTACCAGCAATTATACATTTTCTTCCAGATCATTACCAAAGGTGGTGAATAGCACTGGCCTGAGTACAGATCCCTGTGGGATTCCATAGGGAAAAAAACATTTGATTATTAGTCCTGATTTACAATTTTTTTTCCAAGATTTATCAGCTAACCTATTTTTAATAGGGTGAATTACACTGATTTTGCAGAATACAATTTTTTTTTCTTATCAGATCACGCAGGACTAAGCCAAATGCCTTATAGAAGGCTAAATATATTACACTAACAGTGTTATATTTACAGATTGTGATCTCATAAAATATATCTAGTTTGACAAGACAATATCTTCCATGTGAATGCATTGAATGGCATTAAATATGGTAACTACTTTAATGTTTACTAATTGTATCCCTATCCGATTTTCCATGATTCTGCCTTGGATCTAAATCAGACTAACCGCCCTATAGTTTCCTGCGTCTTCCCATTCTACTTTATTTAAATACTGGTAATACGTTAGTTTTTCCATTACTCTGGAACTTTATTAATGATTCAGAGACCTCCTTAGCTATTATTTTAATACTTTAAAGTGAAAGTTATCTGGTCCTGCAGAATTAAAAGTGTTTAACTTATTAGTTGCCTTTTATCTTCCTCCCCATCTACTGAAGGAAGAGAGTAAGATACAAGTATCATTCTGCTTCTTTCCAAGCAGAAAAGAAAAGCAAATAATCAATCGGATCATTTCCCACCAAACCTAGCTTGAATTAGATCATCTAAATAGAATGAAAAAACGAATCCCCTCTGGTACTAAAGTATACAAAATAAACAGCAATTAAAATAGGAAGACTTCACTTTGTGTCCTATGTATACTGAAATGTTTTTCAGGACAAGTCTAGAACTGAAATCATTAAAATAAAAACCACAGTCAATACTGCAGTATCAGTAATGTTAGTTAAACAAAGAACCTGTTTTGTAATGTATGTAGGTTCTAAAATATTATTTGCTGTTTCATTCTGCTAATCAGAAAACTCTCACAAGGTAGTCACAATCATTAAAATGTTTTAAATTATTTATGTGTGTGATTAATTTGCTTACTGACATTTCCCAACATTATACATTACACTTTGGAAGCACAGATGGGTTATATTTACTTTTATGTCTAGCATTTAATAAATGAGTTAATTGTTCCAAATACATTAAAAATGTACAGAACACAACTAGCATAGAAAAGTTAAATTAATCTTTTTTTCTGTCACAATGGCTTACATTTGAGTATTTTAATACTTTTGTAACATGCTTTAAGTTAATAAATAAGATCACAACCACAGTGCCAAAAACAATTGATGCACACGTAAAAATTACACTGTTGCCATGAAAAAACAACACTGAAAAGAGCTACTTTCCACAGATGAAGGAACCATTAAAAAAATTAGCATTCTAGGGTCAACATATTTCCAATTAAATCACCAAATTCATGACCAGAAGAACCTGGGTTAAGTCCTTACCTCATCTTCAGCACCCTGAGTTAAGAGTATAAAATGGCCCCTTCCTTCAGTTGTTGCTTTATTGATAACCCACAGACACCAACACCACAGTTCAAACCTCAACTTAACCCTCCTCCTCAAGCTTATTCATTATAGCCAGTCCCCCGAGTTACGAATGCATCAACTTACGACCATTCGTACTTATGACCAACCTCCCATTAAGCCCATTACAGCTGGTCCCCGAGTTACGAATGCGCGATCTGCGCTTACGAACAGCACGGCCGTATTTAAAAGCATGTATTCCGACTTACGAACAAATTGAGTTACGAACAGGTGTTTGGAACGTAACCCGTTCGTAAGTCAGGGACTACCTGTACTAAGGTTTACCTCCAAAATATCCTCAGTCCCAGCTCCTCCATATTGACTACAAGCTCTAAAAATTCACTCCTGCCTCTAGTATCCCGATTGCCATCACTCTCCAATAACTACCCTTTATCTTAATGCAACATGACTTAAGAAAATGAGTACTGCATTCCTGCCTAAGGTCTTAGACCAACAAGACAATTACATAAATGGGGTTTAAACTCAGTTGCAACTTCCAGTATGGAATTAATACAACAGTTCCATATTGACTACAAGCGACATTTTGCATTAGCAAGCAACCTGTTGTAACAAACAGAAGCATTACTAAAGTCTTTATAAACACATACTGTTAATAAATACATTTCCAAGGTAGTCCTTGCCAACTTTATATCATGGCATCACTATTCTTCATATTTTACCTCCCCCGCAAAAAATACTAACCTGTGTCTTTCCAAGAAGTCTGTAAGCCTGCTGAACTTTGGTATAATGATTGATATCAAAATTCTTGCATATTTTGGAGAGAGCGACATCTAATTGTTCCTAGTATAATTAAAAAAGGAAATATTAAATATTAAACAAAATGAATCAAAAGAGTTAGTTTATTATAATATGAGGTTCCAGTCCATATTTCTTACAGGGGCTGGTAAGACAACCTATGAAGTTAGCAAAACTTCCCATTGTAAATCCCTGTTTTTAACTGTTTTAACGCTGATAAACTTCACTATATTAGACTCTCATTTTCTAGCCTGGGTAACTGCCTCGGGCTGAATTATTTGGCAGTATTTCAGTCAAAATAGCTTAGCCATTTTCAAGAACAAGGCTAGTGAAAAAATTTGTTGTTTAGTTCATATTAAAAAGATTCTGGAAACTTCTTTGAACAGCTCTACTGCCCAATACTGTGGAACAGGGATTTATAATTTGGTAGGGTCAGGTGGGGGTCTTTATGTCAGGCATGTGCCTTTTGCCATTCCCATGAAAATCCACCCAAATTTGGAAAAGTTATAAGCCTTAAAAATGAAATTTGCACATGCTCAATAGAAACATGATATAGCTTTCACAGCTGAAAACACCAAAGATTCCATCCACACTGAGCATGCTCCAGGCCTGGGACCACGCAGGACTTCATCTGCAATTGCAGTGAGGAAGCAGAACATAAAGATGTTTCTCCTATGCTCTCAGTGATCCTCACTTCTGATGCCCAGAGCACCTTCAGAAAGAAGATGCCTGATTTAAATGCAGAAGGAACAAGAACTGGACATCAGGTGCAGGAGGGAATAAATTGAGACAAAGGACCTAGGGGCATGCAAGTTGGAATGAAGATTTTCATGCCGGTGAAGAGGGAAGGAAACTGGGACAGAGTTGGGATGGAGGAATACAAAGACAACACGCAGAAGGAAGAGACTGGAATGAACTGGGCAAATAAGACTGGGACCATGACTGAGATAATGGGGGACATGATTCATAGATATGTTGAATGTTAGAATGGACTAATAGATCATCTAATCTGACCTCGAAGCAGACAGAACCAGAATAGACTAAATAGAACAATTTCAGCTACTACAACTTTCTCAATTCTCCCAATCCATTTTTTTTTATTTAAACCACTTTCCTTTTTTTTTTTAATACAATATTTTGCCTTCTCTATTTCTGTGTGAAAGACCCAGACAAAACAGGAGCATGAGAGAGTGTGTCAAACTGACTAAGCACATATGGCTGTCAAATGCACAATGTAATTTAACTAAAATAAAGTTTTCCCCTTGTCCTCCAGATAGAGTCATCTTAAGTATTACTTGGGTAACAAAAAATAAATATTCAGAAAAATGCAATTTTGAACTTGACATTGTCCTTTGAAGTAGCAGATTAACAAAATGCATGGGAAGAAACAGAAGCACTCAACAGCTGAAAAGTGTCACTACTAAATTACTAAAGATTAACCAGCTGAACAAAAGTCTCAAATAATTAATATAAACACTCCATGAAGTACTGTCTCTCCTTCTGTTTAATATTTGCCATATGTACACCATTAGCTAATTTTAATGTTTATTTAAAGTGGGACAGAAGGGAGATCTGGACATCTGGTCAGACCACAGGTAGAAGGTACTGTCCCCAAAACAGAGGTGAACGGAAGAAAGATTACACTAGCACCTCTATGGGTCAGAATGGAGAGAATGTTGCTGTCAGAACCAAAAAGGGGAGGCACCACCACAAAATGCCTGTGCTAACTTCCCCCTCTCCTCAGGCTTGCTGTGTCCTAGCAGTTGACTAATGGAGAGAAGGAAGAGCTATTGCCTCCTCCAAAAAAACAATTTAAAAACTTCTCCATAAACCGCAGATGCCTTTTGCCCCTTCAGCTGTCCCGCCCTCACTCCCTGTAGTAATAGAAAACAAGGATACTGTGGGTGTGACCAACTGACAGTTGGGGGGGGGATGAGGAGAGAATTTGCTTTCATTGGGCCAAACTGGCATGTAGCCTTTTCAGCAAATTAATTCAAAATCTGTACTGTTGGATTAACACGGAGGCTACGTCTACACTGGCAAGATTTTGCGCAAATACTTTTAACGCAAGAGTTTTTGCGTTAAAGTATTTATAAGAGAGCGTCTACACTGGCATGTGCTTTTGCGCAAAAGCATCCATGCCAGTGTAGGCGCTCTCTACCTGCGCAAGAAAGCTCCAATGGCCATTTTAGCCATCGGGCTTTCTTGCACAAGAAATTCATGTTGCCTGTCTACACTGGCCTCTTGCGCAAGAACAGTTGCGCAAGAGGGCTTATTCCTGAGCGGGAGCATCAGAGTTCTTGCGCAAGAAGCACTGATTTCACACATTAGAACGTCAGTGTTCTTGCGCAAGAACTCCCCTCCAGTGTAGACAGGCAGCATATTTTTGCGCAAAAGTGGGTGCTTTTGCGCAAAATCATGCCAATGTAGACACAGCCAAGATGAAAAGTTAGTTACAAATAAGACCTTAGCTGCTAAGGTCTGGTGGGTTTTTGACCTTTCTCCCAGCACTGTGGAAGCACTGATAAGGTAAAGACACCTAGGATTTGCAAATCTAATATGAAGAGATAAATCAGAAATGTGTCATTCATGCAACTGTCCAGTGCAGATACAAGCTAAAAGGGCCAGGTCCCCCAAGTAAATGAGACACAGATTTCACCAGTAGACCTTGCACCGATAAGGAGGAAGAGAAGCCTGACATCTTTGCAGACAAAGGTCCCTCTTTGTACTTGTCTCTGCTAAGTTGAGTCAGAAGACTCAGAAGTGAGCTCCTGGGCATGAGGGATAGGCCAAGAAGTCTGCCCCAAGTTACTGGTTATATGGTGAGAGCTCTGTAACCCCACACTGGACCCATTAAATAGCTGGTATGTGAGATGGATGCGCATTCACCCTCCCTACCCCATGCTAAGATAATAAAATTGCAGCCTGCCAGTTAAAATCCATTCATGTGTCTATCATTCATTCACCTGGGTGTAAGAGAACAATCAAGAGACTGAGTGTCAATCATGAGCTACCCGTGAATTGCTGCTTCTTCAGCAGAATTTACCACAAGGGAAGATTTACTTTACAAAGCAGTTAGGGAGAATGTAGAGGTGCATGTAGCCTTCTCAGCAAATTAATTCAAAATCTGTAAATTTGGATTAACACAAGATGAAAAGTCAGTTGCTAATAAGAATCTTGTCAGGTAGGAATAAAAACAGAGTCAAAAAGAAAAGTAGGAATGTGAAATCCGAGTGAAAATGACAACAAAAAATATACCTAGCTTGTGTTAAAAGGGAAAAATAAAAGCAACCCTAATCCAACAAGTTTTTTAACCATTCCTATATAAAATGAGGCCATGAAGGGTAAAGTTATGACTTGAAGAAAATAAAAGGAAAATGTTGTAGAGGTTTTAATAGCTGGACGTGGAAAATAAAAAAAGACAAGAGGAAAACTTAAAAAAAAGTACATCTTCCTCTAATATGCAAACAAATCTGACTTCCTGCAAAAATATATAGAATGCTATATCTCAAATAAACTGACTTCCTTTTTGACTGGTTTAAAATAAATGCTGGCATAAACTTTAATTAAATATAGGATAGCTATCTAACTATGCACACAACTTCATACGAATTGTGTTGTATAAAGCATTCCAAAGAGACAATACTGTAAAGTAATTATGTTCAATAACTACTACTCCAAAATATTTTAATTAGGAAACGTAAAACATCAAAATGTAAAAAATATTTAACTTATAAAAATCCAAAGGCAAAATTCTTACCTCTATTTGTTCCAAAGTGTCTTGCAGTTTTGAATTCAATTCACTAGTAAGAAAATGAAATCCTGTATTACATTGTGTTTAAAATCAAAGTAGTAACTCACAATAGCGTTTCACACCAAGAACACTGTCTTTAAAAGTATACATCTGTGTTAATATCATGCCACTCTTGCATCCATACTCTACGTCTAAAACTATTCATCCGCTACTAAAGACAGTGTAAAGCTTAGTCCAGTTACATTAGGAACACCACAGTTATGATGGAAGAAACACTCCACTGGCTTATCCAGAGGCATCAGTTAGTATTTGCACTGGCAATCAAAAATAATGCAATTATTGTAGTACGTTTATATTGCAATAATGTCCAGAGGTTCCATTCAGGATGAGGACTCCTTTATCCCAGGTATGGAGAACTCAGAGATACACACACCCTCTGACTTCAGGAGATTATGTGCTAACAGTGCTGAATCTGGCAATCTGATCTGCAAAAATGAACCCCTACACCTACACAGAGTCCCAATGAAGTCACTGGGCACAGAAGTTCCCCAGCATAGATCAGATTGCAGAATCAGGGCCTAAAGATGCTGATATATAAAGGTTAGTTTTGGAAGAGAAAGTAATTCAACTATTCCCATCTATTTCCTATATATGATATTTACAACATACAAGTTGTTAACTATTTAAAAGAACTAACAGTGTTTAGCAAAATACACCTTTGACAAGACTAAGAATGAAAATTTAAAGCTAAGAGAGTAAAATTTATGTCTGATTTAAAAATACCAAAAAGACAAAATAGTTCTAAGAAAAAAATGAGTTAATTATGTTGAAAGCCTTGATTAAGGGCAGGGTTTCTTATGACATATGCAAATCAGTATCTTGTTACAATAAAGAAAAACATTATTCTCCACAAGGTCTCTAGATTGAGAGGATTTGTACAGCAAAAGGAAGTGCATCCATTTAAATGCTGTGTGTCTTGGAAACAGTTTGAACTAAGCTGGTGAGCAATCTCCTCCTGAATATGGAATATGGACAATCCATTCTTATCCCATGAATGGCCAAAGGAGAATAGATGTACTTTAGCCAGATTAGTAAAAGCTTGTTTAATGGGATTTTCCACAAAGACACCTGTCTGAATATAGAAAAGCCACAAATTTATATTTTTAGGCTTGTTGCTGCCAATATTTCCTCTAAACTGCATGGATGGCAGCACAGCTTCACAGGTGATTAATCAGCTCCACCCAGTCAGAGGCTCAAGGCTCTGTGCACAGAGCTCACTGACTGGGCGGGGCTGATTAATCACCTGTGAAGTTGTGCTGCCCTGCAGCTTAGAGGGAAATACTGGTCACTGCCAATGCAATATTCCATCTAGAAAGCTCTACAAGCTGCAATCAATATAGACAACAGAAAAAAAGAGACACACACACAGGAGCGGCTCAAGGCCGGCTGCAGCTGCTGGCGCTCTAGGTGGGGCGGCGCAATCGCCGCCCCTGCCTGCACAGCCGTCAATGGCCGTGACGTCATAATCGGGCGCCCGGGGCAGCAGCACCCTAGGCAACTGCCTAGCTCACCTAGGCTCATGGGCCCGCCCCTGCACACACAGAGATGGACATCTTAGCAGCATCAAGTACTTTGTCTCTTAAGCAGAAGAGAAAGGGAATAGATAACCTTTCAGCCTTTCCAGCATATCATAATTTATTTGTATAACACCAGATAATACCAAGGGCAAAATACCAACGTTGCATGGTCTTTGTAAACTGGTATCGTTACTTTTATGCAGAGCTCAGAAGCCTTTGAGGGCAAAATTCTCAAGTGCTGATCCTATAACTTCTAGAGAAATACGAACAGGAGTGTTAATGCTTTGAACCTATAAAGTGATAATTCCCCAGGGCACTTTCAGCTGCCAGATGGAGAAAGCTGTTGTAGATGATATTCAATAAATGATCTACCATAATACAGTAAATGTACAGAAAACCAACTGAGAATATAAATACCATAGAAGACCTAAGAATCTGTCAAAATTCTTCCTCTATGGCAGGGCTTCTCAACTTTGGAAGCCCTGGGGGCCACAATGATACTCACAGCACATGCCAAGGGCTGCAACTTAAGTGTGGTTGCATATACATGCAAATATATATGCAAATATATGCAAATAGCTTCTTTTACACTGACGGGCATGAATACAGAAATTAAGGCAAGACTACAGAACACGCAGGCCCCATTTAAGTCAGTTCTTCTGATATTAATAAAATGCAATATTTACCCGATTTCCACCCATATGGCAGCACTTTCAATGAGCAATGACAGTCCAGGAATTTAACTACTAAAACGCATATCAACAGAAGACCATTATATTGACTATTTTTTTGTTTTGGCTTCGCAACAGTCCAGGAATTTAACTACTAAAACACATATCAACCCGAACTGCACTTCGGGCCAAAAATCAACACGGGTAGCCCTGCTCTACAGTATGCTTGCAAGATGCCTCAATAGGGAGGGGAGATAAACAAGAACAGTTTTCCATCTATCCTGGTGATTCTTCTTTGGGTATAGATATGCACAGCTTGTTCCTTGTCCACAGAAAGTAAGTAATAGAGTATTTTGAAACATGGACTTAGAGGGCAGGACAGAAAAACGACTACACAGGTATTTCGTTTCTACTCTTCCAAATGAACACAAGCAGAACAAGCCTACTTGTTTTCTGTTAAACTTAGGGAGAGGATGGAGGCTTCTTACCTAACTGATCTGACCAACTTCAGCCTTCAACAACCTTTTCTTAATTTCAACACAGTGGACCAAAGGCACTGTTTCTCAACTTTTTTTTTAGAAAGTACCCCCTTTTAAAAAAAAAAGTATAAGTACCCCCAGAGCCAGGCACTGCCAGCCCCACTGCTCTAACCCAATGCTCCTCCCCCAGAGCCAGGCACCGGACGTATGGTAACCCTACCTTTGAAGTGCCTGCTCCAGGCACCCGGCCCTGCCTCGGCAGCTTGTCTGCAGGGAGCAAGCGGCCCGCCAGCACCAAGCTCACCACATGGGGCTCTGCGCTCCCACCCCAGCCCGGTGCCCCCTAGTGTGGCACCTGGGGGCAACTGCCCCCCGACGCCACCTATGGGGGGGTGTCCTTTGGAGCAAAGCTTATTGTGCCGCTTCACCGCCTTTTAGCTCCTCTCTGCAGCACGCCATGGGGAAGGAGCGATGGGGATAAGTTGTACTGAGCTGCTGGCGGGGGTGGGGGTAATTAACGTCTCGAGGTTCAGCTGCCCTCCCTGCTGGAACATCCCAGGAAGCCTGCCAGAGAGGAAACGAACTAGGAGAGGTGGCCATGGAAGTGATTTTTTTTTCCTCCCCGCCCAAACCTAGCCCCCAACTGGGAACTGCCCTGGGTCTCACCAGAGCCGCCACAGGCACACCCTTTTCCTGCCAGGCACTGGGGCACATGCACAAAATGGCTGTTAATGTCCGGGCACGCAGCTCGAAACGTTCAATTTGACAGGCATGTGCCGCCGCCCTCGCCCTCACCCTCTCCCCCGATCCCCTTTGCAGGGCAAAATCCCGGACATTTTTTGCCAAATTTCACTTGTGTTGACGTACCCTCCCCCCCAGACTTCTCTCACATACTCCTAAGGGTATGCGTACCACTGGTTGAGAAACACTGACCTAAGGCACTGACCAGCAATAAGAGAACACATTTACTGTTTAGAATGTCTCCTGTACAACAACTATGCATGGTTCTTAGCAATAAAGATGAAGTACCTTCCCCAAAGAGCTTACAACCCAGGTTAAGACAAAAAATAAGGGATGAAGAAAGATGAGGGATAGTACAATAAGATAATGGGGTTACTTAAGAATCGGAAGTTTTAAGGGTATTATTTCATTATACTTTATTTTAAATGGTTTAAGGGGATGTAGTTTATAAACTTCACTAAAATAGTGAAAAGTCTTAGAAAAGACTTAGAAAGGCAAAAGGCTTGGGGGTTAAGATCAGGGAAGGGATTTAGCAACTGAGAGGTGCTCAAAGTAAGCATGGAAAAAGGATACATGGATGATAACTAGCTAAAGAAAGAGGGCACGGAAAAGGGGGTTAAAATGAAAGCATGCAAGCTTGTTACTATGGCCTGCTATCTCACCCCCTCAACCCAGGGTCGTAGATAGGCTGGGGTTTACAACTTCGGAGACCACATCAAAATGACAGCTAAAAAACATGGCACTGTTGCCAGAAAAGACTGGTTACTGTCTTGCCACATGAGGAACGTTTACTGAACTTTCATATACATGAAGTCTCTCTTTTGCCAATTCCAGTTTTTCATCCATTATCAATCCTCCCTACACACACACACACGAGGGAAGGCTTAGCAGCCTTCCACTCTGCTGTTCTACTCTGTCACATAAATGACACTTCAAATAAGAGAATTATTTGTTCATTCCGAAGGGGAAGAGAAAGGGGAGAGAGCATTTACATACTTAGGGTGATAATCTCACCCCACTCTGGCATCTTTATGCCAAGTAAAAAGGACTGAGCAAGGTACAGGTAGGATTCCTACACCACAAACACCCATAAAGATGCTATCCAAGGCCCCCCTTGCAAACCGTGATATAGAGAGTGAGCCAGAGGGCAATGTCAGCCTTAAGAAAACTGTCTTATCTTATCTACTCATCTAATGAAGTGGGTTTTAACCCACAAAAGCTCATGTTATGAGTATCTGTTAGTCTCTTAGGGTATGTCTACACAGCAAAGTTATTTTGGGATACCAGAGGTATCCCGAAATAGCTACCCTGTATCTTTTGAACGCATCCACTATTTTGACATATAGCGGACGTGCTATATCACCATCCCGGTAAACCTCATTGTACGAGGAGTAAGGGATGGCTTGAAATAGCACTGTATTTCGAAATTTGGCACTGTGCAGATGGCGCCAAATGACGAAATAAGCTATTTCGAAAGAGACTCAAAATAAGCCGTACAATTTGCAAATTGTATATCTTATTTCAAATTTAGGGTGCTGTGTAGATGCACCCTAAGGTGCCACAGGACTGCTTGTTGTTTTTAATTTAGACAGGCAGCCCTAAAGCTCTCTAATCTCCTTTGTGGGCCTTTCCAGATCCAAAAGAAGTGCCACATGAGGAAGGCACAACGTGCCTTAAAGCTGTTAGAGGCATAGAATAGCATCTTACCATTAGCATATAAAGAGTTTTCATACAAAAGACATTTTGTTTAACAGCAGCAAAGGCTATTAGCATTCAAAAAAGTATTCCAATTCACATGCAGCCTGTGCAAATATGGAGCAATCACAACAAGGTAAATAATTGTGCTAATATCAGTTATTTACACATTAACAGAACATCTCACAATAGTAGGATTCTATGAGTTCATGACAGCTTTTAGATAAATAGTAGCAGTGCATTAATTTATTCTGACAAACTGGGTTTGTGTTGCTTTAGATTGGAAATTAGATGAAAAACATTGTTTTCCAGCATTAAGATTTGAAATGTATTGTTTCCAAGAGGTCGCAACAGTTGACCATCAAAAAACCTGCACATGTCTGTGCTGTGCTCAAGCACATACATATGGCCTTCCTTAAGTATGAACAGTTATTACAGGAAATTCTATCATACGTGTCCAGTTTTCATTACCCCATGCCATCCATCTTTGAAAATTCTGCTCTTGACATTAAAGCAAGCTCTTTTGAAACAAAGCCCCAGAGGGAAAGAATTACAATTGAAATGTCTCAATTGTATTCCTTAATTTTTATGCACTTCACTTCTTAACAGTGCTCAGATGTAAAGATATAGTTAAGATCTCCTAATTGAATGAGAAAACCAGGGGAAATGAATTTTCAATGGGGATTTACTTTCTTATTTTCATATATTATATAAAAAAAGAGCCAAAATGAAATGAGGAAAAAATTCATTAACGCTTATGATGTCTCAGCCAAAAGGGAGCATCTCCTTATCAGATTAAGTATTAATAGTATCTGATATCTAATTTTTTTTTCCTTCATAGCAATATCACAAATAAAATAAGCTCTCATTATCACTCTGGCTCATATTATATTATATGTGTGTACACACACACACACACACACACACACACACACACACACAGCATCGAGCCACAATAATAAAAATTCCATTGTAAAAAAAAATATTTTCCCCCAGAGAAAAGCATTATCAACTTGACATTAGATTTATGAATTACAGCATCCAATCATTAAAAATGTATTTATGCATATTTTGCATTATAGTACACTTTCTGACCGCAACCATTATTAATAGGATTTATTTTGCCAGAAATGCATGAGAAAACTTGGGGGGAAATTAGCAGAAATGTTTACCTTGGCACAAATATGGGGTAGAGAAGGATAGCTAGTTCAGGTCCTGTTTGTCACAATTGAAAATTAAACTGTCATCTTGGCCATGGATTACAACTAATCTGTTTAAAAATAACAGACTTCAGCATGTGACTAGCAGAAACTATTGATCTGAAATTCAAGTTGGACTATGACATGGGTAGGTTCTCAACTCCTCAGGGGCAATACTTTTATATTAAAAGTGAGAGACTGCACTGTTGATTTCAATGGGCTGTATTCAGCAGAGCTGGCCAAAAACATTTCAACCATTTTTTTCTGTCCAAAAATGACTTTGTCTACCCAAAATGTTGCATGGAAATGTATCAATTACCATGAAAATTTAGTCTGGAAAGTGTCTTAGATCCAGGGTGGAATTTCTCATCAAAATCAGTGTGAGAAAAAAAAAGAAATAGGTAATAGCCTTGTGGTTAGGGCATTCACTTGTGAATCATGTTCAGCTCTCTGCACTGAATCAGGCAGAACAGGAAGTGAAACGTGGATCTCCCATCTCCCAGGGGCTTTTGGAAAAGAAGTTTAAAAGGTCTCATTTCCATTCCACATCAGAACAAAAACAAGTCTTTAAAAACCTCCACATTCTTCACGGGGATAGAATTGTTTTCTGGACAGAATAACTTCCATGGACCCTCTTTTACCATCACTGTTTCAAGACAGAATGGAAGTTTGGACCTTGATCCTGAAAACACACACACAAACCTATCTTTATTCATTGAGTAAAATTATTCATGTGTATATATGTTTGCAGGATCAGAACCCAGATTTTGCTGCTGTTGTACACATTCAAGAGACAATTATTTTCATTGTCATAGCTCTCAGAATGGAAAAAGTTTTATATAAGAGACTGAAGACCAAACAAAATTTTAAAAAATACTATAGTTGGGTTTTTTTGTTCTTTTATTTCTGTTGTCGTCTTTAAAGAGAGTTCCATCCTGAAGTTAAAAAAAAAGGTCAATTACACACACAAAGCAGATTTATAGTAGGAGAGTACTGCAATTGAAAACACACATCTACCAGGTTTCTCTTTCTACCTCTTTCCTCCATCTCTTTTCCACACAAAACAGTAGAATTACATGTGAATAGTGTTTAATCCATTTTATTGCAGCTTTATCCAAGAATCCGACATTAATAAGTTTGTTCTCTTTGACAGCTATTATTAATATGCACGTACTATATTCTTTCTTTTGGTACACAGTGTATTACAGACCTAGAAAATCAAAGCAATATTGAAAATGCTGCTTTAATCAAGAATTTTAGAGAATTTGTAGAAACATCACATACACTTAAAAATGAATGCATTTTCTAAACCAAACATTTTGCACAATTATAAAATTAACTCTTGGTCATAGTACAGGTTAAACTAGTGTAAATGGTAGATTCTCTGTAACTAAGTCTTTAAACCAGGGGTGGGGAACCAGGCCCGGGGGCCGGATGCAGCCCTCAGCTTGCTTGGATTCGGCCCCCAAGGATCAGGGCCCTGCCTAGCATTGGGTGCTCCAGTCACCCTGGTGTCCTTCAGGGGCTGAAGCGCACAAAATCTACTAGGCTATCCCCCAACCCCCCAGCTCTGGTGTGCGAGGGGAATGTGGGGATTGTCTTTCTCCTCAGTTGGGGGGCCACAGGGAGGAGGGTTTTTTTGCTTCTCACTTGTGCGGCTTCTGACTGATTTTTCTGTGGGTCAGTGGCCCCTGACTCTAAAAAGGTTCCCCACCCCTGCTTTAAACCATGATTTGAGGACTTCACTAACTTAGCCAGAGGTTAAGGGTCTATTACAGGACTGGGTCATTGAGGTTCTGTGGCCTGCAACATGCAGTAGACCAAACTAGATAATTGTGATGGTCCCTTCTGTCCTTAAAAGTTTGTGTCTACAACACTGGATGAATATCATAAGAAGCTATTACCCATAATTTAGAAACATTAATTCATTATAAGGCTGTCAATTGACTGCAGTTTTAATCGCACTGTTAAACAGTAGAATACCAACTAACATTTATTAATTATTTAGAATGTTTTTCTGCATTTTCAATTATATTGATTTTAATTAAAACACAGAATACAAAGTGTACATTACTTAATTTATATTGTTTTTATTACAAATATCTGCACTGTAGAAACGATAAAAGAAATACAGGTTGCATCTCTATAAATTCAACTCTCTGGTCCGGCAACATCCATGGTCTGGCAGGATCACAGAGTCCTGGGGCGGTGAGGGGGGGGGCCACAATGCGGTGGGGGGGGGGGGCAGTGCATGGACCAGCTGGGCTTTGGGAGGGGAAGCCTGGGGGGCCAGGGCAAGAGGTAGGGCTGGCAGCAGAGGGGCCAGAAATGACTTCCACTGGTCCAGCAAAATCCCTCATCCAGGACCAGTCAGGTGCTAAAAGTTCCATACCAGGTAGGACCAACCTGTAGAACTTTCCAATTCATCTCACATAAAGAGATTTCATTGTAGCTCTTATCTTGAAAGTGATTTCTCTGGAGCTTTGCCAAAACCTTGCTGGTAAGTGGAATCAAAGGGAATGTGTACATCAAGCTCTCCAACTATGATAGGCAGAAGGCATCAGAGAATAAGTCCTTGCCCAAGCCTTCCCAAGAACAAACCAGAAATATTTCCTGTTTTTTCCTGGTAACAAACAGGTGCACTTGGGGAGTTTTCCACCCCTGGAAAAAATGCAGCCAATCTCTGGGAGGAGCGACCACTCATAGTGAGAGAAGAAGTCTCTACTAAGGTGATCTGCTATCGTCTTCTTGATGCTAAGGTGATGACAAACTTTCCGGTGGATTCTGTGGCTGATGCAGAACTCCCAGAGACAGAGTGCCTCTTGGCAGAAAGCCAATAAGCATGCTTCCCTTGTCTGTTGAGGTAGAACATTGAGACTGAGTTGTCCATCAGGACTCAACATCGTGCCTGACAGGTGAGGTAGGATGACTCTGCGTGCCAAAGAGGTGTATGATATCAACTCAATGGAGTGAGAGGGGCTGGTGAAGGGAACTCCCTCTATAGACTTCCTGCAATTAGTCCACCATCACAGCGAGGTAAGTATCGTCAGTAGCATAGAAACACTCTTCCAAACGATCCCTGGACTGGGAATAGACCGTCACCAGCCATGCTGCAGGGGCCACATGCAGAGCCTGGCATGGCACACAACATATATATGCGTGCTGCCATGTGGCCTAGCAGACTGAGGCAAACCTGGACATAATTGGGGGGACATGGAGACTTCTGTGATGCAAATATCTGGAATCTTTCTAGCAGCAGGATCTCTGTGGCACAGGTCAAGTCGAGCACTGCTCTGATGAACTCTGACTTCTGCTCCAGAACTTAACAGACTGCCCTTGGCCTTTGGGATTCAAAAGTACCAGGCTCCCCTGGCCCTGAAGCTGTTGTGGCTTGAACCACTTATGCACTAGTCAAGGGACGTAAAGCCCCAATGTTTTCAGGGTGGCACGGGAGTCCTTGAAACTATACAGCTTGCTGTCTTTCTGCAATAAGGCCCAGTTGATGAAGGGAAGGTCCTGCATCAATGGCTGAGTCTCAACGGACAAGCGAGAGAGGAGCTGCCAGAAAGTTCACTGAATGGAGATGGTGGAGGCCATGGTGCCCATGACAGCATCAGCTGGACACAATGAGGATAATGCTGCTGCTGTGGGACTCTCAATGTTCACTGGTGGTCCCCAGCTTGCTGCCCTAGATTCTCCTGGACCTATGGGGTCTTTCCCTCAGATGCCACTGAAGAGGGCTGGGATAGCAAGGCTGCTAACCTGTCTGAGGCTCCTGACACTTAGCAAGCAGCCTAGGAAGGTAAGGGAAACCAGCAAGGGTTCCATGGGTACCCACAGTACCAAATGCTGCACTTGGGACCTTAAGATGGGTTTCGATGCAGACACTACCAGACAACCAAGATTGGGCAGAGCAGTGACTCTTATCTGACCAGTGCCAGTCACAGCACATCAAGGTAGATCTGCCTGTGCAAGAAAAATGGCTGAGTCAGGGCCTAACAGACTGACAGATCAGAGAGAGAATTGACAATGGGCTGATGATCAGTGACTTCTGCCCCGATCAGTCCTATGATCTTTACCAAGCCCTTGGAGATGCAAAGGGTTGGTCTTGTTGCTCTTGCTGGGGGTGGAGGGGAGCCCACCCTTCTGGGTCTTAGCCAAGCTATGCCTCAAATCCCACTCTCAGTGCCAAAGGTGCAGGGACCAAAGAGGGCTCCTCTGAGCCTACCTCTCTAGCGTGGATGCATGACGCCTTCAGACAAGTGAGCAATGGTGGGAACAGTACCACTGAAGCAGGGATGTATACAGAGATCCCAAGATGGGTTTACCCAGAGATTGGGGTACCAAAGGAGCCAATGTTGGTACCTGAGATACCTGAAGGTTTCAGATGTCAACGGAGGCCTTCATCGCTACCCAGATTCACAGGCAAGTTATGGGATATACCACAATGCTTGACTTGAGCTGGGGCCTGAATACCTAAAGAGGGCACTGAGCTGCTTGGCATGGGTCTTGGCTCATCCCCAGCCTTCACCTTTCCCTTGCGGGAAGAAGGAGTTTGTCCCCTCACCGTCTTCTTCACTTCTTGGACTGAGCCATAGAGGGGGGATAGGTGCCAGCAGAGCATTCTGTGCCAATTCTGTGGCACTAAGTCAGGCCTTATATCTGGCACCGGAGTGAGTGCTGACTCCATCAGGAACACATTAGGCAGTTGTTGCAATCCTTTGTCCTGGACTTACGAATATGACACTTGTCGCTTATGTGCCCTTCATCCAAGCATCTTAGGCAGCTATTATGAGACTCACTCATTTAAACTATATGCTATTGTAGTTTAAATACTCTTTACCTTGCAGCAAGGGATTTATATCTCAGGGATTTTGTGCTTTGTTTATGATTTTTTAGGATTTTTAGGATATACTGTATTTAGGATATACTGTATTAGGGATTATAAGTTACTTTAATAAAAAGATACCTTATTTTGGAAAGGAAATATTGCCTGTGTCAATTACTTTATTGGAAGACTGTATCTGTGTCCTTTGAGCATTTTCCTTTCCAACCCTGGAAATTTAAGATGAACAGATTAATGGAGCAAGAAGTAGGTTAATGTAGCAGTGCCCCAAAAAGCTATTTTTCAGGATAACAAGAGGAGTGTCAGGCGATGGCCAGTTCTCACCTTAGCACTGCTCCCTCTCCTACTGTCACACAAGACAATCCAGTCCAAAATAATAGTGATCCAGTCTGTATTATCTTGCAAGGCAAGAACCAACGCACTATGAACCCTGGAGGATTCACTTCACAGTGAATCTGAAGCATAGCTCTTTCAAGATTAGGCTTCTATAACAGGAGGTAGATTCATAAATATAAGGAGCAGGGTCAAATTCCCCCACCATTTCAATGGGAGCAATCCCTGATCCCCACAGCTATCCAAAAAGAAAATTCTGGGGAAATTCCCTACATGGAAAGACACAATGCTACCTGTGTGGGGTTTTCCCAATAATCATTGCCTGGGTTACTATGGCTTTACAATGAAACAGAAATACTGGGCTGCTAATCATATGGATTATAGTGTAACCAGTAAGTGACATGGAGAACCACAAGGGGATCTTTCAGTTATGTTTTTAAATGTGAGTACTGGGATAACCCTAAACTCTACCCTCAGCTCCACCATACATTTAAAAGTAGAAAATTAAGGCCAGCTAGAGATTGATGAGCCTGCTACAGCCTTGATGAAGAGATCTGGGACTTTTAATTCAGGCAGCACATGTTCATACATTAGATCCAGAGACCCCACATTCAACACCCAATGATAACAACCTACCCAGAATGTTACAAAACTTCATGAGATTTCCAGGAGGATTCCAAGCAACAGAAAACTACAAGTTTCATTAGTTCACTTGGCCCAACTGCCAATGAGGGAAGGGGAGCTGCAATATAACATACGTATACTCCCAGTTTTCTGGAGACCGACGGGTGTGCTGAGGGTTAATATCTGTGCACTGAAAGTTGGGATCTGTGGCTGAAATGATTTTTGACTCCTCCTTGTTTTAGGGGAAGTTAGTGGACAAAGATGCCCAGAGCCCACCATAAGCATTTGTTAACATTTAGTATTATTGTATATGTGTTGCAATAGGAACACTGTACTGACAATATAGAAACAATGAAGCATTTTTAAAAACAAAGATTCAAAATATCCACACACAAGTAAAAATTTTAAAAAACAGAGTTTAGAAATAAATGTGTTCTAAGGATAGAAAGATTATTCCATCCGTGCAAGCCAAAAATCAGAAGCACAGCTTTACCAGATATGATCTCTACATTAATCTTTTCCACCATTACACCTTTTGTGACAAAGCTGATCCAACACAAAAATTCTCTTTCTTTAAAGAAGCTTTATCATTAGAATGTATAAACTGACCCTTTTACGAGAGAGAGCGAAAGAGTAATTGCCTCAATATGATATTAGATTTATAATTATATGGCTTCTACAGTTGAACTTTGTCACCCATTATCTATAATGTGACAGTTAATATCAATATAAAATTACAGCACTTTTACTTTACATACTTAAGATATAAACAAAAGCTTCTAGAAAACAGAAAAATGATTAAATGCCAAATGGTTCCTCACCAACAACTTTCAAATCATTTATATTCCAAGTGAATTTTAACAAGAAAACACTGTCTAATTAACCTAAATCTCACATTAACAAAGGAAGATTGTTCGATGAACAAATATTTTAACAGTTTAATAAAGCAAATTGTCTTTGTAAATATTTATAAGAAAGCTTCCAGTTTTTCCCCACTTAAACGAAAGATTAGGTGGTTTACAATGCAAATCAGATTACTGTATGTTTTCTGTATTATTTTCCACACTCCCTTTGAAACAACATAAAAACAGACACAGTTTGATGAATACCAAACATCACTATCATGCAGGAAAATGAGTAAAGAGAGCAGGTAGACCTCTCAACTAATGGAAAAATCAGTTTCAGGCAAAGTATTATATGGTTGAGGTGCTACATTTTTTTGTAGCATAGGTGCTGAACAATTTTCAAGGTGTTTGTGAAAAGTTGCCAGGACTACATCAGTATTCAAAGACTATTTTTCCCCATGGAAGTGTGACACTGTGCTCATTACTATATAGTGGAGGCTTCTGTGGAAAAGAATGGCCCAGTTTGCCTTCACCTCCACTATGAATGAAAAGATAGAAATTAAGTTAGCTTGTACTCAAGAGTCAGGGAACAAAGACGTGCACTACAAATCCACATGGAAACACAAATGATCATGAATAACAAACTTACACTATTGTAGGTAGAATTTCTAATGGCTGCTTTCTCAAGTATTTCAACTGATTTAGGCAAGAACTTATGACATTTTCTCATTATATATATAATTAATTTTATAAAAACTAGACAAACCTGTCCAGTAGTTTCTAAAGCCTGATGCTGCTAACACGCCCTCCCCCCCACCCACCAATTACCAAATTAAAACCTGTAATGTTACACACTTTGGCTTCTTTGTACATTCAGGACCAGAAGATACTGCCACTCTATATGCAGTATTTCAACTGAAGTCAATAATTATTCATAATTACTTTAGAATTGCAATAATCTGCATGTATGGGGAGGGGGAGCCAGAGCATTTATTTTAATAAATCCTGGTCTTATTAAAGTCCATGGCAAAACTCCCTCTGATGTCAATGAAGCCAGAATTTCACCCATAATTTCTAATTTAAAAAAAAAAATAACTCTCTCTCAGAAACACTAAAGAACAAAAATCTTTATTGTCATTCAGTGTCCTTCTGGGGAATGTAGAACAGAAGTGTGAGGCACACTACGTGTGCTGTAGTGAAGAGGGCTCTGGGATGGGACTCAGGAATCTCTGGCATGAGACTTTAGCCAACACACTTGACCTCGCTGTACCTGTTTCCTCTCCAGCCCTTCGTCTGTGTTGTTTATTAAAATTGTAAACTGTGTGTGGTAGAAACCAACTTCTTACTATATGTTTGTACAGAGTCTCAACTTCAGCTGGGGCTTTTAAATGCAAACCTCTACAAATCACAACTGTTGGATAAAATACTTGCACGGGCCAAACAATTTGCAGCTTATGAAAGAAGGTTAGAATCCCTGGGCATTTTCATTACATGTTGGACTTTCCTAGTCCGGCAGCCTCGGGACCTGAGCCTCCCAGACTAGTGAGTTTACCAGACCAGAAGATGTCAATGCTCTCCTGATGGCTGTCCTGCTCCTGGCTCCTCTTCCTGGGGCTCCAAAGGTTGGGGTCCCCTGCCCTGCCCCGCTAAAACTGGTGCAGCCAACGCTGCCTGCCCTGATGCCCATGACTGCACAGGGATTCCCAGGAGTTCCCCAGCCACGGCCACCCAGCTGCCGCCAGCCCTGCTGCCTCTGGGGATTCCTGGATGGGGCTGTTCAGCCGCCACCAGCCCCACTACCTCCGTGGGTTCCTTGGGGTTCTCCAGCCCCGGGCCACCTGGCCTATAGCAGCACCACTGCTGTAGCCCAGTCCCGCTGCCGCTGGGAGTTTCCCAGGGTTTCTTGGCCGGGGCCACCAGGCCAGCCCCACTGCCAATGGGGATTCCCTTGCTGGGGCCAAGACTTCCCAGCTGCCACCTGGCCCACCGCCAGGGTTGCCTAGCCAGGCCTTGTAGGCCGCTGCATGGCCCTGCTGCTGCCCGGTGTTTTCCAGTCAGGCTGCCCGGCCATCCCAGCCCTGCTGCTGAGGGGTTCCCGGGGTTCTCAGGCTGCTGCCAACCCGCTGCCAGGGGCTCTCTAGCCACCTGACCGCACTGACACTGGGGGTTCCCTGGCAGGGGGGAGGCTCCCCCATACTACCAGGCATGGCTGATGCCAGGATTCCCTTGCCTAGCCACTGCTGGCCCAGCTGGGACTCCACCGACCCTGCATTCTCTCAGCTGGCTCCTACTCCTGGGACTCTTTGATCCAGCAACATCCATGGTCTTGCTGGACCACCGATGTTGCCGGACCAGAGAGTCTCAGATTTAGGAGGTTCAACCTGTACTTGAAAAAAATCACTGCTGATAATTTTATGATTCATAATTACACTTCTTAAACTGTTTTAGTATGACTTGCCTTTTCTAACCAGATAATTAAATTGCAAAACTAGTCCTTTCATGAACACTCGTTAGCTACCACTTAGCCAACATTAGCAAATATAGGGATATGGGACTGGAAGTGCCATAGGGATATGATCTCCTGGGTCATCAATTCCAGTCCATTCCCCACTACTGAAGGCAATCCAGCCATACAATCTCGCTGTTAATCTATCAATATCCTTTTCAAAACTCGATAGGTTGTTTGCTCCCAATACTCCTATTGGCAGGCTGTTTCAGACCTCACTCCTCTAATGGTAAGAAACTTTCTACTAATGTTCAGCCTAAATATATTAATGACTAATTTATGCCCATTTGTTCTGGTGCAAATACTCTCTTATAGCTGAAATAGCTCTTCTCCCTCACTGATGTTCATCACCTTGAGCTATTTGGGGAGCGCAATCATATTCCCACATCAGACTTCATTTTGATAAGCTAAACTAGCCCAGCTCTTAGTTTCTTCTCGTAAAACAGACCTTCCATTCCTCCAATTAGACTTGTAACCCTTCTTCACACCTATTCCAATTTGAATTCATCTTTTCCAAACATGGATGATCAAAATTGCACATAGCATTCAAGATGAGGTCTTGACAGTGCCTTGTACGATGGCATTAATAGTCCCTATCTCTACTGGAAATTCTCACCTGCTATAGCCTAGCCTTTTCTTTTTCATGGCCTCATCCTTCTGGTGACATTTTATATTCCCCAAAACACTGCATACAAGCTAAAAGCTCCAAACTCTTTAGAAACAAAGTGTAACCTTACCTTATACAACTGTAGTGTTTGAAAGTACTGGCTGCTTTCTGGCATTCTAAGCACAATTGAATAGCTCCTGGATAGTCCTCTTCCTTAGGGAAAAAATTCAATAGCAAATGTAACTTTTGAAGCAAATATTGCAGCATACGTCTTTAGACTAAAATGGAACTATATGGGGAAAAAAACAATGCTAAAGAGATCTGTGGTAAGCAGGGGTGCAACTAAGGGGCATGCAGGACTTGCCGCCCATGCAGGGCCACAGAGGGAAGGGGGCCAAATCCAGAGGCGAAAGCCAGAGCACCCCAGTGCAGCACTCCGGCAAAAAGAAGCTGCTAAGAAGCAAGCAGCCAGGTGAAAGGGGCTGGCTTGGGGTGTGCACTTCCCCACCCCTCGTCTAGGGTTCCCCAGCTCCTAGACTGTGCTTGCTCTCCCCCTCCCCACCCCCCACTTTGACAGGGCTGGGGGCTGCTTGCCCGGAACTCCGCTGCTCTTCCTTCTCCTGTCTACCAGGGAGTGAGGGGAAAAGCGTACAGGTTGTGTGCCTTCCTCTCACTCCCGGCTGCCCAGGGGAGGGGCAGAGGACACTTCACACAATCTGCATACTTCCCCTCAGCTCCCTGATCTTCAGGGGAAGAGGAAGAACAGCAGCGACCTCCTCTCTCCGCCCTCCCTAAATTGTGCCCTTGTCCCCCTTTGAACTCAGCCCTACACACCCCAGCATCCTGTTCTGACCCCCACCCTCACGGATCTCCTCTACCCTGAGCTCCCCATTCCCAACCCCCTACCCATATTCCTGAATCCCCTGAACACCCTCCCCGATCCTACCCGCTGCCCTGAGTCCCTCCCCCACAAACACTCCACCCAACACTTAAACTTCTCAAAAAAACCCAAGGGTGGACAAAGGAGCAGCTGAACTTGCACTGTGACAATTGCCTCTCTGCAACTGTATCCTATTGTACTTCTCTTAACCACTCCACTCTACCAATAGCACTAGACTTGACACCCTCTTTTCATTTTCCACTCATCTGCACATTTCTCCATGCTCTTAAAGGAAGGCCTCCCCATCTCCGTTTACCAAGTCATAATCTCTCCACATTCAAATCCCTCCTGAAAGCCAAATTACTCCATGTTGCCTACAAGTAGCAATTTAAATTATAAAACAAAGTTAACAGAACCCTCAAAATTGTGCACCTTAAAACTCCTTGAGCTTCCCTAAGCTCTGCTGTGTGCTCCCCCTCCCCCACTGTAATTTCTGGTCACTCCACCTCATCTTAAGTCAGACTGTCAGTTCATCGAGGCAAGGATCCTGCTTTTGTTCTACAAAATCTAATACATTTCTGAGCAGTCTATAAATACTTACTGTGGGGGCAGAACTAAGAGCAATAATGCGGTCCTGCTATTTGGGAGAAGGGCCTCGCACAGCTGAATGTCAGTTTATTTCGATCCACTGTGTGCTCGCAGATACTTGTGTAGCAAGTCTCTACACAAGCTTGGGCAGTTACAAGATGATGTGATCATTGTCCTTTGCCCGTACTAGAAATATCTGCTAGCGCCCCAGGCAGCCAGTATTATAGGCATGGGAAAGCTCTACCCAATGTGTCCCCGCCCATGCTCTACTCCAGATCCCCTCCTGCCAACCATGCCGCCAGACCTCCTGGTACTGGGGCTGCTCCAGCCATACCGCTTAACCAGAACTGAGGCTGGTGGGGGGAGGGGAGAACACTTCAGCAGAGGTGGGACCATGCTGACTTGGGGGTCAGGATAGGTGGTATGTCCCAGAGAGGCTGAGGTCACATGGCCCAACACCCCAGGGAGGCTGGGACCACACAGACCAGTCACCTAGCACTCCAGGGCTGGAGGAAGCAGTACTCTGGGGCTGGTAACAGTAGCCTGGGGTGGGGGCCAGCAGGCACAAGGAGCAGGGGGATAGGGGGCTGTGGGCACTGGATATGGGGCAGCAGCCATAATGGGGACTGGACTCCAGTGGGTACAGAAGGGGCAGGGCCTTGGGCAGAAAGGGCTGGGAGCTAGCTTTCCCAACACCTGGCCATGGCTAACATGCAATCATATAAAACCTCACCCTCTTGTCCACCCAGTAAAAGCACACTGGTGTTAGAAAGGATCTAGACACATAAAAAAGACAGACCTAAGAGAACCCTTACTGTACTAATTAGAGCCTCAGCCCTCAGATCTACATGTGTACAAGGGTTTGCCATGTAGATCCAGTGGGAGAACTGGAGCCTTGGATAGAATAGCAGACATCTTCCAATAAATTAGCAATTAGGGCCATATATACAGTATTTCTTACATTACAAAGCAAAAATTCTGCTAAGTCATTTTATTTGCTTTTTAAAAAAGTGTGCTCTGTGTTAGGAAATAAGAGTAAAAGAAATTAAAAGGATGGAAGCAAATGCATACCCAGCGACAATAATCATAAAATAGTTCAAAGCAAACTTACCTCCAACATTTCACTTAAACGTACATCTGTTCTTTGCTAAAAATTGACAGAAAAAAAGCCATAAGAAAACTATATAATTGAGAAAAATATATTTTACCGTTCAAAAAAATCTGTATATACCAGTGTTTTTATTGTTCTCAGAGACTTTAGCAGTCCAATCAGCAACTGTCGTTTTCTTTGATTTGCAAGAAGTCCCAAACTAGCTTGAGTAAAGCCTTCCTTTGCAACATTCAGGTGCCTGTAGAAGTTAACAATACACAGAATAGTCTTAGCTAGTATACAAAATTAAGAATTTTATATCAAAACATTAAGAGGTAGGTCTGAATTCATATTAGAAAAACTGAATAGCCAGCACTTCTGATGAAATTCAGCCACTACATTGACACCAAAGAGAAATTTGAAGGGTACATTTATCCCAATGGTCCATTCCAATAGGAGGCAAAACTTTCAATTCACATTTGGATGTAAGTACAGGAATTGACTAGTAATTTTGTGTTAATATCTACATCAAAAATAGGAAGTAGTTACAATAAAAGTAATAACATAAGAACGGCCATACTGGGTCAGACCAAAGGTCCATCTAGCCCAGTATCCTGTCTGCCGACAGTGGCCAATACCAGATGCTCCAGAGGGCATCCTCACCTCTGGAGGATTACAACAGGTAATCCTCACCTGAACCCTCCCCGTCACTCACCTCCAGAGAAACAGAGGATAGGGGATCATTCATATTAAAGCAAATTAAGGGGTTCTTTGGGGGGGGGGGAGATGAATAATGTTTTTAAACCATTTTATTCCCTTTCAATTTCTGCACATCAGACGTATGTTGCTAAGTATGTACTATACCTTCTTCCATTTGTGCAAATGACTGCAGCTAACTGAAGGCCAGTTTGTAAAGATGTAACTCGTTCAAGCTCCTAAGAGAAACAATATTTAAATTTACTCTTGCAAGTATTATGGGTTTTGTGTAAAAGAAATCACAAATCTCAAAGTAACTTACATAAACCTATAATCTACTCCCACAATTTTCAAGCTAAAATGTATTTCAATCACCCAATAAGTAAAGGGAAATAAGGCAATTTAGAGGTTCTTCAGAGACACTTTGATAGTTGCTCACAACAACAACAGACCCCAAACCACCACACACACACACCACACTATCTGCAGAAGAGAATTATTTGGAATCCATTTTATTGAAGTTGGAAGCAACATAAAATACTTTTATTTATATATATGGGGTGTTAAAATGCAGGTATTTAACTAATCGAGTAGTCAATAGAATTTTTATCGACTATGTGATTAGTTGATAGGCAGCCCGGCTCAGTTCTGGCTCGCACTGGGTGCGGGACCAAACCCCGCTGTGGCTCTGAAATTAAAAAGGCAGTAGGAGCCGGGCAGCCTTGCCCCCTGGCTCCTACTGCATTTTAAATTGCAGAGCCACAGTGGGGTTTTGTCCCACACCTGGCGCAAGCTGGAACTGAGCCAGACTGCCTGCCCTGCTGGCAGCCCCTGCACACGGGTGGGATCCCAGCAGAGATTTTTATCTGCCGCACCCAGCGTGAGCCAAAACTGAGCCAGACTGCTTATCAACAAAATTTGGCTAACATATATTACAAAATTACATAAGAATATTCTTATAGCCATTAATGAAGAAGCTCAGCCTAATGGAATGATCAAAGCTTTAGGCACACTAGCACAAACTTTAATTTGCATTAATAAACCAGATACTGGCAAAAGTAGGGAAATATGCTGCACACAACATTTTGTTTCACACTATTTAGGTACTCACTAGCGATTCAGTAGATATCATTTTGCAATGACCCTTAATTGTGACCTGTTGAATTTAAGCAGTGAACTCTTCAGAGCAAGGAATGCTGATCTAATTTTTGTGAAATTCCTAATGCATTTTGTGGCTCTTAAACATAACCACAAGGGATTTAAAACAGCTATTAATTTATCTTTATTTGAGCACATGCCATGGAAAAGTTTGCACATCCCCATGTTAAAGAAAAACTAAACATTTTTAAAATGTATATTGCACATGTGAGGTGGTGTGCATACCCTGCACTATACAAGAAAGGATTAACTCCATAGTATGGAGGAACTTCTGTTCCCTTCCTTCCTCCCAACCATGTGGTTCTGGTATAAAAGGGAGCAGACTAATTCTAAGCCAAGGGTGGGCCAAAGGGCCTCTGTGGGCCGCATCCAGCCTGCCAAGCAAGTTGATCTGGCCCGCAGAGGCCCTGCCACTCTCCCTGCCCCCAGGTCAATCAAGGCCTGGGGCAGGGGGGAGGCACGCAAAGTCTCCTCCGCTCTGCCCCTGCCCTGGAAGGAATGCACAGGACTTAGAAGCACCGCACGCTCCTAGAAGAGCGGGAGGAGACTTTGCACGCGCTCTCCCTTCCCCCCCCCCCCAAGCCCTGATTGGCCTAAGGGCAGGGGGGAGCACGTGAAGTCTCCTCCCGCCTTGCGAGGGGTGCGGTGCTTCAAAATGCCACATGCGCCTTGCAGGACAGGGGCAGGATGGGAGCAGATTTTGCGCACTCCCCCCCGCCCAATCAGGGCTTGGGGGAGGGAAGAATGCGTGAAGTCTCCTCCCACCCTATAAGGAGCTCAGCAGTTAAAGTCAACTGCCATCTGCTGCTCAGCTGGCAGTTGACTCTAAGCAGGGCGCTCCCTTGCAGGGCAGGAGGTGAGAGACTTCACATGCACCCCCTCCCCAGGCCCTGATTGACCTAGGAGCAGCAGACGAAGTCTCTTCCAACTGCCAGGGGCACAGGTGCCTAGAGAGAACCGCCAGCTGTTCAGAACACCTGGCAGTTCTCTTGGGGGGTGGAGAGAGGGCAAAGGCTTTGTGCACTCCCCCACCCCCACACCAATCAGGGTCTGTGGTGGGGAAGCACAGTAGTGTTCTAGCCCTGCCCCTTCCGGGATGGCCCAGGGCCACTTCAAAAATTTCTGAAGTGGCCCCCAGTCAAAAATTATTGTCCACCCCGGTCTAAGCTGACCCCCCACGGAGGAAGGATGCTTGGTGGAGGATCCAACCCAGGAGCCACAACAGCCACTGATGGAAGGAGTAAGAGATCTCAAAAATTGGACTGGAGACCTGTTGCCTACAGCTAACTGGCTGGAGTCAGAGTCCCAGGGAACTGCCTGTGCCAAGGAGGTAGGAGACTCTCAACATATAGACAATAGCTTCAGGAGACAAAGCAGGAAGCGGCCCAGGGATGAGGAGCAAGTTGTAACTTCACAAGGGCAAAGTCAGCGTAGGATGCCTGCTGACTGGGTGGCAGACACATTCACTACTCCCAGGGACATGGACTGGACCAATGAAGCAGGGAGAACCTGGGTTCCTCTACACCAGCTGTCACCCCTCCCTGCCCCTGGTGACCGCTGACTCTGGCCATTATACCATGAAGCCCTGAAACCCCAGAGGAGTCATACTGACTCTGGTTCAGGGTTGGATAGCCTAATGGCCAAAGGGCAGCCATATTGATTCTGGCCACTGAATTACACAACTTGAGTCCAAGGACACACAGGTAGACTATACCCATGATCTACCCCAAAGGGGGATGGGATGTGCATACATATGATAGCACTGTATTTCAAAATGTGATAAGGGCTTTCCAAACACAGAAAGAGGCATGGCCCCTACTTTAAAATTTTACAATACAAAATCTGACCAGATCTAACTTATATTCAAGTCCAGATTAAAACCTAGGTCATTCTAACATTACCTTCTGCTCAAAATAATCAAAAATATGCTATGGTCTTATTAAGGTCTTTGGTTTGAGCAATGATTTTAATTCTATTCAAAGACTGCTCACCATGTGTCTAACAATCTCCCCTTTAGAAAAGCTTTGAAGAGCTAAGGCTTTTGCAGGGGGTCATTACTTCCTTTTTCATGAAGAAATACATTTATTATTAAATGTAATCTAAAAATAGATGGCATTCAGCTGAAATACTTCTGGCTGTATTAATTCAGTAAAACTTGTTCTGTGGACACAATCAAATTACATAGGTTAGGGACTGGAGTGGAGTACAGCTATTAGGTCCCTATGGACAAACCCTCAGTGCAATACCCAAACGGAGAAGCTGGGCAGACTCACTTCTTTCAATCAAACATGGACTGGATGGGCAGGGATGGGGTCCTTAGTCTCTGTCTGTCAGAAACTGGGAATGGGCAACAGAGGATGGATCACTCAATGCATCTGCTCTGTTCATTCATTCTGGGGCACCTGACATTGACCACTATTCTAAGCCAGGACACTGGGCCACATGGACCTTTGATTTGACCCAGTATGACCATTTTCATTTCTTACAGCTGCAGCAGTCTTTTTTTAAATTTTTTTTATTATTATTATTAAGGAAAAGTGCCCTTCCTCCAGACCAAGGAGGAAACACCAGAGAATCTGAACAATGCAAAATCCATTGGCCCAGTCTATGCCCCATTAGTCCCCACAGAAAGACCCCACAGAATACGATCCTGCATTATACAGGGGATGCATACTACCTCCATGACCTTCTCCCACCCATACAGTGGAAATGCACTCACTTCCAGGAGATCCTGTGCAGAGTGAGGAAGCAAGGATAGGATTTCCTGCTAACTACGAGCTATTATCATGAAGCAAAGAACACATTAATGGTTAAATACATGTCATTGGGAATGCAAGCACTCTGCCCCTCACACAGGATTCTTTTAGACACTTGCAGGATAGGACACCATATGTTAAAGTTTTAGAAGTCAAGTTCTTGAGTCAACAGACAAAAATAGATCCTCAGGAGCCCTAGCTTTTTAAACAGGATTATTGACTCAAACACGCAACTGAGGAGCTTTTAAGGTATCTCTTATTGGCCTGAGAGATTTTTAACTTTCCCTTGGGAATCTTTGAAGCAGAGTGTACTCTGATATAAATCCACAGACAGTATTGTTTCAAGCTACACTAAAAGGCTGCTGTAATATGAAATTAATGCCTGCTTGTAATGATCTGTATGTACACAATAGCCCAATAAAACAGGCATTTTAAAATTACAAGATATCAAAAGAACATAGAATTATAGGTGAGGAAGGATTTGTAATAGCGAAGCTGTTGTGTACTGAAAAGAAACAAGATCCAAAACAGAAATTATTTGCCAGAGTCTGTATCAACTGTTCATAAACAAACAGACTTTAAAAAAAAACATTTTGTATAATATCAAAATGCTTCTGTTTCAATCCATGTCCTATAAAGTGTCAGATAGAGATAAATTAATAGTAGTTATAATTACATGTGTGGAGGAAACCAAGTTTCACTTTCTCTATTTTAACTCTGGGATGAAGTGACAGTGCTTGTCACGGTCAGCTCTCTTCCACTTCCAGAGAGAAATCAAAAAAATAATGAATGGTCCTGCAGACTAACAAAAAATGTAGATGGTATCATGAGCTTTCATGGGCGCAACCCACTTCTTCAGAGAAAAGTCAGGCTAGGGACATTCCTGTGAGTTTGGAGAAACTGTTTTAATATTTCACTCTGGGAGGCTGATGGACCTACCTCATCTTCTGACACTTCCAGAAGCCTTAGAATATTCTACCAATGCTTCAGTGGAGTCAATGACAGTGGAGTCTATGACAATACCTTATCCAGAAATACTGACAGACTGGAACCTAGTCACCCACTTGCTTTATGGGTACTTACTTATCAGTACTTACTTATGAGTCACCTCAATTACAGAAACTTTGCAACTGATCAAGCAACAAGGAAGAAAGTTGAAGTGTCAGTGGAAGAGAAACTATTAACTCGAAGACTGCTGCTACAGAGAATATTCTTACATGGGGAACAGAAGGTTTTGTTGTCCTCTCCCTCAGTTTCAGCAAAGCCTCATCCAGTGCAACTTATCAGAATTGTGGAAATTTCAATACTACTCTGATGGGGGTGGGACCTCACTAGAATCTATATTAAATTGGCAACGTGGTAAATCCAAGTTTCATTGGCTCTCATAGACTCATTTGTTTCCTTGAGGAATCCTCACTTTGATTTGTGGAACAGATGAAGCAGATCCAGCCTAACATGACTAATCTCAAGAGAGCACTATAAAGAGAGTATTAAAGCTTCCATCTTTCCTAGAGTTTAACTCGGTTTTGAAGTCTCTTGGAAGTACTATGTCCAACTTACTTGGCTGTTGGACACATTTCTCATGACTTGGTAGAGATCGGTGGGAAATTTGGAATTTGTTACTGATGAGAATTGTTAATACCTTCTTCAGAAGCAGGGTACAAGCCACGCCTCAACATAAGCAGCAACGAGGCTCCTGCTCAAGCCCCTTTGAACTGCTATGCCATCCATAACTTCCCATTTCTGGAACAGCTTTTTATGAAGATGATGTTGGAGCACTTTCCATGACATCGCAATCTCGTGCACTTGTTTCTTATCAGTCTAGTTTTAGACATGAGTTTAGTGTAAGGATTTAATTCCTACTGGCAATGGACACACTACACAACAATATGCTGGGCCTCTATAGTCCAGACTTCCATAGTCAGGCAACATTTACGGTCCAGCATCACCTTTGGGTGCTTCCAAGCTGGAGCACTCATGGGAAAAGCTGGGTCCTATGCTTAGCAACTCCTCCCCTACCCTCCCAGAGTTTCTGGAGTGCTACAAATAGCTCATTTGCAGCATTCAAGCTCAGGGAGGGACTGGGAGGAGTGGGTACAGGGGGATGCTCAGGAAAAGAGGCGGGGTGATTGCTGAGTCGTGTGGATGAGGACCAGAAGTGCAGCGCAGTAGCCATGGGGTTTGGGTACTCCCACGAGGGTGCACTCCTTTCCCCAGGCCATGGGGTTCCACAGTCATTCTGCTTCTTCCTCTGAGAGCCCCCTCCCTCCCGCCCCCAGCTGCACTTGGTCAATACCAGCCCTCTGCTGGAATGGAGCCTCACAGCTGGGGGCACAGAGGGGCCAGTATTGACCTCTCGTGGTCTGGCAGATTCGCTGGTTCGGTCCAATATTATTGCCGTAAAATAGCCACAGACTGTAAGAATTTAAGACTACACTCTCCCACTGACTACGTGAATTATCCGTATTTGTGCCTGAAAAACAGATCAAACTGAATTACAGTAATATTAGCTGGGGTGATTTAATAATTTACAGAAGGCATTTACAGTAAAATACGTCAGTTCATTATCTTACCTTAACATATGCAGGCTGCTTTTCAAGAATCAAGTCTGCAACCTTTTTAGATACCTTAAAGGGAAAAAAAATATTACACGTGAGGTATCTGGGAAGTATCCAATCTCTATAATGAAAGAGCTGGGTTAAGAACACTGAAGAGTTCCTGTAATTCCTAACATTCTTAATCATCCATTGATTAATACATATGTCAGGAAAGAAGTAAACATTCTAAGATAATGACCACACTTTTCCCGCAAGTAAAAACAGATGTATGTTTACAGCTCCATTTGGGAATCAGTGGGTTTTTTCAAATTAACCTTTTAGTCCTTTACCAGCTAAAGAGCACGCTTGAGTAAAAATAGAAAAGATGTGGAGCACTGGAACCTGATATACTCTGTTTTCAGGTTATTAGTGTGCAATTACAAATTAACCACCTACATGGGAGATTGAACAAACTACAAAGGAAGCTTTCCTTTCATACAGATACCATATTATATATAAATTTATGTTAGCGTTCATAATCATCCTGTGCATGGCAAAATCAACTTAAGTTTTTCTAATTTTAAATTATGTTTTCCACTGCTTTGAATTAAATAATAAATTAAGGACTATTATATTTCATTCTGAGAATTACACCTTGTATTGAAATTAAAAAATAAGCATTTTTTCAGTGTACATACCCATAAGAAAGGTTGATCAAAGAAAGCTATTAAATAACCCAATAGTACTTTATACAGAAAATCATGGAATAATTCCAGGTTCAAAGCAGTTTTCTTCAAGCAGAGGTTACGGGCATTTAAGGAGACAGGGCTCTCAGCACCTGAAATGTGGGAATGATTTTTGTTTCTCTCAAGCACTTCTCTCTAACCCGCCCACTGATAGGAATCTAACAGCTTCTGCCAGAGTCTCCTCTATCAACTCAGCCATCTTCTGTTTGCTGAGGAAAAATGGAGATGAAGAGTTTCTTTATGAGTAACAGGTTGCACACCTGCACTGTTAACCATGAGGTGAAGCTAGAAGCCAGATCAATCGGCATTTCCTATGGCAAACCTCCAGTAGCTATACAACAGAATCTGGTTAGTTCTCTTTAGTACCATCAACTGGCAATCTAGCCAAGAGTGTGACAGATGCACACAAAAATCAATCCAACAACCACAATACAGATGTATGCTTCCTTGATTGCTCTCCAGAAGGTATGTCATATGCCAGATTATGTAATTCTCTTTTACGGGATCAGGGAATTTTCAGTTTATTATTTATCTTCTACCAGTCTCTATCTATGTCAGAGAGCCCTTGGCAAAGGGTATCCTGTTCTTTGCAAACAAGTCTCACCTCAGACCTGACAAACTAACTGCAGCAAACAAATGTCCTACAGCATATTTAGCCATAAAAAGTTTCTTTAAAGGTAAATACAGAAGGCTCTTAGCTTGTCAAGACTCAAACAATGCAAAATGTATATAGGTAATACTTAAGGAATATTGTATTTGAGGTAAAAGCTGTGTTATCCAGCTTTGTACCACCCAGAAAGCTCTATAAACTATTTATAATCTTCACAGAAAGTCCAGTTGGTGCAGGGCCAGCAGGATCCTTACCAGGCTCCACATAGCTCCCAGAAGTGGTGACATGTCCCTACTGCTCCTAGGCGAAGGAATCGCCACAAAGGGTTTGAAGTACATGAGAAATTGCGGGGATGGGGCGGCAGTGGGGAGTGCTAGCTCTGAGAGGCATTTGGGTGCAGGAGAGGGCTTGGGGCAGGGCACAGGAAGAGTTTCAGGGTGCCCCTCCGATGGCTCCCCACAAGCAGTGACCTATCCCTGCTGCTCCTAGCAGAGATGCAGCTAAGCAGCTCCGCATGTTGCCTCCACTGACAAGCACCACCCCCACATCTCCCATTGGCTACTGTTTGCAGACAATGGAAGCTGTGGAGCTAGTCTTTTTGGTGGGGCAGAGGCAGCGTGCACAGTCGCCTAGTCGCGCCTTCATGAGGAACAGCAGACACAGATCATTACTTACAGGGAACCACCCAAAGTGGGTTTTTAGTGTTGGCAACTGTCTCTTCTCTTCAGCTTCATTCTGGTGATGTACTTCCCCAGCTCCTCTGTGCAAGTCCCATCTTTCTTGCCTATCTGGCCTTCCCATCCACCTATCCTTGCAGACACAGGCACCAGCTATCTCCTTTCCTCACTGGTATTCTCCCTGCTCTTCCCCAGACTCTGCCCCACCACATTCCTTCCCCCTTCTCAAGGTTTTTTTATGTATTTATTTACTTTTCAAGTTAAATATCTTTGCAGATTCAGCACTTACTTTCATTTGTTCAGTCATATGAAATGCATTCAAATTATCACCTTCTGTTCTCTTTTACATAAACATCACACAAACAATAGCCATACATTCGAGGGTTGTCCATCATCATTTACACAACCATCCTACAGTCAGCACTACTGAAATTTGTTTTTAAATATTGTCACATGTCATCGCTGTTCCTCCAGCAGGGAGCATCCATTCTGTTGTCAGAAGGGAAAGCAAAGCCCCGTCACTCAAATAACCATATCATTTCAATGGCTGCTGAGTACCAGTAGCACAATGCCTCCTATTTAGGAGGTTAAATATTGTCTCAGTCATCTCAACTTCTGATCTCAACTAATTTAATTTGTTCATTCGCTAACTAGCATTTTATGCAAGGGCATTTTTCATAATGCACTAGTAGAGCAGAACTAATCTAGCACAACTCTTATTAGCATCCTTTAGAAGCCAGAAACATAATTCCTAACCATGGGACTGACTACAAAGTCAATATAAAGAAATTACAACAAGGTATGGGAAACAAGAAATGATTTCAGTTTTTCAAAAATAGAACTGAATAAGTGACTACACTTTTCTGATGAAAACTGAGCATATGGCTACATATGGTACTTTGCTAACTAAAATGAAAAGCACACAGATGTGCAGATAAGACCCAACTTCCTGCTGTACAGATTTATGTTACAGACACAGATGATTGCTCAGAGTAAGACTGAGATGATACAGACAGTAAAGAACCCTGAGTGTGCTGAAATGCATTTCATGTAACAGAACAATTGCAAGTACGTGCTGAATGAGCAAAGATATTTAAGATAAATCACTGAGCTTTGTTCCTTACAAAACCACATCAAGTAATTTAAGAAAATGTGACTAAGATTAATTTTACAAAAACACGTACTGAAAGCCAACGAAAATGGATTATTAAGCAATTAAGGGGCTGTGCCCCTTCCTCGCTACACGTGCCAATCTTCCTCTCTCTGGCTGCTACTCACACCAACTCCCCTCTCTCTGGCCACTTTAAGCTTCGCTTCGCTGAGAAAGCCTGTTGACGATGACGTGATGACATCATGGGTGTCCAGTAGCCTAGGCGGGGGAAGGCTTTCCCTTCCCAAATGGCCAGGCATGGGCCTGCCCATACTCTTCCCCCAGAACACCTACTACAGGCATTTTGGGGACAGAGTGCTGCTACCCCCAGCGCCTGCGCTCCCCGATGCTCCAGGAGCCAGGGAGGCTGGACCTTTGCAGCCTCTTTTCTCCCCAATGCTCCAGGGGAGGCTGGGGCATGTGGGGTTGGGGGAGCAGACCTCCAGCCCCACCTACACCTCTGCCCATGGATGATGTCATTCTGTCACCCGGCAGGAACATTCTGTCGTCCGGCAGGAAAAACATTTTTAGATACAGAGAAAGATGTTTTATCACAATCAAGAGGGTATCAGTAATTCACAAGAAATTCAATAGCATTTGAATCTTTAGCATGCATTCCAAAAGGAAAAGCATCCCTACAAATGACTAATATACCTTTAAACTATCATTGTAATTATGTCAACCAGAGATACACATAGGAAATGATGATGTACATCCACCTTCTTAAAGCATGTATTTATCAGAGGTGCTGCATGAAATGACCTAGTTTGGATCAGTAGTTAAAATGTAACCTGTGCGTGACAATATTTTTAGGATTTTACACACAAAAAATGAGATGCATAATTCTGTGGTGCTGATTTACATAAAATGTGCTAATGTGTCCTTAACACTATTCATTTAATTTTTTAATGGCTTGACCCATGACCAGTATTGACTTGTATCCCACAGAACCTTTAAAACAAAGAAAGATAATATTGATAACAATCACCCAGGTCGTCTTCTGCAAAAGCGCCTCACTGATTTCTTACACCATACATCAAATAGTTACTGTCCCAACAGGACCTACAAGTAGAAAGACTACCTTGCCTAAACGATAACATCCTCCTACTCAAGGAAGAAATTTAAAACAGATTAAGGAAGCTATAAAAGAGACAATCTTGGGAAAAAACAGCATGAAAAGATGTTTCTGTTCATTAATAAAGACTCTGGTTCACAACCCTTTACATATTTTTAATTTGCAATTTGCTTTTTCCTTTATGTATGCACTGTGATTGATAAATCCTTTCGCTTGTTTGGAGTGGACAGTCAGCATTTGGCAGATACAGACATAACTGGCTCCCTCTCCATTGTCATTTCTTTGTCCTAAATGTGTTCTCTAGTCCAGCAGCTCCCAACTGCCGGTCCATAAACTGCTGGCTGCCAGGCCATGGCAGCTGCCAGAGCTGACGCCAGCTGTTCGTGCAGCTCAGCTCCGTCTGATTTTGCCTGGTAGCGGCACTAGGGCTGAGGCAGCAGAAGGACAATAAGCCTCCCTGCCCGCTTTCCCTCCAGGTATTGGCATGGGCTGTAGGGGTCTGAGGTAAATGGTCAAAGGGCACAGGACATAAGGGTGAGAGTCAAAGGGAGTTAGGCACTGGGGAGCAAGGGGGTATGTTGGGACTAGGCAGACAGGTAACATTTTATTTGCATATTTGCATAATGAATATGCAAATAAAATGTTACCTGTCCGCCAAAAGTTTGTGAATGAGTTTGCTGGCCCACAATATAAAAAAAAGGTTGGGAACCACAGCTCTAGCAGATGTCTATGTCATCACCAGATGCCCACTACAAAACATTTTTTCTGGGTGAAGAGAAAAAGGCCCCAATTCCTTTGGAATCTCTCATTCTTCCATCTCTTGAAGATGACAAACATCTACCAGAACTTTTCAGTCTTAACAGGCTGATGATACCTGCAGAACTTCAAAAGCCAAGCTCTAGGAAAAGAAGTCTTGGAGACACACAAGTTTCAAGGACTGAGGCTTTTTTGCAGTGTGAAGGGTTTCACTAAAGGCAACACTCTAATAAATACCAAAGTTACAGGAAGTTAATGCTTGATCTAATTATACATATTTAAAGATTAATAAACCAGTAATTAACATTTCATAGGAAATCTATTCTAGAAAGTATATAATGTATTGCAAGAAAACATTAACAAGTACCCCTTTGGATAACCAAAGGGAAGTACCCCAAAGCAATGGCTGCACTGATTTTTCCCCCATAATCATGAAAAGGAAGCTACTACCAATTCTTTTATTTTGTTCCATGACAATTGTGCACCAGTGTTCACTAGAATACACACTAGGGAGTAACAGACTTGGTGAGATAAAAATACAGCAAACCATCCACTGCAAATACAAATAGCCAACAAGATAGCTGTGCAGCTACATGATATATTTACACTTTATTTAAGCTGTTTTACATTGACAAAAGTTCCTCAAAAGAACAAAAAGTTAAAGCAGTTACAGAGCTGAGAACAACAAACATTTCCTTGTCTTTCAATGTACTGGTAGACTGAAACATAGCCAGTAAGGAAAACCAATGCTGCTAAAGGAAAAGGTAATTAATATTAGACCAAGCTGACTATCGTATTTTACTTATCTTGATTTTCTACCATAAAAGAACATAACTTAGTGCTAACTTAACTGGGTTAATACTTGTTAAGTAGCCAAGATTATTTTCAGCCCCATATCAGGATATTCTTAATAACTATAGGGAGACCTCCTTGAGCTCTCAATACTACAGTGGCAACAAGTTGTATACACTAACATAGGAGGAAATGATTTTACTTACAGCAGCTTGTTGTTGCTTTAATTTGTCTCTATATTCTTCCATTTCTTGAAGGCTAAGTACTGGAGGAAGCTTCTATATGTAGAAGACAAAATGAAAACCAATGAAAAATAAATGTAGACAAAGTGGACAATTAATAATACATAATTATGATAATTAAAAATTACATGCATTTAGGAAACAATGTTATGCTTTCACAAACTAATCTGCATTTAAAATAAGATAATGATAAACAATTAAAAAAGTGTTACATTATGAGTTACATTATGGTGAGTATCCAATAATGGATAATCAAAATCTCAAAAAAGCTTTCTCTTGCATTCAACAAATTATGTGCACACACACCACAGAATCAATTCATAACATATTGTGACTGCTTACTACCAAAATAAAACCAAAAATACAGTTTTCTGCCATGTCTAACTAATTTCTCAGTTTGGATTATTTTGTCCATTTCCTAAATAACTTAATCTCTGAATTATTTGATAGCATGATGGTAGGGATGTAAGCGACTAATCAACTAGTCGACTATCCAATAAGCAAAAGCTTATTGGATAGTCAACACACTAGTGGATTAGTCGCTTCCCTCCCCTTGCTGCCTCTATCAGAAAGAGGCAGCAAGGGGGGGGGAGGGGATGCTGGGGGGAGCCAGCTTAAATGTCGGTTCCCCCCAGCTCCAGCTCTGTGGGAAGGGGCAGGGGCGCAGCAGCAGCATTCTACCTTTGAAATGTTCAAGAATCCCCCGCTGGGGCTCTTGCTACATTTCAAGTGGAAGTGCCCTCAACGACTAATCAAATAGTCGATGGAAATTCCATCGACTATTCGATTAATGTAATTTTAACATCCCTACATAATGGGCCTAATTCTAAACCCACCGAATTCAACTGGAAGACTCCCATTAATGTCAATGGGGTTTGGATTCGGCCCTAAACAACCACAGTATGAGAGAAAATTCTTAATTCTATGTTAAGGCAAAAAAAGTCACACAAATATTGAAGTCAAGATGAAAGAGTGAACATTGACTAAAATAAATGTTATAGATGGAATGTTTTTTAGAATGCTGACTTTTTTGGCGGGGGGGGGAGACTTCTTACCTCCAACTCATACTTCACAATATCAAAGGAATCACTGGAAAAATATACTTCTTCAATGCTGTTAATTATTTCTTGCTGTGCCTGAGGATCAGTTGGTTGTTCCCGGAGTTCTCTCAGTTCCTCCTTAACAAAAATATTGATTTTAGTAAATGCCACTACATAGAAGGAACATTGCACTCAAGACAATCTGCCTTTCAAAGCCATTTGTACAAGTGAGAGCGCCCTGTGTACAAAACAGAAACATCTGTATTTTTCAGTCTGTTCCAAATATTCGAAATAGGAGACAAACCAAATAGCAGCTCATATACTATACTCCTGTGAATTGCTTAGTTATCACTGTACTGATATACATTTCATCCATGAAACATGGTACAAATGTTTATGGGATCATGTCTTTCCCTGGGTATTTACAACATTTAAGAAACACTCAAAAAAAAAAGAAGAAGAAGAAGAAGAAGATTGGGGGCCTATCTTTCAGAAGTGCTGAGCACTCACCACTTCAACTGAAGTCACAAAGAACCAAATAAGTGTTTGGTACTGCTTCAAATCATGTCAAAGCGGATGAGTTTAAAGGCAAAGTTAGCAAGCAGAGTATAAGTGACAAACATTCTCTGTTAAAAATATTGTGATGATTTGTTATGTTCCTGAAAGAATCAGAACAGGTACAGTGCAGCAGTCTATTTCCATTAACTAAATTGTTTTAGAATATTTCAAACTAAATAGAGATCTTTGCCCTCAGCCATATTAGTTTTTTTGTAGTTTAAATAAGCTGAAAAAATATTTGCATAACATATTCACATTGTGCTAATTTCTTAATAAAAAAAAATGACAGGAATTTTTAGTCATGACCTTGAAGCAAGTTATAACACACACTATAAAGCCAGTAAAATGAGGACATAAATCAGCGACCTATCTATTATAATCAGTCAAGACAGCAACATATCTATTAGATAGCAAAGAACCATACCACGTAATACCAATTCCACTGGACCCTGCTAATGTCAGCCAATATCTTAATGGTTAGTAACTAAGATAGACAGATCTTTAAAAAAAAAAAAAAAAAAAAAAAAAAGAAATCTAACTTCTATAACAAAGATGAATTGCCCTTAACTCTCAGGCAATTAGATACTTATGTTTCTGATTTAGTTGACATATTAAAAAAAAAAAAATCAGAGGACTTAGAAAATTAGAAATGTGCTGCTACCTTCTAAACAATTTTACCCCATTCAAGGCAGGTTAGCAGGGATAAGGATAGCAAGTTCAACCTCAAGGTGAGCAAAGTCCAAGTGAACATTTTTGAGGTAAAATGGTATTTTGCCATCCCTTAAGAAAGTAAAAATTTTCAATGCCACTGCTCCTTGCTAAAAAGAGGTACACGTGCGCACACACACAATGAAGTTGCAGTGTAGTGTTCCATCCAGAACTTATAGGACCTCAGCAAGTGAATATGACAAATGCAATTTTAGGCAACCTGGCATTGGTATCCTGCTGACATGAATCTTGTACCATCAGAGCATCAGTCCAGTCCAATTTTATAAGTACAGGTTGAACCTCTCTAATTCAGCATCCTTGGGACCTGACTGGTACCAAATCAGAGAATTTGCCAGACCATGGGAGGTCAATATTGTCTAGCAGCATTACTAATACTTCCACTGCTTACTGGGCTCTTAAAAGACATTTAGGGATAAATTAGAACTAAATAACACAGAACACTGAGAGCCACTACTGGTGGCTGCAAACAAATTTTACCACAGGAAACCTGGTCGCACTCATGATAAGCGGGCATCCAGCTAACTAAAATCATGCTAGCCCACAGATGTTGCCGGACCAGAAAGTGCTGGACCAGAAATATTCAACCAGTAAAGTTAGAAAAGCCTTAAGGAAATAACACACTATTTTGCCTCCAACTGATGACAGTATGGCTGCCCAAATCTACCAAGTATTTCCACTTGCAATAGTTCCACTCTGCGGAAGCTAAACGAAAACCTCGTTTGTCTCCACAACAACCAAAGATCAGGAATTTAAATGATCTCTGTGAAGCAGTTCTTCAGCCTTGGAATAAGACAACTCATCTCTATGCCATGCATTTTATTTGCAATAGATTGTTTGTGTACCAATGGGAGCAACGAGGAAGACAGACAGCACTTAGAGCAGGGATAGCGAATCTGTGTCCTGCGGGCCGGATCCAGCCTGCAGGCTCTGCCTAGTGGGGGTTGGAGGAGTAGAGGAAGGAAGCAGCTCTGCACCCTACCATTCCCCCTCCCCTTCTGGCTGGGGGAACAGCAGCGCAAGGAAGTTCTGTCCCTGCACTCGTTTGAAAGCTCCACCCCATCACTCCTGCTGGTCAGGAATCGCAGCCAATGAGAGCTGTGGGGGAGGGGCAGTGCCTGCAAGTGCAGGACAGCATGGAGCAATCTGTTCCTCTTCCAGAAGCTGCAAGAGACAAGCACCTAAATCTCCTGCCCCTTCCTGCCTAGACCCCCCACCCTCAGCCTGCTCCTGCACCCGACCTCCCGTGCACGATTAAGTTGCAGTGTTGTTCAATCCAGCACACGCAGGGTCTCAGCAAGTGAATGTGACTAAAATTCAATTTTAGACAACTTCGCAATGGTTCCCTCCAGACCCCCCACACTCAGCCCACTCCCGCACCCTACCACCTGCCCATACCTTACACCCCAACTCCCAGTCCACTCCCCAGCAGTCCTTTCCTGCACACTGAACCTGATTTTTGCCTTCCCCCTGCCCGATTTAGAAGGAATTTTGCTAATAATAATAATAGGATTTGTCTATCATCCCCAGCAGGTCACCCACAGAATAGTCTCTACTTGGCTCTCAGTAATAAGAAAACTGTGGGAGTTTGTTTAACTTTTTATTCAGGCAAAGTTACAATAAAGCATTAACATATTCCATTGTACATTACATCATTATTATTATTATTTATTCAAGGTTGGGTTAATATTCAAAGAACCTGGCTAGAAAAGTGTTTTTCTATCTACCATTTTATTTTGGTGAGTAGCTTCCGACCAAGCCTTTACAACTTCAGATGTCTACATACCATCAACCCCAAGAAAAGTAGGCTCGTGTAATGCAATATTTACTAAATACAATGAACCACTGTCATCATCTTTGGTGTAAATCCAAATTCTATGCAATTGCTATACAAATTATCCATTTGTCCCATGATCATATGACAGTGCAAGTTACTTGTGAGTGTTGAGTTTTCCAATGCATCTGAAATCTCCAATGGAATGAAGTAAAGCTGTATACTTGCTCCAGGGCTTTTCAACATGTTCTTTACTTGTGTTCTTAGCCATGCAACATGGGACTTGGGGCAGGAGATATACATCCATTACTGATTTGAGGGCTTCCTCATCAAAGACTCAGTGCTAAGACCAAGACATTGGAGAGGCTTCTCATCAAAGTGCTTTTTGAAATGACTGTGTCTTGATGGCTCATACACAAGATGACCTTCAAGCTACTGATGGATTTTCTGAAGCATCCCAGCTCTTTAGCCTCACCATAAATCTCAGGAAGACAGAGGTCTTATTCCACCAGCACCTTACCTCAATGCTCAAGTGCCAGCTAACTTCATCTAAGGCACACAGTTGAAAAATGTGAATCTGTTCAATTATTTGGGCAGTAGCATTTCAAGTAATGGGTCCCTTAATAAGGAATTTCCTCCAGAATTAGTAAAGCCAGACAACCTTTGCAGACTTTGAACAAAAATTTCTTATCCAACACAACATCCGTTTCTCCATGCAGTTACGGAGGGTGAATCTGACCTGGTGTATTGCAATACATATACCTTCTAGAACAGATTGCACTAAATTGAAGATCTACAGTGCAGTGGCTCTAAAATCTCCCGTTGGATCTGAGATGTTGACTCTGTACAGATGCCACATTAAGCAACTTAAGCAATTTCACACATGCTCCCTGCACTCAATAATGAACATTCACTGGCAGGACAGAGTGACCAATATTAAGGTCCCTGAGAGACCAAACACAAATAGCACTGAGGAAATGTTATTGACAACATAACTTAGGTGGACTGGGAATATCATCAGAATGAAAGACCACTGTCCCCCAAAACAGATCCTGTATGAGAAGCTAAATCAGAGCAAAAGAAAGAAGGATTGTCTGTACTAAGGATGTTAAATTGCAATTATCTGGCTAATAGTGTAGTCAATACAATTTGTATCCGCTACACAATTAGTCGATAAGGGGGCCCTTCGCAGAACCACAGTGAGAGCCAGCTGGAGCCGGGACTGAGCAGTCCCAGCTTGCACCAGCTCTGGACCACTGCAGCTCTGAATTTTAAAAGTAGTAACAGCCACCGGGCTTTGACTACATTTAAAATGCAGGGGCACAGCATCCCAGGCTGGCCACCGTGAACAAGGGCTGCTGCAAGAGCAGCCTCTGTTCGCACTGGCCAGCGGGGGCACCATGAACAAGGGCTGCTTGGCGGCACCAGCCCCCTTCCGCAATGGGGCTCTGCTCCTCACTAGGACCCCCAAAGACAAGAGCTGCTGTTGGAGCAGCCACTCCATCTCCCCTCCCCCGCTGCTGCTGATAGAGGCGGGGGGCAGGCAGCACTGTGGAGACGATGCTGGGGGAAGACCGACTTTTCAGCCAGCTCCCCCCAGCACCAGCTCCTGTTCCCCCTACCCTTGCTGCCTCTGTATGAGAGACAGCAAGGGGACGGAGCGAGTAGTTGAGAACTCCATTCAACTACCAGTTGAACAGTTGAGTACTCACTTACATCCCTAGTCTGTATAAGCACTTCAAAGATAATCAGAAGAGCGGTCTCCAGTAGGCTGGCAGCAATCCCAAAGAACTTGAGCAAATGGCTCAGAACAGAAACAAAGCAGGACTGACAAAACTGTCTCCAGGCTGCATGTGAAAGGCGTCACAGAGCTGCACCATCATAGATCCAGGACTTCCCATGCCCTCACTGCAGCTGACTCTGTGCATCAAGATTTAGACTATGGAGTCACATGAGTAGCCATATATGAGATCTGTGACAATTGTTGTCCATTGCTGATTATTATGATAATATATACCAAATTTAATGCCGTTACAGAGGATGAATCTGACCTGAGTAAATTTTACTTAGAAAGGGCGATCTTAACCTCAGTTGTCAAGAAACTACACTAATTCCCACTCATTAATTTTGCCTTATATCACTGTAACAGTAGCTAGGAGGACTGGAGCTGACTTGCAATTTGACTCAAGCTATGCTCAGACAGTAAATCAAAGATTCCATAAGAGGTTTCCTCCTTTAATCCAACAAAGGCTTTAATATTTTGGGTTTTTTTTCCCCTGGGGAGAGGAAGACAATTTTTTTCTATTTGTTTACTGGGAGAGAGGGAATTTCTCTGCAACACAAATAACCCTCCTTCCTCCCTCCCCCCCCCCCCCCCACACAAAATCCCTAAAAGAAAAGAATCATCTTGGCTCATCCATCGGCATGCAACTTTCCAGCTTGTAAATTTAGGACTAGACAGTCTAACCACTAGTGTATTATTTGGTCGACCCAACCCTCATAATTCACATTTATAACAGCTGTGACATTTAAATGCTTTGCTTTATAAAAGAAATTGACCGTGTCAAAAAACTACCTCTGACTTCTTTACCTGAAAAGAACAAATCTGAAATCAACATATTTTCCACAGCCAGCCAGGAGGTCTAAGGGTAGCACACACTGGCATTTAAGATATCAAAATTAATGAGTCATTCAATCCTTTACTCCCCAGGGCAGTAGGGGTTGGACATATCTCTCTCTCATGGAAAGTTTCTTCTACTGCCTCCACTAGTTGCACAGGTCATAGAATATGCTAAACATCCTCTGGGCTGATTGAAATTGACACTCAGTTAGCAGTGGGGAACCCTGCCCCAGAAGTGGTTCTTGTAGAGGGGTAAAAGACAAACATGCTTAGAAGGAAGGAGTAACAGGATTGCCTTTCACAAAAAGTCAATCTAATACCCTGGTCAAGGCTCCATAGCATAGCAACACTTCACAAGTGGAGTTGCCATTATGTACTGACTCAGTACATCTGCTGAATGTGCCAGACCAAAATGCCCAACTTTATAGTCCACCCCAATTGGCTCAGAATCCTCTGACAGTAGGTTGATTGCATAACCACAATTCCACCAGCAGAGGGCCTAAGTCTTTGTTCCATGGGACAGAAATGTCCAATTTTAGGCCGTAAATCTGACCCAGGATTTTTCTTCTACCAGTGGTTGTGTTTTACAGACATTTAAATCCCTTTAAGTACCTAAAAATCACTGCAAAATGCAAACAAAATTTCTACAAAGAGAATCCCAATGATAAATATAATAGAGAGCATGGGAAGATAAAATGTCTTTATGGCTTTAATAGGCAACATTACATTAAAAAATCATGTAAATTCATACTTTACATCAAAACAAGAGAGACCCCCAAAAACAACCCACTGAATATAAAAATGTCCACACTGGATCAAACCAATGGTCCACCTAGCCCAGTATTCTGTCTTCCAACAATGATCAACTGGCTTTGGCTCTGCCTTCTCATACCTCAGAAGAGACTCTTGAATAAAGAAACATGGTATTTGGAAATAGATTAATGAATGGCCTATCTAGGGCTCCCTTTCTCAGAACACAGCAGCAAGAGGTCAAGCAGCGAAAGTGCAGGCTAACACACTTAAAATGGATACAAATATTTCACACCCCCAAAAAACACCTGCTATTCTAGAAGAACAGAAGGAGCAAAGGGGGTAACATAAGAGCATGAAGTCAGTGTCCCATCTGTACTAACACTTTTCACAATGGAAGAAAAATATACCAATAGTATTTGCTTTCCCTAGTATTTTGAAAAGTAATGGGATTTCAAGCTGTTTGAGTTCAAGAGACTTAATAGTGCTTCTGGTGAGACATACTGCTCAAAAGTTGAAGTAATAAAATAGAAGGATGCATGCTTATATGAAATAGGTTATATCACTGTGTGCAGTAATTTTTTCATCATCTTATTTCCAAAAGTAAACAGAGAGTCTCTGAAATGTTCTTGTTACTTCTATCAATCCCAGCTGTTATGACTGACTATGTTTAGGTGCCATCTGCTGGAAAACCCGAGAAACTGTAGTTCAAAAGGGTATTTTGCTTTTAGTATAAATTGACTTACAAAAGTTTAGTTCAGGGACAATCTTCACAAGCCCTACTCTTCACCCATATTTTTAGTGGGCTTGATGGATTCATGATAACGTTCAGGAATCTACCCAAGACCACAGTGACTGAAGAACAAACATTTTGGTGGTCTGAAATAAGGCATGGTCATCAGTGGACAGCAATCTTAATATACAAGTAAGTATACACTGACAGTGGAGCAGTAGGAGAGAGAGATGTTTAATGGACTGGATGGTATAATGGATTGGTAACTGGATATCATTAGCTTGAATCCAGCCCATTAAAAAAATGTTATATTTTCTAACAGCACCATACAAAAATTTACAGTCAAAAGTTGTTACCGTTTTACAACTTTTTAATGGCCTACATGAGCTGACTTTTAGTCTCAATCTCATTCCCAGTGAACCTGTACACATACCCTCATACACCACTACCCAGTCTGGCATACCTGTTGGCTCTCTCAGGGTATGTCTATACTAGCCCCCCTAGTTCGAACTAGGGAGGCTAATGAGGGCGACCGAAATTGCGAATGAAGCGCGAGATTTAAATATCCTGCACTTCATTAGCATGTTCCCGGCCGGTCGCCATTTTGGAAATTGACTAGCCCAGAAGAACTGCCCGCATCTACACGCGGCAGAGAAGGGCGATTCCGAAATAAACGCCTTACTTCGAATTACCAGTTAAACCTCATAGAATCCGGGCTAGTCAATTTCCAAAATGGCGACCGGCCGGGAACATGCTAATGAAGCATGGGATATTTAAATCCCATGCTTCATTTGCAATTTTGGTCGCCCTCATTAGCCTCCCTAGTTCGAACTAGGGGGCTAGTGTAGACATACCCTCAGTGAAGTGGCAAAAAACTGAATGAGCACAATAACCTCTCACCAACAGAAGGAGGTCTGCCCAAGATCTGGTTTAAGGCACCTTGATATGGATGTGCCTATTCTCTTAGGGTATGTCTACTAGCCACCCTAGTTCGAACTAGGGTGACTAATGTAGTCATTCGAACTTGCAAATGAAGCCGGGATATTTTAATCCCGGGCTTCATTTGCAAGTTCATTGACACATTAGCCACCCTAGTTCGAACTAGGGTGGCAGTGTAGACATACCCTTATAGTACCGGTCCTGGGGGTAACTGAAGGACTTCACCTAGTCAGGATTGACAATCCAGCACTAAATTAACGCACATTTAAACACACGCGCACAGACACAAACGAAGCTCTCTGCCTCTAGAGAAGCAAGCAGTACAGGGGTGACTTTCACACACCTTATCAATCAGTTGTGGAATGAATGTGCACGTTAAAGGGAGATTGCCTGTATGTAGCTGCTGTATACAAAAGAGAGGACAGGCATGCTCTGGGATTTTAAAAGGCTATTTAAAAACAAACACTTTGATCAGTCCCAATTTCTGAGCTCATCTAAAAGGTTTTCATTACCTGAAGAGACAGGTGAAACAGTCAGGTATATCAAGGAACAGAATACATTTAGAGGCACATGGCTTGCTACCCTCACAACACACTATTTTATTTTAAAGGCGTCTACTCTAAACTGATGCCTTAATGTCCTCTGGAAAAAAAATCAGTTCCTAACAAGCTCCTAGATAAATCACAGCTATGTATCAGGACCCAGATTCCTGTTATAAGCTAGTTTAAAACTCAATGTACTGTAAAATATCACCCATAAGGAACTGATGGCTCATTTAAAAATTTTTAAAAATGGAAACCAGAATAGATTAATCTGTCCTCTGGGCCACTGCAAGTAAAATCATCTAACTTCATAGAATCATAGAATTCTAGAATGGAAGGAACCTTGAGAGATCATCAAATCCAGTCCCCTGTCCTCACAGCAGGACCAAGCACCATCTAGATCGGGGGTGGGCAATAATTTTTGATGGGGGGGGGGGGGGGGGGAGGGCCTCTCCAAGATTTTGCAAAGTGGTCAAAAGTCGCGCTTTTCTGTGAAGGAGGTGCAGGGTCTAGAATGGTGCAGAAGGGCGCATACGTTAAGTGGCTGGGGTACAGGAGATGGATGTGACGTCTGAGAGGGAGTTTGGGTGAAGGACGGGGTTGTGACCTGGGTCAGGGGATTAGGGTGTAGGGTCAGTGAGGGATATGAGTGCAGGAAAGGATTCTGGCCTGGGGAAGGGGTGTAGGAGGGAGTATTGGGTCTGGGAGGGAGTTGTGACCTGGGGCAGAGGGGTGCAGAGGGTTTGGATGGTAACCTGGGGGAGGGAGTTGGGGCAGGGGTGCCAGGGGCAGGCTCTGGCTAGAGGCACTTACCTAAGGGATTTCCAGCCAGCAGCCCCGCAGCACCAGCAAAGCAGGCTGTGCTTCCTGCCTGCTGCAGCCCCAGATCGCTTAAAATTGCAGGCTGTTCCCTCCATGTGGCTCTCAGCTCCGGAAGGGGGAAGGGCTTGTGCTGCCTCCCTCCCCCTTCCACACACCCCCATCCCACAGGCCAATCTCTCAGCTCCTATTGACTAGTTGTTTCCAACCAACAGGTGTTGAGGACTGGGCCGGAGGCTGTGCAAACAAATGAAGCCTCCCCCTCGCTCTAGAGCACAGAGCCACACGAACAGTCTTGCACTTAAATCAGCAGCTGCTATGTGCCTGAGGGTCCCAACAGGGTCTCCATGGGCTGGATCCAGTGGCTTGGCTGGCCGGATCCGGCCCACAAGAGGTAACTTGCCCACCCCTGATCTAGATCATCCCTGATAGATGTCTATCTAACCTGCTCTTAAATATCTCCAGGGATAGAGATTCCAAAACCTCCCTGGGCATTTATTCTACTGTTTAACCACCCTGACAGTTAGGAAGTTTTTCCTACTTTTCCTAATGTCGAACCTAAACCTCTTTTGCTGCAATTTAAGCCCATTGCTTCTTGTCTTATCATCAGAGGCCAAGGACAAGAATTTTTCTCCCTCCACCTTGTAACACCCTTTTAGATACTTGAAAACTGCTATTATGCAGTTTAACTGCTATAACTTGTCACCTAAATGTTTAACTCAGTTTTGTTTGTGTCTCTCACCATTGTATGTGCAAAACATGTTGTTCATACACCCCTAACCTACTAATAAACCTCACCATACACTAGGACTACAAATACGCTATCATAGCTCCATGCTCTACTGATTCTCAGTAACTAAAGCCACCCAGGGCTAACTCAGCCCCTTACCACTTACAGGAGAGGATGTTCCACTCTGTGCACAAAATGTTAAGGTTTGTTTCTTAAGATTCGATATTCCCAACCCCTTCAGTTTATGAACTTTTTCAGATCTTGTCTATATATGAGATATCCAACCAGTGTTCCAGGCTCATCAACTTAATATCCCTAATATTTCCATGGTTAACACATGCTAGCTTTTTAAACAACACTCTCAGGCATTTTCACATCAAAAACATTTTCCTCCTCCAGCCCCACTTATTGATTTTTCTTTTAAAAATGTCCTGTAACACAAGTATTTTAATGAAAGATCTCATGTAAATTCATCAATCCCAACATTCATTCAGAACAGATGCACCATAAGGAAATTGGGGACAGAGTGAGTCAAACAGAGAATACTACATTGCTAAATCAGAACAAATACACCAAGGAACAGAAAGAATAATTAGCATGTTATTAAAGTGTGTGTGTGTTCAAATGCATCTACTTCCCCCAGGATGAAAAGATTCACCTAGGTTAATAGACATTCTTTACAGTGAGGAATTCAGGAGGCAGCAGGCTGATGTTTTTAGTTAAGATGTCTGGTTATGGTCTGGTATATTTTTGGAAATTTTCCCAGCGGGACAGCCAATCTATAAAATAAGTTCACATCACTTGTGCTGCCAATATACTATTTCTCTTATCAAACTGTCTGAAAAACTAACTACATGTTCATGGTAGGGACCCTGTACCCTGCCAGTTTTAATAGTGTATGCATCCTTGCAAGATAACACTGCTGTCACTGCAATTACCAAAACACATCGAACAATGGAAGGAGATAGACCAGTGGAGACTACCTTTTTGAAATAGTAGCGGTCCTGAAGTTGTGTATTTTTAAATAGATCATTACATGGTCAAATACTGGGCTTGTCTCCACACACTTCCTGCATCCCTTGCCTTTCTGAGTCTTTTGTTTGGACTTATGCAAATGGCAGGCTATCCATACGGAATCACCACTTCAACTACATTTCAGAAGATTCTGCAGAGGTAAGAGGGTTGTTTCAGGTGGCTCACCCAGCTAGTTACTAATGTCCCACTCAAAAGTGGTTGGACCTTATTACAGAGAAGGGGAACAAAAATGATCAAGGACATGGAAAAGCTTCCACGTGAAGAGAGATTAACGGGACTGGGACTTTACAGCTTGGAAAAGAGACAACTAAGGGTAGATATGATAGAGGCCTATAAAATCATGACAGGTATGGAGAACTAAGGGTCACCCAATTAAACACAAGAACTAGGTCACCCAATTAAATTAATGGGCAGCAGGTTTAAAGCAAACAAAAAAGGAAGTACTCCTTCACACAACACACAGCCAACCTGTGGAGCTCTCTCTCATAGGACATTGTGAAGGCCAAGCTAGTAAAAAAAAAAAAAAAAAAAAAAGAATAAGATAAATTCATGGAGGATAGGTCCATCAATAGCTATTACCCAGGATGGGCAGGGATGCAAAACCAAAACCCGATGGTTGCATGCCAGTTACATCTAACGAGCACAGTAATATTGCACCTTTAGGGGCCATCTGCACTATTGGCAGGTATATTCTACATGCCTGATCAATGCCATTTTCAATCTAACGGTAGGACATGCAGTAGGGATGTTAAAATGCATTTAATTAAGTAAACGTAACCACTGAAAATTTGGATATATGGAGTTACAAACCAACATCAATAGTTATCATACAATGAAACCCAACCTTTCTTTAGGAAAATAACCAAAAGTACAAAGTGAAAATATGATTCAAAATCAAAGTCTCCTGCTTTAGTGACTTAAATCAATGATTTATAACAATCCAGCCTAGGATTATCTGTAAACAGAACACATTCCTTCCTGTGATTCATACAGATACCATGCTCTTCCAGTTGCGGCATCTTCTGATGTCATTAACTCAGTTTTTTAAAATTGGAGCCAGTACCAATATTTGTTTTAGCTTAATTTAGAGGTATACATACTGAATACCAAAGTATTCTAATATAATAAGAGCAATACCATACTTGGGTTTTATTTGGGTGGGAAATTTTGTTACTCCAGATAGCCACATTTTGGGCAAGTACATTATATTAAAGCATGCCAGTAGGGAATAGTTATAAGCTTTGCAAGTTCTCCTTGGAATTTTGCCTCCTGTTTTAAGAAATAAAAGTAATGCATTAGTGTGCCCATAATCTATTTTTCTTTATCCAAATACAGTTCATGTTTCGGTAAAATGTTGTATATCATTATCAAATATTATTAAGAGATTTAGCTTATTTTCAGCCAGCTGCTTGAGCCTACATTTATATCATAATCAAACCAAACACGTGCATATGCCAAGAGATATAAACAGCCAGACAGGAACTCAGAGAAAAAATAATAATCCAAAACTTTGACCATCTGAACTTATTTTTACTGATAATTGCTTTCCGTTATTGTCATTCACATCAAGATAGACTCCATCTTTTAAGGCAAAAGCAATCCTGGCATCCCAAACAGGAAAACAGAATCTGTTTCCAGCAGAGGAGGAATGTCAGCTGCATGCCTCACTCCATCTGGGGTGGGGTGGGATTCTATATCTTTCTGTTATGACAAGTATAAAGTCTTTCCTTAAAACCAAAAATATGAACCCATGAAGCCATTACACTAGACTTCTTAGAATCCCCTACCCCCACGAATTGTGCCAGATATAGTATAGCTGGTCAATTCAAATTTTAATTTGTTTCTAATTTATCTCACAACCTCAATAAAGCCTCATAGAACAGCCTGATACTGCGTGCAACAAAAAAACCCAAGATAACAGATACTGTAAGGTTACTTTTATCTGAAAATACTGACGTGGCAGAAGAGATTACTTTAAATTTGTCACCTAGAAACCGTAACTCAGTGGGTCACAGGAATTTGTATAAATGAAATTGGATCATGGAGGTGAGAGAGTACTCCTGATGCCACTGGACTGTAATGTACATATCCCTTGGAGTTAATGCATGCATACCACTAGTACATGCATTATGTATCAGTTCAGATGTTATGAAAAGACACTTTGATTTTTTTTAAATATTTTAATTTTATAGGATTGATTTTTCTGATTTCCTTCAACACATGCAGTGTATTATAAAGCTACTTTTATGAATGTTCAGAAACAGTATTTATTTTTTAAATTACAAAATAAGGTAATTTCAGAAGCTAAAGACAGTAATTTTTATAACTCATAGGTTAAAAGCCAAAATGACAAGTAATGACATCATTTACTACAGATCATGCCAGGTTTAAGGACATTAGTAAAATCAATGGGGCAATGGACACAGCAAATCTTGCAACTAACAACTGGAAGACATATTGAGAATTAAGCCCCACCTTTCAGTATGATTGTCAAGACAGCAGCATGTTTTCTCTATTTATCAGCGACTGATATTACCTAAGCAGTAAAACAGAGCAATTTGCTTTTCTGGGATTATTATAAACATATATTAGTTGTGAAGAATAAAATAGAAATCAATGTAATTGTTGACATAACTGCAAAAATATGATTAAAAATGTCCAACTATGAGTAATGATAACAAACCAATACAGAGGCTGAAAGCAGAGGACAGAAATGCCCACTGTACATTCCAGGAGAGGCTTTTGTAAATTTTAGTGTCATAGGAAGATCAATTTGGATTAAGAACAGTAAACAATATGAGAATTGTTGAGTTCCATGAAGGTTCATCTTAATTTTGACTCATTTCACATTCTTATCCCCAGTATACTAGTCCTTTTGCAGAATTTACTCATCCAGCTTGGGGGAGAAAAATCCAACACAAACATGTCCCAAACAGATGGGATTGTAGACAACTTTTGTTTCTTCTTTTTTTTTAAACATAAAGTAGAAACATTAAAACAAACAAGAACTAAAAAAATATCTGTGGGTCACACCTTACTAGGAATCCGAAAATTCTCAACAGGGCTGAGGTCATGAATGTTCTCCTGCGGACTTTTCAGACCCTTTAAAAAAATAAATGTAATAGTTAGTTAACCTGGTCAGTTCGATATATTTTGCAAATTAAACAATGTTAAGATCTTATCTGTAGTTGACAATGTATATATAAGCGTTAACAGACTTGTTACAGGACTAGGCCATGGCCTGCGTCATGTCAAATGCTTCAGTGAGACTATTAAAATGGGTAATGTATTCATGCACACACAAGTATTTGCAGATTGAAGACCAGAGCCTGCACTACATCAGTCAAATTCATGAACTACAAAGAGATTAGCATTTCCTTACAATTAATACTTACTTCCTATTGTACCATCTTGTCAACTCCCACTTCTATTCAGTGTTTAAAAGGCAAATGCAACTCAAAACATAATGTACCCTATTCTGCTAGTTTGATGAGTTAATGGCGTCAAAAAGTAATTCAAATTAAGTGCCACCTACTCTGTAGCATAATTGTCATTTCTGTATAATGGAACACTTAACTGTTTGCCACATAAAACTCTTAACTTTTTCTGCTATATTTTTAGAGGGGAAAAACAGCATATTCCAAATTCTAGCAATTGTGTAATTATTGCTTCTTTCAAAGGATTTTATTCAGGGAAACAGAAGATGTCCTTATGATGCAGAGACATGATATAGGATACAGGATTTATCACCCAGGCAAATAATACATACAAGTTTACTGAATGTTAAGCATGTTATATAATTTAAAAAGAGACAATCTAAAAGGTATATGACAGCACTTATCTGTTCCCAGTGTGTCTTTTGAATCAGGCCTGGTTAGCTTTCTGAAACAAACCTAGCTTTTACTACTATCAAAAGTCCACAGGCAACACGGAGGCAGAAAAGCAAAGGAGTATTCTGTTCTCCTACATATATAAATGCTAACCGTGTATGCACAAGATTGAGAGCAAGGAACTCCCAAATTTTAAACATCGCTCTGGCACCCACTGCGCCTCAGCCAAGAGACATAAGGCCTGAGTTTCAGACATATTTATCTCCCAAAACTTCCATTGTCTAGTACTGGAGATGTGAGCTCTGAGACTCTCTGAACATCAAGAAATTCAGTTTTTCCATCTATTAAAGGGGGACTTTGTGAAGTTCTTTGAGACCCTCATTGAAAAGTATTGTATAAATGCTAGTTAATACTACATCTCCATTTTTCAGCATTAATAGAAATTAAGTACAAGTTTGCCGTGAGAAAAATCTCATTTTAATTTAAAGCAGACAAGTCTAAAACTGATGAAGCCTCTGACAGGAAGTAAATAGATGATTTTTGCTAAGGACATCATTTTTCTGATTACTACATTTTTAAAATGTTTCATCTTCCAGATTGAAAAAAAAAATCACTTTTTAACCAGCATACTTGTCTGACATTATAATGAACTTCAGAAATCCAAACATATCCTCCAACTCAACTGTCATTACCAACCAAAAACATTTATCTCAGTGAGGCCAACACTTATCAGCAAACCTAGATGGTAGCTGAAAAATAAGAAACTCACATATCCATTTTATCACATCGTTATTTTTAGCGATGCTTATAGCTTATGTAGGACACATTAGGAAGAACTTCTTGAATGTTAAATAAACTCCAAAGATCAGAAAGTGATACTGATTACATCAGGATGCCCACCCTAAGGCCTACAAACTGTACACAGCTCACAAGAGCATTTCATAAGGCCTGTGGCCTACTTCAACACAAAATACCAGTGGCCGATTCATTAGCACAGGGGTGGCCAACCCGATAGAGACGAAAAGCCGCAACAGTGGTGGACAAAGTGTGAAGGGGGGGAGGGAGGGGGAGTTGTTGAGCCAACCTGCACCAGGGGAAAATAGGTACCGGTACACCGTTCCGGGCATACCATCCGGGGAAGGGGTGAGAGGTGCAAGCTCTGGGAGGGAATTTGGGTGCAGGAGGAAGTAGAGAAGAGGATGCTGGCTCAGGGAGGGGGCTCAGGCTAATGAGTGTTGGGGTGCTGTGAGGGTGCAGGAGTTTGGGCTGGGGTGCATGAGGGGCTCAGGGCAGGGAGGCTGGGAGTATGATGGGCTCAGGACACAGATTTGCAGTGCATGGATGGTGCAGGAGTGTTGTGGCAGAAGACTGGGGATGTGGGGCTGCAGGAGTATGGGGATGAGAGAGGCTCAGGACAGGGGGTTCCAGTGTATGATAGGATCAGGTTTGAGGTCTGGGGGGGGTGCAAGAGTGTTATGATGCTGCGGCCAGATGGGGGCTTGGCCCCAATTGGGGGCTTGTTGGCCAGGCTTCATTTTTAAATAAAATATTATGTCAAACACAAAATGTTTCAGCATTGTCTTTATTTATGAGAGGGGCGGGGAACCTGTTTTGAGTCAGAGGTCATTGACCCACAGAAAAGTCAGTTGGGGCCACACAAGTGAGATGCAAAAAAAAAAAAAAAAAAAAATGCTCCAAAACCCCCCAAGCCTAACTAATCTGGTCCCAACTGTGCTGGTGGTGGCAGGGGACAGGGTACTGGGGCAGGGTGCTGGTGGGTGCACCCCCAACCCAATCCTACTTTCCTTCCCCAAAGCCAGGCACACACATACACACCCCCAACCCAATCCCCCTCCCCTTCCCCAGACTAAAGCCAGGCATTCCCCCTCGCTCTACCTAATTCTCAGGTCCCGGAGCCGCCGCTGCTGCTACAACCATGCATCTCCCTCCAGGTACATGTGCTAAGCACCCAGCACACCATATGCCCCGCCCCCCCACAATCTAATCCTCCTCCCCCGCCTCCTTCCCCAGAACCAGACACCTCCCCTCCTCCACTAACCTTATGCCCAGGTCCCGGAGCCACCGCTGGCGCCACCACACCCGGAGTCCCTGTCGCTGCCTGCGCTCAGCAGCCGGCTGCTAGCACATGCAGGCTGGGATGCTGTGTACAACCCGGCCTGCATGTGCAGGATATGACGCAGTGCGCTGGGGGCCGTGAGCGGAACAGCACAAGCCATGAGTACGCATGCGGCTCACAGCGGCCCGGCCGTGAGAGCAGCTGACCTGAGCGGTTCCGGGTTCCATCCTGGTCCCGTTAGGAGCCGCAATTTTTTTCTTAGGAGCCGCGGGTTGGCCACCCCGCATTAGCATTTTACTGTCATGTTTACATCATTTTATTTACATTCTTGTGTAAACAGGTTGTTTCCATGTACAGTATTGTCTATTTAAATACATACAAAACAAGCTGAACTCAAAATATAAATCAATACAGATAACTTTACATTTTGTTAAAATACTTAAGACCACACAAGGTTGTGCTTATGTTTATGTGGCCTTCCTATGTAATACGGCTGGGCTGGAACTAGGGATGTTAAGGACTAGTTGACTAGTCGACTATCCAATAAGCAAATGCTTATCGGATAGTTGACTAGTCGACTATCCAATAAGCAAATGCTTATCGGATAGTCAGTCGACTAGTTGATTCCCCCCCACCCCTTGCTACCTCTACCAGATAGAGGCAGCAAAGGGGGGAGGGGGACGTAATTCTTCAAAGTGGCAGTGCCGCACAGCTGAGCCTGGGCTCAGCTGTGCAGTGCTGCCACTTTGAAATGCTGAGGTGGCGTTCAAAGGGGCAGCCCCGCACAGCTGATCCCTGGCTCAGCTGTGCGGCACTGCCCCTTTGAAACACTGCTTTGGCATAGCATTTCTGCGGAACCCGGGATCAGCTGGGGAGTCCTAAACTGACCACGGCTCCGCATGGAATTTCAAATCGGCAGCGCAGCATCGAGCCCGGGGGGGACTCTTAATCCCCCGCTGACCCCGGGCTCCATGCTGCGCTGCTGCTTTGAAATGCACAAGAGGCCCCACTGGGGACTCTTGTACATTTCAAAGCTGGCACATCGCGTGCAGCCCGGAGTCAGCGGGACTTCCCACTGGCCCCAGGCTGCACGCAGAGTTCCGCATTCCTCCTTTGAACTGTACAAGAGCCCCTACTCGGAAAAATGCGGAAGTGCCTATCGACTAGTCGAGTAGTCGATGGAAATTCCATCGACTACTCAACTAGTCAATTAACCGTTACTTAACATCTTTAAGGCACCACCAGATCACATTATTCCTGGCACCAGGACTAAAAATTTCAAAGTTTTTCTAGAACTAAACTCTCACACTGGATGAATAGTAACAGAGATGTAGTCGTGTTAGTCTGGTCTAGCTGAAACAAAAGACAGGACTATGCAGCACTTTAAAGACTAACAAGATGGCTTATTAGGTGATGAGCTTTTGTGGGCCAGACCCACTTCCTCAGATCGAATTGTGGAAGAAAATTGGCATGACCATATATACCAAAGGGATACAATCAAAAAAAGTGAACACATATAAAAAGGACAAATCAAATTTCAGAACAGAGGGGGGTGAGGTAAATGTCTGTGAGCTAATGATATTAGAGGTGATAATTGGGGAAGCTATCTTTGAGGGTCTGTCTTGAAGTAGATGGTTTCTGGGTATTCGTCTGGCTCTTTCAATTTGTCTTTTTATTTCTCCAGGTGGGTAATTGAGGTTTATAAATGCTTGGTAGAGATCCTGAAGTTTCTGGTCTCTGTCAGTGGGATTAGAGCAGATGCGGTTGTATCGAAGGGCTTGGCTATAGATGATGGATCGTATGATGTGTTCTGGATGGGAGCTGGAGGCATGTAGGTAACTGTATGAGTCAGTGGGTTTTCTGTAGAGAGTGGTATCTAATTTACCATTGGTGATTTGTACTGTGGTGTCCAGGAAATGGATCTCTCATGTAGAATGGTCCAGGCTGAGATTGATGGTGTCATTCATGCTTAAATTTGACACTTTACGACTGGGTCTCAACAAAGATGCTAATTACCTTACCCATTACAAAGATAGCTTCTCCAATTATCACCTCTAATATCATTAGCTCACAGACATTAACCTCCCCCCCCCCCATCCCCCTTCTGTTCTGAAATTTAATTTGTCCTTTTTATGTGTGTTCACTTTTTTTGATTGTATCCTTTTGGTATATATGGTCATGCCAATTTTCTTCCACAATTTGATCTGAAGAAGTGACACTGGATGAAGATTCTCTTGCAGTACTTTTGACATCAAACCATTTTCTTCCTGACTCCTTGCTTCCATTTAGTTACTAACAAACTCTGAACCCAGTTTGAAAAATCCACTCACCACGAAAAGGAAAACTTTCCAAGTGAGCGGCATAGAAGGAGCTCAAGCCATTAACTTCTAGAGAATTTAAGCTTTTAGAAGAATTACTAACCTATACAGTTCAGAAGATGATTCATGTTCTGAAGGTTAATGCATTGTGTGCAAACTCAGGAAGACAGCAAGCAGCTTCAGCTTCTCTATGGCCACCCAAATCATCTCCTAAGCAATCGCAGATTGAAATCAACATTTTTTTTTTTTAAATCACCAGTACTGAGTCACTGTGCTACTACTAAAAGTTAGGACGATATCCTACAGCTGGCACAGGATAAGAACAGTCGGTCTCCTCCACCTCATTCACTGCAGTAAGCTGGATTGCAAGTAGGTGAAGGAAAGGAAACTCTCAGCCAGAAAGAGACTTCAAGTGAATCAGGGGCCTACTAACAGTGAGATCTAGTATGGAGCACTCAAGCAGCAATAACGACCCCAGAATAATTAACCAGTTAAGTTACTTGTTTAACCAGTTAACCAGTGTGGTGATGAGGGCTGCTCTGGGCCTGCTATAGCAGCAAAAGCTATTCTAGGCCCGCTGCAGCTTTGCCAGCTGGGCTGCCAGGGTGGAGAGGAGAGGCGGGGAAGGCTCCAGTTAACCAGTCAGCCAGGAAGCATGCCAGTAAGGCATATGCTTACCTGTTAACCAGTTACCCGATTAACCTTTAACATCTCTAGAATCCATACATCCTCCGCATGCCCAAAACTCTAGGTGTGTGAGGGGAGGTGGATTTCTCATCAGAACATTATTTCTAGGCCTTGAAATATGTCCAGATACTTACTGAAAGCTGTCGCAAGTACATATCACAACTTTGAGAAACCTTAACTACAGGCCTGAATAGACTATGGCCCTTCCCTCCTTTAACCTTCTACAATTTGCCAAGTTTTTAAACATTTAGTTAACTTTTTTTTTTTTTTTTCAAATTTGTTAGGCACAGAGATAGTTAAGCACACAGGTAAAAGTGGCCTGATTTCCAGAGATCAATAGAAGGATACCTGACTTAAATATTTATTATAGGGGTGGTGAACCTAAGGCCCGGGGACCAGATCTGGCCCCCAAGGTTCAGGGACCCCTCCCCAGCTTCGGGGAGCCTGAGCTGGCACTCCGGGCACCCCCATTCCCTCACGGGGGTGGATCACACAAAATCTACTAGCCTTGGTCTCCCTAGGCTCTGGTGTGCACGAGGAATGTGGGGAGTGTCTTTCTTCTTCTCAGTTGGGGGCCATGTCAGTGAGGGTTTGTTTTTGTTTCTCACTTTGTGCAGCCCTCGACTGATTTTTCTGTGGGTCAGGGGCCCTTACCCAAAAAAGGTACCTCACCCCTAATTTATTAAAAAATAACAAGCAGACTATAATGTGCATTAAACTGTCTGAACAATAAAGATAAGCAATAGAAAGTAAAGAGGGGTAACAAAGATTCAAGGTACTGGAACAGGTTTTCAAGTGTTTATCAAAAGTTGTTTACATGTGCTGTCGCATATATTATTCCAATGCTACTTCAAAATCCTACCATAACCCCCTTTTTAACACATATTCATTAATGAACAAAACCACATTAGAATAAGAAAAAGTTTTAAGGCAAAACTGCATTAGAACAAGGGAACTCAGTCACCTTGTGATCTGCATTACAAAAAAAAAGAACCAATAATATGACAGATTAAACCATTTAATGAATTTATTTGAGGTTTCAAAATGCTAACACAAGCAACATTTAGGTACATATGCCTACCGAGGCATATTAAACTTTCCCTCTTCCCACGTGCCAGTACAACTCATGGGTTTTTCCTATCTGTCCTGGATTTTCCGGGACAGTCCCAATTTTTAATCTCCTGGTCCCCACGCAGCAGTGATATGTCCCGAAAAGTCCCAAGGCTCCAAACACAGCCAGGAGCAGCTGTGATCTGCTGATTCTGCTCTCCCTCCTTTGGCTGGGGGAATAGGAGCCTGGGACATTTCCTGGTGCTTTTCCCTGCTGTTCGGGAATCCGCCAATAGGAGCAGCGGGAGGCGTTGTCTCTTGGGAGCATGCAAAAGCAAGTAAGTGGATGCAGGGAGAGGGGGATGGCTGAATGGAACTGGCACTTGATTCAGCTAGGCTGCGGGGAGGTGAGGGGAACTGGCGCACGATTCAGCTGGACTGCGAGGGGGGGGCATGTGGGGAATCAGCGTGCAGTTCAGCTTGGCTGCAGGGGAAGGGGGAGGTGCAGGGAACTGGCGCGTGGGTCAGCTGGGTTGCAAGCAGCAGGAGATGCGGGGAACCGGTGCGCAATTTAGCTTGGCTGCAAGGTGGGAGGAGGTGCAGGGAATCAGTGCGCAGCTCAGGGGGGCTGTAAGAGCCAGGAAGCCCAGTGGAAGGGATGGCAGCAGGGGGCCTGAAATGACCTCCCCTGGTCCAGAAAAATCCCTCATCCAGGACCAGTTAGGTCCCGAGAGTGCCGGACCAGGGAAGTCCAACCACTACCCCAAGTCCCCTCCTGGCCAGACACCCTACCCCCGCCCTGCTCCTGCATCCACCGTTGCTCCTGCTCCCTCCCCCTGGCCTGACACCCTACTTCTGGCCTGCTTCTGCACCCTACCTCCCACCCAGACCCCTTCTCCCTTCTGCCCCCCACTTCCATCTCAGATCCTGCACCCCATCCCTATCCCACTCACTGGCAACCCTGTCCCACACACTGAACCTCTCATTTTTGTCCCCACCCCAGAACCTAAGGAAGTCCATAAAATCCACTAGAAAAATAAATATGACTTATGGTGAAGCCTTGAACCTCAGTCCTCCCTGTCCCTTCCCTTCATCGTATGGGGCTGGAGCGCCAGAGGAGTGAGGTATCTCAGTTGAGGGCCACCTCAGTGAGGGTTGGGGGCTTTAGGAAGAGCTGTTTTTCTTTGGGTCTGTAATGCACAGGAGGACTGCTGACCAGCACCCGGTGACCAAGGGGTTAAACTCAGGTAGCTAGCAAAGGTGTTGGCCAGCAGCAGGAGAACCAATAGAGATAAAGTGTTGAGATTTGAATTGGATATAGGTTCCCTGCCTGCTTTCTTTGTGTGGGAGAGATAAACCAGGAGACACACAGAATGATTTAAACCCAGGCAAGACTACCATGCTTCCAAGGAATTTGGGGCATGGGAGTAGACTGAACAAAAAGAAAACTGGAAGTAAAAGGAAAAGTGAATCTAGTCACATTCAGGGTAATTTTTCTTTATTTTGCGGTTTGGTTTGAACTGCTCTATGTGAATCTACGCCTCCTCTCCCAAATGACCACCTCACATTGTACCCAAAGACTTTTCTCTATGTCTTAATTTGTTTTTCCTTAGTTGCTCTGTAACATCTAGCAACCAAGTGCGCTTTATCAAGTTTATCTTTTGTTTTGTGATTAAAAAAATCACTTTTTTAAGGTGATGATTTCATTCTTTTATCCTGGAAGGTCTGTCTGTGTGTATCTGCATGCCTCTGACTGAGGGATCAGCTACCAGAGACTGCAGCTTGTTTTTCTCTTTTCTTTTTTCAAGCTCTTCTGGGGCAAAAGAGCTCGGGGTACTCCTAGGGGTGATTTCAAGTTTTCATCCCCCATTTTAGGGATAAAAAAAGTCACTTGATGGTGGCAGCTTATTCGTTTATTTATTTCTCAGAGCCAGGGAATCTGTGACCCTAGGAAGTTTTGGTAACCAGTGCCAATAGAGGCAAAGGTTTTTTGTTTTGAGCTCTTTGTGGCCCCCCATCTTCTGTACTAGGAGTGCCAGAGTAGGGAACAGCCCTGACAGGGTAAGTGGCTCCCAACCGAAAAAAGACTGCTCACCACTGCCATATATAAAGAAAACATTTAAACCTCTTGTGCTGGACATAAATTAATCATAAAATCATAGAACATGAGAACTGGAAGGAAGCTCGAGAGGTCATCCAGTCCAGTGCCCTGCCCTCACGGCAGGAACAAGCTCCGTCTAGACCATCCCCGATAAAGGTCTGTCTATCCTACTCTTGAATATCTCCAGATATGGAGATTCCACAACCTCTCTAGGCAATTTATTCCAGTATTTAACCACCCTGATAGAAAGTTTTTCCTAATGTCCAACCTAAACCTCCCTTGCTGCAGTTTAAGCCCATTGCTTCTTGTCCGATCATCAGAGGCCAAGGAGAAAAAATTTTCTCCCTCCTCCTTGTAACACTCTTTTGAGTACTTGAAAACTGCTATCACGTCCCCTCTCAGTCTTCTCTTTTCTAAACTAAACAAGCCCAATTCTTTCAGTCTTCTCTCATTGCTCATGTTTTCTAGTCCTTTAATAATTTTTGTTGCTCTTCTCTGGACCTTATCCAATTTCTCTACATTTTTCTTGAAATGTGGTGCCCAAAACTGGTTACAGTACTCCAATTGAGGCCTAATCAGAGCAGAGTAGAGCAGAAGTATGACTTCTCATGTCTTGCTCACAACACTCCTATTAATGCATCCCAGAATCATGTTTGCCTTTTTTGAAACAGTATTATACTGTTGACTCATATTTAGCTTGTGATTCACTATGACCCCTAGATACCTTTCTGCAGTACTCCTTCCTAGTCAGTCACTTCCCATTCTGTATGTGTGAAATTGATTGTTCCTTCCTAAGTGGAGTATTTTGCATTTGTCCTTATTAAACTTCATCCTATTTACCTCAGATCATTTCTCCAGTTTATCCAGATCATTTTGAATTACGACCCTATCCTCCAAAGCACTTGCAACCCCTCCCAGCTTGGCATGATCTGCAAAATTAAATAGTATACTCTCTAGGCCAATATCTAAATCATTGATGAAGATATTGAACAGAACCGGTCTCAACACAGACCACTGCAGAACCCCACTTGTTATGCCTTTCTAGGATGACAGCAAACCATTAATAACCACTCCGAGAACAGTTTCAAGCCAGTTATGCATCCACCTTATAGTAGCCCCATCTAGGTTTTATTTCCCTAGTTCATTGATAAGAATGTCATGCGAGACCATATCAAATGCCTTACTAAAGTCTAGGTATACAATGTCCATCACTTCTCCCTTATCCACAAGACTAGTTATCCTATCAAAGAAAGTTATCAGATTGGTTTGACATGATTTGTTCTTTACAAATCCATGCTGGCTGTTACCCATCACCTTATTTTCTTCCAGATGTTTGCAGATGGATTCCTTAATTACTTGCTCCGTTATCTTTCCTGGCACAGAAGTTAAACTGACTGGTCTGTAGTTTCCTGGGTTGTTCTCATTTCCCTTTTTATAGATGGGCACTATATTTGCCCTTTTTCAGTCTTCTGGAATCTCTCCCGTCTTTTTCAAAGATGATAGCTAAAGGCTAAGATACCTCCTCTATCAGCTCCTTAATAATATTTTACTTTATTTAAAATTAAGTTTGATAAACTAGCATGAGAAAGTTAAAACTCTTAATTTGTTTAATAATTTAAATTCAACCATTCTCCCTAGCTGCAGCACTAGCAAAATGGCTCAGGCATAATTATGTAATTAATGAGTTTTCATTAGCAACTGGTGGTCCACAGAAAGGTTTACATTGAGCCAGGTGTGGTCCATGGGCCAAAATGGTTTAGAACCACTGACAAAGAGGCACCCCTGGCCTCTGTCCCTGAGAGACTACTGTAGGCTCCCTGCTGCTCCACAAGAGCCCACAGAGAGCTCGGGTCTGTTACCATGGCGGTGAAATCACCATGTCACTCCGGTGTGGATGATGGACAGACTCTTTGTAAGTTTTCCTCACCCAAGCAGCTGATGATTTAAACAGCGTGTTAAGATGCCACATGAAAACACTTGGGCTATGTGTACACTGGCGGGTTCTTGCACAAGAACATCTTGCACAAGAACACGTCCACACTGCCATGTGCTTTTGCGCAAGAGCATTCATGGCAGTGTGGACACTCTCTTGCGCAAGAAAGCTCTGATGGCTATTTTAGCCATAGAGCTTTCTTGCGCAAGAAACCCCTGCCACGCGTTCACATTGCCTTCTTGCGCAAGAGCTCCTGCGCAAGAGGGCTTACACCTGTTAGAAAAGAGCGTAGCTCTTGCGCAAAAAGCCCTGTCTTCCAACGCCATACTGTAAATCTTCTTCCGGAAGAGCAGGCGGGCAGCGTGGACGCTCTGCGGATTCTTGCGCAAGAACATCTGTTCTTGCGCAAGAACCCACCAGTGTAGACATAGACTTGGTGCTTCCAGAGAGAGGCAGGATGTACTGTCTCTTTACAGAGAGGGTTGTCATGACTTATGTCTCTGGGTGAACACGCCTTTGTGGGCTCTGTGAAGAGATGAGAAATTTTGACTTCCAGTTTCAAGGGATTTGTTCTTCTGTCTTTGGCTGCACGTTGCCTAGTCCTGAATGCAATTAGCTGTGACAACACATTTCTGAATTATTCTGACACACAAAGTGAAACCTGTGCTAAAGACCCCATGTCCAGTGAGAGAAAGTGATGCTGTCAGAAGAACTCAATTCAAAGTCTCTTCAATTTTCTTCAAATACTGTCTCTACCAGGCAGTGGGGCTTTACTGATTGGTCCCTTATATTTTTGAAGCGTGACAATGTCACCTGGATCTTCTTGGGTAATGTTAACAGACTGCTTTGAGCCCAATCTTAAATTAAAGTTTAAATTGGATCAAGCCCTTTGTAAGCAGATTGGGAAGTGGTCTCATTTGGCAATTATTAATAGGTATTATTTACATAATATAGGCATTGTCATCAACCTATTGACATATACATTTCTCAGTAGCTTTACATATGAAATAGCCCAGCCCCATTTATCTCCATGGGCAATGTACCTTTCAAGCAATGGTGGTGAGAGTTAGTGACATGGTCTTCTCCACCATGTAATTGTCATGGTTAGTTCAGTACTGTCATTCTGGCTTGTGAAAACAGAGGACACATGATAGTTCTGCAGTAACTTCAAAATATGCAGTTGCAGTACATCTCATTAGCGATGTAAATTCCCATTAATCAGTTAACCTGTTACTGTTAGGTCACACTCGGGCTGCCAGAAGCTCCCAGCCCCCTCTGAAGCAGCCCCTGCCGACTTGAGTCCCCAAAGAGAGAGGCTGCTCCAGACACTGGCACAATCCCTGCCTGTGTGGCCCCTGGGTCCCCAGGGCTGCTCTGGATGAGAGCAACCTCTGTCTGCAGCAGGCCCTCTCTGGGGCTGGAGCAGTTCCCTACCCACAGAAGGTGGGGAGCTGTTCCAGCCCCCTCTGATTACCAGTTAATTGGAACCAGTAAGCATCATTTGTTAAGAGAACTAAGGAAGTTGTCCTATGAAATTGTGGGATAGTTCTGGATGATTCCCAGGCCCTGAGTCAAAGGAGGCTGCACATACATTGCAAATAAATAGATCTAGGATCCTGGATCTCATCTTGAACCCAGGTTGGACCCCTAGCACTGCAGTGCCATGGGACCACAGGTGTGAGGCCTGGGTTAATGAAATTGCAGTATAGTTGCATGAGGGAGGGTCCTATGGGGCCCAAACCCATCCCTATTGGTAGAGAATGATGGGAGGAGCTCTAGGATAGGTCACATGACACCCTTTGCTTCCGATCATGTGTTTATCTTGACCCCAAAAATACTACCTAGGGGCAGCACTTCCTGAGGCAGGTGGGCAGGGCTTAAAAGGTCAGTGGGCATGACTAATCGAGTCAAGGGGAGTGGCCAATGTGTCCCAATTTTTTGGTTCAGAAAACATGGTCACCATAGTTTTGCAGCACCCCTCATTCGAACACCTGTGGGACTCTATAATCTCAGAGACTCACGTGTTGCAATCCCCAAGCAAAGCCTGGGACAGCAGCACGCAAGCGCAAGCACACGCACACACACCCCGACCCCGACCGTATAAGAGCCTCGATCCCCTTTTCACCACTCCCCTACTGACCCCTAGGGAGCGACGTCTGACCTCCGCCAGCTCAGCCCCACAACCCCCCCAAGAAGCTGCGCCCCTTCCCCTCATATCCCTGCACAGATACGCGGCCACAGCTGTGTCCCCTGGGATCCGGGTCTCCAGCCCGCGCCCCGTACCTGGCGGGTCATCAGTGACTTGATTTTCTGCATGTCCGCGCCGCTTCGCGCAGCTCAGGCCCGCGGGCCGGCCGCGCTCACAAGCCCCCGTCACCCACAAGCTTCAGCCCGGTCTGACAATGGGAAGCCATATTGCCCATCACGTGACAAGCCATCCTGCTGCCTGATGCATTCTGGGACTTGTAGTCCTTTATCGGCGCCATCACCCCTCCCGATGCTGGGGACGTGCAGCCGCAGGGAACTACAATCCCCATCAACGCGCTCAGACCCGCGCCTCCTCCCCACCCCACCCGGTCGAGGCTGCTGCCTCAGCAGAAGCGGGGAATCATAGAGAGGAAAGGACTCGCTGTGTAGAAAGCCCATTACCGGGCAGACTCCCTGCCCCCTGCCGGCCGAGCTGCCTTCCGCTCCTCCAGCAGCGCTGCGGGCGCGGCCAGTGCAGGCCAACGTGTAACTAGCCCGGCCAGTGGGGGACGATGCTCGTTGCCGGGACAGGGCGGGCCCGTCAGGCGCCATGGAGGGCAGATGCTGGGGGGAGGAAAGAGAAGGGAAGGGAGGGGGCGAAAGGGGACGTGGCCGGGGCGGGGCTCATGGGTGCGGCTCCCGGGTGCCCCAGCCAGGGCAGGACCCCCGGCGCCAGGGGTCAGTCCCCGAGGCACGCAGCTGTGGGGCGGGGCTGTTTGGGCTGCGTGTTGTGGCGGGGCCAGGCTCACGGACGGGGGGGCAAAGGGAGCAGTAGCCCCAGGGCTGGAGATGCAAAGGGACCCGGATGTCCCAGCCCTCGCCCTTTGAATTGCGGCCGAAGCGCTGTTCCGCGCCGCTCTGGGGGCTGGGGCGCGGGCACGGTGCCGGGTGGCGCTGAGGACTGGCTGCCCAAAGCCCCGCCCCCCATCCTACCGAGGCCCCGCCCCTTCTGGGGCTCAGAGTCGGCTCCCCCCTCCCCCCATACCCTTTGACCCGAGGCGCGCAGTGTAGTCCCTGCTGTGGAGGAAAGACGCTCTGTAAATGAGGATGCTGTCCAAAGGCTGCACTGGATCAGTGGAGCAGTACAAGAACTGCACCCTTTGTCTCTGTGCCTTTTTGAGAGGGGGGGGGTACAAAGTAAATCCCATTGGAATTATTTATCCTAAAAGTTGTGCTCTAACTAGGACTAGGACTGTTGCTGTGGTTCCTTCATACTTTTTTGAGGAAAGGAAAGCAAGGGTGAAACATTTTACTCGTGCCTGCACTGAATACTTCCTGGGGCAGAGAGGTTCTATGTTTGTACAACCAGCAATGAAATCGCATGGAAAATGGCACCATATCATACTGTGTGATGTGCATGCAAACTAGCATTGCACCATACATACAATGTGAGACTCAAAGTCCATTCCATCAAAGCAGCACCTGCAGATCTTCCATCAGATTAGGCATGGAGCCCTGAGTTCTTACATGAGATTCTACTATCAGCATCTGAGTTAAATATTTTCATGAATAAATAACTTGATGCTCTTCCTTTATTTGAAAACATGCATCTATAAAATCAGGTGGGTGTTAGAGTGGCTAAAACTGGATATGAGAAACAATGACATGCTTATCCTACTCTGTGTATCTTATTTTTTTGTTGTTGGAAATAAAGGGTTGGGGGGGGGGGTTACATAAGTATAATTTTATTAAAACCTTCAGTTTCACCAAGTGATTTTGTAATCAATTGACTTGCACAGGAATCCACATAAAAAAAGTCACCATACAACTAACCCTAATTTTCAGCTCTTGGCCATCTCTAGAGAGGTCAATTCATCAGCATTAGCAAGGAAAACCAAAAAGCTTCTCTTTTCTAGAATTGGTCTCTTCAAGAAAGGGTACATCTAGACTGAGGGGTTTTTCCAGGATACCTCTGGTATCCCGGAAAAACTCCACTGCATTCAGGGAACGCATTTGCTCTTCCACTTTTTTTGCGGAAGAGCAAATGCGCTCTTTCGGGGAGCCCTGTATACCTTGTTCTACAAGAAATAAGGGCTCTGCCGAAAGAGGAGGCTTTTCCGCCATTTAAGCCTCGTCTAGACGGGGCCAAATGGCAGAAAAGCAATCAGAAAAAGCTATGCAAATTGAGGAGCTCAATTTGCGTAGCTTTTTCCAATAAAAGAGTGTAGTCTAGACCTAGCCTAAGGGTGCAGGCATAATGGCAAGACAGCTCCATTATCCATGCTATAACTAGTCTGGATAAAGAATATCTACTTCCAGGCAATAAATCCAGCACAATTCAATAACACTGAGTTGTCTTTAAACAAAAATAAGGACTTTGATGTGATAATAATTTTGCCAGTTTATTATATATAAACATGCTTGGCCAAAAAGTCAATCCGTATTGGTAAATCTTCTGTCATATATTGTACGTGTTCCCTGACTTCTTAGCTGTTTATTACTGGACTAGTTGCTCAATAAGCCAAATGCTAGCTTTTCTGAATTTTAAATTTTTGTAGAAATTGTTTTTGATCTATTGCAGAGCAAGTTTCCATGCAGGATTAATGTTCAGACTTCAGTTATTGCCATTTGAAGAGATAATTATAATGAGGTGACTATTCCACACAGTAGCAAGAAAATGTTCACTAACTACAAATTCTAAAAATTTTCTGGCTGCTTCAGGTGCTTCTAAGCAGTCATGCTCAGAAATTAGTGCATTGGTGCAGTGCAGTTACTGCTAAATTCAAATCACAGTGTGATGCAATCTTGAACCAAAAGAAAAAGAGACTTGCATTGTCTTAGAGCAACAAAAGAAATGCCGGCTGTGTTTTGAAACAGATATTTTCTATACTCTGGTATGCACTGAAGTTTTATCATTGTCTTATCACACTCTTCACCTTATCACAGTAAAATGGGATATGTACATCTGTGGTGGAGGGTCATCTGTAAAATGTGTGGAAAATAAGGGAAACCATATAATAATATCCCAGGCCAGATTGTAATTGTTTTGGTGACCTACATCCTTTAGTGGAGTAAAAAACAAGGTCCTTACTTATTTGTTGTGGAAATCATCCTCAAACAAATTTTAACAAACGGCAATATGATCTATCTATGAACAATACAATAATTAATACTCACTAAAACTGGGCCACCACACACACATGATTATTACTAAAATAACATTTATCTTTTTGTATTAAGCACAAACACTATCAGGCCATCGGTATGCAATGAAAGCCCACACAGAAAAAATATCTGTATGTTTTTTGTTTACACTTTTTATTTCCATAGGATGCTTGTGCTTGGCCCTAATATGTTAATAACATGAGTATTACATATCCAGCTCACAAGTACAAATACTGCTACATTGCTACATACCATGAATGGAGCCAAATCAGTTTCCCTCAGTAGGGCCAGATATCAATGCCACCTATCATTTCATAGATACTGAAGCTACCCAAACCAACAAATTATTCATCAGTCCAGCCCAGTTCCTACTGCATTTAAATTGCAGAGCCGCAGGGGGGTAGCTCCTGGACCCAGTGCAAGCCAGGACTGAGCCGAGTTGGCTCAGTCCCGGCTCACAGCAAGTGCTGGAACCCCACGCGAATAGAGGCTGCTGAAGAGCAGCCTCTGTTCATGGCCACCCCAGGCCACCATGGACAGGGGCTGATGCTGAAACAGTCTCTGTTCACGGTGGCCGGGGCTGGCTGCTGACAGGGACTGCTGCCGAAGCACCACAGACAGGGTCTGCTTCGCGGCGGCAGCCCCTGTCTGCAGGGAGTCCCAATTCCCCACTGGGATCCCCACGGACAGGAGCTGCTGCTGAAACAGCCTCCCTGACACCCCCGCCCCCCAATGCTGCCTCTGAAGCTATGTCTAAAGTGCAGGCTTCTTTCAGAAGAAGCTTTTCTGGAAGAGATCTGAAAAAAACTTCTTCCGAAATAGAGCGTCCACACTGCTAAAGCGCAAAGAAAAAGCGATCTGCTTTTTCAAAAGATAGTGTCCACACTGAATGGACGCTATTTCACATTTAAGCTGTGATTACTATGGGTGGAATGGCCACCAGGGTACCTGTGCTTTTTCCTCTTTGCTCTTCTTTAGAAAGAACTCCCTCTTCCCCATCCATGCACGCCTTTTTCTGAAAGAGCTCTTTCGGAAATAGGCTTCTTTCTCATAGAAAGAGGTTTACCAATGTCGGAAAAAACCCTCTGTTCTTTCGATTTTTTTTTCAAAAGAATATGATTGCAGTGTGGATGTAAGCGAAGTTTTTTCAGAAGAAAAAACCCTTTTTTCCGAAAAAAAAAAAAAAAACCTCTGTAGTGTAGACATCGCCTGATAGAGGCAGCAGTACAGGGAGGGACAAACGGCACCACAGAGATGGTACTGGGAGGAACCGGCTTTTAAGCTGCCTCCCTGCAGCACCAGCTCCTGTCCCCCCGCCCCTTGCTGCCTCTATATCAGAGGCAGCAATGGCAGGGGGAGGAATGTGAGCAGTCGCCTAGGCTTATTGGGTAGTTGACTAATCGACTACTCTTTTGCGGCACTACTCTGGATACGTAGTAATGTCATTCTGTCTGACCAACACTCCTGTGACCTTTCAACACTTTCTACATGACATGTTTATAGACATCCTGAATCAATATACAATCGTCTAATGTGACAAACTTGTATTTTCAAAGACCCCCAAGCATCATTGCTATCACATCAGTTTCAGCCTGGAAAGACTACAGGAGAACAGCTTATATGTTAAACTGAAGAAATATGCCACAAAATTTTTGGGTTATATCCTTTGCCCGGAGAGTATGAAGTTGGACACCCAGTTTTCCATGGATCCCTCTTGAAGCCTGACATGGAGGATCTCCTTCCCCACCAGTCCCAACCCCATAGGTCCAAAGGCATGAGGAATATGTAGTCCATGACTGTCCTCAATTTTAGAATGCAGAGAGGGAGACTCTACTACCCCATAGATTGGGAGGGCTGTGGTGTTAAAGAGTATATTTGGGAATCTGCTGCCCATGTCCATGCCCAGTACTTAGTAAAAAGGTTTCATCAAGATAATCTGGACTTACCCCTAAAGGAAGGGCACCCCTGAAAGATGGAGGTCATGTAGGAATCTTTGGGACTAGATCCCAGGTCTTCAGAGCCAAGATAGCTGATGGTCCCATATCACCACCAAGAGATCAGGCAGAATCACCTCCAAGAAGCACTGTGAAGATTAGGCATCTGTGAAAGCACCACCCAAGGGAGCAAGAGTGATAGTACCCTGTGGCGCTTTGGTTGGCCCACATTTACTATTTAACCCTGGAGGACGACCCAGGAAGTTGTCTGGACAGCCATGAATAGTTCTGGCTTGCTGTAGCTGTAGACCTGGCTTCTCTCAGAGCTGCCTTGCTCTCTGACCTTCAGTCTCTGAACCCAGCTTGACTCTGACTCTCACTCTTACTTGATGATTTTTGGCCTGGCCCTCAGTACTACTCTGATTCTAGCTCACCCATCACTGCCTCATGTCCTAGGCCAGATTGCCGACATCCTGGACTTTTAGGGTATGTCTAGACTACATGGCTCCGATCAGCTGATCGGGCACAGCGCGGCAGCCATGTTTATTTTAATGAAGCGGGGATTATTTAAATCCCCACTTCTTTGCCTATGCCAGGTAAACTAGTTTACATGGCTCCATCGACGGAGCCATGTAGTCTAGACATACCCTTACAGGCTTGTTCTTTTCCTTTTTTTTTAACAATGTAAAAGTACTGTTCCCACCTTTTCTGAGAAATTATTCTTACAAACAACATATAATCATTTCTGAGCCAGATTCTAAATATTGGTCAAATTAAAAACACCTAGCCTGTTATCACGAGGATCAATTTGAGAATATAAATCACAGCCCCAAATAAAGGCCTGTACTACAGGCATTGTTACATGCTTTGTGAAGGGGCAGCATATGCTCTCTCTCTCTCTCCTGGTCAGTATAGGGTGATGGAGCCATGGCCCATGTGTACCTCCTTCCATCCCCTCTGGGTACACTATGACAGCCTAATCATTATCATGAGGCAGTTCTTGTGCTCCTGGAGCCTGACCCTACAAGGTGCTGAACCACCCCTGAAGGTGAGGAGTGCCAACTTCCATTAACTTCAGGGAGAGTTGAGAGTGTTTATCCCCACGAGTAGCTCAGCACAACTGAGCCCTCTGAACACAAAGACAGGGATTGTTCCTCACCTCAGCTCAGAGGTGTAAGTGAAGTGAAAAAGGACTCCTTGCAACCATTCCCTCCCACACAAGACAGGGAACAATTCAGCCCAGTATTTGGGAGATTTATATGTGGCTATCTAAATGCTAGCTAATGAAAACTTAAATATTTTTATAACCATCTGTATAGGTGCAAATATTTGCTGTTGGAAATTATTGCATATGGAAGGAGGTAGAAGGGGAGTTGCCTGGTTTATGGCTGATTAGACTTATGCAATGAGTGACATGCTTGGATAAAATCCAGATTGTGTATGAGTATTAATTTAAACCACATTAAATTAATAAAGAAAAAAATATTGACTGGCAGCTAACTTTGCAGTCTGAATAAGATTTACATTTTTGGCAGAGGACTCTTTTATTAAAATACACCACGTAGACACCCTACCAAAACTTCACACATCCCTGGCCCAGGGGTAAAGAAAACCTCTCAGGGAATAAGGTCATCCCAAAATAAGCATTATGCTGTAATATTTTAAGGGAAATATAAAAATAACTAGAAACCAACATTTGTGAGGAAGAAGGCATTTTGCAATAGAGCTAACTACAATAGTAACTCCTTTGTGTAAAATTTTCGTTGCTTTTTTGGATAAGATCCATTGTAACATGTTTAATATCTCATATTACCGTGGGCAGTGTAGATCCTACCATTACAAGAGGCTTAATGGGATTGTCTAACATTGTTTCCATTCCTGATTACTAGGTTCTTATCTGAAGTTAACATATGTATGTAGCAGGTCAGTGGTTTTTTGGCTTTGTAACTAACTATATATGGCATAAATACCTATATAAACTTTACTCGCATTAATTTTTACAAAAGCAGAGTGATTCATACGGTATATCCTATTTATCACACTCTATATTTGCTGTGAATATACCAAGGCAGTATTATGATAGATTCACACGCAATGAAGATGTTGCCTACTAAGCTAACAGGTGTTCCCACTCCCTGTGTCCTTTGTATACACATATTCAAATCACACAAGGTAGTAGGCAGGATAGGGTCTGTTAACTCATTGCTGATTTCCCTGGCAAATAAGCCAGCAGCTGCTGGACCAAGCACTAACTTAGCACTGAGAAGAAGATATTTGCATGGGACAGGATGCTTTCATGGAGCCCTTTAGCAACACATTTTGTGACTTGCAGTGCAATATATATTTTCTACTTTTAGGTAAGATACAATATGTATTATGATGATGGTTGATTGTTCACTCTGGATTTATGATGCATTTTGTACTTTAAAAAATTAAGGGAATTTCTATGTTAAATTGTCAGATTTTTTTAAATCAGCCTAGAAGTTTGTAACCCAATAGCAGTTCTTCTTTTAGTCAGAAATGCAGAATGTCTGTAAACTGTCATACACTAATATTGTGCACAATTTGTAAGTAAAACATGGACATTGAATATGTAAGACTTTTAAAAAATTTTATTAAGTACCGTACAGTGTTCTTTGTTTTTAATAACTGCACCACAAAGATGAAAATAATTAACTCTCACCAGGACCAAAATCTTGCAAACCTTTACTAATTTGAGAAGGACTTACCATGAGTAAAGGTTGGCCGGGTCAGGCCCAAGGTTTCACTTGGCAGTTGTTTCTATTATCTGTTCAAAAACAATTTTAGAAAGTGATTTTCTTTTGCTTGACAGTTATGGTATTGATTTTTAATCTCTCCATGTAATACTGGATTGTACATATTTAAAATCAAGACTGCATGCTTTAGACATATTTTGGCATGATATTTTGATAAGGAAGTTACATACAGAAACAAAAAATAATATCAAACCAGTTGTCCTCCCCCGGTAATCTGAGAGAAAAGTTTTATAGAAAATTGTATTTCAAGGAAATATCTTTTACTGGAGGTAGGGGAGCTGCACACTTATGTTTTACAGACTAAAGAATAGGATTTTTTCTTGTTTTTTCTAATATTTGCCGTTTAGTATCCATATGATTTTTTTTTTTTTTGGCATAAAAGGAAAATAAAATATATTTGCTATTAAAGCTGAAGAGGTTTGTAACTAACCACTATCAAAAGCTCTCACTTGGTCACTCAATGATCTGCAGAATGTTTTACTGCTAGTAATACTTTCTGTTCAGTATCTTGAGTGTTACTTTTATAAGCAGACATTTGTCAGTCATGCATTTTGGATAAAATTGAATGGTCAATGTATTTCCATAAGAATCTGCTGTGATTAGATATTAGAAAGAATTCTACTTAATTCTCTCCAACAATCCTACAACATTTGAGAATTAACTTGTTGTATTGAGTATCAGAGGGGTAGCTGTGTTAGTATGAATCTGCATAAACAACGAGAAGTCCTCTGGCACCTTATAGACTAACAGATTTATTGAAGCATAAGCTTTCGTGGGCAAAGACCCACTTCGTCAGTTATGAGCTTATGCTCCAATAAATCTGTTAGTCTGTAAGGTGCCACAGGACTTCTCGTTGTTTTATTGAAACATTTATATGATTTCAACAGAAGGAATATGTAACATTACAAGTGAATTGTATCTTCATGTGACCTACAGGTAAGGGGGATTTGCTTTACATTGCTTTCCTATATCTTTGTGAACTCAATATACTGTAGGTTATTTTGCTAGAGTTCATCTGTGAGCATTTGGAGTGAACGAGAGTTTGTGCTAAGTCTACAGGGTCATACCCACAGAGTTCCCCTCTCCCAGTACCACTGCTCCCCAAAAATAAAGATTACCAGTTTGTTTGGTTATTTTTAAATAACACCCATATTTTAAATGTATGCAAAAAGCTGTATTTCTTATTTGCTACTATATTTGTATTCATTTTTGTTAAACCACTTGATTAAAACCCCATCGAAGATCAAAATTTACTCTTATAGAAGCATTTAAATATAATGCATAGCAATGTACACACTCATCAAGAAGGCATACCATACATTCTCAGATAGAGACCTTTATAAGCATCCTCACATGCTAATTGCTTTTTAACGCTGCAAGGGCAAAATTTTCTTGCCCCAGGGCCATGATCCAAAGCCCACTGAATAGTATGTCAGCCTTTCCAATGACTTTAGTGGGCTTTGATTCAGATACTAATCAAGCCAAACTCCCATGGAAGTTAATAGACATTTTGCTCAGTTAAGGGCAGCAGAATTTGGCCCAATAAATAGACTGTGTAAACAGTGTGCTCTTGTTAGCTCACTCTCTCCAACCCAAATGACAAAGCATTTGGATGTTTTTCTAAAATATGTGTGAGCAGAATTATTTTGGGGAAGTACTATGGCTTGCGCTGTACACCAGGTCGTAGATGGTTTTAATGATCTCTTCTGGCCTTCAAATCTATTAATTTAGGAATGTGTGTGAACTCCCAGCCTTATAAATACTAAGGGTCTGACACTGCACTGCTTTGCACCATATAGATGCATTTACTTCTTTGCAAAATGGGTGTAAAAATGCTCCACTGAGAATTAGTAGCATTTTACTCTCACTTTGCACATGGATAAATGACAGCACAGGATGCAAAGCAGTTGAGAAACAGACCCTTGGATTTTTTAGACTGATCAAGTGATGAATGCTTTAAAATCCAGAGAACAATGAAACATCACTAGGTAGGTTTCAGTTTATGCAGTTAACGCAAAATATGATGTCATGGTTTTTATTTAAACTAATATTGCATACTTTGTTTTCTGTCAACAATGGTTCTGTTGTGCTTGCTAATACTTTGAAGAGTGATATGGAAGCAAAACATACATTGCTTTGAGTTCCAGCTGGAGGTCACTTTGGTAAAACTGAATGTGTTTATAGTCAATACAGAAAAACTGGTTTTAAGAAGTCTGTGTTGCTGGAAAAATGCATGCATTATTTAGCAATCCATACACAGTGATATGTGTAAGTTTGGAATACTCCTGATTATTGCATGAGGTAAAATTACATGGCTTTGTAGAACAAAGAAACTTTTTAAAATATTGCCTTTTATACATGTACATTTTTTATTTATTCCAGGAGTTTCATAAAGGTCTCTTCCACATCATGTGCAGGAGCAAAATTTAAAACTAGTGACTGATTAAACAGACAACCAGATTTTTTAAAATTGCTTAAGTTCAGGCTTCTAAATCCCTTAAATAAATAAGTGGTGCTTAAATAAATTGTCTGAGTTTCAAAAGTGCTTGGTAGCCCCTACTAAATAAATTGGATTGTGGGATACTCAGCATTTTTTCAATCAGTCTTCTTACTGCAGGGTACATCCATACAGCAGCTGAGAGATGTAATCCCCAGCTTGGGTAGACACACACTTGCTACCTTTGCTCTAGTTAACACTTCAAAACAGCAGCATGGCCATGTCAGCACAGATGGTGGCTGAGGCTAGGCACCCATATATATACCTCAAGAAGTCAGGCCAAATTGCATTCAGGTGACTAGCCCAAATCATCACTTGTGCTGCAAGGGCGACACTGTTGTTTTTAGGTGCTAGCTTTTGCAGAGCTAGCCCACATATCTCTGTGTGAGCTGGGAATTACATATCCCAAGCTACTGTGTAGATTTACCCATAGACATCTAAAATTGACATAAAAGTCTGATTTTAAGTTTTCATTTTTAAAAATCTTCAGTATTTAGTAGCACTTTCAGTATGAAAGGATAACCTCAATGTAAAGCGTGACCATAATAAGATTCTCTTGCTTTCATTTAATTTGAATTATAAATGTTTAAGTTAACTCTAATATTTCAGATTCTACTCTGATGAAGTGGTGATCTCTATTTTTCCAGAGCCAAGAGTCACCCAATATTGTTCCCGTAAAACATTAATCTTTGGCAGTATACCCTTGTCTGATAACTTCTCCAGTCCTCACTTCCCCATGGCCATACGGAAGTTTCCACAAACTGATTGCATCTGATCATATCATCAGAGCATACTTTAAGAGAACAGTAAACTTTGCTTTAGCCTGTGAAAGCCCCACCTTAACAAACTATCTCCCTGAAACCTACTGTTTTGAAAGTGAAAACAAATATTGTTTCCATAATCTCACCTCTGATATTCCTCAACAGAGCTGGTCTTAGGGGCGGGCACGCTGGGCGGTCGCCCTAAGCCTCCATTTTCAAGGGGCCGCCAACAGAGTCAGTCTTCAGCCCAACCTCCCGAATCTTCCCCTGACCTTTTTTTTTTTTTTTTTTTTCTCGACAAATTTTTTTCTAAACCATCTGGCAACCCTGCAGGCGAGCAAGGCGGTCACCTGGGGCTGCCAATTGGTTAGGACCGGCCCTGTTCCTCAACTATTGGAATGATGTAAGGAGCCACTTCTCTCCATTAATTAACTGTGGACAAGATAAAGATCAGCTATTATCTCAGTGCCTGCCTCTCTTTGTACTCCAGTATGAACAGGATTTTCAGTCAGAAGTCTCTTCTCTTCCTTTGTTCTACCTAAAAAAGTTGTGGCCCAGTTGAAGGGATAGCTTTTGGAGCAATGTTCCAATTCTTGAGGTAAACATACATCTCCCACCCTGTTGGAGGATGGGGAATATGGGGAATGGAGACTGGGATTGTGGAGGTGAAGAGAATGGGATGGAGACAAGGAGTCAGGATGAGAAAGAGACAAGACAGGACAGAGACAGGTTGAAGGGAAAAGGGCAGAAAGGATCAAGCCTGAGGGCAATGGGTAGAAGTGTCTGTGCCACCTAAAGCACACTCCCCTCCAGAGCCAGGAACTGAACCCAAGATTCCTGAGTCTCACCATCCTTCTGCAGTTAGCCAATGTTCATGAAACCCACTGGCAAAGTGATTCATCACTCTCTTGTGGTGATTCACAGAGAAGATGACAACCTACTACTGCTATCAGTTACTCCTTTAGCTTAAGTGGATGAATAGCTCTATGGTGGATATAAACTTTCCAAGCCTCCTGATCATCACATGGATGCCCCATGGTGTGTTCTTGCTTGGTGAAAGCCACCCAAATACCCTAAGAGAATTTGCTTCATCACAGATGTAAAGCCCCCTCTGACTGCACACCCCTACTTGTTACCTATTACCCCACACTGGAACCTATATGGGTTATCACCAAATAACTGCAGCTCATACTTGATGAGAATCTCATCCTGAAAGAAATCTTTCCTGAACTCTTTTGGTCTTCCAACAACCCTCCAATTTGTCCAACCCCATTTCCAGAAACAAGCTCTCCACAAACCAGGACACACCAACTCAGAGCAGCACCAGCCACTGCCAGAACCACAGATGCAAAACCTGCAGGCATATTTCCACTGCTACAATGATCAATACCTATCACAACATACCTTTCAAGATCCCTGGGTTCTACTCATGCTTATCATAACATATGGTACATTTCACCCAGTGCACTAACTGCCTCAATAGCAACTATGTGGGTGAAACCAGATAATTACTATGCTCTCAAATGAACTCAGACAGGATAAGGATAAAAGACACAAACACCACATCATTGTTCACAAAACAGTCACTCTACCTCTGACCTCTCAGTCCTCATAATCAAATGAAAACTGCACAACACTTTGAAAAGCTGAGGTTGGGAGTTTATATTCATAACTTTGCTAGACACTAAAAATCATGGACTGAATCAAGATTCTGGCTTTATGGTTTATTACAGCAATCTGTAACCCACTAACAGCCTTTCCCAATTATTCCCTCTTCACCACTTCCTTTCCTCCCACTGATGGGAAGAAAGCACTTCACCTTGAATTTGTCCCTTGAAATATGTGCTAACTACTCATGTGAAACAATCTGTTCAAATCTTAGCTGTTACACTTTGAGTTTGGCCAATCCTACTCTACAGACCTATACTGGTATGAAAAAATCAACACCCTTGAGCAATAGTTATATCAAACTTAAATCCTTGTGTACAACTTCTGTTGTTGAGACAGCTACTATCTCTCACAGAGGTGAATTAATTACGTCAGCAGAAGAGTTCTCTCTTATTGGCTTAGGAGCATCTTCGCATAAGTGCTGCTGCTACGTTTTAAGTGTAGACCTGCCCTTAGTTTTGCAGACCTGAAGAAGCGCTCTGCCTAAGCTCCAAAGCTTGTTTCTATCACCAAAAGAAATTGGTCCAATGAATTGGTCCTACCTCACTCACTTTGTCTCAGAAATAGCTGGAGCATCTTCAACACAGGAAATTATTATAAAAACAATTACCTTAGAACTCCATTTTTTTAGTTTTGTCAAACTTTTAAAAATATCCTACCTGGAGATGAGAAGTGACATGTCTAATTTAAAGCACATCAGATTTATTTTATGTAAGAAAGAAAAAGTGGTTTGAAAATCAGGCTTATGAAATCTGATCAAACTCCAACTAAGTCTTTGTATTTGGATCAGTGGGGTTTGGATCAGGACCATCTTGAGAATGCAACACAACAACCATAGCTGCATAAGAGTTTCCATTTAGAACTTCCAGTGTTCCCAGTTTTGTTTTCTTTACATTTTTATGCAGGTATTTGTTCTGCGCTAAGACTGACAGTACCATCACAAACTATACATGGCATTGAAGGACAACCTCTCCATCTTACTGTTGAGTACAATTTCAACACTACAGCTTCTGAAATCCAGATAATATGGCTATTTGAAAAACCTCAGAGTAACCCCAAATATTTACTTGGCTCTGTGAATCAGTCAGTAGTACCAGACCTAGAATATAAGCACAAGTTTACCCTCTTACCACCTAATGCATCTTTGATGATCAATCCATTACATGTTACTGACGAAGGCAATTACATTGTAAAAGTCAATGTCCATGGAAATGGGACAATATCAGCCAATCAAAAAATTCAAGTTACTGTTGATGGTAAGTCAATAAAATGTTGTATTTTAATGCGGCACATAAGACTACAACTTTTGGGAAGTTTCTAATCACCTGGAATCCAGTGACAGTTCTGTGTGATTCAGTCTGATTGTGCATGAATAAAACTACTGACTGAAGATTTGTTATGCTTATTTTCAAAACTGCAATAGTTAATTATTCAACAAAATTTGTTTATTGGTTGGTGCCTTATTAATCCCAGTAGTACTGTATATTAAGCTGGGTTTGTATGCCTCATATAATGACTATGAAATTAAATGGACTATAGTGACCTCAGGAAATAATCTATTTTCATAATGTCCAGATCTGCCAACCTTACTCACCCTGAGGCTGCATTCACTTTTGTGTGACATTTTTTCTGTACCTGGAAACCTGCTTTTAAGGAAACTCTGGAGACAGCTGCCTGCTCAGGATTTCCTGCTGTCTAGATCAGGGGTGGGCAATAATTTTTTGTGAGGGCCCGGGGCCACTCACAAAATTCAGAAATTTTTGAAGTGGCCCCAGGCCACACTGGAAGAGGCAGGGCCTCAAGCAGAAGGGGCAGGGCCAGGATACTTCCCTGCTTCCCCCACCCACAGATCATGATTGGTCTGGGAGTGGGGGAGCACATGAAGTTTTTACCACCCCACCCCAGAGGTTCCCCCTAGGCACCCATGCCCCTGGCGGTGGGAGGAGACTTCCCGTGCTCCCCTTTCTGCCCCCAGGCCAATCAGGGCTTGGGGGCGGGGGAGCATGCAAAGTTTCCTCCTGTCCTGCCAGGAGCGCATGGCACTTTTAAGCACCACGTGCTCCTGGCAGGATGGAGGAAACTTTGTGCACTTTCCCCCGCCCCAGGCCCTAATTGGCCTGCAGAGGCCCTTTTTGCCACCCATGATAGGGGAAGGTGATAGGCAAGTGGCCCAAAGCCCAACAGAGAAGATAATGAGGTTTGGTGGGGCAAGTTTGGCCCTAAGGGAAGGCACATGTATTTGTTTCATTTTCTCTAGATCAATAGGTAGATATTTATATGGAACTGTTCTTCTACATATCTAGCTTCCATTTATGCAGGTGGGAGTTATACATACACAGAGAAAGAAGAGCAGAAAATGGGAAAAATGCATGCAGCATGAGCTTGATTAATTCTTCTATCTAATTAAAATGCAATATTTGTTTCCAGGCATCCTAGCACTATTAAAATCACTGGAAGTATGCCCATTTGCATTAGCTATGTTTATAATTTTTAGCAGCATAAAATTTGAAATTTAAGTACTTTCTTAAAAGGATTACATATGCCGTTTATATCACATGGGCATTAAATGACATATTCTCCTAACAGAAATGGCAAGTCTTGTTTATAACTGTTTATATCTATTTACCTTACAGTTCCTGTCACAAAGCCAGTTGTACAAATTGAACCTTCTTCGGGGGTAGTGGAGTATGTGGGGAACATGACATTAACCTGTGTTGTTGGAAAAGGTACAAGGGTAGGCTACCAGTGGATGAAAAATGGGAAACGTATGCATGCCGGTTCTAGTTACACCTTTTCCTCAAACAATGACACAGTTGTAATTGTCCCCGTCATGAAAGAAGACATTGGGAATTACAGCTGTTTGGCAACCAATCCTGTGAGTGCGATGGAAAGTGAGATCATTACACCAACTATATTTTGTGAGTATATAAAATATTCATGCATACTTTTATATAACAAACTTCCCAGAGAGAGAACCCCTGACAATGAAATGGGCACAAAACAGTTAATTCAAATTTATATTTTGGCTTTCACTCACAGTACAACAGGTGTGCTGGAACAATTTGTACAGTAGGGGTGCTGAGAGCCATTGAACCAAACTGTAAACCTTGTATATAATGGAAACCATTTCAAGCCAGGAGGTGCTGAAGTATCTCTGCACCTCTAGTTCCAGCACCTATCCGGTTCACTGGCCTGTAATAATCGATCTATATCCTCTCCAGGATAATATAACATAGAACTTGCTAAATTTTATGTCGTTTTTAAAGACCAGCTTGAGCTGCAGAATTTAGGTATGTATTTTAGATGCCTCAAAGTATAGAGTTCTTCAAATTGATGGTTTTTGTCCAGCTCATTATAATTAGAGAGACTGGGGACAAAATATAGACCTAGACCCAAGTTCAGATTTCTAGCTCTGGCAAAGTTCAGAGGTGTTTGATTCTTGGGTTTCAGTTCAAGCCCATCTCTAACTAGTTATCATTGCCATGTACTATGTCTTTAGTATTATTGATGTTCATAGTGCTTCACAAGCATGTGTAAAAAACCATCATGAGACTTGATTCAGATTTAACTTACCTTGCTTTCACACTGATGGAACTCCACTTACTTTAAAGGTATAACTCCTGATTAAAACTGGTGTAAATGAAAAAAGTTTCAGGCCCAAAACCTCTCTCCTGAAGGTCTAACAATTTAGTTTCTGATCGTACAAACACACACATTTAACTTTATGCCTGTGTTTAATCCTTTTGATTGAAAGGGAATGTTCATATGCATAAACACTAAGCATGTGCAATTTAGCAGCATCAGGGAATAGATTATACTTGTAATAGCATGCCAAAAAAATTACAACAGATAATGATGGGTAAAGAATAATGCAATCAGGTTATGCAGTTGATTGGATAATGGCAAAACTGTGACTGATAAAGGATTCTGATGTGAAATGTTCTACTAAAACAACCAACAATGTTTAAGCTGGCTCTAAGCAAACCCATAAAAAGAGTAAAACAGTAAGAAGAGCCTTATTGATTTTTCAAGGTATTGGATGCATATTCCAAAACATCATGAGGGACCTGGTAATGCTGAGCAAATATGGACTTTATGGATGAAATGAGTTATGGGAAACATTAGTTTAGCTAAACCCCAACCAAAATATTAGAGCAATTACATTTTGAACCTGACAAAAGGCACTTACTCTTGTCTGAGATGAAGATGAAAGAGCTGCAGGTAGCCGTCCCATTATGCAGGAGTAGAGCTTCCTCACACACCAGAGTACACATGGTGGTAGGCTGTAAAGTCATAAAAATGATCTGATTGTTTAATAATTTCCATGTTGAAGGAAAAAATAGCTTGTCTGTTTTATATCTACCGATGATGGAGCAGATTTTCAAAAGTCTGTTCACACTTTTGCATTTGTGCAACTTTGATTGACATGAATTTTTGGCATCTGAAAAGTGCTCAGATTATGCTTGTACTTCTGAAAGTGTTGGTCATGTTGCTTTTTGGACCTTGATGAGAAATGCAGGGCCTTACACACATTGAACAGAGAGAGAATAAAATATTGGGACAAGGCTGAGAGCCATTATATCCAGGGATGTCTTGACAACCTTCCTAGACCAAAGAAATAACACCAGTTATATATTTTGTTGGTCTAGTCTCTAAGGGTACATCCAGACTGCAGCACTATTTCAGGATACCAGAAGTATCCCAAAATAGCAACGCCTCATCTTTAAACACTCCCGCTATTTCCCGAAATAGTGGGCGCCCTATTCCGGTGTCCCTGTAACCTTCACTCCATGAGAGTTAAGGGATTTGTTGGAATAGTGCCTTATTTTGAAATTTGGCGCTGTCTACATAGTGCCAAATTTCAAAATAGGCTCTTTCGACCTAGACTCAGAATAAGCTATGCAATTTGCGTAACACAAATTGCATAGCTTATTCCGACAGAAGGGTGCTGTCTAGACTAGGGATGTTATAGTGTAGTCCATTAACCAATTAACTAATAAGCAAAACCTTATACGTTAATGCTGTAGACTATATGCTTTCCCCCCACCCCAACCAGTAAATTTTTTAGCAGGCTGGCTAGCAGCCAGGCTCAGTTCTGGCTCACGCTGGGTCCTGGACCCACCCCCGCTGTGGCTCTGCCTTTAAAGTGCATTAGGAGCTGGGTGGCCAGGCAGCCCAGCTCAGTTCCAGTTCACGCCAAGTCTGGGAGTTCAGCCCTCCCCCCAGACAGGGGCTGCTGCCACCCCACGCTGCTGCCTCTTTATCAGAGGCAGCAGCACAGGGCGACAAGCAGCCAGTCTGCAAGAGAAGCTGGTTTTTAAACTGGCTCCCCCTCACGGACTAGCTCCCACCTGGCACCCCGCGCTGCTGCCAGCCCCACTCCCGGGGACTACAGAATAGTCAACTAACCGATAAGAATTCACGAGGTTACTCGACTATTCAATTAATCAATATTTAACATCCCTAGTTTAGACGTGCCCTAAGGTACTACAGGACTACTTGCTGTTTTTAAAGTTACAAAATAACACGGCTACCCCTCTGAGACCAATTCAATGAGTCATGAGTTTGAGATTATATATCTATCATTATCGCTACTGTTCTGATTTATCTGTCACTCTCCACACATTCTATTAGACAACATTGGCAGTGGCAATTTCCACATAGTAGCCTCCAAAGAGTATATTTACACTGGTAATTACAATGAAAAGGGACAGAGACATACACCTATGCTGTGGCCTATATTTATAGGTCCTGTACTACAACCACCAATACATAAATTATTCTAGGGATATGAAATATCATCCATATAGCATTTTCTTATATGCCGAGCTTTATTTCAGAATCAGGTGGCATGTTGGTGCTCTTGATAGTGTGAGAGCTGGTTAAAAAATGAAAACTGACTTTCATGAAAAAAAAATGAAATTCCAAAATGACTTTATGTCATAACATTTGAAAGAGACATATTTTATTGGATGATTTTTTTGGGGGGGGGGGGAGGGTAAAAATTGTTTTTCTGTTTTGATTTTTTTTTTTTACAAAAACATTACTGAGCATGTTATGAAAAATTTTCATTTACTAAAAGCTTGGTTTTATTTTTGTTCTGCTAATGTAAGATTTTGCAGATTTCTAAATCTTGAACCAATGGCTAAGCAAGACCAATATTCTTGTAGTAGTTCCCTAATTAGCAGTCAATTTCAGTAAGTTATGTTTTCAAGTCAGGTAATTCAGACTGACCTCTCTCTGCTAGTAATTCACCAACTTTTTGTGTTCAGGCTAACAGTTGTCAATAACAATCCAGTACGGGCCTCAGGCTCTATATGCACCATATGCCATTGCTGCAGGGGAGTTACTATATGTGATAAAAAAAAAGGTCACCCACAGTAAATACCTGCCATCTGCTCAGAAACTAGATGGATAACAGTCTCATGGTGATAGCAGCAATTGCAAGTGTTCCCACACAGTAGTAAATTGTTACTAAGAACAGGTGATTTATTATTTTACAAGTCATTTAGTAAACAGGCTTCACTGAAACATGAGACCCATTTCTGCTGAGAACGAAACTGGGAAAGAGAAGTGGAGACTGTAGGATCCCAGGAAGGAATTAGGACCTAGAGAAAAATTGCTTGTGACAATCTCCAAATGAGCAAGGGTAGGCCTTTAAATGGAAGCCTATGTCTTCTTTTGCTACCTATTTTTGGGCACTGCTGTATATGTGCCAAGGAGGAGGAGAAGGGATGAAGACAACCAGGCAGTGGGATTATCTAGATGATCATATGAGTTCCCACCCAGAACACTGATCTATAGAACACTCCAACAAGATTTAATAGTATGCTTTTACGAGATTTATTTTTGCCTTCACACCTATTTCCCAGACGGCATATAGTATACTGTAGCATGTCACAGTACTTTTGTCATGCTTTGTTATTCAGAACCGTAATGACCTTGTCAATATGGGTTATTTATGTAGCACTATAACGGTACACTGTGTCATGGTTCAGGGTATTAACTCAGAGACCAATTTTGATTCCACTATAGACATAGCAAATCCTCCATTATCTTCAGCAGGAGCAGAAGACGATCCATACTGAATATTCAAGTATTCTGTATGCTTTGAGCAGAGGGTTGGACTAGATGGCCCCCTGAGGTCTCTTGCAACCCTAATATTCTGTGGTTAGGTTTACTCACAGCTGACACAGATAGTTCATATTCTCATTGAAACTGAGTTTGGGAGAAATTAAAGCCCAAGGCAGTGCGATAATGGGTTGGGTGAGAACTACTGAATGGTTTCAAAAAGCCAAAAAAGCAGGTTCATTCTTAAAATTAGTAGGGTGGTTTTTTTGTTTTTGTTTTGTTTTGTTGCATTTTTTTTTAAAAGTTGTCTTTGAGCCTGACCCAATAACAAAAAAGTCTTTATGGCCTCCTCCCTGAAAAGGTGCCTATGCTGGGTTCCTATAAAACTCCCCTGGCCCAGGGGAAAGCTTATTAGGAATGGAAACCCAGGAACTAATAGGTGAATACAGCAAAAGCTGGGGAGGGAGGTGCAAGAAAAGTTGACATTTGCTTTAAGGATAATTTAGGAAAAACAGTTGTCTAAAGTTATGTAAGACATACCATGCTAAGCCTTACTAAAAGGAGGATGGTTCCATAAGCAAATATTGCGTGGTAAGTACCATAATACATGTTTACATAGGTATATTTCAGTGCTGTTTACTGATCTCTATGTGTAAACAGAGATGGTATGCCAGTAACCTCATCATTTAAGTATAAAGGGTTCAATTCAACCCTTATACAGACAGCCAGAAAAAGGCCTAGTGCTTCATTACACTACCTTACGTATGCTGCTTTAATCCCACTAAAGTTTTTTGAAGGCTTTAAACAGTGCTTAGGCCTTGTGCTGGGTCTCTGGGTGAATTTCACACACACGCAAATCATTATTAAGTGGGTCTATTCTGTGATAAGATTGGCACAAATCTATCTAAATAAGGACAGATTAAATGAAATGGAAGCCTTTTAATCAGAATAACTGAAACTAATAGCAGCCATTTGAAAGGTTAATTCTATACTTATCCTTGGAATTTTAAGAGTTATTCTTTGATTTTAATTTTCTCCATTATGATAATGTTTGTTGTTCATATTAATGCAGATGGACCTTACGGACTAACAGTTAATTCAGATAAAGGACTGAAAGTAGGAGAGGTGTTTACAGTTGATATAGGAGAAGCTATCCTATTTGATTGCTCAGCGGACTCAAATCCTCCCAATACTTACTCCTGGATCCGAAGGGCTGACAATACTACACATGTTATCAAATATGGACCCCACCTGGAAGTTGTATCTGAAAAAGTGGCCGAGACAACAATAGATTATATGTGCTGTGCTTACAACAACGTGACTGGAAAGCAGGACGAAACTCATTTCACAGTGATCATTACATCTGTAGGTAAGAACACAAAATGTGTAATATAGCGAATGCTGATCCAGTCTAAATTATAAACACCGTGCCAGCCAAAGGGCAACCAAGCAACCGGAGTGCTAGCCAGGAGAAGAACATATGAACATAAGAACATAAGTACAGCCATACTGGGTCAGACCAAAGGTCCATCTAGCCCAGTATCCTGTCTGCTGACAGTGGCCAATACCAGATGCCCCAGAGGGAGGGATCACAACAGGTAATCCTCACGTGATCCCTTCCCTGTCACCCACCTCCAGAGAAACAGAGGCTAGGGCCACCATTCCTACCCACCCTAGCTAGTAGCCATTGATGGACCTAACCTCCATGAATCTATCTAGCTCTTTTTTGAACCCTGTTAATGTTCTAGACTTCACCGCATCCTCTGGCAAGGAGTTCCACGGGTTGACTGTGAGCTGAGTGAAGAAAAACTTCCTTTTGTTTGTTTTAAACTCTGCTGCCTATTAAGAACTAGTACATTGTCTTGATATTTTGAATTTCCCTATTCTTAGCAGAGGGTAGAGACCAGGGTGAGATCTTGGCAATAGTAAAGTCAAAGGGAGTTTTGCCATTCACTTCAATAAGACCAGGATTTCACCACAGTTGTGTCTTGTAATGGACTTGGCTCTGTGAGTAGAAATGACAGTTCTCATTGCTATAGTAGTGTGTTCAATTTGAGAAAAGAAGCTATATTGGGAGAAACTGGCACAAAAATACAGTGAGCTAGGCTGCTAGCTTTGCACTGTCATGTAAGGCACCAGGATTCGGTTCCAAAGCCCACTTTCCCACTCACTTTCTTAGCAGGGGCTGTGAGCTCTGCCGGTAGTATAACCAGCAGGTGGTATGGAAAAGATGTTGCTGTTAGTCACTCAACAATGGCTGGAATGGCCAATTACAGACCAACAAACAGGAGCATCAAAATGGCCTGTGGGACAGAGATCTTAGTTAGTGTGTGATGATAATACAAGCTATCTTTGCAGCAACCCAAAGACATTGGTGAATCAAAGTGAATGTTTCATTGCAAGATACACATGGAAGTTTATTCTTCTTTCATGTAGTCTTATGGCCAGAACTTTAACAAGGTTCAAAAAATAACTAGTTAAATTCATGGAGGTTAGGTCCATCAATACTTACTAGCCAGAATGGGAAGGAATGGTGTCCCTTGCCTCTGTTTGTCAGGGGCTGGAAATGGATGACAGGAGAGGGATCACTTACCTGTTTCTGTTCACTCCCTCCGGGGCATCTGACCTAGATGGACATTTGGCCTGACCCAGTATGGCCATTCTTATGTTCTTATGTAGATTTATTGCTAAGAACTGATGCATGGAGTTTCTGCTTTACTTTCAGTATGTGATAGATCTAGGTCCTGTACATTATTATGTCAAATTAAATAACTGCAAAGAAATTTTTCAGAGAATCCCAAAGAAAAGCCATTGTAAATGGTACAATTCTGCTCAAGTATGAAAACTCCTTATTTACTACCTGTTCGTTACTAATCAGAAAACATTTTCTGGGTTTTTAATAATTTAATTACTAAGGAACAATAGATTTTTTTCAGAAAATGTGGCCATATTATTAATGTACAGGAAGGTGTCAGACTGTTGCCTTTTAGAAAGTTTTACAAACATGTTTTGCTGGTACTAGACAAAGAGCTTAGACATTTATTATTAAGATAAACAAGGACAGCAGGTGTCTATTGTTCAGATGGATTTAATGTAATTGCAAATGAAAGCTCCATGGTTTCAAACACCCTAGCAGAAAACAGGATACAATTTTTCAGAGGAAATAATGCAGTTTAAAATAAAATAATGTGGTAACTAGAAGGGGGAAATGCAAACAGAGCTGTCATGTTCCATTAGGAATACAAATGGCATTTTTCCTGAAAGTGAAAGTAGACCAGGACTCCTCTAGTATCTGTGTTTATAAATAAACACACACACAATTATGAGCAATAGTTTTGAGATCTGTTTTTGAAACCTGATAGAAAGCAAAGTCCACATGGCACATATATTCTATATTTGGTTGTACTTAAAAATGCAGATCTTCTTTGCAAAATTACTTCATAAGATTTTAAGTTTGGAGATCATCAGTTTTTTCCATTTTATGCCATTCTTCCTATTTCTGAGGATTTATTTCAGTAATACAAACCACTGGATTCCAGACTGCACTCCTTAATTCAGGTAAAATTCCCCTTAACTTCAATGAAAGTTCTGCCTGTGTGTTGCCTCAAATAAATGTACTTCCAGTGAATTTCTCCATGGGGATCAAACTCTAAAATCTTTAATGGTAACTTTACCTGATTAGTGATTACGTTCCAAGGAAGATATTCTGTGTTTTTGCTTCCCCAGTATCTAAGGCTATGTCTACACTACCAGGTTATCTTGAAATAAGTTATTTTGAAATAATAACTCCTGAAATAACTATTCCTCTTCACAAGCTGGAGTTATTATTTCAAAATAAGAGGCCTGGTAGTGTGGATTCTCACCTTGTTATTTCAAAATAACACTGTAGGCATGCCCTAAGATAAAGAGCCTTACACAACACTTAAATCCCAGTTAAGGCATATGCACCAATTTCTCTGCACCTATGGCTGAAATTCATGCATATGGTTTTGTACACATATGTCCAACTTAGGCCAAGAGAACTAAAAAGAGAACGGCTGTAAACAGTTCATCCAGTCAGCTAAGATGTTCTGTTTTTACTGGAGAGTTAGATTTAAAAATAAAGGCATGTATCTCATTACGGACATGAGCACTACTTGCAGATTGACCTTCTAGGATCGAACCTGGATGGAATAATATTTACTTTATGTTAGCAGCACACACGTTTTCTATGCAGATTTTGGGTGAATTTTATTTGGCTTCTAAGGGTGAATTTTGTAAGGCTGAATTTTATTTGACTATAAAAATGTAGTTACTCTTTTAAAGTGTTCATTTAAAGACTCATCTGTGTTCTGGGTGAAGGAGAGGTTAGATTGGGAAAGAGAGGATTGATGGAGTGGAACTTTTTTTGGGTGGAAGGTTTGTTCGAAGGGTGTCTTGTTTCTTTTTCCCTACATACAGCAGGGATCATGTAGATAAACAAGATAGTTTGGGCAACCATAAATCTAATAGTTCCCAACTTTCAAGTTCTTAACTTTGAAACTTGAATTTGGTTCTTCTAAAAATTGGGGTGGGGGGGAGAGGGGAGAGAGATTGAAAAAAAGCTTGCTTTAGTGTGACTCAGCAACAGATATGAGCAAAAGAAACAAAGATCAACACTACTAATGTTAGGAAGTCATATAATTAAGCAGTTTCTGTGAGAATCTGATCAACAAACCTATCAGTGATCTATAAATCCCATAAATGAAGTATTGGGAAGTAAAGTGACAAGCTATAGCTACATTTTAGTTACAGATTTGGGAATTAAACATATCTATCTTCACGTCCAGCCCAATGATCAATCATCTGTGCCTTCAGCATGTATTCTAAAAAATTCCTACATCTGCATTAGCAGAAAGGAAATTTCAGCCCTGATATATATACAAGAATCTGAAAGCTAGAATTGATTATAGTATGGATTGTGGCTACATTATTCAACACATTTAGCCTATATTTCTGTTCTTGAATAGTCTGAAGACCCTTCCTAAAATTACACACATGTTTATGATTCACATGGACCACAGAATATTTCATAGAATTGTTTCCTTGTTTCATTTGCCAACTATTGACTTCAACCATTTGCTATGTTTTATTTGTAATATGTGATTAATCATTTAAATCACATGATATTGTTTCTGATTGCAGGCCAAGAACTTTTTTTAACACCAAAGAATAGCAAATATTGTGTCTGATTTGTTATAATTTATAAAACTGGAGTTTTGTGAACATTTCCACTAATAAAGCATCAGTCAACAACACACTTTTGGATAGATAACCCAGTGTTTAGTGTATATCACATCTTTTTCACACAGGGTATGAGTGTATCATAGCAGCCAGCTAGGAAACTTAGTCCTTTATCTCAAGCTGTAGCAACATATACCCTCAGCTCTGGAGATCTTGGTTCAGTCCCTACTCCCTAATGATGATGACTGATATGCTGTATTACTGTGATCATATGTAAGTTAGCCTCACAAAAACATCTATTAAACTCTTTTTTAATATTTGGTATGTCTATTGGGAGCAATATTACACTTGTTTATAATCCACATTGGTTTCACTTCTCATAGAGTCATTCTTGATTTGACTGGCACCCTTCAGTCTGGAAACAGTCTACTATATTACTGTCATTATAATTCTTGACCCTATTAGCAATGCGAAAATGGAACCAATGCACTTTACAAGCTATAGCATATGGTTATAATGTTACTGTGTAATCAAACACATTTGCTGCTGTGTGATGCCATGGATACCCCCTATCTCTTTTATATTTGCACTTGGTGTGATAGTTCATTTTATTTATTTAACTAGGGACAGACTCTTTGAGAGACAAATAACATTTGCACTGGTACCTGGCAAGTTAGCCTTTCATGCATGAACTGTAAAATATACACAGCACAAGTACAGCTGGTGCGTTAAAATTCTTTTTTAGAGCTCTGCTCCAACCAAGAGACCTAATGAGCTATGGGGAGGGGAAGAACAAGGATGATCTAAAAACTGGATACAGATTTTATTTACATGTGGTTCGCTGCAAACAGGAGCTTGAGCTGGCTTCCTCAAAGTTTAATCCAAGATGAAGAGTGGCCTATGTCAGCTAACTCAGGTTTATGAGTCTCAGGCGACAGGGCTGTTTAATTGCCGTGTAGATGCTTGGAGTCAGGATGAAACCTGGACTCTAGGACTCTACCCTGAGCCAGAACGTTTACACCTGAATTAAATAAAATTATTGCCCAACTCCCACAAACTGAAGTGGATTGACACAAACCAGTCAGGGTGTTTAACTGATGTGAAAACATACCCATAACACGCAAATTCATTGAAACCCAGTCATGGAAATCAAGGCAAGGAAATTAAGATATAACTCCCATCTAGGCATTGCCGTATATGTGCCACTCTATATAGGCAGGATGCGGCTCCTGCATCTAGGCCCAACATGGTGCTGAGATAGCTTTAACACAGCACTTGCTGACAGTCAGAATGTTATACTAATACAGTAGTGTTGACTCTTTAACTAGAGTACAAAATGAAATGTTTCCATTGTAAAAACAATCATATCACATGTCCGGTAAGAACAGTGCTACATAAGAAAGTATCCCATGAATAATTTTGAAATAATAACTCCTGAAATAACTATTTCGAAATAAGTGTATTCCTCTTCACAAGCCCTGAAGGCAGGATTGCAGCGCTGAAGGTCTGGAGAGCAAAAAGACTGCTCCTTTCTTTTTCTCCATGGGGGAAATCCGTGTCCCAAAGTGGCTGAGGAAGAGGCAGGGCTAGCGCACTGGGTGGTAGAACTGCTCAGCAGCCTGCAAGCTGGTAAATAGCTCCCCCATCATACGGTTAGTAGCACATGTGCTGCCTCTCTATGCCTTCACTGAGTCAAATTGCCCCCTAGTGATCCCCATCAGATTATTCACTCTGCACTACATCTTCCCAAGGCTCAATCAAGCCCTCATTGAGGTAGTGTCTATGTTTTCTACTAGCAAATTAAAGACAGTATAAAACAAATAGAAGGTTGTCGTATATTGACACTCACAAGACCAGAGTCCTAAAGTGAACAAATTATCCACAAAAAATTCCCTGATGGTTTTGGTTTCAGTGCTGTGACTGAAATGAGGAAGTCCATAGTTCTCTGGTTGGAGTCTGAATGGCAAAAATCAACTCCAAGTGTTTCTGAGCAACATTTCATGCTATGCATAAACATAAAATATCTGCAAAACAAAATGGAAGACACAGTCTATAGCAAGAGCTAATGAAAGTGGTCACCCTCCCTCCAGCTACATCAGTGAATGAAACTGCATGGAGAAACATCATTTTAGCCTCTTGAAATTCGATCAGATAAATACAATAAATCTTTACCCTCAGCTTTACTCCACTTTCTTCTTTAATAATAAAAACAGATGTTCAGTCTCTTGACATGAAATGACTATAAATAACTTCATCCCTATTTCATAGTGTGTCTGAAACACTTGAACAAATGATTCTTCGAACTGTAGATTATAAAGTGCATTTTCAAACTCCCTGTTACATATATACTGCAGACTAAGGCAAGCTTCTGCCCAGGGCACTGCTGGGTGTTGTACCAATAATATTGTGGCTCAAACTCTTGGGATACATATCACCGGAGTCAGCCAGAATTCCTTCTGAGCTTCCCTGGGAGCACACAGCAGAGTGGTAGCTCCGGTACCATTTAAGAGGCTGCAGTGGGCTCACAGTTCCGTGCCCATCTAGTCCGTTAGCAAGAGCATAGGAGTATGGGACAACTAGTACCAAATGGGATGCTGCTAAGGTTCAGGGAGTATGCTCCCTGATGAGATCTTTGTAAGGCCTCTTACCTAGACAGGGCATTAGCCAGAATCTGGCTCTGCATTTCAGAGTTGTGCTTCCTGCTTCAGGAAGTGATTCTATAATAACTATTGAATAAGTAGACAATAAAAGACAAATCTTAGAAAAAGAGAAACCATGCAGAATGGGAATGACAAGATCTCAATGGGGATGAGATTTCCCACAGGGGGGAATGTTTTGGCAGCTGTCAAATTTTGGTCTTGACTTGCAGACACAATGGTGTAATAGTATGTTTTTGTCTAGTATAGTAATATTTTTGTATACTGTTATGAAGACAGTGATAAAACACAAACAGCTCTATGTTAATTTGAATTAAAGTATCTATTTCGAAAGTGGTACTAACTCAGGGAGGGAAAGAGAATTTGGCTGTCTTCCATATGGAGTTGCTGTATCTCTGAGCTTTGTACATGGTGCTTAGATACTATGGTGATGGGTACATAACAAGGTATATATTATAATAACATCAGTAACAATTTACATAAGAAGAAGGGTTTTGCAAAGGATTTTAATTCACAGGATTTGAACTAAGAAAATCTAGTTTCTAGTCCCAACTTCACTATTGATTTCCTGCGTAACCTTAATCAAATAATCTACTCCCTGTGGGTGTGTCGACACAGCAAGTTATTTCAGAATAATGGCTGTGATTCCGAAATAACAATGCGAGCATCTACACAGCAATTCTGTTATTTTGAAATAATTTCGAAATAACGAACGGCTTATTCCAACTTCTATAAACCTCATTGTATGACGAATAACACCTATTCCGAAATAGCAATTTGGAAATAAGGCGTGTGTAGACGCTCCACTTCTGCTATTTTGAAATAGCCCCTCACCAGGGCCATTCTAAGTTATTCCTCCTGGGGCTCTAAATGGAGATAGCACATCTACATTAGGGAAGCCTGCCTCAGACTAATTTTGAGGCTTCCCTGCAGTGTAGACGTGTTATTTTGAAATAAGCTATTTTGGAATAATTATTCTGGAATAGCTTATTCCGAAATAACTGTGCAGTGTAGACATAGCCTATGAGGCTCCATCTCCTTATGCATAGGATAGGACTATTTACATATTTCCTTGTGGAGCTGTGAGGTTAAATTCAAAAATACTTTAGAGACACTTTTTTTATTTTGCATTTGGTGCTACCATAATGCTCATACCACGTAGTTCCTGGTACCATACAGGTTTCTGAAGTGCACGTTATTAACATACAAAGTTGCCATTTCAAGTATGTCTTTGAAAACGTTGTATTACCTAATTTATAATACTCTCTAGGAATGATCTCTGTGCAAGGTTTGCTGGCCACAAACTGTGTTTGGATACACTTCTTCTATGTGAAAATGCAGGAACATGTTATATACAGTGAAGGACTAGCTATGAATCTGTTCTTCTTTGACACAGGACTGGAGAAACTTGCTCAGAAAGGAAAATCTTTGTCGTCTCTAGCAGTAATAACAGGAATTTCATTATTTTTGATCGTATCTTTGTCCCTTGTATTCTTATGGAAAAGATATCAGCCACATAAAGGTAGGTGAAACTTAAACACACCTCAGATGTACTTTCTGGACTTTATTACAAAAAGGTTGATTTTTCCTTTATCTTTTCTTTTCAGTTATACATCGGAAGCTGCAGAGCAGGTAGTAAAATAAATAATTTTGTATGGCTTTGTGTCTTTCCCAAAAAGAGGGGACTTTTTTGGTTTCAGGTTTCTTTTCTTAGCCCATGAGATCAAACTGAAAGTCATGTTTATGTTTTCTAGGCCTGGAGCAGATTACAGAAAAGCACAGACATTCTCAGGTAAAGCTAAAGAATGAAATGGAAGCATACGGTCAAATTCCTGTCCCAGCACCTGAGGAACAGAGCTGGGCCTCTTCATGGAGCCATGGGGAATGTATTAGATCATTTCAGTGCTCAGATACTTGAGACATGAAATAAATACTGAGCTAGATTAGCTAAAGTAGATTGAATCTTCTTTCCACATACCAGGGAGCAGCAATAGAGATGCTTAACTAGCTCAGTGGGAATGCTCTAGCCTAGGGAACTTGTCTCTTAGCATAGGGAGAATATGAAAAGTGGGGTAGTGAAGGGGTATGGCCAAAGCTGCACTGCTCTCCAGTTATCTTCAACAGTGTAATAGCCCATTATATGCAGCTAAGCATGACTTTAAACATTAGTGTCGCTGCTTTAAGATCTGAAAAGTGAGTCAGCTCTACCAGGGGGTGGAACAGTAGAACAAAGCAGCACTTTCAAAGTCTCTGAATCCACAGAAATTCAAACATAGGCCAAATGAGTTTGTCCATCTCTTATTAAGTGTTCTTGTTTGCATTTATGTTACCTATTAATACCATGTTTTTATTTTAGGGCATGAAAGTGCTCTGGATGACTTTGGAATCTATGAATTTGTTGCTTTTCCAGATCCTACTGGTATTCCTACAGTATGTGTTTTAACAATAAATCAGTAGCCAACCAATTAAGGCTCTATTTTATTTACTACAATGTTTGTAGTATTTACATGAGAATCTCTATGTGGCTTGCTGAAAGGGCCACAAGAGATGCCTCTATGTAGATATTTCAATGTCTTATTCAGCAGCACTTTTACTCACTCTGCTTATTTATGTGTTAAGCAACAGGGACATGCCAGGTTCACAAAGATGCACCTACGTTAGTTCTGTTAAGCAATCCTACATTTAGGCTACATCTGTCCTACAGCAGCACTGATGAAGATTCACCACTATGGCACTTGTGGTGGAGGTGCTCTAAGCCAGTGGGAGAGAGTTCTCCTGTCAGCTTAATATAGCTGGCACCTTTATGGAGGCACTTAGGTCAATGAAATGTATATTGCTCAGGGGTGTGGATGGTTCACACCCCTGAATGACCTGTAGCATAGATAAGGAAAACAGGTGTTTTTAACATTAGCTAACACTAGCATTACAGAAGGAAGAAGAGCATCTCTGAGTGCTCGAGAAGGGGGGGTAGAATAGCTCAGTGGTTTGAGCATTGGCAAGGTTGTGAGTTTAATCCTTGATGGGGCCACTTAGTGATCTGGGGCAAATCTGTCAGGGATGGTACTTGATCCTGCTGTGAGGGCAGGGGACTGGACTCCATAACCTTTCAAGGTCCCTTCCAGTTCTATGAGATAAGTATATCTCCATATTAAGTAAGATGTCGGGAGTCAGCAGTTTAGAGCCCAGTTCTGCAAGGTTCTTAAAACACAAACAGACTCACTGATTTTACTAGGATTAGTCTCATCTCATAGTCGGGCACATTTCAATTAGCCAATTAAACAGGATTTTACATCCCTATCTGGTTAAACATAGGCTGTGTCTAGATTGGCAAGATTTTGCGCAAATACTTTTAACGGAAAAGTTTTTCCATTAAAAGTATTTGCGCAAGAGAGCATCTATACTGGCATGTGCCTTTGCGCAAAGATTTGCTTTTGCGCAAAAGCATCCGTGCCCAGTATAGACGTCTTGCAAGAAGAAAGCTCCGATGGCCATTTTAGCCATCGGGCTTTCTTGCGCCAGAAATTAAGGTGGCTGTCTACACTGGCCCTCTTGTGCAAGAATACTTGCGCAAGAGGGCTTATCCCTGAGCAGGAGCATCAAAGTATTTGCACAAGAACCACTGATTTTGTACATTACAAAGTCAGTGTTCTTGCGCAAATACTAGCGGCCAGTGTAGACAGACGGCAAGATTTTGCGCAAAAGCAACTGCTTTTGCGCAAAATCATGCCAGTCTAGATGCAGCCATATTGTTTAACCAGATAACCAATTAAAGAGGGAGTGGGGGGGCAGAGGCACTTGAGGCTGAGCTAGAGTGCCCCCTCCCTCGCCACAGGTGGGAAACTGCTCCAGCCCCTGCCGGTTATCCTTAACTGGTAAGCCTCACCCATTAAGGATGAGGCTTACCAGTTGATCGGTTAAATCTTCACAAGCCTTCCAGAGTCAGGGCCTCAGAGAGTAAAGAAAGAGAGACTGTAAACCAGAGAATTAGAGGCACTGGGATGGGTTCTAGAACTGTAGCAACTCCACTGCAGGCACTCTGCATTTATACCAGTGTGGTTGAGATCAGTATTTAATCTCATTTCCTATGCTAGCTCACTGCAGCTCTCCTTGGACTTAGGTAGACTGCACATTTCTGTGCCTTTTTTAGTGTTGGAAGTGTGATGGTAGTGTGTATTCTGAATTATTTCTCTAACTACTTCTGTCATTTGTCCACAGCTTTTATTCACTGGCTTATTTCTCCTTGTATTATTTGTAGCTCAGTAATGCAAAGCACATTTTACCCTAAATGCAGTAGGTGCAGCTTAATGTTTCTGGGTTTCTAGCTGTGTTTAAGTCTGTGGAAGCCATATCATAAGTATGATAAAATTCCCTTCCTCAAAATCAAAACTAATGAAATTGAGCAATATGAACATAATCAGAGAAGAGCATCTGTCCTAAAAGGGGGAGAGGAGGGAAGAGAGTCTTGTTATTCTATGTTTTGTTCCTGCTCCAGCTTTCCCATCTGTATTCATAGCAAAAATATTGTCTGTTACTTTTAGGTTCCAAGTCATTCTGTTTCTAGCTCTGACTTTGTCCAAGGGCAGGATTTACACAGTACAGTTTATGAAGTTATTCAGCATATTCCAGAACAACAGGAAGATCAAGAGTAAGTCCTATATGCGCTAATAGGGTAACCAGGGGCGGATATAGGGCAGGGCGAGCGGAGCGGTAGCCCCGGGCCCTGCGCTTCAAAAAGCCCCGCGCATGCGCCATGGCACCACCACGCATGCGCGTGGCGCCACCACGCATGCGCCGTGGCAATGGGGGGCCCCGCAAAATTGTGCTGCCCTGGGCCCCGCAAAATGGTCATCTGCCCCTGAGGGTAACCCAAAGGCTTAAAGACAAATCCAGAAGTGATGGGCAAGGTTGCATAAATTACATGTTGGTAAATCAGTGTGGGTCTAAGGGAGTGCAAGAGAATGTAGTGGTATAGCAACCCTATAAAATTAAGATAACCTAAGCCATGTTGGCATACAGCCACTACAGTAATTAAATTGCTTTTGCATGTCCACACTATGCTCCTTGTGTCAATGCTGTGTGTCCTTACCAGGAGCACATGCACCAATCTACCTGTCAGTGGGGAGCATTGTGGGATGGCTTCTGAAAGGCGGCAGCAGCAGCAGCAGCGGATGTAAGCAATGCAATGGCTACACTGACACTCGGTTGACCTAACTATGTCAACCTAAGTGCTGCTCCTCTCACAGAGGTAGGGTTGCCAGGTGTCCGATATTCACCCAGACACTCCGGTATTTTCGCCTCCTGTCCGGTAAAAAATTCAGAGAATACCAGACACCTAAAATGTCCAGTATTTTCTGATTTTTTTCCCCGGCCAGGAGGCGAAAATGCTGGGCACCTGGCAACCCTACAAACACTCAGCGCCTGGCCTCCCCCCATTCCTCCTGGCTCCCAACACCCCCAGCCTCCCAACTCCAGCCCCCATGTTTACCTGGTTCCGCAAGGCTGCTGGCACAAAATGGCTGCCGACCAAGGGAAAGCAGCCTGGGTCTTAGTGCTCAACCACTCCCCTGTTCCTATCCCTGCACTCAGTCTTAAAGGGGACATGCTGTTTTAATGCTGTTTGTTTTATTTTATTTTATTTTTTGCTTAATAAGTCTTGGAGTCTTTTTTTTTATCTTCCCTCTCCCCCCCCTTTTTTTTTTCCTTCAACAGAATTTTTTCCCGGTGTTTTTTTTGGGGGGGGGAGTGTTCAGTATTTTTGTTTCAACCATCCGGCAACCCTACACAGAGGTGAAGTTATAAAGTTGGTTTGGCGAGTTATATCCGTGAGATTTATTTTAGAAGGTTCTCACAGAGTTAGATTGATGTAAGCTGCCTTGTATCGACCAATCTTGGTAGCAAAGACCAGAGATAAGCAGTGTGATACACACCCTAAGAGATGTGGGGGGGGGAGAAGGTGTAAGTTACATTGACTCAGACGCTCACTAGGCTCTCTGCACTTTCCTTCGGAGACTCTTTTCTGAATTTTCCCCTGACTCTCACTACACTTGCTTATCTGTGGAAAACTGGGGCTAAGATGTTCAAAAACAGGAATTTAAATGAATGCTCCTAAATCTAATAGTGAAGCATGTGCATGAATGGCACATTTTTACACGTGATGAGCAACCACTGAGATCAAATCACTCTCTGTTTAATCCTTGTCTTCTCTTTCAGGCCTGTCAACAAGTGTACTTGTTGACAGTACACTTGGGTGTACAATGTAGGTTGGGTTTTGCAATGTAGAAACTGGTCAGCTAAGAACCCCGCTAACTATCCACTGGTCATTGCACAGTCACCAGGCAAAAGTGTTCCATATTCTATTAGCCAAAGCCATGCAGTACACTAGAGTGGGACTCTCTAACTTAAGTTTTATTGAGTTGAATGCTAGGCAGGTGACACCACCTTTTTGTTTACAAAGCCATTGTCAAGGCTGTCTTGTTTTCTGTCAAAGCAGCTACTCCCCATAAAGCTTTCTGAAATATTACAGTACAAAAAAACTTGTGTGCTGCCATAAATCACTTTATGTGAATATCTATATTCTTTCTCATTAGGCATATATTTGCTCTGCACAGTATATTAAGAACACATAATAACTTCTTGGGTAACAACAGGAATTACAGCCCCATTAGGTTACGTTTCTGTGTTACTATTGTGTTTTCTGTTGTTATGATTGAAAGGAAGAAAAGAAGCAAATATTTGTAAATCTATTAATTAATTGATTGTGATCTCAGTGTTTGTGGCTATAGTGGCATAGAATACTTGTAAGATTAAAGGTTCACATTTTCAAAACTGTGCACCTCTTTTACGCACTCAAACATGGAGCAATGTGTGCAAATATTTGAAAAAGGGAAACTAATAGTGAAATAACATTTACTTATGTTTGCCTAGAGCCATTCATTTCACATCTTAGGTATCCATTTTTGAAAATATAACTTAAATATGTAAAATACCAAATTAATTTTGTGCATGTCCAGGATGATCAGTGATTGTATCTTTGTCTTGTTATTCTTCCTCTCACTGGTCCCCCCTCCCAACACACTCACACATGCACTCTTTCATGCTCCCTCTGAAAAAGGGAGAGTGTATTCTTGTTACAAGATGACATGTCTTGAACTTCATGGAAGTCTGTATTTGGATCCAAGCTCCACATCTAAAACTCTTCTTTTAGTTAGGAGGACAAATATGGACAATCATATTTTGATTTGCTCTATCTTATCGCTACAAGATTTAGAAAACAAACTTCTCAAATAAAACATCAGCACAGAAGGAAAATTTCCATTTTGCAAGGCATGAATTAATATGCCTAGTGGAACTCATGTCCAGACAGGTTAGTCATGTTAGAAATAATACTGATTCAACCTTTCAAATTCCTAACCTGCAGCCAAATGATCCTTAAAGCCATGCATAATTCAGGAAAGTTAGTGCCATGTTTGTCCTTACAACCAAATGCTTCAGTGCTCAGTATAAGCAAGAGCCTGAAACATCAGAACACAAAAGGGCTTTGGGAAAGTAATTTCAGATTCCTGCAGCTCAAATGAGCAGTATAAGCAGTGATTGCCAAAACTGAGTTCCACTCTACTGATGATCAGTCATATGCAGTCAGTTGTGTTTCCATGGAGTGACAGATGGAATGACACTGAACTGGTGTGGAGTGGGGAACACACTACACCAACTACTCAGTGCAGAAATATCCAATTTCAATATAATAGCCAAAGAGGTTAAATTAAAGCAGGGGTGGGGAACTAAGGATGTTAAGTACCGTGTAATTGACTAATCGAATAGTTGATGCATTTTTGCATTGATTATTCAATTAGTCAATAGGGCAGCGCTGCCCCTTTGAAATGCCGCAATGGTGTTTCAAAGGGATAATGCCACACAGAGCCCAGAGTCAGCTGGGAAGTCCCCAGCTGATCCCAGGCTCAACGCAGCACTGCCCCTTTGAAATGCCTCCTGCGGCATTCAAAGCGGCAGCACTGCAGGGAGCAACTGACCCCAGGCTCTGTGTGGCGCTGCCACTTTGAAGTACTCCCTCTCCTCCCCTGCCTTGTTGCCTCTATCTGATAGATCCTGTCAACTATCCAATTAGTATTTGTCGACTAATCCTTAACATCCCTATGGGGAACCTCAGGCCCGGGGGCAGGATGCAGCCCTCACTTGCCTGGATCCAGCCCCCAAGACTCAGGGCCCACCCCCCAGCATTGGGGAGCACACGCTGGTGCTCCAGCCCCCCTGCTACTCCTCTGGAGGCTGGAGCACACAAAATCTACTAAGCTGGGCCCCCTAGGCTCTGGTGTGTGAGGGGAATGTGGGGAGTGTCTTTCTTCTTCTCAGTCGGGGGCCATAGTGGGTTGTTTGTTTTTTTTTTACCGCTCACTTATGTGCTGCCTCCAACTGATTTTTTCTGTGTGTCAGTGGCCCCCATCCCAAAAAAGGTTTCCCACTCCTGAATTAAAGGAACCCAAAGAGGCTCTTAAGTAACAAAGATGTTTTACTCAGGCTACATCTTCATGACAGTGCTTACAGTAGTAGCACAACAGCACTGATGCAGGTGTACTGCTGTAGGTTCCCAATAGAGGGCATTATGGTTTGATAGTATGTGTACGTATAGGATAATGTCTAAGAACTCAGTGTACATCTATACTTGGAGCTGGGCGTGTGATTTGCAGCTCGAGGAGACATACCCATGCTAGCTCTCATTAAGCCAGTGCATTAAACATAGAATGTAGCCATGGGAGGGTGAGCAGCAGATGGCCCCACCACTCAAGTATGTATTGAGGATCTCAGATGTACATGCAGGTTAACAACCTTCTTCTGCAGCTCTTGCTGCCATGGCTACATACTGTTCCTAGTGCATGACACCTAGAGCAAGTGTGTTTCATCAAGCAGGAATCACGCCCCCAGCTCCAAGCGTAAACATACCCTACAAGGCGTTAACTTGTAGAAACTGCTTGATGATAGATGACAGTATAGCTGGAGAAAGGTATACGGCCTGCATGTTGCACTCTCTTGGGGCTCTCTCTTTTCATGCTTGAACACTGACCACCTTGTCTTGACCTTCACTCTGATAGTAATGGTCCTCATTTGCTTCACCTTACAACATTTCCCTTTCATGTCTTCAAGCAAAAGCAAAGCCAGGTGTGAAGAATGATGGAGACTCCAACAATCTGGGTCAATCAAGTTGAAACAATCTTTAAGTTAAAAATAGTCAAGAAAATTCCAGCTAAAAGTATCCATTTCTTCAAGGTACAAGGCATTGCATATCACATACTTTGCAGAACCCCCAAAAGAAGCAAAGTAAAAACATAAGACCCATACCCCTTGGGTAAACAACCACAGAACACAACTGGACAGCAGTGATGTGTGGGGAGCCTGAGGGAGTCAATAAAAAGCGTGGTCTAATAAAACACAACCTGTCATCCAAACTTCTTCTGCAACCTTCAGTATTGCTTAAATTGAACTTGAATATCTATGACCAACTGTCACATCATTCTGCTGCATGGAAAACTGGGAAATTGACAATCACAGGCTAAAGTTTGCAAAGCCTTCAACTGGTGAAAGTTCACAGCTCATATCTCATCTAAGAGGAGACAGCTGTTAAAACTTTGATGCAATCTTCATCTGAAAAGAAGAAAAAACACAAATTTATTCCAACTCTGTTTCTCAAATACCCTCACATACATCAGGCATTATTTTTCCACAAATTTCTGCTGCACTGACTGCCAAAGAGCAATGGAGATCTGTATGTTTCCCAATCATTTTGACACTAGGCTTGTGAGAGCTTGCACTGACTCAGCATGTCCCTGCTATTCATCAACAGTTGGCAGAGTACATTATTACTGATAATGAATGAACATGCTGAAACATTTGCAGTGTCTAAAAGAGAGACATCACCATTCACTACCATGATTATGTGTTATATTAACTGGAGTGGCATAATTTCCCCATAGCGCAGGCCTGTCTCACCATGGCACATACATTTTTGAAATGAGACCTCTGATTCAAGGTTGGTTGACTGTTCTGTTACTCATGTTCATTGCCTCAGTCAGTCCCTCTCTCTGTGAAAGCAAAATGAAAATCGCCAACCTTGTAATTTACACCATGCCACAGTGAGAACTGCATATTGGGTATACAAGGTTAGAAAATTACCTTGAAAAATAGTAACTGTGCGGGAGTTCCTGTGAAAATGATCATGCACTGAGGACCCAGTAAAAATGTCGCTAGAAGTTCTCCCTTTTCAAAAGTATTTTTTCTGTCTGTAGCCTTCTTTCCTTGAGCTGATGGCCAGTGCACCTTGTTGTGATGCTAGTAACCCCCAGGTGCTCAGGGTATCTGTGGCTTATAGGTGATAGATGACATGTATGTAGCATATAAACTGCACATTTGTATGTCTGGAAGAACTTTTTTGACTCTTTCAATGAAGGGATAGTTTAAGATAGCACCAAAACTATTCTTTCATTACTAAGAAGCCTGGCTGCATTAGTGTTACACTTTTTAGCACACAATAATGTCTGATAGCAATACCATCAGAACTTTACTCTTCTAAATTAATACCGTAGGTTACTCACACCCACACGAAAGGTATGAGCAATGCCAGTTCCTGAACTTGTGAGAACAGTATATCAGTGTCAACTGATTACTATCATCTGCTACTGCAATACCATTCTGGAAAGTACTACACTATTTTCGTTTGAACCACCGCTATTTTGATTCCTCATAGAAAATCTACAGCATAGTGCACTGTGTGTTAGTCCAATAGTAGTAGTAGTAGTAGTAATGAGAATCATATTGCTAACCCCCAGCTCATCACGTTGAAAATTTACATTTGTCAGTTACATAAAAGTTAAAGATCCATTTAATTTCTGTTTTGAGTGTGTTTACTATAGTGTTTTTAAAACAAAAGAAATGCCACATTACAAACAGTAACTATCAATGTCCTGTTCTTTTCTAGAGGTACATGAAGATGCAAGCACAGCAAATCAAGATATCCTAATACATATGTTAACTGCTGTATGTTTACTGGAAATGGAAAGCAAATGGCAACAGCTTTCAAAACGGCAAAGGACTAAGCTACCATCTCTGAAATAATACTTTCTTAAACTAGTAATTCCTCTTTGTTGCTCCCAATACTGGATTTGCTTGTTGATTTTATTTAACTTATTGTTTCTTGAAACATGTGGGATTTTTAATTGTTGACAGTTTTTTTGCATTCTGAACTGCAAAAAGAAACCAGAGCCAAAAGAAAATACAGATAATAAATACCGTATCATTAAATCTGGCACAACTGCCTAGGAGTCAGACAAGGAGACTTTCCATGCTAGTTATACTGTAACATGGATAAGAAATTGCATTAAACTTTCCATTGGCATGGACTTTTAAAAGAGAAGATGTTGCACATTGGCTAAAATAAGCAATGCAATGTTGTTAGATTGAAAAATAAGTCCTGTTTTTTTTAAAAAACTTCTAAGTTTTTCTTGTAACTTTAACTTACCAATTCACAAAAACTAATTTGTCATTTAGTTAAAAATGTGCACATGTATATTATTCAGAATGTTTTGTTTTGATTGTGTTTCCTTTGCATGCAAGCTGTTTCCCCATTTTTATCCTTTAAGGCCCAGATCCACAAAAAGCTTTTAGGCTTTGTGATTCTAAGTGTTGCAACACCTAATGTTTAGGGGCCTAGAGAATTACAGGGACAACACTGCAATCCAAAAAGCTTGAGGTAAACACCTAGGCTCCCTCTACATGGAATGGGGAGAACTTTGAATACCTTAAAGTATGATCCACAAAACTCAGGACACTGGGCAGCTCTCTGCTAAGGCTAGCTAATGAGAGATGGTGATGAGAGGCCTGTGTGCTAAGCCCCACCCCTCTCAAAGAGATAGGAACCTAGATAGAAAGTGTGGGCTTCAGGAGGCACTGTCTCTGCTATCAGAACCTGGGGTAGCTGTGTTAGTCTGTATCTGCAAAAACAATGAGGAGTCCTGTATGTAGCTTAAATTCTAGCTGTTGCCTCTTAATCCACTTTTCTCAAATGTAGAACAGGGGCAAATTCCCATATGAGCAGAAAGCCTCAGGGCTAGGCAGTGGGTAGTTTCTCAGGGGAGGGCCAGGGAAAGATGAATCCAGATAGCAATGGATGCTCATCTCTCTGCTCAGCCCCACAACATCCTGCCCCACAAGGTGTAGCAGACTGGCACTGGCTCCACTGCCAAGAAACTCTCCATGGCCACAAGCTCAGAGATATTATTTAACCCTTAGGAAAGCCAGCAAGTCAGTGGCAGATCTTCAAATAAGAATCCAGGTCACCTAATTCCAACCCCCCTGCCTTAGCCATGCTGTCTCAGTTCAGTTAAAAGTCATAGATTAATTTAATATAATTGACAACTTCTGAAGTCAATTTAAAGCCTAGTACCCAAGTGTTAGCTATAACCGTTCCCAAAGTGTTTGCTTTCTTGATTTTCTCTTTCCATATAAAATTAACCCCCTATAAACTTATGACATCTATTAATGTCTTTAAGTGAATAAGTCTACGTTAGATAAATTTTAGGCCTTTGTAATATACCTATATAAAATTTTAATAAAATAATTTCATATATACTATGCATTCTGTAATGGCTCTGTGTGTGTACGCCCATGTGTGTGATTGCTCAACCCTTTCAAAGAAAATCAGCAGCAGATCAGTTTTGTGGAAACACTAGCTACTGGTAAGAATATGTGTAGGACACTTGGGCTATGTCTACACTGGCATGATTTTCCGGAAATGCTTTTAATGGAAAAGTTTTCCGTTAAAAGCATTTTCGGAAAAGAGCGTCTAGATCGCCATTTTCGCGATCGGGGCTTTGCGGAAAACAAATCTCAGCTGTCTACACTGGCCCTTTTGCGAAAGTTTTGCGCAAAAGGGACTTTACTGAGCAGCAGCATAGTATTTCCATAAAAGCACTGATTTCTTACAGTAGGAAGTCAGTGCTGCGGAAATTCAAACCAGTGTAGACAGCTGGCAAGTTTTTCCGCAAAAGCGGCTGATTTTGCGGAAAAACTTGCCAGTCTAGACACAGCCTTGAAGTATAAGCACTGATGTATATAATTTGCTCCAATTTGGAGAGCCATGCGTCTTGGGAGAGCAGACCTGAGCATTTTTTTATTTCATATGAGCATCTTCTCTTCCTTTAGCAGTAAGAACAAAATGAAATCATGCTGAAAATAAAGGGAATAATACATTCATCCTTGTTCCCTCCTTGCTTCTCACAGACACTGCTGTGCCACTGTGTCTTTAATTGAAAAAAGAAGACTGTTGTCTACCATTTTTTGATTCTACCAATAGTGGCTGGTCTGTAAAATACAAAAACTCAGACTCAACTCTCTGGAAACCAAGTTGCACACATGATACCTCGGAACTCTACCAGCATTATGAGAGCAGAGGTCTGGCTGGAAAACCCAGCCATGAGAGGAGGATGGGGACACAAGACAACCATATCAAGAGGCACCGTGTTAGCCTTTACAAAACAACATGTTCGTTTGATCAAAAGTGAAAATTTTTCACGGAAAAAAAAGTTTTTCATTCAATTGAAAACCCAATTTTCTTTAAAAAGCCAGTTGAGACAGAAAAATGTTTGCCAGCTCTATTTTAAAAAGGGGCAATATCATTCATGAGAGGACAAGACTGCAGACTTTATTATCAGTTATTCATTCAAGGCTAGGTTTTCAAGAGAGCTCAGCTCATTGATTGCTCAGCACTTAGGAAAATCAGGTCTTTGTCTTGGTGTTTAAATAGGAGCTGAATTCTTCTAAAAATTTGCCCCATTTGCATGTGCTGAACTGTTTCAAAACCCTGGCCCTTAATATCTGTATGTGTTTATGTCACTTGATAATGTAGTTTGAACCATAATTGGAAAAAAGATGGGGAAAAATTGGCATGACTTACTGTGGAGCAAATTCTGAGTAAACAGACAGAAGGAAGTTCTGCAGGAATCTAGGGTGGGGACTCCATCTGCTCCACCACCATCCTACTGCCATCACCACTAGCTAGGCAACAGAGTAGCTCTGGTGGCCACTATACAGCTACTACTACAACCTAGGAGCATCATTACCATCTTCAGCAGCTGCACCTTCCATTTTGGGACATGGCCCAGCAATCCCAATCGTACTGGATGTATGACTGGCCCTCCTCACCAACCAAATTACTCCTCCATGGAGCCCCCTGGAGCACAGATCTAGTGAGCACAAGCATTGCATGCTCTCTTGCAAAGGTGCATCCTATTCTACTGCCTCTCTCCTGCACAGAGCAACCACACTCATTTTGCTACTTAGCCAGATCTGTCAGCTAGCTGTAGGAAGAAAGGATTTGCTTCTGTCTTTAACATGTGCATTATATTTTCCAATAATTAAAAATCTAGATGTAATTCAAGAGAAAGTATGTTACATTTCCAAAAAAGGAGTAACATTCTGACTCCTGAATAATGAAAGTGTAACACACACAAACACATCCACACTCATACACACACACACACACACACACACACACACATTGCTAAAGTACAATTGATGTAATCCATGTTATGGTCAACAGTAGCCCAACAATTAGAAATAGTCTGGATGAATAGTTGTGCATAGAGATCACTCTCCATTAAGCAGTGTATGGTATACACATAAATATGTTAACTGTTTGCCATTACTCCTATATTACTCTCTGAAGTGCCTATGCCTCAGTCGTTTTCCAGCTCCTGTTACATAAGACAGGCAGAAGACTTTTTTCAGAAGAGACCTGCCCAACTTCTATGCCATTTTCCACTACAAGTTCTCTGTCATAAGCCTATGCACACTACCATCCATAATCTGGCACATGTGAACTTTCATGTAATATATTACATAGAATACCATTCCTCATTTATTAGCAAAATGTACACATAGTAAACAATGCAAAAATTAAACAAAATAGAAAACATTTAATTCTCCTTTAGGAAAAGAAAAAAAAAGGCTCTCAAGAATTCGACACTGCCCTGCAGAATAAAACATCCAGCAAAAAGACAGATGACACCACCTATGCAAAAAAAAGTGTGTGTGTTTTCATAGGTTTAGAAAGCAAATACTCTATATACAATCCACCTTCTGCTTATATTATATTGTTCTGATATCTTGTCTTTTGCTGTATCTGTTAATTCCTGGTTATTAAAAAACATACACACCAATTTAAAATCCCATTCAAACTCTGTATATTCTTTGCCCTCCTGTGATAATTTAAGCAAAGATTCAGTTACTTTTGCTGCAAAAATCAGATATATGTGTGAAACCAGCTCTGGCACACTGTGGAATTATAAAGACTTGTTAATGGATGAGAAGAAAATGCTCTTGTCATTAGGGATGTGAACAACTAGTCAACACACAAGTCGACTAGTCGCATCCCTCCCACCTCCCAGCTGCCTCTATCTGATAGAGGCAGCAAGGTGGGGGAAACAGGTGAGGGTACTTGAAAGTGCCAGGGCTGCGTGGAGCCCAGAGTCAGCTGGGGACTCTCCCGCTCACCCCGGGCTCCATGCAGCGCTGCCGCTTTGAAATGCCACAGGGAGCACAGGGCCAGCAGTGGACTGCTTGAGTCCCCTGCTGGCCCCATGCTCCCTGCAGCACTTTCACCTTTGAAGTGTAGCAACAGCCCTGTTGCTACACTTCAAAGGCAGAGGCACCCTTATTGACTAATCAAAATGTACTTCCCTACTTGTCATATAAAGAAAGTTCTGAAACTTCCTGCAGTCGCTGTTGTCATCTGTTACAGATAGCCCTGAATGTGTGTGTGTTGCTTTTAGGGCCTAGTAGAGTAAGTCTTTCCACTGACTTCAGTGGGCTTTGGATCAGACTCTTTGGTTGTGAGAGGAGAGATCAGAGAAAGAATTACCTGATGCACAGCTTTGATATGTGAAGAAGACCAAATTAGAAAGTGTACTTCTCTCAAAGAGATGGATATAGAGATGTCAATCAGTGCTTGCTACTGTGAACAATTGTGTTTTCTGTAGTGAAATAAATAAGCGTATCCTTACATTCAGATAGAGAGATTAAGCCACCATCTACTCCAACTGAATGCAGAAGATAGTAATGGTCATCACTGATGAGAGCAACCCAGAAACAAATAGTTTCTATAGCAATAAGGGGCATTATGTCTTTTCTTAGAGGAGTTATTGCATACCATTGTGAGGGATGAAGAGCAGTATTAGGGGATGTTTCACTCAGGCCTTGAGCTCATCATGAGAACATTCCCACCCCTTTAGAACTCCTGGGAATGACCCATTAACAGCACCCCTGGACACCCACACTGCTGTTTCTGTAATCAGAGTCAGATTCAAGATTTTTTCACTCTCCCCTTATTGTCGGTCGCAACCACCCACTTTTCTATGGCATTAAGAGGAAGAATATTTTACTGATTTGTCCCATAAAAATTAATTAACCTTTTGTACTGGGTGACAGTCCCACTAGAGACAATCCATTTAAATAGTTCAAGTCCATATTTGTCTGGCTAGGATGGGACTTGATCAGAAATGCCATTGCAAGTCAAGCTTCTAGTGGAAGGCCCTGCAAATTTAGAAGGTGCCTTGCTCACCCACACTCTGTTGTGTTCACAAGCAAAATGTCCACCAGAGCAGGGTGACCATCTGTGGTAGAATGATTTCAAAGATTAGTCGGCAGCACAGTGTGTGTTAGCACAATTCAGGAGTTGTACCATTTAATATTTAGCACAATTTTTTTAGTTGTACCATTTAATATTTGCCATTAGGTGGTGCTCCTGCAGTTCATATAAAAACCTAGAGAGAATGAAATTTGCTGCCACAAAATGATTTTAAGGATACTTTTAAAAAATAGAAAATCCAGAAAAAACATTATAAAGCTTAAACACCTCACAGCTCATATGTTGCATGTTGCACTTGCTCAGATATGCTTAAACATAAATGCAAAGCAGTCTAGCTCCTATTTTCTTCTACAAGTTCAGTGGAGTCTGCACTAAATAGTGAAGATGATACTGGTGCATATCCATCACTCAGAAGTGCTTTGTTGAGGGGGAACAAGAAGCCATCCCTCAAAAAACTGCAAAAGGAAACCAGGATACAAGAACTCTGTGTTGGCTTACAGTAAAAAAGATGATTTAGGAGGCCCTAGAGCTCCAGAAGTTGCAAAATATAAAAAGGAAGATTAAAGCTGTATAGACATTGGGTCCAAGAGAAAGATGTATAAAAAACAGACTTTAGTGTCCTTGTATAAAGTGGTCAATCTGCTTCATTCAGAACTAGCCATGGGCCCCTCAGTCTTGGGTTCAGGATTGGAGCATAAAAAGAGAACGAGTCAAGACAGCCTTTATTCCTTCCACCATATACCCAACTCTGTCTCTTCAAGCACTCCCTGAAAGTAGAGTTCTCAAATTCTTATACACTGTCACGCTACAGCATCTATGTCACAGGGTGCATCACTCACCACTGGGCTGGCACCTCCTCCTGGTCACTCTGGGGATTAGCTCTTAAGCCACCACTCCGTCCATAGTTTCTGTGTCTTCATTCCGATGTGGGTCCGTAGGGCCTCTTGCTGCAGGACCCTCAGTGTCTCCTTCCGAATTTAGCCCTCCAGCTAAGTCGCTCAGCATTCCCTCCTGTCAGCGTTCAGAACATTGGCCATTCAAGGCAGTCTTTCCATTCACAGCCTCACTTCTATGCCACATCCTCAGTGACTGGCAGGGAAACCTGGGCCCACCACTTTCTGGTTCCAGCTCATCTGTTCTAATCTTCCTCCCTCTGCCCTTACCTCTGCTGTCCTAGACTGCTTCCTACCACTTTGGTGCCTCTCTGGATGCACCAGCCCCAAGAAACCTCTTCCCAGGGAGTAACTGCTGCCTGCCTTCCTGCAGCCTGTCCCCGTAGCCCATTGTGTAACCCACTACCTGGTTTTATAGGCCCAGCCTGCTCCTGCACAAGTGAGACCCTTTGTAATTAGCTGCTTCTAGCCTAAAGCACCCCTGTTTGCAGCATAATTAGATGACTGGGTCCACTGGCCCAGTTCAGCTCTTAGCCCACAAATGGCCCCTGCAATTTAAAAAAGCCCAGGGCTCTGCCGCTACCATGGCAGCCGCAGCAGCCAGAACCAAGGGACCCTTTAAATCATAGCCAGAGCCCCCTGCAGCACTGTCTGTGAGGCACTGAGGACTGGCTGTCCCTAGCCCTCCCGTACTGCTCGAGGCCTTGCCCCTTCAGAGGGCCCCAGAGCCCTTCTCAACTGCTCAAGACCCAGTGAAATCTGTCACCAGCCTTGCCCTGTATCGACTAGGAGGAAAAAGTCATTTCTCTGACATGTCATAGAATCATAGAACACTAAAACTGGAAGGGACCATCCCTGATAGATGTCTATCCAACCTGCTCCTGAATATCTCCAGTGATGGAGATTCCACAACTTCCATAGACAATTTATTCCAGTGTTTAACCACCCTGTCAGTTAGGTAGTTTTTCCTAATGTCCAACCTAAACCTCCCTTGCTGCAGTGTAAGCCCATTGCTTCTTGTCCTATCATCAGAGGCTAAGGAGAAAAAATTTTCTCCCTCCTCCTTGTAAAACTCCTTTGGATACTTGAAAACCACTATTAGGTCTAGAGATGTGAACGACTAGTCGACTATCCAATAAGCAAATGCTTATTGGATAGTTGACTCAACTAGTTGCTTTTCCCCTGCCCCCCTTGCTGCTGCTATCAGAAAGAGGTGCTTCAAAGCGGCAGTGCCACGTGGAGCCTTGGGCCAGACCCTGGGCTTCATGCAGCGCTGCCGCTTTGAAACACCGCATGCAGCTCACGGCCAGCTGAGGTGTCCCCAAGCTGCATGCGGCGTTTCAAGGCGGCAGCCCCGCGTGGAGCCCAGAATCAGCTGGGGACTCTCCCACTGACTCTGGGCTCCATGCGGCACTGCCACTTTGAAAAGCCACATGCAGCCTGACACTGTGCTCCCCGCAGCACTTTCGCCTTTGAAGTGTAGCAATAGCCCTAGGGCTGTTGCTACACTTCAAAGGTAAAGGTGTCCTGTCGACTAATTGAATAGTCAATTAATCAAAAATTAACACCCTTAATTAGGTCCCCCTCTCAGTCTTCTCTTTTCTAAACTAAACAAGCCCAATTCTTTCAGTCTTCCCTCATAGCTCATGTTTTCTAGACCCTTAATAATTTTTGTTGCTCTTCTCTGGTCCTTCTCCAATTTCTCCACATCTTTCTTGAAATGTGGTGCCCAAAACTGGACACAGTACTCCAAGTTAGGACTAATCAGTGCAGAGCGCAGCAGAAGAATTATTTATTGTGTCTTGTTCACAACATTCCTGTTAATGCATCCCAGAATCATGTTTGCCTTTTTTGCAACAGTATTACACAGTTGACTCATATTTAGCTTGTGATTCACTATGACCCCTAGATACCTTTCTGCAGTACTCCTTCCTAGTCAGTCACTTCCCATTCTGTATGTGTGAAATTGATTGTTCCTTCCTAAGTGGAGTACTTTGCATCTGTCCTTATTAAACTTCATCCTATTTACCTCAGATCATTTCTCCAGTTTGTCCAGATCATTTTGAATTATAACCCTATCCTCCAAAGCAGTTGCAACCCCTCCCAGCTTGGTATCATCTGCAAACTTAATAAGGGTATTCTCTATGCCATCATCTAAACTGTTAATGAAGATATTGAGACAAACCGATCCCAAATCAGACCCCTGTGGAACCCCACTTGTTATGCCCTTCCAGCATGACTGTGAACCATTAATAACTACTCTCTGAGAAGAGTTATCCAACCACTTATGCACCCACCTTTTAATAGTCCCATACAGGTTTCATTTCCCTAATGTATTTACAAGAAGATCATGCGAGACCGTATCAAATGCTTTACTAAAGTCTAGGTATACCATGTCCACTGCTTCTCCCTTATCCACAAGGCTAGTTATCCTATCAAAGAAAGCTATCAGATTGGTTTGACATGATTTATTCTTTACAAATCCATGCTGGCTGTTACCTATCACCTTATAATCTTCCAGATATTTGCAGATGAATTCCTTAATTACTTGCTCCATTATCTTCCCTGGCACAGAAGTGAAGCTGACTGGTCTGCAGTTTCCTGGGTTGTTCTTACTTCCCTTTCTATATTTGCCCTTTTCCAATCTTCTAGTATCTCTCTCAACTTCCGTGACTTTTCAAAGATGGTAGCTAAAGGCTCAGGTTATGTCTAATTTTTAAGTTTTTTTTATTTTATCTTCTAAACCTACTCCCTTTCCACTAGCATTCACTATTTTAGGCATCCCTTCTCCAAACTTCTTAGTGAAAACCGAAACAAATAAGTCATGAATCACCTCTGCCATTTCCAAGTTTGCTGTTATTGTTTCTCCCTGTGGGCTTATCGGCCAGCTTTTAAGCCAGCTCCCACATGAGCACCAGATCCGCAGAGCCACTTGCCCCCCACCCCACCCCAGCGCTGCTGCCTCCGACAGAGACAGGCAGAAGCATGTGGGGGGACAGGCAGGAGCCAATATGCTTTTAAGCTGGCTCTCCTTGTATGCTGACCCCCCCCCCCCACCCACGCTGCTGCCTCTATCAGAGGCAACAGCGCTGGGACCGGGGGAGAGCAGGCAGCTCCATGGATCTAGTGTTCATGGGGAGCCATCTTAAAAGCTGGCTCCCCACAGCACTGGATCCCACTCCCTCCCCTTGCTGCCTCTGATATAGCTGGGGAACCAGCTGCCGGAAGCAGGGCTGGACGGGGAAGATTGGGAGGAGAAGCTGGGGGGGCGGGGGCGAATTGGCCAGCGGGAAGCGGGACTGACCCGGGCACATGAGTGAGTCCAGCCCTGGGGATTCCATTTTGCACCCCCCCATATCCTCCCTTGAGTAGTTGCGAACTGCCTGGCAGGTAGACACACTCACACAGCGTGAGCACATCTACCAGCCAGGCAGTTCGCTGCTATGGACTGATACACCTAATAATAATAAAACTTACCTAATTAGAAAATACCGGACATTTTATATGTCCAGTATTTTCTCAATTTGTTTCCTGGACAGAACCCTCAAATACTGGACTGTCCAGTACAAAACCGGACATCTGGCAACCCTATCCCTCCTTGTACCCTCCCTCCTAGCCAGATACCCAACCCCCAATCTGCTCTTGCTCCTGCCTCCTGCAGCACTGGGTCCCCCAAGCCCTGGCCCAGGCTGGATGGAGGATGCAGCTGGGTGAAACACTGAAAATTTATTCATTTTTCATTCTTTTTTTTATATGCGTTTATATTTTTGGGCTGCAAAAAACAGTACTGAAAAAAAACGGGTTCCAACTAAAGTAAAAAGTTTGGGAAACCCTGGTCTAGCCAGCTTTCTATCCATCTTATAGTCCATTTATCCATGCCATATTCCCTTAACTTGCTGGCAAGAATATTGTGAGTGACCGTATCAAAAGCTTTGCTAAAGCTGGCACTGGGAGCTTTGGAAGGACCAGAAACAACTTATTTGAATATTGACCATTTGCTTAATGAATATGCAAATACGCAAATGAATGTTACCGGTCCTCCAAAAGCTCGTGAATGGATTTACTGGTCCCCATGTCAAAAAGTTTGGGAACCCCTGTTCCAGAGAACAGAAACCCAACATGTATTGTAGCAGGTAATGGAGAGTAATCTGGGAAATGAAACTAACGCCCACACAATTACAGTTAAACCCAGCAAAGGCATGTTTGAAATAATGTGTTGAAGTCTTTAGTTCCTTTAAATGAGCATAAATGCTGTTGTGTAATGACAAGTTTGCCTAAAATGATTCCTCATCATGTGATCTCAGCAGTTTACACAGATTAAATAGGGTTGGGCCAGGTCTCAACTTGAATGCTTGATTCTACTGGCACAGGACAGGATGACTCAGGAAGGGCTAAGAGGACATGATCTGTAGCCCCCCTTCCTACTGCTTCAAAATAGCATGGGCTTCCCCTGGGATCTGCTGCCTATGGGCCAGTGCCTATTTACATTACTGGGTTTGCAGACCATGCCCTCTTAGAACCACAGACCACTGGGCAGCATGTTAGCCTCTTTTCAGCTTGTCAGCCTAGCAACAAAAGAAGGGTCAGGGAAGTTTCCTGCCCAACTTGTGTGTTATGAGCTATTAGTTTTTACAACATCCGAAGGGAGTAAAAAATAAATAAAAAGCAGACACTGTTAGTCCATGGCAGACCCTGCCCACTAGCTTTTGTGAGGCCAACATGGCCAGCTAGGGATGCTTACTGAGTAAAGGTTAATTGGTTCTCCAAAGGCAGAGGGCTGCTCCAGCACAGCTGGGCCCCATGCGAGGTCAACAGTCTGCAGCCTGCCGCACACAGCTGGCTGTTGGGGCCAGGAGCTGGTCCTGGCAGCTTCATGTGGCTGGCGGCTGGGGCCAGGAGCTGGAAGCTCCACCCCACCCAGGATCCTGTCTATTAGATTAACCGGTTAAACGTTTAACTGATTAGCCCAGATTTTACATCCATAATGGCCAGCCAATGTAGTAGTTTAGCCCATCAAGGGGCTCTAACCTGCAACACCAGCACTGTGTTGTCTCCCACAAACATAAAGCAACAACTTCTCAATATCAAAGCAGCAACAACAACAACAAAAAACACATGGCAAAAACAAAATCACAATTAAAAATCCAACACCTTTTTTTTGGAACCCAGTAGAAGCAGCCCAGAATTCAGCATGTTAACAAGGGGATAGCTCATAATGATATTTTATTAAAGTCTGCTGTGGAAACAACCTTCAGCAGTTTAAAACATTTAATTCTTACTTGCTGTGACATTTTTAAAATGCCTTTACATTAAACCATCACAGTTATTGCCAAACACAGAAACTACACATTTAAAAGGAAACAATATGAATGGGGGGGGGGAGAGAAAACAACATGTTAAAAGTTTTTAAAAACATTAATGGCTAACAAACAAAATCATTAAGCCATCTCATTTCTTAAACAAGAGAGTTACAGCTGTGTAATACAAACTAGAGATGTGAATGGTTAATCAGTTAACCGGTTAGCCAGTAAGCATCACCCTTACTAGGTAATGTTTCCCAGTAACAGTTAACCTGCAGACCCTGGAGCAGCCCTCCCATCCACCACAGGTAGGGTGCTGCTCCAGCCCAAAGGGGCCCACCATAAGCAAGGGTTCTCCAAAGCAGCCCTCTCACAGAGGGCCCTCTTCCCTGCCCCAGGCTGGAGCAGCCTCCACCCACCTCCATGTAAGTGGTTAACCAGTTAAACACAACATTTAGAGCCATTCACTGAGTAAACAGGATCCCTAAAACAAGGTGAATATATCTAAAGATGTTAAAACAATTTTTGTTTCAAAATAGAGAACTGTAGCAGCTTGCAATCAAAGGCTCCAGGTTTTCATAGAAATGCAAGGAACTTTACTTAGGAAGAAAAATACCAAATACACATCTACAAATTGGAAATTAACTAGTGAAAAGGACAGGGAGCATTATAGTCGATCACAAACTGAACATGAGACAACAATGTGATGCACTTGCAAAAAAGATTAATATTCACAGGAGTATTGTAGGTAAGAAAAGGAAGGGAATTGTTCCATTCTACTCTGCACTGGTGGGCCTCCACTGGAGTGCTGGATCCAATTCTGGGTACCACATTTTGGGAAAGATCTTTGCAGGTAGGGTTACCAGGTAGCTTCAGAAAAACTACTGGACACACTTGATGGGGGCAGGGGGAAGGGACTGGCCGGGGAATGGGGCTGGTCAGAAGGAAGGGGGGAGGGGGAGGAAGCAGGGCTGGCAGGGGTGAGAGGTTGGGGGCAGCGGGGCTGGCCAGGGGAGATGGGAGGCGGCTGGTGGGAAGCAGGGCTGGTCTGGGGGAGGGTCGGGGACAGCGGGGCTGGCCGGGGGGAGGAGCATCGGCCGGCAGGAAGCGGGACTGACCCAGGCACATGCAGATCCCAGGGCGCTGCCTGTCCCGCGCACGGTCCCAGCGGAGCACGAGCGAGACCAGCTACGGCTCCACAATGCGCTTGAACAGCGCTCAGGAGCACAGACAGGGCTTCTCTTCCTCCCCAAGGCATCACTCCTACTCCAGATGCAACCAGAGGCTCCCAGCGCCGATCGCGCCCCGCCTCCCAGCCACTCCCCCCACCCCCGCCAGGCTTCTGTCGGGCACCCAGTTGGAAAACCAGAAAATACCGGACATTGCACATGTCTGGTATTTTCTTAATTTTTTTACTGGACAGAGGGCCCAAAAACCGGACTGTCCGGTTGAATATCGGACACCTGGCAACCCTATTTGCAGGGAGATTGTGCAGTGTATTCCCTGGTGTGCTAAGGCAGTACCTTATCTATGACCTTTCCTTGCTTCGCACCCCTTTGCCTTCAACTTCCGATTGGTTTGAGAATTCCTTCCTCTCGCTCTGAGACTTTAATTGTCAAGCTGAGAAATACCAAAGGCAGTTCTGTCTTCAGCCTCTCCCTCCCCCGAGTGATGTACCTGGGTACTGGCGGTGTGGAGCAAGCTAGAGCCCTATCGTTCCACTTTCCCCAGCCGCTGCTGATGCACGCGTGTGGGTGGGTGGGGGGATCCAAGTCTAGTCCCCCAGGCCACGTCCCTCAGGGAAGGGGATTTGAGGAAAGAGGCTGGGCAGAGGTGGACCAGGGGTGGGGAAGAAGCAGTGAGGGGGTGGAGCAGAGCAGGGCCGGGAAGAGATGGAGAAGGAGCAAAGGGGCAAGCCAGGGGTGGGGTTAGGTGGGGTGAGGGTGGGGCTAGGGCCAGAGGGGGATTTGTCCCAGCCCTCCCTGAGACTAGGGTGTCACAAGGAGTCATGTGGGGGCACAGGCAACTGGTGCCTGTGAGGGGAGGGGCTGCAAGGAGGGCCATCGAGAAGAACGGGGGGGGGGACATGAGTTAGCACCCCATATAGCAATCAAAATCTTAGCGGGGGTACAGGAGGCCAGTGCATCTCTTGGGTGCTACCATGAGTCACCTATGCACAGTGGTGTGGTTACATAGTCGGTACACTCCCTCCTACCCCCACGTTCCTCCTCAGTAGTCACCCTTGCCCATATCTCTAGCCCAATGGTCACCAACTGATAGAACAGGATCTACCAGTAGATCTTGGAGCCTCTGACAGGTGATCCTTACTGGTTTGGCCAGGAAGCTAACAAGCGCTGGCATTTCAGTTTCTCCTCCCCCCACTGTCATGTTGCTCCTGCCCTCTGTCCCCCAGGAGCCACCTGCCTGCTGTGCATGGTCTGGGAGGAAGAAGACAGGAGTGCTGATGTCAGGGTGTTCCTCCTCCCCCCACCTCAGTATCCTATCTCTACACAGAGAAGGGGATGGAGGGAGCTTGGCAATGCAAATCTCTATCACTCTCACACACTGTGTGTGTCTGTCATTCTCACACACACACGCTGTCCTTCACTCTTATCTCCTAACCCAACACATATGTGGGGGGTTGTGGTAACTTCTGTTACTGCTTACAAAGGGTATGTCTACACTACAGCATTAATTCGAACTAACTTAATTCGAATTAGTTAATTCGAACTAAGCTAATTCGAATTAGTGCATCTAGACCTAAAAACTAATTCGAATTAGCGTTTTGCTAATTCGAACTAGCATGTCCACATTGAGTGGACCCTGAACCAAAGTTAAGGCTGGCCGGAACCAGGACTTAGAGTGTGGTGCTGCTGCCTCAGGCTAGCCGAGGGCTGAGCTTAAAGGGACCCGACCCCAACCCCGGACAGACAGTTCTCAGGGTTCCCCGCTTGCTTGTCTACCTCGATGAGGGAAAGCAAAGCAGTCCTGACTTGGAGTGCCCTGAGTGCCCACACTAGGCACATCACAGCACTCGGCCATCAGCCTGGCTGCACTTGCCGCAGGCTGCCATCCGGGAAGGTCAATCGGGGGACTGTCAGGATCCAGGAGGCCCTGCAGGAGAGCTTCCACCCCGAGGAGCCCGCAGAGCCACCCCCCCATCGGGGCTCGTGCCCCATTCCTCCCTCACCTCCTTCCACTTACCCCTCCCTAGCCCCCCTTCCTGATGTAAAAAAATAAAGGACACGTGTGTTCAAAAATAGAAACTCTCTTTATTTAACAAAACTGGGGAGGGGGAATAAAACTGTGGGGAGACGGGGGAAAGGAGGCGGGAGAGGGCAGGAGAGAGGGTGGGAGAGGGGAGGGAAAACTGGGAGGAGGGAGCTGGAAGGGGGAAGCAAGGGAAGGAGGGGAGGGGAAACTCAGGGATCAGGGGTGGGGGTCTCGCCGGGCCAACCGCCTCCCAGCATGGCGAGGAGGGGCCTCGGCGTCCCGGGGATGGGGTGGAGGGTGCGGAGGTTGAGGTGGGGGTGTGGACATTGAGGAGGAGGTGTGGGGTTGAGGAGGAAGAGGTGGGAGGGGCAGGAGTGGGAGGAGGGACAGTTGTTGGGGGGGCAGCAGGCGCAGGACGGGCATGGGGCACCATGCTCTGCAGCAGGGCCTGCAGGGTAGCGTTTCTGGCTCGCTCCTCAGCCAACTGCTCCTGGCGGATCTGCAGGTCTGCCCGCATCCAGGCCTCCACGGTGAGGTTCAGGGCTCGCAGAGACCCCAGGTGCTGGTCCCAGTAATCCTGCTCCGTGGTGGAGGTCCGGAGCAGGCTGCGGGTGTGGGAGCATGTCCCGGGCAGGGTGGTGCAGCTGTACAGAAAGAAGAGAAGTGGTCAGTTCTCCCTGGGGACTCAGTGGATGATGCCCAGCCCCCCAACCCCCCGCAACGTGAGGGTGACCGTGCCCTGCACCGTCAGAGCCATTGTGCTTGTACAGAGGCCATGGTCAGGATGCCTGGCTCTCCCCGGGACTGGGAGCTGCCCCAAGACCGCACCCATGTCCCTGTGCCGTGTATAGTGTGGCCGGGGCGGGGGGGGGAGATGTCCCCTGCCTCTGTGTAAAGGGGGCTTGTGAAGGGAGGGCGTCCTACTGTGTCCCACCCCGGGGTCGGGAGCATGTCAGGTCTCTTCACACACGCATGTGCCTATTGGGCCACAGCCCCTGGGTGTCACGCAGCTGGAGCCACCTGCCCAAAGGTGGCATGGCACGTGCTCGCACGTGCACAGGTGTCTGCGTGATCCATGGGAGGCATGGCCCACGCGCGCGGTCCCTGGTCGTCTTCTCCCCCCCCCCCCGGGCAGGGGACAGTGCTGGCACTTACCCGGTATGGCCTCCCTGGACAACCCTGCCGACTCCGGTGCTGGAACTCCTTGTGGTGGCCCCTCCAGTGCGCCCGGGTCAGGGCCCTCCGGTCCTGGCTCGCTGCCTCCCGGGCTGGCGCGGACCGCCCCGCCCCCCAAGAGTCGGTCGAGGGCAGGGAAGTAGGGGCAGGTGGCAGCCCCTGCTGTGGCACCGCCCCTGGTGGCCCTGGCGTACGCCTGCCGCAGCTGTTTAATTTTCAGGCGCACCTGCTCTTGCGCCTGTGCCTGTGTCCCTTTCGGGCCATGGCGGCTGCTATGTGGCCGTAGATGGCCGCGTTCCTCCACCTAGTGCGGAGATCATGGAGGTTGGGGGCCTGCCCCCAAACCTCAATGAGGTCCATGACCTCCACACTAGACCAGGAGGGCGCGCGCCATCTACGGCCCCTGGCTGGCCCCTGGGTGCTGGGGGACTGGGTGGGGGACGGCTGGCTGTCGCTGGCTGCCTGGCTCATCCTGTGGCCACTGGGTCGGGGCAGAGACTGCTGGCAGGGCTGTCTCTGGCAAGTGCCGTCTGGCCAGAGTCTACCCCTTTAAGGGCCCCAGGGCTGGGGGAGAGGAGAGTTTTCCTGGTTTGGCCCAGAGTGGCCACCAGGGGGAACCTGGGGAGGACTAGCCTCCAGCTAGTTCGAATTAAGTGGCTACACAGCCCTTAATTCGAACTACTTAGTCGAACTAGGCGTTAGTCCTCGTAGAATGAGGTTTACCTAGTTTGAATTAAGCGCTCTGCTAGTTCAAATTAAGTTCAAACTAGCGGTTTGTATGTATAGACGCTATGAAAGTTAATTCGAACTAACGGCTGTTAGTTCGAATTAACTTTGTAGTGTAGACATACCGTAAGTGTGTTGGTTTTGGTTTTAGATTGGTCTGTGAATTTCATCATTTTCATTTCTTTCTTATGATTAAGATTAATTCTTTGAGTAGTGAGTTATAATATGCTTAATCTGTAGTAGCTGGAGGAATTATCCCTGTGGTAATTGCTGCTCCTGGAAGTGGCTGGCATGTCCCTGCAGCTCCTGAGAGAGGCAGAGCAGGGGGTCTCCACATGCTGTCCTTGCCTGCAGACACCACTCCTGCAGCTCCCATTGATCAGTAATGGGGAACCGTGGCCAGTAGAAGCTGTGGGCTCAGTGCCTGTAGATGACGGGCAGCACATGGCACCATGGAGCCATTGCTGTACATGCCAGCTACTTTCAGGAGTGGTGCAGGGCCAGGGAAAGAGTAAGCCTGCCTTAATCCAACTGCTCCACCACCCAGAAGCCGTCTCAGTTAAATGGTGCCCAGCCAGACCTGCTTCCTGAACCTCTCCCTGTCCCAGCCCTGAACCTCCTCCTACACCCAACCTCCTGCCCCAGACGTGCGTCCCTCTGCACTCAAACTCATTCCCAGAGCTTGCACCCTGAAACTCCTCCTGGTCACCCAGTCCCCTGCCCTGGGCTAAACCCAGAGCTCCTCTCACACTCCAAACTCCTTGGCCCAAGACCAGAGCTTGCAACCCAAACCCTTACCCCATTCTGGTGAAAGTGAGCGAGGATGGGGGAAAAAAGCAGATGGAGTGAGCAGGGTGAGGCCTCGGAGAAGGGGTGGAGAAGGGGCAGAGCCTCAAAGAAGGGGTGGGAAGGAAGCGGGGCAAGGGTATTTGGGTTTGAGGTAGATCTTACATTGCACTTAAATTGAAAAAGTGATCTTGTGCTTAAAAAGGTTGGAGACCCCTGGTCTAGACTGAGTGAGCCAAAGTCAGTTCCCTCTAATATGGATGCTGTAGCCCCTGAATATGCTCAGTATGAACCTAGGATTTCCTGGGGGGAAAATGTTAAATGGTGCCTGGCAAAGAGCCAAGGACAAGTGTTTGTGGCTTGGCAGCGCTCTGAGGTGAAGGACATCAGTGAGCATGTGCAAGACTGGCAACTATTACATAACATAAGAACGGCCGTACCGGGTCAGACCAAAGGTCCATCTAGCCCAGTATCCTGTCTGCCGACAGTGGCCAGCACCAGGTGCCCCAGAGGTGGACCGAAGACAATGATCAAGCGCTTTGTCTCCTGCCATCCCTCTCCAGCCTCTGTCAAACAGAGGCCAAGGACACCATTTTATCCCTGGCTAATAGCCTTTTATGGACCTAACCTCCATGAAATTATCTAGCTTCTCTTTAAACTCTGTTATAGTCCTAGCCTTCACAGCCTCCTCTGGCAAGGAGTTCCACATGCTGACTACGCTGTGTGAAGAAGAACTTTCTTTTATTAGTTTTAAACCTGCTACCCATTAATTTCATTTGGTGTCCTCTAGTTCTTCTATTTAGGGAACTAATAAATAACTTTTCTTTATCGGCCCTCTCCACACCACTCATGATTTTATACACCTCTATCATATCCCCCTCAGTCTCCTCTTTTCTAAACTGAAAAGTCCCAGTCGCTTTAACCTCTCCTCATATGGGACCCGTTCCAAACCCTAATCATTTTAGTTGCCCTTTTCTGAACCCTTTCCAAGGCCAAAATATCTTTTTGAGGTGAGAGACCACATCTGTACACAGTATTCAAGATGTGGGCGTACCATAGTTTTATACAGGGGCAGTAAGATATTCCGGGTCTTATTTTCTATCCCTTTCTTAATAATACCTAGCATCCTATTTGCCTTTTTGACCGCCGCTGCACATGTGTGGAAGTTTTCAGAGAACTGTCCACGATAACTCCAAGATCTCTTTCCTGATTTGTCGTAGCCAAATTAGCCCCCATCATACTGTACGTATAGTTGGGGTTATTTTTCCCCAATGTGCATTACTTTACACTTATCCACATTAAATTTCATTTGCCATTTTGTTGCCCAATCACTCAGTTTGGTGAGATCTTCTTGGAGTCCCTTACAGTCTGCTTCTGTCTTGACTATCCTAAACAGTTTGGTATCATCCATAAACTTTACCACCTCACTGCTTACCCCTTTCTCCAGATCATTTATGAATAAGTTGAACAGGATTGGTCCTAGGACTGACCCTTGGGGACACCACTAGTTACCCCTCTCCACTCTGAAAATTTACCATTTATTCCTACCCTTTGTTTCCTGTCTTTTAACCAGTTCTCAATCCAAGAAAGGACCTTCCCTCTTATCCCATGGCCATGTAATTTACACAAGAGCCTTTGGTGAGGACCTTGTCAAAGGCTTTCTGGAAATCTAAGTATACTATATCTACTGGATCCCCCTTGTCCGCATGTTTGTTAACCCCTTCAAAGAACTCTAATAGATTAGTAAGACAGGATTTCCCTTTACAGAACCCATGTTGACTTTTGTCCAACAAATTATGTTCTTCTACATGCTTCACAATTTTATTCTTTACTATTGTTTGACTAATTTGCCCGGTACTGAAGTTAGACTTACCGGTCTGTAATTGCCGGATCGCCTCTAGAGCCCTTTTTAAATATTGGTGTCACGTTGGCTACCTTCCAGTCATTAGATGCGGAAGCCGATTTAAGGGATAGGTTACAAACCACAGATAATAGTTCAGCAATTTCCCATTTGAGTTCTTTTAGAACCCTTGGATGAATGCCATCCGGTCCGGAGATTTGTTAACATTAAGTTTTTCTATTTGTTCCAAAACCTCCTCTAATGACACTTCAATCCGGGACAGTTCCTCAGATTCATTACCCACAAAGGACGGTGCAGATTTGGGAATCTCCCCAACGTCCTCAGCCGTGAAGACTGAAGCAAAGAAATCATTTAGTTTCTCCGCATAATGGCTTTGCTCGTCCTTGATTGCGCCTTTTATAGTTCGATCGTCTAGGGGACCCACAGGTTTTTAGCAGGCTTCCTGCTTCTAATGTACTTAAAAACATTTTGTTATTTCTTTTTGAGTTTTTGGCTAGCTGTTCCTCAAAATCTTTTTGCTTTTCTTATTACATTTTTACACTTGATTTGACAGTGTTTATGTTCCTTTCTATTTATCTCACTAGGATTGGACTTCCACTTCTTAAAAGATGCCTTTTTGTCCCTCACTGCTTCTTTTACATGGTGGTTAAGCCACAGTGACTCTTTTTAGGTCTCTTGCTATGTTTTTAATTTGGGGTATACATTTAAGTTGGGCCTCTATTATGGTGTCTTTAAAAGTTTCCATGCAGCTTGCAGGGATTTGGCTCTAGTCACTGTGCCTTTTAATTTCTGTTTAACTAACCTCCTCATTTTTGTGTAATTCCCCTTTTTGAAATTAAATGCCAGGGTGCTGGTCTGCTGAGTGTTCTTCCCACCACAGGAATGTTGAATGTTATTATATTATGGTCACTATTCCCAAGCGGTCCTGTAGCGGTTATTTCCTGGACCTGATCCTGCGCTCCTCAGGACTAAATCGAGAATTGCCTCTCCCTTGTGGGTTCCTGCACCAGCTGCTCCAAGAAGCAGTCATTTAAGCCATTGAGAAATTTTATCTCCTTCTCTTCCTGAGGTGACATGTATCCAGTCAATATGGGGTAATTAAAATCCCCATTATTATAGAGTTCTTTGTTTTGGTAGCCTCTCTAATCTCCCTCAGCATTTCAATGTCAGTATCCTGTCCTGGTCAGGTGGTCGGTAATATATCCCTACTGCTAATTTCTTATTTTTGGAGCATGGAATTACTATCCATAGCGATTCTATTGAACATGTTGATTCATTTAATATTTTTATTTCATTTGATTCTACATTATCTTTCACATACAGTGCCACTCCACCCACCCGGCCTGCTCTATCCTTTCGATATATTTTATATCCCGGTATGATTGTGTCCCACAGATTTTCCTCATTCCACCAGGTTTCAGTGATGCCTATTATGTCAATCTCCTCATTTAATACTAGGTACTCTAGTTCACCCATCTTATTAGTCAGACTCCTAGCATTTGTGTAGAAGCACTTTAAAAATTTGCCACTGCTTGTTGTCTGCCCTTCCTGATGCATTGGATTCCTTTGTATGTGGTTGTTTGTCTGCTCTGGCCCATGGTTTGCCCTCTCCCCTCCTCTCTTTCTGACTACAGCTTAGAGAATCTCTATCAATGGATTCTCCTCTAAGAGTCTCCCTCCGATTCGTGCATCTCCACACCAATCGGCTTTCCCCCATCTCTCAGTTTAAAAACTGCTCTCTGGCCTTTTTAATGTTTAGTGCCAGCAGTCTGGTTCCACCCTGGTTTAGGTGGAGCCCATCCTTCCTGTATAGGCTCCCCTCTCCCAAAAGTGTCCCCAGTTCCTAATAAATCCAAACCCCTCTTCCCTACACCATCGTCTCATCCACGCATTGAGATTCTGAATCTCTGCCTGCCTACCTGGCCCTGCGCGTGGAACTGGAAGCATTTCCGAGAACGCCACCATAGAGGTCCTGGATTTCAGTCTCTTTCCTAGCAGCCTAAATTTGGCCTCCAGGACATCTCTCCTACCCTTCCCTCGTCATTGGTACCTACATGTACCACGACCACGGCTCCTCCCAGCACTACACATAAGTCTATCTAGATGCCTCGAGAGATCCGCAACCTTCGCACCAGGCAGGCAAGTGACCATACGGTTCTCGGTCATCACAAACCCAACTATCTATGTTTCTAACGATCGAATCACCCACTACTAACACCTGCCTCTTCCGAACTGGCATTCCCTCCCCTCAGAGGTATCCTCAGTGCGAGAGGATACCGCATCCTCTGGGAGGAGGGTCCCAACTACGGGATGGTTTCCCTCTGCTCCCATTGAATGCTCTGTTCCCTTGAGACTTTCATCCTCCTTAAGAGCACTGGGGCTCTCAGACTGGAGGTGGGACAGTACTACAGTGTCCCAGAAAGTCTCATCCACAAATCTCTCTACCTCCCTTAGCTCCTCCAGTTCAGCCACCCTGGCCTCCAAAGCCCGAACTCGGTCTCTGAGGTCAGGAGCTCCTTACAGCAGTGCACACATACGCCACCCGCCCACAGGGCAGGTAATCATACATGTTACACTCGACGCAATAAACAGGATAGCCCCCACTCTGCTGCTGGGCTTCTGTCTCCATTTTTCTAATGAACAAGTTTAAGTATAAACTGGGCAAAAGACCAGACTTGCCCAGACAAAGATCTGACAGCTGACAGCCTAGTACTACTGAGCATGTGCAGTAAAGTCAGCTACCTCTCTAGCTGGTGAGAATTCTCCTTCCTCTGCTGGCTACAACTTGTTTTAAAGGTCAGCTATGTCAGCTTGAAATAATGGCTAAGAGTGAGGTAACTGTAGCCAAGAGCAGGAAGTTATATAAAAACAGGGATGTAAGGCAGCATCAAAGGTCAGTTGCATTTTGGGGAGTCGGGAGGCTAAATAGCCTGAATCTGAGAAGGCAAGATCTGTGCAAAAGAACTGAAGTGCCATAAAGAAAAGCCAGAGACAAACTGCAGCAAGAAAAAGAGAAGAAAGCTGGAGTGGAACCGAATGGACTAAGTAGGAGCTCAACAGCAGCAGTCCTCTGATTTTAAAAGAGAAAGAAGCAACGGATTTGTAGCATAAGCTTAATGTTCCTTTAAAAATAGTACAGTTATATAGTATAGTTATATAGTACAAAGTATGGTTTAGGATAGTTTGTAGTGTTTAATATGTCCATGCTTGAGACGGGGTGTGGTTATATATGTAAACGTCAAAGCAATTTAAGATCTGCTGTCCACAATTTGTTGCAAGCTGGCCCCTTGCGACACATTGCTTTGCTTAGTATCATGTCACGTGAACTATATCCTTTTATAGTTCAAGTGCTCTTTAACTTGCAATAAGGGATTTGTGTCTCAGGGATTTTTGTAGGAATTTTTTACTATATGCTATAGTAATTAGGGATTATTAGCTATTTTAATAAAGAGATGCTTTGTTTTGGAAAGTTTACTGTCTGTGTCAGTTGTTTTATCAGAAGTTTATATCTGTGTCCTTTGAGAGTTTCCTTATCAACTCAGGGAACTTTTACCTCAGAAAAAAACAGATTAAGGGGGCAATAGGTATGTTAGTGAACAGGGCTCCAAACCTCATTATTTTGGGCTAACAAGTTGCCAACATTACTTCTGACTGCCTTCTTTTCCACTAGCACCATTGTTTAGAAGTACAGAATGAAGTGCTCTTTGAACTTCCTTCAGTTGTCTTACACGTTTTCAAAGAGTATCAATTCTGGCAGATCTTTCAACTGCTCCATCCTTTCACTCTGAGCGTTTGTTTCATTTCTTTTTACTACTGGAACATGTGATGTCCACTACTCCATCAGCACATATGGTGTTTGCAGAGCTCTGCATTATTCAGTGTTCAGTTCCAAGTAACTGTGTGCAAAACAAGAGCTTCACAGAACCCTGTCCAGGTTCTCTGACTAAAGTCACACTCCTTTGTACCACTGGAGCTGTGCAGGCCTACCCCTGTTGTAAGCTCAATTGCTGAAAAGTGGGTGAAAGTTCATAGTGTCACACTAGCCTATAAAAATTAAAGTTGATAGAAAAAGATAAACAAGGGAGACCAAATGGATTAGTCCCCAAGAAAGGTTTACTGCTGCCACCCAAAAACTGTGTTAAGATCCTGAAAATTAATTGAGCACAATTGGTGTGTCAGAACTTGGGCCTAAAATGGTGAACAATATAATGAAGATATGGACTATTTCACCCATCCCCCCTTTTTGAGGTCATTACAAAAGAGATTTAGTGGGGAATAGTGATTCCAGGGGGATTGGAAGGTATAGATTTACCATCATGGTTGCCACCATCACTGTTTCCTGGGACCTCAAGACACGCTTTGAAACAGTTGGGCTTTTACTGTCCAGCATTAGGGTGTCAGCGCCTTCCCAAAAGTGGAGGAGCCAGGGGCCCACACCTCCCGTTCCCTCTGATGTCCTGCCTCTTCCCTCAATGCACTGTCCTCAGCCAAGACAGACGCTGGAGTGAGAGTGGAGATTCTGTCCCGCTCCACCCAGGGCGGGTGATGGGTTGAAAGCAGCCCATTGTCTATGTCCCTGCCCTCTTCCCCCAGTCACCTGCCAAAGGGCAACAAATGGAGGCACTGAGGCTCCCCACAGCTGCCTCTTACCTGGACCCAGCTCCAGCCAGGTGGTAGGGGCTTCAATCCACAGCCCAGGCATGGTAAGAACCAGGTGGGGATCAAGGACAGACCTCCTTGCCCCCTGTCTCACTGGAGGAAGGAGGTAAGGCTGAAGCAGCCATAGAGGAGCAGGAAGGTGGAAAAGGGAAGGGGCAGGATGACAGCCCAGCCCTGCATGCCTATCTACCTCCCTCCCAGAGACGTCCACTGCCTGAGGCACACAGAGCATGTGGCTGTATGAGGCACCCGAAAATTTGGTGCTTCAAATTTTTGGGTGTCCCACACAGCCGTGTATTGTGCATATGTGTAGGGACAGCCCTGCAGATACCAGAGTTGAATGCAGTGTTTTTATAGCAAGTATGTACAAAATGACTGGTGATCCCCACCAGCTTCATCGCAGCCTGCGAAAGAGCAGCCCATATGTTTGAGTTGATGGGTTATCAGTCACCTTTATGATTCCCAGCCCTTCAAGTAGCAGGGCACTGGTGTGGTGCTGGAGAGCATCAGGGCTGCTATACAATTCACTATCTACAGCGCTCAAAGGAGCATTCCAGCAGCCAGCAGTTACTGAAGTACTTCAGTGCTTTAGGTTAAGGATGTTAAGTATTGATTAATTTACTAGTCAAGTATCGATTAATTGACTACTCGACTAGTCTAGGGATGTTAAGGACTAGTCGACTATCCTATAAGCAAATGCTTATCAGATAGTCAGTTGACTAGTTGATTTCCTCCCCTCCTTCCCCCCCGCTGCCTCTATCAGAGGCAGGAAAGGGGGGGAGTGGGTACTTCAAAGCGGCAGCACTGCACAGCTGATCCCTGGCTCAGCTGTGCAGCGCTGCCCCTTTGAAACGCTGCACATAGAGCCCAAGGTCAGCTGGATCCCAGGCTCCAGCACGGCATTTCCATGGAACCCGGGATCAGCTGGGGAGTCCCGCTGACTCTGGGCTGCATGCGGGTGCCAGCTTTGAAATGTACAAGAGTCCCCAGCTGGAGCTCTTGCGCATTTCAAAGCGGCAGTACAGCATGGAACCTGGGATCAGTCGGGGACTCAGAGTCCCCAGCTGACCCCGGCTCTGCATGCCGTTTCAAAGGGCAGTCCAGCATGGAGCCCAGGGTCAGCGGGAGACTCTGAGTCCCCCACTGATCCCAGGTTCCATGCTGTACTGCCGCTTTGAAATGCGCAAGAGCTCCAGCTGGGGACTCTTGTACATTTCAAAGCTGGCACCCGCCGCATGCAGCCCAGAGTCAGCGGGACTTCCCACTGGCCCCAGGCTACACGCGGAGTTCTGCATTCCCAGCAGGGGCTCTTGTACATTTCAAAGGAGGAATGCAGAAGTGCCTATTGACTAGTCGAGTAGTCAATGGAAATTCCATCGACTATTTGGCTAGTAAATTAACCGTTATTTAACATCCTTAGACAAGTCGTTAAGGAAGGGCACTCACTTAAGCACTCACTTCCAGCTCACATTGACTCAGTCTCTGGCCTTGCCTCCCTCCCCCTCCCCCCGGTCTCAGGACAACCCTCACACTGCCACTCTGCATTTTTAAAAGGGATGCAGCAGCGACAGCCACCTCCCCCCAACTCCGCTCACGCTACCCCTCTGCATTTTTCAAGGGACACAGCAGCGGCAGGCAGCTTGTGCTGAAACAGACAAGCAGACAGGCTGCCACTGCTGCATCCCTTTAAAAATGCAGGGGGGCAGCGTGAGGGTTGTCCTGAGACCCGGCAGGGGACCAGAGACCGAGTCAGCATCTTTGCATGCCAGCTCCTCTCTGTCCCTTTAAGAGTGCGTTTTTGAAACTCAGCAATTACACAACACTTCCTAACGTATTGTACATTGCAGTTTGCTCACCATAGAATTCCAGATGGGTTAATAACATAATCACCCACAGTTCATTTTGTCAGTTCTGTAGGATAGATCAGTTGAAGCCCATCATGTTCATCCTAATACATACAGGATTAGAAGAAAACTCTGTTCAAACAGCAAAGAATTGCACACCCCAGACGCTCTGAGCACAGTTCTGCCCCCCAGAAATTGTTTGAGACAAAACCTAGTTTCATGATTAGAAAATCACTGAAGTTCAGAGCCAGTAGTTTTTTACTTGTTGACTTTGTTTTTTAAGAGAAGATGCACCAGTGGCCAATAAAGGAGTGAAGGCTAGCTCCGGTCATGTGACTGGATGTTAGCAGATCACGTAAGTGGATCAAGGAAATAGTTTCAGTTTCTTATCAGCTTTCCTATGGACCAGACGCTTACTGCAACAAGATGATACTGGTTTTGAAATAATGTAATCTTGTAGCTGATTAGAAGAAACAACCATTTAACTACTTCACAAGTTTTCCTACCTAATACACACTTTTCTCCAGCTACTATATGCAAGAAGTTGCATGACAGTCTTGGTAAGTGCATTATCAGTTTTTATCTCTAAGAGGCAAAGAAGATGCATATAACTTTAAATATGCTCTATGCAATGTTAAACCAGCTAATGGCTTATTTTGAATTTGCTATTTAATCATTTTGTCAAAATATCAGACAAAGCTTTAATGGGATAAAATGTGATATTCTCAACTCTTTGTTTTCCTACTGAAAAAGTTATTGGCATTAGCTAGAGAAGTAATTAGAATAAAATAATTCAGTGGAAATTTCTAACTGAAAGATACAGTAATGAAATGGCAAATATGTGACATAACTTGCTATTGCAAAAACAGGAGATTTTTACTTTCAAGAGCAAATTACTCACAAAATAGCATTGTTTTTGTTATATTTTTAGTTTCATTTCCTGTAATGCTGGTTAGTAAAACGAAACTATACAGGGTTACAGCAAGCCCGGCAAATGAAACTTAAATCATCCCACTTCAGGCATTTCTTTCACTACATATGTTATGGGTCCGGGGTATCTGAAGGACCGTCTTCTCCCATATGAACCAGCCTGGGGATTGAGGTCATCTGGGGAGGCTTTGCTTCGTGTTCCTGCACTTGTGGAGACAAGATTTACATCTACGTGGAACAGCCTTCTCAGCTTTTGCTCCCAGGGGCAACCTGCAAAAGTAGAAATACGGACAAATTGCTAAAGATAAATACAAGTGTTCTTTCGACACTTCCCTTATTCCTCACGATATTCGCATGGCGCCAACGCTAGCATTGTTTCGGTGTCAGGCTAAAGCCACCCTTTTTACTCATGCTATTATTAATGTTTGAGTCTGTATGTGTATGTTCCTCTTCTCTATATATTTTTAGCAGGTTTTATGTCCCTGTGGGGTCTCGTATTTTACATTTTTATATATATTTGTATTGTGTTTAAACAATTTTTGTAAGCCGCCTCGAATATTTTAAATAGAGAGGCAGGGTAAAAATATTTAATTAAATAAATAATAAATGATGAAACATGCAATATTTGTTTTTTATTATAAAAATCATTATAGTTAACTGTGCAAGAGCTGCACTTGTATTGCAAACGTAAATTATGGTTAGTGACATGAGAACATTCGAAGTATAGTCTTGAAATACATTGAGAACAACATTTTGTTTCAGAAGGTAAAGGAAGTAATCAGGGGGCCATTTTAGACTTGATTCTAACAGGGAGGAATTAATTACAAATCTGATGTTTGCAGGCAATTTGACTGAAACTGATCATGAAATGACAGATTCATAATTCTAAAGCAAGGAAGGAGATACAACAACAGAATAAGGACACAGCAAACTTTAGTGAACTCACAGTATAAAGAGATAAGGTCTCATGGGAAGAAAATCTAAGGGAAAAGAAATTCAGAAGAGCTATCAGTATTGTCTGGAGACAATATTAAAAGCATAACAGCAAAGTATCACAATCAAAGGGACAGATAGGAAGAATATTAAGAGGCCACTATGAATCCAGCAGGAGTTTTTAATTACCTGAAAATCAGAAAGGAAGCCTGCAAAAGCAGAAACACGGACAAATTGCTAAAGATAAATACAAGTGTATACAAATTCAACACATCCCTTATTCCTTGTAGAACAAGGTTTCAGGGATGGTGAAAGAGCATGTCTGCTTTTTGGAAAAAAATTTCGGACAAGTGGATGCGTTCCTTAGATGCGGTGTTACCAGAGGTATCCCAGAAAAGCAATGCAGTCTAGATGTAGCCTAAGACACAGAATATGTTACACCTACCAAAGGGTAAAAAAAGTGATAGGAATGTCTATAAATAGGGCTCTACCAAATTCAAGGGCATGAAAAACATGTCATGGATGGTAAAATCTAGTCCCTTCTCCTCCTCCCCTGTGCTCTCCTGGTGAAATCTAGTGTTTTGTCTGTTTTCACCCTAAACTAGACAGATTTTATTGGGGAGGCCAGCATTTCTCCAATTGGGGGTCCTGACCCAAAGGCAGTTGCAGTGGGGGTTGCAAAGTTATTTTAGAGGGGCTGTGACATTACCACCCTTACTTCTGCTCTGCCTTCAGAGCAGGGCAGCAGAAAATTGATGGCTGCTAACTGAGGGTACGTCTACACTGCGGAACTATTTTGGGATACCAGAAGTATCCCGAAATAGCTATTCCGTGTCTATTCAAGCAGACCATTATTTCGAAATAACAGATTCTGAAAACAGATTCTGAAATAACAGGCAGCTTATTCCATTGTCCCAGTAACCCTCATTCCATGAGGGTTAAGGGGCATTTTGGAATAGCGAGTTATTCCGAAATTTGGTGCTGTGTAAGCTATTTCGAAATACACTTGAAATAAGCTACACAATTTGCATAGCTCAAATTGTTTAGCTTATTTCGATCTAAGGGTGCTGTGTAGACACACCCCAGCTCTGAAAGCAGTAGTTCAAAAGTAAGAGTGGCAGTATCATAACCCCTCAAAACCTTGTAACCCTACCCAAAGCCCCTTTTTGGGTCAATCATAACATCATAAAGTATCAGATTTAAATAGCTGAAATTAAGTTTATTATTTTTAAAAATGACTATGTATTTGATAGGGCCCTATCTATAAATTGTTAGGAGCAAGGAAAAAAACAAAGACAATGTAGGTCCTCTGCTATTGGGGAAAGAAAGCTAATAACTGAAGATGTTAAGAAGATTGAGGTGTTTAATGCCTATGTTGCTTTAGTCTTTACTCAAAAGGTTAACAGTGATCAGATACTTAACACAATTGATATTAACAATAAAGTAAAAGGAATGCAAGCCTAAACAGGGAAAGAACAGGTTAACAAATATTTAGATAGGTTAAATCCATTCAAGTTAGCAGAACCTGATGAAATTCATCCTATGGAACTTGAGGAACTAACTGAAGCAATCTTGGAACTATTAGCAATTACTCATGAAGGACAGGTGAGATCCCAGAAGACTGAAGGAGGACAAACAGAGAACCTATCTTTGAAAAGTAGAACAAAGAGGATGTAGGAACAATAGCCCATTCTAACTTTAATTACCTAATAATTTGTTCCAGTATCTTTTCTAACCTGGAAAGATACTGGAACAAATTACTCAACAATTTGTAAATACCTAGAAGATAACACAGTAATAAGTAACAGCCAAAATAGATGTGTCAAGAACAAATCATGTCAAACAACTAACTTCCTTCTTGACAGCTTTACTAACCTATAGGATGAAGGGGGAAGCTATAATTGTAAGATCTTGATTTTGGTAAGGCTTTTGTCGAAGTGCCAATGACATTTTTCTTTAGCAAACTAGGGAAATGTGGTTTAGATGAAATTACTATAAGGTAGTTGCAAAACTGGTTGAAAGACCATATTCAAATAATTGTTATCAATGGTTTGCTATCAAACAGGGGAACATATCTAGTGGGATCCAGCTAGGTATATTCCTAGATCTGGTACTACTCAATATTTTCATTAATGACCTAGATAACAGAATTGGGAGTATACTTATAAAATCTGCAGGTGACAAGCTAGAAAGGATTGCCACCCTTACTTCTGCTGTGAATTCAGAACTGGACAGCAGAAGATTGGTGGCTATTGACTGAGAGGTTTGGAAGACAGGATTAGAATTCAAAAAGACCTTGATAAATTGGAGAACTGGCTTGAAATCAACAAGATGAAGTGCAGTAAAGACAAGTGCAAAGCTTAGGAAGAAAAAATGAAATGCACAATTAACTAAAAATAGTGAATAAATGGTTAGGCAACCGTACTGCTGAAAATGATCTGGGGGTTATAGTGGATCACAAATTGAATATGAGTTAACAATGTGATGCACTTGCAGAAAAGGCTAATATTCTGGGGGGTTTGAATAGGAGTGTCATATATAAGACGCACAATGTAATTGGCCCACTCTTTTTGGCACTGGTGAGGCCTCAGCTGAAGCACTGTGACCAGTTCTAGGCACCACTTTAATAAAGATGTGGACAAAGTGAAGAGAGTCCAGAGGAGAGCAAGAAAAATTATAACAGGTTTAGAAAGGATTTAGAAACCTATGAGGAAAGGCTGAAAAAATGGGAATGTTGAATAAACAAGATTGAGGGAAGACCTAATAATAGTCTTTAAATATGTTAAGGGCTATTGATCAATTGTTGTCATTGTCCACCAAAGATAGGACAAGAACTAACTGGTTTAATCTACATAAGGAGAGATGTAGGTTAATTATTAGGAAAAGCTATCTAACTATGGGGATTCTTAAGCACTGGAATAGGCTTCCAATGGAGAATGGAGAATCCCCATCACTGGAAGGTTTTAAGAACATGTTAGACAAACACCTGTTTGGAATAATCAAGGCATACTTGACCCTGATCAGTTCAGGTGGCTAGACTAGATCAGTGTTTATCAACCAGTGGTACAAGTACCCTTAGTGGTACTTGAGAGAAGTCTGGAGGGTACATCAACACAACTGAAACTTGGAGAAAACTGAATTTTTGTTTTAAGTTTTACAGCGCTTTATTAATTTTGTACTTTTTACACCCAAAAATTTCATCACCCACCCAGCTACGATTAAATTGTTTAAACAAATGTGTTGCAATAGTAGGGAAAAAAATTGTGTGTCTGAAAACTGTAGGTACTGAAGGTACTTACATTTTTTTAAAGGGGGTACTTTATAAAGAAAGGTTGAGAAACATTTGCTTAGATGACCTCTCCCGGTCCCTTCCACCCCATAATCCTCTGATTCTAACTTGCTAGGCTAAAAATAAATTCTCTGCCACAATGTGATTTTCTATTTTAATGTCCTTTACAAGAATTTCAGGTTTATGTCTGTGATGATGAAATAAACTCCGTAATAAAGCAACTTAAATCCTGAGGAGTGACAAAAAAATAAGCAAATTTTTTTTGTTTGTTGGGGGTTTTTTGTTTGTTTTTCTTGGAAAATGCTATTTATAAAATAGGTGCTATAGTTTTAGTATTGTTAATAATCAGTTATATAGCATCATATATTAGTTCACAAGGTACTTTACCAATATAGAGGTATATTTTGTCCCTTTACCTCATGCAAGGTGAAAAGAGGGGAGGCACAGATGGAGCTGTGCAAAGGATAAGATATGTGGAAGCATTGGCTCCATGGCATACTTGCCACCTATCCTCAAGCCCAAAAAACCTGAACTGGAGCCAGCCGAGTCACTTCATTCTATGACATTCTATGCACTTCTCCAACTCTTGCACTAATAAGTCCCAGCATCCTACCTGTACTCATATATATGAAACTGTGTAGATAGGCAGCCTGAGAAACTATGCTGGTAGGAAAGCTTACATAATCTACTGTTTCTTTTTTCAGCCTGCAGGGATTCTCTTCACTGAAAAAGACTAAGAAAAAAAGCTCTTCATTCAGAAGAATTCCATTATGGGAAAAAAAAGGTACATTAAGATGACTAATGCCACTGATTCAGCAGTGATAGCTGCAAATTATTTGATTAGGAAGTAATAATTTAGTACAAATAGTCCAGGATTCCCTTGTGCTCAGTGAAAAGGAGAGAGTAATGTGGAAATTCAGTGTGGTCATAGCTACTCGTAATAAAGCAAGACATACTGGAAAGTTGTAGAACGTTTCAAATGTGTTTGAATTAGCAGCTTGTCTGTCTCCTTCTCCCACTAGTAATCTATGTCTTTTTCCTGCTACCTTTATGCCTGAAACAATCTCTCTCTCTCTATCTCTTACTGCTTGCCTTCATAACCATCCTCAGAATTTCTTCTGGCTATCTTTCCAGAATAAATCTCTGCTTGAGTACGGCCACATCCCTGTGTCATACCTTTTCATATTGGAATTAATCGGAGCTGGCGCCAACCCAAATTTCAGCTCTAGTAGATTCAGTTCCAAACTATACAATTCAGACCCCTTTTCTAAAAATAATAGCCAAAAGACTGAAGAAAAATGTAAGAAAAATGCTATTTTCTCCTGTTTTCTCTGGAATAGCCTGTCAGACGTACAAACTATCCGGGCTATAATTGACATAACTTGACCCATATGCTCATCTCTCTCTGTCTGACAGAGGACAAAATGCCATAGATAAAGCAGTTTCATCTCCAAAGCAGAAGGAACATAAACTTACAAAAATCTCATCGTGAATTTTGGATCCTGGTTTGATATAATAGCACTTGGTAGCACCTGATAAGGAATAAAGCAAAAAATATTAACATCAAAATCTGTAGTCTTTGGTGGCTGAAAACACAGTTGCTTGTCATAGTGTCACAGCTTTTCCATCCTAACCCATCCACTAATGTGGACTAGAACCATGGTGCCATAGGCTGAAAAACACAGGGGAAACTATTCCAGCTGGAGTGGCCTGGCCCTCTGGCCAAGACATGTTAAAAAGTTTGACCCTTCCATGGCCACAAGTCGAACAAAAAATATAGACAACAAAATCTTCAACCCCCATCAAACTCATCTGGCCACTCTCTCCCTCACAGGCTAGGGTCAGCTACATAGAAATGTGACCATCTTCCCTCAGTACTTCTTCATTAGCAAAGAGTGATGCTGGATATAGATTAAGTTGAACAAACAGAACTCTTGAAACCCTGTGCACTGCTCTCTCCATTGCTTCCAGATCAGTTCCTTGCACAGCCTGTTTCCCTTAATAACAGTTCCTTCGTGAAGTATGGGCCCTCTGACTCCAATTCCAGTGATTATGCTACATCTTCATTATTTGCAAACATTTTAATGTAAACTTTAAAAACAAATAATTGAAGCCCAGCTCCTTATCCATATCCCTGCAGCCAGAGATTGCTAAAACATGGCCAAGTTGGAATCCTGTCTTCACCACAGATTCAGCTGGTTACATAGTCTTTGAGAAAGTAGTGTCTGTTCATCAGCTGACCACACTGGGAGTAACCTCCCTCTGTCTCCATGGAGAGGGAGAGTTTGATAGACTTAGAGCAGTGTTTCTCAAAGCGGTCCATGAAGCCACTTTTAGAAACCTGCTAACTGACCACTCCGGTGTGTTACTTACTGGCTCCCCGGCCACAGAACCTCACGGCTCCCATTAGCTCTGGTTTACTGTTTGCAGACAAGAGGAGGCGTGGGATGCGGCATGGGCCGGGTCACTACTTCCTGCGGCTTCCCTTGGCTGCAAACGGTGAACCAGAGCCAATGGGAGCCACAAGGCTCCGTGGCCATGGAGCTGGTAAGTAAGCACACCGGAGTGGCCAGTTAGCAGGTTTCTCAAAGGGGCTTCATGGACCACTTTGGGAAACACTGCTCTAAGTTTATCAAACTCTCTCTCTCTGGAGTGTTCTTCCTCTTTGTGGGACTGGCCTCCAAATGGTTCTCTGTCTCTGTGATAATCTCCATAGCTCGGCATCCTTTCTCCAAGTGTGGTGTCTGCTGGCTCAAAAGTGTCTCATATTCCTTTGGATCACTTGTCCCTCTTGCAACTGCACTCCTTATGACTCCTATAGTCCCCTCTTTCTGGTGCCTCTCCAATGACTGAATTCTCACAGGAGGGTAAGTCTTCAGGGTCACTTGGGGACCTGTCATACACTAATGCCTGCTTTCTCTGCTCGTTGGCCATCTCCTCTCAGTAACGCTTCCATCCTTCTGTCTACAACATATCTTCCATTATTGGCAGCAAGGTTTTGGTCCTTTGTCCCATGAGTGCCTGGGTAAAATTCCTTTGTTACTTTTGTAATGGATATTCCTGTATGCAAAAATGCTAATAAAGGGTTTGAACCACAAGAAATTGCCTTGTGTAACTGTCTGCTATCTGTTCTGTCAGCTGATTCCACCTTCCTATTACTCTATGGGTACACTGGAGGCAATGCAATGATCAAACTTTCTATTGCATACACATTCCTTTAATTCTCCAAGGCAAATCTGAGTCCATTATTAGTGAATACAGTGCCCAAAATGCCATATCTCACGAAGTGGATCTTCAATTTGCTAGGCTTGTGTCAGGTAGGGCACTGACCTCACAGAAAATGTGAATAGTAGTCCATTGTAATCAAGTACTTCTTTTCAGTGCAGGTAAAGAAGTCCACCCCCACCTTTTCCTTTGGTAGGTAGGCAGTTCATGAGGTAATAGAGTTTGTTACTGCTAGCTGTTATCAAGTGGCCAGAGGTTGCCACACCTTTTTATCTAAGAGTGGAGTTGTAGAATCATTCACAGTAAATAAAAACGAATCTCAAGCCTATCTGAGATAGCTGTAAATGCCCAGTTTTGAGGCATGTAATTTTTTGCATGACATCCTTACATATTGAGGCAGAGACAACAGCTCTCTGTCCTCAAAATATGATTCCATCCTGCACACACAGCTCATTTTCTTCTATGGCTTCTGCTCCTACTGGAACTTAACTTTCGTCTTCTGGCCACTGAACAAATGTCACTCTCTTGACTGCCTGTAGTTGGATGTGCTTTTCCAAAGCCTCTTTAACTTCCATCAGCTTCACAGATGAAACTGGAAGATAGTGCAGCAAGTTAATGTATTCTTCTCCCAACTTGCTGATGCTAGGTGGCCAAGTGGCAGCTAACACCTTTAGTCATCCTGGACAATATCTAATTTCTACTTGGATGGCTCGGGAGGTGAATCAACATGCACTGCAGTCTCTTTGGAGCACTAAGAAGAGGGGTTGTCATGACTGATGCTAATGGTTTGTGTTCTGATTGTATTATTGCTGGGTGGCCATAGGTGTAGGGATGGAACAACTCTACTCCAAATACTACTTTATCTATTTGGGTGTAACCCTGTTTACTTGCTGATTGGGCTTTGCTGTCAGAAGTTAGTAGCTGCTCCTGCAAAAGAGATTCATCCCATTCTTTCTCCAATGCATCATTCTGGAGTGTCAGTGCTGTCCTGGCTATTAGTACTTCAGGATAAGGACATCTGTTATCCTTTGTTTGTGTGTCAAATGCTTCTTGTTGGGAACCAGCTCAGTGCCATGCCACATCCTGTCCTGTGATCTGAGATATGGGTTCTGTTACTTCAGCCAGGTGTGCACAGAGCTTGGACAGATAAATTATCATTCTTATGAAGTGCCATACCCCTCTCATATCCACTGAAGTTGGCATGGTTCTGACAGCCTGGCTCTTACTGGAACCTGCTTTCAGTTTCTTTGATGTGAGCAGATGTCCAATGTTTGTCACCAAATGTTGAGTTGCATTTTTTTCTGGCTGAGTTTCACATTCTTGTACCTGCATTGCTGTAAAGATGTTTGTAATTTTCTGCTATGATCTTGTTCATCTTGCATACCATTGCTCCTTTTACCCACAATGACAATATCATTGGCAATTATTTTCTCCCAAATAGTCCTTCAAGCTCTAGCCTCCTGCCTCAGGGGCAAGCTGCAATCTGTAATGGCCACACTGCAATGTGGCAAGGAAGAAAGGGGGACCCAGGTCCACCCACTATTCTGAGTCCCAATCCAGGGACTCTGGTGGCAACCATGTCCTTGCCCCCCTTCACTTCCCTTGACTGTTCACCCTCACTGGATCACTTACCAGTGACATTTGTATCTTCTTAGCCCTTGTATCAAGGCCTACAGCCTGGCAGATATCAGGCTGGAGCATCTCTCCAGCTCCCCTGAGTCTGCCCAGCATCACTTGTCTGAGGTGCTGTGCATTCACAGAGAACCAATCCTTCACCCTTGCTGGTCAGGACCCAACTGCCCTCTGTTCTGCTGAACTACTCCTTATACCAAGGCTGTCCCAGCAAGCTGCCTCCAGATTGGCCCCCTATAAGCCTATCCTTCATTGGCTGGGTTTGCATAGGCTCCATCCAGCCTAGTTTTAACCCTTCTCTTGCCAGAGTGGGCAGCTGTCCCTCTCACAGAACTCCACCAGAGGTGGGTGTCCGTTGGGTCACTAGGAGGATTTGTGGACTGACATTGACCCTAAGGTAAATTGAGTTTGAGACCCCTGCTCTATACTTATTGGTGGATTCCCCAGCAGGGGCCTTATGAATGTTTTGTGATTCCTTTGCACTATCTTCATGGTGCAGAAGGAGTGTAACAGAGCAGAAAATTTGCCTCAGGCTCTTGATTGTAGGTTTAAAAAGTTGGACCCCCAAGCTAAGCACCAAACCACCTTCTGCTGAGATTACAAACCTAGTACCAATTCTATCCAATTGTGACAATGGAAGTTGTTTTATCAACATCTGTTGACAAATAAAGGGACCAAAGCTTCCAAATGATTTGATATAGAACACCAAATGGCTATCAGAGACTCACAAATTTTGTTCATTATTCACCTTAATTTAATTTAAACCAGCAGCTGCAAAGTGAAATATCTTTACTCTTTTGCATTATATTGAAGCTAATCTGATTGACATATATATAGTGCCTTAACCCTGTGTATAAGAGCCAGGCATTATTATTATCTTCTCCATATATTATCTTCTCTTCCTTTTCTATATATTTTGTTTCATATACCATTAATGAAAGAATGTGATGGTAAATGATTTAAAGGAGCTTTTAAAACTAAAATAGTGTAATAGATAACAGCTTTCGTTCTTTTGTTTTTTTCTTTCAAGGGCTAAAGTTAAAAACCTTGAGAAGCTTGAACAACCAAATCTGTCCCCAAATATTGATGACTGGACAAAAGAACAAGTAAAACAATGGGTAACTGAAGAACTTAAGATTGATCAGAAATATGGTGAAATCTTGGTAAGCCAAGATGTGACCGGTTCAGCCTTGAAACTGTTTACTCTAGAAGATCTTAAAGATATAGGTATAACATATGGCCCAGCACTTCAAATTATGGATGCATTGAAATGCAACTTTCTAGTTCAAAGCACAGCTCAGTCAGTTAGACAAGAAGATAGTGAAAAGACTCTTGATAAAAAATATTTAATGGAGAAGGAAGATGGACAAAGTGCAAAGCAAGATGAAAAGAATAAAGGAAAATCAAAGTCAGCAGATACCAGTGAATCACAAGAACTTAGAGTATCTGAATGCACAGAGTCTATAAAATCTGTGCTCACAGATGCAATAGAAAACAAGGTAGGTGAAGCAAAAAGGTAAATCAGAGAAATTACTGGAAAATAACCAGCATCCAACAAGACAAAACTGTTTACCATATCCTTTTGATGAGTTCCATGATAGTCGTCGTTATATACAGCACAATCTTCTTAATGTCCCTGAAACAGGGCCACTGAATCTCATTGAGCCAGCTCATGAGTTCAAACTGTTAACAAACACAGAGAATGCAACAGAAGAGGACATTAAGATGAAATTTAGCAAAGAAATCTTTAGATTTGCTGCAGCATGCATGAATTCCCACACCAATGGTACTATTCATTTTGGAGTAAGCAACAAGCCTCACGGAGAAATTATAGGAGTGAAACTAACCAATAAAGATGAATTTATTGACGAGTTTAACAACAAAATTGAAAAGTACTTTGACCGAAGTTTTGTCTGTATTGCAAAAGCCTGCATTAGGGAACCCAGATTTGTGGAAGTATTATTGCAAAATAACACCCCATCAAATACATTTGTCATAGAAGTAGATGTAGTTCCAAAACATTCTATATGTGAAGCAAAATTTTTCCATACTAACAATTACAATTTTAAGACTAAAATTTGGGAACAATCTTTATTTGTACGGGATGGAGCCAGCTCTAAAAATATTCTTAATAATCCAAAAGAACTCAAGTCATTTAAATCCATGATTACATTAGTAGCAGATCGTCGAAAAGCAGCAGAGGAAGAACAGAAAGAAAAACGAAAGAAGAAAGAGAATGAGGGTCGAAAGCTGATTAGCCTACTTACAGGTAACAAGGACTTGCTGGATAATTCCTATTATGACTGGTATATATTAGTAACAAACAAGAGTCATCCATCTCAAATACAGCACTTAGACTTTCTGCAGGAAGTAAAATGGTTTGCTGTTCTGGAGTTTGATTCTCAGTCAGAAAATAATGGGATGGCCAAAAAATACAGAGAAAAACGAGGTGCAAACCTTCACTTTCCAAGTCAGTATCATATGAAAGGGAAATCAGTTTCTGAAATAATTGAAGATCTGAATCTCTATTACCAGCCTAGCTGGATTTTCTGCAATGGCAGATCAGACCTTAATGATGAAAATTATCAACCTTTAAATCCCCGTTTGTGGCAACAAAAGAGGGCTGCTGAAGTCAGGAAATTGATTTCGTTTCTTTCAAACCCAGATGTATTGCAAAGAGGAAAGTTTCTGGTAGTGTTTCTTTTGCTCTCTGAAGTGGAAGATCCAGGGGATCCCCTTATTGAAACATTCTGCACATTTTACCAAGAGCTGGAAGGGCTTGAAGACATGCTTTGCATTTGTATTGGTGCACAAACATTCCAACTATGGAAAGATCTTCTGGAAGCTAGATTTATTAGTCCCAAAGACCTTACCGAGAGATGTGTTGCTAATTTAAACCTTCCAGCAGTGAATGGAACAATTCTTACATTGAAGTCTATGACACAGTCTTCTCAGAGGCTTTTACCATGTAAAGGCTCTTCTACTGTTCTTCTAAAGAAGGAAGAAGACTTCATGACAGCATTAGAAATACTATGTGAAAATGAATGTGCTGACACAGATATAGAGAAAGATAAAACTCAATTTTCTGAATTCATAAAATCTCAGGAAGAGAATTTTTACCGGGGTGGCAAAGTGACATGGTGGAATTTTTATTTCTCTTCTGAAAACTATTCTTCACCTTTTATTAAAAGGGACAGTTATGAAAAACTTGAAGAGCTGATTCAATCTTCATCCCAGTCTTCTACACAAACATCAACAAAAGTTATCAACCTTTATCACTCTCCAGGCTGTGGCGGGACTACCTTAGCTATGCATGTTCTCTGGGAGTTAAGGAAGAAATTCAGATGTGCTGTTCTGAAAAATAAAATTGTTGATTTTGCAGAAATTGCAACACAGTTGACAACTTTAATCACCTATGGAGCAACTGACCAAGATGACTACTTGCCAATATTACTTCTTGTAGATGATTTTGAAGAACAAGAAAATGTCTATTTTCTGCAGCGTGAAATTCAATCAGCTATAGTAGGAAAATGCATTAGTTACGAAAACCCTCTAGTGATCATTATAAATTGTATGAGATCTCAGAATCCTGTGGAAAGTTCAAAGAGCAGCCAATCAGACAGCATTAATCTAAAACATCAACTTTCTTCCAAAGAGCAAAGAGCTTTTGAGAAGAAGCTAGAAGAAATTAAACAGCAACATCAGCACCCTGAAGATTTTTATTCATTTATGATTATGAAAGAACAATTTAATCCAGAGTATATAAAAAATGTGGTCAAGAATACACTGAAAGGTTTGGACATTAGCAGCAAACAAGGACAACTTATTTCCTTCCTAGCAATATTAAACTCTTATGTTACAGAGTCCACTATCTCAGTATCACAATGTGAAGATTTCTTAGGAATAATTGGCAAATATTGGGGCAAAGAAAGTTTAGAAGACAAGATGGGAATTTGTTCTAATATTCTAATACAAAGTCAGGTGCAAGACTATGGAACATATAAAGGAGTGCGTATCACTCACCCATTGATTGCTGATTGTTGTCTAGAAGAATTTAATCTAACCTATGGGTTAACTAAAAGTTCAATAACACTGCAATTGTTAAAAGAGAATTTATTTTATGATTCTGGCTTAGGAAGAAGAAAACTTCTAGATGATGTGCAAAGTATGCTGCTTACCAGACAACGTAAAGAACATGGAGATGATGCAGACACATTGTTTTCCCCATTAATTGAAAAAATACAGACGGAAGAAGGTAGTGCTGCAGTTGAAAGTGTGTTATGTGAAGGAGCCCTTCGATTTAGCCAAAACCCATTCATTTGCCAAGCTTTAGCAAGACACTATTACATTATAGACAAGAATTTTGTCTCTGCTTTGGAGTGGGCCAATAAAGCCAAAAAAAGAGCCCCTCACAATTCATATATATCAGATACTTTAGGCCAAGTCTTTAAAAGTCAGATAAAAATTTGGGTGGATGAAAATGCAAAGAGAAAGGTCATAACTGCAGAAGACCTGAAACATTTGCTATATCTTGCTAAGTGTGCTTCAGAGGCTTTTAAAGAGTCCCAGGCACAGAATGAAAGTACAGAAAATGTAAGAGAAGCTTTGCAACTCCAAAAGTCTAAAAGGAGGCATGATACTTATAATACATCTGGCTATTTGGGGGAGATAGAAACTGGTCTATATACTATAGATATTCTTGGCTGTACTCCTCTTTTCAACAAAAAAAATACACTGTCCCAAGAAGATTTCCTACAATATTTGTCAGGACAGCATGGTATCCTAACAGCAACTGGTGACACTGAAGATCAAGAATTTAAGTTTGTACTTGACGATTATTGTAATTATTTATCTAATTTGCGCTCAAGTTTGAAGGAGGCATTTGAGTTTTTTGAGAACTACTTTGTTCTTCTAAAACCAAGAAATACTGAAAAAGAAAATGTAGAGTTAAAAACACGTAAGAGGGTTCGAGAATGTTTCAAAAAATATGCAGAAATATTTTGCCTTTTGAATCCTGAGAAATTGAGGGACAATCTGATGAGCTCAAAACTCAGTTTGCCTTGGCAGGTGGAACATTGCAGGAGAAGTTTGGAGGCTTCCAAAGCAGACAGGTTTCCTGGGCTTTTGGAGTATCTCAACAGTCATGAAAAAGCTGAAAGCAACATGGAAGACATAGTGAATAAATATAAATTTTTGATTGAAAAATGCTCATATGGATTCAAGTTGAAGGAGAAGCAGAACTTCATTCTGGCAAACATTGTTCTCAGTTGCATTAAACCTAAATCCAAGAAGATATGTGCTCTTCATGAATTGAAAGAACAGCTTCGAAAAATGCTACAGCATGTAGGTCTAGAGCATCGATTTGCAGCACCTTACTTCTTAGCCTCTTTATTGTTCTGGCCAGAGAAGGAAAAACAATTAGATGAGGATTCCAGACAAATGGAAAAGTATGTCACATCACTGAAGAAGTCTTTTAGAGGGCAATACAAACAAATGTGTCGTTACAGGCAAACTATTGCTCATTTCTACCTTGGGCGTCGTGAAGGTCTGAATAGACTTGTCCACAAAGGAAAAATAGATCAGTTTTTCAGTAAGCGCCAAGGACATGACTTGCATTCCTGGTGGCAAAAAGGGTGCATATGGGAAGAAAAGGCTGTCCAAAATCTATTACTTCGTCTAAATGGCAAGGTCACTGATGATTTTGTTTTTGTGGACTATGGAATTGATGAAAAAATCAGTATACCAGTGCGACCTGCTTTCTTAGGCCAGGTCAGAAGTGGTAAATGCATAGAAAGAGTGTCTTTCTATCTGGGATTTTCCATGGATGGTCCAATAGCATATGACATTCAAATGAGAGTTTGATTAAAGTATTATATGTTCTATTTCTACATCCAGTGAGCATTTTAGATACTTTTTATTACTTCTTTATTTGCAGCTTCAGAAGGGAGCATCTGAGTTCCTTCCCTTTTGCATTCCTCCAGGCTCTTGACACCTAGTGCCGAACTCTCTAATCTGTCTCCTATTTTTCCAGATATGAGAATTGTTGGTATGATAGGCAGACATGCTAATGCAAAGCAAGACTCTTGAATGTCTGGTATAGATGTAAACAGGGTCTGAATGACTGCTTGCATGCAGCCAGCTGCAAGGGGAGAGCAGCCCTGGGTGCGGTTATGCTTACTCAATTGTTTAGCTCTGCAAGATAATTAACTGTTGATATGTAAATATAGCTCATGCTGGAATGGGGAAGGAATCCTGGGTGTGGTTATGTAAATCCAGTTCAGCCAATGCTGTAGGCCTGATGGATGGTCAATTGTTGGAATGGAATGTGGTGTATTGTAACTAATTTGGCTGTTGTGGGGTCACAAACCATGCTACCCCTAAACGTAGGAACTGTAAAATATGACACCAGTGCTTGCAGGAGAGACACTGTCATTGTAAAGGGTCTCAGATGAACAAGCCTACCCCTTCCAGATTTGAGTGGACGGAGTTGGGGGGAAGGGACTTGAGCCAGCCAGCCAGCTACATGCCCACCAGGCATGAGCTGTAAGACTGGTTCAACCTGTCTCCTTTCCCCGCTGTTCTAAGGATAGATCTAAAGCAGACTCCATAAGGAGTCTCTTTGTTATTCCAATAGAAGCTGGAACCTTTTGGCCAGCCTAGGTGGTGGCTAAGAGCTGAAGTCACTAGTTTGGACTGGAGCCAGACCCATCTTGACCGGCAGGCAGCCGGAAGGCGCAGTGGTCAGCAGAGTGGCTGGCAAGAGCAGGAGGCCAGCAGGGAGGCTGGCGGGAGCGACTGGTGGGTGGCTGGTAGGAGAAGCGACAGGTGGCCAGCAGGGCAACTGGCAGGAGCAGGCAGCCAGCAGGGCTGCTGGTGCGAGCGAGTGGCGGGCAGCTGGCAGGGGAAGCAACAGGCGGCCAGCAGGGCGGCTGGCGGGAGCGACCAGCGGGCGGCCATTAGGGCGTCTGGCAGGAGGAAGCAGACCACAGGAGCAGCGCAAAGGTGGCCTTGCCTCAGACTCAATGAGTGGAGTCATCAGGGTGATGTGTCTGGGGAGTTATGAACTCTGGTTGTGGTATTTTCCCAAGCTAATGCCGTGTGACTTCTCTCCTTCTTTCATTAAAAGTTTCTTTTCTATGCTCAGACTCTGTGCTTGCAAGTGGGGAAGCATTGCCTCTCAGAGGCACCCAGAGATGTGTGAATTTCCCAGGCTACTGGGTGGGGGCTCGAACCGGTTCTGTGTGAGATGGATGAAAAGGAACCCCTAGATATTGAACCCGGCTCTGGCTGCTGCCGGCGCTACCTGGCAGAAGGATTACATAAGGAAATATTCAACCTGGAAAGAGGTTAGCAGACAAAATGACTCTCACACTGCTGGTTTTTAAAGCCCTATCACCTGCTACATACATTCATTGCTACCCTCCCAGGTATATTTTTTAATTTTACTATTTTCCTAAGAACATTTGGTCACCAAGCTAATGCTCCTATACCCATTGATCATACATAGAACATTGATCAATTAATAGGATCTGATTCTCCACTCCCTTTACCCTATATAGTGATTTACCTTGTGTGTGTTGTGGGTGTAAAATGCTCCAAGATCAATGAGTATCATTTTACACCAATTTTGCACAAGAGTAAATGACTATACAAGGTGCAAGGCTGGAGAGATCAGGCCTTCATGTAGTTAAGAAAATAAGATTTGGATCTACAGCAAAATATATCTAGAACTGCTATATTCTGACATACTTATATTTTAGGTAAACAATAACTGTAATATATTAACTCCAGGAGAAAGGAAACATTCCCCTTCCTTTCCCCCTGAGATATTTGGAAATAAAAATAGGTCTATGATACAAAGCAAAGATGCAAGTATTTTCTGTTTTGACTAACAAGCCACTGAACAAAAGAACATCATTTTTTCTAACCCATTTTAAATTGGTCTGAATGAAAATTTTCAAAAGTGCCTAAAACCCATTTCCAAAAGCTGGACATATTTCATGCATATTTTATGCATTAATGAATTGTTTAGGAATGTTGAATGTAGAGGCCCAGAGCCTTAGAAATATGTAGACACTGAACACCAAATGAAATTGGTGGAAGTTCAGCGTCTTTAAACCTCTGAGAATTTGGGCTTAAGTGATCTTCTAGCTTGCAGGAGCTTTTTTGGTATTTTGTTTGTTTTGGAGCTACTTATATTCCTCCTGAGTTCACTTCCAGTTCTTTGGAAGTCTTGTACTCTGCAGAGTAATATTTGTTATATCTTATGTGGATTGCCTGAAGTTTTCCTTGCTCATTCAGAAACATGATATTTAATTAAAATAAAGGGAAGATTGGGATTTTGGAATCCACATTATTTTTGAATGTCATTAATGTGTGTGCTTTGTGCTATACCTGGGACTGTGCTTATTGCTTAGGTCTGTGTTTATGTAGTTGATGAATATGTACAAGTCTTCTATTGAGGAGCAAATCCAGCCCATACGTCCATACTTGGCAGCATAATCAGTCTTGGCCTGGGAGGAAATGGATTTGAGGAGAGGCACATAAGGAACCTAATAATGTAAATTCTCATATCTCCATTGAATTCAGTGGAGTTCCAGCAGTTTACACAAGATGAGACGCATATGTCCCTAGGACATATGTTTCTTTGAAATCCTGTTGGTTTTGGAGCAGGCCCAGAGTGCTCACCTCCTGCACAAGGTGAAAGCCATTGCCAGGGCAATACAGAGTGAGTAAGAACAGACATGGCAGCAGAAGTCTGAGGATACTGAGATGGTGAGTCTGCTGCTACACTGATCCTCCAGTTCTTTCTCTCCCTTCTTCCATCCCAGTAGGGCATTCCCCAAACTTTTTCGGTTTCGCCCCCCTTTACCCATAATGGAACCTATCCATGACCTCCCCCACCCTGGCTCATGGCACAGAGCCACAGCCAGAAATGAAGCCCAGGAACAGTGGAAAGTCCTTTAAAGGGGGGAACCAATGCCCAAAGAATGGCCCCATCCTTGGCACCACCCATTTCCCCAAGGTCCTGCCCTCATGCCACCCCTTCTCCTCAAGCACCCATCTCCATGCCACCCTTTCTTCCTAAGTCCCTGCCCTGGTGCTGCCCTTCCCGTAAGGTCTAGTTCCTATTCCACCTCTTCTCCCAAAATCCCACCCTCCTGTTCTCCTTTCCATTTCCTCCCCATCATCATTCCCACTTTTAAAATGATAAAGCCATAACTTCACCAGGCTGTCCCCTCCTCCCGCTGACTACTGCAGTAGGGTGTACTTTGGGCACAAAGAGCTACTTCAGCCTTCCCACCACACCCACAAAGTATATAACCTACTAATCAGACTAGATTCTGAATGCTTAACTGTAGGTCTGATTTAGGCCAGCTTTAAGAAGACAGTCAGATAACTATTGTGTATATATTTCACTGAGAAAAATCCCCAAAGCATTTTAGAAATTGATTTACAAGCTATACACCGATGTATTACAGTTGTGCCTGTACCACAAAGTTTGAATCTAAATCCTGTCGCAAACTTTCCAAAGTTCTGGAGGATACAGATTTGGGCCTGATTGCAACCTAAATTGACATACTTCTTGAAGTAAATGGGACTACACAGTTACAGGATCTATCCCTTAGAATTTTGGATTGGCACATTTGGACAACTACTAAATTTTGATCCAAAACTGAATTTCACCACAGTTTGTGGGTGTTCAAAACCTGGGTTTAAGTATAGTCCCTCTCTAAATACAAACACATGTACAGATATTTTCTCTCAGAAATTTAGAGGTAAGGTTGCTTATGTAATTAATAAAAAGCTAAATAATGAAGTCAGTCTCAGTAAGAGTTTTGGCTGCACATGACAGTAAAAGCCAAAATAAACACTTCAAAATTTGACCCATAATTGTTATGCAAAATGCATAACTGCAACATTTTCCCTAAGAAAGCTAAGCATTAAAAAGACTGAACATAACTAGTAAAGGTAGTTTACAGTTAATCCAGTTAACTGATGTGGAAAAATTCTTACTCAGTCCAATAACAAACTTTTCTCTGACCTGTAAAACTAGTATGAACTCTCTCAACAAATACACTGAATTTGATATTGTACTTTCCAAAGCTGCAGTATTATATATTAGTAACACATTTGGAAAAGTAGGAGAGAGGAGTAAAAATATCCATACAAGCCCAACAAATAATAATAGACCATTAATATTACATCTTTAAAAACTAACATCTCTCCTCAACATCAGTTTTAAATATTATAATTCATCCTATAATTATATTTTTGTATTAATTAGCATAATGTTTGTTACAAAATATTATGTATACTATGAAATTAAAATATATATTTTAAATTAAAACCACAAACCCAAATTACTTCACATTACGTTGCTTTAAAACAATTATATAAAATGTAACCCATTTAATAGTTAAAGGTCAAAATGGGAACAAATGCCTAACAAATGTAAATAATAAATGTATGGTATGCTAACAAATAAAAAATAAAAAGCACCAAATAAGCAAAATAGCAACAACAACAACAAAAAGCAAAAATTCAAAAAGTGCCAACCAAACTATCAGGGTTATTCAAACAGTTAAAAAATAGCAAATTAATCATCTTAAAATAAAGGCATACACCCTTAAAATAAAATTTAAAAAATTGCAAAATAAAAACTATGCTGCAAAAACTCCCATAAACAACCCAAAATAATGTTAACTGGGGGCAACCTTAACTACTTCATGTCAGAGGCTCTGCCATGGGTACCTGCAAGGCTGCACAGTACAACATTTTTATGGCTGACTTAGAACAACGCTTCCTCAGCTCCCATCCTCAACTGCCCTTCCGCTACTTATGCTATATTGATGACGTCTTTATCATCTGGACCCACGGGAAGGAAACCCTTGAAGGAAACCACCAGGATTTCAACAATTTCACCGCACCATCAATCTCAACCTGGACCAGTCCACACAGGAAATCCACTTCCTAGACACTAGAGTACAAATAATTGATGGTCACATAAATATAACTCTATATTGGAAACCTACTGAATGCTATACTGACTTACACACCTCTAGCTTTCATCCAAAACACATCACACAATCCCTTGTCTACAGCCAGGCCTTAAGATACAACCATATTTGCTCCAATCCCTCAGACAGAGACAAACATCTACAGGTTCTATATCAAGTATTCTTAAAACTACAATCCCCAGATGGATAAAGTCAAGCGGTTCTCAGAAGTCACCTACTACAGGACAGACCCAACGAAGAAAAAAACAGACCACCAGCCATTACTGACAGTCCCAAGCTAAAACCTCTCCTACACGTCATCAAGGATCTATAATCTATCATAGATTATGGTCCCTTGCTCACAGAGACTTTGGGAGACAGGCCATATCTTTCTTAAAGACAGCTTCCAACCAGAGACATATACTCACCATCAGTTCATACCTCACAACAGAAACACTAAGGCTTTGTCTACACTACAGAGTTTTTGCACAAGAAGCTTTTTGCAGAAGAGATCTTCCACAAAAACTTCTTGCACAAAAGCACGTCCACACCTCAAAAGCGCATTGCAAAAGCGATGTGCTTTTACGCAAGACAGCGTCCACACTGCATGGACATTCTTGCGCAAGAAAGCTCTGATGGCCATTCACAGAATGGCCATCAGAGCACCTGTGCTTTTTCTGATAGGCTCTTTTTTGTGCAAGAAACCCCTGCAGAGTGTCCACACATGCCTTTTTGTGCAAGGGCTGTAGCACAAAAAGGAGGCTTTTTTGTACGCCAAAATGCATTTGAGGTGTGGACGTTCAGCCGGTTTTTGTACAAAAACAGCTGGTTTTGCACAAAAACCTTGTAGTGTAGACATAGCCTCATCCAGGAACCTGTCCCTTCAACAAACTCCATTGCCAACTGTGTCCACACATCTATCCTAGTGACACCACCACAGGACCTAACCGCATCAGCTATACCATCAAAGGCTCATTCTTTGCACAGCTACTAGTGTAATATATGCTATTATGTGCCAGCAATGCCCCTCTGCCACGTACCTCAGACAAACCAAACTGTCTCTAAACAAAAAAATAAATGGACACAAATCAGACATTAAGAATGGCAACATATAAAAGCCAGTGGGGAAGCACTGTAACTTGCCTGAGCACACAGTTTCAAACATGCAAGTTGCCATTCTCAGGCAGACAAACTTCAAAAACAGACTGCAGAGAGAATCTGCTGAGCTGAAATTCATATGCAAAACTGACAGTCTGAACCAAGATCTAAATAAACACTTGGAGTGGTTCTCACACTATAATAGGTAATTTCTCATTAAGATATTCTCACTTCACCCCCTGTTGGAGATGAGCCATATCCATTCTGATTTAATTAGAACTGACGTCACACTCTATCCTTGCGTTTTTTTCTTTCTTTCGTGCTACCCGACTCCTTGTTTTTGCTGAAACACTGCTACCTCTATGAAACTTAACTACTTTGTAATTAACAACACCAGGATAATACAGCAAGGCCTCAAACTTTCCAAAACAAAAAAAAACTTATTACAATAAAAAGGGTGTATTGCCATGGAACTTTGGGTTCATTCTGCAAAATCAGCAGAGCTTCAAAGGTGTTCAACAGAAACCCTTGCTCTCCGTCCCTGATGTGCAGTTTCAGCAGGCCACTGAAGATAACCAAAGGAAAAACTATGTAGCACTTTAAAGACTAACAAGATGGTTTAATAGGTGATGAGCCAGACGCACTTCCTCAGATCGTATTCTGGAAGAGAATTGGCATGACCATATATACCAAAGGAGTCAATGAATGGCTAATCAGGGGTGATAAGTGGGGAAGCTATCTTTGTAATGTGTAAGGTAATTAGCATCTTTGTCAATTTGTTTTTTTATTTCCCCTGGTGGGTAATTGAGATTTACAAATGCTTGGTAGAGATTGAAAGAGCCAGACGAATACACAGAAACCATCTACTTCAAGGTAGGCCCAAGAAAACCAACAATAGAACACCATTTGTCATCACCTATAGCCCCCAACTTAAACCCGTCCAACGCATTATCAATAACCTACAACCTATACTGGAACAGGATACTATACTCCGAGAGGCTCTGGGGGACAGACCCATAGTCTCCTATAAACAACCACCTAATCTCAGGAAGATTCTTACCAACAACCACAGGACATACCACATTAATACCAACCCTGGAACGTTCCCCTTGCAACAAACCCCGTTGCCAACTTTGTCCACATATTTACTCTGGTGACACCATCACTGGACCTAACCATGTCAGTTATATGATCAAGGACACATATTCCTGTTCATCCAGAAATATAATTTATGCCATCATGTGCCAACAGTGTGTCCTTCCGCTATGTATATTGGACAGACTTCTCAGACACTTCGCCAAAGAATTAATGCCCACAAATCAGACATCTTCACAAGGAAAAACCAGTTGGTTTTCATTTCAACCTACCTGGACATAGTCTTAACGACCTTACTACTGGCATCTTACTTCAAAGAGACTTTAACACCAGATTACAGAGGGAAACTTCAGAACTTTCATTCATGCTTAAATTTGACACTTTACAAATGGGCCTTAACAAAGATGCTAATTACCTTACACATTACAAAGATAGCTTCCCCACTTATCACCCTTGATTAGCCATTTATTGACTCATAAATAGCTATTCCCTCCCTACCTCTCCCTCGTCCCACCGTCTGTACTAAATCTGATTTGTCATTTTAATAATGTGTTCACTTTTTTTCATTGTATTCCTTTGGTATATATGGTCATGCCAATTCTCTTCCAGAATATGATCTGAGGAAGTGGGTCTGGCCCATGAAAGCTCATCACCTATTAAACCATCTTGTTAGTCTTTAAAGTGCTACATAGTTTTTCCTTTTGTTTTAGCAAGATCAGACTAACACGGCTACTTCTCTATTACTATTCAACATGAAAATAACCAAGCAACACTAAAGACTAATAATGATTAATGATTAGCTGCAAATCCTTTGGTGTATGTAAGTGTGTGTATGCAAATAAAAACATATGCTAATTTTAATGCCTAAATTGCATTCTTACTGAACATAGTGAATTGCTTTATCCCCTTTAAAAAAATCTGTATGCTTCTGATAAGCAATTTCTGGTAGAGAATTGTGTTGGTGATGGTAGGGATAAGGTAATACACCATGCTTATTGTAAGAGTCTGCATAAAACAAAATCGGTCATTATAGCATTTGATGTGCATATCCTCATTTGTAGTGAGTCAAGTGATAAGAGCAACATGTTTCTTGTGTTTCTTGCTCTGACCCAAGGACTGGAGTAAACTCTGAAGAAAGTAGGAGTTTCAGGCAGTATTTCTTATGTAAAACCCAGCTCTAAAAATATAAAAACATGGGAAAACAGGAAATAAACATTTGTAAGGCCTAACTCTAAAAAAATGAAAGTTTTGTGCAAAAACAATTTTTTTATTTTGTGTAAAAAAAAAAAAAAAGAGTTTCTTGCTCTTTATTAAACCTAAATATAATGGATTTAGATTTTTTCTATGTTAAACCAAACTCAGGATATAGGAGTTTGGGCAGTAGTATTTTCTATAATTGATATTATTATAATTTCACTATTTAAAAATGTTTCTTTTTAAAAAAACAGGATGTGTGGGGGCAAGTCCACCCTCCTTGCTAAATTAATAGTAAAACAAAGCCCGTGTCACAAAAAGGAATGGGTCAGCTTCTGACAGGGATAGCATCAGACAGATTATGGGCTTCCTCCATATTGCTGCTTCTTCCAGAGATTGCCGGGGGGAAGGAGTGTGGGGCTTACACCATTCCATGTCCGGTATTTTATGATTTTTTTCCCTGCCAGAAGGCAAAAATACCAGACACCTGGCAACCCTATGACACACTCAGCAACCGGGCCCAGCCTCCGGATCCCCTCGGCCCCACTTACCTGGTTCCGCAGGGGCTTGTCTTGTGGCTGCAGCAGAAAAACAAAATGGCCAAAGGCAAAAAAAAAAGCCTTTTCTTAAAGGGGCCATGCTGATTTTTTTTTTTTTTTTTTCTTAATAACTGCTGTCGGGGTCTTTTTTTTTCCCCCTCAACAATTTTGGTCTCCCCCCTTTTTTTTTCTCAATGGAATTTTTTTCCTGGTGTTTTTCTTTTTTTGGGGGGGGGGGTGTTCAGTATTTTTGGTTAAACCATCTGGCAACCCTATAGGGAGCAGACCTTGGTTGCCAACTAGAGGGCCCCTGGAGTAGAATCCAAAGTGGAGGGAGGGCCGGGGTTCTCTTATAGGCCACTGAGAGAGTTGGCATGATTCCCCTGAGAGAAGGTCTACGAGCCCAGAGGCAGGGACAGAAGACCTGATATAACGCCACTGCACAACTTGTTGGTGGGAGTTTCACCTACTCTGGAGGGGTGGGGTTGAATCTAAGTTGGTCGGGGGCTGTGGCACAAGAAGAAGCAGACCACTGCAGGGATGGAGTGGCTATCAGAGGGGATGGTAAAGGAGAACTCACTGTGCCATGCCCAGATGTAATGGGCTAGACTTCACGTCATTGCTGTTCTCTAGTACCTTAAAAAAAAAAACCTCCCACAGAAAAGTAGCTAGAGACCCAGAGTTTGGTCTCTAAGGATTTTCAGCAAGGATTGCACAGGACCAAGCTCCCCACAGTCAAGTCCCAAAATAAATAGAGAAATTAATTTAATTAAACAACTTTATAAAATCTTATGACAAACAAACACAATCTCATTTTACAACATAAGATGGCTATGTTGTAATCCACAGACATTATCACAGTAATACATAAATAAGGAAAACAAATTAAAATCAGTACAGTTCAGTCCCCACAGAAATGCAGTAAGAAGAAACACTTCCCAAAAGCTTAGGCTGTGTTCACCAAAGCCTCAGTTAGAGTCTTTGATCATCACATCTATACAGTCTGCTGTGTCTGAAACCAGGGTTGTCCCCAGGGAGGCGTGGGGCCCAGAACAACCCCCTCTCTCCATCCCAGACCCTACCTATTCCTGCCCCTGCTCCATCCCTATCCCACCTCACCCAACTCCATACTTTCCCCCAAGCCCTTCCCCTGCTCTGCTCTCACCCCATCTCTACCCACCCCTGCTCCTCCTCTTCTGTCCCCATTGCGCCCCTTCCCCTACGAGTCCTCCTCCCAGCGATGTGATCTAAGGAATTACCAAGGAGGTCGGGCATCGGCAGCAGGGGTCGGGCCCAATGTTCCCTCTAATTTTTCCCACCGTGTGTGGAATACATGCTGCCAGCTGTGGGCACGTTGCTAATCAGCTGGGAGGCATTTGAATCTCTCCTGTGTGACTACCCAAGTGCTTACAGGGAACACTGCTCAGGCCCCCTCCCACATTTACTAGCTGTGTTGGGAAGTGGAGGAACCCAGCCCCAGTCCACTGTGCTCCCAAGCCCAACTCCCAGCCGCATACCTCAAGGGAGCAGAACAATCAAGCTGGGAGAAGGGAGGTCAGATGGGGCAGAGCGGAGCAGTCTAGGGCTGGGTCACTCTGCTTCCATGGGTCCTGCCACTGCTGTAAGTGTGAGAGTGAGCCCGACCCCAGCTGCCGGCTCCCGGCCCCCCAGGAATTCCTCAGGCCACTATGGGCCCCATGGGACCCCTTTCCTCCCAAAACGTGGGGTCTGGGGCAGCCACTCTGAACCGTCCCATGGACAGCTCTGTCTGGAACACCTTCCTGCCGCTTGTTTGTAGGAATCTTCCATTAGAATCCAGACAGACTCTTCCTCTGCTGAAGTCGCTGCTAGCCAGTCAGCTAACTGATCAACAGTCACTCTCCTCACTCAGTTAAGTGTTAATGCTTCAGAGTTAGGCAATCAGCCTGCTTTTTGCTCCTGGCTCAGCTTTTACCAGCTCACACAGGACACATGGTCTCTTGCAAAGCAGCTTGCCCCCATGGAGTCTGACTCCTGGAACTTATTGGACTACCACACGCAATTCCAGAAGCTTCTGGATGTGGGGTTCTAAATCTACCTAGCATCAATGATCCAGACACAGCTCACTCATAGACTCCTTCCCTATGGATCTCTTAAATTCTCCCTGTCAGGAGCATGGGTTACACAGACACAAGACATATGCTGGTACTCTCTGGCCAACATTCAGCAGAGATAGTCCCTCGCCTCTTATGAAGAGGTACTGGGCCAGACTTTGATCTTGTCATGCTGATTTATATTGGGAGTAAATCTACTGATTTCAGTTAAGTTACTTCCAATTTACTCCAGTATAAATTAGATCAGACTCTTGCCCCAGGCTGGTAAAATTGGCATGAATATCATCTGCCAAGACAAATTTGGCTGAAACATCTAGCTTAGTTCAGACAAGGCCCATCCAGCTAGGAGATCCCTGGCCTCTAATAGTCACAAGGATTCTACCTTGGTGGTCAGCAAATGACACACATCCACAACAAGCAAAATTCATCCCTAGTGTAATTCATTAACTGCACTAATCACTAGACAGCACTCCCTCCCCTAACTTTCATTAGCTAGTTTACTGCACTCTGGGATACATACACACAATGCACTGCTCACACTATCCATGATGGTGCCCCCAATGTGGACATGATCTGTTGACAGAGAGAGCAGGTGAGAACACCCTCTTGTGATTTTTTGTTGTTGACTTTTGGGTGTTGACACGAGCTTTGGCAACAAAACTTGGTAGTGTAGATATACACTGGAACATACCCTAATGCTTGGTAAATCATTCTGGTCAAATTGTCTGTTGGGATGCTCCATCTGGTGTTTTATTTTTGAATTGCAGACCCAGCTGCAAGGAACTGACCTTGAATCTTCTGCATGGTTACACTTCAATTGCCTGTAGGCACTTAGCAATTGCATAGACACTAGACAGTTAAAATAAGTAAATATAAAATGCACCGGCTCAGCCCCCTTTCATCTTATATTTAGTAAGCATCTTTATCTTGTTTGCTGGGCTGCCAGGAACAGCAGCCTATTTTAAGCGACTCAGGCTGTCCAAGAGCACTGAATTGACTGAAAACAACAATACCTACCATGTGTGCACGGTATAGAAGCTGTGTATGCATGAGATTGCAGTGACACCTGGTGGCTGTTTAAGATCACCACAAATGTTCAAGGCTGAAATAAGTGGCATAAGCATAATCTCCTTATTGAAGAGGTCTGTGTGATTTGAACCAAGTGCCACCCAGGAAGTTCTCATTGTGGGAATATTTAATTGCAACCACTCACTTGGAGTTGGTTTAGCTCCTCAATGGATGTTTACTTGAGTTTTGCTGTTTCAAATATATTCTGAGTCAAAAATATAGCTCAATGTTACTTTGATTGATTCACCCCCACCCATAATAAAGAGCTGTCCCATAATACCCATCCTTTATAGAACTGAGGTAATGCTTCCTAGTGGACTGAACTAAGACCTGATACCTAGGAATCCCTGAGCTCTAATCCTGAGTCTACTGTTGACTCTGAATGATATTGGTAAGTCACTTTATGTCTGCTTAGCATCCCCACCTGTAAAATGGGTATAAGACTTACCTCTCTATCTTGCAGGTATGTTGCAAGTATTATTTAGTATATTTAGTATATGCATTGGAGAATCTGAAATATTGTAGGAGAACTAAGTATATTTCCTATATATTACACCACTTGACCTTGTATTGGACCAGTCTACAGTATGGAAGTGATGAACTAGCAATATCTACAAGACTCACACAATACACCTGTATCTTTTACCTAAGCTGTTTGACACAAGTTCTGCTTCAGGGTAAGTATACTTTGCCATTTTTTTCTGGCTGTTTTCCACACAGTACTAGTGTACAATGTCACAGAATACTGCGGTGTACAAGGCAAAATTGACATGAAGTATAATAGCAAGAGGAATGAGTAATTAAGGGAGGAAAGATCTGCTTTCAGATTAAGTTTGGAAATATCTGGAACATTGATGAGGTGGAGAGACACAAGAAGACTACTTCAAATGGGAGGCGCTGCAAAGGAAGAAATAATTCTTGCAGACAAGAACATAGACTATGATGGGACAGAGGAGGTCACTGTTGGCCTGTATTGGGAGTGAAAAGAAAGTAGTGAGAGCTACCATATGTGAAGAGGGATATAGTACATCCAAAGAGAGCAGTTCTGAGACAGCTGGGGAGCCAGTGAGGATAATATGATTGTGCTTCTTTGCATGTGTAACTGTGCCTGGAAAAACGTGATAGAACAGTCACATATTCCCTTTTAAATTGTGCTTATTTTAGATTAAGGGGGAAAGTAAAATACGAACCGACAGAAATATTAAAGTCTTCATGACAGAAAACTGGGCCTCTTTTCTGTGGCAGGCTGCATCTGACTTGAATACAAAATGGCAGCTACCTGTAACTGACAGCAGTCTCAATTGGCAGAAGGTGGTAGGGAATCACAGTAGTTATATGGCAAGTTTCACTTTTTTCTTTTTCTTTTTTTTTTTTATAAGTGGCTGGAAACAGATGACAAAATGCATGTTTGGGGACTGGGCACCAGGTGTCAGTATTGCCCTATGTTCTGTGCTGCACGCATTGTTCTGTGAGTGTCCCTGCCCTCTACTCTCATCTCCATACACGCCTGCTTTCTTGACCCATCTCATTGCTACGTACTCTACTTCAGCCAACATCAGCTGTATGGAAACGCAGGTCATGAAACACCAAACCTGCTGGGCTGGCCAGTGTTTGCATATGCTTAATGCTCACCTCCCAGAGCAAATACTCTTCTCTCAGGTAAGTCAGGGAAGAATGACTCACAGAGGGCAGTGGAAGTGCTTCAAAGACATACTGAAAGTACACCTTAAAAAGGTAGGCATCCCACCCAAGAAAGTGGGAGGACTTAGTGCAGAACAGAACACAGCGGCACCACACCAGACAGCAAACCACAACTCACTTTGCGGAAAACAGACGTTCTCATGGGACAGAGGAGTGATAAAGGAGGAATGGGCACAACAGTCCAGCCAACAATTATGTTTCCTCCAAGATTACAGTGGTAGGGGTTGATTTGGGCTCATCAGCCACTTAAAAATGCACCAATGAACCCGCGTGGTGGATATCAGCCTCTCAATGAGGGATAGCCAGAGAGAAGAGAAGACTATACTTCAGGTTAATTGTCTGTAATTGTAAAGTAAGAGACATGCAAAATGACTGCCTTAACTATGAAGCACCATAAGTAGAACCCTACCAAATTCACATCATAAAAAATGTGCCAGAGTCCATGAAATTTGGTCTTTTATATGCTTTTACTCTATATTATACAGATTTCACATGGGAAACCAGAGTTTCTCAAGTTAGGGGTCCTGATCAGTGGTGTAGGCAGACTGGGACATTTGGGTGAGCCCCAATTTAGGGTGGATGGGCAAGGACAGAAGGGCTGAATAAGAGCCATCAGGGCCACCTCTCCTCACCTTCAGCACCCTGGAGGAAGAAGGGGAAAGAAAAGTGCACTCCCACCTGCGCTGTACCCCCACCTACCACTCCAGCCGGAGAGTGGGGTTGGGACCTTGCCCCAATCTGCCCAGCACTCCTTCTGGGGGGCAAGGTCAGGGCAGTGGGGCTTGCCTAGCTCCAGTGGGAGAGAGGGAGTTATGCCAAAGGTCTTGTTGCACTCTGGTGCTCTGGGGGTGGAGGTCGGGGACTTACAAGCCTCTATGCCTCAATCCCACTCTGCAGCTGGAGCGCAGAGCAGGCAGAACAGGGCAAACCCCGCTCCCTGACCCTGTATCTTGCCAGGTACACTGGGCGGGCGGAGAAGGACAAGACCCTGTGGCCCAAACCCCACCCTCCTGCAGGACAACTGGAGTGGGGAAGCTCCTGCACCATGACCCTGCTCCCCGAAAAGAACAGCAGAACGGCTGAGCATGGCAGCCCACGCAGGCCCACCTGTGGCTATGCCACTGGTCCTCACCCAAAAGGGTGGTGCAGGGGGGTTGCAGGGTTATTTTAGGGAGTGTCACGATATTGCCACCTGTACTTCTGCAATGCAGAGCTGTGAAGCTGGAAAGTGGCTGCTGTTGGTATGATGCCTAGCTTTTATGGCAGCACTTTGCCAGCAACAGCACAGAAGTAAGGGTGGCAGTGCCATAGTATGCCATCCAGTGCTTCTGCTGGCAGCGATTCTGCCCAAAGCTGGGTTCCTGTCTAGCAGCCACTGCTCTCTGGCCACCCAGCTCTGAAGGCTACACCGCTGCCCGGAGCAGTGCAGAAATAAGATGGCAATATCACTCCTCTCACACACAATAACAACAGGACCCCTACAATAACAACACTGTGACATTTCAAATTTAAATCTCTGAAATCATGACATTTATTATTTTTAAAATGCTGTGACCATCACTTTGACCAAATGGACCGTTAACACAACAGGGCACAAACCGTAAGATAGAGTGGACTAACTATAAACCAGTGCCATGACACTAGAAATGTGTTGTACTCTGCTGTGTTCATCACCCTAGTCCCATCCGAGTTTGCAGCATACTTACAATTCTCACAAGAATTAAATTTGAGAGAAATGAATAATACCTTTGCCTAGAGTTTTATTAAGGAAACCTATCAATTAAAACACTTCAAGGATAGTCTTTCATTTTAATCATACTACATAAATCAAGTATAACTTCATTAACTTTACTGGAGTTACTCCAGACCTACACAGGTATAATTCAAAGCAAAATCTGGCCTGCATCAGCAGAAAGCCTTTTGGAGCTACATAGCTGTTTAAAATGCAGCTAATGCTATCTGATGGTTCTTTAACATCCTATGTGGAATATGTTGAGGTAGGAGGGTCTTAAGCCAGGTCCCAGTTGGTAGATGTTTGCCAGCCCTTGTCATGGTTCTTCCTCACTGGCAGTCTCAGTAGAGAAGCCACAGGTTGAATGGACCATGGGGAAAGGACAACTTTCTCACACACAGAAGAGAGTGCTCCAATTAAATTAGCAAAGCAATGTAGGGAGCATAGGAATTGGTGGTATTTGGAACAAAAAATTAAAACCAATGTTAAATAAAATATATAAATAGGATGACTCCCAGCCGGAGGGTAGTATGGAAAGTGTTGACATGATTTCCCTCAATATATGATAATAATTTCTCTCTTTCTCCCTCTCTCCCTCAATCTCACCTCACCCACCCCTTGTTTCCTCAGTACAGGAATGACCAGGGACCCCATCCATAAGGCGGTGACTGGGCTAAGTTGTAGGGATTTACCCTCAAGGAGCCAGCACTAGAGAGTTTCTTATGGGGGTGTTGGTCTGAGTTAGAAGCCAGACCCCTCTAGGATGAGGGAAATCCTGTCTTTGAGAATCCCTTATTGATTTGATTCAAGGAACCTTGACAGTAGGAAGCCCTTCTGGTTTCCCCACAGACAGACCTATAGACGGTTCACCTTTCACCCAGCCTCAACTAACCTAGCCTGTCACAAGGTGTGTTATAATTCTTGGTTTATGGAAAATGAGTTTGTTCCTTACTGCTCCTTTGAAACCTTGCACGCAAAAACGGGGTGCCTTTTATTTAACAAAAAACTTTTAAAGATCAGATGTGTGGCCATCCTTTTGTCAAACCCTAAACCTTTAAATACAGTGTCTTGATAGTCCACAGTGGCGTAACTGTATTGAGTTCACTGATTGGAGTTGCATGGTGAACAAATGACTTCACACTGAGGGGTGATAGGCCAGCAAGGCACATGATATAGAATGCTGGCCACCAACCAAAGTTTTGAAGAGGGAAGAATGAAGAGGACTGAGGAATAAGGGAAGAGAGCAGACCTGCGCATCTGGTTGTCTGCCCTTCTGGAAAACTCCTGTGGTGTAGCCACAATTTTTTGTTAGTCTCTGTGGGTACGTCTACACTTGCTCCCTAGTTCGAACTAGGGATGCAAATGTAGCCGACGGAAATTGCTAATGAAGCGGGGATTTAAATATCCCACGCTTCATTAGCATAATCTCACCCGCGTGCTATTCCGCTCGCCAGCTGATTCTAACCAGGAAGTGCACTCCGGGACGCATTAGTTCGAATCAAACCCCTCAAAGGAATAACGTTAGTTCGAATCAAACCCCTTGGTTTGAACTAACGCGTCCTGGAGCTCACTTCCTGGTTCAAACCAGCTGGCGAGCGGAATAGCGCTCGGGTGAGATTATGCTAATGAAGCGTGGGATATTTAAATCCCCACTTCATTAGCAATTTCGGTCAGCTACATTTGCAGCCCTAGTTTGAACTAGGGAACAAGTGTAGACGTACCCCAAGGTGCTGAAGGACCATTTGTTGTTTTTTAAGTTTTTTCATTAAGGGTACATCTCTACACAGCAACATTATTTTAAAATAACTAGCGTTATTTCAAAATAACTTAGTCCACATCTACACAGCAGGTAGTTACTTTGAAATAATGTCAAAATTCTGTCAAGCTGGAGTACTTCTTAGTTTGATTCCTGTAACCCTCATTGTATGAGGAATAAGGGAAGTCAGAGGAAGAGGGCTCAGTTTTGAAATAAGTGCTATGTAGACGCTCCCAATTTCAATTTCAAAATAAGATACGCAATTGACGTAGTTCAATTTGCATAGCTTATTTTGAGTTAAACCCTGCTGTGTAGAGGCACCCTTACTGACTAACTCAGCTATCTCTTTGAGACTTTTAAACTATCTATGGTGTTGTTTGCAGGGGAGGGGGCTCTGGGAAGTGTGTGTTCTGGTTCTTAAGGAGTCAGTCAGCAAGATGAGTTGAGTTTTACCTCTGCCTTAAGTAGCCGACTTCTAGCTCTCTCAGTAACTCGTGGCCATGTGTTAGATTTCTGGATTCTACAAAATAGAGTTATCTTTCAGGAAGAATATTTATGTTTGTTTCTGAGGGTACATCTACATAGCACGCTTATTTCGAAATAAGCTATTTTGGATTTTTGGAGCTCTATTTTGAGGTAGCCATCCACACTACAGGAAATCCTTCAAATTAGTCTGAGGCAGGCTTCCCTATGTGGACGGCTACCTCAAAATAGAGCTCCAGGAGGCATAGGGGAGTAATTACTTTGAATGGCCCTGGGGAGGAGCTATTTCGAAATAGCAGCAGTGCAGTGTCCACACTACCGCTATTCTGAAATACTATTTCAGAATAAGTGTTATTCCTCGTGGATTGAGGTTTACAGATTTTTAAATAAGCCATCCGTTATTTCAAAATTACTTCAAATTGCTGTGTAGATGCTCGCTTTGTTATTTCGCATCCTTATTTGTCTATACTATAGACTTAGGTTGCTGTTAGGGTAGTAAGAAGGGATGGGTTCTGCAGACTGATAAAAGGAGAAATAAATTAAGAACCTGTCCCAAAGTCCATTTTAGTGCATGAGCTTCAGATCAGGCCTCAGAAGGAGAGTTTTTTTATAAAAAATATTAACTTTTAACCATTCAGACACAGCACTAAAGACATGGAAGGGGAAGTAAAAAAGTGCAGTTTTTAAATGGAGAGGTGCAAGAATCCCGCCCCCCCCCACCAATACCTCAACTCCCCTAGTCTTTTTAAAATAAAATTATAAAATCAAGTCACTGTGTATGGACTCTATTCAGATCTATGGCAGATTTTATTTTTCTTGAGCTCTTACCGAGTTCAATGTTCAATGTTACATAAAATATAAATCCCTGTAAGATGGCTCTATCTCACAGTACTATATACAGTATAGACTAGTATATTCGTGTATATACTAATATATATACTAAATGTGTATGCTGTAAAGTTTTAAAAGCCATTGTAATCTCTTTATATGTGAACAGCCTTGAGCATTCTTCACTGTCAGTAGAGATGGAACCAGTTCAACTATATTGCTTATTTCACCTTGATCTTTCTTTGATATTGCGCCTCCTATATTGTGTATGTGAAGGGAAATGTACCCTGGGCTTGGGGCCCTTTGGTCTCTAAAGCAGCATGTGGATGAATTAAAGGGTGGCAGAGCTTTTTACAAATGATCTCCTACACAAGTGGCTACCCCCCTCTCCGAGTGATAAACATGAGCCTCTCTCTGCAAACTGTCATGTACGCATACAAACCAACACTTTCAAGATAGAATTTTGTCTTTTGACAGAACACGCAAATTGGCACATGAGTATAATTTCTGTAGTAACTTGGCTCTGTTCTCCTTGGGTTACTGGTTGTTTGGCCTCCTCCTCAAAATGTTCTAGAACTGAAGCCAACACTCATGGCCACACACAGGGTGTGCTTGGCAGCTGCAGGACCCAGATGCCAACCACTGGAATGTGTTTTATGTACCAGTGTCTCAGTCTGTGGCTGGGCTTCCTGTCCCGCCTTTAGTGAAGACTCTTGTCTGGCTCCAGTGTTTGCTGCTATGGCAGCTGTGGAACTGATGCAGGATCATTTACACATGAGCGGTCTCGCCATCCCAGGAACTGTTTTCCTGTATAGGCTCCCAGCAAGATCCTTACACTATAAAAGGACTCAGTGTGAAAAGAGAGATTTCCTGCTGCCTATCCTCCTTTAGGGAATGATAGAAGGCCTAGATCCACATGGATCCAAAACAACAGAACATTCATATATCATGGCAGACTCTGAAAGGTACGGACAGGGGCACTCATGTAAGCTGCAAACTCTGGGATATTGTGGCTGCCTTTCATGTCTCTTTTAAGATTCTATAATGGAACTTCTCAGTCTTTTGGCTTAGACCATTGACAAGTATAGGATTAAGTTAATATCAGATGTCATTTATTAGGATCTTTTGCTGCTCTTTCCTAGAATAACCTGATGATCTGATGGGTACATCTCACCCTCAGACTATCCCATAAGACACACACACACACACACACACACACACCTGGCAAGCAAGCCTATTTACCTAAATATCTAACACGTAGCACAGAAGATATACAGTATGCTTTAAGGAACGACCAGTCACTTTAACTAGCAATGAATGCAGTTCACCCCCATAAACCACTTTTTAATTTTATAGAATTATTAATCTAAACTGCTTTATTGTTACATTCCACTATGGTTTCTATGCAGCGTGTCTTTTAGCAGAAGCCTTTTATACATTTGATTGAAAAGCTAGCTTGTCAATAAAGACATACCAAGTATAACTTTGGGGAAGTGTCTTGATCCGTATCTCTGATATAATAGTCAGCACTGAAGCAGTTACGTACATTAAAAATCTCTAGTGAAATGTATCTAGGCTCTTAAAAACTTCATTCAGCTTGGATGGTGAAATGCTCAAGACAGAAATGGCAAAGTTGAGATTGGATATAAAACCTTTACTCAAACCATGGCGATATAGGCCCTGATTCTCCATCGTAATTCGTATCAAGAATAACTCAACTAAGTCAGCTGAACTATAGGGGTATACAATTTGTGTAAGTAAGAAAAAAAAGTCAGGTCTAGAGTCATATTTTCAGATAAAACCATTAATATTGGAAAATTTTCTGCCACTTTTTCTAGATGAACACGTGTCTTCTGGTATATCCTGTGTCTGCCAAACAAACCAGATCTGTGAAGGCCATCTACTGTATAAGAAAAGTTACATAGCAAACAGTACTGAAACACCATATTATAAATAATGGAATAAACAAAACTTTGCTGGCATATGTAACCCACTTCCACTTACAAACCAATTAGCTTCATAATTAACTATCTTTAAGACTATGCTGCATCTAAGAAAGGCTAAGATCTATGCTGCTAAATTAGCTGAATGGTTTACTGCCTCATTTTAGTCTTCCTCAAACACAATTTAGGAAATCTGCAGAAGTACACAAAGAGATTAGTCATATAGCCATCTGTCTTGTTCTCTGAGTAACACCTAAATAGTAGCTAGCATCTCTGAATAACACCAAATCATGAAGAGGGTCATAAAAATATGTACAATTTAGGGATGCTGTCAAACTTATTAAAAATCATGTAACATTAGTGTAAGTATGCAATAACTAAAACATTTGCAAGATGCTATCTGTGTCCACTTGGCATGAATCTGGTAGAGAAGAATGTATGAGTTTATATTGTATTTGAGTAACGCAATGTGATCATGCCATTCTTTTGTCACTAACTTAGATAATTCCATTGACTTCAGTGACATCCCTCTTGGTGATACTGGAGTAATTGCATCCGTTATTAAAATCGTACTTGCAAGGGGCAGAGTTAAGGTTATGAGCTGGTCAAAAAAATTCCAGAAAAACATTTTTGTCATAATATGCCAATTTGTCAACCTTTAAACATTTAATGGAGAGGATTCACTTTTGATAAAGTGCCTGTAAAAGCAAGGCAGGGTTCCATTCTGACAGCTTGCCCACCTATCTCCTTTGCAACCTGCTTCATAGGCTACAAGGGAACCAGGGCTTGCTGGGTCCATGCACAAGGGCAACATGCCAGGTATATTATCTCAAAATTGAGAACCTCTGGGATTCAAGTAGTTATGATTATGAGGCAGCCCATAATGTGGACTGTCCTGGGATTGGAAACCCATAGGCCGGCAGGATCCACAGCTTTGGGGCAGCCTTCCAGGCAGATTGCTTTGGAGACAGGGCTCCATTCCCTTTTGTGAAGCATTTAGAATCTGTTGGTTTTCATTCTTGAATAGGAATGAAGCCAAATTTCAAATTATCAAGATCCTTGATGAAGTGGAGCTGTATGAGGAGAACATGGCTAAAGTATGAAAAATGGTGAATAGCAAAGGGGAAAAAAAACAGTTTGGCTTTCACATTTCCCTTGCCTCCTAATACAAAAACATGAGATCACCCAATGAAATGAAAAGGCAAAAAGTATAGATTTAACAATCAGTTTTATTCAATGTAATTAACCTGTAGGACTCATATCTAAAAATACCATTAAGGCAAAGAACTTTGTAGAATTCCAGAAAAAGGGTTTAAACACTTTTGACATATACAAATAACAGCAGTGACACCAGCTGGGATGAAACTCTCTAAGGAGATATCCACCATCAACTCACATACCTAAGACAACCCCTAGATAAATGTATCTAATAGTCAAGTTACTGCATAATTGTCACTGATGGGAGTTAATCCAGACTGAAGAATTTGTCTCTGGCTACTGTCAAGTACATGATCCCAGATAAATGGACCATTCGTCTGAACTTATGGGGTAAATCTTACATTCTTGCATTTCTCTTTCTTTCACTTAAGTATCTGGACGTGAACAGTAGGGATGTTAAATCCCAGTCAACCAGTTAACTGGTTAAACATTATGCTAACATTTAACCAATTAACCAGCTAGCAGGGTACCATGGCTCCAGCCCCTAGCATGAGGGGTTCTTGCTCCAGTCCCGATGGGGATGGGGCTGTTGCTGGGTCCCAGCAGGTCATGGGGGACGGATTCTGCTCATGGGGGAACCGGTTAACCATTACCTGGTAATTATCACCCTCGATTTACCAGTTACCCCTTCACATCTCTAGTGAACAGTGCAGGTGTATTTCAGGATGGGCTTGCTTTAATGCAAAAATGATCATACCACTAACATATCCTTTGGAAAACTGGATCCCCTAATGGCTCACATCCAAAGATCCTCCAGTCACTGCTCCTGACCATGTCAAGTATAAAATAAATCAGGAAAATGCAATTCAACACATTGTGCTCCCAGGGAATTTCATCAAATACCATTCTCAGACATCCTGAAGCCAAACTTTGCATTACATAACTACCATAGCATGCCATATTCCTTAACTAGAGGTTCTCAACTGTTCCTCTGACTGCTGTCTTTCAGATACTTATCAAAGTTCATGTTTTCTTGCTTGATTTAATCTCCAAATACATGGGAAGCTTCTTCTCTGCTTTTGAATCCTGGGTGGATTGGTTGAATTCTAGTATAGTATCTATTAGTTCCTATCGTCGCTTGACTGGTAAAGACTTAACGACGGGAACGACCCTTCTTTATAAGTATCAAAACACAACTCTCCTCCAACGCAACTGTCTATGCTCCCCCTCAACAAAAAAACCTCAATTTATAGTCAACAGGAGGGAATTGTTTTTAAAATGTATTATGGTTTAATAAATATTTGCCTTATACCCCTTCCATCTTATGTCCATAAACATGCACACATTCAAGTATATATCCTTGTAATTATCTATACTTTGTCTAGAGTGGAATAACTTCTTGGGGGAGCAATGAAGGCAAAATCTCTTGAGTAATTCAGAAACTGACTGGCAAAGTCTTCAAAATGAATTGCAGGGGGAAAAAACTTCTTCATATTAAAGCATTATATGAACGTTACCCTCTGTAACTTCTGTTATTCTCAGTTTCATATTGAAAAGCTTCCAGCTCTATAACAGTCCTTGTTATTCTAAAGAGTGAGAGATTCTCATACCCTCACTCATGATGAACAATTATTCCATGACTAGTTAACCTGATGTCAAATGAGGGAAGTCAGAGAGAAGAGGTGTTCAAAGAAATCAAGAAATAGTGTTGCAGCACCTTAAAGACTAACAAAACATGTAGATGGTATCACGAGGTTTTGTGGGCACAACCCAAAGTGAGCTGTGCCCACGAAAGCTCATGATACCATCTACATGTTTTGTTAGTCTTTAAGGTGCTGCTAGACTATTAGTCTGTAACTGGAAAAACTTAAAAAACAACAATCTTGGCTACCCCTCTGAAGCTTCTGAACAGAAATCAAGGTTAGAGATGATCTAAGCATGACTAGCTTATGAGTCATATGAATGAAAATGAAAAATCAGATTTTTAGAATGTTGTGGAGAAAGAATAAGATTTAAGTACAACTGTGCCAGCTTGAGTAGTGAACTTATGATGTCTCATCTCCTAAGCAGGACTGGTCAGTATTTGGAACAACCAACCTGTCCACCCCGTGAGGAAGTGATTTTCATGGCCAGTCAGTGGAATTCTGACTCAAGCCAGCAAGTGACTTAGCAGCCAGTCCCACAGGGCACCAATCCCCTTGTCTGGTGAGAAGAGCCACTGTTGAATGTGTCATCCTATGAATATGATATAAAGCTAAGGTCCAGGCCACTTATGGTCATTGAAATTTTCATTGCAGTTTGTACAAGAGTTGAGGTAATAATGGATTTAACTAGCCAGATTCTAGTGTAGGTCACACCTAACACTTCCCTACCTCTAATGTCCTTTAATTTCATTTGGATTGGATACTATTGTGTGGTAGAATGGAGACCATGGACCTGATCTCCTCTCACCAGTTTTATACCCATCTAATTGCATTAACTTCAGTGACAATTCTCCTAATTTACACTAGTGAGAGAAGAATCAAGCACCACATTAGCATCTTTTCAAATGTGGGGAAGAAGGCCTCTATATACTGTATAAAGCCAAACCAAAAATAGGTACATCTCTATGAGGATAATTTACTTCTGTGGGTGAAATTCAGAGGGGATGTGTAAGGTCTTGTTCATTATGCGTGGACTCTAAGGGTCCCATCACATCAATTTTCACAAGAGCACAGATTTGCTACACAGTCCTTCTCCAAACTATCTACTCCTTCCCCATTATTGTGCTGCGGTGCAGGAACTGACTGCTGCATTTCAGTGGTTCTGTATTAATAATGTCTGTGGGTCTATGCGTCCTTCAGAATGAAGAGTGTTATATTAGTATGATACTGCATTACCAATGTAGACTCTGTTTGACCTTCCTTGAAGCTAATTGTTGGACAGCCACCTTCCTCATCTTCTTTGTCAGCTGCAGTAAATCTTCTGGTCAGCCTCATTGTGCAAAGCTCCTATTCTCACACTTCCTGTCCTACCCTCATTCACTTTGTTTCCTATGTGGCCACCTACAATAATTACTGATTTTTCTCTTCCTTACAACCTGCTCTGAACTTTCATTGCAACTCTCTCTTTTGCAACATGCTCTCCGTGGAGCTGCTGTAGAGTGTATGCATGTGCGAACCCAGTCAGTACCTTTCCTTTACTGCAGCATTAAGCCCATGAGATACAGTGACAACGCAAAAAAATAACTTGAACTTACTTTTGAAAACTTAACATGAGCATAAGGAATCAAAGACATGGTCCCATCCAGATTTTTCTTTTCCACAAAATAACTTTATATAGAATAGACTTGATCATTGGAGTTCAAATCTCAGGCAAACAGCTCACAAGCCAGCTTAAAACTGAATAAAAGGAATCAAAGATGAGGCTGGAGGCATGAGAGCTGAGAAGTTAAATAGTTAATTTTTAGTAGGCACAAGCAATTTTTCCATCAAGTGCAAGCAGTCAGCTGTTATGGTAGGTCACTAAGATACAATGAATTATTTTCTGCAGTTCGTGGAAAACATTAGGCAGCTGTAATAAAGTCTATGGTATTTCCTTCCTTACTGAAACATTACTTCAGCAAATTCCCCTGTTTTGTTTAAACACCATTTCATGCTTGATAAAATGCCATGGAGTTCTTTACTTTTTAAAAAAATATATATTTCTTCTATGGACTTACCATACCAACAGAAGAAAATGTTAAGAAAAATTATCAGAAGTTATTAGATCTTATAAACATAAGGTGTAAGAGAGCACATTAGCGGCCATTAAATAATATAGAAGTATGTAAGAGATGTATGTCCAGAAAACATACCACATCTTTCTAAGTCACTAAAACTGATTTTGACAAAAGGTGCATGTGACCAGGCGGTGACAGTCCCGCACCCACCTGGTCGTGACCCTCCCCAGCCCCCTTTCCCTGGGGTTGGGGTTCCGCCCTCCCGGGTGAGACAGTGCCCACCGCCCTTCGGTGTGATTTGCCATTAAGCGGGGAATCTGTTCCTTACACAGGATCCTGCATGGATCGAGTCCTTAACTGGTCACCTCGCCAGCGCCTCGGGCGAGGGGGGGGTATGGGGGATCGGACCCACCCCCACTCCGAGCCCCGACCCAGGGCCCTAAGAACCGAAGGAATCTAACTCCTAAGGTTGGGTTGGTGGGGGTTAGTTACCCGAAACGCACCAACCCACGGGCATCCTCTGCCACGCCCTGGGTCGCTTCCTACCTCCCTCGGTTAGCCGTCCACTCCCCGGCCATATCCCAGTCTAGCAGCCCCCGAGAGGCTCTTCCGCCCCGCCCTACTTCCAGCCGGCAGTGCCCATTTTAATTGTCCCACCGGCTCAGCATCTGATGGGGGGGCAGGGTGGCCACGCGCCCAATCCCCAGCCACTGCTGGGTGGGCGCGTCCATGACGGGCGGCCGCAGCTGGCCCGTCCCCTGGCCTCCCCACGCCGGCTCCACTCCCCCCTCTGCCGGCACCGCCAGCCGACGCCGCGTCCCATGAGTCAGGGCCGGCGTCTCCAGCATTCGACCTGGCACGGCCTGGGCGCGTGCACGGCAGGGCCAGGGCCGCAGCTGGAGAGCCACCTATCCCCACAGTGCCGGGGACGGCACGGCTCCGTAGTGGGGCGCCGGAGTGTCCCCGTTACAGTGCATCATTCCTGTGAGAGTTCATTCTATATTTCATCATAGTTCTTTTTCCTCGTGTGTTTCTTTTTAGTTATATACACACTGCTAATTTCAAAGGTTATCTTGATCCATAAACATCTGTTTAAATCCTGTATAATGCTAACTAATAAATCCTAGTATATCAGATGGTAACAGATTTCATTCTATGGATTTCTTTAAGAATCTAATTGGGATGCTGAATGTTCAGGTTATTGGGAATTCTGAATGAATTGATAACGGAAATTACAATCATATGGTAGCTCTTCTGAGACATCTGGAGCAGTGAAAAATGAAACACAAAACAATACACCATCACCTGCAAAGGTCCTTCAGCCAGGTGATCACTATCAGAATAGCACTTTCACCTTTCATGGAAGCAGACAACTGCCCCAGGGTTCCAACAATACGTATTTTCCCAGATTGTACTCACAGGCAGCAGTAACTGCATTTCAAGGCAGACACCCACACTGCGGTAAATAATCCAATACTGTAGCAAAGTGCTGAGAGGAATATAATGCCTAGAGATGTGCTGGCTGAACAGAAGGCTACAGCCCTTTCACAAATTGTACAAGCATATGGCTTAGAATGCTGAGACATCTGGAAATGTCTCGTTCATAATACAATGTTCATTAATGTTAGCATTGTCACTCCTTTAAGAGTAACAGGGACCTTTCCCTCTTTTTAGGAACTTTGCTTCCTCTAAATCGGATAGCATCTTGGAAATAACATTATATAGCAAATCTGTGTATTTGAAATACTCTTCCAAGTCACTCCGTTGATTTGGTTATGGGTTATTTCACTCCTTTATGTGAATATCAGGATAATTTAATAGATGAGAACATGGCCACAATCACACATGACTTAGTCCAGGCTGTTTATCTTGAGATTTCAGGTAGGTGCTACTTAGACCTTCAAAAATGCTGGTGAAGATCATGGCCATCCTGAGGGGGGCATGGGGCTGGGGCAACCCCACCTGCCACAGGTGCCACCCCACCTCTTCCCCAAGCCTCACCCCTGGTCAGTCCCTACCCCCACACCACCTCCTTGCCCCCTCCCATGAGAAACAAAGCATTATGGGGACCTGGCGTGGAAGCAGCAGGGGTCGTCCCCTTCACCACATGGGTGGTAAGAGCTGGAATAGCCTGGCAGCCTGCTCTGCCATGCCATGCCATCCTCTCCTGACCTGCTGCATCCCAAGGGCAGTGTAGCTAGATGGAGCAGGCTGCTGGGCCCATGTGGTGAATGCAGGTGACCTCTGCTGCCGCCATGCCTGGTCCCTGTAGTCCGCTAGTTCCCTCCTGTCCATAGGACAATTAGGCTCTGGTGAAAATAGTGTGTTTATAACGATCCTATAATTGGCACCACTGGCAACCAGCAAACACTGACCTTGTCATGTGAGAGGGGTGGTTATTTTTTTAAAGCAGGAAATAAAGCAGCAGGGCTTGATTCTGGGCTTCTCCACAATGTCCCCACCTATTTCCACCACTCCAACAGAAGAAAACAGAGGGAAATCCATCTTAATTGATGGGTTGGGACACCAGACAGGTGGAACAGACCCATGGGAGTTGTTACCAACTAGTGTAACATAGAGATGCCCTGAGGAACTGCCTCCAGTCAGGCTCAGCCTCTCCTCCACAGATACACTGAGCACTAAGGACTCAATGATATTTTGGGCCCTCGGGATTCGATTTCAAATGCACCTACCCTGGTTAGTCACCTAACTTCCATTGAGACGAATAGAATTTAGGTACCAAATCTGTTTAGGCACTTTTGAAATCCCATTAGGGACCTACCTGTATCTTTAATTACCTAAATAGCTTTGAAAATCTGATATTTGGCTTCTTACCAGCACTCCTGTGCACCAGACCCATCCAAAAGCCTCTGTTTCACCTCTTGTCTATTTTGATTGTAAGATCGTCGAGACAATCCTTGCCCCTCATTGTGTGTCTTTGCAACGCCCAGCATGATTGGGGTCCTAATCCAATTAATAGGCTACAGGAACTGATGTAATCATCCTCAATATTAACATCATCATCTCTGCTTTTAGAAACCTTAGAAGTGTGAATATCTGCTATTGATTCACTGATGCACTGATAAGGTAAGTCTCCACTACAGCGTTATTTCTAAATATCTAATTTCGAAATAGTTATTTTGAAATATCTTATTTCGAAATAACACGTCTACACACAAAATGCATTTCGAAATAGCATTTTGCTATTTCAAAATAGCACATCCATACTGATTGGACACTGAATCGCAGTTACTTTGTGTGGCTGCTGCCTGATGCTATCTGAGGCCTGTGCTTAAAGGGACTCCCCTGGACAGCCAGTTCTCAGGTTTCCCTGCTTGCTTGCCTACCTTGCTGAGGGACAGCAAAGCATTTTTTTCTCTGCGTGCTCCGATTGCCCTCACTCGGGACACCACAGCACTCTGCAGCATGGAGCCGGAGCTGCCCCTAGGCACTCTCATGCTTCTCGTGGACGTATTGCTGCAAGCCTGGCTGCACTTTCTGGAGGCTGCCTCGCAGCATCTGCTGCAGCCCAACCCCCAGGCCGTCATCCAGCCCCTCCTGGGGTATGTGGAGGAGCAGCTGCAGCTCCTGGATGCCAGCGTGCCCCACCACATCTGGCGTCTGGACACCAGCAGGGACAGGTGGGACCACATCATCCTGGAGCACTGGGGAGACCAACAATGGACCTAGAACTTTAGGATGAAGAAAGACACCTTCACAGAGCTCTGCGAGTGGCTCGCCCCTGCTCTGCAGTGACAGGACACGCACATGAGGCCCGCCATTCCCCTCCAGAAGCGTGTGGCCATCGCCCCTCTGGAAGCTCTCCACGCCGGATACCTACCGATCCATGGGGAACCAGTTCAGCGTGGGGAGATCCACCGTCGGAGCAGTGCTCATGCAGGTATGGCAATCTCCGGCCACTGTGCCAGCACGGGGGGTGTAGGGAGGGGATGGGCTGCCCTAGGGAAAAGGGGGGGAGGTGGTGCAAGTTCCGTCGCAGGGGGTTTGTTCTGTCCCTCCTGCACTAAGGACTGCCCGCGGTGGCCAGGATTGCAGGGGGGGTTGCTCCTGGGGAATGGGGGCACGGGGCAATGGCAGGGGAAGGAGCCCTCTCAGCCACCCTGGCACCCCAGTGACTCTCGGTTTTGTGTGTCCCTCTGCAGGTGGTCAAGGCCATCAACAGAGTGCTGCTCCGCAGAGTCATCCGCCTTGCCGATGTCGACGCGGTCATCGAGGGGTTTGGTGCCCTGGGCTTCCCCAACTGCGGGGGGACTATCGACGGGACACACATCCCCATCCATGCCCCGGAACACCAGGCCTCCCTCTATATCAACCGCAAGGGATACTTTTCCATCGTCCTGAAGGCTGTGTCTGACCACCGGGGCCACTTTGTGGACATCAGTGTGGGCTGGTCCAGCAAAGCACACGACACATGTGTACCACAACTCCTCCATTTGCCAGAGGCTGCACGCCGGGACTTTCTTCCCCGACCGCCACATCAGGGTTAGGGACGTGGACATGCCTGTGTACCTGGTGGGGGATGCAGCCCATCCCCTACAACCCTGGCTCATGAAGCCATACACGGGACACCTCAACCTTCCCCGACAGGCATTTAATGCCAAGCTCAGCAGGGCCCACATCATGGTGGAGGGGGCCTTCGGCCAGCTTAGAAGGCCCGTTTTAGATGCCTCCTCACCTGCCTGGACCTCTCCAAGTGGAATATTTCACACGTGGTGGCGGCGTGCTGTGTGCTGCACAATTTGTGCAAGAGGAAGGGGGAGGCTTTCCTGCCAGGCTGGATGGCAGAGGCCGAGAACTTGTCTGGCCTGTACATGCAGCCCTGCATGGCTACCAGCCAGGAGGCCCATCGAGGGGCTGTCCGTATCTGGGAGGCCCTGCGGGAGAGCTTCCAACCAGAGGAGGACTAATAGTCTGTCTGGTGTACCCCACTGGGGGCTTGTGCCTCATTCCACCCTCACGTCCTTCCACTTACCCCTCCCTAACCCCCCTTCCTGATGTACAATAAAGACACATGTTGAAGAAAACAAACTCTCTTTATTGAACAAAACTGAGGTGTGAGGAGGGAATGAAGGCGGGAGAGGGGAGGCGAGAGGGTGGGGAAGGGGGTAAACCTGGGAGGAGGGAGCTGGAAGGGGGAGGCAAGGGGAGGAATGGGAGGAGAAGCTCAGGGTTCAGGGTTGGGGGTCTTGCCGGCCCACCTGTCTCCCAGCACTGCAGGTGCGGGGGCCTCGGCGTCTCCGCAGGGGGAGGGAGGAGGGGAAGGAGGGGAGGAAGAAGCGTCCCCGCGGGGGAAGGGAGGAGCGGTAGCTGGGGAGGCAGGAGGGGCTGGAGTGGCAGGAGGCTGCAATCTCTGCACCAGAGTCTGCAGGTGGTCACAGATAGCACGACCCTGGGCAAGCAGCTCCCACCAGATTTCCCGCCAGAGCTACAGGTCTTCATGCACCCAGTAGTCCAGGGTGCGGTGCAGACCTCGCAGTATTGCCAGGTGCTGCCGCTGGTACTCCTCGGCTACGTCTACACTGCAGGCTTCTTGCGCAAGAACTGTTTTACGCAAGAGTTCTTGTGCAAAAGGTCTTCCACAAGAGTGCGTCCACACTGCCATGTGCTTTTTGGAAGAGATGTGCTTTTGTGCAAGAGCGTCCATGGCAGTGTGAACGCTGTCTTGCACAAGAAAGCTCTGATGGCCATTTTAGCCATAGGGTTTTCTTGCACAAGAAACCCCTGTTGCCTGTCTACACTGCTCTCTTGTGGACGAGCTCTTGCTCAAGAGGGCTTATTCCTTGTGGGGAGAGAAATAACTCTTGCGCAAGAAGCCCTGTTTTCTGACGCTTTACTGTAAATTTTCTTGCGCAAGAACACGTGTGCAGTATAGATGCTCTGCAAGTGTTTGCGCAAGAACAACTGTGTAACAAGGGTAACAGGCCACGGCCCCTGTGTGGCAGCCAGCTGGGGCCATGTGCCCAGGGGTGGCATGGCACATGCATAGGTTGCTGCGTGAGCCGTGGCCAGCAAGGCCCATGCGCGCAATCCCTGGTCTCCCTCCCCTCCCGCACCCGCATAAGTGAACAGTGATGGCACTCACATGTTGCCTCCCCGGCCTCGGACAACACTGGCAACAGGCTCACTGGGACGGCTCGGGGGTCCTGGCTGCGCGGCATGCTCCCTCCAGGCTCCTGCAGCTCCTGGCCATCCTCCTCCTCCTCCTCCGTGCCCTGGTCAGGGCCCTCTGCCCCAGGGTCGATGACCACCTGGGGGACATGGACTGTCCTGCCCCCCAGGATGCGGTTCAGGGTGTCAAAATAGGGGCATCTGGGTCTGCCCCTGTTTGGGAGCTGCCCCCTGTGGCCCTGGCATGGGCCTGCCTTAGCTCCTTAGTTTTCATCCAAACCTGCTCCTGGGTTCGGATGTGGCCTTTGGTGGCCAGGCTGGCAGCCATGCGGCTGTAGACGGCCGCGTTGCTCCATCTAGTGCAGAGATCATGGACAAACCTCAATGAGGTCCCTGATCTCCGCACTGGACCAGGCAGGTGCCTGCCTTTTCCGGCCCCTGACAGGCTCCTGGGAGCTGGCAGACTGGTCCTGGGGAGCGGTGGAGGGCTGGCTGGCACTGGCTGCCTGGCTCATGCTAGGACCACTGGATCAGGGGTAGCAACTGCTGGCTCTGGGCTGGCAGGCCTGGAGCTGGCACAGGCACTGTGGCCAGACTCTACCCCTTTAAGGGCTCCGGGGAGGGCGGGAGTAGAGGAGTTTTCCTGGTTGGGGCCAGAGTGGCCAGCAGGGCACCCTGGGAAGGGCTGGAGGCTCCCTATTTCGAAATAAGCATCTACCCAGCACTTATTTTGAAATAGGAATTTCAAAATAGGCGCTATTTCTCATGGAATGAGGTTTACCAATTTCAAAATAAGCCCTCTGCTATTTCAAATTAATTTGAAATAGTGGTTGGCTTGTGTAGACACTAGTACAGTTATTTCAAAATAACTTTGCTGTGTAGACATACCCATACAGACTCTCACAATGCTCTTTGTGGTTTACTTCTATGGCCCTACAGAGTTAGATATGAATCTGCATTGCCATTTAACTTTCTTTAAAATACTTTCACTGTCTGAATTGCCGTGTCAATCACCATGTTAAACTGTCCATATTTTGATGAGTTTAGGTAATGCCTGAAATCTGCACTTGACTACAATAGTAGTTGTAAAATAAATACAATAATAAATAATAATAATAATAACAACATCCCATTCAATTAGCAATTAGAACGTTTAACAATCCATGACTTGTGCATGTGAGTTCTGAAATGGCCATGAATTTGGAGTAGCAATCAATTGATGATGATTTCTCATTGCCAGCTGCTTCTTGAGATCTATGATTCAGCCAGTTCTTAATCCATTTAATGTGTTTTGTTGTTGTTGTATAATGCTAATTTTTTAGTAAGAAAATGGTGCGGCACTCAGTCAAATGTTTTACAGAAGTCTAAATACAGTATATCTATGCAGTTACCTTTAGCCACCACAGTAGTAATCTCATTCAAAAATGAAATCAGGTTTCCTTAACAAGACCTTTTTTTCCAGAAAAACATGCTGATTGGCACTAGTTCTATTCCCATTCTTTAGTAATTGATTCCCATATGAACTTTATTCATCCTTTTTTTTTTTTTTTTTTTTTGAGTAACTGATGTCAAGCTAAACAGCCTGTAATTACTCAGTTCATCCTACATGCTTTTTTGAAAATGGTATGAAATAAGCACTCTTCTAGTCTTCTGGAATTTCCATGGTATTGCAAGATTTATTCAAAATTAACATCATTGACCTCCTCAGATGACTCTGTTATAACTTTTGAGTGCAAATTATTCAGACTGCTGATTGAAAACTGTTTATCTCCAGTAAATGCTGTTAATAATGTCTTTAGTTAGTAATAGACTGGAAAGAACTCCATCACCCTCATGTGATACATCGCATCATCCTGCTTCTTTCTAAATATAGAGCAGAAGTAGTTATGGAACATGCCTGCCTTTTCTTCAGAGCGTATCAATTATTTTACTTGGCATTATAACAGAATAAAGCCATGCCATAAGCTGTTCTACTTTTTCAATAACTCCCAACTTTTCCATGATACCAAGTTCAAATTTTACATTAGTGGAAAGTTTCTCAGTAGATGTAACACTGATGCTACTGACTTGTCTAAATTAGGAAGCATTGAAGGATTCTCCCAGTATGCTGTGACAGCTATATACAGTCCTTTGGCATTTTCAGCAAATATATTTTAGCTATCTTTACGGCTTAGGAATTAAACCCTAACACTAGTCGTACATTGCCATGGAAAGTGAAGTGACACCAATTTTTAAAATAGCTTGTAACAGATACATACCCATGTAATGATATTTAGCGGATCTGCCGAAGGGGGGCGGGGCAAAAGAGACAACTGCCCTGGGGCCTGGTGATTCTAAAGGACCCAGGGCTCCTGGCCGCTGCTGCCGGGACTGGGAGGGCAGTGTGGCACACTGCGGGCAGTGCTAAGGACTGGCTGGCCCTAGCCCTGGCCCTGGCCCTTCCAGGAACATGGAGCAGCCTTCCACCATGCCCATGAACCTGACATATCATGAATATGACATAAGCTTTGTGTTGGATTTCTGAATGGTGATGTTCTTTAGCTTTGTGTGTGTGAGAGAGAGAGAGAGAGAAAAAACTTATTTACACTGGAATCTCACAGGTTCATATATAGAAAGCATTTCATTGTCCTTCAGTGATTAGTCTGAATGATACACAAATTTGATTGCTGATCTGAAAGTTTTCCCTGGCATCTCCCTACTTACAAGGAGCTTTGTGTCACTACAGTGCTGTTTTCCCAGCATGGCAACAGTTTTTGTTTTAATTGTGCAACATACCTTTTAAACATGTTTTTTTTCATAGAGTTCATGTTATATTTGACCGAATGTTGGGTTTCTCAGGGGCCTGCCCACTAAACCAGTTTGCAGCATCAGGGCCTGACTCCTTCCTTCACTCCTTGCTTGCTACTAGCTCCTCCACAGGTGCCCACCACAATCCCATCCTCATCTGCAGCTCAGAGGTGGCATGAAGAAGTTTGTGTCCTGGGCCAGCCCCTTGCTTCCATCTAGTGAAAGTGCAGATGAGCTACCCATAGGTGACTCAACCCAGCTCCGCTCAGGGCCACTGATTACACATGGACCTGCCTCTGCTGGCTAGGTTGAGAATGGGGTGTTCTCTTATAGTCTCGTGGTAACTGGGGTGGCAGTACTATTATATGACAAAGCTGGATGTAGTGATTGAGGGTAATAACCTTTTAGTCAGCTCACTGTCAATATCATCAGCGCAACTGCCTAGAAGCTCCTTGTAGGAGCCAGTCAATGAAGATTATATAAACTGGGGCAAAACAAACCAGTGGTCAAGTCAGACCATGCAAACGGGGAAACTAACGGTTTTCAAGGCTACATAGTCACCCTACAAATGACCTAACATCTAAAGGACTTATATTGTGCTTGTAACAGGGACAGACACTCTAATAGGATTAACCACATATACTAGCATATACTGTATATGGTCAAAAAGCAAGTACAAGGGACAAACCAAAAAAAAAAAAATCCTTGGCGTGGCAGAATATCCTTGTCAGCCAAGACATTACTTGCCTGCATGGTAGCTTTGGCAATGCAACAGAAGGCTAGGGGAATTTTCCATTTTTGTAAATGAACCAAAAGAATAAATTATTTTAGCAAAAGAATCAGAATTTTTTAATACTCCTGAAACAGGAAAAAGCTGAGCCAAACCAGATGCAGAATGACACAGCTACATTGACTTCCATCAAGCTGTGCCATCTTAAAGCAGCAGAGAATTTGACCTGTCACTTCACGAAGTTCATGTTCTATGAAGATAATTTAACCCAGATTTTCTTTCCCCCTTCCTCCCCATCAGAACTTTCATTCAGGTGCCAGCACAGACAGTGATTCATAGATTTCACAGATTCATCCAATTCCAAGGCCAGACAGGACCATTGTGATTTTCTCATTTGTCGCCCCTGTACAACAAAAACCACAGAATTCCCAAAATAATCCCTAAAGGAGAATGCACTCTGATGCTTAGAAGTAAACATTTGAGCATAATAAACTAGACTGATCTCATTAGGCCTAAGAGGACTCCAGTTAAACAAGGAAAATGGTCCCAAAGAGGGAGGCTGACAAAAGAAAAAATATATATTGCATTAACATTTTTATGTCATAAAACTAAGAATTAATCATGTCTTCTGACTGGCCAAATGCTTAATCTTGACTATGAGCCCCAGCAAATGGTTTAACCTTTGGATTCTTTCCATTCAGGAGAAAGGCAGATTTAGGTTGTTGCTAGGTCAACTCCTTCCTGAATACAGGAAACTCTTTTTCTTGTTAGTATTATTGAGCATTTGCACTAGAATCTAATAGGTTCCTTCATACAACGTGCACATACAGTCTGTGTAATTTAGGAAATATTGGATCATTCTGACACAAGCTTTCACTGGACACAAATAGGAAAGCAATACCATTTTTTCCCCACATGAAAGCACAGTAACAGAGTTGGGAGCATGTGGCAGAACATGTCATGCTTCATCAGTTAAGATGACGAGAAACAGGGCATGGCCCTGGCATCACAAAAGTGACAAAATACAAACACAAAAGAGAAGAAAAATATTTGGGGAGTTGAATTATTTTGGTAGTTTATGAACATAGTACGATTCCCCATTGGAATACATTCCCTCTCTATATATATAAAGAAACTTTCCTGCAGGACGACAGAGTGATGTAATCACATCATTCTGCATCCTGCCACCCACCTCACTCACCGCCCTACCAAGACCCTGCAACACCAGCCCCCTCATACACCACCTCCGCTGAGACCCTGCACCCCCAGCCCCCTTACTAAGCCCTTCCACTGAGACCCCCGCACTCCCAGCCTCCTCCTACTCCCCCAGCCAGACACGCTCCCCCAGCGAGAGGGGGGCTGGTGAGCATAGCGAGCAGGGGACTCAGCCCCCCTACTGTGTTTGTGTGTGTCTATCTACACACTAATATAGCAAAAAGAAGGGAGTTACTTATCAAGTGCAGGATCAGTGTTAACAAGGCCAATTCAGTCAGGGTGGATGTGGCTCACTTCCAGCAGTTGATGGGGAGGTGTGAATACTAAGGCTATGTCTACACTGGTGGCTTCTTGCGCAAGAACATCTTTTCACAAGAGGTCTTGCACAAGAAAACATCCACACTGCCCTGTGTGAGCTGTGCTTTTGCGCAAGAGCGCCCATGGCAGCGTAGACGCTCTCTTGCGCAAGAAAGCTCTGATGGCCATTTTAGCCATAGGGCTTTCTTGCGCAAGAAATCCTGCCGAGCATCCACACTGCCCTCTTGCGCAAGAGCTCCAGCGCAAGAGGGCTTGCACCTGTTAAAAAAGAGCGTAGCTCTTGTGCAAGGAGCCCTCTCTTACCACGCCGTACTGTAAATTTCCTTGCGCAAGAGCGGGTGGGCAGTGTAGACGCTCTGTGGATTCTTGCGCAAGAATGGCCATACTTGCGCAATAACTCGCCAGTGTAGACATAGCCTAAGAGAGGAGAAACTGCCTTTGTAGTGACATAACCATATTAAGTCCTAATTTGACTGTATTAAATTTTCAAATGAATTGCATTCCGATGTTTCTCTTTGTAATTGAATTTGGGGGGGAGGGTGTTTTGTTGGAGAGGGGGTTGGTAGCAGGATGGGGCTACTTTTAAATTCATTACTGAATGTCCAGGGGAGGATAAATGTTCCCCTACAGGTTTATGTGTGTTACCTTTCCTGATGTCTGATTTGTGTCCATTTATCCTTTGGCATAAGACTGTTTGGTTTGACCAATATACATGGCAGAGGAGCGTTTCTGGGACTTGATGGCATCGATCACATTAGTGTATGTGCAAGTGGATGAGCCCCTGATGGTGTGGCTAATGTGGTTAGGACCTGTGATTTCATCACTTATATAGATATGTGGACAGAGCTGGTAAGAAACCCCGTGCCACAACATTCCTCGTTATTTTCTTCAGAGTTTGCACAGCACCTAGCACAGTGGGCCTCTGCTCTATTACTGGAGTATATAAGCACTATGACACTACAAATAAATAAATAATAATGTTTTAAATGTACAAGTTAGCTTCCTTTCCACTTGCCTCTTTTTGTTGGCAGCAAGCAAGCTAAGCTACTCAAAGCAAACTGGCATGCTTGTGAAGTCAGAGGCCAGAATCTGCCTTCAAAAGTTCATCCAAGCAGTTTAAGTAATTAATGCTCATCTAGGCCACATAATCATTAAGAACAATTCCCTTTCAAGCCATGAGCAGAAATTGCAAGGTGCTAAGAACCCTCAAATATTCGTGAAGTCAACAGAAGCTAAGCGTGCTCAGCAGCACTGAAAAAAATCTTCCCCAAGCTATACAGGCCTTCGATACAGGAAATTCAGGAAACGAGAGATAACCTGTCAGTTTCTGCAATGCAGTGTTCAGTGATTCCACCAACTGTCTCTCAGATCATGTCTACACAGCTTGGCAAAAGTCAAATTAAGATACGCAACTATGTCAATTGCGTAGCTGAAGTCGAAATAGCTTAATTTGGCTGTTGGCACTATCTACACAGCAGGAAGTCAAAGGAAGAACACTCTTCCTTCAGCTTCCCTTACTCCTTGTGAAATGAGGGTTACAGGAGTCAGAATAAGAAGTCCTCCATCTCAACATTATTTCGAAATAATGGCTTGCTGTGTAGACGTGCATTTTGTTATTTCAGAATAACGTCAGTTATTCCAAAATAACACTGCTGTGTAGACGTACCCTCACTGTGCCAGGTATCTGGATTAGTGAACTTTCTGACTCATTACCTACAAAGTGTGCATTAAATAATCCATTAAAGAGATTCCCCAGAGAACATGAAAGTAATTTATAAGGAGCACTTAGAATATTTAAAACTTTAAATATCGGTTAATTGAAGAATCTGCAAGCTATTTCTAAGGTAAACTGCTGAAAAGAGTAAAGAGAAAGAACTCCTACTTTGGTATTTTCCTTCTTGGACCGAAGACCAGTGTGATTCTCTGCAGGGCCTAGTCTGGATATATGAAGGTGGAGTGGGGCGCGCGCACACACACACACACACACACACACAAAATACCCCCCATGTTCAAAATGTCATTTAAAAAAGCAAAATATTGTACTATGAAAACACTGATGACAAAAGGCAAAAAGAACGATACCTCTTCCATGAATTTGCTGAAGGATGTCTGGCAACTTTGAAATCGTTTAGCAGAAAGCAAACCTTTGAAAAGTATGCTCCTTATCTCTCCTCCATACCATAGGCTTATTTCAGTTCATCAATTCTAATTCCAACCATTCAAGCATTTCTTCAGAATGATTTAAGAAGGATGTATTCATTTCTACTGCATGTCTAAACCCAGTAATTTGCCATACAAATGTGTTTTCTTTATGGTTATCTGAGCAAATGCCAGTTTCAGGGAAAAGTTGTTTACTTTGGAGTCAGGGCATATGGTGGTGCCAAGGATTAAAATGAAGGAGCGGGATCTTAGTAGTATGAGGTGGGGAGCTAGTTACACCTGCTGTCAGCTCATTCTCAGAAACTTTTTATAGTTTAGAAATAATACTCTCCTGTAGGTTTCAGTGTGTGTGTGTAACAGGGTGGCTTGTGTGTGCCCTGTAGATTGGAAAGCCATAACCACCTGATTATAGGATAGGCCCCACCTGAGAGAAATCAGCTGATTCTTTAAAGGGAGTGAGGCCTAAGGGAGTCCAAATTGGGAAGGATGACACTGGAGGAAGCAAGAAGGTTTGCACTAGGGATTGTAATAGTATAGTCAATTAACCGATAAGCAAAAGCTTATCGGTTAATGCTATAGACTACACGCATTTCCCTCTTCCCCCTCTCCCTGCCAGTAAATTTTTTGGCAGGCTGGCCAGCAGCCTGGCTCAGTCCTGGCTTGCAATTGGTCTGGGACCTACCACTGCTGCGGCTCTGGATTTATAGTGTATTAGGAACTGGGTGGGCAGGCAGCCTGGCTCAGTCTTGACTCATGCTTGGTCTGGGACCAACCCCATTTCAGATCTGCATTTCAAGTGTATTAAGAGCCAGGCAGGCAGGCAGCCCAGCTAAGTTCTGGCTCGTGCCGGGTCCGGGAGCTCAGACCCACCCTTGACAGGGGCTGCTGCCACCCCGCGCTGCTGCCTCTTTCACAGAAGCAGCAGTGCAGGGTGACAAGCAGCTGGTCCACAAGGGGAGCTGGTTTTTAAACTGGATCCTCTCATGGACAAGCTCCCACTTGGCACCCCATGCTGCTGCCTCTCTGATACAGTGGTTGCTGGCCCGGCCCCGCCCCTGGGGACTATAGACTAGTCAAGTAACTGATAAAATGTCATGAGGTTTCTCAACTATTCAATTAACCGGTATTTAACATCCCCAGTTTGTATGAGACCCTGAATAACTGGGAAAGAGGAAATAAGAGGCTAAGTAGAAAGTGGTCTAGGGCAGTGGTCGCTAATCAGTAGATCGGGATCTACCGGTTGATCTTGGAGCTTCTGACAGGTGTTCCTGACTGGTTTGGTAAGGAAGCTATCAATTGCTGGCACTGCAGTTGCCCTTTTACCCAATGTTATGCTGCTCCTGCCCTCTGCCTTGGAGCTGCCCCCCTGGGAGCCTCCTGCTAGCTGTGCAGGGCATGGGAGAGATAAGAGGGGAGGTGCTGATGTCAGGGTGTCCCTCCTCCCCCCATTTCTGTAACCTATCTCCACACAGTGAGAAGGAATGGAGGAAGCTTGGCAATGCAAATCTCTGTCACACTCACATACTGTGTGTGCCTCTGTCATTCTCACACACACACACACACACACTGTCCTTCGCTCTCATCTCCCCACCCAACACATACACGGGGAGTTATTACTTTTATTGCTTCCAAAGTACAGTAAAACTCCATTGGTCCGGCATCTGATGGTCCGGCACCATCAGGAACCCGGAAGTGCTCCGGGCAGCCGGACCATTGGAGCTGCTCTGCCCCCGGCTTCCCCAGCGGCTGAATCGGGGAAGCCGGAGGCAGAGCAGCTGGAGTGCTGCCGGTAGGTCCCGTAGCGCTGCCCCTCGGCACTGCGGGACCAACCCGGCAGCACCCCAGCTGTCCCCGATTCAGCCGCTGCTGAAACTGACCAGCGGCTGACTCCGGGAAGCCGGAGGCAGAGCTGCTCTGCCCTGGGCTTCCCGGAATCAGCCGCTGGTCAGTTTCAGTGGCGGCTGACTTGGGGACGCCTGGGGCAGAGCAGCTGGGGTGCTGCCGAGTTGGTCCAGTAGTACCGCCCCTTGGCGCTGCGGGACCAACCCGGCTGCGGGACCAACCCCCCAGGCGTCCCCAAGAGCAACTGGGGTGCTGCCGGGTTGGTCTTGCAGCACCAAGGAGCGGCGCTACCAGACCAACCCAGCAGCACCCCAGCTGCTCTGCCGCATCCGGCGTCCCGATTCAGCTGCTGCTGAAACTGACCAGCAGCGGCTGAATGGGGACGCCTGGGGCAGAGCCAGACTATCGGAAGGGGGGGCTATGAGGGGTCTGGGGTGGCATCCCCCCCACACCACCTAGAGCCCTCATAGCCCCCTTCCGATAGTCCGGCATGTTTGATAATCTGGCACCCCCTGGGTCCTAAAGGTGCCGGATTATCGGAAGTGTACTGTATGTTGGTTTTGGTTTTTGACGGGTCTATACATTTCATAATTTTCATTTCTCTCTTACACTTGAATTTAATTCTTTGATTAATGAGTTCTAAAATGTCTAACCTGTTGTGACTGGAGCAAGCGCCACATGCTGTCCTTGCCTGCAGACACCACTCCTGCCGCCCCCATTGGTCAGTAATGGGGAACCATGACTAGTAGAAGCTATGGGCTCAGTGCCTGTAGATGAGGGGCAGCACATGGCACCATGGAGCCATTGCTGTACAGCCAGCTGCTTTCAGGAGTGGCGCAGGGCCAGGGCAGGAGTAAGCCTGCCTCAACCCCACTGCTCCACCACGCAGAAGCCGTCTCAGTTAAACGGTGCCCAGCCAGACCCTGCTTCCTGAAGCCCTGTCCCATCCCGGCACCTTCCCCTGCACCCAAACTCCTTCCCACAGCTTGTACCCTGAAACCCATCCTGAACCCCAATCTCCTACCCTGGGCTAAGCCTGCGGTCCCTCCCAAACTCCTTGGCCCAAGACCAAAGCCTGCACCCCAATCCCCTACCCCAGCCTGATGAAAGTGAGTGAGGATGGGGAGAAAGGGAGATGGAGTGAGCAGGGTGAGGGCTCGGAGAAGGGGTGCAGCAGGGGCCAGGCCTCAAAGAAGGGGCGGAAAGGAAATGGGGCAAGGGTACTTGTGTTTGAGGTAGATCTTACATTGCACGTCAATAGAAAATGTGATCTTACAGTTTAAAAAGGTTGGAGACCACTGGTCTAGGGAAAACTACAATATGTTTAGAGGATTCAACCTAGCTTCTGAATAGAGGGTGGGATAGACCTTCTTTACCAGCCCCAAGGAACGGGCATGCAATCCCAGTATGAGAATAGTTGAATTCAGCAAGGAGGCTGTAGATAGAACCCAGGACTGTCTGAAACAGGGCCCAAGAGAAGGCAGAAGCTCTTTTTGTTTCTGTGAAGGACATTTTGGACTATTGAGATACTGCCAGGGGTGGATTAAAGACTATGAAGAGGATGGGGAAAGAAGCAGACTGTGATGTATCCTTATTTTAGTAAGATTTTGACCCAGTACCACATGACATTCTCTGAAACTACAGAAAATTGGTACAAATTAAATTACTATGAGGTGGTTGCACAATGAGCTGAAAGACCATGCTTACAGTACTTATCAGAGTTGTCTTTTCTCAGAAATGAGAAAAAAAAGTTTAGAAAATCCTACTTTTCATGAAAAGCTTAACAAATATTGGGCATGCTGAGAAAAGAAAATTGAGGGGAGACTTGTTAAGCCTTCAAAAATGTTAAGGACCCTTATAATAGTTGATCACAATTTTTCTTTTTTTTCACTGGATGTACAACAAGTAATGGGCTTAATATGCAGAAAGGGAGATTTAGGTTAGATATTAGAAAAAGCTTTCTAACTGTAAGAATAGTTAAGCTCTAGTGGGCTTCTAAGGGAGGCTGTGGAATCCATGTTAGAGGTTTTTAAGAAGGGGCTGGACAAACACCTGTCCAGGATGGCCTAAATATGCTTGGTCTTGCTTCAGCACAGGGGCCTAGACTGGATGACATCTTAAGATCACATCCACCCCATGGTTCTGAGAGTTGAAACCCTACCACTAGGGAATTGCACCTAGGGGCTCAATGGGAGCTTAATAAGTCCTTGGAGTCCTTTTTTTTTTTTTTTTTTTTTTTTTTTGCTCAACAACTTTGGTCTCCCCCTCTTTTTTCCCCCCTTCAACAGAATTTTTTCCCGGTGGTTTTTTTTGGGGGGTGGAGGTGGGGGGTGTTCAGTATTTTTGTTTCAACCATCTGGCAACCCTATGCAGACCAGACTAGCCCTAAACAAAAGTGGGGAGGAGGAGAAGAAACTGCTGCATACTGAGTTAGGTGGCCTCTGAGCATACCTTCTGGTTTAGGGTCCACACACAACATAGGCAACCCAAATTCTCTGTCACCTGATGCATGAGGATCACCCTGGGTTTAGATGGTAGATAGGTGTCCCAATGCCTAGACCTAGAGCAAGGCAGCAGTGTGCATGCTCACAAGCAGTAATACAGGCATTCTTGGGAACTCCTCTGCAAAAAGGTAGGCACCAAGTGAACTTAGGCACCTGTTGGGTTAGACTGCATGCAGGTATGAGTCTTGTGGACCACAGTAGTGCCTAAAAACATGGACTTGGACATCTAAGTACCTTTTGTGGATCCTAGCCTAAGAAATTGTAGCAGCAGTCATTTCATTTAACTAAAGTTACTATACTTGGTGCATAAACTCCATTATCACAATCCCCATGACTTTGCCTGAGCCATATGCTGCATGGAACCATACAATGCATTCTGAAAAAATAGCCAATGTGGCAAGTTTGGTTTTATTTAACCATATGAAATGTGACCTGCTGCAATATTAATAGCATACTATGGAAACCCAAATGGGAGGACAGTCTAAAATAGAGCATTAGATAAACTAATCTAACACCCTTCTGGGAAGGAAAGAAAAAGTAGTTTATCAATGAAACATTTTCACCTCTTTCTCAGCTCCAGGGACTTGTGTGATGACAAGAGAAACATGTTTTTCCATTTGTGTCTCTGCAGAGTGTGAGATGTAGCAAGTCTGGAGACTAAAATAAGAACTCAAGCTGCCCTGAAGCGGGTTGGAGGCTAAGTTCCTTGTAAACTGGGTGGCAGGGCTGCTGTGCAGCTGCTAATTGAGTCCCGCCCAGAGCTTTAGGGCTGCCGTGCAGAGAGCTTCCCGGCTGAGGAGGGGCACTCCCTCAGCAGGAAAAGCTCCCTGCTCCAGATAACAAGTATGCTGGTAGGTAGGGAGGGAGGAGGTGGGTGAGTGGGGCTGAATGGGTGGGGAGTTTGCAGCATGCGGTAAGAACAGGAGAAGTTTGATTACAGCGATCTGATTACAGCAGCTGGGTTTCCTTGCAGCTTCCTGTGAGGAAACCCAGCATGCTCCTCTAGCTTCCTGGACTAGTAAAGGGGGAACAAACTGCATAGGGGAGGTGGTGCTGGTGTCTGTGCAGTGAGGTGGGGACAGATGGGTGGGGTTTTTTGGAGTGTCTTAACTTGTTTCCATCTGGGCTGCAGGCAGCATGAGTCAAACCCTGTGGTTGTGTCTACATTGGTGCAATCTTGCGCACAAGTGGCTGCTTTTGCGCAAAAACTTGCTGCCTAGCTACACTGGCCACGAGTTCTTGCGCAAGTACAGTGACATTCTAATGTATGAAATCAGGGCTTCTTGTGCAAGAACTATGATGCTCCCACTCAGGAAGAAGTCCTCTTGCGCAACTGTTCTTGCGCAAGAGGCCAGTGTAGACAAGCAACATGAATTTCTTGTGCAAGAAAGCCCCATGGTTAAAATGGCCATCAGAGTTTTCTTGCGTAAGAGAGCATCTACACTGGCAAGAATGCTCTTGCACAAAAGCACATCTCTTGAGCAAAAGCACATGCCGGTGTAGATACTCTCTTCTGGAAGAGTTTTTGCACAAGAACTCTTCCGCAAAAGAGTTCTTGTGCAAGATCATGCCAATGTAGACATAGTGTCTGTCTCAGCAGAGCACCCTTAGTTAGGCTGCAGAGATAGGACTCTCTCCTGAGCTGGGGCAGGCTGTATGGAGAGGTGCCAAAATTTCAGGTGTGCTAAAAGCTTTTAGGCTGCTTTTGAATACTGGAACAAAAGGCCTAGCTCATGGCATGATTATATTTCACGCAAAGTTTACATAGGTGTTAATAGCTTAAGGTAAAGGATTCTTTTAACAGAATTATTTTAGTGTTGTAGATATCTGCAGACTCTGATCTTAATGATTTTTTAATCCTGTGTCACTAAATTAATATCATGTATTAACAACATCCTAGTAACATGCTATTAACTAACATCCTAGTTAATACATGGTACATTGGTAAAACTGGAAGAATCATAGAACACTAGAACTGGAAGGGACCTCGAGAGGTCATGGAGTCCAGTCCCCTGCCACCACGGCAGGACCCAGTACTAGACCATCCCTGATAAATGTCTATCTAACCTGTTCTTAAATAGCTCCAGAGATGGAGATTTCACAGTCTCCCTAGGCAACTTATTCCAGTGTTTAACTATCCTGAAAGTTAAGAAGTTTCTCCATGGATCCTGTTTAATTTATTTGGCATTTCAATTGAAGTTGGATTCTGGAGAAATGCTGTGGAGGCTTCTACTCTTTGAGTTAGTGACACACACAAGGTGAAAGTTTCAAACTAGAACTTTTATCTGTTACAGATTTGTTTCATTTGCATAGCATGGATCCTAAACATTCCCCAGAGAAAGTGCATAAGCCTGAGTGAATGCCTTTCACTCTCCTTTCCAGTGTCAGTAAATGTTGTATTAATATTTTCAAGGAGAGCATGACTATTTCTAGTTGACTGACAGATTTGTTTAGCATCTTAAAGCTGTGCATATTTTTTTAGACTTTTACTTAATGGCCATGTCTTTGATTTATTTGTATAGCTATTTGCAGTATGCCCCATTTTGATGCATTTACTAGCGTGAGTTGTTAAAAAGGACGATAATACATGTACTCCAAGGATAGTGTTAGTTTTCTTTTTTTGATTTCATATTAAATAAACATCTTAAGCATTGTTCCTTGTTAATTGTCCCTTGTTTGAATATATTGTCTTCCATACACATGGACTGTGTAAAATATATGTTTATACCTAGTTTTTTTTGTTTGTACTGGGACACACTGCACATCCACATACAACCTCAATATTGGTAGTGCACATCAGAAATTTCAACCCACCCAAGGATGGAAAATGTTAGAGGGAACACTGGTTGGAGGATATTTTCAAATAAAGATTTCTCAGTGTAGAAGAATTTTTTGTTTTTACAGCCACTCCGGGTCTTAAAAGGAAAAGTATTGTGCTTGGCAGGTGAATGAGGAAACCCATTACAAACACATTTATTTTGTAATACTTTCAAATACATGATTCACAGGATTACTTCACGCAATGCTCCAAAGGCCCAATCCTTCTCCATTCAAGAAACTGGGAGTTAGGCCATTTACTTCATTACCAGACACATCAGGCCACAAATGCGTTGATGTACTAATCATACATTTCAGAGGTTCTCATCCTCTTCTCTCCCAGTTCCTCAGAACTCCCCTCTCAGTTAGCCCTATGGGAAGGGTGACACCTGTTCACAAAACCCAGTGTCTGTATCTCTTAAAGCTTGATTTTTCCTGTGTGCCTCCCACTGGCTCCATGAATATGCAAGCAGTTCCTTCTAGGCAGTATGAATTAGGCATAGTCTTCCCTTGTCATAGATCGATCTGAATAGAATAGTTCCTGGTTTGTGTCACTGCAAGATAGGTTTCCCTGCAACTGCAGCTGTAGTAGAGTAGCATTAATCACGGGGGTTACAACACGCTGGCCTGGTTTTCCAGAAGGAATTATAGGCACCCTTTCTTAGAGGGGCCTTCAAGTGTGCCAGTTGGGAAGATCCTGAGTGCTGCAGTCCAGCCTTGGAGACTCTAACTCCATGATGCTTTGGGGAAGAGAGAGATCATGGACAGAGAGCATGTGGGGGGCTCCATGTTGAAGAGAAGTGGAGATTGGTGGATGGAACTGTGTCCAAACCAGGAACTGCTGCTAAGAAGCCAGGGCAGCATGCAGAGATCCCTGGCAGCACCTACACATAGGAGCTCAATGGGGACATACTGCTGCTTCCGGGAGCCTGCACCTTGAGATCCCCTTCCCCCTACTCCAACCCCTTCCCCAGCCCTGAGCCCCTCCTACCTTCCAAATGCCTTGGGCCTAGCCTGGAACACCCATCTGCATCCCAAAATCCTAATTTCTTACCCCACCCTGGACTAGAGCCCTCACTCCACCCCATCCCCATGGCCCACACACCTAAGCAAGCTCAGTGAAAATGTAAGCATGGGGAGAGGGGATACAGTGAGCAGGCGCAGGACTGTGGAGGAGAGATGGGGCAAGGATATTCAATTTTGTACAAGTAGAAAGTTGGCAAACCCAAGAGAAGGCAAAAACATTTTCTCTCCTTCAAGAGGGTCAAAAATGGCATTTTTAAAAAATATACCGTAATTTAGCGAATATACCCTGCACCTGAGTATACCCCACAGTTTTTCCCTTTTGAGTTTAGAAATCCCTGTATGCCCAGGGCACGAGAGACTCAGTGAATAATGGTACTACAAAGCCCCTTTAATCACCTGTCAATGAGCCGCAGCTAATGATGGTAATGCGAAGCTCCTGTAATCAGCTGTTAATGAGCCACAGCTGATAACCGTGAGCAGTAAGGGATATATAACCCCTTTGAACAACACCGCTTATTCACTGATTTTTAACTTGTATTTTAGCATTTTAAACTTTTAAAACTTTAAACCTTTACCCTTTTTAAGCTTTTCAAACTTTTTAAAGCTTTTAGATCAGTGAATGAGAATGCAAAGTCTTTTTTTTTACAGTGTCTTTATTCTTTTACTAGTTGCACAATAAAGTAATGTTTTTAAATGTGTTGCCCCATGCCCGCAACTTGCAACTTGCTCCAGGCTCCTTGCCTTTGTCAGCCTGGGCTGGGAGCCTCCCGCTTTGCACATCTGCTGGGGATGCCTCTGCCCCGGCTCCGGAGCGTTCCCGGCGTCTGCGCCCCCTGTAAGTTTCCCCGCGTTGTTCGGTACCCAGCCCGGCAAAGGTAGTGAAAGGGGGGGAGGGGATCCTCTGCCATTTCTGTAAAAAAACCCAAACCTATATAACTCACGCACGACTATAGCCTGCGGGGGGTTGCGGGGTTTGTAAAAACGAATATAACCCACGGGTTATATTCACTAAATTATGGTAGTTTCAACTTAAAAACCTACCTTCGAAGAAAATAGTTTCTTACCCATAAGATTTATTTGAAAGAGCAGAGGTGGGAGGTAGTGAAGGAGAGACACGGTGAAAGATGCTTCTTGGATATCATAGTATATTATTGAAAGAACAGCCTCTTGTGTGGCTTGCCATAATTAATCAAAATTTGCCTGGCATGGGTACACTGCAGATCTAAAACTGAACATCACTATAAACATTTTAATTGCTAATTCCAACATTTGGCTTTCATAAAAGCCAGAAAAGATTTATAACTGTTTTCATAGGATAAATATGGGAAACCCCATCCTCCCCGTAAGAAGTTCAGTTTTGCTGACATGTTGTTGTGATTTTATTTTTAAATTTTCAGGCATAGCTTTTATTATTATTACCACCAGCAGCTCTAATAGTCTGACTAGGAAGGAATGATCTGATGTTATAGTCATATAATTAGTGTTCAGTTTCCTTCCTCGGTACAGTGCCACTGGTTTATAGTGAAATGTAGTGCATGTTGCATTGCAGAGGAAGCTGTATTCCACAAGATGCCATACATATTACTTTAAAAGATGTCTGCTCGTGCCAAACCTGTCAGTACAACATATAAAGAAGCGTGTTTTCAAGATGTTGCGCACTATGATAATTGCAGTATGTCTGGCCATGTGTGTTAGGGCTAGTGGTGATCTGCATGAGTACTCCATTGCCTGTACCTATAGTATGAGGCAAGGTGTGTGTATATTTGCCCTGCCACTCCCCCAGAGACAGCAAGTGAAAGGGACAAAGAATGGACTGAGTCTTGGCTACATCCTCTCAGTGCACCAGCCAATATGACTGCACCAGCATGCCCGCAACTAGAAGTTTAGTAGAAACTTTTTTTAAGGTAATGGGGAAATTGTCTTTTTATGACATTTCTTTACCAGCAAAAGCCCTTGCATAGGCACAGTTATATTGACATAAATGTCCTTTTACAGTGGTAGCTTATTTTTCTTGGGGGAACAGGTATAAGCAATACCACCAGTATAAGTTATCTACACTAGGACAGTGTCATGAACAGGAGGGCTACGTCTACACGGCGCATTGTTGCGCAAGAAAATATGCAAATGAGGCGTGGCAAGCCTCATTTGCATACCTAATGAGCTGCCATTTTTGCAGAAGGGGCTTTTGCGCAAGAAGGAGCTGTCTATACGGCTCCTTCTTGCGCAAAAAAATTCTCTTGCGCAGGAGCCGTTCTGCCGTTTATTTTCAGGAAGAATGGCTCCTGCGCAAGAGGGTTTTGCGCAAGAAGGAGCAGTGTAGACAGCTCCTTGCGCAAAAGCCTCTTCTGCAAAAATGGCAGCTCATTAGGTATGCAAATGAGGCACAGTGATATTCATCACAATGCCTCACTTGCATATCTTCTTGCGCAACAATGCGCAGTGTAGACATAGCCGAGGAGTGCTGACCAGCACCCGGTGACTAAGGGGTTAATTCAGATGCCTAGCAAAGGTGTCAGCCAGGGGGCCGGGAGAACCAATCAAGATAGAGGGTTGAAATTTAAATTGGATATAGGTTCCCTGTCTGCTTGTTTTGTGTGTGGGAGAGTTAAACCAGGAGATGAGAGACAGAATGATTTAAAGCCAGGCAGGACTCAGCCAGGACTTTATCAAGCTGGGACTTAAAAATGTCTAGGGATGGAGATTCCACCACCTCCCTAGGTAACACATTCCAGTGCTTCACCACCCTCTTGTGAAATAGTTTTTCCTAATATCCAACCTAGACCTCCCCCACTGTAACTTGAGACCATTGCGCCTTCTTCTGCCATCTCTCATTACTGAGAACAGCCTCTCTCCATCCTCTTTGGAACCTCCCTTCAGGAAGTTGAAGGCTGCTATCAAATCCCCCCTCACTCTTCTCTTCTACAGACTAAATAAGCCCAAATCCCTCAGCCTTCCCTCGTAGGTCATGTGCTCCAGCCCCCAATCATTGTGGTTGCCCTCCATTGCACCCTCTCCAATGCGTCCACATCCTTCTTATAGTGGGGGGCCCAGAACTGGACACAATACTCCAGATGTGGCCTCACCGGAGCCAAATAAACAGGAATAAGCACTTCTCCAGATCTGCTGGCAATGCTCCTCCTAATGCAACCTAATATGCCATTAGCCTTTTTGGCTACAAGGGCACACTGTTGACTCATATCCAGCTTCTCATCCACTGTAATCCCCAAGTCCTTTTCTGCAGAACTGCTACTTAGCCAGTCAGTCCCCATCCTGTAACAATTCTTAGGATTCATCCATCCCAAGTGCAGGATTCTGCACTTGTCCTTGTTGAACCTCATCAGATTTCTTTTGGCCCAATCCTTCAATTTGTCTAGGTCACTTTGCACCCTATCCCTACTCCCCAACGTATCTACCTCTCCCCCTAGCTTAGTGTCATCCACAAACTTGCTGAGGGTGCAATCCATCCACTCATCCAAGTCATTAATAAAGATGTTGAACAAAACAGGCCATAGAACTGATCCTCTTGAAACCGACTGCCAACCAGACATCGAGCCATTGATCACTACCCATTGGGCCCAATAATCTAGCCAGCTTTCTATCCACCTTACAGTCCATATAATCAATCCATACTTCCTTAACTTGCTGCCTAGAATATTATAGGAGACCATATCAAAAGCTTTGCTAAAGTGAAGGTATATCAAATCCACTGACTTCCCCATGTCCACAGAGCCAGTTACCTCATAATAGAAGCTAATCAGGTTGGTCAGGTATGACTTGCCCTTGGTGAATCCATGCTGAGTATTTCTGATCACTTTCCCCTCTTCCAAGTGCTTCAAAATGGATTCCTTGAGGATCCCCTCCATGGTTTGTCCAGGGACAGAGGTAAGGCTGACCAGTCTATAGTTCCCTGGATTGTCCTTCTTCCCTTTTTTAAAGATGGGCACTTCATTTGCCTTTTTCCAATCATCCAGGACCTCTCCCAATCTCCACAAGTTTTCAAAGATAATGGCCAAAGGCTCTGCAATGACATTTGCCAACTCCCTCAATACCCTTGGATGCATTAAATCCGGCCCCATGGATTTGCGTATGTCTAACTTTTCTAAATAGTTCTTAACTGTTCTTTCTCCACCGAGGGCTACCCACCTTCTTCCCATACTGTGTTGCCTACTGCATTAGTCTGGGAGCTGACCTTGTCTGTGAAGACAGAGGCAAAGAAAAAATTGAGTACTTCAGCTTTTCCCACATCATCTGTCACTAGGTTACCTCCCTCATCCAGTAAGGGCCCCACAACTTCTCTGATCACCCTCTTATTGCTAACGTGCCTGTAGAAACCTTTCTTGTTAGCCTTTACATCCTTTGCTAGCTGCAATTCCAATTGTGCTTTCGCCTTCCTGAATACTCACCTGCATTCTCGAGCAATATATTTATAGTCCTCCCTAATCATCTGTCCAAGTTTCCACTTCTTAATAGCTTCCTTTTTGTGTTTAAGTTCACCAAGGATTTCCCTGGTAAGCCAATCTGGTCGCCTACCATATTTGCTTTTCTTACTGTGCATCGGGATGGTTTCTTCCTGTGCCTTCAATATGGCTTTTTAAAAATATTGCCAGCTCTCCTGGACTCCTTTCCCCCTGAGGTTAGCATCCCAGGGGATCCTGCCCATCAGTTTCCTGAGGGAGTCAAAATCTGCTTTTCTGAAGTTCAGGTTGTATATTTTGCTGCACTCCTTTCTTCTTTTTATCAGGATCCTGAAATCTACCATCTTATGATCACTGCTGCCCGGATTGCCACCCACATCTACTTCCCCTACTAGTTCCTCCCTGTTTATGAGCAGCAGGTCAAGCTGTGCATGGCCCCTAGTCGGTTCCTTCAGCACTTGTACCAGGAAGTTACCCCCACCATTTTCCAAAAACTTCCTCGATTGTCTGTGTACTGCTGTATTGGTCTCTCCACAGATGTAAGGGTGATTAAACAAAGCTCACATATACACACACAAAATAAGAGAAAAGAATACAGGTCACTTAGAAATGAGACAAGTGAACTTTATGGTAGAGATGGGTAAAGTTGTTATATAGTTAAATAATTACTCTGCCTTGCTCTTTACAGAGAAGAGAATGGAGATATGTTGAAGTTGGGGTCAGTTTTTTGGGGTTCATTAAAGGAGAATTTGTGTGTGTAAAGAATAAAGTAAAATATAAGCACATAAAGTGGGCAAATCATTCAATACAGATACATACATCCTCAAATTTTAAAGGAAGTAATCAAGAAAAAAGTATTGACCTTGATCGTATTTACATTTCTGCTTATTGCAATAGAATTACTGAAACTGAGCTCGAAGAAATAGGTGAACCTTCCTAACGATATTTGTAAAAGGTCACAGAACTAGGGAAGATTCATGGGACCAGAATATGGCAAATACCATTATTTCAAAAAGTTGGAAAGAAACTGTGAAACTGTAGACCAGTGACATGTACAGGTTTGCAAGAGAATCTTAGAAACAAACCATGAATGTTATGTTAGGAGAGCAGATGAAATTTTACTGCTAGATTATGGATACTCTTCATTATTCCAGGAGAGGGCTTGCTTAACAAACCTATCTGGACACACAGCTGCCATGATTGGTAGCAGGAATTCAGTGCATGCAATAAATGTAGATTTTCAAAAACCATTTGACAAGGTCTCAAAACAGGGAAGCAATAATGAAATAAGGGGTAAAATAAGGTGTTGAATAGAAATCTTGCATAAAAGCAAGAGATAAGACTAAGAGATGGTTGAAATTGGCATTAACTGAGGAGAGTCTATTCATTTAATTTTTTTAAAACTGTGTTCTCAAACACTGTGTTACCAAGAGTGGCTATGCCATGCCCCTCATGGCAGTATGAAGCATTGTGACAATTGTGTCTCCGTTTCTCCTATGCCTTCATTGGCCTGGTTCAGCCATTGGTTTGACCTGGCCCTCTGGCCATGCCAGGTAATGAGTCTAATCCTTTACAGAGCCTTGAAGGCCTTCACTTAAACTCCAACCAAAAAAAAAAAAATTGCAAAACAACGAATCTTCAGCCCAATCAAGCTGAGCTAGTATTCTTACTTCTTGCAGACTAGCTCCAGCCATCACCAATGTCAACCTTAAATCATGTGGGCTGGCATGCGCTCCCTCCATCCAGGATTCCAAAGGGCAGTAATCTCTTATCAGCTTTGGTCTCCAGTCAGGTTTCTAGCTCATAGCCTACCAAGCTTCTCTCAGTATGAGAGAGATACCTGGCCCCTCTTCCAGAAGCCCAGTGCATCGTCTTTTATGAAAACCCAGATGCTCTCTGGCTGTTTTCCATCACCAGTTATGTGTAACACCCCTCCAGGTGCAGACTGGTGGGTTAGGTGGCCTCTCAGTTTGTTTTAACTCTTTCATCGTCTGTGTGGGATTATATATCTCATCGCACCAAGATTAGGCTATTTTCCACTGCAGACACTTTTCTTATACCCCTTTTCTCTCTCCTTCTCATCTGTCTGGTCATTGGACTGTAATCTCCCTAAGGCATCTTTTATATATGCTACTGGAAACAAATAATAAATATATTAATTAAAAAGGTCTTTCTGTCTCGGTACCTTCTCTTCTCTTCAAATAGAATTCCCAGGAAAATCTAGGTTGGATCATTTTTTGAGATAGCTAGCAAAGTCAAAGTGAATTCAGCTCCTTTAGATGCTTTGTTGGTATCCTCTATTAGGACCTGATCCAATGAGCTGGTCAGCAATTGAGGACCCTTGCTTTGAAAACAGTACGTCAAATTCAACATTGGCCTACTTCCATTAGTGGAGTCAAAGCCAGGGGTTAATTTGGCTCTGTCAGTAATCCTAACATGCCAGAACAAAAGTTTGACACCATAACAATTCCTGTTAAAGGTCTAAGATTGGTCTTGGAAATGTTCAAAATCTGCAAGAGACAATTTCTTCTCTGAAGCACAACACAAGTGAAGTTGCCAGCAAATTACAGCTTTCTATGAGACACAAGCATTGGGCCTGATTCTGGCATTTCAGTTACTTACGTGACTCTACCAACTTCTGTAAAATCCACTGTAATTTTAAAAATCATTAACTTTTGCAATGGATTTATACTGCATTTGGGATTAGTTGTCTCTTGCAATTGCTATTGAAGTTAATCTCCTTTGAATTACTGTTAGTTTATTTACTGGCTGTGATATTATTATTGCCCCAAATCTTGAAACCTATAGTCACAGCAAGTGAACTCACAGTATTTTTTGTATGTGATCATTAATGAAGATTTGTAAATATTTAATGTTCTGATCAATATGTATATATATTTCCATTTGACATTATAGAATTTAACATTTTGCCTGTGGGATTTATATAGATTTTAAAAATCCACAATCAATTTTGATTAAAATGTGAATAAAGAGGGGAGGCTCTTCTCAAATGTTTAAAATGCATTTTCATGAAGAAGAGAACTTGAAGATTTGACTGTGATCAACTCTTCCCAGTAGTGTTATTTTTTCAGAGGGCTGATTGTGTTCAACTCTCCTGTCGCGTCAACTTACCCCTGACATGGCAAAGAAAGACACTTTGCAAAAATGCCTAGAAATACCAAAACAAACATCCCTCTGACTGGGATGTCCTCTGACAAAAATGAGGGAATCATCTCTGAGCAAACCTCAGAAAAATCTATTCTTGCTACAAACTGTGCCCTACATAGACAAACATCATTGTTCCACACATGATTAGCTAAATGCAAAGCATTCCATATTTTTCTCTTATGTGAATATTGGCATGAAAGGGAAATGTTTGTTGTTGCTACGGAGCTGCAAGTGTCAGAATTGTTGTGGGATTATCTTTTTATTCTTTTGCATTCAATCACAGGAGCTTTCTCCTTTCCAAGGCATGGTCAGAAGCAAGGGGGAGCATTTAGACAACTGTCAGTTGTATTACATTGTTTAAAACATGGAGTGAATTATGAGAGTTTCTCCAGCTTTAGCCAGTTTCTTAAAAGTAGAGCTATCTAACTTGACTTTTGTGCTCAACATTTAGCTAACCCAGATATTAATATGCAAAGACTTTCCAATACAGCATGTAGCAACAGAGACTCCACATAGACACAATACAATTTCAAGAGATAAACTGCGCCTTGGCTATATAACAGCACTGACGCAGAATCAAGCAGTTTGAGTATAGGTCAGCTTCCAGGCTAATGGAAAGGATTGGTGTAAATGAAATCAGAATCACTGTAAATGTGGAGCAGCTCAACAAAGCTCAATAAAGAAGGGCCAATTAAGAACAAGTGTGTAGTCAGAATCAGGCCATAAATATTTACATTTTAAAACAGGAGCTGCTGTTCCTGTAGGGTTTAAATAAACAATGCTTTTGCCTTTTTGACTGAGTGCACTATGGAGCTGTGTAAAACGATAAGAAAATGTAGTGAAACAAATGTCATTTGGCTTCACATGATTTCATACCACCTCTCCCCTGCAGTTCTACTTCATGTGAAATTTCAATTACTGTAGATGACTGTTTCCCACTGAAAGCATATGGAAACCAGAATGGTTGTGGGTTTATGGAACACTATCTTCCCTCTTGAAAATAAGACAATTTTCCCCTCACAAAACAATTTTTTCATGTTCAAATGTTCACAAGAATGGACCCACTTCCAAATTTGTAATGAAATGTGAAGAAGCTTGATTTTTGAAGAAACAATGAAAGCAAAACAAAATATTGAATAACTGATTGTTCAGGGAGCATCCTGTGGAATGAATGAGACAATGATATTATGGAAAGAAATAGTATGTGATCATGTAATTAAAGACTGTATTATAACCCATACATGCAAAGAGGGGCAAATTCAAGTTTCACAGACCTAAGCTCTGGTATTTCCTAACTTTACAGTTCTCGACCTTGCTCTGTTTGTGTGTATATGACTAACTGCCTTTTCAGAAAAAAAGCAACATGAAAAAAAATCCTCCCTTTGTAATCATACCAGCCGCTATACAGAACATCAGTATGGCAGAAACCTTTAGATTCATAGCTCATGTTCTGTTAGCTGGTTGCAGAGATAACTGACAGCAGTAGTAGGTTGCTATCCATTATGTGGCTCTGACACTAAAGGTGCATGAGATGTGCACTTTTGCTAACAGCTTTCATTGATATTTGTGGGTACCAGAGGAATGCTGAGATTCTGGAGTCTTGGGTTAATTTTCAGTTTATGGAGGGGTGATGTGCTGTAGTGGCCACAGGCCATTCTTTGCCTGATTTTCCCCCAAGTCTGATCCCTTCTGTCTATGTTCCTATAAACAAGCTGCCACCCCCTTTCTGTTATGATCATGATGCCTCTATCCTGCCCTTTAACACTGCCTCTTTCAGGTCCTTGTACAGAAACTTTATACACTTGCTCATTCAATCACCAACTGTGCAACTTGAATTTGAAACTGCCTGTGCAACTTGAATTTGCCCCTTCTTATTGTGGTCTGGGTTTATTCAGACGAATAACTCAATATAATTCAAAGTCTCAAAAATCTGTCTCAAGGCATGACTCTTACCTCAGATCCTGGCTGAGCAAAAGGGCTCCTTCAGTCATCATCTGAAACAGTAAAAAAATGTTTTGACTACATATTTTTCCCTAATCTTATTGTTGGAAATGGATGGACCACTTGTTACTGAAATTTAAGGGGAAAAAAAATTATCCGGAGGCAGAAACTTGGCATGGAAAATTTCAGCCTAAATGGTTAAAGTTTGGCAAGGTTATAGAAGCTGAGAACAGTATCTAATAGGAAGTGTCACATACAGGCAACACGGCAGCTGCACCTAGAGTCTTAGGAACTATTTATTTAGCTATCACTCGTTAACTAGTGAATAATTCCTATTTCCTACTGTAGTGTTGGCAAAGGTTAAAATATGACCTTCAAACCTCAGCATTTTAAACTGAAGTGGATTGGCCATTAATATTACTTTTCTTTCCTGCTTTTTAGTTTTTCCTTTTGATTTTTAAAAGCTGAGTGCGGAGTCAAATGAACTCCCAATAAAGAATTTAAGGTTAGTCCCCTGGCTTAATACTCTGTGCTACTTTTTATTGATATACTTAAACCATGTGCAGCACATGCCACTCATGCCTGTAATATGTTTATAACCACTATTAATCATGTATTAATCCTCTATAAACCACTTATAAATGTACCCTTAGTGTAATATGTAACCAAACTGAAGTATAAATGAGAAAGTTTAAAGTTCTGGGCTACCATGGGTTATTTTTTTAGAAGTTGGGTTTTTTTAATAGAATGTGGTAATCATGTTCTCTATTCGTTATTGCTCTCCTCTTCTCAGCATTCCCCCTTCTACTGCTCCTCTTCACTTTCTCTTCTCCATCCATCCATCCATATTAAATGATGTTAAATGAAGGGGATGAGGGGAGTGATGGAGAAAGGCACATCTCATTAGTGACCACCAGTTTTTCATTAGATTTTGTATTCACGGGCCATTCTGCTCCTGCAGCTCTTTCAGAATATGTGATATTGCAAAAGAGGGGCTGTTATTAAAGTGGCTGGAGATATTAACCAGGCCTATCAGAAGTCATTCTTGCTTATATTCTCAGGCAATGTGCAGTATGTAGAGCAAAGAGCAGGGACAAGCCCACCACACCTACATACCCATTCCCATGAAACCTGTTCAGGCTTTGTCATCTCAAGAACTAACTGATGCTACCGCTCACCTCACCCTTCAGTATGATGATGGTGACTTGTGTCAACATCCCTACCTCCTTTGCATTCCTTGCACCTTCCCAGTTCCTATTCAGAATGCTGCCACCACTGCCTCCGTCACAATCACTTTCATACAACATGACTACATCCAGATTGGTGTAACAAAATGTGGCTCTTAATGGGAAGGAATTCTGATGTCGCCATATGGACATAGTTAAGTTTGTTCTGGAAATCTATGTTATAAAAGGGTCTTACCTTATGAGCAACCACTGAAACTCTCACAGAATGAGTCACTCTTGCAATGCAGGCTCTATGACCAAATTCTTCTCTCAGACATGCCCATGTAAACCCAGACTTATTCCAATAGCATATACACAGGATATATATCAATATAACTGAAATCAGAATCAGGCCCCTAATTTGGTGCTTGTGTCCAAGGCCCTGCACTAGGAAAAAGAAGCAGATGGGTTACAATGTGCTGCCAACATTTTAGTGCTCCTTTCTCCCACACATACCAAGAAAAATAATGAATTCCATAGTCTATCTTTCCTAGGAGGGAGGACAGAGTGGATGAGCTGATTCCCCTAACACAGTGGTCTCCAACCCTTTTAAGCATGAGATCACTTTTTTAATTTAAGTGCAATCCAAGATTTACCTCAAACCCAAACACCCCTGTCCCACCTCCTTTGTACCCCATCTCTGAGGCCCCACCCTCGCCTCACTCCATCCTCCCTCACTTTTACCAGGCAGGGGTAGCAGATTGGGGCACAGGCTCTGGTCTTGGATTAAGGGATTTGAAGTGTGAGAGGGCTCTGAGCTGAGCTTGGGGCAGGCAGTTGGGGTACCGGAGGGGGGTTCTAGGTGCAGGCTCTGGGAGGGCATTTGGATGCAGGGGTGCTTGGGGCATGCAGGAGGGGGTTCATGACTGGGGTAGGAGTTTGGGATGTGAGCTCCAGCTGACCATTGCTTACCTCAGGTGGCTCCTGGGTGGTGGTGCAGTGGGGCTAAGGCAGGCTCACCCCTGCCCTGGCCCACTCCCTAAAGCAGCCAGCAAACTCCATCCCAAGTCCTGTTGTGCCCCCCCCCCCCCGCTCTGTGGAGATAGGATACAGGTGGGAGAGGGGGCACCTTGGCATGATCACCCCTCACTCTCCCCTGTCCTGCACAGAAAGCAGGAGGCTCCTGAGGGGACAGCTCCAAGGCAAAGGGCAGGAGATGCACCGCGGCGGTCTGGGTGGGGCAGCTGAAGTGCCAGTGCTTGATAGCCTCTTGGCCAAACCAGGCTATGTCTAGACCAGTGTTTCCCAAATGGTGTTCTGCGGAACCCCAGGGTTCTGCGAAGTGAAAATAAGGGTTCCTCGAGAAAATTCCATTACAATAACAATATATGATTTTTTAAAAAAATAATTAATATTTAAGCATTTATGAATTTTATTGAAAACAATTTTCATTTGTGTTTGCCACAATAAATGTCCCTGTGAAATACCAGGTTAGCCAGAGAGTGGGGACGATGATGTCACTACTCAGCGCTGCACGCGCAGTCAGTCAGTGGTGCGATCGCCTGTTGTATACCACCATAAATCCCTGTACTCACTCTCAGGGAGTGTGGATCACGTGGGTGACTGAATACGAATATACTAGCTCCGCGTCGGACAAAGTCTACTTTTTCAGCTCCATATATAAGACTGTTATTCGGGGCTCCGCAAAATTCTTTCGAGTTTAAAAGAGTTCCGTGGGAAACTCTGGTCTAGACTATGGGGTTCTTCGGGATACCAAAGGTATCCCGGAAAAACTCCACCATGTCCAGGGAACACATCTGCTCTTCTGCTTTTATTTATTTTGCAGAAGAGCAGGCACGTTCTTTCAGAAGCCCTGTCTTCCTCCTTCTACTAGGAAGAAGGGCTTTTCCGAAAGAGGAGGATTTTCCAAAATTTGGTCCAGCGTAGCCAGGCCAAATTTTGGAAAAGCCTCTTCCAACAAAACTATCGGAAAAAGATATGCAAATTGCAGAGCACAATTTGCATTCCTTTTTCCAATAAAGCATTGTAGTCTAGATGTAGCCCCAGTCAGGATCACCTCTCAGAGGCTCCAAGATCTACCAGTAGATCCCAAACTACTGGTTGGTGACCACTGTCCTAACAAATGAAAAGACTAACCTACCTCTTCTTGGCTATCCTGGAGTAGCTGCTGTCTCTGGACCCTAGTAGATTTCTGGTCACTTACTCACTCCTTGTTCTGAAACTAGTTCCTTGTGCAGTGATCTGTTCAGTTTCTGAGGCGAATCCATCCCCTAAAGCTTGTGTTTCTACAAACGTGTGGGTGCTCACAACTGACACATTTCTATCATCTGCCCTCCTCACATAGCATAGGTCAGGATTTCAAAATATTAATAGCCCTGCAATATGTCACAGGTCATAGCCAATGACTCTAGTGGTTACTCTCATCCATCGCCCCTTTACAAATTTGGAGCCCATGGGAAAGGCCTCCCAGGCCATAAAATTTAAACATTCTTCTGGTCTTCCAAGAATGAGAGGTGGCATCCTCATGTCATCCCAGGTAAATTGTAGACTGTGTTTCAAGCCTAGGCCTTTGAGGCTATCACATCCAAACTTCACTGTTGTGTTTGTTTGTTTGTTTTGTTTTGTTTGAAAGGAAGTAGAAGAGTTTGTAAGCAAAATTTCATTCATGAACAAATTCAGGTCTACCACTTGTGTCCAGATTTTTTTTATTAAAAAGCCCAAAAGTAATATGGTTTGGTTTCCACCTGCCTCCCTCGTCCTGGATTCCTATTCGATTGTGGAGGGGAAAATTAAATGGATATTGTTGGATTGTCTTCAGTACAGTGTGTCCAAAACTGGACTGAGATGATGTCAGAAATTGTTACATTTTTTCCCAATTATGAAATGAATTATGGAAAGTTAGCAAACCACAGTGAGAATCATTAAAATAGAGTTATTTTAGCTGATCTGCTGTTGTACAGCCAGAAAAAACAGGTGTTTTGTTCTTAAAGGGTTTTTTTTTTTTCAAATGCTGCTTTTCAAGGTTAGAGTGACCATCTCTTTCCCACCACTTAATCAAAATATTAAGGGTTCCTAAATTTTCAGAATACCTAAATATTCAGAAATCTGACATTCATTTTTCTCCTATTTTAGGGGCAAAAAGGAAGTGGGCAGATTTGTAGGCAGGAAAAAACTACTTTATTTCCAAAGGGTGCAACAAGTGTGTCATGCCTTTACAAAGGTAGTGACAATTTGCACGCATTTCATTTGCTCTCAACAGCAGGAATAAAAGTATTATGAAATTATGTATTTTTAGCATGTGCTTTTAATGGCATGTTTCCTTGGTTTTTTATTACATACTCCTTAAATAGATGACATTGGCAGATGTAAACACACTGAGACTTAGTCATCCCTCATGTAATTCCAGTGAAGACAATAGAGTGGAAGTCTGTACAGTAAGCTCAGGGACGAATTTGGACCATTCTTCCCATAGTGTTTTAAAGTTCGGTACTTATTTAAGTTGGTTGTTTTGTCAGGTCAGCAACGTTAAAATACAACTATGAAAGTTGCGTGTATTCATAAAAATTAACTTAGATCTGAAGACATGCTGTTCTTTTTTTAACATTCAAAGAATGATTTTCAGTTTTATTAACTTCAGATCACTCTTAAATGAAGCAGCTGCTTTTTGTTGATTCATTCCAGGAATTTTGGTTCTCTCATCCAAACTATGACATCTCGAATAATATATTAATGGGATATTTAAGGAATGCAATCCTTTCTGTTTTTGAATAGCTGGAACCCTGTATCTCTCTGGTAAACATCTATGTGTCAGATTGTCAGCTGCTGTAAATCAGCATAGCTCAGGATCTTCCATGAATATAATCTGTCTACAGTACCTACCTCACTACCTGCACATCCTATACCAATATAGCAGGGATTCAGGGAGAGAGAAGAACAACCCTAGTTTTCCCCTGCTACGATTTCCCCAGATTGTGTTAGCCGGGGAGGTTCTATCCTCACTCCCCCAGAAAAGCCAACAGGGTTCACCAATTTGAAACTCACAGATTCCCAAATCACCACAAGATCCTTACCCAGGAGGCCAGTGTGCGTACACACTATCTTGGGGCCCCTTTGATTCCATCCAAGCTTTCAGGCAGCATCCCTCCAGGGAGCTTTCACAGTGCAGAAAGGACTCAGGGAAAGTTAACACAGTCTGAGGCTGCATTAACATTTCAGTACGTTCCCTTTTGGTTCCTGGGTGAAATTGTGAGATTACGAGCTACTACATGCGTCTCCCCAGCCCTTCCCTCATGCCTAGATTCCAGGTATGTGCACCAAACTCAGATGAACACTCCACTCTCTTGTATCTTTGATTGTCATTTAGGGTATGTCTACACAGCACTGTTATTTTGGAATAACGGACATTACTCTAAAATAACGTAATGCACATCTATACAGCAAGCCCATTATTTCAAAATCAATTCGAAATAATGGGCTTCTTACTCCGACTTCTGTAAACCTCATTGTACAAGGAGTAAGGGAAGTTGGAGGAAGAGTGCTCTATTTCAAAATAGGTACTGTGTAGACGTGTCCAATTTCAAAATAAGCTATTTCGACTTAAGTACACAATTAGCATAGCTGAAGCTGAGTAGCTTATTTCGAGTTTTGCCTTGCTGTGTAGACGTTCCCTTAGTGAATACTGCATACAGTGGCATTGGAAAAGGTTCAGAAAAGAACAAAAATGATTAGGGGTCTAGAACAGGTGCCATATGAATAGAGATTAAAAAGATGGACTTTTCAGATTAGAAAAGAGGAGTCTAAGGGGGGACAGAGGTTTATCAAATTATGACAGGTATGGAGAAAATGAATAAGGAAAAGTTATTTACTTGTTCCCATAAGAACTAGGGGTCACTAAATGAAATTAATAGGTAGCAAGTTTTAAACAGACAAAAGGAATTTTTCTTCTTGCAGTGCACAATCAACCTGTGGAACTCCTTTCCAGAGGATGTTGTGAAGACCAGGAATTTAACAGGGTTCAAAAAAGAACTAGATAAATTCATGAAGGTTAGGTCCATCAATATTTATTAGCCAGCATGGATAGGAATGGTGTCCCTAGCCTCTGTTTGCCTGAGGCTGGAAATGGATGACAAGAGAGAGATTACTTGATGATTCCCTGTTCTATTCACTCCCTCTGGGGCATCTGACATTGGCTACTGTTGGAAGACAGGATACTGGGCTAGATGGACCTTTGGTCTGAACCAATATGGCCGTTATGTTTATTTGTCAGTATGCACATTACTTCTGCAAATTTTTCAAATGTTGGCTATGAAAACATGTTCATACTTGAGTCACACACAAACAGTGAAATCTTGGCCCCTCTAAAGTCAGTGGGTGTGTCTACATTGCAGGGCTTAACTCGAAATAAGCTACACAAATTAAGCTATGTCAAATGCATAGCTTATTTTGAAACAGGGAGCATCTACACCGCACTTATTTTGTAATAGAGTACTCTTCCTACAACTTCCCTTATTCCTTTGTACAATGAGGTTTACAGAAGTCGGAGTAAGAAGTCCTCCAGCTTGACAGTATTTTGACACTATTTCAAAATAACTGCCTGCTGTGTAGACACGGACTAAGTTATTTTGGAATAGTGCTAGTTATTTCAAAATAACGTTGCTGTGTAGACGTACCCTTAAGAGTTTTGACTTCAATGTAGCCCAAGTTTTCATCAAATTGCCTAATATATTGTACAAAAGAAGAGAGTTTGCACAAATTCAATCCAAGCTTGTGCATACACATTGGGCATTTTTCATGCAAAACCCAGCCATGCACCCATATGCATATTTTAAAAATCAGGCCTGAGGTATTCCCAGCCATAGCTGCTGGTTTCCTAAAAATCAAACAACTTTTTCCCTCATACATACTTCAGAATTGTCTTTTGCTCTCTCAAGAACTAATCCCATCAATTTTAGAATTGAAGCCACATGTAAGTATCCAGGGGTCCAGAACCCAGGGTGGTTGGAGGAGGGCAAGCTCTTCGACACTTCCTCACCCCCGCTAAGTGAGGACAAAGTAGAACCTCACTCATCTTGGAAGATCAGACCCCTGAGGAAATCTGGGAAGGACGAGGGTGCCTGATTGGCTTGTACCCACTTCTGAAGACAGGATGTGATATGGGTGGGTTGTCTGAGAAACCATGTAGACTCCCTGTTGCTGCTGCATCAGACCCCACTCTTTGCCTGTCTCCTGCACTATGAATCCAACCATGTTCCTGGCTAAGGCCTGGTCTGTACTACAAAGTTAGGTCAACCTAAGTTACTTGCCTCAGCCTAATTCTGCATGCACTTGCACCAAAATTTGTCTGCCAGTGACACATAAGTATCCCATTACAGTGATACAGTAACTCTACCTATAATTCCCCTGACTTTGCAACAGTGTCCACTCTCAACACAATTTGGAACTCTACTGCCCAGGGGCCACAGACCCCAGAAGATCATCTGCACTTTGAAACTCCTCTGGAATTGAGCCTGTCTTGCCATGCAAATGCAGATGAGCCCACTGATAATGTGGAAGGAACCTTGTGTAAGTTTGCATAAGAATTATTCTTTTATAGTAATTGTTTCTCCTAGTTGTTCCCTGAAACCTCATCTCCTTCCTTCCCTCCCATCTCCAGGATGGTGCTTACCCATATGAAGAATACACAGCTGTGTGGGGCACCTGAAAATTTGGGGCTCCACTGAGTCTTAATGGTCACCCACCTGCCTCTTCCTAGTCCTTGGTGTTCCTCATAAAAAAAATTGTTTGGTGTTCCTTGGTCTTAAAAAGTTTAAGAAACACTGCTCTAACCTGACCTACTCACCATGGCTTTAGCTGCAAAGCGGAGCCATCACAAGGCATTCCAAAGCTAAAGTGACAATTAGTATCAGGCCTGCTGATAGCAGGGGCACAGGGGGTAGTTGCCCTGGGGCCTAGTGATTCAAAAGGGCCCAGAGCTCCCAGCTGCTGCTGCTACCACAGAAGTGGTGGCTTCCAGAGCCCTGGGCCCTTTAAATCTTCACCAGAGCACTGCACTGTATGCTCCAAGCGGGAGCCAGCGCAGTGTGCTCTGGGCAGCGCTGAGAGCTAGCTGCCCCAATCTTACCTCTTCCACCTGAGGTTCCGCCCCTTCCAGACTTACCTGCCTCCACCCACCTTGCCCAGGGGCCCAGTAAGTCTGTTGGTTCCTGTGATTAGCATCACTTGTTATTTATCAGAATAATGCCAGAGAATTCTGAGATTTATATTTCCTTTTCTGTTGTGATCATAAATCTAATGGCATATCTCTCTGTTTTAATTAGTAGCTGCTAAGGCTGTGCCCTTGAGAAATCCCACCTCCATGACTGCTGAATGTGTGACCCTGATAAGGAAGAAAAAGAAGGGAGGAATCAATGTCCTCTACAACCTCATCCCAAACACAGGGCTTGGAGAGGTCATGTGACCAAGACGATGGAGGAGGACCAAGAATGGAGGAACTGGTTGCTGTAGGAAAAGGAAAAGGACTGAGAAGCACACTGGGAAATGCACCAGGACATCATTGGTCTGCTCAGGCAAAAAACACAAATGCTCCAGAACACTGTTGACCTACAGATCCAAAGACCACCAATTATGCAGACTTTCCAGTCACTAAAGAATTCTGTGGACAGTGGTGCCTGTACTCCCCAACTCAACAGATGGCATTATGGCTTGCACTCATACTCCTACCACTCCACGCTAGTAAAAAACAAGAAGAATCACCGCGACACAGACCTGCGAAAACCACAGAATCATGTGTTTCATCTGATTTTGTCTGGGGGTTTTGAAGTATGATTCACCCTGTTTCACTGTTGCTAGGTTGTTTTTCCTCTAGGTTGTTGGTGGTTATTGTTTTTCCCTGCTTTTGCTGTTTCTCTGCACACAGTAAAGTTCTATATTTGGAAACTCTGTGTATCTTTATTACTGTACACCAGACATTACAGAAATCATAGCTGTGGGTGGCAAGCAACACTTATTCAAAAGTTTAAGCCAAGCAGTACAGGAATGACACCAGGATGTAATGACATCTCTGCTTGCAGCTTCTTGAAAAATCCTGTGTTCTTAAAGATGGAAGTATCATGCATCTTCCCTTCCCAGGCAATGAGGATTTAAGTGAGGCATCCCTGCTAGCAATCCAATCTGATCACTACTTCTCCTCTGTCAATATAGTTCTCGTTTTGGTGTCCCTGCAATGGGGGGGTTGGAGCAAGGTCGACACACAGATCCAGAAATGTGATCTCTCACATCTGAAAATTCTGCAGCCACTGCTCATCCCAAACCAGCAATACAATCACTGCTCATTTCTCACGCTCAAAAGCAGCAATCTTACCATATGGAAGTGCTCTGTGAATGCCAGCAATTAGATGGCACTTTTTGTGGTTGTGTTCATCAGCATCCTTGACTATCTCTGCATTTTCCTCTTTGCATGTTACAACCTCCTGGTTGTAATTGTACTCATTCAAGTTCTGCAAATAGAGGAGAATAATGCCGCCTGTGGTAGCAATCCTCATGAGAAATGTACTGAGCTGTCTAGGATCCATGCTTCTGGCAGAGAGATGGCAGAGACTGAAAAGCAGTGCATAGGAATGGCATTTTTTTTTAAATGTGAAGATTATGGGATGGTAGAAATTTGACCAATAACTCTCAGAAATCGCTAGGAGAACCAGAGGCATCCCACAAACCGTGGCAGAAATGTCCCACAAGCTTTGACTTTTTGAATCTCAATGTCTATAGTCATTAAATAATGTCTGTCTTCTCACACACTCTAGAATTTTGTGCAATAATGAAAATTTAATTGATAAAAATCAATAAAAAGCTTAAACAAACATCAATATCATCCAATACAATTATTAAAAATTTGAATTCTGCCAAGCTGACTTCAAAGTTACATAGCTACCTCAGTCAGAGGTGTAAAAAAACCCACATGCCAGGCTGGCATAGCTGAAATGGTGGTAACCATTCATCTCAAACTGGGATGATATAAGCAGCAAGCAGGTTAGTGACTGTGTTGCATACTGCGACATTGTGAGTGGCTACAAAAAAGTCCAATTGTCAAGCAACATTTCTTGCCACAAATAGTGCAGGCATAAGGCATGGGGACTGAGGATGAAGTCAGTGCACTACTAGCAATTGGGGCCTGCTTTCCTTCTTCACTTTCCTTGCTCTCGCTTACTGCTCTTCAGCCTCTCTATCTCCCTACCACCTGATAGTCCTCCAATGTGGCCTGTTACTAGGTGCACCCTACTCGCTTGCCAGGTCAAAGTTGAAAGTTTTCAAGTCCCTCTTACAAGTGTCCATAAACCTGAACTTATCTCAGCCCAGGGATCTTGGAGCATCTACAGGTTCTCCATATGTAGCTGTGCCTAACAAAAATCCCAGTGCCAATGCAGTGCTGTTAACAGAACTGTACTGCTGTTGAAGTAGCTAATTAATGTCATTTGGGGAGATGGTGTTCCTACACTGACAGAAAAATTCCTCGTGCCAGTGTAAGTCTACACCTGGGAAGTGCACTGGCATAGGCTCTATAATGTAGACCAAGCCAAAGTGAGCTGCTAAGCTCCTGCAAATCCTCAGAGGTGAAACAGAATACAGTTTCATTCCTGACTAGAGCAGACTGTAACATTTCCTAAGACTGAGAGAATGAATCAGACCATTAGTGCGAAAGCAAGAGTTCATTTCAAGATCCAGCTGGGTCTCAGAATTGCTCAGGTCAGACTGGTGGTGGAGTTAGATAAGTTCCTTACATTCCTATGTATCCTTGAGCAAATCACGTAGGGCCTGATCCGATGCCCACTGAAGCCGACAGAAAGATTCCCGTTGACCTCAGTGGGCTTTGGATCAAGTTTGTAAAAGTGGATCATGCCCTACTCTCTTGTAAATCCAACCTCCCATTGGCTTCAGGCAGGTGATTCCAGAATGAGTTGTCCACAAGCAATGTTCAACCCCTCTGCCTCACGTTCCCCCTGTGTAAAATGAGAACAATGAATTTAGCTTTAAAAATCCCATTCATGTTTTTCAAGCTCTTTGAGCTCCTCAAATGGAAAGGGCTATAAAATGCAAGTGAAAAGTGTTATCACTATTGTTGTTTAAAGCCCTATACAGATTTCAGCATAGATGGCTTGTTCCTGCAAGGGGCTGAGCAGTCTGGCCCCAATTCAACACAGCACTTAAGCACATAGCTAACTTTAAGCATATGAGTAGTCTCAGTGAAGCCACTGGGATTATTCACATGCTTAACATTAAGCACATGCCAAAGTGCTTTGCTGGCTCAGGGTTGGACTGCTCAGCACTTTGTTAGGGAAAGCCCATAAAAACTTGCCTGACTTGTGCTTGATGCAGGCACAAAGACTTGAACACATGAATGTTAATGTCCTGAAAGATGATAAATTCATAAAGAGTTATGAGGTGAAGTTCTGCAGCACAGCTGCCAGGAACACCTGCTGAGCCAGCTGGCTTCAAGGAAGCTAGCCATTTGTCTGTAGTCAGGTTTATGGTCACTGGGGTACAGACTTCAAAGTATTCCGGTCTCTTCCATTTAATATTTCCAATAATCCAAAGAGGATAATTAAGGTTTTTCTGTACTGTTTTCCTTAACTTTAAACCATTATAATGACATCATGAGAATGTTTGTTCTCCAAAATAAAAGCTAGGTTTGGGATCCCCAGGGCACAGAAGATGTGAGATGTCCATGAATATACTTGGGTTGCCTACAAATGAGCTACTACCAAGATAGATGCCTATATCCTGAATATCAGATCTTAAAGACATTCTCAAATGTCTGCAGGAAAAACTGGCCCTTAATTTTTAAGCTGTAAATATTTTCTTCTCCTCATCTCAGCACAACCACCTTAGCCAGGAGATGGAATCTGATGCCTATGAAGTGTTCTTTTATGGAGACCATATGACTTGAGGCCTCCTTATTCTGTTCAGCTAAACTCCCAGGCTGTGTCTACACTGGCACCCTTTTCCGTAAAAGGGATGCTAATGAGACACTTCGGAATTGCAAATGCCGCGGGGGATTTAAATATCCCCAGCGGCATTTACTATATACATCTGCGCTTTTTCCGGCTCGGGGTTTTGCGGAGAAAAGCGCCAGTCTAGGCGGGATCTTGCGGAAAATAAACCCTTTTCCGGAAGATCCCTTATTCTTACGAAGGATCTTCCGGAAAAGGGTTTATTTTCTGCAAGATCCCATCTAGACTGGCGCGTTTCTCCGGCAAAACCCCGAGCCGGAAAAAAGCAGCAGCCATGTTCATGCAAATGCCGCGGGGGATATTTAAATCCCCCACGGCATTTGCAATTCCGAAGTGTCTCATTAGCATCCCTTTTACGGAAAAGGGTGCCAATGTAGACACAGCCCCAGTGACACGGAAACATTGGTTCTGGAACTAGAGTTGTTGCCACACTTTCCACCTTTCCGCCCCCTCCCAATTTGAACTGGTTTCCATCATATACAGGTTCACAGTTTGTGCCAGCACCCGGAGGGAACCTATTGTACCTATTGTTTATGGGCAAAAAGTATCATATTTGAAAAGTGCAGGAGTTTATATAAAAAAATATTTTGCTATGTTGCAAAGACTTGATAGAGTGAATGAACATTGTACTAAAAAACTCAAGAGAAACTTTTTTGCAGAAAAAAAGTCAGGGTAGACATGGAGCCACTAAAGAGGGAACTTCTGCATCGACCACAATGTGTCGGTGAAAAAACAAATCAGTGATCTTATTTCTATTCAAAGGGACTAGAGAAGAGGGCAGGGAGAGAGTAGTGACAGCTAACTTCATCATTAATCTTTTTTTTTTTTAATTACCGTATAGAAAGGCTTGCTTTGCCATTGTGTTAGCAGGTTTACTCTTATTTCAGTGGAATCACAGAAATATTAAATTAGTGTTAACAGAGTGGTGAGCCAGGCCTCTACAGTTGTTTATAACCTAGGTGCCACATACATTCCAAACAGTTGCCAGGGTTACTCCATATTTAATTAGTATTAAGAAAAGAGGGAGAAACTATGGTAGTAAAATCCCACACAACTTGCTGCTGTTTTTAGTTAAAATATGCACCATACAGTGGCAGGGACCTCCAGGAGTCCTTTTATTTTTTTTCCTGGTAGTCTCTGCCATCTTTAAAGCAGGATGTGTTTCTTTCCAGAGCACTGCAGCACTATTTCATGTATGTGTCCAGAGAATCACTGGGTGCGCAGTTTCTAAAGTGTTTTCCCATTTTTTCTGGACCATTAGTAAGGGTCAAAGCTCACAACTTAGTTTCAGATTTCCCACATGACTCTTATTGGTCTGGCAGGCTTGCCCTAATTCTTATTTTTTTTTAAATAGAATTGAAATAAACTCTGTCCCCTAATTATTTATATTGGATTGCTGAGAAATCCCACTTCTGTGCTCCTGCCACTTTGGTTGCACCTTCCAAGAAATGCTAAAAGCTTCCTCCTTGCCTCTGATTGAGATCCACACCTATCACTAACTACAGCCTGCCTTTTCTTAATTAGATCCATAAGCCCACAAAAGAAAATGTTACAAACATTGTTCTCTCTTCCTAGAGGAAAATCATGTTCTTGGTGTGACTGGGTGTTGTCACAGAAGACTCCTTGGGAGTGCTTCCTGGGGTTGACAAAGCCAATGACACTTGCCTTCCTGCTCTTTGGAGTGTCTCACCACCCTGTCCTGGTGGGCCAAATCCCTGGTCTCTCCCAGCCAAGCCACCAAGCTGACATCATTGCCGCTCCCGAAGCAGCACAGACACAAATTCCTCAGGTCCAAAGAACTGCAGCTTTGGGCCCAGCTCCCCAGGATATTACTCCCCAAATGGGACCAGAACCCCAAATGAATTATTTAGGTAAGCTCCCTTTAACAATGAAAGGAGGATGTACACACTGATTGCTCCCCCAGGTAATTATTTACACTGGGTCTGACAGTAAATAAAAGTGATTTTATTAAGTACAAGCAGTAGGATTGAAGTGGCTATAAGTGAGAACAGGCAGAGCAAAGTAGATTACAAACTTAAAACAACAGAAAACACAACTAATTCTAACACAAAACCTCACTACAAACTTATTACAAACTCACCCCGAAACTGTTTTTGTTCTAGCCAAGCCTTTAAACCAGGGAAATTCCTTCACCCTGGGGTCTTTGGATCATCCTCTTGGGTGTGCCAAGCAAGACAAAACAAAGACGCTGCTAAGCTTTCCATTGTTTTATAGATTCCATTTTTACATGGAATGTTACCTGGCCAGTCCCTACCAGTTAGGGAGGTCACATGACTTCCTAGGACCAACCACTGCTAAGACTTAAAGGTTAAAAGGGCTATTTACATATGATTGCCCAGACATTGAGGCGTCCCAGCACTGGAAACATCCTCGATGGCTTTCATTTGCACATTTTAAAACCCAAAACCATTCCCTACTCCATATATCTAACTTTACACACAAGAATAATACATACACCAAAATAAGATATACAGACCCAGCAGATTAAGACATTAAGAGTGATGGGTTACTGAGGTAATTTGTCCCAAGCATCCTCGAGTTATGCATATTTGTGTCCATAAGTTCATTTCATAATGCATGGTAGTCTGCCACACTTGGGAGCTCTTTTTATTGTGTTGGTAATTTAGCAGCCCCAGAATCAAGAAATGATTCCAAAGGGGAACCTTGTCTTCTACATATAAAAAAAACTTTTCCTGTGGGAAAACAGAATGACATCGTCACATCACTCCATGTCCCGCCTGCCTTCTCCCCCGTCCTCTCTCCCCAGTGCAGCAGGAGGCAAAATCCTCCAGCTCGAGCTGACCTCGCTGCTTCTCCTCACTATTTGGAATTGGTATTTTAAACCAAGCCCCTACTCTCCTTCCTCCACCCGCACCCCACAGTGCTTTCAATGCCAAGAAGCATGGCACAGTAGCCAGCAGTCCCCACATTGCAGCTGTGACAGCCCAGGGCAGGGGCTGTGGTGCTCGGGACAGAAGCTCAGGGATAGGCACTAGTAGTGGGGCTTATGTGCCAGCAGCAGGCTCTTGGGGGCTCCCCTGCCACCAGGCTCTTGGGGAGCCAAAGAGCTGTGCCCGACCACCCGGAGTCTGGCTGCCCCCACGGAGACTCACTCCTTCCCAGCAGCTGTACTTACTGTGGCTGCCAGAGCACCCCTGAACCATCTGGGGAAGCCGCCCCACTGACTTGTCTGCTCCTTCCCTTCAACTCCTGGCGGGCGGACAGGCGGGCAGCCCAGGGCTCTGCAGGCAGGGCTGGGACAGTGAACAGCACAGGAGGGACCACATGGAGGAGAGGATGAGACAGTGCCCCCCATACTGCTGCTTTCCCCATCTCAGCAGGCTGCAGTGCCCTGGAGTGCCACATGCAGACTGCACACTGTAGTAGTTCGAGTCAGCAGGAGGCCATCCAGACTCACGGTAAGCCCCGAGTCCGGAGCCCCAAGGCCTGACAGCTGGCCAATTAGCCGTTCTAGTGACCCGCCCTGGTTTAGGGCCAGGCAGCCAGTTAACAGTGAAACAGTAGTCTGGAGGGCTCCCCTGCAGTTCAGGGGCCCAGGCCCTGGGTTAGGGCCAGTCGGCAAATTAACAGTTGAACCAGAGTCTAGAAAGCTGCACAACAGTTTGTGACCCCAGGCCCTGGGTCAGGGCAAGGCAGTGAATGAATAGTCACACAATATGAAAAGTCCAATGGTGCAGGCCTGTTCGCAGGCTGAGCCAGGAGTCAGGCCTCCTTCTAGTGGAGAGCTGACAAGCACAGGGGATTTGCCCCGCAGGGGGAATCTGCCACCCAGGGAAAGGGGTGTCAGGGGGGACGCAGACTCTCCCTACTCCACTGCGTCCCAGCCCAGGGCCCTAGTAGTGGCAGTGCTGCAGCCACTGGATTGGCCGTGCTCCAGGCCGTAATGCGCCGTCCGGGTCAATGGGTCAGCAGGGCTCCAAGCCACAGCGCGCTGCCCAACTGACCTCAGCATCCATGTCCTCGGCTGACCCAGGGTCGGCTGTCCCTGGGCCACTTCCCTGTTCCCCCTGGGGGCCTACCTGGCTCGGAGGTCGCTCCTTGGAGTCGGCTAGGGATGGCGGTGGTAGCAGAGTGTCCATAGGCTCAGGATCCAGGTCTGTTAAAGGTCCAGGTGGTCCAGCCCACTCGACTGGGCCCAGCAGGCGCTCGGGGGGTCCAGGTCGACCGGTGGGTACCGGCAGCGGCTCCCGCCGGCGTGTCTCAGGATCCCGCTCCAGCCACAATCGGGGTGGTCTAGGCCTCAGCTCAGGACCTGGTAGCGGCCCGGGTGGCCCAACCCAGTCATCTGCTGGAGAGTAGCGCAGCAAGGCCCTCCAACTCTGGGGCTGAGGGAGAGCCTCTGCCCTGCTCGGTGGCAGAGCCCTGACTGAGCTGGGAGCTTCTCTTCTTATACCCCCAGCCCTAACTTCCTGTTTCCTGTGGGCGGGTCTGGGTGATTCTGGCACTGCCCACCAGGGGGTTTTGAGGGGAGTTTCCTCCTCTGCGTCAGCGGGAGGCCACACTGACTCACTACACACCCCCTGCGGCCCGCTGCACCCCAGGCAGGGAGGGCAGGCACCCCTGTGCCTCCCTTATCCCTGCCCCCCTCGCCAGACTGCACAGACAGGACAGAACAGCCTGCAAGCACAAGCCCTGCCCTACTAAACACAGCCCTCAGGCTACCCCGCCTCCTCACCCTGCCCTCAGGCTGCCTCCCCTCAAAGCCCCCACCTCTTCGCCTTGCCCTCAGGCTGCCTTCCCACCAATCTCCTAGCAGTGCCCTCAGGCAGCCTCCCCTAGTCTCCTCATATTGCTCTCAGCCTCCTTCCAGCCCCACTCCAGCCTTCTTGCAGAGTCCTCAGTCAGTCCCCTTGACCTCAAGCAGCTTCCTCAGAGCCCCCCACACACACACCCCTCTCAGTCAGCCACACAGCCCAGTCTCCCTCAACACACAGAGCTCCCCAGCCGCCTCAGAGTCCTCAAAACAAGAGCACACATTTCCCCAACCTCCTACCTCACTTCTCCCCCACCCTAGAGCTCTGGAGGTGAGCCGGGCCTGGCGCGGCCTCGGCTCTGCCTAACAGCTGGGGAGGGGAGCAGGCCGGAGCTGCCATGCCTCTGTCTGGCCCTCTCTGGTGGCCAGGGGGAGAATCAGGGCAGGTTACCCCCAAAGAGAGGGGGGGTTCATGAGTGTAGCAAGAAGGGGACACAGCCCCCTTGTAAGAGTTAAACAATGTCTTATATGGTGGAGCATCCAGCAGAGAAACAAGTAAAACTATGCAGGGTTGGAGAGTGCTGTTCATAATGAAGAAATTTGGGGCAGAGTTTTAAAGGGCAAAATGGGGCTGGCTGCACTTGGAGCTATATTGTAACTTTTACAATCTGTAAGAGGGGAGCAAGTAGCCTTGCCAGTTGAGGAGCAGACCAGAGAACCAACTGTGACTTAGACACAATTTCATACCCTACTCCCTACTTGCTCTTGGGAGGAAGTAAATTATTCCACTTACTTTTGCGCAGCTGTATCCTTCCCACTGACTGCCTGGCCAGTGAGTAGGAGGGTGAAAATAGGCTACTCCAACTCCACACACTCTACAGGCACTTCCTCCACTCTTGCTTGTAGCTGGAAGTATTTAGCAAGTTGTCTCTGCTCTTTCTACTGCCACTGAAGTCACAATCTGAGCAGGGCTCAGTAGGGAGGCTTTGTTCAGCCAGACGGAGGAATAAAGACTGTGACATCATAGCCCAGAGGTTTTCAACCTTTTTTCATTTGTGGATGCCTAAAAATAATTGACTAGAGGTGTGGACTCTTTGGAAATCTTAGACATAGTCTATGGCCTCCCATGGATCCACGAGCTACCATTTAAAAAACATTGGTCCAGCCCACAATGACTATTAAATTTGCTCCATTGATAAATTAAAAAGAAGCTTTGCAACTGCAGGTGCTGCAGAGTCACATGTGAACTGAGACACAAGCTGGGTATTTTTAGACATTCACAGTAATGATAATGCAGACTAAGTTCAGGCTTCTCTATGCAAAAACTCACATATAGCAAAAATAACCTGTCAATTATTCATGTATCTGATTTCCTGTTCCTGAATTATCAGCAAACTGGCTTTGATTTTTACAAATACATTGGTGATTCATAACTGAGAAATGAACAAGAGTTGGTTTTTTTGCTTTTGTGAACTGTTCACCGGTCATCACAGTGTATAACTGATCACCTAAGCCCCCAGTGTTGTTCCTACATCCTGATTGGCTAACTTAAACTGTTTAAAACAGGAGACCAAACAGAAAACACTCTTGTTTGTGTATAAATATACTTGTTTGTATGTAACTAAGATTCATTTTATGAAAAATGGCCATTTTGCACCTGGCCTCCAGCCACCTACAGAAAAAACTTGCACAATGGTCCTGAACAAGGGCACAAACACAGAGATCTTCAGAATTTTAACTTCTGTGCACAAACACTTTTGTGCAGTCTTCACCCATCTCTACTGATGTCCATATAACTAAAAGAGGTTACAAACAAATACAAAAGGCTTATCTGCACTACACTGACAATGTCCCTTGCATCTGAATGGTTGGACCACCTCTAAAGAGTATAAGCACAGTTACATTTCCATGATGATTCAGTCCTTGAACTCTTCTACAAGACTGACAAGGCTGCCAATTAGAGTGTGGTGGTTTCTGTGATGTCCACTAGGCCCTTGCCAAGAACCCCCTATTCATTTGGCCATTGAATACACATCAGACAAGTTTCTGTCAGCATTTTGTCTGTGCTACAGTTAAACTATGAACTAGAAGCTATCATCTCCCAATCAACTAATCTTTATCATAGTAGAAAGCTGTTCTGGATATTCAACATATTCCAGAAAAATAAACTAAAAAACTGCTTTTGTGTATTTTAAAAATACATTTTATATATACAGTGATATAATAGTTTTGCTCCGATTCTTGATCTTTTTTTAGCCGTCATCTGTACATGTCGATAAAAATGGTTAGAGAAAAGCAAACCACTTATTAAATTCTACGACACCCTGACCCAGCTTGAAGAGTCTTCTGATCAACAGAGAGGAAATGTGCTTTGTTACTCATGATTTACTTAGCTCAGTTTAAACTGGGAAGTGGAGAAACTATTGTTTGCCAAGACAGAGAAGATGACTTATGTCAAATACATCATATTTATAAACAATCTAGCTTGTATCAGCTTTGCTTTAAATACTTTTACTTTGATGGTCCTAAGAGTGTCCTTGACTGCTACCTCTTTCCTTCCTCTGCCCATCAATGTAAAAGCTTCATAGGTTTCAAATGAAGTAGGTATGAACACTCCATACTGAAACAGTCTAGGGAGGGAGAAGGGGAAATGAGCCAAGCAGGGAGTGTTCTGTCAACCTTGCTCTTCTTGGAAAAGCAGCTGATTTAACATCTGCAACTGCTGCTAACAAACACATAAACTGTCTCTTTACAGCTTGGTTTTACTGTATGGTCAAACCATGACTGCAAATATTTCTGTTTAACTAATTCAAGCACAATCTGATATGGTTAGTTGTGTCACTTTATTGCTGTTTTATCACACAGCTCAGTCGGGTCTTCTTTGAGCAGGAGGTGCGGTCCCAGAAAATTGCCAAATCAGAACAATCATAATTATTTGATTTACTCAGTAAAGCAATCTAGCAATTTATGGAAGCTAATCACTACTGAGCAATTATTTACAGAACATCCGGTTGCCAGGGGATTCTTTCTACTTTATTCATTGAGGTTCCCTAGTTCAAAATCAGTATCATACCATTTTCCCATTTTAAAAAGCAAATATTACCTGCGCGGAACAGCATATTTAAAATCCCATCCTGCCTGAGAATAATGTTTTTTACTGATATTATACTATGGGCAAAACTGTGTCCTCCAATATATCTGTGCAGCTCTTACCAAAGTAAATAGGAAGGTGGCAGCATTTGAAGAACAGAGTTTTGTCTCTTTCTGATGTACATCTATAACTCTCATTAATATGTGTAACACACCTCAGTGGAGAAACCAGGGAAAATATTAGAATCATAGACTAGAAAACTCAAGTTTTTGAATTCATGGTTCATCTGAACATGCAACCCTCCTTCCCGTGAAATTGGCCACGTCCACAGAAAATGTCTCTGTAACTGGATATTGACGTTTTTGTACTTTCTGGCTGTCAGTGAAAATAGAGGCATATTTTTGTCGTGCATTTCAAATTTTGAGCTGGGATTAGTCACATAGTGGAAGTCACATTGTATTTCTTCTGGGTTTCTGACTGGTTTCATTTACCCCCTAATCTATGCTCAAGATTATTTTGCAGAAGATATTTTTATTTATTGCACTGAAGAAGGGGGGCTGCTCTCTGAAATCATCAGGGAAAAAAACCCCCACAGCTCAGAAACTCCTCTCATTTGCACTGATGTTAATCCAGGGCCACTCCTGTAACTTGCTTTTCTCTAACTATCACTCTCCAGATTTTAAGGGGTAAATCTGACCTGTGCTATACAAGGGTATGTCTAGACTACATGGCTCCGTCGACGGAGCCATGTAGATGAGTTTACTAGACATAGAAAAATGAAGCGGCGATTTAAATAATCGCCACTTTGTTTACACCAAACCGGCCACCGCGCTGTGCTGATCAGCTGTTTGGCGGCACAGCGCGGTAGTCTGGATGCTCCACTGTCGACAACGGAAGCCTTTGTCGAACGCCCGCAAACCTCATTCCACGAGGCATAATGGAGCGTCGACAAAGGCTTCCGTTGTCAACCGGAGCGCTCCAGACTACCGCGCTTGTGCCGCCAAACAGCTGATCGCACAGCGCGGCAGCCATTTTGATGTAAACAAAGCGGCGATTATTTAAATTGCCACTTCATTTTCCTATGTCTAGTAAACTCATCTACATGGCTCCGTCGACGGAGCCATGTAGTCTAGACATACCCCAAGAGTACAGAGTAGATCATCAACAATAGTTCTTTCTGGCCTTAGAATCAATGAACCTATAAGGATTGAACCCTTGATCTCTGTCCTAGATTTCTTTTAGCTAGTGGCAGCAGCATGGAGTGACTATATGTTTCTCTCTACTGGCGTGGCAAGAGGAGAACTAGGCCACTCACCTTTGCACCTGACACAAACAAACTGCTATATGGAAATGGCAACCATCTCATTAGGAGACACCTCCACCCTGAGGGCACTGGACAAGGTGATGTACCTTGTGCATCATGGGAAGACAGAAGAAAGGCCACCAGTATCTCCCCAGAAAGCACATTGTGGGCAAGGGAGCGGGGGAATCTGTCACAAGGCCTATTGTGCTGGGGAGTGGGGTTGTGTGACAATGAAAAACTGCTGGAGCGGGGAGTAAGCATTTAATATCTATTAATCAATATTTAATTCCTGTTTGTCCAACCCTGTTGAGGTTTCCTCATCGCTAAATTAATACATTGCAACTATAAGGCTGGTTTCCTGTATGCTTTTCAAACATTTGGTTATGGAAAGGGTAGATTACTGCCTGCTCTCATTGTTTGAGGAGGCTGGGGGGAGTGTCTATGGCTGAGGAGTTTTTGTTTACATTTGTTAATATGGTTTGATGGACATATTGTAGTGATTTATCGGGGATATCTGATGGAATGAAACAAGATCACATGATCTAAAAATCCAACTTCTGAGCATCCAGAGTGCTCAGAGCAGCACCTGCCTTCCAGGGAACTGGTCACAGGCAGCACCATTCTCCAAAGGAACATTTTCTTTCAGTACCACCCCCCCAGTCTCTCTCAAACCAAACCCATCAACAACCCAGCTGCTGGGAGAGGGGAAAGCACATTATCACCTAAACAAAAAATCAGGTCCCTTCCTGGGAGAACTTGCAGTCTAAACAGAGACAATTCACAAACACAGGAGCTTCATGTATGGCTTGGGAGGGGTTGGGAATCAATGCAAAGTAATGTGGATGAATAGTATTGATAAACATATATCCTGTTAATTTTTCAGTTTTTATTTTCACTTTGGCTGCATCTACACTGCACCGTAGGACGAAATGTGATACGCAATTTGAGCTATGCAAATTGCGTAGCTTATTTCTATCTTATTTTGAAATAGCTTATTTTGTAATTTGGCGCTGTCTACACAGCGCCAAATTTTGAAATAAACTGCTATTCTGAAATGTCCCTTACTCCTTGTGGAACGAGATTTACAGGGACATAGGACTAGCACACCCGTTATTTCAAAAGATATTTAGAAATAACAGGTGCACTGTTGAGACACGGAATAGCTATTTCAGGATACCGAAAGTGTCCCGAAATAGCACCGCAGTGTAGACGTAGCCTTTGAGTTTAATATTTTGGTCTCTTCATACGTCTATTCATTAACGCTCCTCTGTGGTGGACAGGAAGGCTGGCGTTTGGCAGACTTTTGGAAGAAAGTGCTTTAAGGCAGACCGGGTGGGGATATGTCGGATGGAGTCAGTGTTGCAGGGGTATGAAGCTGTGTTGAAAAAAGCCTGGCAACGAGAATGGAGGAGGAAATGAAGGAGTTGTTGAATAGCATAAGTTGCAGAGACAAAGGAGGGACTGGGCAGAGATGGAGGAGGTAAGGGGAGATGAGACTAGAGAGGTAGGTAGAAGGTAGGTTATTCGTATTTGGTGTCCCAAAGTTTAAAATTGATGTGGAAGGTAAGAAGCTATTGTTTGCTTATATATGCAACTCTGAGAAGGGACATTCATTTGGGACAAGAAAATCTGTCCTTGCCTGCTCCTGCCTCAGTTTATTATTTTACAGTTCACAATAGGCATCACTCTGTGCCCGTCTGTATGCAGTGTACATGTCATGAGAATCAGAAACGCTTGCAGTATGCTAGAGGAATCTGGTAGAGAACAGGTTGGTTTATCAATTGCAGATGCTGTTCCATGTGAAGTTATGCATACGCTTTAAAATCTGGCTATGATTTCAATCTGTTGCTTGTGAGCAATGATCAGCCTAAGAATTTAGAATAAATATCTTCAAAACCTCAGCTGAACTTGAGAATACTATTAACAAAAGCATTGAACTTCAATGAATTCACCCTTCCTGTTTGCCATTTGATAACCAGAACACCCCCAGACTGTGCTACTAATGCTAATGCTTCAGTACTCTAAAACAAGCATCTCAGATGGCCCAAGTTTGAAGCTATGCATCAGCTAGGCCCTACCATCGATCTCGTTATAACATGATGCCCACTAATGAATAGGGGACAACTTCATAACATCAAGGACCCATAAAAATACACTAACAATAATCCTATGGCTTATATTGCAGCTGTTGGGGTGAAGGGCACCAAAACGACTCATTAGAAGCATTCGACCTGTATGAAGAATGAAGAAAGGAGAAGGAAACAAAAGGTCTCCCAAGATGCTTGGATGCCTCCAAGGTACATTTCTCCATCTTTTGAAGAACTCGTATGAGCTTCACCAACTTCAATCCACCATCCATGGTGGAAAAGCTTGAAAGCTCATATTCTTTCTCCCTCTCCCCCCCCCTTTGGAGTTTTTAATACTACTTACAGACTGGGATTGCACTTCCAAATTCATTCTGGTATACTCCTTCTCCCAACCCCCATGCACATTCATAGAGGGCTGGCCATCTGGGCCAATGTCAGTTCAGCTTTCAAAAAATGGAGGAGAAAAGGAGGAGGTTTGTCACCATGGATCGTCTGGACATATTTCCCCTAGTTAATTCCATGACATTGTATTCCTCAGGCACTGATGGCACTTTGGTCTCTCCCAGTCTCTCCTTCTAGCACACAGTTCAGTTTCCTAAGGACTGAAACGTTTTACTGTGAAGACTGTGGGCATAATACAGGGGCATATCATTGAAAATTAATGGCCTGCAATATCGAAGTAGAGGAGATAATGATCCCATCTGCAATTAAATGCTTCAAAAGATATGTTATAAGAAAGTCACACTGAACACACCCTTAGCTTTTAACAAAAGACAGGACTATGCAGCACTTTAAGTTTCTATGTTCATGATATGAGGCTGTCAATTTATTTTTTCAAAAGACATAGTCTGACTGTTAAGTGTAACTTCCTGTATCAAGGTATACTTGGCCCACACTGGGAACAAAAGGGTTAAGACAGCCCTCTTCATGGCAAAAGCTACGCTTCCTTCACTCCTGCCGAGCATGCTCCAACTACTGTTGCAGCATAAAAGGGATTAGCCAAGCTCAGTCTGAGCTGACTGCCAAGGAGGAAGGAAGCTCCTGGCTGGCTCTATCTGAGGAGCAGTTGGGATCCTGGACCATGGCAGCAGGAGATGCTGAGGTCCAGGCAGGTGCTCAAGTACCCGCTGACACCCCAGACAGATTGCAGCTGCTACTCAAGGAGCCCAAAGACTCCAAAAACACCCTGACTTCAAGTACAGAAGCTGCAGTTAGGGTTGCCAGATGGTTTCAACAAAAATACCGGACACACTTGACATTACATCACAATCTACATTACGTCTTATTTAGAAAATACCAGACACTTATATTTTCTCATTTATATTTTCTCAATTTGTTTCCCAAACAGAAAGCTCAAATACTGGACTGTCCGGTTCAAAACCAGACACCTGGCAACCCTAGCTGCAGTAGGAAGTAGCCCAGAGAGGGACTAGCCCAAGGGTGGACAATCATTTTTGACCGGGGGCCACTCCAAAAATTTGGTGCCTGGTCAAGGACCACACTCTTCCATGATATTAATGGAGGAGATGCGGGGTCTGCGATGCAGGTTGGGTGCAGAAGAGTACTGCGAAATTGTGCTGAGGGTAGTGCGCAAAGTCTCCTTCCCCAGCTCTGAGCTGCATGCGGGGGCAGGAAACAGGGAGCCTGCCCGAGTCTCCCGCTGAGCCACAGGCCAGATCTGGTGCCTGGATCATGGACCAGATTAGCGGATCCGGCCTACTGGCCAACCCTTAGACTAGCCAGTATGTCTGCAGCAGTTGTCATGTTTTAGGCAGATTCCCTGCTGACTTAGTGGTGAACCAATTAAGGCCCTTGGCTGGGGCCCAGGGAAGCACTGAAGGCTCAGGTCTCCCTATCCGGACTACCCCCTTATGGGGCAGCTCACCAATCCACCTTTTCCTGGCCCTGACCATTGGGTCACACTTCCCTGCAGCCCCAGGAGTCCTACTGACTCGGGCCATTGGGCTGCACTTTTCTGCAGCCAAGTTGAGTCTTAGTGAGCTAATCATGGAACTACTGCCCTTGCCCCACCCTCAGGGTGACTGGGTATACTTGCCTCACACCACTTCCTCACCGATATTTATCCAGAAGTCATAGTGCATCTGGAGACAGGGTAACTCCCTCCTCCTGCGTGGTATAAAAATGTGGCCTTTTAAAAATAAGATTGTGCCTGTAAATTTTTTGCCATGTACTCTTATCACCCTGTCTCATGAACAGATTACAGTAGTCCCATCAGAAAGGAAGGACTTTAACATGTGGGGAAACTTCCGTTACTTGTGAGATAGAATTCCCAAATAGCCAACAGTGGCAAAAAGCCAGTGGCAGTATGCTGTGGCAGTCAGCATATCTGTTACATTTGAAGTATTATATATATTACAGTGAATACTTATCTTGGTGACGTAAAGAAAGGTCATGTTTCTTTTCATTGTAAGTTTTTCTTGAATACAGAAAAGTTCCATGTTTGAGCAAAATATTCATCTAGTGTTTTGACTCTATCCCCTTTGTTTTGTGGGCAGGAGAAACGCACATGGTCTTCCGGAATCACTAAAATCTATAGATATGTACAGAAAACAGATGTGCCCAGCAGCTAGCACAAATGTGAGGGAAAGGCTTTCAGACTTTCTCTATATAAATGCAAAAATTCTCCTGACTGCCATTGACTGGCTGTGTGTTATTGAAAAAAAAAAAACCATTTAACTTAATCAGTTTGCATACTAATAATAGAATTTCCCTAGAGCACAGGTTCATCATTGTGAGATTTTTAATAATTAATGTTTGTGAAGTGCTTTGAGATATTCAGGTGAACAGAGCTATTCAAATGAAAAGTACTACTGGATAACATTTTCAGAAAAGCATAAATCACTCAAGAGCCTGAAGGGGAGATTTTCAAAAACAAAAATCGCCATTAGGCACCCATCTCTCAATGAAAGTCAATGGAGTTTAGGTACCTAAGTCCCATGAGTTAGGAGCTCCTAAGTTATTTGGTGCTCTTGAATATTTTATCCTTCATTACTTATCAACCTAGCACAATGGGGAGGGAAAGTAAGAAGCTACAAAATTCGTTGGTGATGTAAGGAAGCAGTCACCTCCCTTCTATACTGCCAGCTCCTATTGGAAATGCAATGCACAGTGCACATTCCTGGCCCTTAAACAAGGGTTGATCCTCTCACAATAGCATGGTCACATAGGTTATGTCTACACTCCGCAGCTTCTTGCGCAAGTATGGCCGTTCTTGCTCAAGAATCCGCAGAGCATCCACACTGCCGCCCGCTCTTGCGCAAGGAAATTTACAGTACGGCGTGGTAAGAGAGGGCTTCTTGCGCAAGAGCTACTCTCTTTTTTAACAAGTGTAAGCCCTCTTGCACAGGAGCTCTTGCGCAAGAGGGCAGTGTGGATGCTCAGCAGGGATTCCTTGCACAAGAAAGCCCTATGGTTAAAATGGCCATCAGAGCTTTCTTGTGCAAAGAGAGCATCCACACTGCCATGGGCGCTCTTGTGCAAAAGCACAGCTCGCACATGGTAGTGTGGATGTTTTCTTGCGCAAGACCTCTTGCACAAGAACCCTTGCGCAAGATGTTCTTGCGCAAGAAGCTGCCAGTGTAGACGTAGCCATAGGGTGGTAATTCTACCCTATAGCTTGTATGAACAGCCCACCACAGGGAGAAGAAAATAGACATATCTAGTATCAGACACTGGGAGGGTGGGATGTGGAGAGCTCCTATGCGTGAACTATTCTTCTCCACCTAACCTGCAATTCACCACCGTGAAATATATTTTTTGTTTTACTTTTGGCCTTCATTGGCTGACCTTCTTTGGCCTCCTCTAGATTAAGCAGGCCATTGCAAGGCCAGCATACATGGCCTTCCAGGACAATCCAAAGAGTCATTGCTTCCTCTGACCTTAAAATAGGAAAGACGGAAACAAGCAAATGACTCTTCTGGAAGGAAAGAGAAAGACAATACAGCTACTTGCAGAGACTCAGAGTAGGTATTTATTCCCTTGTGCCTGTCTCCCAGACTGAGCACTCAGGGAGTCCCAGCATTCCTTTTTTACAGGTAGAGTCTGATCCCCCCAGAGGTCAGAGGAAGTCTGGCTGCTGCTGCTGTTGGAGAGCTAAAAGCTCTTTACAGCCCTGGGGCTGGCTCCTCCACCACCTCCCATCAGCAATAAACTGCTCATTTGTTCTAGGTAGGGTTGTTTGTTGAGATGGAAGAACATTGTTCTTACTAATACAAACTCTGATGTGTAATCTACCTTTTCACTGTTTTCTTTCCCATCACTGCCAATTATCAAAGAAATACTTGTTTGAAAGCCATCTCCTCATCCCTATTTTATTAACTGACTCCAGAGTCTTCTGGATGTGGGATCATTATTCACTACTACACTTGAAATGCTATAGTGGTTCAGCTCCAGCACTTCAATGTAGATACTACCTACATGAACAAGAGAGTTTCTCCTCTCAGTGTAGGTAGAGTTTCTCTTCTCACTGCACCTCCCTGAGGGGTTGTAGGCTGGCCAACAGAAAAATTCTTCCCTCATCCTAGCCCTGTCTACACTGGAGGTTCGGTCATCTTAACTGCTTTGCTCAGGGAGTGAGGACTTTTTACACTCCTAAGTGACGTACCTGGGTTGATCTAATTTTTTCATGTAGTCCAGGCCTAATACTAGCATAAAATTGCTTTTGCCAGTGTTGTTTATTTTGTTAGGAGAACCACATAATCTATACCAGCAAAAGTGTTCTTTATAACAGCTTCATCTCTACTAGGAGGATTGCTGGAAAAGATATACCAGCAAATGTTTTCTACTGTACCTGTGACCTAAGTCATTTCTGAACCATATTACAGGGGTTTGTTCTGTACTCTTAATCTTTCCCAGAGACAGAGATGACACAACTCTATTGATTTAATGGAGTTCAACCTGCTTTTGCCAGTGGTGAATTTGTCCCGTTATTTTCATCTCTTTGTCTAGTTCAACAATGCAATAAATTATTCTTTCCTGGCTTGACCTATGAATATACAAAATGGAAAACAGGAAGTCCTCCCCACCCCCATGTTATCTTGGGCATATATTTAAATACTATTCTATATACAAAAGTAGAATATATTTTTCTTTGAAATAGTACTTCCAATGTAATAGACTAATGTTTCAAAACTGTATTTCTTTTTCCAGCAACAACCTGCCTTTGTGCCAACTTCTAAACACCCACCAATTTCATTTTTATAAAGCTTAATGAATACTTGGCCAAGATGCTGTAACTATTGGCTTCTACCTTTGAGCAGAAATGGAAAAAAGTAGACACTGGTTAAAATGGGGGAGAAACGCACAGCAAATCCAATGTTGCATTTTGCATTTAATGTAAAGGGAGCCTTGTTTTCATGGTGTTGCAGTTTTCAGTGTTTTTAATCTCAAAGTGGCTGATCAATTTAAGGTAAGTGGCAGACATTTGGCCTAGTTCCCAGGCTCTGATTTCCTCAGAGAAAAGAAAGGATTCAGTCAGACACACAGACAACAGGCATCATCGGTGGCTCTGCTCTCACATTCCAAACATTTTAGCACAGATTAAGTTAGAATGGTTTTACTGTTTACTGAAATCTCCTAGGTGTTGCATTTTATCCCCCTCTGGTTGTGGTTATCCAGGTTGAGCGTCTCAGGTCAAGCCCTCCATGAACAAAAATGGCTAGTAGAGCCTTGAAGGGAAATGCACAGCATAGGTCAGGACTTATTAAAATGCAATTTCACCAGTTTATTGCAAAGTGTAAGTCCCCAGACAACAGGTAATTTAGCACTGAACTTTTTCCTAAGGCTCACAGCTGAGCAAGAGCTGTTTTACATGCATTCCAGGGGAAAAAGCAGAGATAATCTGCTTAACAAGGACAAAACCTCAGCACTTCCTATGCCTCAAAATAACCAACAGATATGTGTTATTTTTAGCCCTTTTTTTCTTTGCTACAATAAGTATAAACTATAATGTGTTAATAAATAAGTCACATTTGCCTTATTATATAATTGCAAAAATCTCTATCCCCTTTAAAGGTAAGAAGATTTTATAATTACAAGATATTCATTTTATTATGGACAGATTTTAAATACTTAGGCCTCAGATCGTGGAAATGCTTACTTCCACAAGTAACTAAGCATGTGAATAGTTCCTTCCTGAGTATGTAGTTATCACTTGCACAGTTTTTGCAGGTATGGGATCATAATCATAAGGGTAAGGATGAGAACACTTTGGGAGTGTTTTTTATTGGTAACTTTATAGTGGAAATGCCTTTTCCACTATAACATCTTTTTTCAGTCAATGATAGCTTTATTTAAAAGGGAACTTTCAGGCTGAAATATCGTAAGAACATAAGAATGGCCATACTGGGTTAGACCAAAGGTCCATCCAGCCCAGTATCCTGTCTGCCGACAGTCGCCAATGCCAGGTGCCCCAGAGGGAGTGAACCAAACAGGTAATGATCAAGCCATCTCTCTCCTGCCATCCATCTCCACCCTCTGACAAACAGATCTCTCTCCTTACCCATCCTGGCTAATAGCCATTAATGGACCTAACCTCCATGAATTTATCTAGCTCTTTTTAAAACCCTGTTATAGACCTAGCCTTCACAACCTCCTCAGGCAAGGAATTCCACAGGTTGACTGTGCGCTGTGTGAAGAAGAACTTCCTTTTATTTGTTTTAAACCTGCTGCCCATTAATATCCTGTGTCTATTTTCAGCCCAAACGTGAACTTATTTTTTTTTCTGAGGTTTGATCCAATTCAGTTTGGCTGCTATTATGTGAGCATGACTTAATTGGTGGGGATTTTTTAAAGATATTTGACACAGTTAATACCTCAACTCATAAAACATGTTTAAAAATTCAGTCATTCCACAACTTAGTTTTATGTTTGAAGATTTCTACCTTTTTAATAATATCTGGAGGCATAATGATCCAGATGTATAAATGAGGACACTCACATCTTTAATAGCTATACAAGTGACAGAACTGAAATAACCTCTCCTCAATGTTGCTGGAGTCGTAGCATCTCACAGAAGTACACCAAGAGACATTAAGTTGGTGCATCTAGGTGCCAATGAGTTTCTTAGAAAACACCATACATTGATTACACTGTCAAATACATTTACTGGGGATCCTGTCTCTTCAATTCATCCTTTAAAAACATGAAAATTAAATGGACAAGCTGATTTTCTAAACAAATGAGTTAAAAACAAAGAGCTACATGTGTTACACTTGGCTAAGAGATAGAAAAAGCAGTGTTGATGTGGTAACAGTCTATAAATATCGAATGGGTGTCAAGGAGCAGGAAGGGATAGGAATTGCTTATGGTGGTGTGATGGGAGTGTATTGACCACACACACCAATGGAGCGGAGAAGGGGTTAAAGATAGACCCCAGAAGGAGAAGCAGGAAGTGGACCAGCTGGACTCAATTGTAGCTGCTGCTATAAAAAGGCTTTGCTTTAGCAGACAAGGACTGGGGTTTTGAGAGGAAGGAAATTCTCCTACAGAGCCTGGTTTGGTTTTGAGGGAAGGAAGTTCATCCCTGATGGAAAGGCTTCGTTATCTGACAGCTAAAGGAGTCTGCAATATCTGGTTCAGAGGCTAGTACACCAGGTGAACAAAAGCTGCCTCTGGTCAGCAACTGTGGGTTGTTGTTGCAGTTGTATAGAGCAGTCTGTCCCCCAGTCTTCCATTGGGATAAGGCTGCAAGTTAGACATACAGGCTGTGTCTAGACTGGCCAGTTTTTCCGGAAAATCAGCCGCTTTTCCGGAAAAACTGGCCAGCTGTCAACACTGGCCGCTTGAATTTCACTTCCTACTGTAAGAAATCAGTGCTTTTGCGGAAATACTATGCTGCTCTGCTCGGGCAAAAGGGCCAGTGTAGACAGCTGAGATTTGTTTTCAAGAAAAGCCCCGATCACGAAAATGGCGATCGGGCTTTTTATGAAAGCGTGTCTAGATTGGCCACGGGCGCTTTTCCGCAAAAAGTGCTTTTGCGGAAAAGCGTCTGTGCCAATCTAGACGCTCTGTTCCGAAAATGCTTTTAACGGAAAAGTTTTCCATTAAAAGCATTTCCGGAAAATCATGCCAGTCTAGACGTAGCCACACTGTGAGTGATGCTTTAGGGTAAAATAGCTGAATGTTATGAAAGATATGAGTGTGTTTGTACCTCCTCCAGATACCATACTCCGCTCTACATCAGCAGGTTGCTACTTGCTATGAAAATAAGAACATAAGAACGGCCATACTGGGTCCAACCAAAGGTCCATCTAGCCCAGTATCCTGTCTGCCGACAGTGGCCAATGTCAGATGCCCCAGAGGAAGTGTACAGAACAGGTAATCATCAAGTGATCCCTCTGTTATCTGTTTGCAGATCCTGACAAACAGAGGCTAGGGACACCATTCCTACCCATGCTGGCTAATAAGTATTGATGGACCTAACCTCCATGAATTTATCTAGTTCTTTTTTGAACCCCGCTAAATTCCTGGTCTTCACAACATCCTCCGGCAAGGAGTTCCTGTTGAATGCTGACCTTTCCTTCCAGTGGGGATGATCTTCCACAGAGTAGGATCCCACCATCTCTCCCTAGAACTTCATCTTATCTTGTCTCCCCATCTTATCTATGATAAAGTGTCTAGACCCCAACCACTATTAAGGTGGAGAAGGATTTAAGAGAGCCCCTAATGACAGGAGGTGAATCATGTTGACTCCTGGCAATAGCTTTGCTCCAGAGAAAGTTCTCAAAGACAGAAGGTATTCAGCTGTGTAGAGAGAGAATCATCTTCCTAAGAACCCCTGAGGAAAGATCACAGCCCATAAGGGGAAGGAAGTTGAGGAAGGGACCTGATTTATAGCACCAAACAAGAAATCCTTCTTCACACACATGAAACTAGTGAGATATTTAAAAAAATCTTCATTTTAACACACTTCCTCATTTCCACACCCCACACTACCCTCCCACTCTTCCCACCAACCCCAGGTTTGTATGGTGCCTGTTACAGGGAATACTCTTGGTTGCAAGTCTGTTAAATGGCACCAACTGTCCACAGTGTGGGTGAGAGAGTCAGTCAAGATGGAATTTTTTCAGGTGCTGCAGGTAAAGTCCTTTTCTGTTTCTCCTTAAGACAAATGCATGCAAAGAAGAGAAAAGTTCAATGATTGGTAAATAAATGCAGCTTCTGTCCCTGATACTCACAGCCCAATTACTAGAAGATCACAGGCATAGCATATGGCACACAACCCAGTTAACCAATCCTAGACCCTGGCTTTACTCCCCTGGCTTTGGAAAATGTTTTGCTGGGTGATTCTTATTTTCCTTTGGCTAGTCTGTGAAAAATGGGGGGGGGGGGGTTATTAACCAAAGTTGGGCTGTTCAGGAATGGCCTGTAGCTTGCCAAGCTAATCAAAGCAAAAGGTTGCAATATTAGATTTGTCTTGTCTGACTGCTCCAGGCTCCTATTAAACAGAAAGCAAAAGAGAGGTAGAATGAATAAAGTATCGGCAAACATTGACACATTGTGGGGTGGGAATAATAGAAACATTGGTCCTAATTTGCACTTTCAATAAAACCCCTTTACACTGATAAAGTGAGGTAGAGTGAAGCAAGCTGATTATGTTCACATATGAGGAGTGTTTGGGAGTGGAAACTGTGCTGTCACCTTGCTCTTCTCCACTGATGATGAATGTCTTTCATGATGAGGCAAAAGACAATGTGATGGTAAATTCAGAGACAGTCTTACAGGAATGCTAAGGGTGCAGTTGTATGTTGGTGTTCACCCAAAAATAACTACAGCTGCTGCCTATAATCCTTTACTGCAGACAGTAGATAGCACTGCGGCAACACCTGTTCCCCCTCTCCACTTGCTGGTTGCTGTTCCTATGCACAGAGCTGAAAGAAAATTAGCACCTGCTCCTTGCAGCTTGTAGGTGCCCAGCAACTGCAGCTCTAACATTGCAGGTTTCAAGTTGGGACCGGTCAGTAGGAATTGCCAGAGGAAATCCCTATGCTGCTGCACTCAATATGTGTATCTGAGTCAGGAAACTCAGATATCATGACATATTTCCACCTGGTTGTTAATGCCAAAGGGGTGTAGGGTGTTTAAAATGAGATGTGTTTTAACAGAACACAAACAGGTAAAAAGTATCTGGCTGCTTAACATGTTATATTTGTAGTTACAGCCCCTTGAATAAAGTCAACAAAACAAACATTACATGATTGCTTTATTTTACTGAGTACAGGGATAACAGCCCAGAGATCTTTATTTAATCCCCAGTTAGGTCATTTATTGTTATTTATTTCTCAATGGAACATGATGATTAAAGAGGGGGAGTTGTGTTTCTCATTATGTTAAAGTTGAGTCACTTTAAGGATTGTTGATTGCAAATATCTGACCTAATCCCACATATTAAGCATATTAGGTGACTTTATCTTGACTTCATCCAATTTTTTTCATTAGAGAACTCCTATGACAATTCCTTCTTCTGAAAGATTGGTAACAGCATGATAGTTCTAGGAGTCTGGATCTGAACCAATAAGGCAGAATGTCTCTAACATCTTTCACAAAGACCCTGCAACATTTCAGTCTGGTTCTTGGGGGTTCCCTGTCTAAGGTGAATTGAACTGTACTGTGTGTATAAGGGGTGAAATCTATATCTATGTACTTGCTTAATAGACTAAAAATATTTTAACAACTGCATTCCTTCTCACAAAGCCTCTCTGATTGGTCTCAAATAATTATATCCATATTTAACTCTGTGCTTTGGAGACCTGGTTCCTCTTACAGGCAGTTTTCCATTAAATTTATTTTAAAGCTATAAGGCATGACATCTCATGTGCCAGGTTACAATGTACACTTTCACAGTGATCTATAAACTGTATAAATAAATCTGCTCATAGAAATATGCATTACTTTTTAAAAGTGTATTATGGACAATTTAAAAAAACTATCCTAGCAGAAGGAGTTTTGAGGATACAGTAAACTGGTTTCTCAAAGCCTCGGTCCGTTAGAAAATAAATGAAACAGACTATAATATTTGTTAATTGACTTTCTAACCAAAGTGTTGAAAGAGCAATTATGGAATTAAAATGTCAACGCTGCACTGTTGTGACCACATCACACATTGCATCATGTTTTCCGTCTGGAACTAACAAGTTGAGAACTCTTAGTTTTGCACATTAATAGAAAAAAAATAAACTTTATCTAACAGAAAAGAATCACAATTAATTGGCCAAAATTGTTTAATCTTTGCTGTATCTCATATTTGCCTGTTTTATCTCTTTAATAAAAAGTGTATTCGCTTTTTTAAGGACAGTTATTTCAGTTTGAGAGTCTCTGGTTCAATGTGATCTTGCAGATACAGTAGTACTCTATTATACAATCTTTATACAAGTATTTCATCTGGGGAATACAATTCTTATAAACAGTCTGGCGTAAGGGGTCCAACTCATTCCTTACAAATGTTACTCCCTATGAGTTACCCCAGAGATTAATTTAGTCCACTGTGCCAAAAATAATCCTTGCTAAAATTCTTTTACGGATCATTTTATTAATATTATGTACCTTGTATACATTTTAATCTTTAGGGTCATATTTTAAGGCATCCTAACGCAGCTTCCAAACTGTGCTTAAATGTGTCTGTAATTCATTGTTTGTGTAGCCTATAGCATTTGGACAGTTAATTATTTGATATGTGAAGATAGTTTGGTGGTTAAAGGTTTAAATTCTGTCATTTTTGCTCCTAGTCACATTCAGAAGTCATTTTTAAAAATTTGCTCATTCATCTTTTAATACTTTCATTCAGTTCATTTGTCAAAAATGAACAGTGAGCACCATATTCAATTTTTCATTGTAGCATACTAGAAGACTTACCCAGCTTCAGGGTAGGGAGCTGGCAGTGTGAGGGGTGCAGGAGTCAGGGCAGAACCTTGGGGATATGGGAATCTCAGGGAAGGAAACTGGAAATGTGAGGGGTCAGGGTGGAGGGTCAAAGATGGGCTCAGGGCAGGGGGCTGAGGATGTGGGGTCTGTACAAGAGTGAGGGTTGGAGGGTGAGGAGGAGCTCAGGACAGGGGGTTGGGGTACAAGAATCAGGGCAGGGGATTGGAAGGAAGGGGATCTTAGAGAAAAGGGTGGGGGGCTCAGGGCATGGGGTGGCTGCTGGCTTCTCCCTGAGGATTGCTGGAGTGGTGGGCACTGCAAACCCTGCCTGCTGGCTTGTCCCCAGTGTGTGGGGGGGAGGAAGGAGGGAGCTGTGCACCCTGCCTGCCAGCTTGTCTCTGGGGGGGCCAGACCAGGGAAGGTCTGGGGTGGGAGGACCACAAAGGCTGGCCCTGCTGGCACTCCCCAGCCCTAGTCTGGGAGGCAGAGGTGAGGACCCACAAAGGAGCCCGAGCAGAAGCCACATAGGTGGGGGTTCTGGGTGGCCTGGCGGTGGTGGGTGGGCTCAGGCTGTGGCTCCTTCTGAGGGTGGTGGGACTTTCCCCCCATCCATGGGTGCCTTCTCCACCCCCATCCGGCATGACCTTCTCTCCTCCTTTCCCCCATGTGGAAGGGCCTTCTCCCTCCCATCTGCAGAGTTTTTCTCCCTCTTGCCCCGCATCCAGCGGGGGTTTTTCTCTCCCCACCAGGCAGCATCCAGCAGGTGTCTTCTCTCCCCACCCCCCATTCTGACAGAGGCCATTTCTCCCTCTCCCATCCAGCAGGGCCTTTTCTCTCCCCACCCACCTGGTGCCTTTTCTTCTCCCCTCCCTCCTCGCCCACCCATCTGGCAGGGCCTTCTCCCCTTGTCCCCCATCCAGCAGGGCTTTTTCTCCCTCTCCCCCACATCCGGCAGGGCTTTTTGTCCCTCTCCAGCCCCCATTCGGTGGTACTTTTTCTCCCCCCATCCATCTAGCAGGGGCCTTTTCTCCTGTGTCTTTCAGGAGCTCTCTCCCCCGCCCCATGCCTCCATATACCCAATCACAGAAAGACCAGATCTTGAGTCACAGATGGCAGTGACCCCAATTTGTTTTTGCTAGGAAGCCAAGATGCACACCTGTACATCTATTAGGTGTTGTAGGATTGCTAATAACCACAAGTGGTCAAGATAGCTTTTGTTTTCCACTCAAAAAGTTGTAACTTTATCATCATTGGACCCTTAACAACATTCTGAGATATTAATTCAAAACTGACTCAGAGGGAAGAGAACTACTTACTGAAATACCAGCCCTTCTTGAGATACTCTGTCTTGGAGTATTGCATGCAAGTACTATCCCAGCTTAGGGTTTGAGATCTGAGGTGACAAGCCTGGGATGAACATTGCCATAAATAGAGTTGGACAACATTGTAAAGTTAATTTAATCTTAACAGCAGAGAACATTGGAGATATTGTGAGAGCACATTCAGAGGCAATCTAAGAGTGTACTTAATGGAAACTGAGGCCTCTATGGAGGACATTGTTGAAACTCAATGAGGAGAGAATCCCCAGACTGCATGAGTGGGAATTCTGAAAAAGTTTAAGTACAAATAGAGATACTCCCACATTTCCTTAAAAACAGAGGCTTTTCCTAACAACTTGAAGTCTGCTTACACAAAACCTCTTTTCAAAAAGGATCTAAGTATGATCTCAGGACTACAAGCACAATAAGGCCTGGGCCCTCACCTCAGAGTTGGGAAAACTGCAGAAAATTCAAATAAATGTAATATAACCTGATAGGGTTTGGTGCATATAGGTACCTGGATTTCAAAGAGTTTTGATAAGAAATTAATAAGGGAGCCAAGTAACCACAGATGCCAAAGCAAAGTGCTGGCATGGATTTAAAAACTGGGTTCGAAATCATTTAACCAGACAGTAATCAACAGGTTCACAGAATGAAAAGCAATCAGTAGCAGGATGTGCCAGGTGTGAGCATTGGAAACAGTGTTGTTAAATATACCTAGGGTTAATGACTAGCAGGAGGTTGTGGAGATGTAATTGTTGCCATTGGTTGATGTGGGAGGAGAAAGAAAGTGGAAATTATGAAATATTCCAGGTGGAATTAACTACATTGCACAAGGTGTCAAGGGATGCTCTACTCACATCTGAAGCACATCCTTGTAGCCACAGCTGGGGAGTAGCTCAGCCAATATGACACCCTTAACTACAGATGTTCACTTTGTTTCTCTCTTTCTTGCTTTCAGGACTCAACCGTTCCCTACAGCTTGTCCCTCTGGCCAGATCATGGGAGTTTCCTGCTCCTCCCTGCAATCCCTTTCTGCTCTCAGCTACCTGGCTTTATGCAAGACATACCTCTTCCTGTCCAGGTGAGCTTCAACTTTTAATTAATCATCATCGCGCCCTGGTTCCTTCTCCAGAGACAGTCTAGTTGGTTAATTGGCCACCTTAACTCTTTTCGGTGCTAGGTTAAGGTTAACATCTCATCACAGCTGGTCTGCATTTGAAAAGGATTGACATTCCAGGCAGCGGATGAAATTCAACTTGGACATGTAGATAGTAAAGCATGTTTTCAAAAGTAATCTAAACATCTTGTATCTGCTGAGGAAATCTGAACTTAGTGTCCTCTGAGGGAAAGAACAACAACTTAGAAGCCACAATGAAGTACCTGCCCAGAGCACATCAGCAGTTTTAAATAAGCAGATAGGTTCCTTGGGTATAAGTGGATGCTACAGACTACAAATGCGAGTTAGGGCCCCATTGTACTAGGCACGGCACAAACAAACCATGAAATGGTATTGTCATTGGCACAGTCTCACCTGGAGTAAAGTCTCCTGTTCTGACAGGCTCAATTCAAGGAAGATGAAGTGGAGAGTCTTCTTTTGTATGGCAACTTTGAAGGTTGATATCCAAGATTATCATCCACTTATGGCATTCAGGAAAGTTTAGTTTTTTGATATCTTGTAATGAATCAAATCTCAATGGGTGCACTTGGTGACTACAAAAGACCCTTTGACCCTAGATCTACTCCACTGCCAAATTACAAAGTCTTGACACAAACCGTGGGGGTGTCAGAATTCTTCAAACAAAGGCCCTGATACTTGTTTATAATATAAAGTTAAATGTACAAAATATAGTGGGTGCTGTTTCTTGATGTACAAAGTGCATCTATTAAATTTTGGGTGTGACTGTAAAGTAAAAAAATAAATAATCTTACTATGCTATAGGACATATACTTTTATATGACCATATACACTAGTAGGAGAAGATATAAACTTGGGGGGGGGATAAAAAGGTAGTGAATGTTGACAACAATTTAAGACTTGAATGTGACATTCATTTAACTCAGGGACACTTTTGTGCCTATACAATTAATAGTGAGCCAATCAGCAATGCAGGGAGGGGGGTTGAAGTGAAAAGGTTCCCTTTCAATCTATATTTCATGGTTCTCTTTAAGAAGTTGTCCTCTCTTATTTTGTTTAAATCACGGTTTTTTACAGCAGTCATTGTGCTACCTCTCTCCCCTCACTGAATTGACAGGATGGGTTTCAAACTATCTCAGCAGGAGACAAACACTCTGGAAGCCAAGTGGTAGGATATCTTTGTAATTGTTTGACAATTTTGATGAGGACAAAAGTGCTCCTGCAGGTTAGGAAGATGGATTCAACTACTATGTGGCCAAAACCAGTCAATAAAGAGTTTGTCAAATTCATCCCCGGGGTAAAGTTACTGACAGTGGTGGGATGAAAATGAGAGCGAATTTAACACCATATGTCTGACAAGCCTATGTTAAAGGAATATTGGCCTTCAAGGGTATCCACAACTCCCCTCTGGCTTATTTGGGAATCATAGTTGCTCACCACTTTGGAAAATCAGGGCAATTGTATGTTTTTCAGTAACTTAGATGTAAGTTTTTCCACATCTTAGAATGCATTTTTGTAAATATTTTTGTTTCCTTTTAAGTTGAACACACATGGAAAGGATTTGTGGGTGCAAGAGACACTAAGCTGTATTTGTGGTGAGACAGATGTCTTGGCTACTGTGGAAGTTTTTAAAACAAATGAGTAAAATACTAACATATTAATGAGGCCTCCACATGAATGTATACGCATTGAATATTCTGACCAAAAAAGGGTATCACATCAATAAATAAAGTTATCTCAAGTAACTGCATGCTCGCCAACAATCATGGCCAGAGGCAAAACCTATTTGCATGTCCTGAGCCAAATGTGCATTACTCAGTCTGACCCTGTACTCAAGTTCCATTCACGGGTTAGTCGTTTTATCAGAGCTTTTATTGTAAACATACATTTCAATGGTACTACATGTTCTTCGGAATTCAGGGGAAACATTTACATCTGTTTAATAGCTATGCACAGTAGCAGATTGGTATTGGCATAATGAAGCAAGCATGGGAAAGAACAGGAACGGATAAACTACAGGAATATCCCAATCCCAAGGTAACTGCTCTTGATGAACATATGACTGAGGCTGTAGATTACTGTATGTTGTAAATAAACCAAGACCATGTAGTTCAACCTTAATTTCCAGAGAGCATTGCACACAGGAGAGTGTACATTAATTAAAGGGACACTGACATATGCTTTTTAGACTTTTTCTAGCATAATCTCTTAGAAGTTTGAAAATTGCTTTTCCAAAGTAATCCAGTCCTCCTTTAGTAACCAGACAGAAGGAGAAACTCATTAATGCAGCGTTTCTCAAACTGTGGGGGTCATGAGCAACTTAGAGGGGGGTCGCAGCTGGATTCAGTTTCTCACTTGCGACCCCTCTCTCCTGGGCCGCAAAGAGCAGCAGGGTGGCGGAAGGCAGCCGCCGGCAAGCCGTGCAGCGTGGCTGGGGCTGCGGGACTCCAGGAGCGCGACTCAGCTGCAGCAGGAGGCAAGGCGGCAGGAGAGTGAGGCCGGCACAGGAGTGGACGCGCGAGGGGCTGGCCGGGGCACGGTTGCCGGGCAACCGAACGCTTCCCCAGTTGGGAGAGGGCAGGGTCCCTCAAGCAGTGGGCTGGGGGATTGGGTCGGGGCAGAGGACCCGGAGGTAAATAAGGGCACATGGGGGTCAGAGAAGGAGGCAGAGAAGACACGGGAGAGGGGTGGAGGATGGAGGAGAGGAGAGAAAGAAGGAACCAAAAGGACATGGAGTGGAAAAGAGGCCCAGAGGAGAAAGACAGGGGGAAGGAGCCTGCAGGGGGGAGGGCGTTAAGGACAGCAAATGCCTTGAAGGAACCCCAGGAGGGCAAGGAGTCTGGTGAGAAGGGGGGAAGAAGCAACCTAGAGCAGTGAGGGTGGGAGGTGGTCACACAAATTCATTTAGCATTTTAGGGGGTCGTGGTATCACAACATTTGAGAACCCCTGCATTAATGCATCTGCTTCCCTTCTTCTTTACTTTTCCAGGCATCAAAATTATCACTGATTTCAACAGGAATGTGCATGATTCCTTAAACAGTACTTGTTAGATTACTGCTAATCCAGAGCCAGAAGAGGGAGCACAGAACAAAACATTTGTGTTTATTTAGATGCCAGCAGGGCTGTATTTTCTGTAATTGTTCCACAACAGAATTATATAAAGACATAAACATAGTGGCGCCTAAATAAGAATTGTGTTTTGGTGCTCATGTCCTGTTGTGAAGTATAATTTTGCATACAATATCATTAGCACCATGGGCCTACTCAAAAGCCCATTGACTTCACAGCCCTTTGGAGCAGGCCTATAGATACTATAATATGATGTCACTATCATATAGATACTATAATATTATGTCACCATATCTCACCACCATATTTAATAGATTTCTGTAACTCTTCATCATAATCACACCTGTTGGCAGGGAACAAGAGGAATTTCTCCTCTATGTCCTTCGACACCCACACCTTTAACCCAACCCGCAACACACACACACACACACACACACACACACACACACACACACACACACACACACCCCACCCCACTAATGTCTACTAAGAAGGAATCTTTAGGTGCCTCGTCTGTTCCCCCACTCTTCTAGTTTTGGCTGCTTGGAGAAACTGGAAAGGATTCTCACAGCTGCTGTATATTTGCTCGGCAGTCCCTGCCTGCCTCACAAGTGTCGTGGGGAGAATACTTGTAAGCAGGGGCTGAACTGCTGCTTGCTGTCAGCCAGCTAAAAGGAGGGGTGGGTGTGCCCACTACAGTTGTTTAGCTCTGCAAGGTAATTAACTGTTAACTGTTGACATGTAAATACTGCTCAGAAGAGAATCTGAGGTGTGGCTATGTAAATCCCATTCAGCCAGGGCTGATGGAAGGTCAGTGTTGGAATGGAATGTGGAGAATTGTATATAATTTGGAACTGTTGTGGGGTAACTAATCATGCTACCCTAAATGTGGGAACTGTAAAACATGCCACCAGTGCTTGCAGGAGAGACACCACCATCATGGTAAGAGGTCTCGGAAGAACAAGCCTCCCCCCTTCCAGAGTTGAGTGAACAGAGCTGGGGGAAAGGGTTAAAGGGTTTGAGTCAGCCTGCTTCACACCTGCCAGGTGTGAGCTATAAGACTGGCCCAGCCTGCACCTTTCCCCCTTTGTTTTAAGGACAGACCTAAAGCAGACTCCCTGAGGAGTCTTTTCTTTGCTAGTCCAGTGAAAGCTGGATTCATTTGCCAGTCCAGCTGGTGGCTAAAGAGTTGAAATCACTGAGCTGAAATCACTGGTTTGGCTGAGTGCCAGACCTGTTGCACCAGTGAAGTGGCGGCGACCAGCGGCGTGGCGTGGAGCAGCAGCAGGCGAAGAGCGGCGACCAGCGGCGTGGCGTGGCATGGAGCGGCGGCAGGCGAGGAGCGGCCATCAGCGGCATGGCGTGGAGCGGCGGCAGGCGAGGAGCGGCGGCAGGTGCCCAGTGGAGCGTCCAGAGGCGTGGAACGAGACAGCTGGTGGAGCGTGGCGGAGTTTCGTATAAGGTGCCCCCTATCTATCCCCGACCCCATTTTTACCCAGGTTGGGAGGTGAAACCCTGCGGGTGAACTTTGGGACTCTGGGTGGCACGGACCAGGGACAGAGACTTTTGGGGTGTCGGACTTTTTGGACTTGGGCAATTCTTGGCTGGGGTGGGGCTTGGCTCATGTTTGGGGTTATGAACTCTGTTTGTGGTGTTTTCCCCACGTTAATGCCGTATGACTTCTCTTTCTGTTTCATTAAATGTTTCTTTCCTACACTCAGACTCAGTGCTTGCGAGTGGGGAAGCATTGCCTCTCAGAGGCGCCCAGGGGTGCGTGAATTTCCCAGATTACTGGGTGGGGGCTCGAGCCGGTTCTATGTGAGATGGCCCCAAGATATTGAACCCAGTCCTGGTTACTGCCAGGCCTACCCGGCAGAAGGGTTACATACTTATAATCAGTGCATCTCTCATTCTCCCTAAAACCACAAAGAATAAGAAGAGCACCAGTCAGTTATTGGAGTTCCACAAGAGTCCAAAGGTGCATAAAAGGCTCTAGAACCATAGGGTACATCTAGACTACAGGCTTTTGTCAACAGAAGTTTTGTCGACAGATACTGTTGACAAAGCTTCTGTCGACAAAGATCATCTAGACTACATCCAGTTCTGTTGACAAAGCAAGCCGCTTTGTCGACATGACAGTGTAGACGCAAAGGACAGTGTAGATGCAATAACGCCTTCTGTCAACAGAACTCTGTCGACAAAAGGCGTTATTCCTCATAGAATGAGGTTTACAGCCGTCGACAAAACTGCTGAGTTCTGTCGACGTTATGTTGACAGAACTCAGCAGCAGTGTAGACGCAGGTATAGTTTTGTCGACAAAAGTCCACTTTTGTTGACAAAACCCTGTAGTCTAGACACACCCATAGACAGATTATCACTTATCTAGGAAAAGCCACCATTTCTTCCTAAGAAAAATAAAAAGGGTTTTAGGGCCTAGGCCACTGAATTCAATAGTCTTTTGAGCAAGCCATTAAATAGGACAGAAATGTTGATTAAGAAGGAAGGAGGAATGAATTGGATGGGGGCCTGAGAAATTAACCACCCTACGAGCTTCACTTATATCAGTCATGGTCTCAGGAAAGCTATAGTCTCCTTTGCAGACAGTCTGATTGGAGCCAGGTAGGAAGTGCCTATGTTTTGATCCGTGATAAATGATTTACTAGAGATAAAATAAGAACCAACTTCAGTCTTTGTGCAAAATGCAAACTGAATTGAATCAAAGGCTTTATTTTTTATACAGGCGTGAACATTTTGTTTTGTTTTGTTAATTGTCACACTTACCTGGTTCCTGGTTTCATCAGAAAATGAAGAGACCAAACTACCACAAGAAAGGTGATTGTCATAGAATTTCTGAACCAACTGAAAATATGAATGTGTAGAAATATTCGTCTCAAATTGTTTGATTGATTTCCAGATCAAAGAGGCTCTCAAAGCTTCAGGTATGTGACCCGACTACCTGAAAAAATGGAGACTTGTCTGAACTGAACCTACAATATGAATCATCATCTGTCACTGGTACAGATGCCCAGAGAGAGCTATACTGTTTTGCAGCTTTAATTTTAAAAAATTGCAATTCACCAAATTATTATTCGTCTGCTCCTGAAATATTCTACCCATATTACTACCCATAGTTTGCCCAAGAAATCTCTAAACTTTGGAGGATCAGAAAGCAAACTTAGTCGTAGTAGGGCAATGTGGTAGTGGGAGGAAGGGGATTGGAAGTGGGACGTCCAGAGCAGGGGAAGCAGTTAAGTGTTGTTTCTTGCAAAAGGCTAAATCAAGCCCACAACATTCCCCAGGACATTCTTATTCACATGAATGATTGATATGTTTAAAATGCAATATTAACTCTGTGTGCAAGTATCATGATGAATCATGATGCATTAATTAGGTCAGTGCCTCTAAACTATTTAACAACTTATTTCAAACTTGGTAAACCTCATTCCACGAGGAATAGCGCCTATTTTGAAATTCCTATTTCAAAATCAGAGCTGTGTAGACACGGAATAGGGGCTATTTCGAAATACAGGAGCCTCCAGCCCTTCTCAGGGTGCCCTGCTGGCCACTCTGGCCCCAACCAGGAAAACTCCTCTACTCCCTGCCTCCCTAGAGCCCTTAAAGGGGTAGAGTCTGTGCCAGCTCCAGGCCTGCCAGCCCAGAGCCAATACTCGCTGCCCCTGACCCAGTGGCCCCAACATGAGCCAGCAAGCCAGTCCCAGCCAGCCCTCCACTGCTCCCCAGAACCAGTCTGCCAGCTCCCAGGAGCCTGCCAGGGGCTGGAAAAGGCAGGCGCCTTCCTGGTCCAGTGCAGAGATCTGGGACCTCATTGAGGTTTGGGGGATGCCTCCAATGGCCATGATCTCCACGCTAGACGGAGGAACGCAGCTATGTACAGCCGGATGGCTGCCAGCCTGGCCACCAAAGGCCACATCCGAACCCAGGAGCAGGTTCGGATGAAAATCAAGGAACTGCGGCAGGCGTATGCCAGAGCCACAGGGGGCAGCTCCCAAACAGGAGCAGACCCAGACACCTGCCCCTATTCTGATGCACTGGACTGCATCCTGGGGGCCGGGATGGTCCGTGATCAGGGCATGGAGGAGGAGGGCCAGGAGCCACAGAAGCCCGGAGGGAGCGTGCCACGCAGCCAGGACCTCCAAGCCATCCCAGCGAGCATATCACTGGTATTGTCCGAGGCCGGGGAGGCAACAACATGTGAGTGCCATCACTGTCCCCTTATGCAGGGGCAGGAGGGGAGGGAGACCAGGGACTGCGCACATGGGCCTTGCTGACCACGGATCACACAGCAACCTGTGCATGTGCTGTGCCACCCCTGGGCACGTGGCCCAAGCTGTCTGCCACACAAGGGCCGTTGCCTGTTACCCACACGCGTGTATGTATGAAGGCACATGACGTGCTCCTGACCCCGGGGTGGGACACAGCAGGAAACCCTCCCTCCACAAGCCCCCTCTACACAGAGGCAGGGGACATCTCCCACACACACAGACCCACACCACATACAACACAGGGACATGGGTGCATTCCCGGGCCTGCTCCCGCTCCCAGGGATAGCAGGACATCCCAAACATGGCCTCTGTGCTAGCACATTGGCTCTGACGGTGCGGAGACTTGTCGTCCTCGCCTTGCAGAGGGGGGCTGGGCTTCACCCACTGTGTCCCCAGAGATAACTGACCACTTCTCTTGTTTGTCCACAGCCGCACCAGCTGAGAGTGCAGGGCGCACCACCCCGCCCAGCACATCCTCCCGCACCCGGGCACTTTGCAGGCTGACCCGTGCCCAAGAGGATTACCAACGGCAGCACCTGGGGATACTGCAAGGCCTGCATTGCACCCTTGACCACTGGGTGCACGAAGACCTGCAGCTCCGGCAGGAGAGCTGGCGGGAGCTGCTTGCCCAGGGCCGTGCCATCTGCGACCACCTGCAGACCCTGGTGCAGAGAGTGCTGCCACCTGCCGCTCCAGCCCCTGCTGCCTCCCCAGCTACTGCTCCTCCTCCCACTCTGCTCCCCTTCCCGCTTCTTCCTCCACACCCTCCTCTTCCCCCACAGGGAAGCTGAGGCCCCTGCATCCGCAGTGCTGGGAGACAGGTGGGCCGGCAAAACCCCACCCTGAGCTTCTCCTTCTCCTTCCTCCCCTTGCCTTCCCCTTCCAGCTCCCTCCTCCCAGGTTTACCCCTCCCCTCTCCCGCCTTCTTTCCCCAGTCTCACCTGAGTTTGTCGCCCCCCTCCGCCCCAGCCCACCCCAGTTTTGTTCAATAAAGAGAGTTTGTTTTCTTGAACACATGTGTCTTTATTGTACATCAGGAAGGGGAGTTAGGGAGGGGTAAGTGGAAGGACGTGAGGGTGGAATGAGGCACAAGCCCCCAATGGGGCACACCAGGCAGACTGTATGTCCTCCTCCGGGTGGAAGCTCTCCCGCAGGGCCTCCCAGATACGGACAGCCCCCTGATGGGCCTCCTGGCTGGCAGTCGTGCAGGGGTTCGTGTACAGGCCAACCAAGTGCTCAGCTTCTGCCATCCAGCCTGGCAGGAAAGCCTCCCCCTTTCACTCACACAAATTGTGCAGCACACAGCACACTGCCACGTGCGGAATATTGCACTTGGAGAGGTCCAGGCGGGTGAGAAGGCATCTAAAATGGGCCTTCAGCCGGCCGAAGGCACCCTCGACCACAGTGAGCGGGCCCTGGTCAGCCTGGCATTAAATGCCTGTCGGAAGGGGTTGAGGTGTCCCATGTATAGCTTCATAAGCCAGGGTTGTAGGGGATAGGCCGCATCCCCCACCAGGCACACAGACATGTCCATGTCTCCGACCCCGATGTGGCGGTTGGGGAAGAAAGTCCCAGCGTGCAGCCTCTGGCACAGGGAGGAGTTGCGGTACACCCGCGTGTCGTGTGCTCTACCGGACCAGCCCACATGGATGTCCACAGAGTGGCTCCGGTGGTCAGATTCAGCCTGCAGAATGACCAAGAAGTATCCCTTCTGGTTGATATAGAGGGAGGCCTGGTGTTCCGGGGCACGGATGGGGTTGTGTGTCCCGTCGATTGCCCCCCCGCAGTTGGGGAAGCCCAGGGCGCCAAACCCCTCGATGACCACGTCGACATCAGCAAGGCGGATGACTCTGCAGAGCAGCACTCTATTGATGGCCTTGACCACCTGCACAGGGACACACAAAAGTGAGAGTCACTGGGGTGCCAGGGTGGCTGAGAGTGCTCCTTCCCTGCCACTGCCCCGCGCCCTCACTCCCAGGAGCAACCCCCCCTGCAATCCTGGCCACCTCGGGCAGTCCTTAGTGAAGGCAGGACAGAACAACCCCCCCGAGGAAGGGGACTTGCACCCCAATTTTTCCCTAGGGCAGCCCATTCCCTCCTTGCACACCCCCCTCCTGGCACAGTGGCTGGAGATTGCCATACCTGCATGAGCACCACTCCGACGGTGGATCTCCCCACGCCAAACTGGTTCGCCACGGGTCGGTAGCTATCCGACGTGGAGAGCTTCCAGATGGCCACACGCTTCTGGAGGGGAATGGCGGGCCTCATGTGCGTGTCCTGTCGCTGCAGAGGAGGGGCGAGCCACTCCCAGAGCTCCAGGAAGGTGTCCTTCTTCATCCTAAAGTTCTGGGTCCACTGTTGGTCTCCCCAGCGCTCCAGGATGATGTGGTCCCACCAGTCCCTGCTGGTGTCCAGCCGCCAGATGTGGTGGGGCATGCTGGCGTCCAGGAGCTGCAGCTGCTCCTCCACATACCACAGGAGGGTTCAGATGACGGCCTGGGGGTTGGGCTGCAGCAGATGCTGTGAGGCAGCCTGCAGAAAGTGCAGCTAGGCTTGCAGCAACACGTCCACGAGAAGCACGGGAGTGCCCAGGAGCAGCTCCAGCTCCATGCTGCAGAGTGCTGTGGTGTCCTGAGTGAGAGCAACCAGAGCACACAGAGAAAAAATTTCTTTGTTGTCCCTCAGCGAGGTAGGCAAGCAAGCAGGGAAACCTGAGAACCAGCTGTCCAGGGGTGTCCCTTTAAGCACAAGCCTCAGATAGCCTCAGGCAGCAACCACACAAGGTAACTCCTGACCTGATGCCCTGCTGGAACCAGTTCCAGCTGGCCTTAAATGCAATTCAGCATCTAATCAGTGTGGACGCGCTATTTCGAAATAGCAAAACGCTATTTAGAAATGCATTTTGTGTGTAGACGCATTATTTCGAAATAACTGTTTCAAAATTAGATATTTAGAAATAACGCTGTAGTGTAGACATACCCCATCTAAGCAGCCAGGGAAAGGTACATCTTTTTTGTGTGTATTAAATGTAACTTTTCAACCAGAACTTATCACACACACCACTGGCAGAGGAGGAGAGGAGAGTTAAAGTCAAAAGACTGACTAAATTACATGTGTTGTTTTTTTAAAAACTTATGGATTTGGGGAGCAAGCTCGTGCTTTTCAGTCTGTTTAGGATGGCAGTACTGAGTAAGTATCCTGCACATCCTCAGCTCTGCTGTATGCCCTTGTCTTTTAGACCTCTCACCATCTTTTAATGCCTGTGGGAAAAAATTGTCAATAATTCTGTGTATTTTTAATTTAAAAAAACTATGCTGGAATTTTGAGAGGAACCTAAGGGAGTGAGACACCCAACTGCTATTGAAGTGCCTCACACTCTTATGTTGTTTTGAAAATCCCAGCCTTGCTAACTAAAAATATACCCCAAAATGCTTTCTCTCACTCTGATAATTTTGGGCCACTTTTGAATTTCAGCGGTGTCTAATAGCATGAGGATCACAATTTTGTCTTTTCAAACTGGACATCATGCATTCAAATCCAAGATGTAGGTGTAATTTTGTTTGCATTGGGAAATATATGGACTTTAATTATAAAACTTTTTCAAAACAGATCTTCCAAAGAGTTTTACTCACTACCAAAGATTCTGGGCAGCAGCCAGCTTAGATACTGCAAATGTTAAGAATTTAGGGGTCAGTCTCTGTTGGGATGATTCACCAGAAATTGGGGGCTTGGTTTTGGGGAGGTTGTTTTGTTTGGTTTGTTTTGTTTTAAATGTCATAGTCTGGCCGTTCAAAATCTTAATTAACTGCTTCACTGCAATTACAGATTGTCAGCCAAATTTGTAGTTCCAGCCTTCAGATTCTTTCTTTAAGAATTGTTGCTTGCATCCCACACACAACTCATACACACAAATAAACTATCTGCAAAATACAAGTTAATCTATAGTGATTAAAGTATTTAGTGTCTCTCAGATGGATATAATGAATTCTCAGAAAGGATAATCTTTGGGGTAAAGCACATGCTTGGGAGTGTGGAAAACTGGTTTCAACTCCTGATTCTGCCATGGATTCCCTATGCAACTTTGGACAAATTATCATGTAGCTTCCATTTCCATGTTGTCAAAACAGGAACAATAATACTGACCTCTTTCACAGTGATGTTGTGAGACATCATAAATGGTTGTAAAATATTTTGAGTTCTGTTGATGGAAGGTGATACTGAAGTAATAGAAGTACCATGTATGTATCATTACATGCTGGATTCTATAAACACCAAATATCTGTCCATTGTGGGTATTTCAAAGGTTCTTAACACCACAAGATCGATGGGTGATACATTTGTGCATTTGGATGCCACTGAATTGTATGTAGGAAGTTGCATTGTTTTACCGCCTTTATTCGACCTTTATGCAAACAGAAGAGTGTGCGTTTTTCTTGCTCAGCATTAAGAAAAAATAGGTCTATCTTATTTTGTTGATGATTTTGCCCATAAGGATGAGTAAATGGAATTATATTTGTAAAGCAAAAAATTAAAGCTACTGTAAAATCAAGATCACATTTGATGCAAACAAAATGTAAAAAACTACAAGGTGTCCCATATTCAATATAGGGGGAAATATGGTCACTTTAATGCTAATTAGCTCCAGTTAACAATAATGGCTGCTTCATCCTTAATCTGATGTGCAGGGTACTGAAAGTTTGTCCTGGTGTGTCAGAACTGCTGTGTAGTTGATAAAATATAACTATAGTTGCTGGTTTCATTCCCAAATATTTTCTATAAATTTTTAGATTAAAGAACTAAAATCACACTTCCCAGTTCTGAGATCTTGTCTGCTGCAGCATTGCATCATCATCTTCATTTGTTTTTGAATAATCAGCAGCAAGAATTATCTTGTGTGAAATGTGAGTGAAATCAGTCTGTCCTTCTCATTCTTTCAGATCGTCATTCTGGTGAATGCTCAGCAAACATTGGAACTTGGTCTCATGGAGACTCAGACCAAGACCTTCAAACATAGGGGCCTAAAGCTAAGTTATTAATAAGAGGCTTGATTTTTAAAGTTGGGAGGACTAAGCAGCTCCCATTGAAGACTAGGAAACTCCACATCTCCAGGAACTACTGAGCACCTTGCAGAATTCTGCTCCTTTGACATATCGAACCTAAATTCTCCACCAAAGATTCCTTTTGACTTTAGTGCACCAATGATGTGTCATGCAGCAAAGTGATATATATGTTTTTGGTGACACCCTTGCCACAAGTACATTTCCTTCTCTCTCCAGCAGTAAGGGAAAGGGAGCACATATTTATCATTATCATACAGTACCCAAAATATGATGGCTGTCTATCAACAGGTATAAGAAGCTTTGATTCCTTCCCTTGGGAGCTGAGAAACATATTAGAGACATGACATGATAGCTTGGAGAGAAGAGGACAGTAACAAGAAAATAGGAAGCATTAGAGAATGAAGGATGGGGCAACATCAATAATACTATGCATTTATTCAACAAGGTTAATGCATGTCACGGTGGACAATTATGTGTATTTTAAGATAAATAAATAGATGATTTAATGGTATAGTTTCTTGCAGGTATCATAGAAAAACAATTTCATTTCTTTTTCATCTAGCCGTACATAAAGAGGGAGGAAACTTCTCCCAGAGGTTTCACCAAAATACTAAAAGGAATGTACCTAGTACACTTTAATTTGGTCCTGACTGTCTATTAGGGAATTGGAGTTCTTGTCCCACACATTCTTTTTGTAATATCCTGGACAAGTTTTGGACAGGTCACTTAGGGTGTGTCTAGACTACAGGGTTTTGTCAACAAAAGTAGACTTTTGTCGACAAAACTATACCTGCGTCTACACTACCACTGCGTTCTGTCAACAGTAAGTCGACAGAACGCAGCAGTTTTGTCGACAGCGGTAAACCTCGTTTTACAAGGAATAACGTCTTTTTTCAACAGAGTTGTGTCAAAAAAAGACATTATTGCATCCACAGTGTGCTTTTTCAAAAGAGAGCATCTATACTTTCTGTCAAAAAAGCAGCTTGCTTTTTCGACAGAACTGGTTGTAGTTTAGACGCTCTTTTTCGACAGAGGCTTTGTCGATAGTATCTGTTGACAAAGCCTCTGTCGAAAAAAGCCTGTCGACGTATCCTTAGTCTCTGTCTTAATTATTCCATTACTAAATTGGGTTTAATAATGCTAACCCACCTTTGGTAGACAGTTTTATATTTCTGGATAAAACCACATTCCTTGACCCAAAAGTCTCCCTCCACCTTTAAATAAGCTCAAAACGGAAGGAATCATTTTGTGGCTGTATTTTCATAAACTTCCAACTTTCTCTTTGTTTGTGGGCTTGCCCTGTATCCTTCATTAACTTTTTTGAGCAAATGGTGAGCTATCACACTGCCAACCAATGCAGGAAGGGGGCGTGTATTGGCAGAGGTTAGGAGCTTTTCTGATGCTGGAGGCAAATTCCATTGCTGTATAATCTAGAGGACCTTAAAGCAAGAAACATTTCTTTTAACTGATCCCAGCCTTCTGCAGTGTATTTAAAGCAGCAAAGAAGAGGGTGGCGTTTGGGCTCCTGCTTTCCTAGGAAGCTTGATGTAAAAAAAGGAAGCTTCAAAGGGACAACATTTTCTATGGTACTTTATGAATTTTGTTTTTCCCTGAGCATGGTTTGATGGGGAAAGGATCTGCACTGTGTAGCATGTTATGGGGTTATTTATTTTATTTTATTTATTTTAAGTAGTCGTTGTTGGCTTCTGGAGTTTGCGGTAGTAAAGAAGTGATAATGGTAACGAGGAGTGTTTTGCCTTTCAATAAAATCTTTTCAAATAATTAGTTACTGATAAGCATCATGCTGTAGGTATGGAAACTACCATGGCTGTACAATAAATGTAAGAACACCTGCCATTTATAACTTAACTGCAGTAAGACTTTCTGAGGGGCAGGTGTTAAAGCAGTGCTATTATTCATAACCGTTAAGAGCTTTCAAGGACTGTACTACCACATATTAAATCATTTCCTTGAAAGAATACTGGTCTAAATTCTCCTCTCAAATGTGCCCAAGTAAATCCTATTGGGCTCAATAGTTTTATTTAAATTAATGGTATTAAAGATGTGTTTAAAAGAATATTAAGTCTTTCATACAAACGGTATCTCCAAACATTTCATTGCATTCATTAATACAGAGCATTATATGATATAAGGGTCTGGAACAACTGCCACTGACTTCAATGTAAGCCAAATTAGTCTCTAAGCCCTGGTCTACACTAGTGAGTTATTTAAAAATAACTCCCCTTATTTCGAAATAATAAGCAGAATATCCACACTACCAAGCCCATTATTCTGAAAAAAGAGGCTGGTTATATCAAAATAATAACTCCTGCTTTTTTTAGCCCTGGTCTACAACTACAGAGTTATTTCAAAGTAAGTGGTGCGTCCACACTACCAAGCCTATTATTTCGAAATAACGGGCTGGTTATTTCGAAATCTGTACTCCTGCTTTCTTTGGGAAACAAGCTTATTTCAAAATAGTTATTTTGGGAGTTATTATTGTGAATTTAGTTATTTTGAAATAATTTCCTAGCGTAGACATGCTCTAAATGACAAAAAAAGTTATATGAAATATAGAAAAATGAATATATTGTAGTATTCAATCACAGAATCGGCAACATAGGGACAGAGAGAGTGCAGGGCTTTGGCAATGGAGGGAGGAAAATGGGAGGTTTTCAGATGATATCTGAAGATAAATGAGACAGAGGTCAGATTTCCAATAGACTAGGAAACTATTTTGAAAGTACTAAATTCAACTTAAGAAATCCCGATTTAACAAATTTGAACTAGCATGTCCTCACTATGGGAAAGCATCAAAATTAGTCTGAGGCAGGCTCCATTAATGTGGATGCACCACCTCAGACATAGAGCCCCAGGAAGCACTCCAGGGAACTGCAGGATGCCTCCCAGAGGCCAATAAATTAGTGGCACCAGAGCGTCCACACTAACATTATTTTGAAATGACTATTTTGTAATTAACTTTACGCCTCGTGAAAAGCGGGAGTACAGAATTTGAATTCCACAACCCATTATTTTGAAGTAATGGGCTTGGTAATGTGGATGCACTGCTTATAAATTCAAACTTGGGGGAATTATTTCAGCATAAGGTCCTAGTGTAGACCAGAGCAGATACAGATGCAGAGGAGAAGGCTCTTATACCAACACTGGAGATGCTGGGTGGAGGGATAGTCACACACATTTTTGTTTAAGTTGATTTTTTTCTCTCTTTTTTTTTTTCTTTTTTGCTGATGATACCAATACTGGATGGCTCTATAAATTAAATTAACTTCTTCTTTCAAAGGTTTATCAATCATTTATTAAATCTGATTTCAATATAGTAAGTTTACCTCTGCAGGAGGAATTATATTCTCGGGTAATCTTTTTTTTTTCTATTAATACAATCTCTTCCGTGTATTGCTATTTCTCGGTGGTGTTACCATAAATGCACATGTATACGTGTCTGTGCATGTACAAGCATATGGATTGGGAATCTTAAAATAAATAATGATTTTGTTTCACTGTTATAAATAACTGTAATATTCCACACTCATACAGAGACCTACACAATCTCTCCCATTGTTATACAGATACATTTTATTATAATCCTTTCAGAGATAGCTAAAATGGGGTACACAGAGGTTGTTACTTGCCTGAGATAACATGGTCAGTTAGCATCAGCACCAGAGCTACAATCTTGAGGTTCTGTTATTTAGTTCTTTGTACTAACCAACAGGCAGTATCCTTTACAAGTAATATTACAAGGAAGAGTGTCAGTGCTCCAATCCTAAAAAAAATGAAGTACCAGAATGCACATCTATACTTAGAAAAGTGATAGAACCAGAAAAGCACTGCAGTTCTCCCAAAAAAGTGCCAGAACAGCATTATGGTGCTCAAAAGATGTGCCAGAATGGCATTAGAGCACTATTAGAAAATCAGCATTTACCAACAATTACTATTCAATGTTACCTGAAATCCCACATTTATTTCCTATTCTTAGTTAATTCCTACTCTATGGCATCTATTGGGAAAGTATGGATTTTTTCATAACTACTATACATTGTTCATGGTGCATCTTTTATTAATAATGTAACTATCATATATAATATATCTATCGTAGTATTTGTCTGGAGCAGCTTTAACAGTATCTCTTGATGACTGCCATTTCAAGCTCAGAACTGTGTCTTCTAAAACAGGGGCCATAGTGAGGGTGAAATATACTAATAGCCATTTATAATATATAATATACTGCTGACACATTAGATAATTGTAATTGGTATAAACTCTACTGGTATGCTGTGGATAATAAATAGCTTAAATACTTATACCTGGAATGCCTTTAAAATGAGTTACTGCATGCTCAACATTTGTCTTTTTCAATTTGTTCTTATACTGTAGACTTGCATTATATTTGCTAAACAGATAAAACATGTCACAGCCTTAGGGGGTATATTGCTCTTATCTCGATGAAAAGGAATTTATGGATGTAATTTGTATTGATCTTAATGGGAGTTACACATGTAAATCCATGTGCAATGAGATGAGGCTATACACCATGGAATGAAGACTAAAGCATTTTCATCTGGAAAAAGCAGACTATTGCTCAGAATGACCGTCTTTTTGTTTTAGGCAATGGTCAATAAAAATTCATAGCTGATAATATTGGATATTATTTTGGAAACAGTATCAAAATGCTTTTGTATGTACACTATGTGCAAAATTCAGATTCCAACCAATAATTGACCAAAGGTAGTGGGTTCTAGTCCACTGCACTGAAATGTGGAGAGAAAACGTAACTTTGTTCACAACAAAAACAGCAACAAAGAAAGTAAGAAAGTGGAAGACAGTGAAAAAGGATATGAAGTTTAGAGCAATTTTTACAATAAATTAATAATCCCAAATGCCTTGGAAACTAGGTGAAAACTAGCGTCTACTATGGATGTAATCATCCTTTGAGTGTTCTAAGATATTATTAGAATGAGTAGAATACTTGGATTTAGGGGCCTATTTGGGGAAAAAAGTAGTAGTGGCTCTCCCAGCTCCACTCCCCAACCAAGCTTTTCTCAGCTGAGATACCAAATTGAAACAGATGTTCATACTGTGACCATCCTTCTCCTTTCTTGCATAATTTGAACAGTGGTGAGGTAGCTACCAATGTTGGTACATAAAATTAGACTACAAAGTCAATGAATAGGGATAGCCCACATCTCAGAGCTGTTGTGTCAGGCTCTCTGTGAAATCAGGTAGTCATCACTAGCTTGGTTACACCTGATTCACACTTTGAAATTTATCTTCACAATCATAAAAGCTGGCATTCTGTAGAGCATAAGATGGCAAATACCCCCCTCCCAGGAAAAAAGTCCAATTTGTCAAACTCCTGCAAACCAGTCCAGCTCAGCCCCTTCTTACTGAAGTTTATCTACTGACATGCAGAATTAAACTGATTTAATTGAATCAGGAATTTTTTACATATACCAGAAAGGCAGTGTCTTTGTAACTGTTGATGCTCTAATGAGAAAAGCATCTCTATATTAAATAGTTTGTGTCTTTTTCTACTGTACCTACAGGAGTCTAGTTCACTGAGCTAGAATCCAGTAGCAATATGCATTCCTTCCTTAACACTAATCCAAAATAAATTCTGTTTGTTTTTTTTCAGAGTAAAGACTTCTTGTGTTGTGATTAAATATTCATTGCTTTATCTTCTATAAGAATCATTTAGTTTATTATGTGGCCAGTATAACATTTATGATGTCCTTTACCCATTCAATTTTTTGTTTTAGAATACTTATATATGATGGCATCGGAAAGTATATTTTTGTCACTAGGCTAGGTCTACACTACAGCTTTTTCCGATTTTTTTTTCGGAAGAGGCTTTTCCAAAATTTGGCCCATCTATACTGGGCCAAATTTCAGAAAATCCCCCTCTTTCAGAAGATCCCTTCTTCCTCATAGATTGAGGAAGACAGGGCTTCTGAAAGAGCACCTTTGCACTTTCACAAAAAAAAGTGGAAGAGCAAACGCATTCCCTGGACACGGCGGAGTTTTTCCGGGATACTGGCGGTTTCAAAATAACTGTGCTGTGTAGACGCACCTTTAGTGATATTAATGAGGCTTTTAAATGAAGATTGTATTATGTATGCATGCACCTTTCACAATGAATTGTGCCCACGTGAGGGCAGTAGACAGTTGATGGGGGCAGCAGTGAGGTTGGTTGATATAATTTTACTGCATTTTAATACTTGTTTCTTATAATTTTATCTTATAAATATACTGGCTTTTTCATTTTTCGAGTCATATAAAAACAAACTGAATTTTGCCCCTTGTAAGCTATTGTGAATGTATATTACCCAAAATTGTTGTTATGAAATAAAGCTTATAAAGAGACACACAGTAATTCATTGTCTATATGTATGTAGCAGTCCTGATCAAGCTCTTGATATTGATTATTTGAAAGTAATTAGCTTTACTAATGTGTAAAGATTCTGTCCACCAAGTGGATATATATTTTGTTATATATAAAATGACTTACAAATGGTAAATTTCATTTTTTTATTCCAATTATTATACGTGCACATATAGTACATATATGTCTTTGTTCTTAGGATAGGAAATACGTATAGTACATTGATAACTAATTTCCATATAATAAAACTCTGTTTTAATGGGAATAACTAAATAGCAGATATTATTTGCCCTATCTAGATACAGGAATCAATTCACCAACCAGTGAAATGCTGTTTCTTCTGAGTTTTGAGGTTCAGCAGCCCATAATATAATTGACTTTTTTCCTGGCATTTAAATGTTTAACATAATTTAAACAAAGTTGTTTTTATTCCATATACTTTTATTTATGACCTGATATCAGATAGTGTGACTGCTTGTGTTCCCAGTGCATTTAATGACCAAGCACACATTGATTTCAGCAAGGCAGAATTATAATCCGAACATAATCTCGTTTACTTTTTTTTGGCTAATCTTGTATACTGTGATAAATAAATTGTTCTAGTCTTACAAAGGGTAATCTTCGTGTGATTCTGGCTACAACCAAACACTTAAAGTGAAGTCCCACTCTGAAAAGTGACCCTTAAAAATGGCACTGGGATTTCCATTATTGATGGCTGTCAAATCAAATCTGTTCAATTTATAAGTAAAAACAAAAATGGCTTTACTCACTGCCAGCCCTGCAAACTCATCCTATAATTTATTTAAAATTAGGTTCTTTCTCATTTCCACATCACAAACAATAAGGCTTCTGCCACTGGAATTTAGTTGGCAATTCTGTTGATCATTCATGAGTGAGAATAGAATCCTGCTCCCCTTCTTATGTGGATGTGTTGACTCTACAAAGCCAACAAGAGTAAAAAGTTGTAAAAAGTTATCTTAGTCAGTAAAAGGTCTTAGGTAACCCTATTAGTCTGTAACTTTAAAAACAATGAGCAGTGCTGTGGCATTTTAGAGACTAATACATATATCATGAGCTTTTGTAGGTAAAACCCACTTCATCAGATGAGTTGGAATGGAAATTACAGAGTATATATAACAGCAAAAAGCAGTTACCTGTCAATTGTAAGACCAGTATTAATGACACTAATTGAGTTAGACTGGATATGTCCTATTCATAGCTTTTGATGTATAAATGTGAATATCAACGGCATGGGAAATTGAAGTCAGCTAATATGAGCGTACCCACAAGGATCAGGTCTGTTGAATGTGCCATTTTTATAGTAAAATTTTCAAAATAGAACTGCCCTTTAAAAAAAAGAGTATGATGCCATAGTACGTTTCATTATACAACCGCATGTCAAAAAATGTTTAGGATGCTGCATGTATAAATCAAATTGAGATTTTTTTTCTGGAAGATTTCTTATCCGTAAGTTCAAACATATGAAGTGTTTTATAAGGCCTGAGGCATGTTACACATACATATTTCACAAGAAGGTATACAGGTCTATAAAAGAAGGAAAGAGAACAGAACGGGGTTGGAGGAATCTTATCCATGACAATTATTAGCAATGAACACATGACACATCAGACAGTGATAATCACAAGATAAGAGAAAACTTTAAAATCTTAATAAAAGTGGATAAAATACAAGGCATTTTGTCCCCCTTACATCATTTGTAATATGTTGCTGCATGTTTGGCTTCCTACATCATGGTCTAGTGCAGCGGTTCTAAAACTTTTTGGGCTCCGGAGCCCTTTACATGCGTAAAAATGTATGCAGAGCCCCAGCGGTCCACTGATTGTATATGTTGTACCTATCGATGTTTCCAGTTTGTCAACCTCGCGGAGCCCCTGGAGATGTCTTGCGGAGCCCTGGGGCTCCGCGGAGCACAGTTTGAGAAACACTGGTCTAGTGGATAAGGCATGGGACGGGAGTCAGGAGACCTAGATTCTCTTCCAATTTCTGTCACTGATCTACTGTGTGACATGAGGCAAGTCTCTTCACTGCAGTGCCTGTTTCCCTTCCTATTTTTTGTCTGTCTTACCCATTCAGATTGCAAACTCTTTGACACAGAGTTTGTCTCTTATTATTTACTAGCCCAGTTAGGAACTGTGGGTGATACAAAATACAAGTAACAATAAATAAGAAGTTATTCTCTCAGGGCATGTCTACACAGCAGGGCTAAAGTCGAATTAAGCTACGCAACTTCAGCTACGTCAATTGCATAGCTTAAACTGAAATAGCTTAACTCGGCACTGTCTATACAGCAGAAAGGTGAAGGAAAAACACTCTTCCTTTGACTTCCCTTGCTCCTCGTGAAATGAGGATTACAGGAGTCAGACTAAGGGTACGTCTAGACTACATGCCTCCGTCGACGGAGGCATGTAGATTAGACAGATCGGCATAGGGAAATGAAGCTGCGATTTAAATAATCGCGGCTTCATTTAAATTTAAATAGCTGCCCGCTCTGCCCGATCAGCTGTTTGTCGGCAGATCGGGACAGTTTGGATGCGCGCGATCGACAAGGAAGCCTTTGTCGACCGGCGCAGGTATGCCTCGTGAAATCAGGTTTACCTGCGCCGATCGACAAAGGCTTCCTTGTCGACCGCTGCACGCCCAGACTGCCCGATCTGCCGACAAACAGCTGATCGGGCAGAGCGGGCAGCCATTTAAATTTAAATGAAGCTGCGATTATTTAAATCGCGGCTTCATTTCCCTATGCCGATCTGTCTAATCTACATGCCTCCGTCGATGGAGGCATGTAGTCTAGACGTACCCTAAGATGTCTTCCAACTCGACATTCTTTCGAAATAAAGACTTGTAGTATAGACGCGCTGTTTGTTATTTTAGAATAACTCTAGTTATTCCAAAATAACGCTGCTGTGCAGACATGCCCTCAGAGAAAAACATCCAATTATCCTTGAATCATCCATAACAAATAGTAGGCAGATAATAAACAATGCAAAACAGCTCCTTTCAACAGCAAATAAGGTATTCTCCAAATCTCATCTGAAGAAAAGGATAAGAAGGATATGTGTAATATATGTAGTCAAATGCATTCATTAAAAAGATCAGATTTTTACTAGAACAAGCATGCAGGCATGGACTTATTTGTAAACATGCTTTTCACAAGGCATATTTCCTGGCAACTCTTGGGATTTGTGATTACTAAATCATAAGAAAGCAACTATGGAAAAATATCTGTGCATTGAAAAATATAGTGTCATATTGTGGTTCTTTCTGCTAGAAAAAAACAATAGTCCCACAGTAGAGTTTATTTCTTCAATAATGGAAAAATACAATTTGCTAAATATAAAATTATCAACAGTAAAAAGAGATACTGATTCAAAGAAAAATAAAATAGAATCATTGTGAAATTGGCTTAAGATACCTTAAACATTGCCAATTATGCAGTGGTCACATATAGTCTACATAGAACAGTATTTCATTATCACATGAGATACTTGTGATTAAAACATTCTGTGGATATGTTTATAAGCAAGTGTATTTTTTCTGAAAATATGGATCAGAGGAGTTTTAGTGTTTTGGTTCACTAATTATGAATGATCATACTGATCATATAATTATGTAAAATAATTTCATACTTATTTCAAGTCTCAGCAATATATTTTGTCTAAAACCCCACATTTTTGCTTTATGTCTACACTTCATTTAAAAGTAGCTTTTAAAGTGTTTGTTATTTGTTATACAATTTCCCACACAAATGTATAATGCAGTTACTATTAAATTAAGAATTTATTATGTGAGTTCAACATTATCTGTGATAAAGTACTGATTTAGGGGATATCTGAGTATGTAATAATTTTAAACAGTAGGTGTTTTATTTACCAAACCTCTTTACATTTGCAAAAGGTTATGTTGCTCATGATTTTACAATTTGTGCTCATGTATTATAAAATCTGACTACCAAAAGATGCAAATAAACATGATCTGTTGTACCACATCACTTGATATGGGGCTATTCTGGCAAAATAATAGTTTCTCAGCTATGTAAGGCGTTTTCTAAGTACTAATGCCTAACTACATGTTTAAAAACCATATCATATCAGTTAAAATAGAAGATGCAGACTAAACAAAACTAAACCAGTATGAAACGGTTTAAACAGAGAACCTTATTCTCCAAAACCCTCTATTCAAATGTGTACTTTTGAAGTGCAAGTTTCACTCTGATTTGAATGTGGACTTCTTGTAACACCAAGTTCTGGAATCCCCAACAAAACTTTAGCTGTTCCCTGAACCAGTTAAAACACCAAACAAACCAATGTAGCTTTCTTTCTGAGAGTCTTAAACTATTCATAGCACTTCTATGGTACTGCATGATGCCAGATTATTCAAATAAACTGCTGTAAGAGCATGTTAATTCCAGTAATTATTTGTCACCTATTGTCACATCATCAGCTTTTTCATTGCTTCCAGCAAAACCTTAGAGACCTCATTTATGAATGTGTTTTGTAGTCATTAAAGCAGCACATATGATTTTGAAGTCTTAGTTTTAAGGTGATTTAATTATATTTTAATTTATATTGATTATCAATAAAATACAGGAAAACTGCCCCCATTGACATATCTTCCCATATAAATTGGTTTTCTTTATTAGTGTTAGGAGCTAAACAGAATTCAGAAATAGGGTTTCACAAATAAAATATTCATGGATTAAAAGGAAAGTAAGATGTGGAGAAAGCTCTCTTTTTTTCTCTCTTTCCTTCCTTTTTAGGAGCACCCCAAGAACTAATTTTTCAGTACAACAAATATTTTGGTAATAATTTGTGTAGACTTAGTAACTATTCTTTGAATTTGTTTCTTAGCAACAATATTTAATGAACTTTCATTACGCCAGTGCCCAAAAAATGTATGCAGATGTGTTTATAATATAGATTAATGAAGAGATTTAAAACTAAAAAAGGAATATGAAATGTATTGTTATCTGGATTAAAAAGCTTCCTGATTTTGAGAGACGAACAATAAATTTTTAAGTATTTGAAATCAGAAACACTGAAGTGTAAAATGTCTCATGAAAAAGGAAAAGCAGATATTTTAGTAATATTTTCAAAAGCAAAAAACTAAACAGGATTATTTTTATTTCTGGAAATATATTCAGTTTTGCTGGTTTATAATTTTTCCACAAAGCATGTTATATGAAATTACTTTATAACTTTATATCTATTAACGATTTAAACAGTCAAATAATTTTTCAAATTTGGACAAGCAGTTGCTTTTTGTGCTGCAATTTGTTTTGCAATATTGTCCATTTTTACTTGACTATTTATATCAAAATATATTTTGAAATTCTTCCTGAAATCACTTAGTTTTTAGGCTCATGAAATCTATTTAACCTCACTTTAGAGGTGTGTTTGAATCATGGGAACACTGCACAGCAGGATTCAAGGTAACTCAAGCAGCTGGCCTTATAGGTGGAAAGTCATACACACACACAATTAAAAAGTACCCCATAGTACTTTCAAAATGCTCTCAAACATTCCTAAAATCCTATAAAACCAAGAACAATGTAGCAAATTCATAATTGTATAGTATGATATAGAGGGTTTATTGGCATCTGTTTAGAAGAATGAGTAGCATATATTATTCCTGGCTTCCCCACTCATTAGTATTGGACCATCATAAATTCATGCAGGCAAAACATGTATACTAAACAGAGCAACCAAATATATTCTCTATTAAGTATCTACGTAGAGAAAGCTTTGAGGATGGGTTTTGTGATGTGCAAAACTTAGTAAGGTGAAATGTTAAAATTGCAAATTTGAACACAAAACTTGCATTGGAAATGGAAAACATAAGGGCTTAAAGTTATCCCTCCCACACTGCAGTGCTGAATATGAAGTTGTATATGTAACTGGTTCAATGCCTCTCACAGGCAGTCTTTATCAATAAGATCTCAAGAAAGACCCAGCTGGAATTTAAAGCTACCTTTCCCATGTGGAATCCACCAAGTAGGACAAGAAGCAAATACTGCTGCCTGTCCATCCTCAAAAGTGAATATTGTTACAATCAGAGATGTTGATTATGCCCTATGTATATGAATCTGGTCCAATGTTGTTAAAGTAGGGAAGGAAAACAAAAATATTAGAGTGCAAAAACTTGAAATATTAAAAATATGGAAACAATAAGCCAAGGCAATGTGCATGTAGATGTGATGTGATATCAATGTACATGTCTAGAATTATTTTTAGAAAAAGTATTAATATGCATGTATTTGAATTTTATCCAGATTATCTTATTTATATATGCTAAAGTTTTGACATCTTTAACTAACTTTTTGGGTGTATGTAGTTCTACCAATTTTTGTCACTGGCTTTAGAAAGCAATCTTAACTTTAATTTAACAAAAACATTTGGGAATTTCCATTTTTATTAATCTAATACGCTATAGTAAGAACACAAATTTGGTTCCTGTAAAACTTGCAATGTATGCACGGACTTCTGCAAACTCTAGTGCACAGCACATAAAACTTTATTTGCAGAAAAGTACCAGTTCTTTGGCACAAAATTCCATTTCTCCTCCCAAATGAAATCAGGGGTGTTATGTGCATTTTTTTTCTCAGTAGCCTCAGTCAGAGTGAGGCTTCTAAATGTTCAGAAACAAGGATGGAACCTTGAAATTTATTTGCCCTCGTTTTTGGAATAAGTGGTAGAACCAGTGCCATCCAGCTTGATTTCAGCTGACAGCTGAGAGGACATGTGAAGTTCGTTTAAAAAAAATAATTGTGTGAATGTCTTTCTGTACTGAAGTATTTTAATTACATAATATTATGTACATAAAACCATATGTGCTGAGATATTTTCAGGACATAAAATATATTAATGCATAGCACTGTGTTCAATGTCAACAACTTCATCACAGGATGACATCTGCACTATCTCCATGAATTGAATGATATTTGTACCGTTGTCCTTCCAGCTAGCCCATCCTCCATCTCCAAAAAAAAAAAAAAAAAAAAAGTGAGCTATCTTGGGTTCCAACTGGTTTAAGCACCACATGAACTGATTCTCATTAGTAATTGAATTCCATAATTGTCCTTGAGGTTCTGTCAAGAATTTGGTGGAATGGATCAGCTGAGAGGGGAATGAAGATCAAGAATCCCAGATGTGTTTCCCAATCCCGAGAGAGTTGTTTGGCATCTGTTTTCTGCATTCTTCTGCAGCAAATTCCAATATTTGTAGGAATCAGCTTTATACAAAGTGTTCCCCGCAGCACTAAGCGTTCATTTCCCCCTCCCCACTGTAAGCTCTTTGGGGGCAGGGACTGCTCTTTGTTTTTGTCTTGTCAAGGTCAAACACATTGTGATTGCTTAGCGAAATAATAATAAAGCCCGGGCCATGCTTCATTTAGTAATATTTATTATTGGGTGTCCGTACCGCTGTTGCCTATGGGGCCCTTTGGGGGGCTCCAGCAACATAAATAATTATTATTGTGCTTATAAAGCACCTAGCAGAACAGTACTCCAGTTATGACCGGGGGTCCTTTGGCGCTGCCTCAGCGCAAATAAGAATCCTCCTAAGGTTTTTGCTCCCTAATGATGTCTCGCTTTCCCCCCCGGGGTGCATGCCTCTGGCAGTTGCGCTAGCGGCGACCCTTGCGGTATGTGGCTGCCTTTGGCAGAGGCACATGAAGGATTTCATTGAGTGTGAAGACAGAGAGCAGAGACAGAAAGCAGAAGGAGGCGGCTGCAGCCTTTGTAGTCGGGGAGGAATGCGGAAATGTTAAAGCACTATGTCAAACTTTTTTGAAACGGGGTCAAGTCACATTCAGCCAGCGTGGGAAAGCAAGGGGAAAAAAAGTTGAGGGGGGGGGGGCTTGCGAGCTGTGCTGCCGCCGCTGTTCTCAGAGGGAGCAGGAGCCGAGCGAGGCTACAGAGAGAAGCAGCGGCAGAAGGCGGCGTGGAGGGCTGGTTTCCGAGCCCCGCACACGGGGGAGCCTGCAGGACTTTGATCCGCTGCAGCCTGGCGAACGCGGGACTTTGAGTCACGCTTTTTTTTTTAATTTTTTTTTTTCCAAGCGGGAGGGGAGGAGGGAGGGTGGCGGGCCGAGGCTGATCTGAATTAAAGCTCCCTGGGCAGGAAGGTGCTGCAGGAGGATGCGAGCTGAAGGCAGCAGCAGCAGAGCCGAGGAGGAGCAGTCGCAGCTACCTGTGTGGCCTGGGGTGCCACGGCAGAGACCTGCTGGAAGCATCATGTGAATATTTATTACCCGGTTCGGGTCTTGGCTCGCGGGAAGCGAATGGGAGGTTTGCCTCCGGGAAGGTGACCCCCAGCGGGAGATTATCTGGGGCTAGTGCGGCGATCGGAGCAGCGTGGAGCGGACCAGGTAATTTGGAAGTGGCCATGTGCTTCCCCTACCCTCTAGTCTAGTGTTACTGCCGAGTGCTCCGCAGGCCCGGCTGGGTGGCTTGCGGCGAAGGGGGGCTTCTCTGCCTCAGGCGGCGTGATTGTGAATCTGGGGCTTTGTGGGGGGCCGGCCCCCCAAGATGTTCATCCCTGGCGGGAGGGGTGCAATTGCTGCCGCTCCCCCTTCCCCGCCGGTGTGCGTTCTTAGTAGGGGATGGGGGCAGGGAACCGCCGTGCATGTTGCCTGGGCACGAGGCTGGGGGGCTTCACGCCTGTTTTCGGGTGTTTCCGTGGGTGGCTCCCCCACGCTTCTTGTGGGGAGAGTCCCCCTGTGCCGCCGCCGCATGCATCCCTATTGGGCTGGTCGGGGGGGAGGGGGGCTCTCTGCACGCCTTCTCCCTCGGGGGTGCTTTTGTCCGTCCTCCGGCCCCATCCCGCAGCGTCCTCGCTGGGGAATTCGTGCGAGGGGGTTTCCCGGGCGCGCAGTCCTAAAACGTATGTTTCCAGAGGGTGATTCTCAGCATTCAGGGCTGGTGGGGGGCTGGTTGGGGGATTCCCCCGCGGGCTGTCCTGGTGGGGGGAGGTGGTTGGAGGGTGCCCGCGGGCTGTCCTAATGGGGGGACTGGTTGGGGGTTTCCCCGCGGGCTGCCCTGGTGGGGGGATTGGCTAAGGGGTGCCCCGGGGTTGTCCTGTTGGGGGGATTGGCTAAGGGGTGCCCCGCGGGCTGCCCTGGTGGGGGGATTGGCTAAGGGGTGCCCCGCGGGCTGTCCTGGTGGGGCGATTGGCTGGGGTGCCCCGCGGGCTGTCCTGGTGGGGGGATTGGCTAAGGGGTGCCCCGCGGGTTGTCCTGGTGGGGGGATTGGCTAAGGGGGTGCCCGCGGGCTGTTCTGGTGGGGGGATTGGCTGGGGTGCCCCGCAGGGCTGTCCTGGTGGGCGATTGGCTGGGGTGCCCGCGGGCTGTCCTGGTGGGGGATTGGCTGGGGTGCCCGCGGGCCTGCCCTGGTGGGGATTGGCTGGGGTGCCCCGCAGGCCGCCCTGGTGGGGATTGGCTGGGGTGCCCTGCGGGCTGTCCTGGTGGGGGGATTGGCTGGGGGTGCCCCGCGGGCTGTCCTGGTGGTGGTGGGGGCCCGCGGGCTGTCCGGTGGGGAGGTGGGGATGCCCGGGGCTGTCAGGGTGTCCGTAGATTCTGCCTGGAGCCTCCGGGGCACGGATTCTGCCTGGAGCAGCAGTTGCCGGGGCGAAGGGCCCCGCGGCGCAGCAGGAGCAGCTCGGGCCCCGGCGCTTGGAGCCGGAGCCGCACTGCGAGGCCAGGCCCGGCCCCCCGACCTCACACGCGCGCGCCGTGGGAGGCTCGGAGCAGCCGCTCCGCCCGCGGCACGCAGCGGCCTGGCCGCGCGGCACCTTCCTGCCTTCGGCGGGGCAGGCAGCTGCTGCTCCGGAGCAGGGGTGAGCCCCTCGGCGGGGGCATTTCACCTGCTAGCCCCTCCCCCTTCACTAACCTGCTAGCCCCTCCCCTTCACTAACCTGCTGGCCCCTCCCTGCACACCTCTCCGCCCTCCCTTCACTAACCTGCTAGCCCCTCCCTGCACACCTCTCCACCCCTCCCCTTCACTAACCTGCTAGCCCCTCCCCTTCACTAACCTGCTAGCCCCTCCCTGCACCTCTCCACCTCCCCTTCACTAACCTGCTAGCCCCTCCCCTGCACACCTCTCCACCCCTCCCCTTCCCTAACTTGCTAGCCCTCCCCTTCACTAACCTGCTAGCCCCTCCCCGCACACCTCTCCCGCCCCTCCCCTTCACTAACCTGCTAGCCCCTCCCTGCACACCTCTCCGCCCCTCCCCTTCACTAACCTGCTAGCCCCTCCTGCACACCTCTCCGCCTCCCCTTCACTAACCTGCTAGCCCCTCCTGCACACCTCTCCCCCTCCCCTTCACTAACCTGCTGGCCCCTCCCCGCACACCTCTCTGCCTCCTTCTTAACCTGCTAGCCCCTCCCGCACACCTCTCCACCTCCCCTTCACTAACCTGTTAGCCCCTCCCCGCACACCTCTCCACCCCTCCCCTTCACTAACCTGCTAGCCTCCCCTTCACTAACACACTCCTCTCACCTCACCTCCTTCACTAACTGGCCCCTCCTCTCACCTCCTTCACTCACTGGCCCCTCCCCTCTGCCCTCCCCTGCTAACACCTGGCCCCTCCCCCACCTCACCACCCTCCCCACTAACCAGCCCCTCCTGCACACCTCCCCAACCTCCCCTTCCCTTCTAACCTGCTAACCTGCCTCTCACTAACCTGCTAGCCCCACTGCACCTCTCCAACCCTCCCCATCACTAACCTGTTAGTCCCTCCCCCTTCCCCTGCACTCCTCCCACCCCTCTTCATCACTAACCGGCTAGTCCTTCCTGACCTCCTCCCCCCCATCACTAACCTCTCCCCTGCACTCTTCCCCAGACCCTACCACTAACCTGCTAGCCCCGCCTACACTTCTTCCCATCCCCTCCCCTCCCCTGCAGTCCTCCTCACCCCCACCACTAACCTGCTAGCCCCTCCCCTACACTCCTCGCCCTCTTCCCTGCACTGTTCCCCAGACCCCACCACTAACCTGCTAGCCCCACTTCTGCACTCCTCCCCTCTCCCCTGCACTCCTCTCCATCACTAATCTGTTACCCCCACTCCTGGACTGCTCTTGACCCACTATCAGTGACTTGCTACCTCCTCACTTGCAGTTCTCCCCACCCCCATCACTGACCTGCTACTCCTGGACTCTTCCCAGACCCCCATGACCTGCTACCCCCTTACCTAGTCCCCTTCCGTTACTGACCTGCTAACCCTTCTGGGATTCCCACTTCCCTCTCCCCGCCCGCCATATCACTGAGCTCCTACCCCCACACCTGGGGATCTACCCACTCCCATCAGCGACCTGCTCCCTTCTTCTCTGGGCTCTTCCCTCTACCCATCTCCAACACTGAACTGCTGCTCCCTTCCCTGGGACTCTTATCTCCTCTGCTAGGACTCTGCCCATCCTCATCACTGAGCTGCTACCCTCTTCTATAGGTCTCTGCTCACCCAACCCACATCTCCAACATATCGTCCCCCCATTCCCAACACTGCACTGGTACCTCCTGCTTTGGGACTATGTCCCATTCCCCCATTCCCAATGCTGAGCTGGTACCACCCTTACTTGGCATTTATTTGCTACTCCTCCTCTCCCTTTGTACCAACCCTGTAACCATATAGTGGTAGTGTACCAACCCTGTAACCATATAGTGCTTTTCATGCCTTGCAATCCTACAGCATTCCACTTGCTCCCATTTTCTGCATCATATTGCATCCTTCAAACATCCATCTCATCAAATAATATATGTCAGTCTGTTTTTCTCAATTATGTAACCATGTAAAGTAATTAGTGAATGGAAGGTGCAGCAGTTGCATGTGACAAACAGGGAGGATTGATGCTGAAGAGGCGACAGCCCCAGCACTAATGAACTTTTGGGTTTTGTCCCTTAGATCTGATTACCCAGACAATGATCCCAAAGACGATATGATAATTGCTGGTGACTGAAAAAGAGAAAGCACTTTGGGGACTGTACTGAAGCAGAACAGGGAGCAGGAGGGAGAAATCCTTGTGCCTGCTTCTCCAGCAGTGCTGGCTCTGCAAGCTGTGTGTGCGGTGCATTTTCAGCATAGCAAATTACTAGTCAGGAAGCAGCCAGTTCAACAGCTGGACCCAAGACACTCCAGAGTCAAGAGAAGAAGCAGCACCAGCATGGACAAGGACAGCATGGGCCTGGCTGACCAGCAGTATGAATGTGTGGCTGAGATTGGTGAAGGAGCCTATGGAAAGGTGTTCAAGGCCCGAGACTTGAAGAATGGAGGTCGTTTTGTAGCCTTGAAGAGAGTGCGGGTGCAGACAAGTGAGGAGGGAATGCCACTCTCCACCATTCGTGAGGTGGCAGTACTGAGGCACCTGGAGACCTTTGAGCACCCCAATGTGGTCAGGTGAGACTCTAGAGTGGAACCTATGGTCAGCTAGGGTCCAGTTTTGTTACATGATAGAAGGGTGGATTTGGACACTAATTTGAGTAGATGGATGGAATGAGCAACTAAATTGATACATGGAAAGTGATGTCAAGGTTTTAGTAGGCAAGCATGCCACCTACCTGATATCACCTCATCCTTTTTCTCTGCCACCCACAAACAGAAACCCATCTCCAGAAGCATAGGCGTGTGACATAAGTGTTTGAGTAGATGCGCAAGGAACCACAAATACCCTTTCAGCTCCACAGGCACAACAAGCAGGAATGAAAAGAGATAACTCTTTTGTCTTGGGTGTCCACTCAGCAGATTTTTGGCAGCCCTATTCATTATGAAAGTGGCAGTGGGTAATGTGATGATCCCTCCAACTTTAGATGCACAGGTGTGGGAAGTTGTGCAATTCTAGTTCAGTGTGTTAAGCAGAAGCAGGAAAAGTGACCACTTAGGACTTCATTGGAGGGAGAGGGGGACTTGTACCCACAGATACAGAAATACAGCTTACAAGCCCTGCTTCTGAAATATCAAAAAAGGTACAAGGATTTCCATGTCGTGACTAGGAATTCTCAATACCCAAGCCTAAAGTTATTGAACAAAGGCTGCTTTTGTTATAAGCCTTTATATCTTTATGTATTCAACACTGTGATTTATATGACATGTATGTCACTTTTGAATGGCTTATTAATCCTTGCAGGTTGTGCCCAGGGATGCTGGAAAACTTAAGGAAACTTAGAGGGAATTTTGCTGGAAATATTGTAGGAATTTGCTGTGAACATTGTAGGAATTGCCCTCTGCTGTGTAACTGGTTTATTAGCAAATGGTTATACATTGTAAACTTATTGCATGATTGCAGGGCTAACCGAAATCAGCAGAGAGTTTTGGAAAGTTCTTTTGAGCTATTTCTTTTCAAAATATGTAGAATTCATTATTAATCATACATTATGAACTTTAGCAAATGGACAGTTTATAGCAGGTTTACCTGTACATGAGGGTGTGAAACTTCACTGATCTGCACTTTAGGTGAGAATGTAATGTAAACAAATGCATCTCCGATATTTATGCATACACTCAAATAGTGCAACATTAGACAGCAAAATGAAGACAGTTCATACTTTTGTGATGCCAAATCTCTTATAGGCCTAGGAAGCAAAAGTACAAGATGAAGAATACGATGTCAGCTCTGAGATTGTTTTAGGGTCTGGAGTTGAGGTTCCATATTGAAACTGCAACAGGAGAATGGAAATTGGGGCAATTTTTAAAATGCAAAGGTAAATAGATAAGCTGTCTTTCTCTTTTCCAGATGTTTGTGGCAGTAGAGTCTTATTACTCCAAGGATTTGGTAGGCAAAGGGTTTATGTTCTAAAAATAACTTAGAAAATAATGTCTTTTTTTAAAATGAGAGGAAGGCTTTCCCTTACTGTATGTCTTTTAGATCTAAACTGGGCTCCAAGCAGACACCTCATTGAGATTAGTGTGTTGTAGACTGGAGTTTATATATTTGTTGTTTCTGTTGTTTGGATAGTGACAGTTTTTTGATGGCTATCTAGTAATACAGAGGACTAGAAACTTAGTCTACATTTTTCAAATGTGGGTATTTAAAGTTGTACAGCATATCCATATTTTGGTGCCTAAACAAGTGGCTTGCTTTAAAGATACTCTGTGATTGCACACTGTTTCTGTTGTAGGATTTGGGTGTGGTCAGAACTTCTAAAATTCAGGCCACTTATTTTGGTGCCTAAGCACAGATTTAGGTGCCTCATTTTAGCCACTCTCCATTTGCAACTTTTGAACTTTGTTTGTTTGTGTACTTGTTTGTTTGTTTTAAATGAAAGCCTAGATGGTAGAGAAAAAATGAAAATCCTGGAGATACTTAAATATAAGACATACCAGTGGCATTTTTGTCCCTGCTGGGGTCACTCCATATACACTCCATATCCAGAAAGAGGGTCAGTTCTTGAACCTTCTAATTTTCGTAAACACTTTAAAACACTTTCGTAAACACTTTAACACTGCAAAATCACAGAGAGCAAAATGTCTGAAAAAGAGGGTGCAAATACAGACTTGTTTTGTTCAGACTAAAATGCAGAGCAGCCTCTATTTGGTGTTTTACAGATGTATCACAAGTGAAAATAATTATAATAAGATCAAATGAATAATGTATCACCTCCAAGCAACAAGTACTTAACCATGTACTTTTGAATATGTAGTTTTAATAGAAATGTATCTGGAAGAATGTTCCAGGACTTAATTACATTTTCTTGAAGTCTGCAGTGCTTGCTGCAACCAGCATTTCAGATGCCACAGGTTGGGTCATTATGTACTAGTGAGTTTGGCACCTTTGCTGCACCTTCTTTCCATCTGTGGGAGTAAGAAATAAAAAGCAAGTTCACGCAGTAATTCTTCTGGGATGGAAGAAATTCTATTTAAAAGCATACCTTTATTTTCTTGGTATCTTTTGAGTAGGAGGAGATTAAAGTATTGTTTTGGAGTATTTGAAATAATTTCCTTTTAATTAACACTAACTTGTTTGTATAGGAAGGAACAAAGATTTAAATGTTTTGATTCCTTTACCAAACATAGTAGAGGATCTTATAATTTACTGAGATTACAGGATTACTTTTTTGTATTATGTAAGTATACCCAGAAAAGGAAATGTTGAATACTAAGATCTGCTGTTTCACTCCATTGACCTGTCTGCACGCAATTATGAAATGTATTTTGTTCATTACAAATGTTGAGTATCTGAGTAACCAGTCTAGAAATGGGAACCTTGTCAGTATTCATGAATAAGGTAGTGAAACATGCAGCATTTTCACATTAGGATAAAAACTGCATCATTATCAGATAACTAGAATAAAAAATTAAAGTAGCATTTAAAATCAAGTACCGTAGTGAATGGGAAATTTCTCTTTTTCAAAATAAGTGATAAATGAAAGTACAACGCAGAAAAGGGTGTGTTGAGCAATGAAATGTGTGAGCTATGAGTTGTTCAATAAAACTCATGATGGCTGTATGAATCAGAATATAGACAAACTTCCAATAATTGTGCCACACATGTTCCATGCACCTGAACAAATTTGCTTTAGTCTGCTCGCGTCAGACAATATATATCAACACACCCACAAACGATACAACTTTCAGTGAACAATAGACCTTGCTTTGTCTTCTTCCTCTTCCTTTGGAAACCCCCGTCGGTCCAGTGATGCTGATGTGGTTTTAGTGTGCAGGAATGGCCAGGTCATGGTGCCCTGCACTGAATGGGATTTTCCTGGATGTCCCCATGGAGTGGAGGATGAAAAATGATTGGGGCCTAGGATGACCAGGTGCATGGGATGTCCAGGTAGACCTGTTGCTACATGGATTCAGCTGTCACAGATCTCTGTGGAGCTAGATTGCAGAAATGACAAGAGGTACTGTAGACTCAGGGTTATCATAGTGCAGTGGTCACCAACCAGTAGATTGGGATCTACTGGTAGATTTGGAGCCTCTGACTGGAGTCCTGACTGGCTTGGCCAAGAGGCTATCAAGTGCTAGCACTTCAGCTGCCCCTCCCCCCACTGCTGTGCATCTCCTGCCCTTTGCCTTGGAGCTGCCCCTCCTTGTGGAGCCTCCTGCTTTCTGTGCAGGGCAAGGGACGAGAGGAGGGGTGCTGATGTCAAGGTGCCCCCTCCCACTCTGTATCCTTTCTCTACAGAGCAGAGAGAGGGCACAACAGGATTTAGGATGGAGTTTGCTGGTTGCTTTAGGGAGTGGTCCAGGGTCAGGACAGGGGTGAACTTGCCTTAGCCTCACTGCACCACCACCAACCAAGAGCCACCTGAGTAAGCAGTACCCTGCTGGAGCCCACATCCTGAACTCCTATACCAGTCATGAACCCCTTCCTGCACCCCAAGTCCTTGCCGCAGCCCTGAGCACCCCGTGTCCAAATGCTGTCCAAGAGCCTGCACCTAGAACCCCCTCCTACATCCCAACTGCCTGTCCCAAGAGCAGCTCAGAGCCCCTCTCACACTCCGGATCCCTTAATCCAAGAACAGAGCCTGCTGCACACTAATCCTCTGCCCAAGCCTGATGAAAGTGAGTGAGGATGGGCAAGAGAGGATGGAGTGAGCAGGGGTGGGGTCTTGGAGAAGGGGCGGGAAGGAGGCAGGGCAAGGTTATTTACATTTGAGGTAGATCTTGGATTGAATTTATATTCAAAAAGCAATCTCATGCTCAAAAAAGTTGGAGACCACTGTCATAGTGGTTTGGATTTCTTCCCACAGCCCCTGAAAAACAGTTTGTGCCCAAGCTACTTGGCATTGGGATGGTAAAGATTTTAACCCGGTTGACAGAAATGTCACAATGGGCTACACTTTAAATAACCATTAATAACACTACAACTTTTTCTAACCATGCTGTTTTTTGCTAATTCAGCTTAAGTTCACATTGTTTCTGTCCTGGCTCCCCTTCTCCATATTTCTATATTGCAGTGCTGAATTTGTGAAATCACAATTGCTTCTGCTGCAACAGATTGTGAATTTTATTCTGACTTCACTGCAGGATTAATCAGAAAGAGGAGCTAGGCTCAAAATGAGAAAAAGTTTGCTTGTGTAGAAAATGTTCTCTCTTTCACATTTGCCTAGGTATGAAAGTTCCTCTGAGTCAAGACATTTTATTCTATTTTATTAAAACTAAAGAAAGATCTATGTGAGCAAATTTCGTCATGCATTGTTTTTTAAAAAAAGTATTTTGTGTATTAATAGCAATTCATAGTATTACAATTAAGTTGCTCATCTAGCCCGCTGTTCAGATAGGAAGATGAAATGCTTCATTAAAAGATATTATGTATAGTAGTTAAATCTGGCACAAATTAGTCTAGCACTTCTGTAACTTACTGCTGTTCTATTTGGGGGGAAAATGAAGTATATGTAGACAAAGGACAGACTTTGCCAGGAATGAATGACATATTAGATTCAGGAAATTCCTGTGTGTAAAACTGGGAGTATTACTTGCTGTAATAGATTTGTAAAAAATCTTCTTATGATCACTGTAAAATGCAGCTCTATATTGTGTTCATTTTACATTTTTCCTGCTATTAATCAGTGACTAGTTTTAGTTAATCAGGCTTCATGCTAGAAATATGCATTCAAAGAAAGTGCTACAAGCGAGGGAATACTCAGATTCCAAATGTTTTCAAGACAAATATATTTAACAGTTTTAGCAGGATTATGAATGTTCAAGGTCCTCAAGCAAACAGAACAAACTCACAAAGCCCTATATTTTTGTTTCTTGGTACTTAACTTTCCCAGAACTCTGGCTTTTTAGTATTGTTGGGAGTTAACGGGTCTTAAGAGCTCCAGATAGACAAATCCTGATTAGAATTTGGTGATCTGAAATGTGCTCCTGCTGTTAAAAGAATTGTCAAAATTCTGGCACCTTTAGCTTGTATTTACTGAATGCCTCAATTGCCAGCCTAACAAGGGCATTCAGCACACAAATACGGAAAATCTCATTTCTCTCTTTTGTTAGTTTCCAAGACATGTAGCCCAGATAATTGACTCCAGCTCCTACATGATGGTTTAGCCAGTTGGAGGCATTACATTATTCAATGACCTCCCTGTAACATGGAGCCAGTCTATAGGAAACCAAATTAAGTATCATTCTTTTACTCTATTTGTACAATTTGACAATGGTTTGGGGGCCTTTTAATATTGTCCCAAAGGATGTAAAATATCAGAAGACAATATTAACAATTTTGTAGGCTATGCTCTATAGAAAAAAGCCAATGTTTGCTTCACTCCCTGTAGACAAGCTCAACATTTCAGAGGTATTTAATAGTCTAATTCCTGTATCATTACAGTGTAATAGGACCATATACAAATAGAGCATACAGCCTAACAATAAAAATATAACTTGAGTTTTCAGTGTTGAGTACCCTCGTTTAGCCTGGCTATTGGCAGCATTCAGAGCAATAATTCCCTTTGCAGGGTGAATAAAATTTTGTTTTTGTGTTTTTAATTAAAATGTACAAGTGGAAAGGGAATTTTGAAATATAGACACTAATATTCATTTTTTACTTCCATGGATGTTAATATTGGCTGGTAATAAATTTTAAACAACAGTCTACTAAAGCCATTCAGAAGTTGCATCAAACACTTTGTATTAAAGTGTAACAGTTCTATTTTAGGGGGCAGTAGTCTCCAGTGAATTCTGTTTCCTTCCTTCCTTCCTTGCTTTTACTGCCAAACTAATGTTATAACTTAAAGTGTGCAATATCACTCCTACAGGTCAACATCATTCAATCAATTTATTTTTTATAGAACTCTTTATGTGATGCATGACAAGCCACTAACAATACAGAGAGAGAAAATAGTGAATATATATTGTCAGAATCTGAGATTCTCAGAAGGCAGAAAGGGCAAAGTAATGTGCAAAGATGGAGGAAAGTAAAAGGAAAGGAAACAGATTTAAGAGCAGTCATGGTAAAACTAAAAGGTAAAACATGGTAAAATTGCACATTAGTTTCAATTAGAGAAGAATGGAAGTATGAAATAAGAGGGGGGAGAAAATCAGTGGGAGTCAAACTAACACCAAGAAGATGGTTTGTAGTCAAGATTTGAAGGGAGGAAATCACTTGAAGGAAGGGAGAAAGTCCCAGATTTATAGGGCCAGGTGAAAAAGTGAGCCTTACCAACTCTGGAAGATTATATGGAGATGGAGAGCTGAGAACAATACTGGAGAAAGGAAGGGTAATCAAATCAGAGAACCAGTGGCTGTAATGTTAGTGAGCCACTAAATGAGATTTTGGAAATCAGAGTAATTTTGAATTGGATCTGCAGATGGCTAGGATTTGGAGAAGTCTGTAAAGGTGACTAAGGAGAGGATGATAAGGCCCCAGTTCCTGAAATAAGAGAATAACTTGGTTCAATCAGTATGAAACCCCTGTAGTTCTGATAATAGGCACTTAAGGGAGATCACAAATGAGCATCTAGTCTACCTTTGAGCATAATGTGCTTACTAATAGATTAAGTAAGTGATGCTTGAATAAATAAATATCCGTGAAAAGCAGGGCAATATAATGCTGAATGAGAAGAAAGAGGTTGAAGATGAAATGGTAGTTCGAGTCTTGGAAAATCCACTTGCAGAGTTGAATACAAGCTTTCTCAAGTGAGTGTTATTAAAATCTTTTTATTGAAAGTTTCCAAGGAGAACGGCATAGTGTGCTATAACATTTTCCAATGTGAGGGGTATTTTTATCTTGCACTCTTCATATGGTGAGAACGTAAATGTTTGTTGATTAACCAACACTAATATGTGTGCCATAAAAATACCATTACTCATGTCCCATCCATATGTTGAATTTTGTTAATTTGCTCTCTTATACATTCTATCCCTAAAAATGTAAAGGTAACAGTTGGCCTCAAAATTATTTTTGAAATCAGTCTCTGACCTAAATAGCAACCAGCTAGTTATGTCCAGGTGATCACTTCAGATACCAAAATGAAGATTTGTCTGAATTATACCAATTCACTATTGTCAGTGGAGTTACACTTAGGATATATTGTGCCTATTGTGTCTTGAAAGTAGTTTGGAACAACCCTTTTGTGAATGCTGTTATTTTTTTTTTTACATCACACTAGTTTAATACAAACAAGTAACTGGTTTGTTGGTGGTGGAGCATACTGAAAGGTAAACCCACCATGAATTCATTTTAATGATTTAACAGAAACAAATTCTACATACAGATGAATCATTACAAGTTTAAATGAAGCTTGTTCTAAAAGTCCAAATTCAATATTACTCAGTCTAGAATGTTAAGTATTTTGACAAAGACAGGAAGTGAGAAACAGGTCTATGTATATATTTTTTAATTTGCTGTGAAGTTTTAGCTAAATCTTTTAATATATCTAATTGACACTCTGGTCACTAGGATAAGTGACTCAAGGTATCTGTTGCTATTTAACACTTCTAGGGAATTCCCCCCCCTTGCCCAAAATTAGCTAATTATATACTGGAAATTTCAATACATTGTTCACAGTTTAAGTCAGCATATTTCTAGGCGCTGTCTGTGAATGTAATTCTTAGCTGTGCTGATGCTTTTGTTTCTCTTCATCTTTGGAGCCAGCACTGTACTGTAAGGATAGAATTCTATTGCTATTTTTTTCCACATTTGATGTGGTAGTTTGCATACAGCTGCAGAGTAGACAGTTACCTTTGAAAGGAACATTTGGCTGCTTTAGTTTGATTAGAGCAAACCACCTCAATCATTTCTAGACCAAGAGCGTTTTTATTTTAACTTGGCAGGAGGAGTTGGGAATGTACTGACTGTACTCAGATATGTGGGGGAGTGGTAAAGGGGATACACAACTGATGGCTGAAATGAAACAGCCTTAGTGAAATTTATGTACCCAAAAAGAAAATCCACATAAAGCTGTTGTTCCACAGGTTTTAGGTCACAATACAAAAAAGCATTTAAACTGAAGCCACTGATGATTCCATTTTAACTTCCATTTTTATGGCAATGAATTTTAAGCAGTCTTTGTGAAAACTCCCACAAGAAACTGTTGGAAATACTGTAGCATGATAACAAAGTGTTTTAAAAGCTGGTTTACCATAAGCTTTGAACAAAAAATTCATTGGAAAAATAAAATTCAGAACTTGGAAGATTTCTAGTCTTTTAATTCTTAAAAAATACTAAAAGCCATAACACCAAAATTGGAGTAGAAAAATGTAACTATGTAACAATAGCTTCTTTTCTTACAGGATACACACACTTTGTATGTGTCCCACCTCCTGCTCCTGCTACATGTTATGATGCAGTTATGTCATGTCAGAGCTAAAATATCCCTGCTTGTAGCATTAGTATAAGATCCCATCATTCTATCATACTTCTAACTTTGATACTAAACCTTCTCTTCCCCTAAAGTAAAGGACAACTGTAGTATATATTGTTTACTGTTGCACAGGTAAATTACATTCTTAAAATTATACTAATCCCTAATTTTGTTTAAATTTTCCTCATTGATGACCAAATAATTTCCCCCAGATCAACATTTGTAGAATTCTAGAATGTCAGTATGTGCTTCCTAAGAAAGTTTGATGGGTTGACAGGGCATACCCTCCAAAATTAGTACTTGATAGAGTCCTTCAGAATGTGCAGGATTTTGTGCCTTTGTGCTCCCAAAATGAGGCTTGTTTGACCAAAAACTCTCCCTTCAACCAAAAGGTATAGGTTGGTCTCCTATGTCAGAAACAGATGGATCTTGAGCCAGCTGAATGAGCATAGCTGGCAATACAGTACTTATCATTTTCATCCTCCTGAGATAGGAGGGGAGATCCACTGGGAAAATGGATGGATTTTTACATATTTTTCAGCTAAACCAGAAATTCAGATATAAAATTTAGGATAGCATCTCAGCCAATGAAAATCATTTAAGTCCATTGTCTTCAGCAATTTACACACGCTGAAGATTTTGTTAATATAATCTTAAAGTCCTAGAAACTGGAGATGGAAAAGATGCAGGTCACGTATGCTGTGGGCTGTTCCATGTCATATATTCCCTAGTACAGTGTCCAGTGAAATTTTACATGTCACAAATTATTGTATCCCCAATGCTTCCCTTGAGCAACTATTCTACAATATACTAGACACCACATCTGGAAGTTTTGTCTGATATTCAGGCAACTTTTTCCCTTTCTTAATTTCACTCCATTACCCCCAACTTATATCCCCTTTTAACACCATAAGTAATTATTCTCCCATTTTAGTGTTTAGAGTAATCAAGTTTTGAAAACATAGATTATCCTGCCTACTTCTTTAGATATATGTACTAGGCTGCGTTTTTAATCTTTATGTCAATCATTTTAGCACACTAATCATTTGATGCTTTTTACTGACCTTTTAAATTGGTTTGCCTTTCTGGTAATGTGATGCCCTATATAGAAAGCTGTTTTCCAGGTACAGTCACTCTAGAGTCGCAATGTGCCTTCTTATTCTGTAAAGGAATATTTCTGTATTTGTAGTCTGGAAATGTGCTAGCCTTTGTTGTTCCATATCATGTTGCCATATCACATTGCAAACTTATGTCTAATTTGTTGCTCACTAACATTTCTAGGTCTTTTTCAGCATTAGTGGTGTCTGGTTTTCTCCCTGACATTGAGTATCATTGACTTCCATTATTCCCCCCCCTCCCCAGCAGTAGCTTGTGTTTTTCCAAGTTGAACATTCTTTGTTCTGTCATATTTCTAAACATTCTAGTTTCTTTTATGTTTATCATCAGAGACAGTATTTGCAACACCATAATTTGCCATCATCCACAAATGTGCTGTTTATCCCATCTTCCAGATTTCTAATAAAGACAGTCGCTGTGGTTTCTCACTAGAAACCTCCCATCAACTTGATATATTGCTGTTTATCATTACTCTTTGCTTAAGACCTACCAGAAAGTTTTCAATCCATCTGTCTTTGTTTGAACTAATTATGAGACTTAGGTTTTTGCAAGAGCAAAGTTTGGTAAACGCCAAGGCTGAGATTTTCAATGGTGCTCAAAGGAGTTAATTTAAACACCTAACTCCCTTCAGCCCCTTTGAAAATTCTGGCCTAAATATATCTCATCCACCATATTCCCCTTATGCACTAACTTTGTAATTTAATTTTAAACAACAAGCCAGCTTATCTGGCTATGCTTATTACCATAGTTCATCTTCTTATATGTTCTAGATATAAGAACATGAAGTCTTTCTCTCTCTCACTCACTGTTTATTTATTCTATTAAGATGGATTAAAATCTCTGTTAAGAATGTCAGTAATACAGAAATAATGCTCTATCGAGAAGTAAAAGATAAAGATAGAAATTATAGGAACTAGAGGCGGGACAAGTTAAGAACACAGAAATACATTTGTCAGGGCCAGATCATGACTTTCTAACACCCTAAGCTATGTCATGAGAAAGAGGCCCCATACTATAAAAAAAAATGAATTTATTATTTTCATTGAAAGGACATTGCATTTATAAACACAAAAGGTTTATGTTCTCACAAGAAAACAAGAGGAGGGGGGTATATACATTTTGTATACTTTTTATATAAATAAGGAACATTATCCTTTTCATATGAATAAGTGAAAAAACATTTGATTAATTTTGTTAGGGAAATACAAAGTGTATCCAGACTCTCTTAAAAAAAGTACAATTTTTTCTGCTTTATATTTTTGTCTATATTTAGAGAGAATCTTCTTTTTCCCATATCTCATTTATTTATCAGCTGATTTTGATAAAATCTTAAATAATCAGTTTTTTTGTTTTTTTAGGGGCCATAGCTCTGTGTGGCTCCCGGAAGCAGTGGTATGTCCCTCTCCAGCTGCTACATGTGGGAAGCCAAGGGGCTCCATATACTTCCCCCAGCCCAAGTACTGCCCCTGCAGCTCTTATTGGCTGGGAAGCACATCCAGTGGGAGCTTGCGGGAGCAGTGCCTGCAGATAGGGCAGTATGCAGAGCTGCCTGCCAGCAGCTCCACAGAGGAGATGGAGGGGAATTACCACTGGTTCTGGAAGCTACTTACGGTGAGCACCATCCAGAGCTTATACCTCTGAGTCCTCACCCCTGTATTGCAACCCCCTACCTCAGCCCTAATCCCTCTCCTGCCCTTCAAACCCCTCAATCCCAGCCTAGAACACCCTGCTGAGTCACAAAGTCCTCATCCCAAGCTCCACCCCATAATCTGTATTCCCAGCCAGAGTCCTCACACACACATACACATCCCACCACACTGCAAGCCTCTGCTCCAGTCTGGAGCCCCCTCACAAATCCCTCATCCCCAGACCCACCTCAGAGCTCTCACCTCTTCCAACACCCCAGCCCCAATTTTGAGAGTATTCACGGCCCTCCAGTTTTCATACTCTGATGTGGCCCTTGAGCCAAAAAGTTTGCCCACCCCTGTAGCTTAATTAGCTTATGCACTGACTTTTAGGAAAAATAACAAGGAGTTGGACAGTAAGATATCTGATCAAAAATAAAAACCATACATGTCTGTACGAAATTCAAAAAAGCTTAAAACCAAAGTAAGTGATTAGAATGAGTAACAAGGACACTTTCATGAGCCATTTCTGAAGCATGGTGGAATGACAAAAATCGCAGTTGTGATATCTGATTGTAAATTGATGTTGTGATATCTGGCTATAACTTTACCGGAAGTGGAGCAGTAGCAATGTATCTTAAAGAATGTAATGAGATAAAATTGTGTGTGAAAAAGATAGTGCTGCAAAAATCTGTGGAGGGGAAGCTGAGAGGTTTCAGGACCCCCGAGCAAGGTGGAGGAGGCTGTATCTGTGCTCCCAGAAGGGGAAGGGCCACAGGTGGAAGGGGTAAGGCCAGAGGAGCCAGACCTCAGCACCGCCCAATTGAATCATGCCCCACCCTCCCGCTAACCTTTAGCACTGCCCAGAGCATGCCACACAGGGCTCTGGCAGCAAATTAAAGGGCCCTGGGCTTTGGCAAATACTGTGGCCACAGTAGCAACTCCCTTTTCCTCTTCCCCTCCCCCCTTCCGTTGGTAGGCTTGAATCTGTGTAAAAATCCCAAATCATAAAAATACAAATATACTTATTTGGTTGTTCTGCCAGTCTCCAGATCAGGAAAAGGATATTGAGTGTGCAGTGATAGAAACTGAAGATATATCTGAGTCTAATAAAACAGTAAACATGGGGTGACATCAACTATCAACATATAAACTGGACTAATAAAGAGTAAGATTTAAAGAAAAGAGTTCTTGACATAATAAATAGTTGCTCCTTGGAGAAGCTAGTTCTAGAGTACAGAAGAAGAGAGAATATTCTTGACAAAATCCTTCATAACTCACAGGAGTTGGTTTAAAAAATTTGAACCATTAGGGAACAGTGGTCACAATATTATTAAATAATGTATCTTTGGAGAATGGGACTTTACCAAAAAAATGAGCACAGTGATACTAAACTGCAGAAAGGAGAGATTTAAAAAATGAAAAAAGTACTAAAAAAGGCCCCAAAGTCAAAATTGGGGAATTAAAATGCCTAGAGTTATCATGGCAGCTACTTAAGCATTTCATAACATAGTCACAGAAGGCATACATATCCTTAAATAAAAAATTAAACAAGAAGTCTCTATAAAAATATATGGCTAAATTGCATGGTTAAAGAGATTATTCAAGTCAAATAGGCATAATTTCAGAAATAGAAAGACAGCCCAAATGAGGCCAATGGGCAGGAGCATAAACTATGGCCAGTACAGTGTCAGATGGAAATTCGAATGGCTAATATGGAACTTGAAGAAAACACAGACAAAGATATGAAACAAATACAAAAAATGTATTTCAGTATATCAGAAGCAGGAATCCCGAGATTGAATCTGTGGGCATGGTGGACTGCTAGAAAGCAAAGGATGCAATCAAGGAGAAAAAGGATATTACAGAGGACCCTATTTCTTTGCATCAGCCGTCAGAGAGGTTGCTGGATTATAACTACTCCTCTGCCATTACCTCATTTTTACTACCTGAAAAGAATAGAGTCCATATGATGTACGCACTCCTAACTCATGTGCTGTCTCTAGTTTATTCTTATCATAAAAAGGGTAGAAGAGTATATGATGTGGGCAGAAGGGGAGGCTATAGATTAGTTTCCTTGCTTTTACTTCAAGACCCAAAACTTCAGTATTCAGCAATCATTTTCATAGAATCACAGAAATGTAGGGCTAGAATGGACCTAGAGAGATCATCCAGTCTACACTGAGGCAGGCCCAAGTATACTTAGATTATTCCTCATTGGTGCTTGTCTAACCATTTCTTTAAAATATCCAGTGATGGAGATTCCGCAACCTTGCTTGGCTAAAGGAATTTTAAAATGATGTGGCTGAGGACCTCACTAGATCATTAATGTAACTTCTCAGTAAGTCTCTGAACAATGGGGAAGTTCCAAAAGACTGGAATTAATGTTGTGCTAATATTTTAAAAAGGTAAACGGGATGACCCTGTTAATTATAGTCCTGTCAGTCTGACATTGATCCTGGGCATGATAATGCAGCAGTTGATGTGGGACTTGATTAATAAAGAATTAAAGAAGGGTTCTGTAATTAATGCCAATCGGTATAGGTTTATAGAAAATAAATCCTATCAGACTAACTTAATTTTTTGATAAGATTACAAGTTTGGTTGAAAAACTTAATAGTGTTGATGAATTATACATAAACTTTGCAAGGCATCTGACTTGGTACTATACAACACTTGGATTAACAAACTAGAAAGATATAAAATTAATATGGCTCAGATTAAATGGATTAAAATGCAGCTAACTGATAGGTCTCAAAATTTAATTGTATTTAGGGAATCATCAGTGAGCAGCTGTGTTTCTAGTGAAGTGTTACAGGGATCTTAGCACAATACTGTTTAACATTCCTGTGGAGAATCAATCATGACCCTCACCAAGATGTGGCCAAAAGGCCTAATTTAATCTTTGTATACTTAAACAGGGAGATTTCAAGTAGGATTAGAGAGGCTATTTTACCTCTGTTTGGGCCCTGATGCAACCGCTGCTGCTGGAATACCATTTCCAGTGCTGGTGCCCACAGTTCAAGAAGGATATTGATAAATTAGAGAGTGTTCAGAGAAGAGCAATGAGAATGACTAATGGAATAGAAAACACGTCTTATTGTGATAGATTCAGAGAGTTTACTCTGGTTTAACAAAGAGAATGTCAAGGGGTGACTTGATCACAGTTTGTAAGTATGTACATAGAAAACAAATATTTGGTAATGGACTCTTCAATCTAGCAGAGAAAAGTAACACTTCAATGGCTGGAAGCTCAAGCTAGACAAATTCAGACCTGAAACGGGGCATACGTTTTTAACTTCAAAAGTGATTAACCATTTTGAACAGCTTGGCGAGGGTCGTGATTGATTCTCCACCAGCAATTTTTAAATCAAGATTGCCTGTTTTTCAAAAAGATACGTTCCCAGAAATTATTTTGGGGAAGTTCTACAGCCGTGAACTGGTCAATCGCGATCAACTGGTCGATCGCGAGGTGTTCGGGCCCCCCTCCATTTCCCCCAACCCCGAGAAGCCCCACTACCTACCTCCAGCGAAAATGGAGGTAGTGCCGGCTTCCTGCGGGGTGGACGGAAGTCCTGCAGCTGCGCGCCACTTCTGGGGATTCTGGAAGTGCACTGGCTGCTCCCCTCCCTCAGGTCTGTGGCGTGCTGGAACTTGCGGGGTGGCGGGTCCCCAGAGGAGGCGCAGGTGGGGGCTTCCCTCCTTTGCGGGAAGGGGAGTTAGCCCCGGAGGAGGTGCATGCAGGGGCTTCCCTGCACCACGGGAGGAGGAGTTGGCCCCGGAGGAGGCGTGTGCGGGTGTTTCCCTGCTCTATGGGAGGGGGGAGTTGGCCCCGAAGAAGGCACACGCGGGCGCTTCCCTGTTCCGCGGGAGAGAAGAGTTGGCCCCGGAAGAGGCCCACAGGGGCGCTTCCCTGTGCTGTGGGAGGGGGAGTTGGCCCCGGAGGAGGCGCGCGCGGGGGCTTCCCTCCTCTGCGGGGAGTCCTGGGAGGAGGCTGGTGCAGGGGACTCTCTGCCCCCACTGGCACCCTGTCCCCTGCTGCAGAACCCTGTCCCCTCCCCACCCCTGGCACCCTGTCCCCTCTCCCCTGTGCCCTGCTGCAGAACCCTGCCCCCACCCCAGCACTCTGTCCCCTGCCCCAGCACCCACTAGCACCCTTCCCCAGGACCACGTCCCTGCTCGCACCAGCACAGTTGAAGCCACATTAGTGAGGCTTGGGGGTTTGGGGAGGAGGTTTTTTTTTTTTTTTTTTCCCATCTCCCTTGTGTGGCCCCAACTGACTTTTCTGTGGGTCAGTGACCCCCTGACTCAAAACAGGTTCCCCGCCCTTCTCATAAATAAAGACAATGCTGAAACTTTTGGTTTTTGACTTGACAGTATTTTATTTAAAAATGAAGCCTGGCCAACAAACCCCCAATTGGGGCCAAGTCCCCATCTGGCCACAGCATTATAACACTCCTGCACCCTCCCAGACCCTAGATCTGAGCCTATCATACACTGGAACCCCCTGCCCTGAGCCCCTCACATACCCCAACCCACACAGCCACAAGCCTGTGGCTTGCTTAGTACCGCAACCCTCCACTGATCCCAACACTCCCCAGCCTGGAGCCCCCTCCCCAAGCCAGCATCCCCTTCTCCACCTCCTCCTGCATCCAAATTTCCTCCCAGAGCTTACACTTCCCACCCCTTCCCACACCCAAATCCCTCATTCCCACCCCAGAGCCCACACATCCTGTCTCAACCCAGTGAGGGTATGGCTAGACTGCAGGAGTTTTTCCAGGATTCCAGAGAGATCCTGGAAAAACTCTTCCGCATCCAGGGATGCATTTGTTCTTCTGATTTTTTTAGTGGAAGAGCAAACATGCTCTTTCGGTCACCCCTATATTCCTCGTTCCACGGTGAATAAGGGGGATTCCAAAAGAAGGGGTTTTTCTAACATTTGGTCCAGTCTAGACAGGCCAAATTTTGGAAAACCCTTTTCCTACATAAGAATTGGAGAAAAAAAAGTGGCAGTGTAGAGTGTATAAGGGCTGTGGATAGCAAATGATGCAGAGGAGGAGAATAGAGAGGGCGGGGCTTCAAGAAGGGGCTGGGGTCTTGGGGGAAGGATGGGGCGGTAGATCTTTGCTTGTTCTGAGATTTAAAAAGTGATCTTGGGTGTAAAAAGGTTGGAGACCACTGTTCTACAGCCTTTGTCATATAGGAGGACAGACAAAATTATCACAATTGTCCCTACTGACCTTTTAATCTATTGGTCTCTTGAATCCTATTTCAGTGCTTAACTGTGCTTATAATTAGAAAGCTTTTTCTAATATCTAACATAACTCCCCCTTGCTGCAGAGTAAGTTGATTAGTTCTTGTCCTATTTTTCATGGACCTGGAAAATATTTGACCATCATCCTCTTTATAACAGTTCTTATCATACTAGATCTCCCCACAAGACTAAACATGTCTAGTTTTTAAACCCTTCTTCATCTTTCTTTAAGTGTGGCACCCAGAACTGGACTTAGTACTCCAACTAAGGTTCACCAATGCCAAGTAAAATGGGACAATTACTTCCCATGTCTTTCTTACGACATCTTGTTAATATTCCCCAGAATGATATTAGCCTTTTTTGCAAGTGCATCACATTGTTGACACTCATTTAATTTGTGATCCACTGTAACCTCCAGATCCTTTCAGCAATAATACTGCCTAGCAAAAAATAGTAACAGAAAAACAATAACAGAAAATGTGGAAACGGCAGAGATGCTTAATGATTTATTTGTGTCAGTATTCACCAAGAAAGTTGGTGGTGATTGGATGCCTAACATAGTGAATGCTGGAGAAAATGAGGTAGATTCAGAAGTTAAAATAGTAAAAGAACAAGTTAAAAATTACCTCAACATGTTACATGTCTTCAAGTCACCATGACCTGATTAAATGTATCCTTAGAGTACTCAAGTAGAAGATTGAGAAGATATCTCAGCCACAAGCTATCATCTTTGAAAAGTCATGGAAGACTTGAGAGATTCCAGAAGATGAAAAAGGGCAAATATAGTGCCCATCTATGAAAAGAGAAATAAGGACAACCCAGGAAACTACAGACCAGTAAGCTTAACTTCTGTACCTGGAAAGATAATGGAGCAAGTAATTAAGGAACCCATTTGCAAATATCTAGAAGATAATAAGGTAATAAGTAACAAGTCAATAAGGCATGTTCAAAAGTTTCAGAGGGGAAGCTGTGTTAGTCTGTAACTGAAAAAAAAATAAATAGTCTTGCAGCACCTTAGAGGCTAACAACATTTGTAAATGGTATCATGAGCTTTCGTGGGCACAACCTACTTCATCTTGTCAAACCAGATTGATAGCTTTCTTTGATAGGGTAACAGGCCTTGTGGCTAAGGGGGAAGCGGCAGATGTGGTATACCTAGATTTTAGTAAAGCATATGATGCAGTCTCACATGACCTTATAAATAAACTAGAGAAAAACAACCTAGATGGGCTACTATAAGGTGGGTAGAAAACTGGTTGGATAGCCATTCCCAGAGAATAGTTATCAGTGGTTCACAGTCATTCAGGAAGGGTATATCTAGTGGGGTCCCACAGTTTTGGGACCAGTTCTGTTCAATATCTTCATCAAGGATTTGGATAATGGTTACATAAGAACATAAGAACGGCCGAACTGGGTCAGACCAAAGGTCCATCTAGCCCAGTAGCCTGTCTGCCGACAGTGGCCAACACCAGGTGCCCCAGAGAGGGTAGACCAAAGACAATGATCAAGCGATTTGTCTCCTGCCATCCTTCTCCAGCCTCTGACAAACAGAGGCCAGGGACACCATTTCTATCCCCTGGCTAATAGCCTTTTATGGACCTAACCTCCATGAAATTATCTAGCTTCTCTTTAAACTTTGTTATAGTCCTAGCCTTCACAGCCTCCTCTGGCAAGGAGTTCCACAGGTTGACTACACGCAGTGTGAAGAAGAACTTTCTTTTATTAGTTTTAAACCTGCTACCTATTAATTTCTTTTGGTGTCCTCTAGTTCTTCTGTTATGGGAACTAATAAATAACTTTTCTTTATCGGCCCTCTCCACACCACTCATGATTTTATATACCTCTATCATATCCCCCCTCAGTCTCCTCTTTTCTAAACTGAAAAGTCCCAGTCGCTTTAACCTCTCTTCATATGGGACCTGTTCCAAACCCCTAATCATTTTAGTTGCCCTTTTCTGAACCCTTTCCAAGGCCAAAATATCTTTTTTGAGGTGAGGAGACCACATCTGTACACAGTACTCAAGATGTGGGCGTACCATAGTTTTATACAGGGGCAGTAAGATATTCTATGTCTTATTTTCTATCCCTTTCTTAATAATTCCTAGCATCCTATTTGCCTTTTTGACCGCCGCTGCACACTGTGTGGAAGTTTTCAGAGAACTATCCACGATAACTCCAAGATCTCTTTCCTGATTTGTCATAGCCAAATTAGCCCCCATCATACTGTACATATAGTTGGGGTTATTTTTTCCCGATGTACGTGCTTTACCTTATCCCATTACATTTCATTTGCCATTTTGTTGCCCAATCACTCAGTTTGGTGAGATCTTTTTGGAGTCCCTCACAGTCTGCTTCTATCTTGACTATCCTAAACAGTTTGGTATCATCCATAAACTTTACCACCTCACTGCTTACCCCTTTCCCCAGATCATTTATGAATAAGTTGAAAAGTTGGTCCCAGGACTGACCCTTGGGGACACCACTAGTTACGCTCTCCATTCTGAAAATTTACCATTTATTCCTACCCTTTGTTTCCTGTCTTTTAACCAGTTCTCAATCCAAAAAAGACCTTCCCTTTTATCCCATGGCCATATAATTTACACAGAGCCTTTGGTGAGGACCTTGTCAAAGGCTTTCTGAAAATCTAAGTATACTATATCTACTGGATCCCCCTTGTCTGCATGTTTGTTAACCCCTTCAGAGAACTCTAATAGATTAGTTAGACATGATTTCCCTTTACAGAAACCACGTTGACTTTTGTCCAACAAATTATGTTCTTCTACATGCCTCACAATTTTATTCTTTACTATTGTTTCCACTAATTTGCCCAGTACTGAAGTTAGACTTACTGGTCTGTAATTGCCGGTTTAGAGAGTACACTTATAGTGTTTGCATATAGTACCAAACTGGGACGGATTGCAATGTTTTGGAGGATAGGGTTATAATTCAAAATGAGATGAATAAACTTCAAAAACTGAAGCAAATTCAATAAGGCCAAAATGCAAAGTACTTCACTTAGGAAGGAGCAATCACTTGCACACAAAATGGGGAATGACTGTCTAGGAAGGAGTACTGCAAAAAGGGATCTAGGGGTCACAGTGGACCTTAAGATAAATATGAGTCAGCATATGGTAGCTATTCCACAGTTCCTACCTCTCCTTTGCACTCTGGGTTATGCTTCCAATGTCCACTGGGACCAAAACAGTGTAGCATGTGGTTCTGTATACATGTCATCAGTGTATGTCATCAGTGTCCCATAATGCACTCATCTCGTCCCTCCCCGCGCTTGAAAGCAATGGCAAACAGTCTTTCTGTGCCCTTTCCCCCCCGGTTATCTGTGCAAATGCCAAAGTAGAGTAAGCATGAACCCAGCATAAAAGAACACGTTCAGTAGCAAATTACTGTGGCAATCATATTAACTGTCTTGCAGCTTATGCTGCAGTATGTCCAAAGTGTATCCAGAGCTCACTGGAATGAGGAAGAATCTCAGGAAGTCATGAAAATACTCTTCTGTGGGGCACTTGAGTTGAGCAATGGCAAATGCTGTTGGAATTGGATCTATTGACACCGTGGAATGCCAGTTCTGGTGCTGTGAGACAAGCACAGACTGGTGGGGCCACATAGTTATGCGGTTATGAGACGATCAGCAGTGGCTGCAAAACTTTTGCATGCGTAAGGCCACTTTCATAGAAGTTTGCAAATTGCTTTCCCCTGCCCTGATACACAGCAATACCAGAACGAGACCTGCTCTAACAGTGGAGAAGCGAGCAGCAATAGCACTGTAGAAGCTTGCCACACCAGGCAGCTACCCATCAGTTGGGAATCAATTTAGGGTGGGGAAATCTACAGTGGGGATTGCTGTGATCCAAGTAGCCAAGGCAATCAATACCCTTTTACTACAAAGGATAGTGACTTAGGGAACCCCATTGTGATAAAGCCGTCCACTATGTTCTACACATTTCCCAAACTGCATTGGGATGATAGAATGCACATCCCCATCTTGGCACCCAACCACCTTGCCAAAGAGTACATAAGCTGCAATGAGTACTCCTCGATGGTGCTGCAGACTCTGGTGGATCACAAAGGCTGTTTTACTGATATCAACATGGGATAGTCAAGAAAGCGTCATAACATGCGCATCTTTAGGACCCCCTGTTTCTTTAGAAAGCTGCAAGTGGAACTTTCTTCTGAGACTGGAAAATTACCATTGGAAGCTTTGAAATGCCAATAGTGATCTTCGGAGACCCAGCCTGCCCTTACTCTCATGGCTCATGAAGCCATACACAAGCAGCCTGGATCACAGAAAGGAACAGTTCAACTATAGGCTGAGCAAGTGCAGAATGGTGAAAGAATGTACGTTTGGACATTCTGGAGAGAAGTTTTCACCATTTATTGACTAGGTTAGATCTCAGCAAAAGCAGCATTCCCATTGTTGTGGCAGCCTGCTGTGTGTTCCATAATATCTGTGAAAGTAAGGGGGAAAGTTTTATGAGAGGGTGGGTGGCCAAAGCACAACATCTAGCCAGTAATTATGAGCAGCCAGACACAGGGTAATAAGGAGAGCACAGTGAGGCTTTGAAAAACAGTTTTTTGTGAATGGCCAGACAGATGTGACAGTCATGGGTGTTGCTCTTAATGAGGTGCCCCCTGCATTAACTGTATTTGCCTATAAACCCTGTAAACACCTTCCCCTTCAAAACAAGCCGTAAAGAGATTGTTGTTGAGGAATTATGTATTTGTATTTAGAGGACACAGGAAAGCAGGGACAGAAAATAAGTTCAGGGCGAGAGCTTTGGGGGAGTGGAGGGAAAGTAGCATATTACAATCCTCCTGTGCAATAATCACAGGTGCGAGGAGGACAGCCTTGTACTCTGGGACACATCTCTGAGGGTTAAGTGTGAGGCTAGCCTTGACACACACCCCTCACCGCAGCATTCTAGGGCCTCTGGGACAGGAGGCTATGGAACTTGGTGAGGCAAGAATGTGGGTCTGCATGGGGTGGAGAGGCTGCCTGTGCATGTGGCTGTCCTGGAAGTCCAGCATGCATGTCATCACTTCTCAAGACTCTCTTATGGATCTTCACTTTGTGTTTCCTACACGCTCTCCTATTCTCATGCTCTGCTTGCTTCTCCTATAGCCGCATATTCCTCTACTCACTTAATTGCTCCCTGTCCAAGTAGGTGGATTGCATTTGCTCCTTGAACATGTCATCCCTAGTATGTTTTCACCTTCATATTTGTGCTAGCCAGAGAGCTGGAGGAGCCAGAGGAGTGTGCGGCATGCACACTGGTGCACCTGCTGTAACAAAAAGTGAAGGGCAGACTTTACAGGAGATAAATTGTGGAGCATAAAACCTAATTCTTAGCATAGAGGAAGATCTGTCCAAGGACAATAGGGATGTGTTATGTATAAAGCCACAGTTATGCTTTTAAGTACCCACTATGCAGAAGTTACACCTCAGAGTTCTTAGGGGAGCAGCTGGACTTGGTTTGGTGGCAAGCATGGTAAGGGAAAGACCAGGGCTTGCAATTGCAGGATGGAGGAGGTCCAGGCATAGCAGCAAGGCAAGGCAGGGGCTCACATAGTGACCATGTGTTTGGCATAACCATCCACCCCCATTTACCAGTGAGTGCAACTTTCCCTCACTGTAGGAACTTGTGTCGGGCAGGAAGGGAAGAGGGTCTGGGCATGGTGGCATGGCAGGGGCTCAAGCTGTGCTTTACTGAGGATGAGCAAATGGAGGTTTACTGCTGTGGTATCAGTTAATAGCTTCCCCTGCTTCGTCCAGGTTGCCATGCACCATATCAGTCTTTTCCAAATCACACGAAGTGATATGGAGCAGATGCTGACTGAATGCAGCCAGAAACCTGGACCTTATGCTGCAGTGCTTTGTGTTGCAATGATACTAGACTACTTACTGCTGGCTTGGCATGGAAAGGTGTCCTACTGTGGAGGACAGAATAAGAATGAAAGAGTTCCTCTATGAGAGCCTCATGGAGAGGTGCAGGAAGGATTCCTGCTCCATTTCCAGACATCTTAGCAAGCTGTTCCGGGGAGCCCCCTGCTATGTAGGCACAGTGGTCACCACAGATCACTTTCAATTGCCTTAACCCACTTGTATCATGATAAAAAATGTGAACTCCCCAAAAGTGCCCTCCTCAACATCAGGATTAAGCAGTGAGACATCATGGGAGGAATGGATTGTTTCCAAAGTTATTAAAAGGTCCTGGCTGTCACTGAGATCAGATGTCATGCTCACCTGTTCACCATTCTCTTCCTCTTTCTCATCCACCCTGTCCTCCAAAACACAAATCATCCAAAGCACAGTACTTAGTGGTGATGGGAGACATCAGCTACCCAGATATCTGTTGGAAAAATAATACAGCAAGGCATAGATTAATTATTTGAATATACTGGAGATATTTTTTTTAATTTCAGAAGGTGGAGAAAGCCACTGGAGTAGAGGCTATTCTAGTTTTGATTTTGACAGATAGGGAGGAACTGGTTGATAATTTGAAAGCGGAAGGCAGCTTAGGTGAAAGTGATTGTGGAATGGTAGCCTTCATGATGCTAAGGAATGGCAAGATGGAGAACAGCAAAATAAAGACAGCAGATTTCAAAAAGGCAGACTTTAGTAAACTCAGTGAATTGGTAGGTAAGATGTCATGGGAAGCAAGTCTAAAAGGAAAAAATAATTGAAGACAACTGGCAATTTTTCAAATAAACATTAATAAGGGCACAAGGTCAAATTGTCCAGCTGACCTGAACAAACTTTAGACACCAAAGAATGAAATTCAATAAGGACAAATGCAAAGTACTCCACTTAGGAAGGAACATTCTGTTGAACACACCCCAAATGGGAAATGATTGCCTAGGAAGGAGTACTACAGAAAGGGATCTTGGGCTAATAGTGGACCACAAGCTAAATACTCTGAGTCAACAGAGCATAATTATGTTGCAAAAAAAGAGCATAATTCTGTTGCAAAAAAGAGCATAATTTGGGATGTATTAGCAGGAGTGTTGTAAACAAGATATGAAGTAATTCTACTTTACTCCATGCTGATGAGGCCTCAGCTGGGGTATTATGTCCAGCTCTTGGAGCCACATTTCAAGAAAGATTTGGACAAATTGGAAAAAGTTTAGAGAAGAAGAATAATTATGATTAATGGTCTAGGAAACATGACCTATGTGGGAAGACTGAAAATATCGAGTTTGTTAAATCTGCAAAAAAGAAGACTGAGAAGGATCATGATAAGAGCTTTCAACAACCTAAGGGTATGTCTACAGTAGCCCCCTAGTTCGAACTAGGGAGGCTAATGTAGGCATTCAAAATTGCAAATCAAGCCCAGGATTTAAATATCCCGTGCTTTATTTGCATCTTCCAGGCTGGTCGCCATTTTTTGAAATTTACAAGTCAGGACTAACTGCCTGCGTCTATACGTGGCAGGGACCCGGTATTTCGAATTAAAGCCCTAAATCGAACTACCTGTTATTCTTCCTGCAAGGAGGTTTAACAGGTAGTTCGATTTAGGCTTTAATTTGAAATACCGGTCCCTGCCACATGTAGACATGAGCAGTTAGTCCAGACTTGTAAATTTCAAAATTGGCGACCAGCCAGGAAGATGCAAATCAAGCACAGGATATTTAAATCCCGGGCTTGATTTGCAACTCCGGGGGGGAACGTGGGGAGTGTCTTTCTCCTCAGACTTTCTCAGGGGCCACATCAGTTCGAACTAGGGGGCTAGTGTAGACATACCCTAAAAGGATATCACAAAGAAGATGGAGGAAAATTGTTGTTCTTAACCTCTGATGATAGAACAAGAAGCAATGGGCTTAAATTGTAGCAAGGGAGGTTTAGGTTGGACATTAGGAAAAACTTCCTAACTATGACAGTGGTTAAGCACTGGAATAAATTATCTGGAGACATTGTGGAGATTTTTAATAGCAGGTTAGACAGACACCTGTCAGGACGGGTGTAAATCAGGGGTGGGGGAACTGGGGGCAGGATAGAGCCCACAGCTTGCCTGGATCCAGCCCCCAAGGCTTGGGGCTCCCCCCAGCATTGGGGAGCCCACGCTGGTTCTTCAGCCCCTGCCACTCCACTGTGGGGCTGGAGCACACACAATATACTAGTCTGGGCCCCCCAGCCTCTGGTGTGTGAGGGGGAACGTGGGGAGTGTCTTTCTCCTCAGACTTTCTCAGGGGCCACATCAGTGAAGGGTTTTGTGGGGTTTTGGTTTTGGTTTTGTTTTGCTTCTCACTTGTGTGCAGCCCCTGACTTTTTTCTGTGGGCCCCCAATCCAAAAAGGGTTCCCCACCCCTGGTGTGGATGGTGGTGCTTGGTTCTGCCGATTAGGGTTGCCAGGTGTCTGGTATTCTACTGGACAGTATGGTATTTGCGCTCTTTGTCCGGTTAAAAAAAAAATCAGAGAATACCAGACATGTGCAATGTCCAGTATTCTCTGATTTTTCCAGCTGCGCACCGGACGGAAGCTTGGCGTGGGCGAGCGGCTGGAAGGTGGGGCCACGATCGGTGCTAGGAGCCTGTGATAGCGCAGAAGCCTGGCGGAGGCGGGGGAGTGGCTGGGACTCCCCGGCCCCCACCAGGCTTCTGCGCAATCACAGGCTCCTAGCGCCGATCGCGGCCCGCCTCCCAGCTGGGACTCCCAGGCTGGGAGGCGGGGCCGCGATCACCGCTCTGGGCACATCAGAAGCCTAGCGGGGCCAGGGGGAGTGGCTGGGACTCCCAGCCATTCCCCCCACCCCGCCTCCCACTTCTGACGTGCCCAGAGCGGTGATTGCGGACCCGCCTCCCAGCCTGGGAGTCCCAGCTGGGAGGCGGGGCCGCGATCGCCACTCTGGGCACGTCAGAAGCCTAGCGGGGGCAAGGAGAGTGGCTGGGAGTCCCAGCCACTCCCCCTCACTTCTGACGCTGGGAGGCGGGGCCACGATCGGCGCTCTGGGCACGTCAGAAGGGGCGGGGGGAGTGGCTGGGAGAGGCAGTACTTATTATCCTGCGCTCCTTTTTTTTTTTTGCTTGACCGAAATACCGCGTGTCCGGTATTTTTGGGGGGACCATCTGGCAACCCTACCTACCATGGGTTCAGGGGACTGGGCTAGATGACCTTTCGAGGTCCCTTCCAGTCCTATGATTCTGCTCTATGAAAGTGTACAAAGCCTTAAAGTTGTTTTACCAGTAGCCAGTTTAGGAAATAAATGCATGTGTCCCTTTAGTTCTTCCTTGACAACAGTTGTACATATGGTAAGAGATAGTATGCAGAGAGTGATGAGGGAGAATGACTGGGCACAAGGAAAGCAAGATGTCTGGGAAGCAAAATTTGATTCTTTTTTTGAAGGAGTGTTGGGATCAATCATTGGCCCCAGAGAAAAGACCGGGAATTTAAAAACAGAGAATCTTTGGGCCAAAGAAATAGATTTTTGAAGACAGAGATGACAGCATGACAGAAGAACCTGCCCATTGTAGAGAGGGGAACAGAAAAAAATCTGGTATTTGCGTAACACAGGAAATGGGTTGGAGAATAAAAAAATGTCAGAAATAGGAACCATTGACAGACCTTGAAGACTGGAATTGAGGCTTTTTATTTGCATTCTAAGTAGACATAAAGCCATTTGAAGTTTCTGAGAGGCCATTTCCAGATGGGGTAAGCATTTGTGGGAAAATAAAGCACATTTAGGATATTGTTATCAATTCATCTCTCACAAATTTTTTTAAGGCAGCATTAATCCTGAAAATTTATAGGCAAACTTTTCCAGTCAAGCAGTATTCACTTCCATTCATCCATCCATATGTGCAACTACACTTTGTAAATGCAAACAGCTGTAAATCACCTTAAATACTTGCACACTCAAAAGAGTTACAATTTACACCCATTATTTTATTTCACTTTCATTCTTAAGCAGTTGTTTTTTCAACAGGCTATGAAAGAGAAAATATAAGGTGATCATATATCCTATTTTGGCCAGGACAGTCCCTTTTGTAGGCCTTATCCGAACCATCTAGACCTTTCTTGGCAAAACTGGGCATTGTCCCATTTGCTTTTGCCAACTCATCTGTTTTTCAAAAAAAGTGGAGTGCAACCGGTAGCTGTAGCGATGAGCAGCACAAGGTGACAGGGGATTGATCACTGAATAATTGCCCTGTTCTGGTCATTCCATCTGACGCTGGCCACTACCAGAAGAGAGGACATTGGGCTAGATCAGCGGATCACCGTTCCCAGCCAATGGGAGTTGCGGGAAGTGGTGCGGATCGGGACTGTGCTTCCCACGGCTTCCATTGGCCAGGAATGGCGATCTGCTGCCAATGGGGACTTCTAGTGGCCGTACTTGTAGAGGCACAGGTAAATAAAGCACCAGCAACCTGTCAGGGGCTAACCTCAGCAAACCACCTGCAGCTAATTGCCCACCCCCTAGCTAGACCAATGTCCTCTCTTATGATGGTGGCCAGCACCAGATGCTTCAGATGGAATGACCAGAACAGCATAATTATTCAGTGATCCATCCCCTGTCATCTTGCCCCAGCTTCTGACAGTCAGAGGGTTAAGGACACCCAGAGCATCGGGTTGTATCCCTGACCATCCTGACTAATAGCCATTGATGGACCTATCCTTCAAGATCTCATCGAATCCTCTTCTGAACCAAGTTATAGTTTTGGCCTTCACAACATCCCCGGCAACAAGTCGAACAGGTTGACTGCCTTTTGTGAAGAAGTTCTCCCTTTTGTTTGTTTTAAACCTGCTGCCTATTAACTTTATTGGGTGACTCCTGATTCTTGTGTTGTGTGAAGGACAATACTGCAAATTTATACACTGTAATACTGCAGTGCTATGACAGTGCTTCCTTATTCACTTTCTCCACACCATTTATGATTTTAAAGACCTCTTTCTTCCTTAGTCATCTATTTTCTAAGCTAACCAGTACCTGTCTTTTTAGTCTCGCCTCCTATGGAAACTATGACATAACCCCTGTTCATTTTTGTTGCCTTCCTTAAATTCTTTTCTGGGTTGGAGCTAGTGGAACTTGTAGGATCAAGTTCGGTGATAGAAACTCTCTCCCTCTTCCAGTGTATGCTATCCTCCTTTATTTCAAATTCTTCCTCAAATCTCACTTCTCTGTAGTCAGTTACTACAGCATGTCAGCTAATATGCTGTCACATTAACAAACAAATATTGTAAGTAGAAAAATTCCTGGGATTTCCTAGTAGGTTTTGTGTTGTCTCTCTATGTAGGCTCTATACTCCTTAAGGTGAGGGCAGTGTCTACTACAGTGTCCTCTGGAGCACGGAGAACACTGTTTTAAGAAATAAGTAATAATAAACCAGTTACATGGAGAATTGACAATAAACCATGTAGTGTTTGCACTAAACTAAGTTATCAGCATCACCTAAATTTCCCAAGGTGGTCATTTTTCCAGAGACTTCATCTGATTTCATGTAATTGCTACTAGATAGTTCCGTCAAATTCATTATTAGTCAAGTATTTTATATGTTTTGTTTCTTACTCTCAGCCACGTAAAGCTCTTAAAAGTGGCCTAAGTGTTTTGCTGAGTTGGGGTCTAGGCTAATAATCCCAATTCAGCTTTCATTAATGTCAATGGAGGGTCTGCTGTTGACTTCAAAGGGAGGTGGATCAGGCATAATGTAGTTGTTGTTGGAAAATGGGAGGGAATTGGATTGTTGGGATTTAAGTGTGGCTATAAAATATGCAATTTGCCAAATACCCTGAAGCCACTCCCTATTCAACTTAAAGAAATAAAATAGCATTCTCTGTGTATTTAATTGTAATATATTGTCAATTATTTATTATATTTAAAAATGAAATGTGCACCTTATTTGTTCTTATTTTAATTACTTTTTCTTGCTGGTTTCACTCCCTTTTCCCTTGTAAAATGATATATCTTCTCTTGCTTTATCTGTATCTGCAGCTCCCTTTTTCTTTAGTCTCTCTCCTTCCTTTCTGAAAAATTCATAGAGCTTGCCACCCAATATAATTTAGAATAACTTGAAAATTCAAAACAAGAGTTCCAGCAAACTTGTGACAGAAAAAAGGTAGCTTTATCTCCATCTCAGGGACTGGACTTGTAATTCAAAACACCCTTGCATGCAAAATCTCTCTATATATTTTAGAGTGCATATGTCTGTTTGAGAGTCCATTTGTTCAAGAACTGATGACCAAATTTTGCATGCAGCTTCCTCTTATCCTAACTTAAAGCAACGTCAGGGTTTGGTTGTGCCAGGAAAACAGGAAGTGGGACTGTTTACCATAACATGGAAAGGGAGGGGGCTGATCAGAGGAGAGTGATACTGCAGAGTGACCACCAGCAGAAAAGTGGCCAACTGAGGAAGGGGCTCCACATAGCCAGCCACCGGAGTGAGTAAGTGGCCCCCCTACTTCAAAGTGTGCCAGACCAGGGGGAAGCCCCCCCACTAGCCATGCCATTGTGGCTCCCCAGGACCACCCCTGGCGCTGGGCAGCACAACTCAGCCCCTACCTGGACTGCTCCCACCCAAGGAGAGCCCCCTCCAAGAGTGACTGGGGGGCGGGAACCATGGCCCACCCCCTCTCAGAGGAAATGCCCCCCCAGAGGAGAGGCTGGGAACCATGGCCTGGCCTTCCCAAGGAGTCCTACCCCCTCTGGACAGGCTGCAGTGCAGTGGGACAGCTGCAGGCCTGGGGGGAGCAGCTGGAGGCCAGGGCTGTCCTAAGGAGCCCTGCAGCCCCTTCCACCAGCTACAGGGGGGACAGCAAGAGGCTGGAGCCCTCCCCCGCCCCACAGGCTGAAGGATGGGGAATGGCTGCTGTAGGCTGGGATTGGCCTGTGGAGCCCTGCCACTCCCTCTTACCCAACCAGTTGCAGGGTGGGGGAGCACTGGAGGCTCGGATTGTCCCACCAAGCACTGTCATTCCACCCCTGGAGATGCTGGACAGTCCTGGCCCCCGGGGAGGAGTTGCAGATCAGGGAGCACAGCCCCGCCCCCTGGGAGGAGTCGCTCTAGAGAAGCGCCACACTTTCCACCACAGGCAGTCCTGCTGAGTTCCCCACAGGCCCTGAGCCCCCTGCCCTGCGTCCTGCACATTCCACCTCTGACCTGACTCCTGTATCCCCACCCTCGTCCTGAGGCTCTCCATCTCCCTCCCTCTGCTCTGAGCCCCCACTCTCTGCCCTGAGTTCCCCCCACATCAGTCCCCTGTGCCCTCAGCTTCCCACCCTCCGCTCTCACTCTAGCACCCTCCACCCCCTATTCTGAGTCTCCCAATCCTTCTCGTTCCCTGCCCTCACTCTTGCACCTCCATCCCCATTTTATTCTAGCAAAAGACAGACAAATTGCAAGTACTGTCTACCAACAAGCTCTGTCTAATGTTTGGAACACTGTCCTTTTATTAATACAAACTTTTTTCCCTTCATTTTTGAAAAATACAATCATTTAAATAAAGCATGTACGTTTTCCTTCTATATTCCAAACAAACCCAAAAACCATTACTTCATTTAAAGACCCGAGTAATGCTGGATATATCTTCTCGTATTATATATGATGTTGCACAAATTACTAAGCATGATTATTTGATTTAAGCTAGGTTTATTGCCCATCCCATGTAGGTGTTGTGTTTTTTGGCTCACCTTTTTGACTAACTCATGAATATGTAATTATTATCAATTTTCAAAAATCAGGAGTAACTGACCATTTAAACTGATCAGACTTCATGAAGATCTGATTTTTATCTCTCTTCATAATTTTTGTACAGATGGGAGATAAGCAGCTGTAGATATTGCAGATTTTTGCTGAAGCCTGAATATAAAATGTAAAGTAAAGTTTGGAGTTTATAACACAACTGCTTGATTGTGCATCATAAATGAATAAAAACTGAAATTTATTTTGTCCTTCATTATGCTAGGCATAACTGGGATTCAAGGGTAATTTCTGAGTTCCTTTCATTTGAATTACACAAAATCAGTCTTCAGACATAAAGTTTGATTTATATTTCAAGAAACTCAAAAGATGGAAAGCATGTAAAAAGGAATGTAACTCTCCCTGAGGAAAATACTGTCTTAAAAATTGAAAACATTTCATAAGAGGCACATATATTGCCAGTGAATCAGAGCATCTTTACTTTATGTGCTGTACTTTATGTGGGCCTCATGAATGCTCTCAGCACTGTTATTGCATAACAGTGAAACAGCATTTATTTGCTCTGATGAGAGTCTCCTCAGAGCCTTGGAGAGAGGTCAGACATCCATGCTGAGATTACTGCATCTGTCTGTGACTTTCCAACTGATGGTCATGTTATACTACTGACTATGGGATCTGGCAGGGGTGAATGGTATCACTTCAGAGAGACTCTGCTTGTTCCTTTCAGAGAGCTTCTGGTGTATGAGGCATGGCAACCTCACAAGAGTTAATGTGTGTCTGTTGATGTGTATCTGAAGCCACTACTGGATACTGTGAGGTGCTATGAGCTACGGATGCCATCAGCCAGCAGACAATACCCACCTTCATGTATTGCCTTCCCTCAGACCTTGATGGTGTTCTTGCTAACTTAGTGTATGACTGGGAGTGGGTCCTCAATACAAAACATTTGGCTTAAAATCATTAATGTTGATAACTGCCTGGCAAAGAAAGCTTGTATTCTAAGGAACTAATAAATGCTATAAACACTCCCTAAATTGACAGGCTGGCCTATTATGAAAATTGTTTGCAATTTTGAGGTCCAACAAGAATTAGCTCTTCTATTGGGCCCTTAGAAACAATCCTCAGTGAAGGTGAACAAACAGCAGCCGATCTAGAAAGAACAGAATTATGCAGTAAACAAGACAGAGGTGAAGAGTCCATCTTGTCAAACATTTTTTCTTTAAAGTTAAACTCAAACAGCTGAACCTTTTAGAGGACTTGTTGGCATAGTGGATTAATGCACTAGCCTTTTCATCTCTTGGGCACAAATCTTGGCTTATGTTGCCAGTGAAAATTAGTTTGGTGGTTTCTTCTTAGTTCCTACCAGACATTTGTCTACAACACAAAACCACCGTGCAATTTGGCACCATAGGCAGTCTTTGCTCAAGAGAGGCCCAGAACAGGGGTGTTGCAGGTCAGGACTGAAGGCAGAGTTTTGTGTTGAAAGCTTGCCTCGTCTGCCCACACTGTATCGGACTTTAGCCAGTGCTATTTACTTCACTTTCAAGAGCATTAATTTCTCTGTCTCTCATACATACACACTTTTAAAGAACAAAAAACATCTTTTTGTAAAAAGTAAGCATTTAAAATAATTTTTCCAAGTAAAAAAAGGAGGAACACTGAAAAAAAATTATAGCATAAACCTCAGCTTGCAGATCAGTGATCACCTTATCATCTTAATAGTCTCCTCTGCTTCTTAACTCTCATTATTAAGCGATCTGTAAGAAAGAATGTTGGCCAAGTCCTCTTGAAATGCAGCTATAGGAACAGGAGATTCTACTGCCTCACGCTCATGCAGTGGCTCCTGCATAGCAGTTGTTTCTGATCTCAATACAACTGCTAATAAATGAGAGTCTTCAGGGTTGATAGATTGCTCATTCATGTACATGAATCTGCATGATATTTAGACCTACCACATATAGGTCAATGTATTATATCTGATGGTGTATTACTCTGTTCTTTTGTGATCCAAACCTGGAAGAGCTACATGACTCTTATGACTGAGTGGTAAGAAAGGAGATCATTCCTACCTCTTTCTTCTCCTAAATGCAAGTCTTAAGGTGGAGCAGAAGAGTCAAGGGTAAAATTTCCAAAAGCAACTAAGTCCTATTTTCAGACATGACTTCGGCACTTAGGTGCTTAATTCCAGTTGATTTGCAATGAAACTTGGGGTCTTAAGGCCCAAATTTTAAAAGTATTTAGGCACTCTTATGTGCAACACAGCAATGCCCATGTCTCATTTTCTAAAGGGATTTGGACATTTATGCAGTAAACTGCCATTGATAGTCATTTCGGATATAAGCTTAAGTGCTCGTATTGAAGATGAGATGTAGTCTCCTAAATCAATGAGGCATTTCAATGCTGAGTGCACAAACACGTAAATACTTTTAAAAGTCTGGGCCAAAGTGCCTGTTACTTTTGAAAATGGGACATAGGATCCTAAGGTCACTCAGGTGCCTTTAAAAATGTATAACAAAGATGAGATGTGGAAGACTGTGCATCTGGTAGCTTCCCTTCTTCTGTTTATGTAGTCTCTCCATCACTGGTTCCTATGTCTAGTTCCTTTGGACAAGGATACTGAACCTTCTGATGTACAAACGGATTCAAAGCTATGGAGGAGATGGTTAGCATTTACTAAGGGAAGTGAACATCAAACACTGAGCCATAGCAACATGTAGTGGGAATGGAAAAAAGGACTCATGTGAGAGAGTACAGTACTTCTGCTTCCTTGCTTGCTCTGTGGGACATGGCTTTTGCACTGCACGCTGCTATAATTCTCCTGTCCAGCTGTATAATACTCTTCTTCACTCATAAGGTCTTTTACAACCATAAGCTTGTTATATCTAATTCCAAAAGGAGGTTGATGTCTGTTAGCAGAGTCATATTATCGTTAAAAAAAAGGAAGAGAGAAAACATGACTTATATTAAAATGTAGCTTTTATTCACAGAGGTATACAGAAATTTGGTTATTTAAAAATATGTTAAAATACTTGTTTGGTATGAAGGGGTTATTGTTCATTAAGAGTAAGCTTTTGTAAACAAATTATATACCATATTGCAGAAGAAGAGAAGATCTAAGGCAAGGATACTTTACTTTGGAAGCCCTAAGGGCCACAATGATACAGCACATGCCGAGGGCCACAACTTGTGTGGCTGCATATATATGCAAATAGCTTCTTTCACACTGACAGGCAAGAATACAAAGATTAAGGCAAGACGACACAACACACAGGCCCCATTTCAGTCAGTTCTGCTGATATTAATAAAATGCAGTATCTACCTTATTTCCACTCATATGACAGTACTTTTAATGAGCAATGACAGTCCAGGAATTTAACTACTAAAATACATATCAACAGAAGACCATTATATTGACTACTTTTTTGTTTTGGCTCCCACCTGCGGGCTCCACATAAACCCAAACCGCACCTCGGACCGCAAACAAATGGGCTGCAGGCTGCATGTGGCCCACAGGCTGTGTGTTGAGTAGCCCTGATCTAAGGCTTCTGCTGATAGTTGGGATCAATGGGTGCTTGTCATTTTTTTGGTCTCAGTTAAATACAAGGTGTTAGACTCCGAGAAGTAGATTGAGTTAAATGCAGTGAAATCATAAGTTATTCGTAGAGTTGCCAGGTGTCCGGTTTTGAACCGGACAGTCCAGTATTTGAGCTTTCTGTCCGGGAAACAAACTGAGAAAATACCAGACATAGCAATGTCTGGTATCTTCTAATTAAGTTTTTATTATTATCATGAGTATCAGTACGTAGTTGCGTACTGCCTGGCTGGTAGACATGCTCACACTGCGTGAGCGTGTCTACCAACCAGGCAGTATGCAACTACGCAGTAAAGAGGAGGGGGGTGGGGCCGGGGCCTGGGTGGGATGGAATCCCCAGGGCTGGACTCGCTCATGTGCCCCGCTGGGACCGTGCACAGGATGGGCAGCACTCCAGGATCTGCATGCGCCCGGGCTAACCCCGCTCCCCGGCGGCCAGTTCCCCGCTCCTACTCCCTCCTAGCCAGCCCCGCTCCCCCCGACTCCCTCCCGGCCAGCCCTGCTCCCCCCAACCCCCTCCCAGCCAGCCCTGCTTCTCGCCAGCCAGTTCCCTCCCCAATCTCACCCAGTCAGCCCCGCTGCCCTCTGACCCCTTCCAGCCAGCCCCGCACCCCTCCCGGCCGGTCCCCACCCCCGACCCTCCCCAATCTGAGATCAAGTGTATCTGGTATTTTTTTTAAACCATCTGGTAACCCTAGTTATTTGGGCTTCCTCACACATTTGTCAATAAACCTCAATCATGGTACTCTTGGTATTCCAGTCTTGTAGTGGTCCTGTGTGAACAATATCAACCAAATTGTGTGAGGGGTTTTTGCCATGTGGACAAAGCTTTAGAAGCTAGGTTGAGGACACCACCAAATTCTTTCCATTTGTGACTTAGTCCAGAATTAGGAAGTCTCCAAAATGCATTCTATTAACAGATCAGTCCTTACCTCCCCTCCTTCTTCTGAAATGTTTCTCACACTTATGCATTTTTACCATGTATAAGCTAAGAATGAAGTGTTCCTGTAGCTATTTTTTCCAAATAATGAGAATAATACCATAACATTAAATTGTATACTCTTTGGAGCAGGAACCTTTCTTATTCTGTGTTTGTACAATGTGTAGTTCAATGAGTGAGGCTCCTAAGCACTACTGCAAAATGTATCATATAAATAGTCCCTCAGATGCTTTTGCCACAATATGCTGTTCTTTCATCTTCCTTTCAGCTATGTTTTAGGTAGTGTGCCACTTTTGCTTCCATATATGCCTGACAGGAGAGCTTATTGTGTTTAAGGACTGTAATCTCTTCAGAGGCAAGTTTCCTCAGCCATGCTCCAGTTTCATGCTGGTGATTCTGACCAAAATATCTACTGAAATATCATCACCAGTAGTTCTCAGTGCTTGTGAGATATTGGTTACACTTTCACAAAATAGTGACCCACACCAGAGGTTATACAGGCAGAAGAGAGTCCAGCAACAGAAACCATATTTGCACCAGTCAGAGCAGAAGCAGCAGTTGACATGACAAAACAGGTCTTCCCCTTTTTAAGCTCATATGTATGGGCTGCAGAATAAAGATGAATTAAGATTACACTTTCAAAGTTGGATCTTGTGGTAAAATGGTAGGGAGATGTGAGAGTTTCCCTTCACCATATGGTGTATGTAATCTGTGATAAAGAGACTGCAAAACACTCTCTACTTTTCTGTTCTCAGGGCAAATTACCTCTGGGGAAAAAAGACAAATATGTTGCTGTGTAGCGATACAGAAAATATCCACATAATATAAACATTGAACATAGAACTCTATGTGTGTTCATAGAGTTGGCTCTTTTGAAAAGCAAGTCCAGTATTTCAAAGTGTTCTGATTCAGATCTGCACATCAGTGCTTCAACCGTTTCCAGCCAACTTCTTGTTAAATACTTGCAGGACTTCCTGTGGCGGATCTTAGATTTAGGCACTGCAAATAATGTAAAGGTTTCTTTTATAAGTACAATAGAAGGGCAGGGCTGGTGTTTACAAAGTATTCAGTATGGAAATCCTGTATTAATTTATCTGGATTTACTCCACTGAGGTCTATAGACACAATGTAACCTTTTAAATAAAAGGCTGTATGCTGCAGCCCGTGCCAGAGATGCAGTGAAACCAGTCACATAGGAAAAAATAAGCAGGAAATGGCCAGAAAGAATTACAGTAGATGGCAGAGTTAATCCTAACCATAGAAGGCAACTGTTATGGAATAACATAAGGATGCTTTTCTCAAAGTGAATATAAAAGGCTATAATGTGTAAATGAGGTTATCCCATCAATAGAGGCGCTATCAAGCAAGAGGGTGTACCTCAGGCTAGCGATCTCCTTTCAGGAGCAATTAACATAGACAATGTCAGATGTTATTTTTATAGCATGAAAGACTTAAGCTCTGCTTAAAATTATCTATTTAGGGAGCATTTTAGTTTGCGGAGGTAACTATACCCTGTTTACTACCTTCAGACAGGGGGAGGGTAGAATTTTAGGCTTTTTTAATTAACTGTAAAGCACTTTGAGATTCTCAGTTGAAAGATAGCATAGAAGTGCAAGATATTAGCATTGTTATTACTCTGTACAGTGATTAATAGCCACACAGGGTTGTCCCTCATCTTAAACTTGTCAGAGTACCTATTAATTTGATCCTGGTACTGTAAATGTATGTTAAGTACAATTGGTAAAAATTAAACAGTGTTGGTATTTAATTTCCCTCTAAAGGAAGCTTATATAGTAATATACATTGCTTCTATATGGGACACAGTGAAATCCTGTTTAAAAACAAACTGAATTACAACCCTTCAGTGGTTGGAAGGGCAGTTTTGCCAATGTATTAAATACCTGGCAAAAAAAAGGTGTTTTAATTTTTTTAAGTAAATGTAAGCAAACTCAAAGGAATCATACTGTTGGAAATATTTTCCAGTGTTTATATTCAGATGTTCAGACCTGTCTGGCTCCTCTCTGTTTGCATGTGTTGGGGTTATAGGCAGTCCAGCTACATTCCACATTGATTCATATAAATATATTGCAGATTATTAACTTCCAGCCAAATACCAGGGAATTTGCTTTTCAGAATGGTTAGTGACTTTTCACAAAGCTTATTTGCTATACAGAGGTATGCATCTTCTCTATATTGCCCCATTAAGGGAATTATAACAAGAATAATATTTGTTCCAGGGCTTTTGCTATTATAGCCAATATTAGCCCCATAAATATGCATTCTCACGTTCAACTGATGAACGTTTATTCATATAATTAATTAAATCAAAATAAAAATTTCATATGGAGAGGCAGAACCTCTCTCTGTTAAAATTGCACCAAACTTCTATCCTATAACCTATATAACTTTGTCTCAGAAAATTACTGTGAGTCTAAAAACTGCCATATTTGCAATGAAAACAAAATAGAATATTCCTGTAAAGAAAATGAATCAAAAGGATGTTTAAATTGAAGGTCATCTAAAAAACACTCTGATTTAAAATATTAACTTTTCTCTATTTCTTTCTCTTCTTCTAGCTTAGAACTACTTTTTACTTGTCCTTTGAATTTACCAGACAGTTCAAGCTCCTTGGAAACTCACATGCTAGCCGTATTTAATGTACATAGTTGTTATTTAGCAAAGCTATTAAGATTTTTGTTGTGGGTCTTTTGGGGCACAATTCTGATCTGATGGATCTCAAAAGAATTGTTTTGCCATTGTCTATAGTTAAAACAGAACTGTGCACAAGGGGCAATATCCTTAGCTAGTATAAACAGTTGCTGTTCTGTTGACTTTAGTTGAGCTACGTTGATTTATACTAGCTGAGGATTTGACCCTATATATTTGTGAGAGAATATCTTCCTTCTGTTGATTGATTAGCTTAGAAAGCACACAATGATATTTCTGTAATGAACTGCTAATAGCAATCATCCTTGCATTCCAGTGGTGGAGGCGGGGTTTATTAGAGCTGTAGAACCAAGAGCTAATATCAGCTCTTCATATGTAAGTTTGGTTGTGAATAACCTCAGCAGTCCCATTATAAAGCTGATTTTGATCCACCTTCCAACTCATAAAGAAGCCTTTTGCTCATTTTTAGGTTTAAGTCTTATTGCCAAGTAGAAGATTTTCTGAACATTTTGCTTAAATGAAATAGGAACGTTTGAAACCAAAAAGGAGGAGAAATTTTTACAAAATCTCTGATGTTTGTCTTTGATTTCCCCAAGAAAATCCTAATACACTACAAAATATGAAACAGATTTTTATGCTGACTCGTGCAATAGGCAGTTTTCAAGCACAATAATAATTTAAGAAATTGGCAGTATTTGAAAATGAGACGTGATCTTTTGTCATTAAAGCTGTTAGAGGGATATATATCAGGCATCATAGAGAGAATTTTCAGTGCTTATCTCTGAATTTCCCAGGACTACTTTTCAAAAGTGAAAAGAAATGAAACTCTAGGTTGTGGTAAAATTATTCCTCATCAAAATGTGCCTTTGGCTAAAGACATCCATTTTCAAAATGAAATAGATAAGAAGCCAAGTTTAAAGTTACTAACCATAGACTGTATAGGTAATATTTATTAAAGCTGGGGCCAGACCTCTATGTGGTAGACCCGTAAGAGCATCCAAGAGAGAACACTGCCTCTCTTCAAATCTTTGCATTAAAGCCTGCTGTAAATGGAGATAATAAAATAATAATAATAAATATTTTGAGATCTACAGATGAAAATAGGGTGAGAAAGCAGACGAATGTACATAAAAGAATACGGAAATGTTTCGAAATGGGAAAGGAGGAGTATCTTAGTAGCTGTATTTTGTATATAAAAGTTTTTTATAAACTCAATTTCCTGAATTTCTTTCCTGTTTTCAACAATTTACAAGAGTAATCAGAGCAAAAATATTGTTTCAGTAGGCCAGTAGAGAAGGAGAATGTGATTCTAAACTGAGTGATAAATCATGTAATGGTGTTTGCTGGAGAGATTTGGGAAGAAATTAACAGGTGCATAAAAGCAGTCAGCATCTTTGTTTCTCAAAAAAAGTCAGAGCTTACTTATGTTCTCTTGAAGAAGAATGAAAAGGGAGCAAATGTGGGAGGAGGGAGAGAACATGTATGCACAATTAAATCATTTTCTGTATTCGGTTAATTGTAAATGTACCTTGATAAGAATTGATCATCTCCTCACCTAACTACTACTCTATGATCATGTTATGAGGTCATAATACTTGTGATTTCAGAATCAAACATGAAATTTGAATGTGATGTTACAAGTAATTTATTAAATTATAAAGAGCTCAAAAGATAGTCATGATTTGCTAAGTTCTTTCTTCACTCCATGTTTTATTACAAATGGAAGCATACACATGTGAGCTGCAAGGTTTTACTTCACTGGTTTCCATCAACTTATCTCTTCTTTACTTTTCTTCCTTTCAGGTTATTTGATGTATGCACAGTGTCACGAACAGATAGAGAGACCAAACTAACACTAGTGTTTGAACATGTTGATCAAGACTTGACCACTTACCTGGATAAAGTTCCGGAGCCTGGAGTGCCTACAGAAACTATAAAGGTACTGAAGAAGAATTTTTTTTCTCTTAATAATTTTAGGAAATATTAATGTGTAAACACAAAGGGCTTAATCATAAGGATCTTACCCAGGCAAGCTACCTTTTGCTTCACTTGGAATTTGCATGAGTGAGGGCTGAGTAAAAGCTGAATAATCGCCTTATTAGAGCTTGAGTTCTAGTCCACTGATCTGTGGGTCAGTAACTGATTAATATTTGTGCTTGTTTTCCTTTGGTTTAAATTTTATGCCCCACCCACCCCTCCAGTTCTCCTCCCACACCTTTCATCCTTCTGTTTCCCATTAATCCTCCCAGATCTGCATTTGCCGTTGGAAGTCATCAAATACCTTCACTTACAGTAACAGATCCCATCAGTCTTCTGCTATGGCAGATTATTCCTTAACTGTCCACTTCAGGGTTATTTGAACTGTTCTCTAAAGCATCCGTTAATGAGTGGTGTCAGAGACAGAACACTGGACTAGATGAATTGCAGTTGCGTGGTCTGTTATAACAAGGCCTACTCTCCTATCATTTTTTTCTGGTTTTTTACCTGTATTTTTTTTCTTTTTCACCTGATTGTCTTTCCTGCCCATACATATTAGAAAGCTACATCTAGTGCCCAAGACAGAGGGCTTTCATTGATGGTTCTGTGTTCCAGAGACTCTTGTGTTCTTGCAGCTGAGCTCAGTGTCACTGGACAAAGCTTAGGTTGGCATATTGCTACCCTATACATATGAATTACTCCAATGGCCAGCTGCACTTCAAACCACTGAAGGAGCAGGAATGGATGGTGAGTGACCTTCAAGGAGCTGCCTACTGGTTTATTCATGGCAGCCTGTTTGTGGTGAGAGGAATGGTCAGAGTGGCTCCAATGTCATGTAATTTTCCCTTCCTGAGGGCATTAGTATGCTGCCCTTTGTAGAAAGGCCTCTCCTCAAGTTAGGTAATACTGATTTAAATGTATTTACCACATAGCTTTTTTTCCCTCTGACTGGAGGTGCCATAGTAAAACTCCGTATCAAGGACTATAGTTTGAATCTGATCAAAATATTCAAATAGATGAATAGAAGCAAAGGGATTGATGTTACATTTTCCAAATGCATGGTAATGCCCGATAAGTGTTTTGCTTTCTTCTGTGATAAGAAACCACTTTTGCTTCCAAGGAAAGTTTATCTTGCTACTGTACTAGTGATTTTTGGAGGTGTATCATGTTGTCTTAACCTGGCAGGACTCCTAGGGAAATAAAGCGGCAGGGGATGAATTGGGGAGGTGGAGGAAAAGAAGAGAAAATTGCTTATATATATATATATAGTTAACATTGGCAGCCTAAGTGACTTTTCTGAGCTTGGGTCTGAAATCATACACTTTTACTTATCAAAGCTACAGAAAGCATAACTTCAGGCAGTTCCAGAAGTTTTATTTTTGTAAGCAATCTTCTTGCATACATATGTTAAATTAAAAAAAAATGAAAACAGCTGGATTCAGTCTCACCAGAGGATTGAAAGGTAGCTCACATATTATAATGATATCCTGTTCTAATGCTTTTAGGGTTCTACCCTTGGCTGAGATTTTCAAGGCTGTTGAAAGAATTTGGTCATTTAACCCTCATTAAAATGTAATTAATTAATTAGTATTAATAGCAATTGAATATCTCATAACACCTACGTGGCTTTAAAAACCTCACTGTTTAAAATCATATTTCATTTAATCATATAGTAATAATATTTATTTGCATGTATATTAATTCGTACAATTGTTCGAGGCAAATGGAAAGAAACAATATTGACCAATAAAACTGTGTGCCATTTTTCCAAAACCTGGTTCTAGAGCCACATCTGTAAACATGAAATTCTGCTTGGGAATTAAGTTCTTGTGCGGGCAATTACTGGTGTTGTGTGTGG